>OY751446.1:1992500-4392500 GCA_963565745.1 Phengaris arion | reverse complement strand
TCACGTGATTAATGGGCGGCCCCTTTACTATCCTGCAAACGGATGTAGGTAGCGGCAGGCTTTCTATGTCCCCTGGTAGTCAAGCGGGTAGGTAGGAAGATCCAATGTTTTGCCAGGTTCTCTGCCACGGTAGATATACTACTCTGACTCACTGCAACAGGAGTGTGAATCACCTGATCTGCCTCCTACCTGTCTGACTTCCAGGGGACATAGGAAGCCTGCCGCTGCCTACATCCGTTTGCAGGATAGTAAAGCCGATTTTCACAAGGTACAACAAGGCTATATTGTGAACTAGACCTCACGATCCTCTTCTTATTTTATATTACACTTATATCTTCGGAAGTCTGGTTTTTAATAATTGAAACGCTCCCTAGTATAAGTGCACAACATTGACATTTGACTCGACACTCGCGTGTTCGATTTTCAACTCTATTGTATTAACGCAGAGTTCTATTTTCAATGCTCAGAATTTCCCACGGCCTTCCGGATTCCGGGGCTTATAGTCCCAGCCTTAGTGGCATTTAACGGAAAACAGCAAATTTTATTTCAGGGTTTCGGAGCTATGAATTACAAGTGGGTGTTCGAGGCGATAGAGATTTTACAGAAACAAGAAGAAAAACAATAAATACAATACAAAATGATTTGTTGTTTGGCTATACTAATAACTAATATTATCTTTACTAATATTATAAAGAGGAAAAGTTTGTTTGCTTGTTTGTTTGCTTTGAATAGGCTCCGAAACTACTGGACCTATTTTGATGAAATTTGGCACAGATATTGAGTAGGCCTTTTCAATGCAAACAAACAAACAAATATTCACAATAATAGTGTATAAATTAGTTGATTAATAAACAAACATACCTAATACCATGAAGGAATTATTTATTGGTCCATGCTAATACCTGCTAGTATCTACAACAAGACGTAAGGCCATATTAGCGTCTATTTAAAAATATCATATAAAGCTTACGAAACAGAGCCCAATATCGTTTGAACAATACTTTTCCACGACTTGGCCTTTCTTTAACAATTTTTCAGGAACATTAGTAATTGTTACTTCTTGTCTACAGCTTACACAATTTAAGAAAATATTGTGCAATATATCGCAACCTTTATCAGAATCCTGGTTGCGATAACCTGAAACGTCTCACGTGGGGTAGAGACGCTATACGGCCTCAGTAAAAATTTTTTCATGCGAACGTTTAATACAAAATAAAAACTTATTTTAAATATTTTTTCTTAATTTTCTTGTATAACATTTATATATTAATAGTAAAAAACCAGTACATATAAAATTTCATAGAAATGTAAAATATGGTAAAATTAATAAATGGTAAAAATGGAATAGAATATTCGTCACATATTTTTGGTACCTACCCTTGTTTTGTATTTGATGCTCCCTTATCAAGGCTCACACAGCAGACAGTTTCTATGTGTTTAAGACGAAAATAATTTTCTATTAATCTTTTGTTAGTCTTATTCAGGACTAAAATTATTAAACCGTAAAATAACTTTTGTCTAATATTTTTGAGCGGACATCTTTTCTGAATCAATATTACTGATTCAAGCTGCAATTACGTATGTTGCTCGGTTTGTTGTCAACATCCTGTAAACAACAACACAACAGCAACAACAACAACAGAACAGTTGTGACGACGCCGCCACCCCGCTCTTGTGCTGTCGTCACAACACGTTTGTCTCGTTTCTAGACTCAATCGGATTTGCATATTGTTTATAGGCAGTGGTCGAGGAATTTTATTGACTATCAAACTTGTTTTAACTCTATCCTAGGGGCATTACATATAGAACTTAAATTGGATCTTGGGTTGCGTTTGAACAATTTATTTAAGTATTTATTTTATATTTATATATTTTAACAATTAATGATAACATATTGAAGAAGCTCTATATGACGGCCTCTGTGGCTCAGTGGTCGCGGGTTCCCACCGAAAGAAGAAAGTTTTAAATGTTCCTGGGTCATCTGCACTAAATATGTTTATAATATAATAAGTCTTAAATATATTGTATAGTATAAAAGTATTAATATACCTAGTCTTGCCATAAATACTGAAACAAAGAAAAAAAATTATATTCCAAATAACATTTATTACTTTTACAGTGTGTTAGTTTAATACATAAATATAAAACAATTTAAAATATAAATAGCTTATTCGAAGTTGTCTCCATGTCCATCACAGTCCTTTAAACGTTGAGGCCAGTTATCAATAGAAGCACGCACTCTTTCCATGGGAAAATTCTTCACTGCCAATCGTACGGATTGTTTTAGAGGTTCAAAATTATCATGGCGCTTAGAGCAAGCCGTACTCTCTAAAACTGACCATAAATCATAATCCAGCGGATTAGGATCGGGACTAGACGACGGCCAGTCTTCAGCTCTGATGAAGTCCGAAACGTTCGTTTCCAACCAAGACTGCGTAGATCGAGCTATATGACCCGGCGCGGCGCCGAGTCTTGCTGGAAGGACCATTGTTGGTTATTGAACATGGTGTTGTTAAGGGGCTTCACTACCTTCTCAAGAATGGTATCTTGATACACTCGTGCCGATGTTTTGATACCTTTTTTACAAAAGTATGGCTCAGTCACTCCTTCATAGCTAATACCCCACCAAACCATCACTGAAGTCAGATAGTGCCCACGTTGCACTTTGTCCACTAATTGGGAAGCTTCCTTCGAGCTTTGAGCATAAATACGGTCATTTTGTTTGTTAAAATGTTGCTCAATTGTAAAAAAATTCTCATCCGTAAACAAAATTTTTCTGTGTCCTCCCTTTGCGTACCGCTCCAGTAATTCTTTCGATTTTACCACTATATTCTTTTTTAAATTATCAGTTAAGAAATGACCAGTACGTCTCTTATAGGCTGCAAGTCCTAAGTCATCTTTTAAAATACGCGACATGGTTCTAGGTGCTATCTCCCGAGTTAAAATCTTTTGCTTTCGGACAGGATTTCTTCGAATTCTTTCCCTTACTGCTTTGACCACCTTTTATCGTACGAACACTACGTGGCCAGATCTTTTTCTGTCACAAACAGAGGAGGTCTCATTGTACCTATTAATAGCCCGGTACAAAAACATTTTACTAATACTAAGCGTATGGAGAGTTTTAAAAATTGCATTTGGCTCCATACCTACTTTGTGTAATGCAATCACAGCGATTCGGTTCTCTTTATCACCCCACTCTATTTTAATATCGCAAAATATTGTACAATGTATTGGCGCCAAAATGAGAAAACACAATGAACAATCATATAAAAATGACAGATTCCAAATTCAAATGTAATATTTTGTTTATTTTTAATTGTAACAGTATTTATGACCAGATTAAGTATATATACTTGCACACAAGTTCTTCGAATACTTAACACGGGGCCAGATTGACGTGGTGTGAAGCGTCCATAGATATTGTTAAATTATACCAACTGACTTATTTATTAGATGTCAGCTGTAACACAATCTGAAGCATAATTAGCTCAAATGTGTAGGAAACCAAGATCGTAGCGTGAAATTGATCACTTCTAAGCGCTACATTTTGAAATTTCCAACTCACTACACAGCGTTAATGTAAGAGATAACATTTATGAAATACCAATCGCCATTGGCTTTTCTGCCCACTTAGGTATACCCAATATTTTTAACCGACTTCCAAAAAAAGGAGGCGGTTATACGTTCGACTGTATATATAACTTGAACGTGAGTTCTATAAAATATTGTCGTATATCACGATGTTGTTCGGGCTTGTACCGACTTCCAAAATTATGAAGATTGAATAGAGAAATTGTTAAAATTTTAGCCGAATTTAAAAGGGGAATCATTTAGGAATTTATTTCATACTTTTTTGTGCATTTTTACTTTGGAAGTCGGTTTTAAATTTTGATTTAAAAATAATAATTAGACAGCTATACTAGTCAGCTACTGACAAGTAGGTAAAATGGACTACCTCAGTACCATATTTACTACTCACTTAACTATAGCAGCATATTCATAACTAATGTTGCCCGCGCCTTCATGCGCGCATAAAAATCTCGGGGAACCGTGCATTTTGCAGCAATAAAACTTAGCCCGTTACGCGTGGTCTATTCTTATATCTGTGCCAAATTTCATCAGAACCGGTCCAGTAGTTTCGGAGCCTTTTCAACGCAAACAAACACAAACAAACAAATCTTTCCTCTTTATTATATTAGGACAAAGGTGTTAAAAAGGGCACATGCACTATATGCGATGCCTCATGTTCATAGACAAAATGCAAAAAGGGGAGTGGACAGTCTGTCTGTCTATGGCACCGTTGCTCCCAAACGGATAAAATTAAAAGTTTAAAGAAAAACCTTAAATTGAAAAACAGTTAATCGAATAATTTAAGCAGATATTTGTCTTTTAAGTTGGAGTAATATTTAAACAATACAGTGAATCTACAACCGATAAGAATTTCGGTATGCATAGGTAGGTAGGAAGGTGGACTAGATTCGAAAATTAAAAATTAAAGCCCCCTCCCCCTTTGGGCATCACGTGATTAATGGATGGCCCCTTACTTAATATTTAAAATTTTGTTTTTAATCGCTACATATAAAAAGCTTTTTATAATTTCATAAATACGTTTGTTAGCTATACTTTATAATTACCGTAAGTATAGTATAATGTATAGCATGGGGGCTCGGCAGGCGACCGGTTGACCAAGGACCACACTATGTCAACTACTGATAAAGCTGCGTCCACACGTCGACACTCGACGTGTGGACGTCTTGTTTCTATATATTAATAAAAGAGCGAAATGCAAATAGACTAAAAGGTATTTTTAAATAAATTAAGAAGATTACATGTATCAATTAAAATAGTAGGTATCTTTAGTAGAAAATAATAATTATGAGACAACGAGCCATTTTTTAAATTAATATTATAACGAGTGCACCGAAGACCGTGCCTTCTCGCTCGCACCATACTGCAAACACGCCGCTGGCCAGCATCGCTGGGCCGGCGCCCCGGCACACGCTCGGCGCAACCCCTACAACCGTTCAGGCTCTGTCCAAGAACATTCATAACAACGCTCGATTACGTTTTCGTAAGCACCCAGGACATACTCGGGACGAGTGTCGAAAATTATTATCGAAAGGTGTAAGTGTTATGGACAGTAGTACGAAAACCCCGGTACCTACATGTTATGGTTGCGGGCAAACCGGTGTCATCCGGTCGAATTGTAAAAATTGAAATGTTAATAATTCAACATTTTGCTCAATGGATAATGGCGCGAGCGCAAGCGTCATTACGCCGATGGGGGTAAGAATGCAAGGACACGGTAATAATTCGGTAAGTCACTTTTTGCAACTCGCCCTCCAAGCTTAAAGTCTAAAAACTCCAAGTTTAAAAACTCTTACTTGCCTACTGATTTTTATACTGTTTTACCAAAAGAGTATGGCTGTTTTACCAATGATAACATCGTTCTACATTCATTGTCTGTTTTTAGTAATAAAAAGTTATACAAAACTGTTAAGGGCTCATCACACGATTCACTTAAGGGTTCGTTACACGATATCAATTATTATCTGCCCTTAGAATTTGAAAATGTTTTGCCTACTGAATTCTTCGAAGACTCGTATGATAATATTATTAATTCACCTCAAAATAATAATTATTATTGTAGTTAAGAGAGTACGGTGACCATGATTTTTTCGGGACAAAATGATAATAATTTATTTAATTCCGATTATTTTCCCAAACAATCTGTAGTATCTGAGAGAACACTTGTGTACCACTTAATCCCGATGCTAGCACTACGTGTAGGGTGACCACACTTCCTGCACCCACGCACGCCGTCGAGAACCCTGCTCAAACTTTGAGTATACAACCGCACAGTGCGAATGGTATGTTTACTTTTGTTGATACTCCAAGTAGGGTGACCACGACTCAGGATAAAGCCGGACAAGATTTTTTGGACACATTTTATGAAAATTCCTCACATAGGGTGTCCGTGAATCAGGACAGTGTGATATCTACTGCTGTTACTAGCGATTATTCTTCGTGTCTTCGACCTATTTTAGGGATAGAAGTTTTTGGGATCACCGGTACAGGTATATTAGACACAGGTGCTAAGAGTAGTATCGCCGGTCATTCACTGTACGATATTCTACTTCAGCGTGGACATCCATGTACTGAAGAAACTCGTCGAATCCGATTGGCCGATGGATTCGTCCAGACACGACGAATACTCACAACTATTTTAAAAGTAAAAATAAAACGGTGTATTGAGTGCCAAAAATACAAGGCAAGTAATCCTAAACCAGCCGGTCTTCTGCAAACTCCAGTTCTCAGCCAACGCGCTGAAGTTTTTGACATAGACCTTTTTGGACCACTGCCAGGAGACCAGGGGGAGCGTTGGGTGCTCCTCGTCGAAGACGTAGCTACCAGGTGGGTCGAGCTATATGCTCTAAATGATGCTACCGCTGAAAACTGTTCCAAGACTCTAATAGAAGAATATTTCCTTCGCTACGGTCTTCTCAGGCGAGTAATATCTGACAATGGCTCGCAATTTATTTCAGCCATCATGCAGCAGTGTATGTATGTAAGTATTTGGTATTAAACAGGAGCTGATCCCAGTGTATCATCCTGAAGCAAATCCTACGGAGCGTAAAAACCGCGATTTGAAGGTGCAATTGTCTTTGCTCGTCAAGGCCGAACATCGAAATTGGCCCTAGTATCTTGCCCATGTACGCTTCGCAATGAATAGCGCTGCATGTGCCAGCACAGGTAAGACCCCTGCATATCTTACTTTTGCGCGTGAGCTACGCACGCCCTTTCAAGCCCATCATGATCTTCGCAGCATAATCAACAAAGAAAATTACGTATCACAGGTAACTCCTTATTTACTAAAATTTATTGAGATATTAAAGAATATACGAGATCGTGTCGAGCACAAACAGGATGAACGAAAACACTTTGCTGATGCGACGCGAATCCCTGCGCCTAACTACAAGGTACTACCTGGTGCTACTAAAAGTCCATCAACTTAGTAATGCTAGCAAGGGAATAACCCGCAAATTCATGCCAAAACGTGACGGCCCTTACCGTGTTAAAGAAGTGTAAATACTCCCACGTTCAATATAGCTGACACTACCTCGGACGTTATTATTGGTAAATACCATAGCACCGATTTGACCCCGTTTCTTGATTCGGGTGACTCTCATCCGCTAATGCCAGTGAGGACTAGGGGGAGGCCGCGTCAAAAGGGTTCCAAGCCGGACTCGAGACGTGTTCCCAGCTTGGAGGGGGAGTCTATAACGAGCGCACCGGAGACCGTGCCTTCTCGCTCGCACCACAGTGCAAACGCGCCACTGCAACCTGCAAGCAAATGTGAGTGCACGCTAAGCTAGTATATTAGAAGATACTGCTAGATATTATATCAATTAAATTGAATGCTATGGATTACCGCAAAGTAACGCCTGATTGCGTTGCGTTGCAGCTTTCGGCTCACGGCTGACTATTAGAAAGCACATTGTAGACCTAGGCACAGACCGCAGGCATGTAAGTAATGACATCCATAAGGACGTAAAGACTAAATAGGTAAAAATGGAAATTAGGCTCCCTATTGCGTTGTAAAACAACAGGGTAACGCGATTCTAGAAAGCTCTACCACGCTCCACTGTAGACGCCACCTAAGAAACTTGTTTTCAATAAAATTCATTATAATACATATTATTAATTCCATACTCTGCCGAGAATATATAACTGTTGGAGACCATTTCGCGTAAACAGTTCCATATTTATCAATGAAAGGAAAAGGTTGCTCCTAATTAAAGGATTTTTACAAACAAAATGGTAAGTACTTTGAAGATTATATAATTTTTTCAGCAGGCTTTAGTGAAAACGAGAGACTTCTTTTTACGGCCGTAGTTACAACTAACTAACTGGAGTAGATGGGTTAAACTTGAATGATAGGCTTAACCGGAAACTTGAATTCCAAAAACTAGGCAACAATACAGGATTTGTGAATGTCATTTATAGAAAAAAAAATCAAGAAACAGAAGTATTGAATATTTTTATGATATAGCATTTCCTACTCTTCAACTACCGAAAATGAAGGTCCAAGCTCGAGAGTTAGACAGTCTCAAAACCCACATTATTATTTTTTTAGAAGAAAAATAGCATAACCAAATTTTGCCCGTCCGGCAGCGAAAAACCTTGCAGGTCAAATTGCTTTTTTGATAATATTTTACTAACCGACTTCCAAAAAAAGGAGGCGTTATACAATTGGCTGGGTATATATATATAATTCAAGTTGGTCTCCCGTTTTCACCAGTGGTGGCCTGATGATGGGATCCATGAGGAATCGAGGGAACTCCTCGAAATTTATATGGACACATATGGTGATTTTGATTTTTTCTGAAGTAGTCCAAGCATATGCTACCAAAAAGTAAGATTTTGCACCAAGGTATACCCTGGATCCTAAAATAGTGAACAGAACTCCTGACTCCTTATAGATACATGTTAGGGATTTCAGCGTTGTGTAAAGAATTGCAAGCATAATATGTCAATTACGGTAATCATCATCATCAACACCATCATCACATTATGATGATTTCTCATAGTATTTTACACCGACACGGATATCTTTGAACATTACTTTGTCATTTGTGAACCTATTTGCAAAACTTGTCATTATCATCACTGGTGATTGTTTATTAGGTCACGGCCTCTCAGAAAACTGGCACAAAATAACGCTTGAGTTTATTTTGCCGAGAGAGTGAGAATATATTTTTTGTATTTATAACTTCCTTAAATTGTGTTAATAATAATATAATAAATATAACTAAAAAGAGACAAAAAAAAATTGTTTAACAAGAATTAAAACCGATTTCCTTCTCTATCTTCATAATTTTGAAGTCGGTACCTGCAAACTTAAACGTGAGTTCTATTTTAAATATTGTTTTATCACCATGTTGTTGATTGCTACTCAATAGTGAATATTTTAGCCGAATTTAAAAGGGGAATTATTTAAAAATAAATTTTATACCATACTTTGTTGTGCATTTTTACTTTGAAAGTCGGTTTTAATTTTTTGTTTATGTTAAATTCTTTTTCTTTTTGAGTTGATAAACGTATACACGGCAAACCCACGTCAGCAATATTCTAAAAACTCGACGCTCGCATGTTAGATTTTCAGCTCTATTCTATTAGCGCAGAGTATTATTTTCAGCGCATTTTTTTTCCGGCCAGAGGAATTCTGGATGATTTAGTCCGAGTCTAAGGCCCGGTTCGGACATCGTGGAAACAGCGCTGTTGAGACCGCACAGTTGCGCACAGTGTGCAGTGGTCCGAAATCGCAAAATAGTAGAAATTCGCCAAAAATTAGGATTTCGGCCTGGAATAAAAATACCATTCGATAGATTTTTTGATAGTTATAATAAAAGTTCTGTAAAATTGAAAAAAAATGTATGGAAAAAAGTTTTAACATTTTTTTGTACAAAAACTATGTAAAATAACACTTTGAATTTTCAAATGTATAAAGTCCTAGTGCTATATAAAATTCAGAAAAAACTATACCGCACAAAACTTATTCCTTAACTTAGTTAGTTAGCGGTTTAGTGTAAACCGTGTAACGTTGTAAATAAACCGCGCAGAATTAGCACGGGAACCGCGCATTTTCCGGTGTGTCTAAACAAGGCCTAATCAGTGTTTTCAGTTCGTATCGCCTCATTTTTTAAATGAATCCCAACTGTTCCTGATTATTATGAAAAGCAATAAACTAATACGATAATTGTCAATATTTCAGACGTCTTACACGGAAAAAGGCGTGAAACCTGAAGAAGGCAAGTTTCTGGCGTTCGACCACGTCACGTTCTGGGTCTCCAATGCTAAACAGGTAGTAAAAGCCCTTTGTATAATTAAATTCAGTCATTTTGAGACCATATAATTTCTAAGACATTGAAGCAGAAAATCCACCTATTAGTTCACAACGTGACGATACGCTACTCCACATTGAACTTTATTCTCTGCACAAAACACGTTTGACATCAGCCATACACTACAAAATGCACGTGCGCTGTGCAGTTAGTTTAATGCTCCAACGTCCGAAATTAATAACGTATCCAAAATCTTAGATTGATTTCAATCTTAGATTCTCAAACGAAAATTGACGTAAATTGACGTGAAGTTAATCCTAGGATCGTTGAAATGTATTGAAATCTTGATTTCAGATATCTAAAATGAGATAAAAATTGATTATTAATTTCGGGCGTAAGGCTGTGTAGCGCGGTGCAACTTGACATTCGTGATTTGAACTCTTAAAATATAACGTGTATCTTCTTGTGTAATCAATAAAGTTCAATTTTGGTGTCGTTCGGTGTGATTTGATCCTAATGCTCTACATGATACACGTTCCACATATTTTTTTATTTCAGGCTGCCAGCTACTACGTAACGCGGTTTGGCTTCCAGCCCCTGGCCTACAGGGGTCTCGAGACAGGGTCACGACAGACAGCCTCCTATGTCGTCAAAATGAACAAGGTGAAGAACCATTTAATAAATAAATAAACACATTTTGTATTGCGCCGTGAGCGCTTGCCGCCGGGTTATTAAGCACCAAAGATTTTGCAACCTGTCCAAATCAAAGTAACTGTTGCCACATAGGTTTACCACATTATTAAAATAAGGCAGTCTACACTCATTGCATCACTCAAACAAAAAAAAAAACTTTCATAATATTTTCTTCTCCATATCACCCATAAGACTTATGCACAAAACCTACTAGGTTTCTATGACGCTCGAGTAAGTAGGTACCAACTTACACAATTAGCATCATGGACTGACTCCCTAGCTATCCTACTAATGTTAATAAATGTGAAAGCTATTTGAGGATTGATGGATGGATGGATGTTTGTTACTCTTTCAAGCAAAAACTACTATACGGATTTAGATGAAATTTGGTAAGGAGTAGTTTTAACTCAAGATTAAACCAGAGGTACATTCTATCCCGAAAAAGTACAGTGTTCCCGTGGGATACTGTACTTACTCTGACAGAGCCGCGGGCAAGAGCTTACCTATACGATTCTCATGCTACATCACCAATTAGTGATATTACAGATAATATTCATATTCCAAGCGCAATACGAGCCAGAGGAAACCAAGTTCAACAAGGAGATCGCTATACACGGCGACTTCGTAAAGGACGTAGCGTTCGAGGTGGAAAACCTGGACTTCATCGTGGAGTACGCGAGGAAGCAGGGCGCGGTGGTTATCCAGGACCTGTGGGAGGAGAGAGATGAGTTCGGAGTTGTTAGGATGGCTAAATTAAAAACGGTAAGCGCTAAATAATTCAGATTGACGGAAACATCACTATCACTACATAGTATAAAACGGTGTCGCTATTATGTCGCTTTTTCTGTCTGTCCCTATGTATGCTTAGATCTTTAAAACTACGCAAAGGATTTTGATGCGGGTTTTTTTAATAGATAGAGTGATTCAAGAGGAAGGTTTATATGTATATAACATGCATAATTTAGTAGAAAAACACTGATAATTTTAGTTTTCTAATGTCGTAAATAAACACATTTTTTGGGCCTACATTGCAAAAGCTGGCTGAACCCTACGAGTTAGATGAAAATAATGTACTACAGTATTGTACACCTTAAAAAGTTCTACAAAAAAGTCGCGCGAGATAGACACATACTATATATGTCTATCTCTTAAGGATAACCCACAATAACTATTTTTTATCCTTCACTTTTTAAGAGAAATAATGGTTTATTTACGAAGTTATTTTAAGCAATATAGCATTAATCCTTATCCAATTAAGTACCTAAAATACATTGTGCATTTAATATAGATCAATATAGGCCCCTTACAGCATGAAATTTAAATGAATATTTTCGAAGATATTACAGAATTAAAATGCAGGAACATAGCGGTTTACTTATTAAAACTAACTGCCCGTGCCCAGTTCATACTTATTATTATCAGAAGCTATTTAGACGGATACAGTATGATCCTTATCAAATGAAATACGTTACTCATTTAAAGGATTATACACATTGTAAAACCCTTTAAACCATAAAGTTTAAATAATATCTTATACTTAGAAGATATCGTAAAATTTATATTCAAGCGCGAAAAATATATATCACGCGGTCTCGCACGTCGCGTCTAGGTGATAGGGTCCCGTTTTTACCCATTGCACAGTGTTTTAGAAATCCTCATAATCGGACATCACTAAGCTAAGCCCATAGGTCGATGGCGTCTTGTATTCCAAACCTAAGAGTAAAGCTCCCGTGTGCCCATTCTACTTAGTTATTGAGATAAATAATTTGGAAGATGGGCATTTTTTTTAGTCATCAAATTATAAAATTAATTTATTATATCAATTGCGAGGCGTTGTAAACTTGTTATATACTTTGTTCGATATACTTTTTAGAAATATTTAATTTTTTTCATTTGTTTTTTGTACTGAAAAATATTTTGTCATAGCTCCTTTGTGCAGTATTTTTTTCTATTGTCAATTAAATTGGGGACGGGAGAAAGAAGATAATTTTTTATTTACTCCTGACCTATTTTTAAGAGCAAAGTTTCATATACAAAATAACATGCACTTCAAGAATTATTAGGATGAGGGCAAGCATTTTTGATGAAGATTAAGATGGCTTGCCCTCATCCTAATAATTCCCATTTTCCATATCGTATCGTCAAAACTATGTAGAATAGGCACACGGGAGCTTTACTCTTAGGTTGGGAATACAAGACGCCATCGACCTATGGGCTTAGCTTAGTGATGTCCGATTATGAGGATTTGTAAAACACTTTCATTGGGTACTAAAAACATTTTCAATATTGTATACAGAAGTATATTGCAGTGAGTAGAGTTATTTGCTGAAGAAGATTTTTTTCCAAGAACACTATTATTCCACGCGGGCAAAGCCGCGGGCATAAGCTAGTTATACTATATAAAAGTATTTAGTATCGCATGACCACCGAAGAATTCTCACCGCGTCGATATGCGACGCTACATTTTAAGATCTCAGCTATTAAAAATTGAACTTTATTTACTACAGAAAAAGGTACACGTCATAAATGACATGTGCAGTACATGCGCTGTGGAGCGCGGTGCACCTTGACATTCGAACTCTTACAATGAATCGTGTATCTTTTTGTGTAATTATGAAAGTTAAATTTTGAACAGCTATCTTAAGGCTCCTACAGACGAGAGGCCGATCGTTTGAGTTAGAACTGACGTCAGTTCAGCTTGAACGGATTCGAGCACTTACACGGAAAAAAATCTCATCCGGCCCAACTGACGTCATTTCGGCCTGAACGGATTCGAGCACACACGTAAAAATCGCAACAGTTCGTTCTGGTTTGCCGCGAGCTACGGTCGTAATTATTAATTGTAAACTCTCTACGCTTGTACACGATACACGCCCGGACGGCCGCGGCTCTGGCGAGAACTGAAGCGATTTGTCAGTCAGTGTTGCCAACAGCTACCACTAAAAAGTTGCTAGATATGTGGCAAAAGTTGCTAGATTGCCAATTTTTTTCCCTCAAAAAAGGTGCTAGAAGTAACTAAATGCTAATTGCTTCTTAAAAGTTGCTAGGCAGCTACATAGCCGCAATATTATTATCACATTTGCGTAATTAATAAAACAAAGAACTTTTTAAAACATAATATTATGTGTTTATAATAAAAATATCTACAATTAACGTCACATCTCTGCACGCACACTAATACATTGCACCCAAGCAACAAAATGGACACTCGCTGGCTGGCTAACTCTCTCGCTAGTAGGTATATACTCAAAGATTCAAAATTCCAAAACTTTGACAGTTTATTTACCATAAATGGGCTGGGATATTGAAAAAAAAGCATAACACAAGTTCAGTTGAAGTTCATGTTCGAGCAGCTGGAAGCATAAGATGTAATAACGTCACTTAAAAGTAGCTAGAAAAAGTAGCTAAAATACTTAGCTACAAGTTTTAATAAATTGTGGCTGCCTAACACTGAAAAATGGCTAGGTCTAGCCATAAAGTAGCTAAATTGGCAACACTGTTTGTCATACAATATGGTCTGTTCAGTCCAGAATTAATGTTGCCAACTTTATTTTTTACACAACAACAACAATAACAATAACAATTATTTTACAAAGTTTTACTACTAAATTAAGTATTTTATTTCCCTCCTTAGTAGGAATTTAGTTATTTGTAGGTTTTTGTAGGAAAGAGCCAGACAGTAATCATATGCAAAATGGCCTAGGTTAGGCACAAAAAAATCATATTATTTTTTGCACCTTATCATAATAATACATCGTAGCATTCGTCCGTAATTTTCTTAAAACTACCCGTTTAATTACTTTATAATATGTAATATTTCCTAGTATATTTTAATTTATAATATAATTAAATAAATAATAAAATTTTAATACTTATAACAAAACCTAAAATGCACTGGTTTTTGGGGGCTTAAGGGATTCCTAAGTTAAGTTTCCTAAGCTTTTTGGATAGTTTTCAGTATTCTCTTAGCAGTTTTTAGTAGAAATCGACGCGAGTTTAGTAGTTCGCAAGAACAGAGCTGGAAACACTGTAACGAATCGCTTCAGTCCATCCGGCCGACTGATGCTATCTCGAAATTGCACACAGACGATACGATTTTGCAACCGTTCAGGCCGAACTGACGGAAAACCGGACCGTATCTGGGGCCCCATATAAATGCAGCGCTATGTCACGTATCGTTTCGTTTTGGTGTGAATTGACCCGTATAAAATAGGTACTACAAATGTTTTTAAGAATTAACAAACACAGATACAAAGATCTAGATTTACATTTTGTAAAATCAAAATTTTCACGAGTTTCGTATGTTTTCAGTACGGGGACAACACACACACCCTCATTGACCGGTCAAAGTATCGCGGGCCGTTCCTACCGGGGTACATGACACTCAAAACTGACCCCATACACCAGTATCTGTGAGTATTTAATTCCATACCGAGTACTCAGTCCTCATTTAATATTATAATAATTAACTCTGTTACGCAAATACGCCTGAACCACTTGTGATGCAATTCAGTACACCACAAAAAACTATAAAGGATATGGATCAAAACCCAGAGTTGACAGCAATGAAGTGGGTTCACTTTAGGTCATATTTGATGTCACCAAAAGGGCAACCCTGAAATAAGCCGTGCATAGAAGTTTCAACCATTCCATTGTTGTCGGCTCTGGGTCAAATTTGGACATCACCTTATTTGCAATTTTTTCAGGCCCAAGGTGGAGATCAACTTTATAGATCACGTGGTGGGCAACATGCCAGACAACAAGATGGAGGAGGCGGTCTCGTGGTACGAGCGCTGCCTCCAGTTCCACAGGTATCTACGAATACTGCTACATATGCTTCGGCACGAGTGGACCTGCTCGATCAGAAAGATACCCCGCTCTCGCAGGATTACGATAAAGCAGTGGCGGGGGGTTCCTATAGCTCCACTCCTATCGGCTTCACTTTCCACTTACCTTTTCAAGACACCTAAATCCCTAGCTTGTGCAAGCTAGGGCTTCCCTATGCAGCTCACCAGCCTTCGCCACTGGGACAAAGTAAAGCTTGCATTGTGTAATGTTATATTATAGGATACTGGAGGCTCAAACGTCCGTTCCATCCGTTTGCTGGTTTCACAGTATTAAAGTTGCATTCCTATTTTTAAAATAGGTAACTATAAATATCATTGTTTTCACGAATTTGACATTTACTAGATTCTGGTTAGAAAACGACAAGCAATTTTCTTACCATATTATATTTCTCTTTTCTACTTTTTAACCGACTTGCTTATACCGGAAATTATTTATAATATCTATGGACGCTTCCACACCACATCAATCTGATCCTGTACCTACTAAGTATCACAGGTACCAGACAAAGGAGTACCAGTACCATTGCAAATTTTTAATACTGTTAAACTATATAATATATATATATATATATATATATATATATATATATATATATATATATATAAAATAAATATAGTTATACTATATATTATATATTTAATACACATCCAAGACCTAGGAGTGTTCCTAGAAAACTTTTTGTCCCTTCGGCGGACCCGCGGGTTCAAACCCCCGACCACCGTTTGACCGTCTAACGTTTGAGCCACAGAGGTCGTCAAATTTATAGAATTCGTCGGGATATTTTTCCAGGTTCTGGTCAGTAGACGACAAGCAAGTCTGCACGGAGTACTCCGCCCTCCGGTCTATCGTGATGGCGAACTGGGAGGAGACAGTCAAGATGCCCATCAACGAGCCAGCACCGGGGAAGAAGAAGAGCCAAGTGCAGGAGTACGTGGAATACCATGGAGGCGCGGGGGTCCAGCATATCGCGATTAATACTGAGGACATTATTACTACGGTAAAATTCTAAATATCCGCGATACAAGTAGCCCTTAGGCATCGAGTGCCTACCCTCTTTTTTTCCAAATGGGTCTATGCTAATGGCCGGAAGGCCGTTTTAACTTTGTCAGTCTATGACTGCCAGTTAGCTCGTCGTCGGAGTCGTTTTGGTGCCTACTCTCTATTTCAAGCCCGTTTTTAGTCCTAAACTGACTTTGTCAAAGACTTCCAGACATCCGCAAAGATATCACATGACACACATGCCTTTCAAAACATATAAGCTCTTGCGTCTTGACCAGCATTTAGTCGTCGTTATTGAAATCTGTTAAATGGTTTCAAACAATTGGTAAACAGTTCGCTCAATTAACCAACATACTCTAAGGATTTTTTACCTGTTTAAAGGCCAAGTACTGAAATGGTAATCAAAAATAAGAGCCCTTGTATTCATAGGCTGTCACAGTCTCTGCTAGCCAAAATGACAACGATATCATGTGACTTGAGCGGAGCAATCTAACTATCGTTTCAGTATTCGCCCGTTAGGATCCTGTTACTCTAGTGGGAACTGGCTTAATTCTAAAACTCTTTCATAGATCGAGAACCTAAGAAGCCGCGGCGTAGAGTTCCTCTCCATACCGGCGAAATACTACACTATGATACGGGAACAACTCAAACACAGCAAAGTGCAGGTGGCAGAGAGCATAGACACGCTGGAGAGACTGAACATCCTAATAGACTATGATGATAACGGCTACCTTCTGCAGATATTCACGAAAAACACCCAGGACCGACCCACGCTGTTCTTAGAAGTTATTCAGAGGAGGAATCACAATGTAAGTATTTTGGTAGAATTATTTGATAACCTTCCTATACCCATATATGGCTCACGTCTTTTCTTCCTTGCTCGGGATCTTGTTAAGTCTCAAAAGTACAAATACTGCTGGACGTCTTTCGGTAAAATTTATCTAAGACAAGCGGACAATACACCGGTTATACAAATTAAAACTGAAAATCAAGTTCAAAGTCTGTTTCAGGCATCATGACTATTTTACACTGTAAGAAAATGTTTAACTTATTTACCAAATATAAAAATAATAGTCCTATTTTGTATACAAAGCGCAAACATAACACACACCACATTCAAACAACATAGTACTTACAATAATCAACCTATAACACATATCTACATCACACATTATTACCATGAAATGACAATCTATCAGTTTACTATGCCACACTTTGTATACTCGTACAATAAAACGATATACTCATCCATATTTTTACATAATGCTCAATGCACCCTGACACATCTTGATAATACTGTAATTCCTATAAAATATCTTAATGACAAATAAAAATATAAGTGAATTAGATTGTTCCGAAATAGCCCACTCTTTTGGGTGCTCGGTTGAAGACTTACCCGTCAGTTTTCCTAAAAAACACTCCGACATTAGTATTTTTACACAGAATATACGAAGTATTTATAAGAATTTTCCCGATCTAGAGTCTAACCTTACCTTACTGAATATTAATTTTGATGTTATAGTTTTGACGGAGTGCAGATTATCAGAACATAAAAATATCCCCAAATTAACAGATTATAACTCTTTTGTAACTACATCTCACCTTAACCAAAATGACGGAGTTACAACATACATTAAAAAATGTCATACCGTCCGGGTAGAAGAAATAATATTAATTAATGCATCTTGTCTCCAAGTTCTCATCCAAAATATTATAATTCTTTGTATCTACCGCTCACCATCAAACAAAAATGCTGACAATTTTATGGACTCCCTAAATCAACATTTAGAAACGATTAAAAAGTATGAAACCATACTAGTAGTTGGGGATATCAATATAAATACTTTACCTAGAGACTCTGAAATAACTTATGAGATAAATAACAGACAAAATTACTTAAATGTACTATCAATGCATGGACTCCTGTCTGGTCATAATCTTCCAACAAGAGAAAACGCATGCCTAGACCATGTTATCTTAAAACTAAATAAACATAAAAACGCTGCAACTATTGCTGTAGTTGATACGTCGATTACGGACCATCTAACAGTGTTAATTAATATATCTAAAATACAAATCAATAATTCTTTAACCTATAGGACAAAAACAGACTATGAAAAATCACTCGAAGACTTAAAAGAATTTAGTTTTGTAGACTTCCTTCAAAATGATGATCCAAATTATTTATGTGATAAATTAATAACTACTATACAGCAAATTCTCACTAAGCATACAAAAAAAATCCGTGTACCTAGAAGTAAACAATTGATCAAACCATGGATTACCCCGGGCATATTACGCTGTATTAAAAATAGAAATAATATGCAAAAAAAGCTACGGAACAATCCTAATGATGAAATACTTAATATAACATATAGAAGATATAGAAACTTTTGCAACAATTTAATTAAAAAACTAAAACGTAAATATAATAGAGATCAATTAAACAAAAATGCTAAGAATAGTAAAAATCTTTGGAAAACGATAAATGATATCACTCAGTTTAAACCTACAAAAACACCAAATAGCCAACTCCTTGAAATTAAGCCAACACCTAATGAGTCAGTTAACATGGTAAACAAGGTTTTTGCTAATATTGGAAAAAATCTTGCTCAATCTATTGGAAACTGCAATACGAATCAGTCGTTAAGAAATACCTCTACATTTGTAACACACAAACAAACATCTTCATTTGTCTTGCTAGAAACAGACCCAATTGAGGTGAAGAGAGTCATAATGAGTCTGAAATCTGAAAGTGCGCCTGGCCTTGACAACATACCTACGACTTTCCTGAAGTTTGCTAAGGATACTCTTACACCAATCTTATGCCATCTAGTAAATGTCTGTTTTAATAAAGGTGTATTCCCAAGACAACTTAAAAAGGCTATTATTACACCGGTATTTAAGAATGGGAATAGAGACGACATTAATAACTATAGGCCAATTTCAGTTCTTTCTTCAATTTCTAAAATACTAGAGAAACTTATAAACATTAGATTACTCTCCTACTTTGAAAAATTTAATTTATTCTCAAACTCACAATACGGTTTTAGGAATGGCCGTTCAACTGAAGACGCTATTGCTGCTCTAACCAAGCACATTGTTGATCAAGTAGATCGTAAACAGAAATGCCTAGCCGTTTTCCTTGATTTGAAGAAAGCGTTCGACACCGTCTCTATTCCCATTCTTATCAAAAAACTAGAAAATAAAGGTATACGGGGAAGGCCCCTAGATTTGTTGTCTGACTATCTTCAAGAGCGAAAGCAAAGGATAAAGATTGGTGTGGTCGTTAGTGAGGACGAGGATATTTGCTATGGGGTTCCACAAGGCAGCGTACTCGGTCCAACCCTGTTCCTCGTCTACATTGACAAACTCTGCCGACTCGAACTCAACAACGCCAAAATCTTCTCCTATGCAGATGATACTGCTATTGTTTTCACTGGCAAATCATGGGAAGAAGTTAAACAAAAGGCTGAAGCTGGGCTTAGACTAATATCTGAATGGCTCAATAACAATTTTCTTACCCTCAATGTTACTAAAACCAACTTTATGACTTTTACAAAGTACAATAACACACAGCCCCCCACTAACTACAGTGTAAAAATTCACTCATGCAATCGTAATGCTCCTGTATGCCCCTGTCCTGAAATAACTAAAGTTAAGACAACCAAGTACTTGGGCATAATGATTGATCAGCGATTGTCATGGCATGCACAAATAGAACTGCTGGCGGGTAGAGTAAGGAAACTTATCTGGATATTTAAAGGTTTGAGACATTCCGCTACAAAACCTCTACTAAACCAAATTTATACTTCCTTAGCAGAATCAGTTATAAGCTACTGTATAACCGTTTGGGGGGGAGCCATAAAGAGTAAATTAATAGAAGTGGAAAGAGCACAAAGGTCTCTCATTAAAGTAATGTACTCTAAACCATACAGATATCCAACTCACCTGCTTTATACTGAATCAAAATTGCTTACAATCAGAAAATTATATACCTTACACACAGTCCTAAAAGTTCATAAACAACACAGCGAAGAAATAAAAACATTATCAATAAAGTCATAGTAAGATCCAACTTTGCTGCAAGACAATATGCATCTCAATCCACCCACATTTACAACCTAATTAATAAAAAACAGAATATTTATGGCTTAAGAAAATATAAATTGAAACAGATACTAAATAAATGGCTACTACACTTAAGCTACGACGAAACGGAAGCACTGTTTGATAGGTTATGTTAGGTTTTCCTTATCCAAAACTAAATAGTTTCAACCCAGAATGAATATTGCTCATTTATTAACATACAAATATACCGAACATCGTCACACACAACACAGACACACACGCACATCACCCACACCCACAACACTCACACCTACAACACACACACACACCCAACACAACACACACACACACACCCACCCATATTCACCTACAGACGTACATACGCGCTCGCTTTCCAAATATAGTAAACTCTATATTTCTCCTTGTAATAATAGTTACTAGCCTCACTTAATATACTTCCCAAATTTTATTGTTTACGGCAGAGCGAGTCTCCCCTAACACAGGTAAACTTTACTTAAAAGGGGGTCTCAAACACTGTTATTATATTGTATTTTAAGTTTGTGAATAAAGATTTTGTTTGTTTGTTTGTTTGTTTATATATTCAATAGCTTTTGTCCGTGGCTCTGGCCGCTTGGGATAGTGTTCGTTGAAAAAAAAGCCTACTTATTTGCTATATTATATAAACTACTTATATTAATGTAAAGTTTAAGTCGGTTCGGACCATTGAATGTGAAAGACAATCAAACATACACACATAAATACAGTAACCCACGGGAACACCGAACACTGTTTTTTTTCGGTAAAAATATAATCTTGAATCCACTTGTACACACCCAAAATCATCAAAAGCCGTTTAGAAGAAGTTACATTACAAACACACGTACAGAAGTTTTACATACTTAAAGTATATAAACATTATCTATGGGGCTAGTATGAAATAATTTACGGTTTCGAGGCATAAACTATTGCTTACGTAAACGGTCAAAAGCTGGAAAGACTAAGTTTCTATTAACTGCTTATTCCTAAAATTCAACTTTTTTTTCTTTTATACTTTATTAAACGGGTAATTTCTTATTTTTCAGGGTTTCGGAGCTGGCAACTTCAAGACTTTGTTCGAATCGATAGAACAGGAACAAGAGAAGAGAGGAAATCTATAGATTAGTAACAAAAATATGCAGAATTTTATAGGTTGCATTCAATACGGAATATCTAAGAGCTGTTCCAAATGGCGAAAAACACGTTAGTTAGGGTTAGGACCTATAATATCTTGGGACTATTATATTAATAATATATGGAATTAACAAATGTGTAATTATGGATTTATTTCTTTACATAAAAATCGATTGCAATTCCAATGTCTCACTAAAATTCGAGAACGGCTGGAGGATATTGGTATAAAATTTTGGTCTTAAAATAATTTTGGAGTTTCAGAGAAGGCTTAAACGGTGATAGATATTGGAAAAAATTGCTGAAAAAAAAAATATTTTAATAAAAACGGCCATTGTATTTTTTATTTCATTTTTTCATTCGCTGTGTTCAATTTGTCACTTGACTGTCAAGTATTTGTAGGTGTGTTCAGGGTACCTGTTTGATTTATCTAAAAAAAAATCGGCCGGCCCCAGTAGTTTGGTAGATGTAGGTGGTAGTTTTAGGTGTAGATATTGGTGTAGGTTGTACCTAGGTGTAGTTACTTATTTATTCCAGTTCATGGTTAAAGGGCCCCATACAAGGCACGGTTTTCCTTCAGTTCGGCCTAAACGGATGAAAAATCGTATTGCCTGTGTGCAATTTCGAGATCACATCAGTTGCCAACTCTGTTTTTGCGAAACTACTAAACTCGCGTCGTTTTCTACTAAAAACTACTAAAAGACTATCGATAGCTATAAAAAAGGTACTAAACTTAGGAATCCCTAAAAGTTTGTTTAGGGATTTTGTGTTTACAGTGTTAATATTAAATTGAAAATATGATAATTTTACCGTTAAATAAAAAAATATATAGTACGAAATATTACGTATATAGAAATTAAATCGGTAGATTTAAAGCGACTTACGGACGCGTGCTACTATGTGCTATTATTATAAGGTGTCATATAGCACATAGAAGCAGGCCATTTTGCATATTATGATAACTGTCTGGCTATTTTCTGCAAAACCACCACTAACAACTAAATTCCTACTAAAGGAAGGAGGAATAAAATACTAAATTTAGTAGTAAAACTTTGTAAAAACATATAAGTTGGCAACATTAATTCTGACCTGAACGGGTGGACTGAACAGTAATAAAATTGGACTGAATGGTAATAGAATCGAGTGTAAAATAAAACCGGTCAAGTGCGAGTCGGCAAGAAGGGTTCCGTACAAAACAGAAAAAATCACGTTTGTTGTAGGTGAGACTCAAGTTTTTATTAAAGTGAAACTTTTAAAACTAAAAAACTTTTTTTCTTCTCAAACTCAAACTAGACCTCACGATCCTCTTCTTATTGTATATTACACTTATATCTTCGGAAGTCTGGTTTTTTACATCGTCTCAAACTTTTTCGTCTGTGTGTTGCATGTCGCGTGACGGTCGGCCGCGGAGTAGGGATAAAGTGAAAGGCGCTCATCAGAGCAGCCGAGGCCAATATGGCGGCGCCTATAGTTCGCATCAGCTAACCGTGTAGTGTATAGACTAGTACTCATTTGTGCCAGTGCTCCACGCTATTTATTATTAATATATGTATATATTATTAAGTTTCACTTTTACCGTGGTTTCATAAAACCACACAATCCTTTTCTTGATTGGTTTACAACCCAAAAATACTTCACATTAGTAAGGCCCTCATAAACATCTTATGCAAATAGGTTCGCTTTACCTATAGCGTGATCTAGCGGCAAATCAGCGCCATCTAGTATGCCATATGAGAACCAAAAATCCTTAAGAAAATTAACTCAAATTCTAACGCATAAACAGTCTGTAAGTATATTGTTTTATTCTGTTTTTAGTATTTATTATAACGGAAATAGAAATACCTATATCATTAATTTTGTGAAAATTTGAACTGTCGAGCTATGACGGTATAAGAAGGTTAAGATACAGCCTGGCGACAGACGGACGAACAGCAAAGTCTCAGTAATAGGGTCCCGTTAATAGTAATAGGGTCCCGTTAATAGTAATAGGAACCCTAAAAATGGTACGTGATCTAAAGAATATTTATTAGAGTTCATTGAAGTATTTAAAACTTTAGAGCCACTATGGTTGATAAAATCTAAAGACTGTTACTATAAAACAAAGAGGAATGATTTCTATAACATATTACTGGAAAAATGTATGACACAATAATTCGGTTTCGTCGATAGCGTGACTACAGTTGCAGCAAAATACAATTAATAAATAAAATAATAGCCTAAAGCATGAGCATGTCAGGACATGTCTAAGAAGGGTTCCGTAACTATCAACGCGCAATAGGTTTCTTTTAATTACTTCAAAAGTTATTGTCATGAAGTTATTACAGAAGCTAGGAGAGTACGCCGGGTAAAACGCCGAAAACCGGGTACGCGCATGAAAAGTGAAGCAAATCATACTGAGCCATATCGGCTAAGTTTGTTCGAACGACCCGTCAGTTGTCAAGGTCAAGCGCTAATGCATACATCACCGGCTATTCAAAACATTATGACGGTTTGTGTCGTTATTGGGTGTCACAATGCATCGGAAATACTTCGGAAAAAACTTCGGGAAATGTAAGTATGAACTTAACATTATGTCCGAACAATTTGACTTGTATTAAGCCAAATTTATTTCTGTGTTGTGCTCGAATCCGTTCAGTTCTAACTGAAACGAACGGCCTATCGTCTGTGGGAGCCTTAAGACAGGACAACATGTGCCGGGACTCGGGACAGCTAGTAATATTATAAAGAGTCACATGAGAATTTAAGTTCTGTCAGGGGGGAGTCACTACGCCGTACCGCCGCCGAGCTACAAGTACATACCGAGACTCCCCAACGTTGGGGCGATTCAATGGTTGCCACTTGCCACG
This sequence comes from Phengaris arion, assembly GCA_963565745.1. Classification (NCBI taxonomy): domain Eukaryota; kingdom Metazoa; phylum Arthropoda; class Insecta; order Lepidoptera; family Lycaenidae; genus Phengaris; species Phengaris arion. Next base: position 4,368,031 of record OY751446.1, on the reverse strand, counting down.
CACTGACCGGCCGCGGCCGTGGCGCACGCGCGCGCCTCTTACGCAGTACGACTCACTTTACGTCGCAAACGCGTGTCATATTTTAATTGGCAAAAATATGTATCCAAAAAATACTGCATTGCAGCCGATTGTCGGAACAATGAAAAAAATAGCAATTGTCAGTTTTTCTCGGTTCCGTCAAGTGAGAAAGATAGCGAATGGTACGATAATCATTACTCATTTATAATTACTGTCATGGTACCTAAATCTATAACAATAATTATTAAATATACACACAAAAGTATTATATTATATGCTTATTTAAAATAGGTGGTAGGTAGCTGCATATACATACATATAATCCATACCTACATCAAAAGAAAATCACGTGTCGTGTCTGTGTAAACTGATTTATATGTTCGGTATTCATTTATCTAATCTATATTCATTTATATAATGTATCTAGGTACATAGGTATAACAGTTTCCGCTTGTATACCTTGCGTGGTATTTATGTTCGGTCGGTATGTTGTATGGTATCTATATAATATGTATCATATCATTATTATATATTATATCGTCGTCTAGTATAAATCTGATAGTATAATCTAAGATATTTAATTAAAGTATTGACAAGTGACAACCCTATTTTCGGAATATCTGACAAGGTTTGGAATAATGTCGACCTTCGCGCGGCGCCAGAGAGCTCAATTTCGGCTGCTCGCGTGCGGTCCATTTGTTAATAATAATTATATAGGCACATAAAAAGGCGGCATTTGTGAAGATCAAAACAGAGAGACTTCTGTACCTTGTACTATTATCTATTCTGTGGTTCTGTTCAAATGCCTAAGCTCCAATTTTCAATTTGATTAGACAATTCACGTCATTGCATTTAAGTTCCAGTGAAATGCTGTCGCACTTGCGCGCGTAATACAATAGATTTGAAAATTGACGTGTCGAGCTGTTATAAAATTTGACATGACGTTTGACACGATACTTGTGTGTTCGATTTGAAAATCAGCTCTTTGATTTTTTTAATTGAGTTTCAGCTCTATTTTATAAGCCATTCAGAGCATTGAAAATAGAACTCTACGTTCTATTTTCAATGCTCTGAATTTTCACCGGCCTACCGGATTCCGGATCATATAGTCCCAACTCCCAGCCTAATGCGAGTCATCTGTACTATATATCTAATTGTAAAAGATGCAATATGTGATAAATGGCTGTTATAATTATATTGATTCTACGAGGGCGGGTCAATAAGTCCGTGACTTTTGGAATAAAACACAGATTTTTTGATAAATAAATCATTTTATTTTTCAACGTAGTCCCCCTTGAACTCTATACACTTTGTCCAACGCTTCTCCAATTTTTTTATCCCTTCCAAAAAATATGATATGTCGAGGTCCTCAAAATAGGCCTTTGTTTGCGAGATGACTTCATCATTGGAGTCAAATCTTTTTCCACCGAGCCATTTTTTCAGGTTTGGGAACAAGAAGTAGTCACTCGGAGCCAAATCTTGAGAATAGGGTGGATGTGGGAGCAATTCATAGCCCAATTCATGGATTTTTGCCATGGCAACTGCACATGTGTGCACCCTTGCATTGTCTTGGTGAAAAAGAACTTTTTTCTTGGCCAAATGAGGTCGGTTTTGTTTTCAAATCCTCATTGAAGCGGTCCAATAAGTTGGCATAATATTCCCCATTAATTGTTCTTCCCTTTTGAAGATAGTCAATGTGGATTATCCCACGTGCATCCCAAAAAACAATCGCCATAACTTTATTGGCTGACAAACCCACCTTGGCCTTCTTTGGCGCCGATTCACCCTTAGAAACCCACTGTTTTGACTGTTGTTTGGTCTCTGGTGTGTTGTGATGGATCCATGTTTCGTCCACGGTTAAAAAACTCCTCCATATTGTGATGAAACAACGCCAAACCTTCCTGTGAAGTTGTTACACGATTGCGTTTGTGGTCGACTGTGAGCAAACGCGGCACCCATCTTGCGGAAAGCTTTCTCATGCCCAAGTGATCATTCAAAATTGAAACCACTGAGCCATGCGAGATGCCTATGGCTTCCACAATCTCTTGCACTTTTAATCTTCGGTCGGCCAACACCATATCGTGAATTTTTTCGATTGTTTCGGGTGTAGAGACCTCAACTGGGCGTCCAGGACGTTCGGCATCTTCAGTGCTTGTACGGCCACAACGAAATTCAGTAACCACTTTTTTACCATTGAAATCGATGGTGCAGAGTCCCCATAGTATTTATCAAGCTTAGCCTTGGTCTCGGTAATGGTTTTTTTCCGCAAAAAATAATGCTTAATAAGCACACGAAATTCACTTTTTTCCATTGTTTCCTTAAGTTACTGGATAGTCTGATAAAGATAGCTGTAAAACACAAACTAACTAACACAGCAAGTTCAAATTTTGATAGGAGTCAACTGACAGATGCCTGTTAACAGGAGTAGTGTTGCTTTTTCAGTAAGGAGGTTAGAAATTCAAAAAGTCACGGACTTATTGACCCGCCTTAGTATAGCTGTACATAGTTGTGTTGATTTCCAACATGAACAGTAGATGTACCTAAATTTTACCTACATTGAAGGGATTTTCACAAAATGTACAATTGACTTTTAGTTGGAAATGATTTAGGATATCTTTTTGCGAGTTTCACCTTCCAACCAAACATTCCTCATTTCTAAATCATCCGGCAGTCGGCACTATAATGAACAACGTGTCTGGAGTATTGCTATTATGACACCACTGTCATTACACACGAATAAAACTCTTTCTAGCCACAATCTACCTATGTAGAAGGTACTAACTACTATTTTGAAAATCTTATGAGTTAAGATCATAATATAAAAGAGAGTGCGTCCACCGTAGAACATTCAAAATAGTAAGTACGTATATCTAAAAACTTCAGATCAATAATAAAGTTGGGACTTGGGGTACTTACTCCAACTTTTTTAAAGCACCCCACTTATTCATATTAAAACTTCATAGAAATCTGATTTGTCATTAATTAAACAAAATTTATTTGATTACAAAATACATTTATAAAATTAATACAAATTACAAACAAGGAATAAAACTTATACTTAGCTTTAAAAGTTCAGATACAAAGTTTAACTATCGCTGGATCACAAGCTTTTGCTAGTACTTAATTTAAACATTTTCACTTATTCAAACATTATTTTAAGAATCATAAAAATATTAGATTTTTTTCATAACAAATACTTATAGGTAATTCCTATCACACTTATGCCCGGTATGGGTTAGCGAATCAAAGGCGCAATTGATAGATAAACTACGTTCAAATTCATCTCAGAAACGGGCATTATTAATCAAGTAGCTCAATAGCTAGTTGATTAATAAATAATGCCCGTTAACGGGCATTATTTATTAACCAACCAGAACCTCAATTCTCGTATTTAAAGTAGACTTTCATTTTACTTTGTATTAAAAGTGAAGCGACTTGTTATCATAAACTAATTTTATGAAGTTTCGACCATTCTGAAATCAGAACGCGTTTCACGCTGGTTTAACTTTTACGAGAATACCAGTTTGGCAGTTTTAGCGTATCGATACTTAATTGTGTTAATGCCAGTTTTATTTACCCCTGAAATGACCCTCTGTTCTTGCTGATATATGCATTTAATAATCATTTAATACCCAAAAACGCTACTACGTTGATTTTAATTTTTCTAACAGGAATCGAGCAACCTCTCTTTTAGCGATTTGGAGAAGTGTTTTTCCGTTACTGTCACGTGCATATAAAATAGCTTTTCGTAAACTTTCTACTTCGAAATTTTTATGTTTAATAAAACATTCAATTTTGTCTTTTTGATTGAGTTGTAGAATTAAGAAAAGTCTATCGATGTAACTCAAAAGCATTTCAGTTTCGCTCCCGGGTGTTGCTACTTCTATTGGCGATTTAAGTTGCGCATTTTTTATATTGTAACATGCACCGTTCTGCAATAACACGACAACAAGTTGATGGTGGCCTTTTTGCGTGCAAATGTGTAATGCAGTAGTACCTCCGACGCTAGTTTTAGCGTCGAGTAACTCGCTGGATCTACGAGGGTTGCATTTTTTTACATGTCGCAACAAATCTTCGATAACTTCCTTGCAACCCTTCGAAGCGGCAGTGTGCAGCGGTGTGTTACCTTTGTTAGTGATTTGAAAAATATCTGCACCATTTTCTAATAATATTCGAAGAATTCGTATGTTACCCGTGTTTGCCGCATAATGTAATGCTGTTCTTCCTTCACCATCTTTAGTATTTATGTCGATTTCGCTTGATAATATATCTTTGACGAGCTCTATATTCTGATTATTCACAGCAGTGTATAATATTGTATCATCTTCAATAATATCGGAAATGTTATGCCCTTTATATTTCGATGCTTCGGTTATTACTTTCATTTTTACTAAAATGTTTACAACTTTTGGATGGTTTTCACTCAAAATAGCTTTCATTTGGTTGTAACATTTTTTGTAATTCTTAAAAGCGCCATAGACTTTACCTTGACGAAAATGTATTTCCGCTATATTTGTTTGCGTGATTAAAGTGTCTAAATGACCCGGGCCTAAATAAGACTTTTGAATTTCATAAACATCTTTAAATGCATTTAACGCTTTGTCGAAATCTTTGTTTTCAAAGAGTATTGTACCAATATTATGCAACGTTCTTAATGTGTCAGAATGGTGCGGACCTAAAATCTTTTTCTTTCGTTCGTATACGTCTTTGTATGTTTTTATGGCATTTTCGTACTTTTTTTGGTGACCCAACACCATGGCGATATTATTTTGCGATGACAAGGACATCAAAGTATGCCCACCAAATATTGACATCTCAAATACTTCCTGATTGTTCTTTAACGCTTCATCAAATCTACCAACACTATCAAGCACCAAAGCCATATGTAATTGGGTCTTTAAAGTTTCTGTATTACTTTTTCCTAAAATTTCTTTTTGTTTTTTAATAAGTTCTTCGAATAAAGTAATAGCTTTTTCATTTTCTCCCAGTCTATGTAAAACTAAACCGATACTGCTTTTGGTACTCAATGTATCTTCACAATTTACTCCTAAGATAGCTTTCTGTTTATCATAAATTTCATTGAAAAATCTTAATGCCTCGTGAAATTTCTTTTGTTTATATAATGCAGAAGCTATATGATTTTGAATATCTAAAGTACTTGGATTATACAAACCAAATATTTCTATTCGTTTCTGCAATATATTTTTTAATATATCCAGTGCTTCCTGAAACTTCTCTTGTGTAATTAATAAATTTGCCTTATCTATTTGCGTAGATACGTCTATCTGACATAATTGCTTTAACCTTTCTACCATCGGAAATTTGTTCAGAACCGCGACTACAATAATACTTTGCCTTTTCCTATTTTGTGCATTCATAATTGCTTTTATTGTATCCATATCCTTTACAGTTTTTAACGTATCAATTACTCTACAACTACTATTCTCAACTTTTACAAAACAATCACTTATTAATTTTAATAGATCTACTATTGATTTTTTTTCAGCGAAATATAATGGTGTTTTACCGTTATGGTCTATTGCATTATAAATTGCACTATTTGACAAAAGAGACTTTACCACATCTATGTGGCCAAATTTTGCAGCAAAATGGAGACAGCTATAACCATTTTTCCCACTTATGTTGGGATCAGCATTATTTTTTAAGAGGGAAATAACAGTTTCATTATAGCCTTTCCAAGCAGCATAATGTAGCGTTGTGACATCACCAGTATTCTTCGCCTTAACACATGCATCAACTCGTAAATGATTTTCAACATCCAAATATTTGTTTTGTTGAACACATTCAAATAAGTTTTTAGTGGATTGCAATATATTTTTAATGTGTGAATTCTCGGTTAAATCGGCCGGCGTACACTGAAAGTTATCAACGGCATTGTATATGGCACTATTATTAAGTAAAAATTGGGCTACTTCTTCAAAACCAAATTTAGCGGCGAAATGTAGAGAAGTCCGTCCATTAGCGTCTTTAACATTCACGTCAACGGATTTTTCTATTAATAATTTTATAACATCTAATTGATTTTTTAATGTCGCATAATGCAGTATAGTCTGATTAGCTGCACCAGTATCATTCAAAGATAATCCCTCACCAAGAAATAAATTCACTAAATTAGCGTGTCCCTCCCGCGCTGCGATATGGATAGGTTTAGAACCTGATGAGTTTTTAGCATGAATATCGGCACCTTTACTTATTAAATATCTTACAATATCACAATCACCTCCTTGAGCCGCAATATGTAACAATGACCAATCATCATTACCTTTGGCGTTTATATCATCACTAAACCTTTGGAATAATGTCTTTACAACCGAAAACTGTTTATTTGCTAATGCAAGCTCATGAGCAGTTCTATTTTTATCATCTCTTATTTTAGTGTCAGCACCATTCTCTAATAAAATTTCTACTACATTTGTATGTCCTCTTTCGGAAGCAATGTGAAGAGGTGTTGGACCACCTTCGCACTGCACATTCACTTGAGCCCCACTTTTCAATAAAAAATGTGCAATCTCCACATTGTTAAAATATGCTGCTATATGTAAAGGGTATAAAAAGTCTCCCTTGTTAGGATCTGCTCCATATTGTAAGAGCATTTTAATAATATTTTTATTACCATCCATAGCAGCTAATGTGAACAATGTAATATTTTCATGTTTTGCATTTAAATCAAAAGTTTGATGTTTTAATATGGTTTTAAGTACATCAGTATTACCTGCTAAAATAGCTGTAAATAAATTATCGACACTAGCTTTCGCACCCTTCTTCAATAACAGTTCAAGTATTTCTCTATTGCCTTGCCGAACAACCGACTCTAAGTAAGGCGCAATCTTTGTTGTAGAGTCCGATGTCATTATTTCTTCTAACATGTATTTAAAAACTTCATGATTGCCAGTTTCAATAGCCAAATGCAACGGCGTGTAATTACCGAAAACAATTTTGTCAATATAGGCGCCATTTTTTACTAAAGTTTTAACAGTATCTAAGTCGCCATTTAAAGCAGCGCAATGCAAAGGTGTAATTTTACCTTCTCGTATATTTGCCGTATAATTAACATCAACATTTTGTTTTAGGAATATATCAACTATATCCGCATTGCCTTCTAAAGCAGCTATATGTATTGGTGAAATTTTTTCACTTAAATTGTTTTGGTAATAGTCAGCGCCATAGTCTATCAAAGTCTGCACGCTGTTTGTGTGACCAAATTTTGTAGCTATATGTATTGCAGAATTTCCATCGATATTTATTTCATTAATTTTTGCACCTTTTTTTAATAACATTTCAATTATTAATTCATTACCGTTCGAAGCAGCCACGTGTAATGGTGTAAGTTGTTTGTCACCACTCTTATTATTAATATTTGCACCATTTTTTAATAAAACTTCTACTGCTTTTATGTGGTGCCCTTGTATGGCCATTTTTAGTGGAGTGGCACCGTCACTACTTTCATGGTTAATGTTTGCCTTTTGTCTTATTAACATGTTTAAAATTTTGTGATAACCACTTTCCGCCGCATAGTGTGCTGGTGTTCGGCCGTGGGTAGTTTGTGTATTAACATTAATATTATATTTTAACAAATGTTCAACAATAACTTCATTTCCCAATATGCATGCAAAAGGCAAAACCGAGTTTAAATTTTCGTTAAAGTTATTACATTTTTCACCAAATTCTAATAATAATTTGACTACAATTTCACAGCCTTTTTCAATAGCATAATATAAGGGAGTACAACCATCTATTGCTTTAATATTTACTTCTGAACCCTTTAAAACTAGAACTTTGACAACATTAAAATGCCCTTTTAATGCTGCGCCATGTAATGGTATCCAATTATTATCATTTTTAGCATTAATATTTGCGTTGTTTTCAATTAGATAATTTACTATATCTAGATGACCGTACTCAGCAGCTACATGCAAAGGTGTAAATCCACCGCAGAGTTCATTATAATCAACGCTTGATTCTTTTTGTAAAAGGGTAACAACAGCATCCTTGTGATTGTGAATTATGGCGAAATGTATAGGAGAATATCCGAATTTATCTTTAACCGCCACATTTGCATTTTTACTTAGTAAATATTCTATAATATTTTTTTGACCACTTTGAGCCGCTACATGAAGAATAGTTCTGCCACTGCTATCTACATGATCTATCGGGAAACTCATATCTTCTACAAAATATTTAATAATGTCTATGTTTCCATTGCTTATCGCCAAAAATAGTGGGGTTTTATCATTTATATCTTTGGATTCAATATCTAGGCCATTACCTAAGAGAAATTTAATAATGCTCAAATTTCCCCCACAAGCAGCAATGTGTAAAGCAGACATATTATCACTATTTCTTCCTTTGATTTCCGCTCCTGCTCTTATGAATTCTTGTAGTTTTACAAAATTGCCTTCTTTTAAGGCCTTAATCATTCCATCTTGGCTTTTAATTAAGTTAATGTTATGGTCGAAACGATTTCTCAAATCACATGGATTGATGATAATTGGTTGACCTATAAGCATATTATTCCTTCTAATGGAGGTGTGTCTTTCTTTAATCAACTTTATAGCATTACCAAATACTGATATCGTGGAACTATAAGGAAAAATGTCAACTATAGCATTTCCATGAGCTAAATGGTTTCGTAAGCATTTTCCAGTTAAAATTGGACAGTGAGTGTCGAATAATAATAAATTATTGCCTAAATAGTTTTTTTTTATCTCTAATATATCGAAAACAAGACTCTCCGTTGCAACTTGCAAACTTAAATCTTTGTCATAGGAACTAAATTGTTGCAATAAATTTTGAGGTTCTAAATCAATTAAATTCAGAATGCTGTTTAACGTTTGCAGTCGTTCATTCAAGGAATTTTCTTCTCTGTTGTTTACAGTAATCGTATAATTTGGTTTATTTTCCTCATATTTAATTTTTAATGCTTCCAACCCTTTTACTTGATTCACGCGGAAGTTTGAGTAATGAGTAATTTTTTGAATTAGGAAATTTATTTCTTCGTAGTCATTATGTTTTACTAGAGCCGGATCGTCGAGAATTTGGATTGAAAGTTGACCAACATTTTTAAGGTCATAAGAAAGTTTGTTTATTAATTTTTCATTTTGTTCCTGTTTACTTTTAGTCTTAATATTTTTATACAACAATGTAGATAAATGGACAATTCGAGTAAGTCCTTCATTTTCTATTTTTGAGGCTATCTTGTTAAGAAAATTTCTAATCGTAAATTTGATTCCATCAACGTCTTTATTATAGAACTCAGCTTCATTTATCAACTTTAACAAATAAACCCCGAAACTAAACGTTTCTTGTGACGATTGTACGTTGTTTTCTCCTCTGTCAATTACCAAGCTTATTTCTTGAAGAAGTTTTTCCTGTTGGAATGTTCTATTTATAATTTTTGATTTTAGTTCTTTTACTAATTTTTCTATCGTCTCGTGCTCACTGGATTTCGTGTTACTTTCTAAATATATTTCAATAGTTTGAGAATTTTTAAAGATACTAACTAATTCCATAATTTCTTCGTAATTGTCTAATTCAAGTATTCTCGTTAATATTTTTCTTAAGGCGTTTGACTTGCTTTCTACCAAAATTTCATTTACTTCCTTTTTTATTTTCTTAAGATCATTTTGAATAATACTATAAACGCTATTAGAACTATTATTTTTTACAGCATCCATTCTATTTTTTAAGGAATGGGAGTGTGACAGTAAATTACGTATCGATCGTAGAATTAGCAGTGTGTCGTCTTGCAATCCAGAACAAAGTAAAATATCACTAACACTATCAGACAAATTAGGCGACTCCAAGGTATTTTTTAAATACTCTCCAGTAACTAATAAGGATCTCTCAATAATTAATTGGCCCTTCATTTCTTGTGGGTCTGAGGCGAGCGCTAGCTCTATGTAAGATATAATTTTTTTCATAGAATAAACGTTTCTTACCTCCTCAAAGTCTCTATATAAATTACTGAAAGCCTTATTTTTCATAATTATGTTCTCAACGACGTATTCTCGTCTTAGTTTCGGAATATTACTATTAACGTCTGCTTCTTTTATGTTATTTTTTTCTTTATTCAGCGTATTTATAAATTGTGTTAGGTAGTCAAGAATATCTGCCTTCGTTAACACTGTTTTATATATCGTGTAAATGACATCGTGATTTTTGTGGCCCGATGTAAAACATATTAGACAAAACTCTATTTCTTCCCAAGGCAGTCGGTCGTAAGTACACTTTATCTGTCTTTTCAATACATCAATATTTTGAACTACAAAGCTAGCGACAAAAATAAACTTTTCATCCACTTTCTTTTCTCCAGAATATTCTGTTTGTAAAAGTTCATTACATTTAATGACTAATTCTATGCGTTCCTTAACTGCACTGAGATTCAGTCGAGCATTTCGATGTTGGGAATTATTACGAGCATTGCTAAAGAAACGGAGATCAATTAATCTACACTCAACATAAAATTGAATTTCTTGTGAAAGTAATACGTTTCTCAATTTCAATTCAGAGTATGCATTTGAAATAATATCATCTAATTCTTGAAGTTGAGTCGGTTCGCTCAAATATGTGGATGGCCAATCACTCCACAGAGTTTTGAGGAGATCTACGTTATTTTCACGTATGGCGTAGTAAAACGCGGTGCGCCCTAAAATATCACAATCTGTTGGTTTGAATTCATGCCTACCAATTTCAACCGACAAATTAAGTAGTATTTTAATCTCGGGATGAAAAATATGCTTTAAGATATTTGACTTATTGTATTTGCAAGCTAAAATGACCAAATTATTTTCATTAAAAGGATTGGTTTTATGTTCATAAATCTCTTGCAGCCAATTAACATTTTCTATACCAGTTATGAATTCAATTATTTTGCATACATTTTTAAACTTGTCGATATTACCCAGACGAATTGCCTCCTCCATTTCTCTTAAGATACTCAAATAAAAATATTTAACGTTCTCTTCCTCGTTGCATATCTTTTTATATTCTTTACAAAATGTTTTTTTAGATGGAAGAAGTATTGTTATCTTTATTATATATTGCTTACACGATCTTTCCTTTATTGTATCCATTTTCGCCCTCTGTCTGGAACCTGTTGATATATAAATTCCATTAAGGAAGCAGTACAGTATATTTCATACGTGCAGTAACACAAGAATACATTATAATAATTTTTGCCATTATGAGCATTGAGTTTTTCAAAGAAATGCTTTGGTTTACACATTTTAGATTCTAAAGGTTTTTTAATAGGGACGCTCGAACTTTGACTGCGCAAAGCGCCTATCTTAATTAAAGGACAGCTGTAAAATTTGGGATGAATACATGTTAAGTCATGCCAATTTACCTTGGAAAGCTACAGGCTTCAACAACGAGTAAATTGTTAAAATTTACTATCAAAATCAGTCTTCTATTCGCCTCGCATAAATTCGCCGTCGATCAGTCGCCTCGTCACATTTTACGGACTTTGATCTGAAATAAAAGATTTTAATTTTATTTATTTACTAGCTTTTTCGCGCGACTTTATCCGCGTGGATGGATCCCCATTGAATGATGAAACCCCACGTGGGTGCCGTGGGGTTTTTAACGTCATAATAACTATATGCGTGACAAAATTCAACGAAATCCGACCAGCTATTGATATTTCATTATACAAACGTTGAGCCCTGATTTCACCCTATTAAGGGACGAATTAAAAAAAAAACTATAAAATACGTATTCAACAATTTCTTTTAATTTACTCTCACCAACCAACACTCCGTTGGCCACTCTGACAGTGGACATAAGTTGACATAACTTACAGTGGCGAAGGGTCTATAAAACTCCATTCTTATCGGGTTCCCTTTCAGATTACCTCATGAAGACCTCCAGCCGAAACTGGTATTTGGAAAACAATAATAGATCGATAGCGCGATGTAGACCGACTCAAGCGACATCTATGCGCTGCACGTTGCAACTTTGACACGATTATTGGAATCACAGATCTCTTTAAAACCCGATATATTCGGAGATATGGTGGGAGATCATAGAAACCTTATCTCGTTAGAAATAAAGTTGAAATTCAAACTTGTTTTTTATTGCCGACTGGCCAACTAAAGAACAATATTATTGAAATAATATTGTTCTATACTTGGCCATATTTGTCCGATGACAGTTCGAAGTAATTAAGGGCTATTTTTCTGTGACATTAACCCGCTATTTTAAAGCATTCACCAATGAGGAGCCGTTATTAGATAATATCATGTGCATCATGAGACGAATGAATTTTTAAAAGTATCTCGGCGGTACCTCAGCTGGCGCGTCCTTGTATGTAAAATCATGTTATTACATTACGTTAATAATAATTATTGTAAAACTATTAATTTTTAAATTAAATTCAGCAGTGAGAAGTGATAAATATAATTCGTCTTAAAGTTTAAAATAATACGTGTTTATGTACTTATATGTGAATATTGAATGTGAGACGACTTAGTACTTGTGTTGTGTTTATTGTCGGTGATAAATCGTTTGAATAAATTTACTTTTACGGTAAGCGGAAAGTTGCATACGTACCTACAGCTATCAATTGTAATTTGTAGTTATCATAATAATAGACGATCATAATATTATACTTAGTCTGGCCATTAATACTGTTACAATTAAAAATAAACAAAATATTACATTTAATTTGGAATCTGTCATTTTTATATGATTGTTCATTGAATTTTCTCATTTTGGCGCCAATACATTGTACAATATTTTGCAATATTAAAATGGAGAGGGGTGATAAAGAGAACCGAATCGCTGTGATTGCATTACACAAAGTAGGTATGGAGCCAAATGCAATTTTTAAAACTCTCCATACGCTTGGTATTAGTAAAATGTTTGTGTACCGGGCTATTAATGGGTACAATGAGACCTCCTCTGTTTGTGTCAGAAAAAGATTTGGCCGTTCACGTAGTGTTCGTACGAAAAAGGTGGTCAAAGCAGTAAGGGAAAGAATTCGAAGAAATCCTGTCCGAAAGCGAATGATTTTATGTCGGGAGATGAAGATAGCACCTAGAACCATGTCGCGTGTTTTAAAAGATGACTTAGGACTTGCAGCCTATAAGAGACGTACTGGTCATTTCTTAATTGATAATTTAAAAAAGAATATGGTGGTAAAATCGAAACAATTACTGAAGCGGTACGCAAAGGGAGGTCACTGAAAAATTTTGTTTACGGATAAGATTTTTTTTACAATTGAGCAACATTTTAATAAAAAAAAAGGACCGTATTTATGCTCAAAGCTCTAAGGAAGCTTCCCAATTAGTCGACAGAGTGCAACGTGGGCACTATCCGTCTTCAGTGATGGTTGGGTGGGGATTAGCTATGAAGAAGTGACTGAGCCATACTTTTGTGAAAAAGGTATCAAAACATCGGCACAAGTGTATCAAGATACCATTCTTGAGAAGGTAGTGCAGGCCAGCAAGACTCGGCACCGGGTCATAAAGCTCGGTCTACGCAGTCTTGGTTGGAAACGAACGTTTCGGACTTCATCAGAGCTGAAGACTGGCCATCGTCTAGTCCCGATCTTAATCCACTGGATTATGATTTATGGTCAGTTTTAGAGAGTACGGCTTGTTCTAAACGCCATGATAATTTGGAGTCTCTAAAACAACCCGTACGATTTGGCAGTGAAGAATTTTCCCATGGAAAGAGTGCGTGCTTCTTTTGATAACTGGCCTTAACGTTTGAAGGACTGTATGGCAGCCAATGGAGACCACTTCGAATAAGCTCTTTATATTTTAAATTGTTTTATACATATTTATGTATTAAACTAACACACTGTAAAAGTAATAAATGTTATTTGCAATAGATTTTTTTTTCCTTTGTTTCAGTATTTATGGCAAGACTAGGTCTATTATTATTTAATAGGCGGTAGTACCGTGGAAGTATTTTAATATTATGACTATCTTACAATAGTTAATTAATACACAGAAAAACGTTTTATTATTCAGTACCTATTTTGTATTTTGAAATATACCTAATTGAGATATAAGAATACCGTATATATAACTATAGGAATAGGAGCCGTAGGTATAACTATAAGAATAGTTTTTTAAGTATTTACAATTTCTCTCGGACACGACACAACTCTACACGCTTGTAACGACCTCGACCATCATACATAATATGGTGCTAAATTTCCTTTAAAAAAAACTTGCACAACTCACGTCTAGCGACTAGGGCTTCCCTCTGAAGTAAAACCACCCTTAGCCACTGATAACTTACCAATTACTTACTGAGGGAGTTATTATTATTATTAGTACCTACTTCTTCATAAGGTTTACCAAAATGAGTGAGGAATCTAGTTCTATATTAACTGTGCCATCCCATTCCCCTACTAAGAAAACTAAAAAGGAATACATAACAGATTTAAAAAGACAAAGGGGAAATTTAAAAGGACAGTTGCCTCAATTCATAAAATTCGTTGATTCCTTTCAAAGTGAAAGTGAAATTCTAACGAAACTATAAACCGAATAATTAAAATTACGATTGCAATCAGCTAGTGATATATTTCAAACTTTTAACGTTATAGAAAACGTATTAGAGTTGTATTCTTTGGAGTCAGATTTTCCTAGTAATATAGAATACACAGAAAACTTAGAATCATTATATTTTAGTACTTTGGCTAGTGCTAATTGTTAAATTGGATGTGCTGAGACTGGGGAGAGCTCCGGTAACGCAGTGTAGTAAAACAAACACGTCGATACTCTCAAACGTTAAATTACCAGAAATTAAACTACCTAGTGTCGATGGGTCGTATGATCACTGGTTAGAATTCAAAATTCTTACATGACCATGATCTACAAAAATTTCATTATTTGCGTTCCTCCCTTAGAGGTAGTGCGTTGCAGGTGATCAATGCACTGGAATTTACTGCTCCTAATTACGCTCACGCATGGGCGTTACTTGAAAATATGTTCAATAATCACAGATTACTTATACACAACCATGTAAAATCGTTGTTTACCATTCCACATTTGAAACAAGAATCAGCTTCACAAATTAGAAAATTAATTGATACAATTTTAAAAAATTTGAGTGCACTTAAAACATTAATTGAACCTACAGATTCTTGGGATACCTTGATTGTATATTTAATAGTTACTAAGTTAGACGCTTGCACAGAATATGAGTGGGAAAATACAAGGGTTCTTTCAGTTCTAGTCTTACATTTGAACATGAAACAACACAAGTTGAAGTTGGATGATTTGATATCATTTTTACGAAACCGTGCAGACATGCTAGAAATTATAAATACTACAAATGCAAAGCCACATTATAAATCGCATCAAAACACTCAAGTTCTAAATAGTTATGTTGTGACTAGTAACAATAATAACAAAGGTAATATCTCAGATAAACAACGTAACAAAATCTGTGTTTTGTGTAATGATGATCATACTTAATACTCGTGTATTAGGTTTTTGAATATGTCAATTCGAGATAGAATTAATTTTGTAAATACGAAAAAGTTGTGAAGTAATTGTTTACGATCTGGGGCACTCATTAAACGATTGTTTATTTTCACCTTGTAAGCAATAATGCAAGAAAAAACATAATAGTTTACTACATTTAACTAACAACGCTTAAGAAGGTAACTTGCGCACGGAGCCTCTGTCGACGGCCGCCGGGCGAAGTACCTGTCATACAACCACAATTAATTATATGCACTCCTTATCAGCTGAGTGTACGATTCACACCAATACAAATAAAGCGACTGAAGATGAATCGACACACTCACGAATTATATTAAAACAGGTTTTGTTATCTACGGCGAAAGTGCAAATAGCCGCTTCAAATTAAGTTCATTCAAAGAAGTTATGTAAACGATTAAATGCACCATGTATACAGTCCACTATTCGAATTTCGGATGAAGGTAAAAACGTTACACATTCAAATCAGTTATGCGATATTTTAATTCGTTCTTCTTCTAATTACTTTAATACACGTTTACGGCGTGTAGTCTTGCAGCGCATAACAACAAGTCTGCCCTGGACCCACATAGATTTAGATTATATACGTATTCCCGATAATATTCAACTCGCACATCCAACCTTCGATGTGCCATCAGAAATCGATATATTGATTGGTGCAGATAAGTTTTGGGAGGTTTTACATGAAGATAGGATTCGCTTACCTAACGGAACCTTCCTATCTACAAATTCCAAATTAGGCTGGTTAATTTCAGGGCCAGTTAATTCGATTTATTCAATTAAACGTAACTGTGTAATTTTACACAAGCTTTAGACGTACAACTCCGAAGATTTTGGGATTTTGAGGTTTCTCATTTAGGCAGTGTTACTGATGTTGATGATAGATTGTGTGAGGATCTATACGTTAACACGACTAAACGTGATAAAACTGGGATATTCTCGGTTCGAAATCCGGTAAGAGACTCAGCTGAATCATTAGGTTATACGTTAGCGAAAAAGCGATTTTTCATTTGAACTTAAACTAGAAAGTAGATCTACAACTAAATAACGCGTTGTATTCGATGCGAGTGCTAAAACAAGTACCCAAAAATCCTTAAACGATATTCTTACCTTACCCGCACTTCAAAATTATATTGTTTCTATCTTGTTACGTTTAAGTCAATGTCTCTGTAAATGTATTGTGCGGATGTGCAGAAATTCTTTCGTCAGGTACTTATACAGTCAGATCAACGGTCATTACAATTAATTTTTTATTTTTTAAGCGTTTATCAACTCAATACAGTAACATACGGAACAGCGTCCGCACCGTATTTGAGTATGCGGTGCATACGACAAGTAGCTTCAGAGTGCGAAGATGACGTCATTAAACGCGTCATCAGTGAGGACCTCTTCGTAGATGACCTAATAACTGGCAATGATGATCATAAAACTTTACTATCCACATATGAAAACGTTTCCAATATTTAAGTCTGGATGAATGGACGTTTAATTTTGATAAAATTCAAGATACCTCAGATATTTTCAAAGATGAATTAACGCAGTGTAAAACGCTCGGATTAGGATGGTTAAATGATAGTTATGAGTTTTATTTTGATATACGAATGAATAATGATTTTGATTCATCACATTTAACTAAACGTATGATACTTTCAATGGTTTCACAGATAGGTATACGATCCTTTAGGGCTTCTTGCACCGTTTATTTTAATTGCCTAAAATTTTATTACAAAAACTGTGGCTTAGCAAACTAGGCTGGGATACTCCCGTGTCACAGGAGATCGTTGAAGTGTGGCAAAGTTTTGTTAAAACAACTAATATTGCCGGGTTCCGTCAGACATTTTACTAAGTTCATAGAGTCACATATATTCACTGATGCATCACAGGTTGCATATGGAACGTGTGCATATATACGTTCGTATAACGAAAATCTCAATTTAGTGTCAATCTGTTAAGCGCAAAAAGTAAAGTGGCCCCTTTGAAAACTGTCACTATTCCCCGTTTAGAACTTTGTGGAGCACTAGTGCGTGCTAAGCTTTATAAGAAAATAATAGATTCGTTAAGGTTAACGTTTTATAAGGTATTTTTCTGCACAGACTCGACTATCGTTATGGGATGAATCCGTATGTCACCCCCCCTCCTAAAACCGTTTGTCCAAAATCGTGTATCAGAGTTGAACGAATTAACGAAAGAATCACCTGGCTGCATGTAAAAGGTGAGGATAACCCTGCCGATTTATTTGTCAAGAGGCGTTAACTTTGATAACTGTTGCATAATGACAACAGTAGTTTTAAGAAATATAATTGTCAATGTCATATTGACAGATGTCACGAGTAAAGCCTATTTAGTTTATTTCGGATAACTAAAAGGCTATACTCAGTGTAGACTGTAGACGTATTTCTGTAAAACATATCTCATATGTAATACGTAGCCGTGTTAAGCACCAATAAAGGAGAATATAAGAATTGTTGCTGTATTATTATCATCACCACTCAAGCGTAAGAAGGGCATGTAAAACTAGGGGGTCGTAGCCCGCTACAATAATGTAATTAATTGCGAGTTGTGGTGCCACGGTCCATCGTTCTTACATAATACAAATTTATTTTCCATTCCAGAATCAAATTTTAATGATTTAATTAATACTAACAATTTGCCAGATATGAGAAAATCCGTTACATTAAATCACGTATGCTTAGTAGGAATTAATTTACTATTTTTAACTTATTATACTTTATTAATAGACTTTAAAAAATATTCATCATTTCAAAAATTATAATGCATATTTGCCTATGTTATTCGCTTTACTAATAATGTTCGCATGAGAAGCGAGGGTCAACACAACCGTCATCGTCAGACCGGTTTGTTATCAGTTGCGGAGTTAGGCTGGTTATCGTGTCGCGTTGACCGCTCGCAGACCGTCAGTGCCGACACCGAAATGTATGAAATGTCCGCACTGACCGCTACGCGTTATTCGAAAACGCTTCACAGAATTGCATATATGCCTGTCGGCGCTGACGATCAGCGCGCGGTCAGCGCGACACTAAAACCCGCCTTAGATGCGTCGCAGGCCGCAGCGCGTTCTTATTCAATTAGCACAGATGTAGTCGTTTCCCTGCGAGTACGATTGTTTACTAAAAAAGTACCTTAAGTGTAACAAAAATAAAAAGGAAATCGTATTTTAGGACTTAACGTATTTTAGATAAGCATAAATTATTTAGAATTGGTGCCAGGTTAGATAATTCTTCAACTTTTGATTACAACAAAAAACATCCGATTTTATTATGTTCTGGACATCATTTTACGGTGTTACTTTTCAGACGTAAACATAAACAATTGATCCACGCTAGTCCGCTTCTATTAGTATGGCACATACGTGAATGTTAGTGGCCTCTAAGGGCAAGAAACTTAGCCAAAAGAATGTAAATTAATATATCAGCTGCACCAGGATCAAATGTAAGACGTTATCTCCTATAATGGGGAATTTTCTAAGCGAGCCTCTGGACCCTGGTTATCCTTTTGTAAAAACTGGCGTTGATTATGCCGGACCAGTGTTCATATTGAATCGTAAGGGACGTGGGGATCGTTTGTTGAAGGCCTATATTTGTATATTCGTTTTGCGACACGAGCAATGCACTTAGAGCTTTTCACTAGTCTCAGTTCTAATGATTATATTTTAGATCTAAAATGTTTTCTAAGCAGAAGAGGGAAGCCTGAAGTAATATTTTCTGATAATGCAAAAACATTCGTAGGTGCTGAAAAAGAATTTCAGTTATTTCTAAAAAATATTTCAAACGAAATTATTGATTATTCAACTAATAATAGTATACAATTTAAATTTATTCCACCATATTCTCCTCATTTTGGTGGCCTTTGGGAAAGTAGTATGCGATCGTGTAAGTATCATTTGATACCCTGTATTATAGGAAATGCTAAGTTAACATACGAGGAATTTTATACGGTTTTAACACAGATTGAAGCAGTCCTTAATTCACGACTGCTATCACCTATGTTCTCTGATCCTCATGACTTTTGCGAGCGTGAGAGGGAACGCCTGCTCACTTCCTGATCGGACGCAAGCTGACGGCCACCGTGAGCGATGATATGACGGCAGTACCAACATCCAGGCTAACTCGCTACAGTTAGCTTGAGCAGCTTCGATAGCACTTTTGGCAAAGATGGTCACGCGAGTACTTGACGGAGTTGCAGCAGAGGACAAAGTGGAAGACCAACCAGAAAGACATCGGTCTGGACACGTTAGTGACTATCAAGGTCGCGCGTTGCTAATATTCGCACTGCTACAGGCATCACACGACATGCTTTCTCCGAGATCTGCCCATTGCCGTTACCAGAGGTGGACGAAAGCGACGACGAAGTTAATAGATAGTTTGAAAGCTGGTGCTTTCAAAGCCAGCGAAATGTTAAGGATCTACAGCTGATCATACAACTAGCGCCATCTCGTGACAACATAACGAAACTTGAAAGAAGCCTTTGAAAGAATCCTGTGGCATGCCGGGCGGCGGGCCGCCATTACGCTCGCTCGATCGATGTCTTCAGCTCGATACTTACAATTTATCACAAAGTTTTTATATGTATAACTTCCAATTTCGCAAAATAAATGTTTAAACCCTGAAAGCCTACCGCAACGCCAACAAAACAAAAAAATTAATCCACAGGTTTTGTGGTTATGGTAGCTTAGCGCATACATAATTATTCGCCTTTGTCTCAAAATAATTATAATTCTGACTCCACAGTGTATTGGAATAATAAAATCCCACCTTCTACAAGATTTTGCTGACCAATACAATTTCAATTTTTAAAAGAAATCACAGAAGTAATTGAAGTACTAATAGCGATATTAGTACCTACTTCAACCATCAGTTTACGATAACTATTTATCTTATCACCTCTAGTTTGTATGGGTAGGTGTAGGTAGGTGTGGGTGTGGGTGTAGGTGTAGGTTGTAGGTCTTGGTTGTAGATGTAAATAGTATGTGTAGTTACACATACCATCCTACTATAATATAGACCTATATTGATTTCATTTTTTTTTAAGTGACCTAGCCATATGCTGGCAAATATTAAGGTTTTGTGCCAAGGTACACCTTGGATCTAAAACCCACTGAACCCACACCCACCCACTCCTGAGTATTTAAATATACATGTTTGGAAATTTCAGCGTTGCTTAAAGAACAGCAAGAATTTGCTAATATGCCTATTACAGTAATCGTCATTACTAGCTACACGAACAAATAGTGCAATAATGCTAAAAAGGTATTCCAAAACACCTGACGACAACCACTATCGCTGATTTACATAACATTGAAACAAAGAGAATCATAAAGAAAAAATTAAAAATTTACAGCCGAACGTAAACGTAACTCCTTTTTTTGAAAGTCGGTTAAAAAACTAAGTGTGTCAGTTCCGAGTGCCGACGCATAACGAGAGTTTACTTAACTATATAGGTAATATATTATTTAAAAATCTCTCTATATGTCCGTCCGTCCGTCGGTCCGTTTATCCGGCCGTCCGGCTATCCTTCCGACCTTCAGTCGGTCCGTTTGTCCGACCTTTCCTTGGTCCTTCCGTCCGTCCGTTGGTCCATCCATACATCCATCCTCACAAAGTTTCAGATTTATAATAGTCAGTAGGATGTAGTGTTCATATACAATTAGGAATGCAATTACATACCTAGTTAAAATTAAGTACATAATATATTTATTATGTAAGTAAAGATGTTGTTTTTGTTGATAAATTAAAGAAATAATAGTTAAATAAATTACTTTCCATTTACGAAACAATATGGATTTCCGTAAAAAAGTGGGCAAAATTAATCGTAATACGCCCCTGCTTTTGTCGTTTTTTATACTCGACAATACGACGTTCAATAAATGATGAAAAACTATATATTACTTTACGCCTGAAAAGTCTTTAGGAAATACTGTAAAAAAGCTTTAGTACGTATGATGATTAAAATAATATATTAAAATTGAAATCTAGTTAACTAGAATATATTTTTAATCCCCGTGTTCAAAGATTCAAAACGCCATCTATTGGCTAGTAGAATAATTTCTAATATAACCGACGCTAAGAGAGACTTTTCTAGAACAATTATAATAAATTCAGTTTTTAATTACTTATACATGAAATGTAATGCCCTCAATAGCACCAGAACGCCTATTGGAGTAAATTTTACAAGATAAGACACAACACTTCATCCTTTTCTTCTTAGAAACTCGAAATGTACAAAAAGTTATCGTTATCACCTAGACGTGCACAGTACGAACACAGACAGTACACTGATTTAGGCCACACGCATTGTAATGACGTAGCGGGCCGACTAAAAATCACAGTGCACCATTACCATAGCAAATTTCATCAAAATCCGCTCAGAAGTTTTTGCGTGAAAGAGTAACATATTCAATTAATAAACATCCATCCATCCTCACAAACATTCATATTTATAAAAGTAGTAGGATAGAATTGCAAATCACTCAAAATACTCAAATACGTACAAGCATAATTTATCTCTTAAAAACTTACCCGGTTGACGGTACCTACACTCGAATTAAGAGGATAGGTACCTACTATCGGCCGGTTTCAATAACCAATCACTATTTGTTAAAAACGTCACTCTTGGTATCATTTGCCGGTTTTTTGAGTTTCAGTATACTAACTTATAGGAATATTCGTCTGTGACAGCGAGATCGCTGACAGCGATACCAAATGTGACGTTTTTAACAAATTGGTAGATAGGATAATGAAACGGGCCGTATGTTGATATTTTTAAACAACACAATTATTTGTGATGAAATTGATATAAAGATAATTTTACTTACCGTTATTAATCGAAGTACTTACCTATCTAAAACACACCTAAATTTAAATTAGCTAAGTAGGTATTATTTTTAAAATGTTAATGGTTATAATTATAAGGTCTCCAAAAATCAATTACGGATATTTCAGGCACATAAACCACTGCTTATATAAAGACATTTATGCAGAAAAAGAATTGTCATACTAAAACTAAAAAAAACATCTTATATACGTGTGACCAAGGACGTTTAAATAATAGCTATTATTTAAACGTCCTTGCGTGTGACTCTCCGCAAAACGCAAACTCATAATTATCTTTCTGCTTGCGTCTTTACATAAGCAGCAGATCATATGGCCGAAGTATCCGTAATTGATTTTATCAAACCTTATAATATACTTATCGAATAAAAACTTTTTCATCACAAAGCAAGTTACGAACTTAGGTTTTAAACGTCGTCAGGCGCAAGGCAGGCGCCAAAGTGCAGACTGTCGTTGTTATGGCTAACAAATACGGTGTTGCCAAATACATGTTTGCGAATCCACCAGACTAGCCTTGATTGATGTTTCCATTTACCCACCAAATAATAAAAAGGATCCCATAAATCACAAAAAATATGCTTTAATAATATTAACATAACAATAAGACACCAAATATATAATATATTTTACTTAATAATAAGAACATCATGGAACATTTTATTAGATTTATAGTTAGGTATACAATAGCGGGGCTATCGTGTATAAGGCATCGTATTTCAATAAAAACATATATTTTATATAATTCAATGGCTCCTAGTTATGGCCCTAGCCATAATTTTTTCACATACCTATCCAGGGCCAAAATACTTTTTATTCATAGTTTAAATAGAAAACCACGGAAGAAGGATACACATTATTAATTTGAGTAGAAAACAAACCCAAAGGCTACAGGTTCAAAAGGGTCTGTATAATAAATCTTTTTTCGGACTGAGTCAAGTTATGACATCTACTTTTGTTTTTGTCGAAATGATAGAAAATAAAAACCACCAAATCTGGTAGTATTGCCATAAATTTGGCAATACTGATTAAAGCTGCGCGTCCACTGGATCGGAATCGGAGCGTACGCAGCGTACGAAGCGTCGTCATTTACGAAATGCCGATGGGGTGCGTCCACTGCATTCGGATTCATCATCGGCAATTTAGTTATTTTTAGTCCGTCGTAGCCTGTTAACGTGCATTTGCATTATGGAGGATAGTGACGAGGATATTGTTGTAATTAGCTGTATTTTATCAGAAGAAGAAAAGAGAAACGAGAGGAAACGAAAGATATGGGTTCATAATATAAACTCAAAAAGATTAATTTTCCTTTTTTTAATTTACTCTCCTCAGTTGGTTATGATAATGTCGATGATTTAGATTGTAAAGTTCTTCATATTTTTCCACTAAATTAATTAAAATATCGTCATTCATCGTGAATAAGTATTTATGTTTAGCCGTCGCGTCGTCGCAAACACGTCAGAACTTGAAACCTTCGGAATCCGAATGACGCGTTCACTGCGGATGACGTCACCGGCATAAATACCGGTCTCAGGCGCAGAAATGCCGATCCAGTGGACGCGGTACCATAGACATCAATACAAAGCAACAAATCCGTACGCTGCGTACGCTCCGATTCCGATCCAGTGGACGCGCAGCTTAAATGTACGAACTTGCAAATGACGAAATCTCAAACCGGTAATGCCCCGTCCGTCCCGCTCCACTCCCCGTGTTATCTATATATATATAAAAGAAAGTCGTGTGGAGTTTTTCCGGGGCGTTCAATGGGTGACGTTGTGGATTTTGTATGTCTCATAAATTTGTGTTATTTCGGTTCTTAATGTGTAATATTGGTAGAATATTAACCATTAAATATTCTTTAACGTGCACAAGTGTGAGAAGTGGTATAACTTCTAAAAACGTGCTATTTTGTGTTCCAGCCAAAACTCCTTAGGAACTTTCAGTAAAGCTTCTACCACTTCACTGAATCGACTGACATGACTCATGGACTGTACTGACTATTTATTTAGACTTGACTTGACTAGACGATTTAGCAGTACGGTGTTGAAAATTTAAACGAAAGTTCTATTTCCCGCCTTTTTAACTTGACACTGGGAAATGGTTATAAGCAGAATGCCATATTATATAAATAAAAAAATAAAGTCGTGGTTACACTATTTATAACTCAAGAACGGCTGAACCGGTTTGGCTGAAAATTGGTGGGGTGGTAGTTTAGAACCAGGAGACGGACATAGGATACTTTTTATTCCGATCCCGTGGGACGTGACATAAAGTTTATAAAATGTGTGATTTTATATGGGAAATTAAATAAATAACCGGCTAGACCGATTTGGCTAATTTGAGTCTAGAAATTTAAACGGTGAGAAATATTGGAAAAACTGCGGGGAAAACATTAACACTATAAATATAGGTGCGACAGAACAACGGTGTCGGGACTCGGGAGAGCTAGTGTGTAGATATAACCAAAATATTATAACGTGTAAATCGAAAGGTACTAAAATTTTTACCAGGAAAAAATAACAATTTTAGTCATGTATTGCAGTCTAGGTATTTATAATAAAATATATATTTGACATCACAGAGCTATTATTTATATAATCTATTGAATAAACATTTAGCTTTTGCGCGCGGCTCCGCCCGCGTAAATACAGTATCCCACGGGAACACTGTACTTTCGGGATAAAAAGTAGCCTATGTTTTTAATTTTAATCCAGAGCCTAAACTACTACAATACCAAATTTCATCGAAATCCTTTCAGTAATTTTTGCGAGAAAAACGTTTGGTGGTCGAAGGTGTTTGTTACACACCCATCCCATCCATCCTCCATCATCATTCATCCATCTGTCCATCCTCACAAATTTTCACATTTATAATAGTAGTAGGAATGGGAGCATGTGTTCTATTGTCTTTTTAACCGACTTCCAAAAAAAGGAGGCGGTTATACGTTCGGCTGTATGTATTTTTTTATGTTCAACGATAATTCCGCCGTCTGGTGACCGATTTTCAAAATTCTTTTTTTGATATAAAAGGTATACTTCGAAATTGGTCCCGTTTTCACAAAAGTGGTGACCTGATGATGGGATCCATGAGGAATCGAGGGAACTCCTCAAATTTTATATGGACACGTATAGTGATTTTGACTTTTTCTAAAGTAACCCAAGCATATGTTATCAAAAAGTAAGATTTTGCACCAAGGTATACCCTGTATCCAAAAGTACTGAACAGAACTCCTGACTCCTTATAGATACATGTTTGGGTGTTTCAGTGTTGCTTAAAGAACTGCATGCATATGCCACTATGTCAATTAAAGTAATCATCATCGTCATCATCACCATCATCACACCATAAATCATGACATAATGATGATAATATAATAGGTACCTACCTACTTCTCATAATATTTTTCACCGACACGTATATCTTTGAACATTACTCTGCTGTTTATGGACCAATTTTTAAAAATTCTTTTTCAAATCTAGTCACTAAAGTGGAAACCTGATGATGGGATCCATGAGGAATCGAGGGAAATCCTTGAAATTTATATGGACATATATATATATATATATATATATATATATATATATATATATATATATATATATATATATATATATATATATATATATATATATATATATATATATATATATATATATATATATATATATATATATATATATAGTGATTTTGACTGTTTCTGAAGTAACACAAGCATATGCTACCAAAAAGTAAGATTCTGCACCAAGATATACTTACCCTGGATCCAAAAGTACTGAACAGAACTCCTCAGTCTTTAAATATACGCGTTTGGAAATTTCAACATTGTTTAAATAACTGCAAGTATATGCCATTATTTAACTTACAGTCACCATCATTATCATCTTATATACCATACCTAATGGAAGCTTGGCGCGTATTCAATTATATATTCGATCGTTTATTTTAAACGTTCTTAAATTGTGTTAATAATAATTTAACGAATTTCACTAAAAAGGGAAAAATATTATTATTTTTAAACAAAAAATTAAACCGACTTCCAAAGTAAAAATGCACAAAAAGTATAAAATAAAAATTATTTTCTAAATAATTCCCCTTTTTAATTTGGCTGAAATTTTAACTATTTCTCTACTCAATCTTCAAAATTTTTAAGTCAGTAAGATAAGTTTTATTTCATACTTTTTTGTGTATTTTTAATTTGGAAGTCGGATTAATTTTTTGTTTAAAAATAATAATTGGTCGTATCTATTTACTCGTATAGTCGTATCACCCCACCCAACAATTAATTATTACATCGTCCTCAGACGTGGATCTCTCTAATAATATCCATCTGCAGGCTTAGCATGCGCACCCTAGAAACTCCGAAGAATCGACAAAATTACAGATTGAAGAAACATTAATACCATTCGGATCTAAATAATTCTTATTGTAAGGCAGCAAGGTCAATGCATTGTCGTTATTGAAAAAAGTCGTCAGAGAAAAAAAAATTCTTTTCTTCCGAGCTCATATGAGCTCACAAAATGGCCTCTTTTGACAGCTAAGGTAGAAACGTTTTCATATTTCAATGTCAAATATTCTTACATTTTTTACAGATTTTTTCCCGGCAGCCATTTTAAAAATATGGCTATTACAAATGTTGACTTCAATTGACGACCTTGTTGCAATGGATTGAAAACTATTTTGCAACGAACTGTTTTGGATAGAATATTTCTTCTTTAAAATTATTTCTTCGGATCGCCATGCTAAGCCCGCTGGAAGATTAACCATCTTGTTCGCTTGTGCTTCATCATTGAGGATTTAATAGTTATTAGATCCGTGCTCATGCTCTCTTTCAGAAATTATTTGTCTACGAATAGCTTGTGGGAATAGATAGTGGCAGGCCCCAAAGAGAGATCTCCGACCGAGCGAGGTGCTATGCTCGGTCAGGCCGAAGCCCACTTGTAAGAATTTCAGATGTCGTATATAGAGTGCCGATCATAGAAAACTTCGATAGTGCGATTCAGGATTGTGGCGCAAATTGGTCCGCCACAAGCTATTGAATGTACTACATCGCTGACCTAGAGTCAGTGATATGTATATAGTGATCGATTTAGGAGCCTCTGCTTCGAGGGAAGATCAATTATGATCATTTTTTCACTTCCGCCCTACCTGTAATCAATGCTACCCTGCTCAATTCGACTCCAGCTACAGCCTTGATTAGATTGTGTAGTGTAATACCCATTGATTCTAATAAAATATGTTTTTTTATTAGAGAGACGCCATAGTACGCCGATTGTATTAAATTTATTACAATCTACTTACCCCAGATTATTATAGAGCTTTTGCCCCCGGCTACGTCCGCGTAAATATCTTACCCCAACGGAACACTGTACTTTTTCGGGATGAAAAGTAGCTCATGTGTTAATCCAAGCTTAAACTATCTATTACCATACTAAATTTCATCAAAATCCGTTCAGTAGTTATTGCGTGAAAGAGTCCTAACAAACTTCACATAATGTATAATATTAGTAGGATTAGAATAAAGAAGATAACAATTATATAGACAGAAAAGGCTTTTTCTGTACGTAGGGTAGGACACAAAATGTTTTATTAAGTAGCTCAGATTATATTATAAAAGAATTATTCCTCGTAGATACACTTTTGAAAAAAGTTCGCCTTTATTCCTTATAGATTAAATTTGGCATGGTAGTTTGGCAAGCTTGAGCTCTGGATTACAACATAGGCTACTTTTATTCCGAAAAAGTAAAGTATTCCTGTGAGATACTATTTTACGCGGGCGGAGCCGCGGGCAACGGCTAGTACCTATATAAAATTCTCGTGTCACAGTGTTTGTAATCAAACTCCTCCGAAACAGTTTGACTGATTTTTGTATAATTTTCGTGTGATTATTCGGTAAAAAAAAGGTAGATCTGAAAGTTGACTATTTTTTATGTCAATGAGTTATAATTTTTATGGCAGGACAACGTTTGCTGGGCCAGCTAGTATTTTTAATAAACAAATGTTTTATTTAGAACATGTTTCATTAAATTTACATATTTAGAAAAAAATAAAAAATATTGCACAGAATGCATAAATCTACAAAAAGTGTGGCTTTCAGGTGTAATACTAAATACGAATGAAAGTGACCATCAAAATTGTATATTTTATTGAAACGGCAATATTACATGTAACAATATAAGATCTTGATGTCCGGGCGTGGTGGGTATTTGACTTAGAAATTGCAAAACGGTAAAAAATAGATTTTAATATATAGTCCGTCTCTTTCTCACAAGTGGATACAATGACGTTATATTTTGATCTCTTAAGTTATAAGATCGAAAAAAGAAAGTATATTTGGTCAAATACCCCAAGTGTAGCCCACCGTACAATCTGCGGGTACGTTAAACCTAATTGACATTAATTACTTATTACTTTATTATGCTGTAATACATAAAACACGACGAAAAAAAAAACTACAAAATTAATACAAAATTGATTTAAAAAATGCATTTAAAAATATACATATTATGTATAAATATTGCACGATTCAGAGTCGTCGAATGTAGAAATAACGGCACGAATGATACATTTCTCTCAATTCTGACTCTATGGTGGAGTCACATTTTTTGCAGCCGTGAAAATGCTCTAAAATCGTAAACAGCACCAAAATTTAATCACAAAATAATTTAAATTTTGCTAATCTATACATATACGTAATACTATACGTAAATTGTACAGCACTACCGCGTCGTTTATGTCCCTCGGCAATCATCGATGTATAAAAGCGCGAAAGATATTACGAACTTAAGAAGTACTGTAAATACATAGGTCCAGCCAACTGATGTACGCATAACGTCTAATTTTTGTTGACCAAAATGTCATATTGAATATTTAAATTATAGTCGTTCGGATATTTACAAAATAATCGCAGTACCACACTCACTTAATAAAAATCCAAGTATACATTACTTTAGCCAGAAAAAAAAACCAAATTAAAAGCCACATCCTAGCAAGTTACTTATTCACAAAAATCTGTCAAGAAAAAAAATATAATATTATTTTACCACATCGATACAATTTATTTACATTGTAAGCAGCTACTATTTCAAATTTCGAATACATGTTTTACGTTTAAATTTAAAATGCAAACATTCTTCAATCTTCAATCTATACATCAGTCAGACATTTAGAATTCTCTAAAGCATGGACCACTTGTCATACTCGTGCACATTCTATGTACAGCTTGGCAAAAAGAGAATGACGCGGTGACAGCAGAAACTAAAACCATTTTAAGTATAATAAATAAATATACTATAATTATATAATTCCAATCTAAATATAAAAGATGATTCAATCGAAAATATTTATTGTTTTCCTGCTGTCACCGCGTCATACTCTTTTTTGCTAAGATGTCCATACAAAGGTTACTAGAAGATCTTGAAAGATTACTCTTCTATCTTTAGATGTGACTCCCTATATTATACATATTGATTTATCTATGTGTAAAAACAATATCAAGAGAACTGCACACGTTTCAAGTTCAAAATAAAAGCGAAAATATACTGTTTGCACCAGCCACTATTGTGTATTGTAACTAAAATATTCCTTTTTTAATCTATTATTTAACCAGCAAATTTTGTGAAACAGAGCAGCTTATAAAATTAAAAGTAACATCATCGTTATATATTTATTTAAACATTGATTTGTAGCACACATAAAAAATAATCAAGCCGATCTGTAGTTTTAATCAATTGAAAAATAACAGGGCAGTAACTATACTCTATAGTACATCAATAATTTTTATGCGGTCATTGTGCATTAATTGTAAATAAAAAAAATATCGATAGTCATTATGAAACAGTGAAAATAAATAACAATGCAAATAACTTATGTTAGGAACAGTAGATGATAATATTCAATAATCGTACCGCGATATAAAAACACTAATGCGATTTAAAGTAAATACAAAAAGTAGTTTACATACTTATGCGTCAACATCAAACATTGATTTATTGTATTGTAAGTAAAACTTCTTTTTCATATTCAATAGTTTATTTCACACTTAATGTACCGAATTTTTCGAATACTCAGCGATAAAAGCTGAAAAGTAGTTTAATTTACAACAAGTGATTTACATATTTGCGTGTATTATAAATATACATGTTATGTATAATTGATCTATCATTTTTAATCTAAGTCAGTTAAATGCAGCCAAAATTGACAAAAAAAAACTGACAAAGAAGAATATAGAAATTAAGTGCATGAAACTGTCACAATTTCACTGACTGCGATTAAAGGGCATATCCACATCTCCACGTCATGACGTCATCAACGTGAACCACAACATAAATAATGTACAGTAAACCATTTTCATACTAGACAGCCCGAATCGGCGCACGCACACATTCGCGTCATTTACGCGGCCGCTAGCGAAATCTTGAATAGCAGAAGCATGGAGTCACGTCGCGCAAAAATTTTGTTCCTAAATTATACCAGTATTACTGGCCTATGATTTGACGTTACAATTGGTCGCAATATTGTATGCGTGCGGCCATATTGCACTCGACTCGAAAACTGAAAAACGCGTCAATCTAGTATGACATCGAATGCTGTACTGGTCAGCATATTGTAGCGTTTTGAAACGCGATAACAGTATGGCGGCTGCCGATAGTGCATATCATAGTGGCCAGTGTGCTGTGTGCGAGTTTTTGTAACTACTCGCCGTGAAGAAATTAACTACAATTTGCATGGCATCGAATTAGTTACCATTGTTTGCCACTAGGGGCGTTGTTTCGATGCCATACAAATTGTAGTCAAGTTCTTCACGGCGAGCAGTGACAAAAACTCGCACACAGCACACAGTAAAGGGCATTTACAGACGGCGAATATACTATAATATTTTATCTTAAGATGCCTGCATATATTTCATATTAAAGTACGTAACATAAAAATATAAAGTATCTTAGCCGTCTGTGATATGTCATACAAACTGTATAGCAAGCGATATTTTATTTTAGCATAAAATATTATAGTATCTTCGTCCGCTGTGATGCCTTAATACTGGTGTATTTGAGGAACACGCGCTATATATCAGAGTATAGTTACAGCTGAATAAGTCAAATCTAGTGTCGAAGCTACTACCTAGGTGGCGCTCTCTTTAACGTCCTCCGGCTCGACCATTTCGAAGTCTCGGTCCGTGGACGACCGCTGGCTGTTCTCTGATTCAGATTCGGACAATTTCTCGAGTGTCGCTGCTGTCTCCTCGGCTATTTCTTTTCTGTAATACAAGAGATAAGGAATGTTAATAACATAGTCTACCTCTTGTTTTAAACACTGAAAGCCGTTGTAGCCAACTGTAGCCGCTAGCGGCTTTCAAAACGATTATCCCACTATACTTTGAAATCTCGTTTTTATTGATCATTAAATTTACACAAGAAAGTTAAATAAACTCCATTATCTTTAATAAGAATGAGAAGAATAAGAATATTTTATTTGCAAAAAAATGAAATGGTACAATAAGATGGTACAATGTTAAATGACACTCATATTTTGTCGGATTTACCTCGACGTGCAAACGTATTGTGAATTAAATTTAATCAACGGAGACGATCAGGTAAGGGCGAGCGCTCACTGAGGATTTTTAAATTCGTGACATCCGACAGCTTTTTGACACGACAAGGACCGTCGGTCTACCAAGCGCCGCCTGGTGACAGAAAAAGAATCGAAAATTCTTATTGACCGTTTTTGATACCACTTACGCCACCAGATGACGCTTTGTGTGCGTTGGGTCTGCTCCCTAACGGCAGAAAAATATCAAACACCCTCCTTGAGTCACGACATTATCGAGACCGTTTGTACTCTATTGCATTACAAAATATAAGATGAAGATGCGCAAACTCAAGATAAACAAAACATCTCATAGGCGAAACTGTCCACGTGTGACACGGCTGTTTTATGTCCAGTTTCTGAGGCTCTACTGAATGGAAATATTTGTGAGCACGTTTATGTGTTTAGTTAACCGACTACCAGAAAACTAGTTTTGTATTTACGAAACCGGCTTCACGTGGTATATATATATTACAACACAGATTACTCACTTGGGAGCGAGGGGAGTGCATTCTACAGGCTCCTCAGGCAGAGGCGGTTTCTCCTCTTTCGTCACAAGTGGCGTTTTCTCCGCTTCGTCGTCCGATTGCTTGTCTTTCTTACGTTTTTTCTTGCTCTTTGATGATTTGTCGCTTTCGGAACCGGGGCCACGGTACTCGTACTGAAAGAGTTTATGATAACATTTTAAATGTACGCCAATTGGGCATCAGAAGTTTTTAGTTTGACAAATAATCACGGACCAAAACGCTAGTAGGCGTGGTTCGTGTGTCACCACTAAGCGTTCTTACGCGTACTTAATTTCACTCATGATTCGTATAATTTTATTTCACTTAGAATAAAAATTTATCGTAAGTAATTTTCCTGTGTGTGTGTATGACTATTGGTGTATTTGTATGAGTTTGGCGACAAAGACTTCCATACTAATTGTGTCATATAACTTGTTTCATATACAAATAAAAAGTACCCTTTTTGTTTGTATATGTTTTGTTTTAATCCAAGAGACTAAACTACTACTATACCAAATTTCATCGAGATCCGTTCGGTAGTTTTTGCGTAAAAGAGTAAGAAACATCCATCCTCACAAACATTCACATTTATACAGGGTCTGTCGTAAATAATGGATAACCCGTAAACTGGAGTTGGTCCGGATGTGAAACTGTAAGAAAATCGTATTTTCTTGCCAGGGTTTCTAACCATATGAAAATGGCGTAGCATTTTATACTTTTTTTATAAATTTCGCTACTTTTTTCGTTCATTCCGTTGCCATTTCATCAAATTTAGGAATTTCTGTGTGATTTTTCTAGTATTATACTCCTGAAGACGTGTATTATTTAATTTTAATACAATTTTAGGTGTTTTTAACGTAAACAATTTTTATAATCATCTTTTTATGCTTTATTTAAACTATTTTTTTCTTAATGTCAACTTTGATCATTTACTGTGAAAAAAAAAAGTATGGCGATAGCGATAGCTGTCCATTATCTTAATAAATTGTCTAGTATGTGTAGTTTCTAAAAAGGTATTACAATGTGTTATTTACTAGCAATATTAAGTTACAGGAGCGAGATCAATATCAAGGTCAGAATAAAAAATTTTTAAGTATTGTTATAAAAGGTTATAAAACTTCGTCACAATGATCTTATTCTACCAAAATTCTTTACACAAACGTTATTGGGCCACTATTAAGGATTTTTAGAAGAAAAACAGGTTGTTTTTAGTAAAAAAATATATTTATTTTATCAATAACTTAAATTAAATGCTTGAAATGCCTTCCGCCGGCAGCAATACAAGCTCTACATCGCCTAATAAAAGTTTAATCCGACGCGCATAGCCGGCTTCTGCTGCTACTTGAATGCGCGTACGCTACTCTTCCACATAACTTATTGCTTCCTTGTACACTACTTCCTTAATGCAGCCCCAGTAAAAAAAGTCCAACGGGTTAAGGTCTGGCGAACGCGGAGGCCATTAAATTGGACCCAATCGCCCTATCCATCTATCTGGATATGTATTATTTAAATGTTCCCTTACACGAACAGCGTAATGTGCTGGACACCCTTCATTTTGAAGCCACATCTCGTTTCTTAAGAAATTAATTTTTATTAATAAAAAAATAGTTAAAAAAAAAGCATAAAAAGATGATTTTGAAAATTGTTTGCGTTAAAAACAGCTAAAATTGTATTAAAATTAAATAATACACGTCTTCAGGAGTATAATACTAAAAAAATCACACAGAAATACCTAAATTTGATGAAATGGCAACGGAATGAACGAAAAAAGTAGCGAAATTTATAAAAAAGTATAAAATACTACGCCATTTTCAAATGGTTAGAAACCCTGGCAAGAAAATACGATTTTCTTACAGTTTCACATCCGGACCAACTCCAGTTTACGGGTTATCCATTATTTACGACAGACCCTGTATGTAGTAGGCTGTGCAAACTCACCTTGTACAGCGGCCAGAAGCTCGCAAAGAATCCCACGTCCTCAGTCAAGTTAGGCAGCAGCCACAGGTGGTGCCGACTCAGCGTCACCACCCACACCAAGCAGAACACCACCACGCGGAGTACCGCCAACGCTATGATGAGGACCAGAAAGGCGGCCGCCAGCACGCTCAGATAGTATACTCCTTTCCTGTAATGATATTTTTGTTTTTATTCCAGAACTAGTTTATGCCCGCGGCTCCGCTAGCATAAATAAAGTATCACACGGGAACACTGTACTTTTTCGGGATAAAAAGTATATTTTAATCCAAAGCTTTTCTACTACCATACCAAATTTCATCGAGATCCGTTTATACAGCAGTATTTGCAGGAAAGAGTAACAAACCTCCACGCATCCTCACAAAATTTCACAATTATTTTACGCTGTCTTTTTGTACCGCCATGGTTTCACTACAATAGAACCAGTCCACTTTGTCCAGCAAATGCATAATTTATTAAAGTAAATAAAATTAATGTAACTTTTTTCTTGTCATTAGGCAGACTTTACACTGCTTTTAATATAAGGCCAACACACACTGCTTCTGAAATAAGGCCGGCTTCACATAGTTCCTGGCTTAGGGCACAATATAAATAATGTACAGTAGCGGAACTCAGCCATGTCCTTGCAATTTTTACCTACGATTGAGCGTGGTCGAGCGGAGCGGGCGTTGACAGTGCGCAAGCGTCGCGGCAAAACTAAAACTCGTTAGTCGTTCAATGCAGCGACAAGACTTGGCGGCTCGGCGCGCGGCTTGACACTACACACTTCTGCTATTTGAGGTTTCGCTAGCGACCGCGTAAATGATGCGTTTGTGTGCGTGCGCCGATTCGGGCGGTCTAGTATAAAGATTGAATATTGTACTTAGGGTCAGTTACACACTGTATCTGACACAAGGGCGGCTACGCACCTGACGGTCGCCGGCCACAGCGGGAACATGCACACGGCGATGGTCGCGACGACCACGAGCGCGCCGCACAGCCAGTAGTACCACGGCATGGGGTCGTATATCCACACGTAGGCGTCCAGAGTGTCCAGGAACAGCTGCTCCATGTGCATCTCGAGACGAATCTTGCGTTTTTTCTTCTCTTTTTCCTTAGCTTCTTTTCCTTCTTTCGTGTCCTGGAATTTAAAGTTAGGCTTTTTTACTTTTAATAAAACATACTATACGAACTACCGTAACTTACTTTTGTTAGGATATTCACGAGTTTTGTATATCACATGACAATGTAAAGTAAAAAAGTTTCGTGTAGGTATTCCATAATATGATAGACCGTAACGCGAGTAATGATAGACACAAAATAAATGCTTTACATTTAATACACCTGCAAAATTTCATAAAAAGCGGTCAAGCCGTTTCGTTCTCTAACAAACGCCGTTTCACGAGAATTTTATATGATTCAACTGACCTTGCTCTCGCAGGCACTGGCTTGGCTCTTATCCCCATCTCTCTCATCCCCACTCTTGCTGGATTTTTCCTCCTTCTTTTTCTTTCCTTTCAACTCTTGCTCAGTCACCGGAACCTAAAATTAATAACAATTTCTAAAATTAATCACAAACTTTCACATATAATAGTAGTAACATAACATATCCTACGTTCTTCGATAGGCACAAATAAATATGTGAGTATATTACCACTTTATTGCCACGCACATAACCTTAACCTTGCCATCCATAATAGTAATGTTCTAGGTCTAATGGTCTAGGAAATGGTCTAGGTCTAAATTCCATGCAGTTTCCCCGTAAACGAAAGTCCTGGTTTGAAAAAACCCACATCCAGCTCGCCGTGCGCGGCCCCTGCATACGTTTAGCCCGCGCACACATAGCTGCAAGCTGTCATTCGTGTAAGTCTATTGAACGACGATTCTCTACTTTAGTAATATATCTTTGCCTGAACTACTTAACAACAAATTTTAATATTTGGACCACATATGATTTAGAGGTTAGACGTTATTGCCTGTATTGAAAGAATTATACAAGCAAAATTTCGTTCCTGAAAAGTGCACAGCTCGGGTAGCGAAGAGAGAATTTCTTTCTACAATTATTTTCACCAAAATCAAATAACATTAAATTTTTATTTGAGTGTTTCACCTTCTTCGCCCTGTGGAAGAGTTTATGCAGCAGCATCTGGTGCAGGAAGTCGGTCACCTCGTGCCTGCTGGTGAACAGCGGACTCTTGCCCGTCGCCCATTTTGAGGTCAGTAGCGCGTCGACCGCCTTTGTGCCTGAAATGTTAAAATATTATGTTAATAGGGCTTTGAAGACATATAAACTCATAAAGTGTTAATCATTATATTAGTATGTGTAACTGTGTGTAAATTTTAGAAAAATTTTACGAAGGGAGGAATATGAAATTTGGCAAAGTAAAAGTTTATTTGGAGTAAGGTGTGCAGAATAAAATTAATAAAAATAAACTTACACACACTAGCTCACATACACTACCACTGCTACTATTACTACTGCGTTTATATAATAATAGTAGGTGTTGCTGCAACTATTTGGAACTCAAGCCTTCAGAAATTCGTCGCGCGGATTCAGTAAATACATTTAAACATAAGATAAAATTGTATTCCCTTAATAAGTCCACGGACATTTCGGATACGTTTTAAATTTGGTTTTTGTCATTATTGCAATAATTATTATTACTTCTTTTGTCACTAGTCATTTTCATTAGTCATTTTGCAATTAGTCCTCAAATCGTTTGATTATTATTATTATTGTAAGTCTTAATTTTCGTTTAAGTTCCTAACACAATTTATACTGTTTTGTTAGTTTGTACATCTACGGCAACGCAGACAAAACAGCGATCGATCGTCGTGGCGGAAGAAATTCTAATAAGTAAAATAAGTATATTTTAAAATATTATAACTACTCACCAGTCAGTCAGCTTCAATTTTCACATATTCAAGGTTCCGGT
The DNA here is from genome assembly GCA_963565745.1 of Phengaris arion. Lineage (NCBI taxonomy): Eukaryota > Metazoa > Arthropoda > Insecta > Lepidoptera > Lycaenidae > Phengaris > Phengaris arion. The sequence continues at coordinate 4,330,712 of OY751446.1, read as the reverse complement.
TACTTAAGATTACTATATCCCGATGTAAATAAACGCAAGATTTCGGCCACCTCAAATATCTTATCCAAGTGAGTGAGGCCGTGGAATAGAAATTATTTAAATCTGAATATCCCGAATCAGTCCACACTGTACTAGAATTACTAAATAATATGCAAGGAAAACAATATAATTTAATCGTGTGTACACAACCACACAGCCAGTTATACGTTTCATAACTTTTAACATGAAATTTTCGAGTTAAATTATTTTTATGCTGGTTTAATTGTTGTAACCTTTAGACAAAATTTGAATCTTTTCACTAAATGACAATTGTGAGAACTTGTTATTTTTAATTTTTAATAAACACACATTATCAACGCAAACCTCACAATCAAATAACATTTTATAAAAATCAACAAACGCACCTTGTAATAGCAAATCACTACACACACACATACACACTTTCAAATGTTAAAATGAAAAATCTTTTAAGAAAACTATAAATAAACAGGAGCGATTAAATTGTAAACAATGCTTATCACATGAAATATGCAATATGGCCCCCGCGAAACACAAAACATTTCTACTATTTAAACAAATAAAACCTTACTAAACAAAAATGCATAATATGCATAGATGGTTCATTAGATTCGCGTCGTATTGTTTTTACTCGGATTATAGGCAACGAATAATTTCCGACAAGCCAGTTCGGCGGTTTTCGGAAGCGATCGGATAGCCGAACCGAAGCTCTCGGCTCGCCGCTCGGCTCTCGGTTCGGCCATCGCCTGCCGCATGAGTTACCGCTTCATAATCATGTCGATATTCATGGGTGTATGCGTTTGCGAAGTATGAAAATTACACACACATGCGATGATTTTTCCTGCAGAACTTAGCGGCATGAGTTGCTATTTATAAAATATTAGGCGTTTTTAAGTTATTATATTTTTTTAATTAAATTATTTACTATTAATTAAAGTCATCTAAAACGTACGAACGTTTTATTAAAATATCTGTGAATGACAAGTAAAGCACTGCATTTCTGCCTACAAGGAGCGCACGCCCCTGGTATTGTTGGTTTGACACAATTGTCAATATTTCTTTCACATCCCATACACCAAATTTACCTATTTTTTATTGCGTAAAAGGCAAAAAAATTTATAAAAAAGTTGAAATATAAAGATTAAAATATGAATTACTGTCGTATTTCAACCATAGGGCAACATATACTTATTATTATTGTGTGGCGGTAGGTAACTAAAATGTATTCTTAATCTAGTATTTTTAAAGCTAAGCTTGTTTAAGTATCTCTTGTGAACTACTATTTATACATCTGTTGATAAATTAATATCATCTTTGAAACTATAGGTAAATTATTACCAAGAGAAGAGTTAGAGTTTTATAATTAATGTGCGTTATTTTACAATTTACACTGAATAAAACTTAAACTATTTCTAATAATACTTTGTTACTTGCAATTATTTTCTTATCTATTGTACTCGTTACACGTTTTAAGTATATGTAAACTATTTTTATCTATGTTTAATAAACTGACCTAATAATGTTCTATTGATTCTAACGTTTTGTAATACCTCTATATAATGCATTACTAATTTGTGGTTTGTGTTACATTATTTGATAAATATCGAATGCCATAAAATTGTAAGAAGCACACAATATAAAATACGTCATCTCATTAGCAAGTTGTGACGTGAATTTATATTTGAACATGACAGTATTTTATTAGTATTTAGTATTTTATTAGGCTACGTTGGATCGAGCGTTTTTTAGTGGTCAGATTAATTAGATTGAGCGCAGCGAACATCTCTCATCTCAGGGCATTAACATAATTTTCAGCTCTATTAAATTAGCGCAGAGTTCTATTTACAGTGCTGTTTTTTTGTGTCGCAACCAATAAAAAACGCTCGTGGGAACGAGGGCTAATAGTCACGCTTTCTTATAGTTATTATATACCTAAGAATAGGCATGTTCCCAAAACATTTTTTTTTCGTCTATTCGATGTTAATAAACAATCTAGAACCTATTTTTGTATATCTTAAAAAATAACGAATATACAAAAAATTTACAATTTAAAGAAAGAGAGCGATATATCGGGCTGTGACGTAACGAGTTGCTCCCGCCATACATTTGTCATGAAAAAATGTATGGCGGTAGCAAATTGTGACGTAACAAATCGTTTCGCGAGAATGAGATGGGCAATATTTTTTATTTGCTTATAATTTTTAATCGCGTCAACCTAAAAACCTATTTATTTTAGATTTATGTTTCTCTATTCAACAATTTTAAAACTGAATTTGTAAAAATGTGTTATTCCACACTAGGGAACATCCCTATTAGGCGAAAATGGAATAGGAACTATTTCTAGGCCTATTCACGTTATGTTTGCAGACATAATGGCAAATGTCAACATTGACCAATGACGCTCATATTTAATTTATGCACCCATCATTAGAAGGCGTCAGGATTTTTTTTTTTTTTAACTTAATTAAATCTTTAAAAAAGTTAAGGTCTTGGTTTGGAGCCTTCACCGCATTTGGGCATATTGATGTAAAAATTAATATGCATTTTTAGTTTGTTTTGTACGCTATTTCAAAGCCCTGTAACTTTCTTCCTATGATTTTGAGCAAAAACGTGAGATACCTTTTTTGTAGAGAATTTAATTTTCTATAAAATAAAGAAAACGGAAAATTGAGAAAAGTTTTTTTGCAATGTATTATAAATGGGAAAGGGGGCCAGCCCAATTTTTTGGATATCGAGCTCACATTTTAGTAGAATTTTTAGAGCTGCTGGATTACTAGATTAGGTACCAAGTGCTTTCCCGGTCATAAAGGCTACGTTCCCACGAGTATTTTGGTCGCGACAGAAATATCTGCACTACTAATAATATTGTATTAGCGCGAGCTGAAAATCGTGTAGAGTCGTCAAATCTGACATTCGGCACTTCGATTTTCAGCTCTGTTGTATTAGCACTGAGTTCTATTTGCCCGTGCAGTTTATTCTGTCGCGACCACAAAAAACTCTCGTGGGTGCGAGCTGTGAAGCAAACCTTAGGCCTTTGATATTGCCACTCACTCGTCAAAGCAAACTTTCTCGAGGCAAGTGATGAAGAAGTTACTTATTTTACGTTCCCGAACTTTTCAAGTAGACCCCTCACCCTTAATACCTTAGGGGTGAGGGTTAACCCTTGAAGGGTAACCCTTTCCCCTTATGCCTCCCGTATTCTCACTATCTCAGCAAAACAAACTCAAGCGTCATTTTATTTTGCATACCAATTAAATTAAGACATTTTGTCATCAGCACTGACGGCTCACTGCAGACTTAACGCGAATAGTGTATAGCAGTGGCGAAGCGTGAGATATGTTGAATGGTAAGCCGCGTAGTTGTTTGTTGAGTTTTTCTTTCCGCGAATGGTGTATAAACCATCAGTTTTTATTTTTTCCGCCAAACAATGAACATACCCGTAAAGTATTCAACATGGTGGTTCAGAAACTTTGTCTTTTTGGTGGGCACATTCGCCTTGAGCCATTTTGCTACGGCGTACTCCTCTTTTGTAGGTTTCTCAGATTCTTTTGGATCTCCGAACTCCTGAAATTAAAATAAAAAAATATATTAGTTATTAGGTAATGTTCTAGTGTACGATATTCTCTATTCAGACCCAATGTAATCTAAACGTAAATCTGATGATTTAATTAGACCACATTAGAGTGTCGTACATTTAAATTGGTGTCTCTGTGGCTCAGTGGTTCAGCGCGTTGGTAGCGGGTTCGAATCCCGCCGAAGGAACAAAAAGTTTTTCTGTGCTCCTGGGTCATTGATGTGTATTAAATATGTGTACAATATAATAAAAATCTTAAATATGTGTATAGTATAAATATATTAAATGTACTTCGGATAGTCGCGATACAAGCGTCGATAGATATCTTGTACTTTAAACGAGACGATCTTGTATATATATATTGTCAAATTGAATGTGAATGTGAATTCTAAAAAATAAAAAGTTTCAAGTTAACAATACTTGAGTATAATATGTTCCTTTTTTAGTACATAATATATTAATTTTTTTACTTTCCTTGTAATATTATCAACTGCTGTTTTTTATAATTGTTGATTTTAGTAGAACTTGTTGAGTTATCCTGATTGTATTACTAGTAATAAATAAATTAAACCAAAATACGGTCTTATCATTTTATTAATAAACTGACTAATAAATTAATTAAATAAGACGAGAAAATAAAAACGTCAAATAGTTCCGATTTAAATCAAATAATCTGATACGTAATACGTTTTTTTTTAAATCATAGTATTCAACCCTGGTATATCATAGGTTATCAACCCTGGTATGCAGGGAGATTTGGGGAAGAAAAAATAGATTTACCTAGGTCTTATCCCTTCGTATCTGCGCATTATTTAAGCAATATACGTTTCATTATTTTGTCGTGCAACAATATATGAATAAGAATTTACAAAATCGGTTCAGTAGATCCAGAGATTACCCCCTACAACCTAGCAAACTTTACCTCTTTATAATATTAGTATAGATTTGCTTATAATTTTTATTCGTGTCGATTTAAATACCTATTTCTTTTAGATTTTTTGTGTTATCCCCCACTAGGCAACATCTCTATTTTAGTTAAATTCTTCACCTCGCACTCAGCACACTGTTCTACAATCTATTGTTATGTGTTAGCTCATTTGCTCTGTCGCTCTTTATACAGGAAGCAGCGACAAAACTTCCCAATAACCTATACGAGTTACGACGCTTATTATTAGACGATTGTGAAGCAGTCCCTCGATGTTCTTACTTAACATCTTTGTTACTACTGGTGTAACATACTGAAGTGTCGTTAACTTTAGGTGTAATAATGTCGGGCGTCCCCCAAATAAGGCGGACCACCCAGTACCGAAAGTTACTTAGTTGATGTATTCAAAGTTCAAACTTTATTATTATTAAATATGGATTGGAAGAAAGTGGACGGTTTTCTTTAAACTCCCAAAATCACATCATTTCAATACTATTATTTTCAAACTAGCTGACCTGTGCCACTTCGTTGGGCGTTAAACATTTTATGATGATGATGAGGATAAAAAGTATCCTAAGTTACTCCTTATAACAGCAGCTGCCATTGAAAGTCCCGTGAAAATCGCTCCAGCCGTTCCAGAGATTAGCCGGAACAAACAGACAGACAAAAATTTAATAAATCGATTTTTGATTGTTTTTACCCTATATATTATATTCATATGCGATTTCATGTGAAAAGCTGTTAATTTGAAATTACAAACAGTCACTTAAAATTTATTTATTAGTATAGAAGATGTTTGTATAGAACTTTTCAGTCCTTTCTTCACTGTTGACATGCTTATCTAGTTAGGGGTCCCTTGTCGTATGAAAACTTTAAGACGCTTTGCACACGACGGGGCGGGGCGGGCTTTTTGTCCGCGATGCAATAAAGACCGCGTCTGCCCGTCGATGTCCGCGTCTGCCCGTCGATGTCTGCGGCTACCCTCGCCGCGTACACAAAGCACACGACGGGCGGAGGCAGTCAGTTCAGGACGTTCGTTCTAGTGAATAGCACGTCAGTGAAAATTTACGTCATGATATTCTTTTAACGACGTATCATATATGGGCGATCTTTTCTGCACTTTTGCAATTAAATCACCTACATCGATGACGTCCATCAATAAAAAGCGCGTGGCGCGAACTGAGCTAGCAGCCCCGCGCCGCCGTCTGCGTTACTGCATATAAACTGGTTTGTGTGATCCACGGCGGGCAGCCGCGGACATGCCGCGCCGCCAGTGCCCACCGGGCACTTGCGGCGAGGTCTTTTTGCCCGCTGTGTGCGTTGGTAATATAGGATTCCCATTGTGCTATCTTTCGCGGCGAAATTGACCGGCCCGCCCCGCCCCGTCGTGTGCAAAGCGCCTAACAGGGGTTCGTGGAGGCAAAATCATGGGAAACCCTGCTCTATGTGAATAGATTAATCTTCGTTCAACGCGAACAAAGTTGCCGGCAACACTTCGTAAATGTATTGCAGCATAAGACAAAATATGTAAACCGAAAATAGAACACAGAAAGCTACTATGGAACAAACCACAAGAGTACTTATAAATAATTCGTTACATAAACTATTGAACTTGACTCGACAAGGTCATTGTAAAAACCGGTGCGGCAGGTCACGGCCTCTAGTGACGACGCAAATATGCTAATAAATATTGTAAATGCGAAAGTGTCTGTCTGTCTGTCTGTTACCTCTTCGAGCTTTAACCGCTGAACCTGAAATTTGGTATAGACATACTTTGAGTCTTGGGAAAGGACATAGGATACTTTTTATCCCGAAAAAGTACAGTGTTCCCGTAGGATAATGTATTATTGTGTGTATTTTTGACTGTCCTTCACGCCCAAAGGGCTGAACCGATTTAAATGAAACAAAGGCTTTTTGTACTGAAAAATTGAAGGAGAGAAAGTAAGTTAAGGAAGAAACATATTTAACGTAGAGTGACAGTTGGGAGGGGCCAAAGACATCTTATTTAACGCGGGCGGAGCCGCGGGCAAAAGCTAGTATGCTATTAAATGGCAAATGGTAGTGGTGGTCATTAGTGGTAGACTGGTAGCCAGTATAATTATAGTTCTACAGTTTTATTGAAACACTAGTACTTACCTTTTTATGGAATACTAGCATTGATTGCCCGCGGCTCCGCCCGCGTGAAATTAGGTTAAAAACTTTCATCTCAAATTTTACCCAGCTTGTGGCGGAATTTTAGGGAACACTAAAATACGTAATTAATTATTTTTTCCGTACTCAAATTATGCGAAATATCATGCAAATATGTCAATGGAATAACAAGTTTCATACAATCTTTTATCACCTATTTACATGAATTTTGAAAAATCCTTCTTTGGTGGATGCCTACGTCATATGAGAAATGCGTGTGCAAAATTGCCGATGCCTTTTATAATAATAGGTCATTACCTATGAAATTGCCGTTCTGCAGTACTGTCGATTTCAAATAATTTTTGTTTGGCTAAGAATTCTAATTTCAAATTAATTTTAGTTTAAAAACATGGAATACTTTTTCCAAAAGTAGTCATTTGTTTATTGATTAGTGTTACATTTTCATCGCATTTCAAACTTTTTCGTCATCATGGATACGTTAAAAATTCGAGTAATTATGGAATATGAGCATATATATATCGTGGCAGCAACGCGGCACAAGCGGCACACAACATCAACAACTTTTACGGAGCTAACACTACAAACCAACGCACCACCTGTTATTGGTTTGCTCGCTTCCGTTCTGGAAATTTCGACCTGAAAAATGAACCTCGCGGTCGTCCGAAGACTTTGGTCGACAATGACGAATTAAAGGCGATTGTGGAAGCTGATGATACACAATCTACAGCTGAATTAGCAGCAGCTTTCGACGTTAGCGTCAAAACAATATTGGTCCATTTGCGTCAAATTGGCAAGGTAAAAAAGCTTGACAAATGGGTGCCCCACGAACTTAATGATCGCCAGCGCGAAGCACGCGTCGAGACGTGCCTTGCACTGCTCAACAGACACACAAATGAAGGAATTTTGAACCGCATTGTTATCTGCGATGAAAAATGGATTCTGTTTGATAACCGCAAGCGCTCAGCAAGTTGGTTGGATCCTGGTTCAGCACCTAAACAATGCCCTAAACGAAAACTTACCCCTAGAAAAAGCGATGGTTACTGTTTGGTGGTCTAGCGCCGGTGTGATTCATCACAGCTTCTTACCAAACGGGGCGAGCATTACTGCAGATGTGCACTGTGAACAACTGAACACAATGATGGAGAAGCTGGCACATCTCCAACCAGCATTGGTCAATCGCTCATCTCCGCTGCTCCTGCACGACAACGCGCGACGAGCAGACGGTCTCCAAGTTGCAAGAACTGGGGTTGGAAGCTCTCCGTCATCCGCCCTACTCACCAGACCTTGCGCCTACAGACTACTACTTTTTCCAGAATTTGGATAACTTCTTGGCGGGAAAAAAAATTCAATACCCGAGAGGCAGTACAAAATGCCTTTGAAGAATTTGTTGCCTCCCGTTCAGCTGATTTCTTTAAGAAGGGCATCAATAAACTGCCACTGCGTTGGCAAAGATGCATTGATTGCATGGGTGATTACTTCGATTAATACAAATAAAAAATACATGAAAAAATTCGTTTAAATTTTTTTATACAAAACGGCAAATTCATAGGTAAGGACCTAATATATTATAACCCCCCGTCCAGGAGCCGTAATTTTTGCTACTATAAAAAGTTGCCTGTCCTTCCCCGTGGTCTAATTTATAAATAAAAATAAATAAATAAAATAAAATAAAATGTAAAAAAAAAAAAAAAATGTTTTTATTTAGCTTTATAAATAAATAAAAATAAAAAAATAAATAAAAATAAATAAATTTTTTAATTAAATAAATTAAATTTATATCTACTATCGAAAAATTCTGTGAAAAATTTAATCAAAATAGGTCCAGTAGTTTCCTATTCAATACAAACAAATAAATCTCTCACAGTAATAACACAGTCATAACACACAGGACTTCATGCACTATTTCCACTTTAATAAGTAGTTTACATTAATTTTAATATATTACACGACCGGTTTCGACTAAGTGATGATGATCATATGATGACTTTGTCGAAGTAAAAGTGAAAGTACTTATTAAAGTGAAAATAGTGCAAGAAGTCCTGTGTGTTATGACTGTGAAACATTAATTTCCACCAAGAACCTACAGTACAAACAATAACATAAATAAATCTCTCCTCTTTATAATAGTAATAGTAATTATTAGTATAGAAAGTAGAGATTAGGGAACGTTCTCAATTACCCATCCCATGAGAGTACTTTGCTTAGTCACCGGGTGGGGTGAGGGGGTTAAGGTAGTCAAGGTGGTATAGACGAAATACGTATAGCGTTAGAAGAGTCGCAAGTGCGTTTCCGATCTCTAATGCCTCTTCCCGTTATGTCTCCGGCGTATAACTCCACTCGGCGAAACACAAGGAGAGCGTTATTTCACGCGCGTTTTCTGCGAGGCCGCAATATTTCATCGGTCGGTGCATAGCTCTCTCGCAGGTAACATTTTTCTATTACGTTGTAACAGGTAAATCTTTTCCATGTCGAGCCGGAAATGTTATTTCTGTCCGTTCGAAAATGGAATCTTTGTTGAATTTTTGTGTTTATTTTAGTCAGGTTATATTCGGTCAGACGACGACGAAGTCGACGGATATACATTTTGACGATGTACTTGTTAAATTGAAATTTCTTTATTTCAGACTACCATGGTTCATGTGTTAGTATTACATACTTAAAACTTAAATACCTTTAGGGTTAGTAATATTATAGTAAAATACATAAAAAAATTATATCTTTTCTTAAACTTATTCCTCTCTATTGTCATGCACCTAAAATATAAAGTAAGTTAAAGTATATCATTTATATCTCAAGAGCTATTTAAGAAGGATCACAAACTTTACTAATTAGGATCATTTCTATCTATTATTTCTACACCGTTGACCGTTTTAATGTGGAATCTAATTTATTTATTTTGTGAACTGACTAGTGATGACTTGATGGGTGTTGACAGAATATGCAATGTCCAACTTGCAAGTGTGTATTTTAGGTAAGGTAGGTGTGTAGGTAGGTAATGTCCACACTTGCACATTGCATATTGTCGCACGCGATACCCTTATTCCTTTATCTTTTTTAAAAAAATTAACAAATATGAAATAACACAAATCTTCTGAGTGTAAAGTGGTATGGCTAACATATATTATAGTTTTGTGTTTTATCTAAACGAATTAGTAGCGGCGCAAACGCGTTATCCAATCAAAAGCGCTATTGAATATGTAAACACCCGACAAATTCACCTCAGAAACCGGGTCATCAGTCGAATCACGCACGTCAATCGAAGACAAGTTTCTAGCCGGTAACTTAACCTATATCACACAATCTAAACTAATATAATAAAAAAGGAAAGGTTTGTTTGTTTATTTGTATAGATACTTTTTACTGTGGCAAAATTTACGCGATCTCGCGAGATTCCCTTTAGCGCGCACGAAGTCACGGGCAACATCCAGTATATAATATAAATAATTAGCAACTCACGAATTCCCTCATTTTCTAACACGACTACACACGGCAACAGTGAGCAAGTAACTCCCATGGTGAAAGTGGCAAAACTGGGGCAAACACACTCCCCATTAGCGACGACTTGATTTGCTGCCGGTACGTGTACCGTTGGGTTTTGCGTTAGGTTCAGCTCACACCGAGTTACGACGGGGCGCTGCATTTTTAAGAAAACGATTCAAAACTGAACTTTATTCGATACAAAAAAGACACGTTTCATTGCGCAGCGCGGTGCAGCTCGTAATTCCAACTCTTGAAATGAAACGTGTCTCTTCTTGTGTAGTAAATGTTTACTTTTGAATTGCTATCTTTGATCTTATAATAATTATTTAAGTATACGTTGTTGTTTGTACTGTAGGCTCCTGGTGGAAATTCATAGAATATTATAATTATGATTGACCCTCGCGTAATATCTGACAATATAAAATAACCTAACCTAACCAGGAGCATGTCAGGACATGTCTTAGGAGGGTTCCGTAACTATAACCGCATAAAAAGTTTTTTTTTCAAATTACTTCAAATGTTACTGTCCGATTTCGTTCAAAATAATTTTCCTAAAGAGTATTTAGCATGATCTATCAGCATGGGAAATCGCAAGTTTCTAAAGGCTCCCACAGACGAGAGGCCGATCGTTTCAGTTAGAACTGACGTCAGTTCGGCCTGAACGGATTCCAGCACATACACGGAAATAAAATCGCATCCGACCCAACTGACGTCATTTCGGCCTGAACGGATTCGAGCACACACAAGGAAAAATCACATCAGTTCGTTCTGGTTTGCCGCGAGATACATTCGTGTTTATTAATTGTAAACTCACTACGCTTGTACACGATACATGCCCGCTCGGCTCGAACTGAATCGATTTGTTACACAAGGTCCGTTCAGTCCAGAATTAACGTTGCCAACTTAGTTATTTTACAAAGTTTTACTACTAAATTAAGTATTTTATAGTAGGAATCCCTCCTTAGTAGAAATTAAGTAGTTAGTAGTGTTTTAGTACGAAAGAGCTCGACAGTAATCATATGCAAAATGGCTTAGGCACAAAAAAAATTACACCTTATTATAATAATACATCGTAGCATGTGTCCGTAATTTTCTTAAAACTAGCCGATTTATTATATATACGTAATATTTCCTAGTATATTTTTATTTAACGATAAAATTTATAACATAATTCAATAAATAATAAAGTTTTAATATAACAAAACCTAAAATTCTGTGGTTTTTTGGGGTCTTTAGGGATACCTAAGTTGAGTAGCTTTTTTTAGTTTTCAGTATTCTTTTAGTAGTTTTAGTAGAAATCGACGCGAGTTTGGTAGTTTCGCAAGAACAGAGCTGGCAACACTGGAACGAATCGCCTCAGTCCATTCGGCCGACTGATGCGTTCACGAAATTGCACACAGACGATACGATTTTGCATCCGTTCAGGCCGAACTGAAGGAAAACCGGACCGTATATGGGACCTCTCAGTCTCATAGTTTAGAAATGCCAGGGGGGGATCAACTTATAAACCACTTTGGAGGCCGATTACTCGTAAATGGTTGACTTTGTATAAAAGTCATGTATGAAACCTTTCTTTTATTTGAAAAGAATTATTCAACAATGCCCCACACGATGTGGTAGGAAGAAAATATATTTTTCATCCCCACTTGACATGTATGGAGAGCCACCCCTAAAATATAAAATTATGATTATTTTATGACACTAAAACCGAGATCTATACACAATCTATAACTATACCAAATTTCATCCATATAATATATTCATAATTACAGAAGCTAGAAGCGCGGTCAGACAGACAGACGGACGGACGGACAGAGCGAAACTATAAGGGTTCCTTATGTATTACGGAACCCTAAGAAAAATAAGAAGGGGCATTTTTGTATGGAGCCCGTCCCCGCTACTGTAGCACTACAAGACATATACATTTTATGGAATTACAACATTTTCCTGAAGTTTGCAGTATACCATTACTTCGCAAAAAATTATTCCATATTAGCAACACTATGAAATGGTGCAATAATACCTGTATTGATTTTTAAGCTTTTTTTGACCTTTAACCCTCATTTACTTTTTTCTCCCATGGTTTAGAGATTTTTCGTCATAAAATAAAATGACACCATTTTAAGCCCTTTTATTTGATATTTGTCTTGTAGTGCTACAAGGGTGGGGGCGTTTACCCCTTCTTCTTTGCGAGCAATATCTGCATTTAAAATACAGACATGGTTTATTAGCCATTATATATGGCTAATAAACCATTTAAATTGGAAATATCACAATTTATGGCCTACGAGTAGAATTTAAATATCTGTGTTAAGATTAGGCTAGGAGCTGCTTTTAATATTTCATGTGAATACAACATGAAACTCGCTAATACCCCGAACAATGTGTTAAAAAAATTGACACTATCCCAGCAAAATAAGAACATTTAAGTTGCCGATTAATTTAAACCAATGCGAATGGTGTAGATTGGATATCAGCTTAAAGGAAGATAGAAGAACAGCAGTTAATGTTATAATCAATGATGGCATTGACATTGAACTTTACTGTGACACAAGTTATAAGTATAAAGAACTAGGCGATTATTACATCTAGTGAGGTTCAAATAAAAAAATACAAGATTTATAAGAAAGATAGAATGTGTTAAAGTGGGACATCTTTTGCCTTGAAATCAACATTATCTAAGGTAATAATAGAAGACCCAGGAATCCTTCTGGGACTTGTTAAAAATTGAAAGGTGTGCTCCAGTATTGTATATAATTTTTAAGGCTTCATATTCAATTTAATAATACTGTAGGTATGGACACCACACTATATCAATGTGTTCAAGTTAAATATCAAAATAGTTTGAACACAAGTTATAATGTTCAAGAGAATCAATAGCTTTTATTGTCACTTTTCGATGTTACAAAATAATTTTTCCTAATGTGGTTTTATCATAGCATACTAATTTCTACCCGCCAATAATTTAGTACATGGAATAGTATGGAATCACGGAGTTGGTGTAATGTGCAATGTATTAAAAGTAATTAAGATTTTTGACCAAACATTATCATTTGATAAAAAGAATAGTGTTTTTATATAAACAATAGTGAATCTTATGTGTATTATGTAATGTTTAAGTTCACTAAAAAGTAGAATCCAATCACCATAACTCAAAATTAGTATAATTAACATGTAGTTTACAAATACATACTTACTACCTATATGGGTTTTAGAGTAACTAAAATTATTTTGTTGGATACACACGCCTCTCAGTGCAATATTATCCTGACTAACAACAATAGATTTTTCTCGAATGGTTTTAAAATAGTACATTCTACTTACCTTTTTCAGCTGTAAACAAATAAATCTTTTTGTAGTTTGGCACTAAGCAAACAAAGAACTTGTATTTGCAGGTTCATTAAAAATAAACATTTAGAAAAACATTAGAGATATTTTAATATCATAGTAGAAAGAATATTGTGTTCGTTTGATTAACATTAATCGTTGTAAACTTAGCCACCTCAGAATTATTATTAAAGCTACATTTGTATGTATTTGCATAAATATTACAAAACAAGGAAACCACGATGGAAATAGTAAGAAAGATTTTAATTGCCTACTAAAAAATCTTTGTTATCAATAAGTTGTAATATTTCTGTAACTTATGGAAAAGCGCATTTTCGCACAGCTGTATACGTATGACTTTTGAGTGTAAAAAATATCTGTAAATAAACAAAAATACGCAAAAACTTACGTGTCTAACATACCTCTTTTCGTTTCCGTGTTTTCCTTTTATCTGCCATAGTTTTTTGTATTAAAAGTTGTCAACGTTTAGAGATTTATCTTCACTTCACTAAAACAATATTGCAGAATTTTTAAAATAAAAAATCCTTTTTGTGTGACGCATTGACGACACTTCACAAATTGATCAAAACCGGAGTGTTGCCAATTTAAATTTTTGCCTAATTTTCAGTTAAAGCTCTTTTAAACTGTGCGTTTACATTTATTGAAATAATGCTACACCTACCTAGTTAAAATGTGGTTGTTATTATTCTGAGGATTTGTCATTTGATCCTATAAACGCCGGAGCTCCCGCAACTCGCAAGCTCATTAATTTGTTTTTAATATGATCTTTATCGCACCTAAAAAATGCCTTACTCACGGTCCAGCTCGCAAATCCAACGCTAGGGCCTTGTAGCGGACTGGTATGGTAAGCAAATGATTGATACTTTTGACACTAATGAGTAATGACCTCAATGACGGCAAGTAGTACAGGTGCTGGATTTGCATCGTGGACAGTGAATAAGGCGCTTATAGCATACCTACTCAAAAGGATAGATGTTAAAAAAGTATCGATTGTCTGTAAAGTCGGTTTACTGACGATAGTTGAACGTGACAACGTCAACAACAACAATAGCAATAACAACAACTACAACAATAATAATAATAATAAAATGCGGTAACGGTACTTGGTAACAGTACTTGGTTACGCATGAGTCATGATTTTTCGTGCGTGCAGCCGGCTCCATCGAATTATAGACGTTATCACGTAAAAAAATTAATTAGTTTTTCAAAGCAGTTTATTTTGACTTTCTGATTATTCATATTGCTAATTTTTGTATAAAATAATAAAAATATAATAGTCTATGGCTTGTCTACGACAGAATAAAGGTATATTAAAAGTCTATGGGTTTGTCTATGGACTATTAACCTATGTCAAAATGTCAGCTGTTGAGAGTTTTGCCGGGGAGTTCAATGGGTGACGTTTGGATATTGTATTTCTTCATAAATTTGTGTTATTTCGATTCTTAATGTGTAATATTGGTAGAATATTTGATAACGTGCACAAGTGTGGGCAAGTGGTACAACTTCTAAAAACGTGCTATTTTTTTCCCGCCAAAACTCCCTAGGAACTTTCAGTAAAGCTTCTACCACTTTACTGATTCGACTGACATGACTCATGGACTGTACTGACTACTTTGACTAGACTTTAGACTTGATGATATAGAAATACGGTGTTGAAAATTGAAACGAAATTTCTATTTCCCGCCTTTTACACTTGACACTGGCAAACGGTTATAAGCCGATGACATATTATTTAGATAAATAAATAAAAAAAAAATCCAGCTGTTTTGTCAAAATGTCAGCTGTTTTGTCAAATGTCAGTTTGTCAACTGTCAGTTGTTTTTACCTGCGGAACTTGAACTCGGAATGTAATTTTTAATAATTCCGTAATGCGAAAATTGTCTTGAGAAACTTATATAATAAAGAGTGATTCCAGTAACTGCATTGCGTAAAAACATCCGCTTGGGCCATATCAATAATACATTGTATTAATTGCATGTAGGTCATCTTTTTCATTTTTGGTTCTTCGTGAATAACTATAAACTTTACCTCTCAAGTATAAAAAGATTTGTTTGATTTGCGAACAGACCTTACTTTACAATGTCCGAGGAGAAAGTCAACGGAAACAATCTGGAAGGTATGTATTCATTTATAAATTATAAAACTCTTTTAAATGTCGCGCTTGTGCCGCAGTCTTCCACGATTCAATAGCGCTTCGTGATTTATTGATTAAATATTATTTGGCCTTGCCTTCTGTGCGAGGGTAATTACGTCCTAAATCTTTAGGAGTAATTAATGGTAACTCTAAAATACAATAAATTTTAAATATATTGTAAAGTGCCAAATAATAAATTTTAAATTAATACCAAAAAAGAAGACTATCTATAAAATAATATGACTATCTCTAAAAATATGTATAAATAAAAAAACTTTCCCACATCGTCCCCATGTGGCAGAGTACCTAGCAAAGTGATAGCATTGCCTTGGTAGATAGCAATGGCTTGCCGTTGTGCCCAGTAGTTCCGGGCTCTGGTGTCTCAGGTGGCTTCAGTAAGCTTTTTTGATATTTCTTTAAAAAGCTTACGTGCGCCTGGATCACATGCGCCTAGGGTTTCCACCCCAAACAGTTAAAATATGAGGTCTCTGCTAAGGTTCTCATATTAGTGCTGTTTGAGGTTCTCTGCTTGATTTGCAGCCGCAAATATAGCCACAGCAATATTATTACATGACATAAAATATAAATATACAAATAAGAAATATAATATGTCATACAAAAAACTTACATTCTCATAACCATGAGACATCACAGCACTTGCACTTGACCTTCACAAAACAAAGAGTGTCCATGTGTACTTATAGTTGTCAGGAAATGTAAGGACTTTAAAATGCATCAATCAAACTATTTATCATTTCAATAACAACAAATGTTATAATTTACGTAATGTTGCATGCATTACAATGCGGTATTTTCAAGTGTACATTAATTTATCTGCATTATGTTGCAGTTTTGAGCAAACTCATTAAATGATTACATTCAAAATAATGGTTGGTACCATTATTTTGAAATAGTGAGTATAGATTTGACAACCTCTGTGACTGTGACTGTGGTTAGTGCGTTGGTGCTTAAGCCGGATGCCTGGTGGCATTCGAACCCACAACCTCCTGGAAGAAAAAAGTTTTCTGTGTTCCTGGGTCATGGATGTGTGGTGAAATATGTGTATTATATACAGTGTAAACTCTATATTTAAACGGCAGTCAATGGACTGTGTAGATTTTGACGTTATAGAGAGTTGTCGTTAAATGGAGAGAAGAAAAACTGTATCACTAAAACTTTTTCGTCAATACACAGTGATTTTCTCTTACTTGCCATGTTTACATTTTGAAAGTTTGAGCAACTAAGTATATGATAACGTCAAAGATATTTGATTGGTCTCGCTCGCTCGACCGCCCAGCGAGACCAATTACGTTATCCATAGACTAATTGTCTATAAACGTAAAATTAATCCATGACTCCTACTAACAATAGTCTACATGTGCAAGCAATCCCAATTTGTAAACAAAAGAACGGATTTCTTAGAAAGTTGGTCGGTATGTATGATGCCGACAGTTTATTACGGGCTAGGATAATAAAGCGACATTATTGGTGCAAAATCTTACTATTTGGTAGGATATACTTAAGCCTACTTCAGAAAAAATTGAAATCACAATATGTGTCAATATAAATTTCGAGGAGTTCCCTCGATTCCTCATGGATCCCATCATCGGGACACCATTTTGGTGAAAACGGGACCACCTTGGGATTATACCCTTTACATAAAAAAAAAAAAATTGAATATCGGTCCACAGATGGCGGAATTATCGTTGAACATACAATATATACAGCGGAATGCATAACCGCCTCCTTTTTTTGGAGGTCGGTTAAAAAGAATTTACACAGCTGCGCAGTTTTTACTAATTTCGGCAACTAAAAGAGAACTTTTTATTACATATAATTCTTGTCGTTATTGAGAGTGGGTGTAATGCTATATAGAGTGTATATATGTATGGAAGACAAGCTAAACCAACGCTTTAGGGAGTTTGTCGTTAATTCGGTATATGGAGTTTACACTGTAATAAAAATCTTAAATATTATATGAATAGTATTAAATATATTTCCGCTCTCTCTCTCTCTCTTCCGCAACACAAGTCCTTGGAGAACTTCCCACGGGACCAGATTGACGTGGTGTGAAAGCGTCCATAGATATTATGATTATATGTAGGTATTAAAAAACATCGCCTGTCATTCGACATTTCCAATAGCAAACGAAGATTGTCGAGGGCCATTAGCAACATGGCTTTAGTGTATTGTTGATTTGATAAGGATTATTGTTATAAACAATACCTACTTGATTATTTTAATTTTTAATTGCTACATTGGAGTGTATTTATACTCTAAAATATGAGGAAGTTCTAGCAGGAAACAGTACATAAAAAAAGCTACAGCGATTTGTTTACAAATTTTTGCAAGTCTCGTCACTTATTCTGTGGTCTCGGGAAAACGCTCTATACAAAAGTCGTACCTTTTCAGCCAAACGTCGAAAGCATATCTGTGTAATGTATATGAGTTTCGGGGTCTGCCCTTATAAGAATAGCTTGACAGAAAAATGTAACTACCACAGTAGAATATTATTTATGTTTCACTTGACTTGACAATGATAAAACTGCATGGTGTGCCTAAGTAATACCACAGATTATTAAATACTACGTAAGAAATATGTTATCAATTATCATGGTTGCGTAATCGAACGGACTTTACACCTGTCATTGTTAAGTGAATAATGTACCATAATAGAGATATTATGTCTTAAGCTCAGTTAATCTGAGCACTCAGATAATACAAATCTGAGATTACTAATCCTAACTCTCTACACTCGTAATAAGAACCATCGTGACTTTGAGAAGCCCCAAAAACTTGACTTTTGCAGACTTCGCACGAGATAAACTAGGTACTTCTTACGAGAAATCTCGCCGGCGAGTCTGGATGTCTCGACACGCGGTCGATTTAGGAATTAGAATTCTAATAGTTCAGACACGCGTTTTTCGATTTTCAACGTAAATTGTTTAATCAATCCTAGAGAAAGTTACTACGAAAATATGCATACAATTGATAATCTTTTCGTTCAAATTATAAGATAGGAAACGTTCAAAAGATAGGAAGGACGGTCAAATATAAAACATCTACGGACTACGGAACCTTTAGTACGCGAGTTTGATTCGCACTTGGCTATTTTGGGGGTTTTCTTTTCCTCACCGCAAGTCCAAAGTTCGAATTGCAAAGTCTTATCGCGTATGATTCATTAGCTCGTATGTTGGCTTTTATTAGATGATATTATATCTCTATGACAGTAACTGCCTATAATTAAACGATCAAGATCCAGGTGGCTTCTGCAACTCATGATAAGTATATATGATAGTAACATATCCAGATATAAGTAGTAATATATCTTGATAGTCGGACGATATAATTCCGTGTAGAGCTAAAAAAATCATCTGCTGTCATTATCCTCAATGGAAGTCAACTTTTTTGGAGATTCACCCCTAGACATAGCGCGCAATTCCGTTCGCGCAGAAATCCTTAAACGGCGCAGAAAACATTTTACCGAAATACAAAATAGCACGTACCAATTTATACCAATTACCATTTGACGTACTGTGATTTCGTTCACATAAAAATGTAACTATAATACCACAACAACTGTACATTTTCCCGGAATAGTTTTGTAAACACAGAAGGACAATTCTCGTAATTATAAGTGTTAAAATTGCAGTATGGCTTCTCTAGTAAAGCGATCGCATTCGCTCACGCATCGAATCGTGACCTGTGTGCTAAGCGGCTACCTCTGAGTGCTAAGTGTGAGTTTTTCTTTTCGCATTCGATCGTGAGCACGTTTGGCGTTTACTAGAAATTTGTATATGATTTGACCTAGTTGTCTAATGCGAAAAGAAAAAGTCACACTTAGCACTCAGAAAAAGCCGCTACGAACTATCTGTATTCTGTATGCCCGTTTACTTACTTAAATATTTCAGCGTGAAAGATATTAAAACTAACTTACTCACACACTAACTTTTCCATTATTAATAATATGAGTCTAATAAACAGCCTGACTAAGAAAATATAAAACCTGCGCTGAGGAACGCTTCTTTTTAGCGTTCCGTAGTTTACGTCTCGGAACCCGGTTTCGTCATGTCCATCCGTCCGTCCGTCTTCGGCTTAACGTCCAAACGTTTAGTGCTAGAAATATGAAACTTTGCATCGATATGTGTATTTACCAAGTCGACAAAGTGCTAAAATAAAATCACGACAAATATTTTTTTTTGAGATACACGTAGTGGGGATAATATTCTCTATTATCTATACAGTAGTAGATGATAGTCACGTCTTTCCCATGGTGTAGGGTATCATTAGATAGGACTTTTAAGAATTGCGAGGTTGCTAAGACAATTTTTTGGTTTAGGTATCCGCTTGCGAGATATTCAACTCAAAAGCGCATTTTTTTTGTTAAAATAGGGCGTTCCCCCCTCTAAAAGCTAAACGGCTGGCTCAAAAAATCTGAAAAAAAAAACATGCTAATGGTCCATGTGATGAACTTTAAAGGCAAACTATAACGGCTCATATAATTTTGTAAGTTTAGTAGTTTTAGATGCCTAACTTGTAAAATGCGCCTACTTGGAAAACTTCGTACAAAAATAATGTAAAATAAAATATGTAAAAGTTAACATGTAAAATATTCGTATAATGGTGCGGAACCCCACGTGCGCGAGTCTGATTCGCACTTGGCCGTTTTTTATTACAGCAACACTTACGAAAAGCTAGAAGATTTGACGTTGCTGATTGCGGAAAATCATGGAACTAAATGAAAACATTTCCGCAACATGGCGAGTTTTTGCAGCACGCGTATCTTATCCACCGTTGTAATTACATATGCAAGGAATCTTTCTACGGAAAAATAGACTAAATGGACAGATTAGGGTTGGGACTTAAATTATATTACCGGAATGTCTCGGACCGGAGGCTTAGTCGGGTTAATGAGCATTGAAAATAGAACTCGGACACAAACAATAGCGTTGAAAATCGAAACCACAGTGTTGAGTCAAATGTCAATGTCAAATGTGACAGTTGTCAAATCGTGTGTCCCATTTTCAGCTCTATTTTATTGTTCCAGAGTCCAGAGTTCTATTTTTAAATTTTAATGATCTAAATTTTCTCCGGTCGGTGAGATTCCGTTAATATAGTCCCAGAATACTAAAGAAAATCTGTCATTTTGTCCATACTATCTGAATGTACGTCTATTCATAGACATAACGGATTCCTATAGTATATTTCTAAATTCTATGGTATACCTAAACATGCTAAGCGTGCAGGTCATGATAATAATATACAAAGTTTAATTTATTACTCATTAATACGGTATAAAATTACACACAGATATTGTTTAACTTGAATAAATAATTACACTGGTCTGTAAAAAAAATCAAAAGCAAGAACTTTGTTCTGTGATTTTAATGTAGGTACTTTAGTATGCTGAATATTAAACTGTTTACAGAATGATTCTATCTCGTCTAGTTCTTTAGCTTTTCTTGTTTAAATTTTGCAAAATTTCACATATTAAAAATACGTATAGCTACAAAAATATTTGACATATCTATCTGAAATCAATTAAAATCTCATAGTTATGAAATAAAATAATAATAAGATATGAAAAATAACAATTTGTCAGATCACGTTATGTATAGTGTAGTTTTTTTATATTATGTTTCGCGACTGATTTTATAGCAGAAGTCAGCTAACATTTATGTGTATTATTATTTATTTCTGAACCATAAAATAACACAATACATCCGATACAACATAATTTTACATACTAAGTAAATACAGACATTTACAATTGGTACAATTTTGTTTTGGGCTATGTGATAGGTGGAACCTCTCACTATGCTCAACATACACGGTACCAATATTTTCTGGGAAAAAAATCTATATGCTAATGCAAGAAATGTACCTACAAAAATATAGATAAATTTTGTTTCATATCCACACATACAAGTAATTTTGATGCCGACCAGTGTTAATAATTATACCATTGTTAGTTTCATCAACTCATTGGCATATATTCAGTAGGTGTTTTTCGCATTGAACAATGAGATAATGAGTTG
Organism: Phengaris arion; assembly: GCA_963565745.1. Lineage (NCBI taxonomy): Eukaryota > Metazoa > Arthropoda > Insecta > Lepidoptera > Lycaenidae > Phengaris > Phengaris arion. The sequence goes on along the minus strand of OY751446.1, from coordinate 4,309,044 downwards.
TATGCGAAAATATTGCGTGTTGAAATAATAATTAATAAACATAATTAAACACTGTTTTATAACTGCTTCCTTGACAGATAATATCATAACACGTAGCTGTATAAGCGACTGACTTTTGAATCCACTGAATGTACAGTGAAAGGCTAGCACTTAATAATTAGTACCTGGGTAACTTTCTGATAGTTCTGATTTTAAAAAATAAAAAGAATCACAAAAATATTTATCTGAACGATAGAACAACATCTCGAACCTCGAAATCGTTCGAATCCCGGTCAGATGTGATTCTTTTTATTTTTGAAATTTATCAGAACTTACAGAAAGATACTTATTATTAAGTGCTTGCATTCCGAATTTTCGAACAAAGCAAAATTAAACATACGCATACCAAATTGCCAATCGGACTGACATAATACTTAGAGTCGAATTTATTGATATATTTTCGCACGACGAAAGAAAAAGTATATATATTTAAAAAATGCGCAGTTTCTCGGGGATAAGACCTAGCTAGATCGATTTTTCTCCCCCAAAACTTTTTGCATACTTTAGAATGCAAGGAGTTTTGGGGGAGGAAAATAAAATTTATTTCATCGTAATACTTGAAGCCGCTTTCGAGAAACCGGTTATACAGTGCTATCTATGCCATAGCCCTTTAGTATGATACAGATGTTTTTTTTTTCAAGTAGGAAAGTTGATTCCATAGAAAAAGTTACTTATATTTTAGAGTTATATTTAAGAGTGAGAACTCTTGTTTGGTCGGTGACTGAAAAAACACCCTGTATATACAAGATTGTCTCGTTTAAAGTATAAGATATCATTATCATATAATTTTTCGTATTCGCTATACAATACAAATTATTAACATACAGAATACTGATGAAACAAGCGAATACACAGAATCGGAAATACCAATTGTTTTGAGGAAATATTCAACTAACATAACTAAAAAGTGTTATTTTTAGTTTTTTTTTATGTAACTATTATTATTATTGTAACGAAAACATGACGTCGTTGATAGAGATTTATGACAAAAACCGCAATTCTTACCAAAGATCAGCTAATTGTGTCCCCATGGAACCACGATAAATACAAACTCTATGTTCTTAATTAATCCATGACATATCAACTTTATATAAGCAGTCAAGTGTATTTTTGGTACATGAAATAAGTGTGGAGGAAAGTAATGAGTAATTACTCATTACTTTCCTCCTTAAACTCTTTTAAAATATTCCGCTTAGCGATTGAAGAACCTTGCAAATAAAATCTTAGTAACATTTATCATAATAGGTATATTTTGTAAAAGTACTAGTAGTAAACTAATTATAGTTAAAACTATTTCAGATTTACCGCCGGGGGTAAAAGTTGAGGAGGTCGAAATTCCAGTACCATGGGGACACGTGGCTGGTCGCTGGTGGGGTCCGAGGGACAAACAGCCCCTCATAGCCTTACACGGGTGGCAGGATAATGCGGGAACATGGGACAATCTTATCCCACTACTGCCACCAAATACATCAGTCCTCTGCATCGATCTACCCGGACACGGCTTCTCCTCTCACTACCCAACCGGCATGCTGTACTACGTCTTCTGGGATGGTGTAGTTCTATTGCGACGCATAATGAAACACTTCAAGTGGTCCAAAATAAGTCTCCTGGGTCATTCTCTTGGAGGTGCCCTAAGCTTCATGTACGCCGCGTCATTTCCCGACGACGTGGATCGTATTATCTGCATAGATATCGCCAGCCCCGCCGTCCGGCCTCCTAGTCATTTGGTTAAATCGACCGCCGCTATGATAGATAAGAATATAGATTACGATAATTTATCAGAGGAGCAGTTGCCTTGCTTACCTTACGAAGAAATTATAGATAAGGTGTGCGAAGCTTACCAAGGGTCGATATCAAAGGAGAACTGCAAGGTATTGATGCGAAGGGGCATGATGCAGCATCCTGCTCAGCTGAACACGCCCGGCTACTTCTTTACCAGGGACCCGAGGCTAAAAGTAGCCGGCTTAGCGATGATGTCAATCGAGACTGCTCTGGAATACGCCACTAAAGTTAAATGCAAGATATTAAATATAAGAGCCGTCCCCGGCCAAAAATGGGAGAGGTTAGACTACTACTTGGACGTAATCGAGAAGTTAAAAGAAACGGCCGAAGTGAAATACGTCGAGGTAGAGGGAACCCACCACGTACATCTGAATTCTCCGGAAAACGTGGTCAAACTTGTGCATGAGTTTATATGGGACTTGTATTAGACGATTTGTATGCTAAAATGATTGTGATATTAATGTGATGCACTTCGCCAAGCGATTATAATGTAGTCAGGATGATAGACACACGCCTGATAGAATGGGGCGAGCACGCGGGGTCAGACTATGTGTCCGATGGCCAGATTGTAGATAATTTGAATAGGTCATTTTGTCGTGTTATTGAATATATCTTTGAACTGATTTTTCTTACTAATTTTCAAATGTTAAATTTTATTTTTAGCTTCCAAATTATTTATATCTTGCATCGAAATAAGAATTATTTTCCCGTCAAAAAGCCATGCTTCAATGTAATTTAGAACTTGTATTTTTCGTTAATTGGTTTTTAATAACTATACAGATTGATCGTAAGACAGGTCAAATGATCTATTTAGTTGTTTATAATAATAACTATTTATTATCAATAATATAGAAGCTTTAATATTAAAAAAATGTAAGACACAATATTATGTAATATGAGATATATAACATTCATGTATCAATTGCTAGCGATGCTACTTAGGTGCTACCGGAAAGCCAGTAAGAGGATGACCAGAAAAATTAGAGTCTTGTTTTTATAAATCTAAGCTTTACTGTTTTTTTGTGGTCAGAAATTTGCTAGTAAATCACAAAGGAAAATGAAAATTCATAATATTGTGCTTAATTTAATAAGTATGTATTATTATAAATATTAACTTAGATACGTAGGTGCATATCCAGTGATCCTAGTTAAGGCTTAAAGTTTATAAAAAACCTTATGACGCAAAGTATTTAAAAATTGTTTTGTATGATCTTATAAGTTGTTTTTTATACAGGTGAAGATTAATCATTTGGGCAGGCTTTATATGGGCAGTTTTAGAGATATTGACCATTTTGTATTTTTTTAAAAGTCGGTGACCTATTTTCAGTGCTCTGAATATTCCCGGGCCGGGATCTTAATGTCCCAGCCATAACTTATAAAATAACTGTATAATCTTAATTGGACTTTAAATTACCGCGACCACATAATGAAAAATACTAAGTAAGAAATAAAAATTAGGTCTACCAATTTCATTCATTACAGAAGTTTGAAGGCCGGACAAACAGACTGAGGGACGGACAGAGCGAAACTATAAGGGTTCCTTGTAGTACTACGGAACAGTAAAAATGCATGCAGGCTCTTTGTTCATTAACCTTAAGTGGTAAATGAACTTACAAAAAAATATTTCAACGCTGTATTGCGATGTGATAGCCGTTTGAATATTTTACGAAGGCAAAAAATATACACACAAAATAACCTCAAAAAATAAAATCATTAGCTGGAGTTTTGCCGGGGAGTTCAATGGGTGACGTTGTGAATTTGTAATATTTCTTAAATTTGTGTTATCTCGGTTCTTAATGTGTAATATTGGTAGAATATTAACCATTAAATATTCGTTAACGTGCACAAGTGTGGGCAAGTGGTACGACTTCTAAAAACGTGCTATCTGTGTGTTTCCCGCCAAAACTCCCTAGGAACTTTCAGTAAAGCGTCTACCACTTTACTGAATCGACTGACATGACTCATTGACTGTACTGACTATTTATTGGGACTGACTAGACTTTAGACTTGACGATATATGAATACAGTGTTGAAAATTGAAACGAAAGTTCTATTTCCGCCTTTTTTACTTAACACTGGCAAATGGTTTTAAGATAAGCCGATTATACACACACCGGCATATTTGGCGGAACATAAAATAAAGGTTTGATATCAGTATCATATAAGGTGGCTGGTTTATACGTCATTTAATTTAAAAAGAAATATTTTCAAATTAAGAAAACAACTGAACATCACATTTTATGCAATTGTTTTAATTTTATTCAAATACACCTTATCTGGAGCGAACTTCGAGTATTTCTTCCTTCTGAGTTTGATTTAAAATTCATTTGAAATACTGTTTTTTGTTAGTTTTTTTTAATCGCGTATCTTTTTGGAGTTGAGGACTGAATTATGCCTGACTTAGCCCCAACGGAGATTGCCAGGGCACTCGAAATGCGAAGAAATGGTCAAACCTACAGAGTGATATCCAGAGATCTTCGTCGACCAATTTCAACGATCCGTCGCAGTATCCAACGGTTCAGGGAGACCGGTACTTATGTGAGAAGAGCAGGACAAGACAGAAAAAGACGCACTTCGAGTAGGGATGATCGTTTCACTCGGCTTCGTGTACGTAGGAACCCCCGTTTGACGGCCGTCCAAGCCCGACATGAGTTAGAAGCAGTGCGGGGTGTAACCGTAAGTGAGCGTACGGTACGAAGAAGGTTCGAAGAAGCTGGTTTGGGTTCATTTGTGCCCGCCAAGGCTCCAAGGCTCGAGGTAAATCATCGTAGAAACAGGTTAACTTTGGTCAGGAACATCGACTTTGGAACGCGGACCAATGAAGTAAGGTATTGTTTAGTGATTAGTGCAGAATTCTCTTAAATCAAATTGACGGCAGGCAAAGAATATACAGACGCAATGGAGGACGATACATTCAGACAAATTTTGAAACTACAGTTGCATACGGTGGTGGATCAATAATGGTTTGGGCGGGAATTTGTTTGGGAGCTCGCACAGACTTGGTAGTGATTGACAGAGGGAGTCTGACTGCAGAGCGCTATATCTGAGAAGTTTAAGAAGAAAGTGTCGTACCGTTTGCCGTAGTTAATTCGTAAGAATTCACCTTTAGTTTCACTAAGATGCCCAGCTTTATCAAAATATGCAACACATATCATTTGATTGCCTTTTTGTCTAGTTTATTCAAGCCAAATATATTGTTTAAATCATGGAAACTTTAATGTCTATGACATTCCAGAGTTATTGATCGACGTATTCTCATCAAATAATAACAAAAATTCAAAAAATAATTCAATGACAACTCTACTATCGGTTACACTTACACTGATCCGTTTAAGCACACTAAAAACTTGAACTTTTATTCTAGGATAGCACACAATAAACAAAGATTTTATTGATTATTGCCTAGTGTGGATCTCGATAGTTAAAATATGAACGTGTTAACCTTTCATGGATAAATCACTACCCTTTTGATGATAATTTTAATCTTATCTTATTTCAAAGGCAGCAGAGGTAGGTATAGCTTAGTTAAATAGCTAATAACCATATCCGAAAATGTCAGAAAACTGCATTTATTAATTGTTTAAAACCAACGTAATTTTTCGATATCAACGCGAAAATACGGCCATCTTGTAATGATACTGACACAATTACCTACCCTATAGGAAAATTACCTACCGACCTATAAATGATATATACCAAATGACTTTGAATATTAAATGAACTCAATTGACTGGGAATATATGAAACAGTTGTCTAATGTTAACGACATGGTTCGTATATTAACTGACAGCATTATGTGGGTATTCGATTACTTATCCCCGGTTAAAACAATTAACGTAAAGGAACGCAGCTGTCCGTGGATAACGTATAATATTAGGCAGTTGATGAAACGGAAAGATGACGCGCATAGGCGTGCACGTAGTACTAAGAATGAGTCGCACTTGCGCTACTACAAAGACCTCAAGCGAAAAGTATCATGCGCGATTAGTAGGGAGAATATAGCTTATTTCGATATCTACATAAATGCTTATATTGGGACCCCAAAAGTTATGCGGAAACATCTTATCCCTTTCACGACGCCGGAACACGATCGTACATTTTTCCATGTACGATCTATATGGATAACTTTTTGTCGGGAAAAAAATTCAATACCCGAGAGGCAGTAAAAAATGCCTTTGAAGAATTTGTTGCCTCCCGTCCAGCTGATTTCTTTAAGAAGGGTATCAATAAACTGCTACTGCGTTGGCAAAAATGCATTGATTGCATGGGTGATTACTTCGATTAATACAAATAAATAATACATGAAAAAAAATAGTTTAAATTTTTTCATACAAAACGGCAATTTCACAGATAAAGACCTAATATAATGGCTATAAAATATAATATAATATTATAATATATTAGGTAAACATATTGTCATGATTTTATTTTATTGTTGTAATTTTATTTATTTTTATTTGGCAACACCGCTCTGATCCCGCCACCGGTGGGTTGTGGTAGTGGGGATATGAACGGTGGAGTGGAGATAGGCAGTCGGAGTGGGATTATTCGAGCAGAGGCGCTAGAGCCGAACGGACTGGTTTTCACAGATATTAATTGTTACCCAGTAGAGATATTAGCAAACTGTTGTATCTAGTATTCAGTATTAAGGTGAACAATAAATTAACTACTAAAGCTCAAGATTGAAGTTTCATTGAAATATATTATCTGAAAATAGTAAAAAAATGAATAAATAGATATCAATATATAAGAATATCAATAATTATATATTGTCAGAGTCACAAAACACGCGCGACTGTGATGTCACCGCTCACAGTGGCGACCAGTTGCCGAGATGAGGAGGCAGGCGCGCGTGGATCCCGCGCAGAGCAGAGTTGAAAACGTCTCCCCCCCCCCAAGTAACCCCGTAACCATGTATTTTCTATATGATAAGTTTTTTTTTAATCCTGAATTTCCAAAAATTTCTACAGCTTACATAGCTGGTACCTTGAACTACATAACATACTGTGTTAATAATCATCAATCCTAATCAGCATCCGCAACAATTTTTAAATAGTAACTACTTTTTGTCATTTTTACGAAGAATTAAAATTCTCCATTTTGGAAATTGAAATTGGAAGACAATTTTATAATCGGCACCCCTAGAAACCTGGAAAAGGACACCCATATTAATTCTATTTAAAGAATGTACGTGATTTTGGAATTTCATAATGTATTTAATTTTCATAATATTCTGCACCCCAAAAACCTTGGAAACGACACGCATACTAAAGGAAAACAAACTCCAACAATATCAAAATTTTCCGTAACCTGCAAATTGTATTTTTAGCAGCCATTAATTTTTAAACCCAATCTGATTTTATAGCTGCTTACACCGTATAATAGTCACCAACTCGGACATTAAGTCGCCGACTTATAAATTTCGGTGCCAATTTGGATTAAATTTCACCACTTTTTATTTGCCGATTTTTGTATTTTTTATCACCAGAGTGCTTTCAACGGTTTACGGTACGGTAAACTAAAGGTGAATTAGTAAGAATTCACCTTTAGTTTCACTAAGATGTCCAGCTTTATCAAAATATGCAGCACATATCATTTGATTGCCTTTTTGTCTAGTTTATTCAAGCCAAAAATATTGTTTAAATCATTGAAACTTTAATGTCTATGACATTCCAGAGTTATTGATCGACGTATTCTCATCAAATAATAACAAAAATTCAAAAAATAATTCAATGACAACTCTACTATCGGTTACACTTACACTGATCCGTTTAAGCACACCAAAAACTTGAACTTTTATTCTAGGATAGCACACAATAAACAAAGATTTTATTGATTATTGCCTAGTGTGGATCTCGATAGTTAAAATATGAACGTGTTAACCTTTCATGGATCAATCACTACCCTTTTGATGATAATTTTAATTTTATCTTATTTCAAAGGCAGCAGAGGTAGGTATAGCTTAATTAAATAGTAAATAACCATATCCGAAAATGTCAGAAAACTGCATTTATTAATTGTTTAAAACCAACGTAATTTTTCGATATCAACGCGAAAACACGGCCATCTTGTAATGACACTGACACAATTACCTACCCTATAGGAAAATTAACTACCGACCTATAAAGGATATATACCTAATGACTTTGAATATTTAATGAACTCAATTGACTGGGAATATATGAAACAGTTGTCTAATGTTAACGACATGGTTCGTATATTAACTGACAGCATTATGTGGGTATTCGATTACTTATCCCCGGTCAAAACAATTAACGTAAAGGAACGCAGCTATCCGTGGATAACGTATAATATTAGGCAGTTGATGAAACGGCAAGATGACGCGCATAGCCGTGCACATATTACTAAGAATGAGTCGCACTTGCGCTACTACAAAGACCTCAAGCGAAAAGTATCATGCGCGATTAGTAGGGAGAATATAGCTTATTTCGATATCTACATAAATGCTTATATTGGGACCCCCAAAAGTTATGCGGAAACATCTTATGAATAACATAAATTCAAATAAACCTAATTCAGATTTAATACTTCCAAATAACCTCTTTGATCCAAACCTCATTAATATTCACTTAATAGACGTTATTGGTTCTAATGTAATACCTGAGTCTACGTTTGCCTTTTTCACACCCATACGTTTAATTCTTCCAAATTTAGATTTTCTACAATCGTTGATAGTGACGTGTTAAAACTACTTAAATCACATAAATCAATGCTATGGGCGATGACCATATTAGTTTAGACATGTTGTTAATGTCTAGCCGTATTCCTAGCTGCCTAAGTGTCATAAGTAATATAATTAACTCCTCACTCACTCACATACCTTTCCTACGCTATGGCACTTGGCAATAGTGAAACCATTACCTAAAAAAGATGATGTGTCTGATCTGAAGGATCTCAGACCTATTAGCATACTGCCGTGTATCTCTAAAATACTCGATAAAGTAGTATGTGGTCAAATGAATTCGTACATAGAGGTGAACGAAAACCCGACTGTACCGCAGGTAACATTACCTGCGGTACAGTCGGGATTTCGCAAAAAAAATGGAATTCTTTTTCCAAAAGTAGTCATTTGTTTATTGATTAGTGTTACATTTTCATCGCATTTCAATCTTTTTCGTCATCATGGATACGTTAAAAATTCGAGTAATTATGGAATATGAGCATATATATATCGTGGCAGCAACGCGGCACAAGCGGCACATAACATCAACGACTTTTACGGAGCTAACACTACAAACCAACGCACCACCTGTTATTGGTTTGCTCGCTTCCGTTCTGGAAATTTCGACCTGAAAAATGAACCTCGCGGTCGTCCGAAGACTTTGGTCGACAATGACGAATTAAAGGCGATTGTGGAAGCCTCGTATATTTCGTAGGAGGCATTGCACTCCCACTGCCTTGATCAATGTCAATATGTCAATGTGGATAATGCAATTGCCCCACAAGGCGCTGGTGAGGCCACCATTTTAGTCCTACTAGACTTTGCGCGCGTTCGAATCAATGAATATACCTTTGTTACTAATGGCGCCGTACATTGCCGTTATAAAATGTTTGTAAACATTTGTAAACATTTTATAACACCAAAACATTTACTAACAAATGTTAACAATTGTTGCACTTTGTTAGAAACTGTTACATGTTATAAGTGCTCCTACATTGATGGAAAATGTTTAAACATTTTATAACATCTAGTATTGGCTCGCAGTTTGGTTTCGCCTTCTGAGGGACGAGGACGTCTATACGAAAATGGAAGAAGATTTGCTCATTGGAATAGCTTTTATTTTTTGTTTAAAAAAGAAGAAAAAGCGCTCTTATTGGATGCGCCAAACGCTAAAAGCTAGAGGAAAATATAGTGCCACAGACTATCTCAAGGATTTGGGTATTGACGGTTGCTTAAAAGATTTTATAAGAATGAACAGTTCCGAATTTGAATATCTACAAAATTTAATTGGGGCAAAAATAGGCAAACGAGACACTACATTTAGAAAATCTGTAAGTGTGACGGAAAGACTTGCGGTAACGTTAAGATTTTTGGCAACTGGTAGCAGTTATAAAAGTCTTGGAAATGTGTTCAAGTTGTCAGACCAAGTGATATCTATTATCGTACCAGAAGTGTGCGAGGCTCTCAATGAGGTTTTAAAGGAATACATACAGGTAAGTCAAACAACATTTTTAATTATTTTTTTATTTACTTTTAATATGATCTAATCTAATCATACTTTAGGTAGGTACCTACCTTACCTTACTAATAATTTTTTTAATAATTAACAAACCAAACATGTATTTTTTAATTTTTGATTGATTCCAACAAATCGTTTAATGATTGGGTCGAATCTTGGCTTGATTCCGATAAATTAGACGGACTCTGTGTTCTTGCGCTGGTACGAGTATGTGTCCTGGAGTTATCCGAAGAACTGGTTTCAAATGAAGCCGAGGGACTCGGTGCGGTGTAGTATCCTCTCGAGCTACAGTCAGAATTATTTTCCGAAAAAGTGGATAGATTTGGTTCAGAGTTGTATCCCCAGGAACTACTAGCGGTTGGGTCTGTAAAGGTTGTTGGAAAATCATATTGTCCCATTGTCGCATTGTACAAAATATTGTTAATGTGATGTTGAGCAGTATTCTTAGCATGACTGTTTTTTATTTGTTTCAGTTTCATCGAGACATACTCTCCAAATGCGTCATTTTCATCCCTGCTTTTTCTAGATTCGTACATTCTTTGTAAAATATTTACAGCTTCTTGTTGTGTTGGATCTTGTTCTACTTCAGGCCGTCTTCTTTTCCGAAATGGTTTTGGGGTGGCGAAAGGCGTGCCCGTAGTTTCATTTACAGTGACAGTATTTCCTGTTTCGTTCAAACTGAGAGAGTTTTCTGAAGCAATTCTGTTTTCTTCGTTACCCTGAAAGAATAGAATTAAACGATAATTTCAAGTTATAGGCGCGTCAAATTAGCTAAAATTGTAAAAAAATCTATAACCGCGATTTTCTTTTTCTATTACTTAACAACCCTTAACTGAAATCATATTTTTTTATAGTGTATTCTATTAATATTTCATACTTAATAAAAATATCCAATAAAATTTGTTAGAATAACGAGTTATAAATTTATTTTTCGCGCCTATTTCTTAATCTTCTATTTTTGTTCCAGATACCAACAACACCTCAAGAGTGGCTACACGTGGCAAATTCATTTGAAGAAAAATGGAATTTCCCAAATTGCTTAGGAAGTATCGATGGAAAGCACGTAGCCATACAAAAGCCAATTGATAGCGGCAGTGAATATTACAACTATAAAGGATTTTACAGCGTTGTACTTTTAGCGATAGTGGACGCAGAATACAACTTTCTGTACGTGAATATTGGCTGCCAAGGACGCATAAGTGATGGCGGAGTTTTCGCAAACACAAAATTTCGAAATAAAATTAACGACAATAGTTTGAAAATACCCAGTGACAGCTCACTACCAGGCAGAAACAAACCTGTTCCTTATGTGTTCGTAACAGATGATGCGTTCCCTTTAGAAAAACACTTATTAAAACCTTTTCCAGGACCACAGGATAGCAATTCTAAGGAAAGAATCTTCAGTTATAGACTGAGTCGTGCGAGGAGAACAGTTGAGAACGCATTTGGGATTTTGTCAGCCAGATTTAGAGTTTTACGAACTACAATATTATTAGATCCAGAAAAAACTACTACTTTAATTATGACATGCGTGCTACTGCATAATTTTATAAGAAAAACTGAATCGAGCACGATTTACGCTCCATCTCAATACTATGATGGAGATGACATAGTAACTGGTACACGTATCGATGGACAATGGAGATTAGAACAGCAGCAATTAACACCACTTGAAGCATGTGAATCCCTGACAGATGGGAAAGAAATAAGAAAAGAATTCGCAGAATATTTTTCAAATGAAGGGTTTTTGGACTGGGCATCTAAATATTATTAAAAGACGTTAAAATAAAACTCACCTGCAACCCTCCATCGACAGTTAAACTTGGAATATTTTTGCCTTTAAGGAACATGAGTTTTTTAAATGCAAACCATTTACTTGACTCATTAGCTCCTGCACCAGATTTATTAGATTTACATTCTCGGTTAAATTGACCTACGAGTGATCGAATCTTTTTTTCAATTACTTTTTTATCCATATTAAATTCACTGGCAATTTCCATCCAAGCATCGTGTTTTTTATTTCGGTCTTTGTAGCTCTCTGACATCGTGTTCCATAGTACTTCTCTTGCTTGAAACATTTCAATCAGTTTGTAAACATCATCGTTATTCCAATTACCGGACATATTTTATTGCTTGGCGCACGCGCAACCACTAATACACACGCACAGCGATGCACGCTGACACAAAGGGACTGACAAGCGAGACACCACGCGCAGCGACCTGCGTACTCTAACCCCCACCGTACCGCACCGCCTATCCCGCCATCACCCTTATAAAATGTTTACAAACAAAAGATAACACATGTTTTATTTTGTTATAATTTGTTTTGTTATAAAATGTTTACTAACATTACTAAACATTTTCTAACATGAAAATTTATTTGTGATTAAATGTTTGCTAACAAATGTTTACTAACGTTATTAAACATTTTCTAACGGCAATGTGGGAGCACCTTTACTAAATTAAAATATTCCGGCTTCGAAGATGAGGTAGTTGCTTTAAATGCTCAAATAGTTGAATTAAATGATAATAACGGTTCGATTGCACGTTCAGATCTGCACAGCGTAAAGAGGGGACTACCCCTGGGTACAGCGGTCGGCCCAGAGCTATTCTCGTTGTATTGCGTAGATATCGTTCAATACATTCGGTTCTGCAAATTTCATATATACGCTCACGACATTTAACTTTACATCACCTTTAAGACATGTAATATAAGCGAGGCTATGAACAAGCTTAATAACGATCTGGCGCGTATTAGCGAGTGGTCTGAATGCAATGCCCAATACATTGCTTAACCCCAACAAAACAAAGTTTATGGAACTAGTTACCAAACGTCAAATTCTAAATATTGCAGTCAACCAGCCTACTATACATATCAGGGGTCAAACAATCGAGCAAGTCTCTGAAGCGCGCAATTTAGGTGTGCTGATTAACGAGGGTTTTAAGTTCAAAAAGCATGTGTCTAAGTCGGTAAGTAGGTGTTTTACAGATTACAGCTACTATATATAATCAGAAACTTTTAGGTAGTTTACGTTTACGTAGTACGAAGCACTCTGTGCGAATTTTTAGTACTCTCTAACCTAAACTACGCAGACGCTGTCATAGGCCCCTGTTTGCTCTCAAGGTCAAAACGTCTCATACAGAAGGTACAAAACGCATGTGCTAGGTATTGTTGTAACATCCCTCCACGTGCCCACGTGACGCCATATATAAATAATTTACATTGGCTCAAAATGGATGGATTATGTTTTGCAAGTTAATTTTGTATTTCACATGAAAATACTTATTCTATTTATATTATATATACTCTAAATTTGTATTTCTATCGTTACGTGTAATTACATGTGCCTAATTATACTTAAATTATTATACTATTATTTTATATGTTTATCTGAAACGCACTTACCATATTTTTCACGTTATTACAAATTAAGTATTATTATCAGCTATTTTTGTGTATTATGATTCTGTGCGTGATAGTTGCTATGGGTAGTAACTATAAGGTCCTATGGAGCGGGCGCTCGTCTTGCGCGTGCTCCTCGGGCAGCATCACTGTAGCCACAGAAGTCGAGATTGTGGTTGCGTCACGGCCACGGGCGTGATCGCTCCCTATGTCCCTAGCTATGAGTCACATATATAACAACTTTAATATTTAATGGAATGTATTTAAACTGCGACAAAACAATCAAATTTTGGGTGTGAAAAAAACCGAATATTGAATACTAAATTACCAAGTTGGCAAAAGAATATAAGGAACAAAAAATTTCAAATCTGGTGACTAATTAATACCACTTTTTCACTGAATATTCCAAACTGGCATATATTATTTTAGCGAACAAATAACCATCTTGGCGACAATTTGAGAGTAAATAAATAAAATAAATAAATAAGCATTTATTTGACACAATGAGACATTACACCACAAATAAAACAAAGACTTACATACAAAAGTCATAAAAACAGGACAGAAAAACAACTCAAAACATAAATTACGTACCATGAGTAGAAGTAGGTACGCAAGAGATACTATTATAGATAGGAAGGAAGGTAGTGTAATGGCTAACTGTCAAAAAGGAGACCGCTCAGGCATATCACTGCGGCGTAACACCACAGTGCCTGGTATTATGCGGTTCCATATTGTTTGGTGGACATATTTAATACACTCAGTAACAGCAAATAAACAGTTACATATACTTAGTCTGGTCATAAATACTGTTACAATTAAAAATAAACAAAATATTACATTTGAATTTGGAATCTGTCATGTTTATATAATGATTGTTCATTTAGTTTTCTCATTTTGGCGCCAATACATTGTACAATATTTTGCGATATTAAAAAGGAGAGGGGTGATAAAGAGAACCGAATCGCTGTGATTGCATTACACTAAGTAGGTATGGAGCCAAATGCAATTTTTAAAACTCTCCATACGTTTGGTATTAGTAAAATGTTTGTGTAACGGGCTTTTAATAGGTACAATGAGACCTCCTCTATTTGTGACAGAAAAAGATCTGGTTGTCCACGCAGTGTTTGTACGAAAAAGGTGGTCAAAGCAGTAAGGGAAAGAATTCGAAGAAATCTTCTCCGAAAGCAAAAGATTTTACCTCGAGAATGAAGATAGCACCTAGAACCATGTCGCGTATTTTAAAAGATGACTTAGGACTTGCAGCCTATAAGAGACATACTGGTCATTTCTTAACTGATAATTTAAAAAAGAATAGGGTGGTAAAATCGAAACAACTACTGAAGCGGTACGCAAAGGGAGATCACAGAAAAATTTTGTTTACGGATGAGAAATTTTTACAATTGAGCAACCGTACCATTACCATACCATTTTTGAGAAGGTAGTGAAGCCCCTTAACAACACCATGTTCAATAACCAAGGATGGTCCTTCCAGCAAGACTCGGCGCCGGGTCATAAAGCTCGTTCTACGCAGTCTTGGTTGGAAACTAACTATTCGGACTTCATCAGAGCTGAAGGCTGGCCGTTGTCTAGTCCCGATCTTAATCCACCGGATTATAATTTATAGTCAGTTTTAGAGCGTACGGCAAGCTCTAAACGCCATGATAATTTGGAATCCCTAAAACAATCCGTACGATTGGAAGTGAAGAATTTTCCCATGGAAAAAGTACGTGCTTCTATTGATAACTGGCCTCATCGTTTAAAGGACTGAATTGCAGCCAATGGAGACAACTTCGAATAAGCTTTTTATATTATAAATTGTTTTATATTTATGTATCAAACTAACACACTGTAAAAGTAATAAATGTTATTTGGAATAGATTTTTTTTTTCTTTGATTCAGTATTTATGGCAAGACTAGGTATACATAAACGTTAACGAGATAATGACAATAATTATATATATTATGGGTCACAAAATACAATAAATCATTCTTATAATGTACAAGGGAAAGTCTTGTCAAGACGGCAGACAGTAAAGGATCTTGGTGTTATTTTTGACGATCATTATCTTTTCGCCCGCACTATGAGCATATATTAAAAAAAAGTCATAAAATGTTAGGGTTTGTCATACGCTCCACAAAAGACTTCAGAAAACCAAATAGTGTGCTAACACTATTTTTCAGCTTAGTTAGAAGCGTTGTGGAGTATTTCTGTCCAGTTTGGTCCCCCCTTTTACAAAACACACATCGAGAGCATTGAGAGGGTACAGAAAATGTGTTTGAGATATCTTACACGAAAACTTAATCTCGGTCGTATGGTAAAAGACTATGCCACTCAACTGTGCCAATTCAACGTGTTACCATTAAGTGCCCGTCGTGAGAGATACGATCTTCTTTGCCTACATAAAATACTCCATTCTTCTATTGATGCTCCTAATCTTCTATCCCAAATATCCATTAACACTCGCTATAGAACGCGTAAACCGAAAATGTTCACTATACAGGCATTCAAAAACAATACGTCCTATTACAATCCGCTAGTTAGAATGTGTCGTACTTATAATGACTTAGTAGTGGGTAGTTGGAGCGTAGACATTTTTCGTCAATTTTCACATTATAAGAAAACGATCAACAATATTATGAAAGCCAAGTATTTGCCATCTCTTGTTTCCAACTCTGATATAGAATGTTGATAACTCAGACAATAATGATTTTACAGATCTTTTTCTTTTTTCTTAATCTACATACTATATTTTATTTTACTTTTATTTTAACCAAATTTAGTAATATAATAAGTTAAGCTAAATATAAGTCACTCAGTGTATACTCAATGGTTCGTAGTGGGTATTAGGTATCAGTTTTCTTGTTATTAGTTTAATTTTAGTAACAACTTTATAATAATTATGTTATGTATACTGCTTTTGGGTTGCTGTCTAGCCTAGAACTAAGATTATGTTTGTATTACCATGTAATGACTGTAACCTGTCTGTATACTAAATATAAATAAATAAATAAATAAATAAATAAATAAATAAATAAATAAATAAGTAAATAAATAAATAAATAAATAAATAACAGTGTGAGTCATTGCTATGGACAATGCAGCGATCACGCCATCCGCGCCCTCCGCACTCCCCACAGACACCTTCCTAGTCCCATAAACTATAGTTAAGTTGCAAGGGGCAGACCACGCGTGGCTAGACGACACATTTGTTTATAGCAACTATCACGAGATAAACAATACAAACAGAAAATGTATAATACATAATACATATAGTATAAACTAGCGCTGTAAAGGGATGAAAATATAGTAAGTATTTTTTATACATTTAGTTGTGATCTTTATCAATATTGTACATAATTAGACTACTTATAATAATAGTATATATTTATATTTTAGGTGTGTGCTACATGGGTAATATCATTATTCGTTCGCTATCGTACATTAATGATAATTGAAAAGTAGGCACCTGACCTTGAAGGCGACTACAGACTTCCTGCAAACCGCCATGAGTCGGCTCATATCCGAACGGTAAGTAATGTCATAATTAAGTAATATAATAAATTAAGTACATCATTAAATAATTATAGTATATAATAAAATTAGGTACATGTCATAATAATATTAGGAATTTAATTAATTAAAGGAAAAAAACAAGTATGACGTTAAAAACAACGGGGAAAGTTAAATTTAAAATAATTTATTGTATTCAGAGCACGCAACTCCGGCGGTAGAAGGTTTTTCCAGATTTTACTAGCCAGGTATTCAGATACCTGCTACCTCTGAACATGGAAGTGCGATGGAGTGGAGTACCTAATTAGTAAATAAGCCGATCCCCTTGTGGTCATTGTCAGGTTTTTATCGCATGCCCACTGTAATTTGTCATAAAGGTAGGCCGGTGTTTTAAATTTAATGACTCCAAATAAAAGAGTAGCAAAGTGTAATTGTCAGCGACCATCCATTTTGAGCCACCGTAGATTGTATATATTAGGTCTTTAACTATGAAATTGCCGTTTTGTATGAAACAATTTAAACGAATCTTTTTCATGTATTTTTTATTTGTATTAATCGAAGTAATTACCCATGCAATCAATATATCTTTGCCAACGCAGTGGCAGTTTATTGATGCCCTTCTTAAAGAAATCAGCTGGACGGGAGGCAACAAATTCTTTAAAGGCATTTTGTACTGCCTCTCGGGTATTGAATTTATTTCCCGCCAAGAAGTTATCCAAATTCTGGAAAAAGTAGTAGTCTGTAGGCGCAAGGTCTGGTGAGTAGGGCGGATGACGGAGAGCTTCCAACCCCAGTTCTTGCAACTTGGAGACCGTCTGCTGTGCAGTATGAGGTCGCGCGTTGTCGTGCAGGAGCAGCGGAGACGAGCGATTGACCAATGCTGGTTGGAGATGTGCCAGCTTCTCCATCATTGTGTTCAGTTCTTCACAGTACACATCTGCATTAATGCTCACCCCGTTTGGTAAGAAGCTGTGATGAATCACACTGCATCGTTTAGGTGCTGAACCAGGATCCAACCAACTTGCTGAGCGCTTGCGGTTATCAAACAGAATCCATTTTTCATCGCAGGTAACAATGCGGTTCAAAATTCCTTCATTTGTGTATCTGTTGTGCAGTGCAAGGCATGTCTCGACGCGTACTTCGCTCTGGCGATCATTAAGTTCGTGGGGCACCCATTTGTCAAGCTTTTTTACCTCGCTAATTTGACGCAAATGGACCAATATTGTTTTGACGCTAACGTCGAAAGCTGCCGCTAACTCAGCCGTAGATTGTGTATCATCAGCTTCTACAATCGCCTTTAATTCGTCATTGTCGACCAAAGTCTTCGGACGACCGCGGGGTTCATTTTGGTCGAAATTTCCAGAACGGAAGCGAGCAAACCAATAACAGGTGGTGCGTTAGTTTGTAGTGTTAGCTCCGTAAACGTCGTTGATGTTGCGAGCCGCTTGTGCCGCGTTGCTGCCACGACGGTACTCATATTCCATAATTACTCGAATTTTTAACGTATCCGTGATGACGAAAAAGATTGAAATGCGATGAAAATGTAAGACTAATCAATAAACAAATGACTACTTTTGGAAAAAGAATAATTCCATGTTTTTAAAATAAAATTAATTTGAAATTAGAATTCTTAGCCAAACAAAAATTATTTTGATTTGAAATGGCCAGTACTGCAGAACGGCAATTTCATAGGTAAAGACCTATTATAAGGCGTCACGTGAGCATGCGGAGGGATGTCGCAGCAATACCTACTGCTAGCATTCTCTACCTTTTGAATGAGGCTTTTAGACCGTGCAAGCAAATAGGGGCCTATCACCGCGTCTGCGTAGTTTAAGTTTGAGAGCACCAGAGATTCACAGACGGTTCGTCGTAACGATTGTGGTATAAAATTTCTTATCTTATAGCGTTAATCGGTAGAAACACCGACTGACAGCTTTAATGACATGCTTTTCAAATCTGAGTCCCTCGTCCATCAGCACTCCTAAGTTGCGTGCTTCTGTTACTCTTTCAATTATATCGTTCCTAATACGTATAAGTGGCTGGGTGACAGCTACTTTTTGGACCTGGTATTTTGTACCTAATATCATATATTTTGAATTGTTAGGGTTGAGCACAAGGAAGTTTGTATTAGACCACTCACAAATACACGCTAGGTCATCGTTCAGCTTGCCTACAGCCTCTCTAATATTACACAGCTTAAAGTTTATGTACAGATGGATATCATCGGCGTATATATGGTATTTACAATGCAGGATATACTTGGTGATATCAGCACAGTACAGTGCAAAGAGGCGGGGGCCAATCACGGGTCCTTGGGGAACCTCTAGTTACCCTACATGGGTAATTAGTGTCCCGTTATCCTTTTTTAACTCGACTATTTGAGACCGGTTATTTAAGTAGTCCGAGAACCAGGCGATATCATCTGCTTCGAAACCGTAAAATTTTAATTTTGCCAGTAGTAATCGTATATTAATTGTGTCAAAAGCGCGCAAAAATTCCAGCAGCACCAAAATAGTGACCTCGCCCGTGTCTTGTGATGAGATGATATTATCCACAACATCCATTAACGCAGTTGTCGTGCTATGTTGGCTGCGGAAACCAGACTGCACTGTAGGTAGTATTTTCTTCTAAAACCTACTCATTTGGCAATGAATTACCTTTTCTAATATTTTATACATACCTACATGACAACATGCTTATTAATCTAAGGTCCCTTAGTTCAAGTCTAGTCATACGTTTCCTTTTTTTGGCAACAGTTTAACGATCGCCAAGTTCCACGACTCAGGAAAAGTGCCAGTTTGAAGAGATGTATTAATTATTTTAGTTGTAACACTTAGACAAGCTGGAAAATAACAAGCCATGGTGTACACATTTAATTTAAGAATACATGTAGGAACATAATATTATATCTTCCCTGATGTAGATAATTCAATAAACATGATAAGCAGCAAAACGATATACTAAGAGCGCACATAAAAAAACGTAAAGGAGCGTACAAAATTCCCATTTTTAATTTTTCCCGGTTTCGGGGGGTGTACATATTGTGTAAATGCATTTTGAAATTTAAAAATGGCGTATATTTATTTTTGGTAAAATTAACATGGATGGCCTTTTGTAGGTTTCTGGGTATCCTTTTCTAGGTTTCTGGAGTCACTGATTACAAAAATTCATTCATTTTGAAATTTTAAAATGGCGAATATTTATTTTTCTGTAAAATTGATACGGGTGTCGTCTTTGAGGTTTTTAGGGGTGCTGAATACAAAAATTATGTCCATTTTGAATTTCAAAGATAGCGGACATTTATTTTTAATAAAATGAATATATCTATGTGTCCTTTTCTGGGTTTAGGAGTATGTTATTTAAAAAAAAAATTATATATAAAATTCTATAAAATTTTTCTATCTCAAAAATGGTCCGTCCTACTGAAAAAAAATAATGGGAGAAAAAGAAATTTGAAAATCCTAAATTTTCCATCATTTCTATAGCTTTATACATCGCTCGTAACTCAAAGTAGGCATTGCCATATTTTTTTCTACTGAAAAAAAATTAAAATTTCCTCCTCCCAAGTATCCTCGTAACCACGTATTTTCTTTATGATAAGAGTAATTTTTTGAAAATCCTGAATTTCCAAAAATTTCTATAGCTTACATAGCTGGTACCTCGAACTACATAACATACCTACTGTGTTAATAATCATCAATACTAATCAGCATCCGCAACAACTTTTAAATTAGTGCTCATGTCATTTTTACGAAGAATGAAAATTCTCCTTTTGGAAATTGAAATTGGAAGACAATTTTATAATCAACACCCCCTGAAAGCTGGATAAGGACAC
Source organism: Phengaris arion (assembly GCA_963565745.1). Classification (NCBI taxonomy): domain Eukaryota; kingdom Metazoa; phylum Arthropoda; class Insecta; order Lepidoptera; family Lycaenidae; genus Phengaris; species Phengaris arion. Next base: position 4,288,270 of record OY751446.1, on the reverse strand, counting down.
CCATATTAATTTTAATGAAAAAACGGTGCGCCATTTTAGAATTTCAAAATGAATTTAATTTTCATATTATATCAAAAACCTAGAAAACGACACCTATACCAAAGGAAAATAAACTCTAACAGTATCAAAAAATGCTATTTTCCGTAGCCTGCAAATTGCATTTTTAGCAGCCATTAATTTATCAATCCAATCTGGTTTTATAGCTGCTTACATCGTATAATAGTCACCAACTCGGAAATTAAGTTGCTAACATGCTAATGCTAGGATTATATTTCGCCACTTTTTATCTGCCGATTTTTGTACTTTTTGTCACCAGAGTGCTTTCGCCAGTTTAGTAATTTAGTTGCCGACATATTGCCAAATTCAGTAATTTCAACTTCATTTTTATTCATTTTTACGCCAACTTCATTTTTATTCGCAAGATTAATTATATCCCATATTTAATTACGTATTATATTTTTTTGCCCATACAGCATATTTATGGATGTGCTATATGGGCAATTAATTTAATATTTATTTATACTCATAAGGTTGCTTGCTTGGTCTGTCGTACGTCACACGGCGTGCCGTGGTGTTACACCTGGTGGTTTCCATTTCGGATTTTGGACATTACTCTGCTTACCTGCCCAAAAATGTATTATTATTTATTTTTTTGTATAATCTATGTTTTTTTCACCTTGTTATTCTTAAATGTATTTTAGGATGCCAATGTTTTTTACTGACTTTTTTTTATCATCTAATTAAATGTAGATTTAGTGACAGCCCTTTTAGTGCATACCCAATTCGCTGCTTAGGTTACGCGCGCCTGATACCTATTCATATAACATAGAATAAACTAGGTAGGTACTAAATACTTCACCTTATTATTATTATCAAAATCATGCTGAGTATGTATCACATTTTCATGTCTAGTAGTGATTTCAAACATCACTAGTTAACAATTGTAAAACAAGATTAAAATAAGACATCAACTTTTGGTACCTAGCTAACTAAAAGCGTTCTATCAACCATTTCAACATTCACCCGACACAGATTGGAAATAAGGTAAAACTGATTTCAGGGGAAACAATGATAATGGGCCAAAGTAATAGTTGCTCCATTTATGGTCTTTTATACTTTGTCCTTTGTCTTTGTCCCCATTCTCCTCTGTACCCAATCTCCCATGTCCACGGTACCCACTCTCCACTTATCCCCGCTATATCGATATCCCCGGCAGGTCACACTTAACCTCAATTTACCATGTGAGGTCGTTTTGGAAACATTAATTCGACACAACACTGTACATATCGACGCACAACAATACCCCATGATATGTTGATGTGTGGCGGAATTTCGAGATCATTACACAAGTAACAAGATACCAGTATCAAACACGACAAACTTTCTACAGAGACTTTGACCGAACTTAAAGAAAATGCAAGTATTTTAATTACACAAAATAATTAGTGTCCGACCAATTGATTTTCAGTAGAAAACGAACGTTCAGCCCTGCTTCCTAGCTTTGCCGAAACCGAACCATCGGTTGGTCATTAACAATAATACTGTAGCACTACATTGCATAATAAAGTTGTGTTGTTGCAGCCCTTACGTGACAACCCTAACAAACGTGTGATCGATACGGCACAATACACTCGCGATTAGCAACAAAATGTGTCACTAAAAAGATAACATAATAATATTATCGCCACATTCTTTTGTCGCGGCGAACTATATCACTCTTTTAGATCAATAGTTCAGTTGTTAGTTCTCTAGGCATTATTTTCAATGAGCAACAGCTCAAGTCATATCTCACTATTCCCGTCTTCAAAATTGTTAGCGTTTGTTAGTTTTTCTCGTTCATATAGTAAAATGTTAAAGACATGTCTGTATTGAATCTGAATGAATGAACAACATGGCGCAAGTGAACTAGTCCAATTGAACGACTCACTCGCGAACTACACACCATTACTATTATGTCTATTAGCAACAGACACGCCTATGCATCGTATTATAGCAAAAAAAACTTTTACACATAAAATAAATGACAAAAAACAACTATTCGAACTCCCGTCGGTGCGCACCGAGGCCATTTTGTCTACATTTTTATATCTAGATTTTTATATTCATACTATCGCATAAACAAATATGATGTAAATATGACACAGAGGGTGAAATATCATTTGGTCTCCTTCTATCTAATGCAATAATTTTCAGTGATAAAAGAGATAGTAATAGTTTTGTTGGTCCTCATTTTAGAAACATTTGACTTTGAAACTGTCACGATTGACGAATTGTGGCACGGTCCACCATTGTCAGCTCACTTTTTGTGGTAGTTCTCCTGTCAAAAGGTTGTTTATGTTTTGTATAATTATGAATTTCCAGGAGATTAAATTAAGTTATCCTTTAAAATTTTACTTGTGTATTGTAAAAGTGATACTTAACATGCCTAAATGATAAGTAGCAAGGTGAGATGCAATAAAGAGTAATAATCAACCTCAACCCTCTGTTCTCCATATATTTTACACCTCGATGGGGCGCGCGCGCAACTGACAGTTGGACACTGGCACTTGACAACTGACTTTAAAAATGATCAAAAAAGTATAAAATAAAACTTATTTTATAAAGGCATATAATTAATCTTGCGAACAAAAAATAAGTTGGCGAGTGCACATGAGCATACTGTATTACTGAATTTGGCAGCGAATTGATACATTGGCGAAAGCACTCAGATGACAAAAAATACAATAATCGGCAGATAAAAAGTGGCGAAATTTAATCCAAATTGGCACTAATCTACCTTATAAATATAAGTTGGCGACTTAATTTCCGAGTTGGTGTCTATTATACGATGTAAGCAGTTATAAAACCAGATTGGGTTGATAAATTAATAGCTTGTAAAAATTCAATTTGCAGGTTACGGAAAATCGCATTTTTGGATACTGTTAAACTTTGTTTTCCTTTGGTATGGGTATTGTTTTAAAAGTTTTTTAAGGGGTGCAGAATAATATGAAAATTAAATCCATTTTGAAATTTCAAAATGGCGTACAATTTATTCATTAAAATTAATATAGGTAACCATTTCCAGGGGGTGCTGATTATAAAATTGTCTTCCAATTTCAATTTTTAAAATGGAGAATTTCATTCTTTTTTACATTCATTAACACAATATAATAATAGTACCAGCTATGTAAGGTATAGAAATTTTTGTAGGATCAGGATTAAAAAAAAATCTTATCATAAAGAAAATACGTAGTTACGGGGTTACTTGCGGGGGGGGGGGGGGGGGGAAATGTTCATTATGTTTTCGGTAGGAGGCACCGTTTCCGAGATAGAAGCGAATATAGAAAATAATATTCATGTGTTTTTCCAATAAGGTTACACCGTTTCCGAGTAAGAAGTAGTTTTATAAAAAATTGTAATTGCTCTACATTGAGGTACGAGCGACGTATAAAGCTATAAAAATTTTGGAAAATTTAGGATTTTCAAATTTCTTTTTCTTCATCAGTAGGACGCACCATTTTTGAGATAGAAACGTTTACAGAAATTAAAATATATCCGCTATTTCTTTTATCCAGCACCCCCAAAAACCTGGTAACGACACCCATATTAATTTAACGAAAAATAAATGTACGCCAATTTTTTATTTCAAAATGAATCTACATAATATCTTCACTCCTCCGAAACCGAGACAAATTAAAAATGGGAACTTTGTACGCTCCTCAACGTTTTTAAGGTGCGCTCGTTTTCGCCTCAAATTATCGCCAAGATGGTTATTTGTTTGCTAAAATAATACCTGTCTGCCAGTTTACAGTGAAAAAACTGGTATTAATAATTAGTCACTAGATTTGAAATTTTTTGTTCGCCAACTTGGTAATTTAGTATTCAATATTCGGTTTTTTCACACTAAAAATTTGATTGTTTTGTCGCAAGTTTAAATACACGCCTTTTCTAAATAACTCCCCTTTTAAATTCGGCTAAAATTTTAACTATTTAGCTATTCAATCTTCTTAATTTTGAAGTCGGTACGAGCTCTTTATAGAACATGTTCAAATTTGCTGGGACTTCAAAATTTTCGTCTCTAATATTGTCAGTCCGATTGGCAGATTGGTATGCCTTATGTATGCTTTATTTGAAAATTCGATATGTAGTGGGTTCGAACCCGGGTTGATAAATAATGTTGTGATTATTTTTATTTTTTTTAATTTATGGGACTTATTTATTAACGCACAGGCCAAACCCTTAATAAGGCTAGAAAATTGAAATTTCGCACACGTATTCCTCTTATGACGTAGGCATCAACTAAGATACTAGAACTAGAATAATTTAAAATAGGGGATAAAAGTTTTTATGAAACTTTTTATTCCTTGGACATATTTGTATGATATTTCGTATGAATTGAGTGCAAAAAGAATGTATGTAATGTAGTTACGTATTTCAGCGCTTGTTTAAAAATAATATTTTTTCATGTCAATTATTTTTGAATTTATTTTCGCATAAAAAGCGAGTATCTAATCACATTAACATTAAATTAAGAAAAATTTTAATTTAAATATAAAAATATAATGTATGTTGACCTTACAATGTCATCATAGGCGTAGCTACCGCTGTATAAGCCGTATTAATTTTAAGGGCCATATATACGGTCCGGTTTACCTTTAGTTCGGCCTGAACGGATGCAAAATGGTATCGTCTGTGTGCAATTTCGAGATCGTATCAGTCGGCCGAAATTTTGGACACGTATTTCTTATATGACGTATGCTGGATGCATACGTCATATAAGGAAGGATTTTTCAAAATTCAACCCCCAAGGGGGTTAAATTGGAGATTTAAGTTTGTATGAAACTTTATTCCTTGGACATATTTGCATGATATTTCGTAAAATGTGTTACTTATTCTCAGTTACGTATTCCAGCGTTTTCTAAAATTCAGCCCCTAGGTGAGTAAAAATGGGGATGAAAGTTTAAAACCTAATTTCACACGGGCAAGGCCGCGGGCAATTAATGCTAGTTATCTATATTATTATGAACACATTGATATCGGTGCACAAAACTGATGAGCAGTGAATACCTATGTCATCATACTAATATGTTGGTATTTCTTGTGAAGATGATGGTGATGATGATGATGATTAATGTAAGTGGTATGATGGCATATGCTTGCAGTTCTTTTAACATCGCCAGAATCCCCGAACATGTATCTATAAGGACGCAGGAGTTCTGTGCAGTACTTTTGGATCCAGGGTATACCTTGGTACAAAAGCTTACTTTTTGGTAGTATATGCTTGGTATACTTCAGAAAAAGTCAAAATCACTATATGTGTCCATATAAATTTCGAAGAGTTCCCTCGATTTATCATGGATCCCCTCATCAGGTCTCCACTTTGGTGAAAACGGGACCAACTTTGGATTATGCCCTTTACATCAAAAAAAGAATTTTGAAAATCGGCCCACAGACGGCTGAATTATCGCTGAACATACAAAAAAAAATTTATAGCCGAATGCATAACCGCCTCCTTCTTTTGGAAGTCGGTTAACAAAGTCGCTTTATCTGTCTCTCTCTCTATGTATATTATCTTTAGAACTACGCAATGAATTTTGATGCAGGTTTTTTTACCCGACTACGGCGAAGCCAAAAGGAAGGGTATATTTTGGCAGTCTATGTATGTATGTTCCCTCGTAGCGTCTAAACTAATGATCCGATTTTAATAAATAATAATGCCGCGGATAACATAGGCCTTATAATTTTATTTCAAAATTTTGTATTTCGAATATGGAACCTCAGAATCTAACATCTAAAAAAAATTAACCGCTACAATCACCACGTGTTTGGTATCAAAAGGAAGGTCTTGGCAAGCACACCACGAATATGTAAATATATTTTATATATTTGTCGTGTGCTTGCACAATTATGTCAAAATATACGTTTAAAATACGGTCGTACAATTCGTACCTACTAACACAGTTGTCCAATTTTCGAACATTGGATTCGTAATATGAAATTATAAATATATATGTAATTTATATTTTATTTTACCTTCATAAAATATATTTTATTTTATAAATATAATTTATTATGGACAATACATAACAAAAAAATAATTAATAACCCATGAATTGTCAAACAGTAAACAAGATTATAGAAATCCATAAATCGAAAGGTACAAAAATGGTCAAGCTGGAGCCGTGGTCGCACCACCTTTCAGTAGTTTTTGAGATTATCGCGAACATACCTTTAGTGGAAATTATGTGCAGTAAAAGGAACATATCTTATGTCTCAAGCACTTGAGACGATAAATTATCTTATTTTGATAAAAAATCATAATTTATTGTTGATAATATGACCAATAAACATCACTTCTTGTTGATTCTATTATTTTATTATATAACAATCATCTTTTTGAGCTTATAAAGGGCTGATAAGCCTAATAAGATAGATCTTCTATATATAAGGCAATGCTGATTGACTGATGTATCCACGCACAGGCTAAACCCTTAAGTCTAGAAATTAGAAATTTTGCACACGCATTTCTTATATGACGTAGGCATCCACTAAGGAAGGATTTTTCGAAATTCAAGCCCCAAGGGGGTAAAAAAAGGAATAAAAGTTTGTATGAAACTTTTTATACCTTGGACATATTTGCATGAAATTTCGTATGAATTGAGTACGGAAAATAATAAGTCACGTACTTTGGCGTTTTTATGTTAATATGTAGCCTATGATACTCACAAATAATGTGGCTTTCTATTGGTAAAAGAATTTAAAAATGGGTTGGAGTAGATTACCAGAGATTACCCCTTACAATCTCGGTAATTCACAAACACAAAGAAACATACTTTCATTCGTTATAATATTAGCTTTCAGATGTTAGCCGCGATTTCGTACGCAAAAAAAATAGGTACCGTACTTTTTCGTGCGACAAAAAGTAGCCTATGTGTTAATCCAGAGACTAAACTATTACCATATCATATTTCATTAAAATCCGTTCAGTTGTTAAATACGTGAAAGAGTAACGAACATACAGACATCCATACATGAAACTTTCGCGTTTATAATAAGTAAGGATATATTCGTCGTCGTGTTTTAATGATTATGAAAATCTCGTGAATAGGAAAACGTTAGTAGGTATTAGGCGTATAGACTTTGACATTAAAAATATTTGGGATTGTGGTCACCCATCCTAGTTGAATCCATGACCGGCGTTGCTTAACATGAGCTAGCGCTACGACCATATTAGAACTTATACTTATTACTCCTGGTATTAATATACATCAATGAATACCTACATAAGTTTCAGCCAGTTCAACTAATCAGTTATTCTATAGCATTTTATATATTTAGACTGACATAACTTTTATTTATGAACCGATTGAAATGAAACAAACAATTTTTGTTGTGGAGCAAACCTTCTTGACTTCGTACGCGCAAAAATAAATATGGCGGGAACTGTACATTATTCCGCAATAAAAAGTAGCCTATATATAGCTGCATATCTTTATATATAATATAAGTCTACTGTACGTGTGTATGTTACTGATCTCCTAAACGGCTGGACCGATTTCTATGAATTTCATTGTATGCGTTTGGGTGGCGCCCTAGATGGTTTAGATTCACAAATCAGCCCGGCAGGACAATGTCTGTCGGGTCCGATCGTGTTAATATAAAATTTAAGCTTCGTATTAACATGTGCGGACATAAAAATATTGACTATTTCTGTTTTGGGGCAAATGCGTCCCATAGTCGCGGTTGCCCCGTAACGGCAGACGAATTTAGTCCAATGCAATAATCCTAACCTTAAAAATGGAGATAATATAATTATTTATTCAAATTAACTTATTTCACTATAATAATAATATATATAAAGAAACTCATTAACTATTCTTTACTATCATTATTTAATAAAATGAGTTAAATAAAGAAAAAATAAGATTTAAGTACATAGATTTTGTACCTACTCACCAGGAACACGTGCAGTTTACAAAATGGCGAAATACTCGAATAAGTGAGCTACAACACCATCTGTACGAACTACATGTAAAGTATTTAGTTTAAGCGCATGTAACTAGAGGGCAGAAGTCAATGTAGATTAAATATATTTAGAATAATTTCAAAAAGACTCATTAGCCCTGTAGACGCATTTGCCAGGTTGAACTATTTTGAATTACCTACATGCTTCATTTATAACCCCATCGACTTGGTAAATATAATTAATGGTTGTTAAAATGCGCTAGTATATAATTTAGTTTATAAAGTATTTTATTATTCAATCTATTTAAATATTAAACCTACTTCCAAAGTAAAAATGCACAAAAAAGTATGAAATAAATCTTATTTTCTAAATAATTCCCCTTTTAAATTCGGATAAAATTTTAACTATATCTCTACTATAAAACAATATTTTATAGAACTTACCCTCAACTTTTGTCGACTTGTCGATTTTTTTTTTAAGAATATTTCTTCCCTTTTAAGTGATATTTGTTAAATTATTATTAATACATTTTAAGAACGTTGAAAATAAACGAAAATCGTAGGCTTTTTCACCTGTTATTGGATGATTTATACAGTATTCTCCGAGCGAAGTAACCGCTCTTGAAATACTGAAGTGCCTGGGACAGTTGGTTTTTAAATGTCGTATGGTTGCCCAAGCACATACGGCATTCTCACAACACAGTCAGCCTAGTTCAGAGGAATGACTGGTCAATACGTCTGGGGCCAACCATGTGCGAGTTTCCTCACGATGTTTTCCTTCACCGTTAGAGCGGCCGTATAATGTACTTGAGATCTGAAAGTCTCATTGGTACACGCCACACGCCTGGGAATCGAACCTGCACTCTCTCGAGTGCGAATCAAACGATATACTCACGAGGCCACGGAGCACATGTAAAATAAACGATCGAATGTATAATTGAATACGCGCCAAGCTTCCATTAGGTATTGTAAATAAGATGATGATCATGATAATTACTGTAAGTTACATGGAGGCTTATGCGTGCAGTTTTTTAAACAACGCTGGAATCCCCAAACATGTGCCTGTAAGGAGTCAGGAGTTCTGTTCAGTACTTTTGGATCCAGGGTATACCTTGGAGCAAAATATTACTTTTTGGTAGCATATGCTATATGGAAAATATTTAAAATCTGCCTCGATTTGCATGAAATTTAATAATATTGAAATTTATTTAATAAATAAAAATATTGCGTACGTCTACGAATTTTATGGTTTTTTGATATTCGTCCCATAAATTTATGAAATGGAATATTAATAACAACTGAACGGATGGCGTTGAATTTTTGCACGCGGATAGTTATTATGACGTAAAATTTGTTAAAAAATAATTTTTCGAAATACATACCCACGGCCCACGGGGGTGCAATGGAGATTCACTCAGACGAAGTCGCACGCAGAAGCTAGTTATTTATATATATAGTATAGAATAGTTTAATTAGAACACTAATAATGAAAGATAACAATTGTATGCAAAAAATCAACCATAAAGGACAACTTTTGAGCCATACTGCAAAGGTTAGGTAAAATATAAGGTTGAAATGTTCACTCCAAATGATCGCGATGGTAATTTTACATTCTATTTGTGTTTGTCAGAATTCAAAATAAATTCGTACGTAACTCGTTAATCTATGTCATGTTTCTCAACCATTTTTATGTCGCGACCCACTAAAAAGTTAAGTAAAAAGTCTTGCGACCCAGTCAATATACAATTAAAACAATAATATATTTTTATCAGCTACTAGCTTTTGCCAGCGGCTTAGCCCGCATGGAATAGTGTTCTTGGAGAAAAAACTTCTTAGGCAAATAACTTTAAAACGGGGGACCCTTTCACCTTGATGCGACGTGCCAGACCGCATGATATATTTTTCGCGCTTGAATACAAATTTTACGATATCTTCTAAACATAAGATACGAGGGCGGGTCAATAAGTCCGTGACTTTTGGAATAAAACACAGATTTTTTGATAAATGAATCAATTTATTTTTCAACGTAGTCCCCCTTGAGCTCTATACACTTTGTCCAACGCTTCTCCAATTTTTTTATCCCTTCCAAAAAATATGATTTGTCGAGGTCCTCAAAATAGGCCTTTGTTTGCGAGATGACTTCATCATTGGAGTCAAATCTTTTTCCACCGAGCCATTTTTTCAGGTTTGGGAACAAGAAGTAGTCACTCGGAGCCAAATCTTGAGAATAGGGTGGATGTGGGAGCAATTCATAGCCCAATTCATGGATTTTTGCCAACATGTGTGCACCCTTGCATTGTCTTAGTGAAAAAGAACTTTTTTCTTGGCCAAATGAGGTCGGTTTTTTTTCAAATCCTCATTGAAGCGGTCCAATAAGTTGGCATAATATTCGCCATTAATTGTTCTTCCCTTTTGAAGATAGTCAATGTGGATTATCCCACGTGCATCCCAAAAAACAGTCGCCATAACTTTATTGGCTGACAAACCCACCTTGGCCTTCTTTGGCGCCGATTCACCCTTAGAAACACATTGTTTTGACTGTTGTTTGGTCTCTGGTGTGTTGTGATGGATCCATGTTTCGTCCACGGTTAAAAAACTCCTCCATATTGTGATTAAACAACGCCAAACCTTCCTGTGAAGTTGTTACACGATTGCGTTTGTGGTCGACTGTGAGCAAACGCGGCACCCATCTTGCGGAAAGCTTTCTCATGCCCAAGTGATCATTCAAAATTGAAACCACTGAGCCATGCGAGATGCCTATGGCTTCCACAATCTCTTGCACTTTCAATCTTCGGTCGGCCAACACCATATCGTGAATTTTTTTGATTGTTTCGGGTGTAGAGACCTCAACTGGGCGTCCAGGACGTTCGGCATCTTCAGTGCTTGTAAGGCCACAACGAAATTCAGTAAACCACTTTTTTACCATTGAAATCGATGGTGCAGAGTCCCCATAGTATTCATCAAGCTTAGCCTTGGTCTCGGTAATGGTTTTTTTTTCGCAAAAAATAATGCTTAATAAGCACACGAAATTCACTTTTTTTCATTGTTTCCTTAAGTTACTGGATAGTCTGATAAAGATAGCTGTAAAACACAAACTAACTGACGCAGCAAGTTCAAATTTTGATAGGAGTCAACTGACAGATGCCTGTTGACAGGAGTAGTGTTGCTTTTTCAGTAAGGAGGTTAGAAATTCAAAAAGTCACGGACTTATTGACCCGCCTTAGTATTAATTTAAATTGCATGATTTAAAGGGCTATTATTTAAATACGTTACTCACTTTAAGCATTTTATACACATTAAAATGCTTAAAGTGAGTAACGTATTTAAATTGATAAGGATCATACTGTATCCGTCTAAATATGTTCTGAAAACACCATACATATTATTAAGTATGAACTGGGCACGGGCAGCTAGTTTTATTGAGTAATCCGCTATGTCCCTGCATTTTAAACCTGTAGTTTCTTCGAAAATATTCATTTAAATTACATGCTGTAAGGGGCCATATTAATCTATATTAAATGCACAATGTATTTAAGGTACTTAATTGGATAAGGATTAATGTTGTATTGCTTAAAATAGCATCGTAAATAAGCCATTTTTTTTGTAAAAGATAAAAAATGGTTATTGTCGGTTATCCATAAGAGATAGACATATACCATCCCGGCTTTTTTGTAGACCTTTTTAAGGTGTATAATACTGTAGTACATTATTTTGATTTATCTCGTAGGGTTCAGCCAGCGTTTGCAATGTAAGCGCAAAAAAAAAATGTTTTTATTTAGGACATTAGAAACCTCAAAAATTATCAGTATTTCTCTACTATATTATGCATGTCATATACATGTAAATCTTCCTCTGGAATCACTCTATCTAATAAAAAAACACCGCATCACAATCCGTAGCTTAAAGATTTAAGCATACATAGGGACAGACAAAAAAAGAAACTTTGTTTTAAACTATGTAGTGATACGTTATAATATTAGGTCTTTGCCTATGAAATTGCAGTTTTGTATAAAAAAAATTAAACGATTTTTTTTCGTGTATTTTTTATTTGTATTAATCGAAGTAATCACCCATGCAATCAACGCATCTTTGCCATCGCAGTGGCAGTTTATTGATGGCCTTCTTAAAGAAATCAGCTGAACGGGAGGCAACAAATTCTTCAAAGGCATTTTGTACTGCCTCTCGGGTATTGAATTTTTTTCCCGCCAAGAAGTTATCCAAAATTCTGGAAAAAGTAGTCTGTAGGCGCAAGGTCTGGTGAGTAGGGCGGATGACGGAGAGCTTCCAACCCCAGTTCTTGCAACTTGGAGACCGTTTGCTGTGCAGTATGAGGTCGCGCGTTGTCGTGCAGGAGCAGCGGAGACGAGCGATTGACTAATGCTGGTTGGAGATGTGCCAGCTTCTCCATCATTGTGTTCAGTTTTTCACAGTACACATCTGCAGTAATGCTCACCCCGTTTGGTAAGAAGCTGTGATGAATCACACCGGCGCTAGACCACCAAACAGGTGGTTTTGGTGGTTTTGTAGGGGTAAGTTTTCGTTTAGGGCATTGTTTAGGTGCTGAACCAGGATCCAACGAACTTGCTGAGCGCTTGTGGTTATCAAACAGAATCCATTTTTCATCGCAGGTAATGCGGTTCAAAATTCCTTCATTTGTGTGTCTGTTGAGCAGTGCAAGGCACGTCTCGACGCGTACTTCGCGCTGGCGATCATTGAGTTCGTAGGGCACCCATTTGTCAAGCTTTTTTACCTTGTCATTTTGACGCAAATGGACCAATATTGTTGTGACGCTAACGTCGAAAGCTGCTGCTAATTCAGCCGTAGATTGTGTATCATCAGCTTCCACAATCGCCTTTAATTCGTCATTGTCTTTGGACGACCGCGAGGTTCATTTTTCAGGTCGAAATTTCCAGAACGGAAGCGAGCAAACCAATAACAGGTGGTGCGTTGGTTTGTAGTGTTAGGTCCGTAAACGTCGTTGATGTTGCGTGCCGCTTGTGCCGCGTTGCTGCCACAACGGTACTCATAGATGACGAAAAAGATTGAAATGCGATGAAAATGTAACACTAATCAATAAACCAATGACTACTTTTGGAAAAAAAAATCCATGTTTTTAAAATAAAATTAATTTGAAATTAGAATTCTTAGCCAAACAAAAATTATTTTGATTTGAAATGGCCAGTACTGCAGAACGGCAATTTCATAGGTAAAGACCTATAATTAGCTTTCACTGGTTCGAACGATTTTTCTATATGTAGTTACGAAAAATTCTATATGTAGATTGTATTTATTATTTTTCAATAGACTGCGACCCCCTTAAAAACAAACCCAAGGCTCGCGACCCCTCGCTTGAGAAACGATGATCTATGTTAATAGGGGTGAACATATCACGCGCTAATGACATGCATTCGTATAATGGTGATTAAAAAATATATTAAATATACGTATTTATAAATATTTTGTAACAAAGCGTTGATATACATAGTCTCGTAATAGAGCTGCGGTCACTCGCTTACATGATACTGACTTGGATTGAACTCATTTCCCAGTGATCGTCTGATAAAATTGTGTAATTAACAGTACGTACTTACCTACTACATAAGTTGAAAGCGTGATATCAAGAATGAGTGCGCGAGATTATGGTGAATATTTTTATTGCTTTACAGTTAAGCATGAATCGCATTTTGCTCGCATTATTTTAACATCTTTTTTTTTTAATAAAGTACACTGGCGGACACATAAACTGTATCATAGTGCAAGACAACTTTCTATGAAATATAATTAGTGAAAGTGCAAACTATTTTGATTTATTTCAATGATAATGCTAAGACTGGTTCTTAATCTGATAAAAAATTAAATCATGTGTGTATAGGTCAACTTTTATCACTAAAAGAATCAAATTACTCCTTTCGCAGCTTTTTGGAATGAAACAGTGAATAGAACAAAAACGGCTTTATTATGAAAATTTTACAATACTAAGAAAAGAAAAAGTTTTTTTTGTTTTTAATAACGCGTATTACCTCCTCTTGCCCTAATAACCGATTCAAGTCGGTTTCACATCGATCTGATCAGTGTTTTAAAAGATCTTGCGGAGTATTGTCCCATTCTTGTGACAATGCAACTATGAGCTCCGCAAGCGTTGTTAAGATCTTGTAAATACAGCTCTTTTTAGGTTGTCCCACACGTGTTCTATCGGATTGAGGTCCGGGCTACGTGCTGGCCAAACCATGGAACGAATCTCAACCTGAGTAAAGTATTGCTCAAATTGTCTCGCTGCGTGCGGACGAGCATTATCCTGCATCAGAATGAAGTTTTCGCTTAAAAATCCGCCAAAAGGTACCACATGAGGGTCCAATATCTCCGTTATATAGCGATGTGATGTTAAACCACGGTTACCACGGCCATGTGTGTATGCGTCAATAAACACAAGCTCAGTTCGAGCATCCATCGATATGCCGCCCCAAACCATACAAGACCCGCCTCCAAATGGAACCCTCTCCTCAATGCAATTTTGAGCATATCGCTCTCCTCGTCTACGGTAGACTAGTCTGCGACCATCAGCACCGTACAAACAAGTCCTACACTCATCAGTGAATAATACGTAAGCCCATTGCTCTTCAGTCCCATTTAAGTGTTCACGAGCAAATCTTAGTCGAGCTTGCCTGTGAGCTGCAGACAACTTTGGTCGATTTGCGGGTCTGAAAGGTGTGACATCACGCTCTTTTAGCCTTCTTCTTATGGTTCGTGCACTAACTGCTACGTCACGTACCTGGTGGAGCTCATTTTTAATGCTTATTAAAAACCGATTTCTCAAGGAAGTTGTCACAATAAACCTGTCGTCACGAGACGTTGTCACCCGAGTCTACCGGTTCCACGTCTTAATGATCCTGTCTCCATAAACCTTCTTTAAACTCGGGAAACCGTAGACTGGTTTACATTTAAATTTGCAGCAATTGTTCGTTGGTGTAGGTCTTGCTGCACTAGAGCAACAATTTGTGCGGCTTTTTCGGACGATACGTCCATATTCGTGAGATAAAAACGTGTTTAAAATGAAAACAGACTAGCCATTACACAATTAGTAAAAAACGAATATCGCTACGCAATAATTGTTTTAAAGTTATGATAAAACTACTCTGCGATGAAAGTGGTAATTTCTTAACGTTCACACGACTTTTGAATGACATTAACGAAGACAATGTGGACTTTTGTATGACGATTATACAACAACGTTGGTCGTTTAAATGAGGCCCTTTTCGCGATTAATAAACGTTATAAAAACGTTAGTGTGACTCAGCTGTGGTAATAAAATAACGTTTACGAAGCTATTGTCATAGTATAAAGAGGATACCCTCTTTATACTATGCTATTGTACGACGACAAATTGTTACTTGGGGTAGTATTTTAACAAATTGCTTCACATTTTGAAGAAAAGTATAGGAATAATTGGTACGTTAAATGCGGATTTTCTCTTAACTGACAAAGATTCGGGTCTTGGTGTCATAGTAACTTTTAATTAGCTCAATAATACCTACTCATCCAACAATGTCACGTGAATCTATCGAAATCTTTTATATGTAAGTGTTGCTCGGGGAACTTTCAATGTGCCTATTTGCATAAATTTTCATTCAAATGAAAACCTTTAACCTCATGTATATCGGTTTTACTTGCGACGGTTGTATACTTGTGTTAAATACAAAATACGGAATTCCACAATGATCATTACATGGTCATTTACATTTTCTATTTTATGAAACACTAGTTGCTGAAAAGTTAAAAGTTATTTTAAATTTCAGGTTCGAAGGCTCATCACGTTGAGGAAATAAAAATACCAGTGCCATGGGGCGAAGTGGCGGGACGATGGTGGGGTCCAAAAGACAGACAGCCCATACTAGCGACCCACGGCTGGCAAGACAACGCTGGCACTTGGAACCGACTGATCCCACTGCTGCCACCAAATCTCTCCGTCCTCTGCATAGACCTGCCCGGAATGGGTCTATCGTCCCACTACCCCAAGGGAATAGTTTACTATAAATATTGGGACGGACTTGTGCTTTTAAGGCGAATCGTGAAACATTTCAACTGGGAGAAGGTCGTTCTCATGGGACACTCATTAGGTGGTTCAATAAGTTTCATGTACGCTGCAATTTTTCCTGACGAAATAGATAGACTCATCTGCGTCGATATAGCCAGCCCTGCGATACAAAATACACAAGATATTATCAAAATTGCGAGCACTTCTATTGATCAGATGCTGAGGTACGAAAACTTCAAAAATAACGCCCTATCAGAGTCCTACGAGGATATGATAGATATGGTAGTTGAGGCATACGCGGGATCACTATCAAGAGAGAACTGCAAGATTATGATGGAACGAGGGATGTCACGCAACGTATTCAGAGGTAAAGTTGGTTACTACTTCAACAGAGACCCAAAACTGAAATATTCCTCGCTCGGCATGATCTCCATTGATGAGGCGTTAGAAATGGTCACGAAGATAAAGTGTAGAATATTGAATATAAAAGCGAGCCCTACACCGAATTTGTCCCATGCCTTTTACGAATATTACGATAAGGTATTGGTCGCTCTGCAAGAGAGTACGGATGTAACGTTTGTGGAAGTAGACGGGACGCATCACGTGCATTTAGAAGCGCCCGAGAAGATCGTAGCACATGTGCACGCCTTCATAGAAGATCTTTGTTAAACTGCGACATGAGTGAGAATAAACTTGACCATATGATGGATGTAGAAAGACGTTTCCTTCCATACAAGTTTATGCCAGTTGGACTATTTAAGCTAGCCAATTTCTTCAAACCTGGGACGTATCACGTATGGCACGCATATGACAATAATTGAGTCATATTAAAAATATAAAGAATAATTTAACCATAATTAAATCCCTAGTGCTAGTTTTTAAACTATTGCGTATTCGTTTTCAGCCGCAAGGCGACATTATGTGGCCTTGCAAAACCTCATTGAAGGAAACCGAAAATGCAAACGCCCAAACAATATCGTACAATATTTTATAGTAGGTACTCACGTTCAAATTTGCTGGTACCGACTTTATAATTAAGAAGACAGAGTAGAGAAATAGATAGTTTAAGACGAATTTAAAAGGGGAATTATTTCGAAAATAAGTTTTTCACTTTGGAAGTCGGTTTAAATTTTTTGTTTAAAAATAATATTTTTTCTCTTTTTAGTTAAGTTTATTATCTATAATATTATGAACACATTTTAAGAAAATAATTAATACAAAAAAGCCTCCGCTATGCTCACTCTCTCGGCAAAACAAACTAAAGCGTTATTTCATGCCAGTTTTCTGAGAGACCGTGGTATTTCCTCAAATAAGCATTACTGATCTGCGGAACTACTAAACAATCACCAGTGATTGTTTAGTAGTTCATACTATATTATTAAATAATTAATATTATCTATTGTTATAGACGGCGGCAAAAATGTAGCTGTAAGCATTAAATATACTATAGTGATGATGATGATCACGAATATAATTTTGGCAATAGCATAATTTTAAAGACATTGATATCGTTGCACAAAACTCTGATGAGTAGTTAGTATCAATGTCATCATAATAATATATCGGTGTTTCGTGTGAAGATGGTGGTGATGATGATGATGATTACTGTAAGTAGTATGATGGCATATTATGTTTGCAGTTCTTTAAACAACGCCGGAATGTAATAAGGACTCAGTTCTGTCCAGTACTTTTGTATCCAGGGTATACAATGGTGCAAAATCTTACTTTTGTGGTAGCATATATGTTTGAACTATACTATGTAAAATACTATGAGAAGTAGAGAAAAGTCTATTTTTTTAGTTTATTTTAGTTTTTTATAGATGGCGCTACAGCCAACAAGTAACATTAAGCTCCGTGTTAAAATTACCTCTAAAATAGCAAAAGTTGTTTAAATCAGTGAAAAAGTTACAAAACCGGTTGCATATTGAGTGGACCCTACGTGAAAGTGTTTTCTAAAAAAGATGCAGCCTATTATTCAAATTAAGGACACTTATAACTCTTGATTTCTCAGTGGTGAAATAACATAATCTACCTAAAGTTTCTACAAAGTGACCAGTGCAGCAATACCACAAGTGAGTAGACTAACAGTTTTACGAAGATATTCAGTGTCAATTGAGAGTTTAGTAAAAATCACCAAATAATTAAACTTTGAATTGCACGATCATTTTAACGGACCGCCTCGCTGCTGCCATCTAGCGGACTACAACGGAACTATGATACAAGCTCATTCACTATGATCGATTTTTAAGTTAACTCTCATAATTCACCGGCAGAGGGCGCAGCAACCCTAAAAATATAACAATGTCAAATAAGAAATGTTCAGGCTGTGGTAACAACATAAAGGACCGTGAGTTTCTTTCATGCTTTACATGTAACCTAAATTTTGATTTACTATGCGCCAACGTAAACGAGAAAAACTACAAAAGCATGAGCAAAGAACAAAAAAATCCTGGATTTGTCAAATATGCCGCTGCAAACAGCCGAAATCTGGTAACAGCAATACACATTCGCCCACTCAATAATCCTGTGCATAATTCTCCAATCTCCGACAGCGAGAGTATGGATCAGTCCTCTAACATTACCTTTCGTACCAAAACATCCAGTAACATCGATCCAACATTAAAATCTGACTTGGATCCAGCCCTATTACAAATAATAAAACATGAAATACAAATTGCTATTAAGGACTCGCTAAAGTCAGCTATGGACTCATTCTTTTCCAAAGAGTTCAATCAAATTAAATCCGAGCTTAAGAAATTAAATGATCTCAAAGAATCAGTAGACTACCTCAGTGCCGAATATGACCGCCTTCAATCTAATTTAAAAGAGTCAGATGAACAGATAAAACAATTAAAAAAAGAAAATTCAACCCTCTTGAAGACCGTTGAGTCGTTATCGTCCAGGATTAACCTTATAGAGCAGCACTCTCATCCACGGAGTCCCAGAATCAAAATCAGAGAATCTCTACACCGTCATTAATCAACTGGGTAGTGTTATCTCTCAACCCATCATGGAAACTGACATCTTGTCCTGTACTCGTGTTAGGAAACTTGACGACTCTACAAAGAGGCCGCGCACCATCATAGTAAAATTTAGAAATACTAAGGTTCGAGACACAATAATAGCGTCAGTTCAAAAATTCAACAAAAACAAGGCTAATGAAAGACTGAGCACGAGTCACTTAGGCTACGGCACTACTAAATCATACGTATATGTCTCTGAACATTTTGCTCCATATTACAAGGTTCTCCATGCTCGGACTCGTCAAATAGCTAAAGAAAAGGGCATCAAATACGTCTGGATAAGGAACGGTCGCATATACGTGAGAAGAGACGATCAATCTCCTGCTAAACATATAAAGTGTTACGACTCCTTTAACAATATTTAATTTTTTAATAAGCCACCTATCTCGGACATACATGTTATTTATCTGAAATCATCATGGTCAACATTTACTACCAAAATTTCCGAGGAATGAAGTCAAAACTCAGCGATATTAGACTAGCGACTCTACAATGCAATTACGAACTAATAGCTGCAACTGAAACTTGGCTTGACCAGACAATTCTCGACAGCGAACTTTTTTCTAACAAATATAATATATATAGAAGAGATCGCCACTCTACGGACTCATCATCGAAGGCTGGGGGAGGTGTCTTGCTCGCCGTTTCCAAAGAATTTGAATCTTATCGTGTTGAACACTACGAAAGTGGTTTCGAAGACTTAGGAAAAAAGTATTTATTGATCTGTATACTCTACCTACCTCCTCCTATATCTCCTAATGCTCTGAACACTTTATTAGATAACATTAATTGTAATTTACAATCTTACAATGGGAACGTCATGGTGCTGGGCGACTTTAACATAGGCTTTATTAAATGGATACCAGACACTAACCATTTATCTCCGATTAACTATAACAACACCCTTGGCTTTTCACTGGTTGACTTCATGTCTCTAAACAATCTTACACAGTTTAATTGCATACCTAACCAGAATGGTCGCATACTAGATCTTGTCCTAACTAATTTCCCTCACATCAAGGTAAGTAACTCTACTGAGTTACTTAGTATGCTAGATCCTCACCATCCTTCATTAGATATCGAACTCCCTGTTGAACCTGAATATCAGTTATTGAATAAGAAATTATTCACCACACACAACTTTAGAAAGGGTGACTATAACGAAGTCAATCGCAAGCTGCGTTTAATAGACTGGCGTCGCGAACTAGAGAA
The DNA here is from genome assembly GCA_963565745.1 of Phengaris arion. Lineage (NCBI taxonomy): Eukaryota > Metazoa > Arthropoda > Insecta > Lepidoptera > Lycaenidae > Phengaris > Phengaris arion. The sequence continues at coordinate 4,268,059 of OY751446.1, read as the reverse complement.
TTGCACACACGTCAACGAAATGGTGAATACATTTTATACAATCATCAACAACATAATCGATACTTGTATACCAAAGACTCGACCAAAAAACAACAACTATCCGGTTTGGTTTACAAAAAATCTTATTAAGCTAATCTCAGAAAAAGAAAAAATTAGGAAACGGCTAAAAATTCATAAAAATCCAAGATATAGACTTGAGCTTAAGCTAGCAAAATATAGAGTGGACTCGTTGCTTAAATCATGTTACTCAAAGTATGTATCAGAAACTGAAAATGCCATAACCCGCGACCCTAAGAAATTCTGGTCCTATATAAAAGAAAAACGTGCTTCCATATCCTCTTTACCCTCTGAGATGGTACTTAACAATTCTGTGGCCAAATCTGGAAGTGATATATGTAACCTCTTTGCCAAGCAATTCTCCACTTTGTATTCCCCGATTTCGTCTAATACTATCTCACAACCGACTGACGTGCAAACATCGGCACAGAGCTCCCTTTCTGTGATACAAATATCTGAAGCTGATACTTCCAAGGCGCTTAAATCACTTGATCCTAGTAAGGGTGCTGGACCAGATGGGATACCACCAATCTTTATAAAAAAAACATATAAAAATTTAACTCTACCATTAAAAATTATATTTAACAAGTCTGCAAACATACTTCCTATATATAAAAAGGGTTCAAAAAATAATGTCAGCAATTACCGACCCATATCAATACTGAGCACATTCTCTAAGGTATTCGAAAGCCTGATCTGCCCAGTACTAACCCACCACGCCAAATTCATAATATCCAAGGATCAGCATGGTTTCTGTCGCAGTCGCTCCACGGTTACAAATCTTCTGAATTATATCGATGACGTATCTAAGTTTCTGGACAATCAAAACCAAGTAGACGCAGTATACACAGACTTTAGCAGTGCATTTGATAAAGTTGATCACAAAATACTAATTTCCAAGCTATATGCTTATGGAATTCAAGATCCCCTGCTCTCGTGGTTCCGGTCGTCCCTCATGGATAGAGTTCAGGTTGTAATAGTCAACGGCCATCGTTCAGACCCGTATGTCGCCTCTTCTGGTGTCCCTCAGGGTTCCCATCTCGGCCCAATCCTGTTTTCGTTATTTATAAATGATATAACCCTCAGAATCATCTTTAGTAAATGCTCTCTGTTTGCGGACGATCTAAAAATATATAGGGTAATCAAAACACCTGAAGATCGCGATTTGCTCCAACGAGATCTCGACTCTATCGAGGCATGGTGTAGCAACAAAAAAATGTCCCTAAATGCCTTAAAATGTGCTCACATAAAATTTTGCCGCAAAAGAAAACCCATAAACACCTGCTACTTTATTCAAGGACAGAAACTACAAGAGGTTAAAGTCATAAGGGATCTCGGAGTCATGCTAGATAGTAAATTATCTTTCATTGAGCATCTTGACCAAATAATAAGTAAATGTTACTCGGTTTTATTAAACGTAACACTAGAGACTTCAGAAAGGCAATCAGCATTATTACCTTATTCAATGCCCTAACCCGTAGTACTTTAGAATATACTTCTGTAGTCTGGAACCCCCACTACAAAACACACATTCTAAGAATCGAGAGGGTCCAACGTTCATTTACACGTTATCTTTCATTCAAAGATAAGACGTGCCCTTACAGAGCAAGCTACGAAAATCGTCTTACGCATTTTAATATCTACTCCCTTGAGTGTCGCAGGTTGGTGTCTGACCTATGCACCTTGCACAAAATAGTTAACAATAACTTTCGACTCAACGAGTCTATTAGAAATTATCAACCTATACGTACCTAGATGCCTTCCCAGAAATCCCGTAAAAACTTTTTCAACCAGTCCTGCTAAAACCAACCTAGGAAAATACTCTCCCCTAAACCGACTAACAGACTCCTACAATAAACTTGCTTCGTACGATATAGATATTTTCCATGACAATCTAGAGAAGTTCAAGAAAAATTATATTTGTTAATTAAGGATAATAATATAATAAGTAATTGACATTTCGACCCTTCTGGGTAGAAACGTCGTAAAAGCCAATTTGGCCAAAATGAGTTTTTAACGGTTTCTTACTCAGAATCGCGAGCTCTATCGATCTGTATATTCGAAATGTTCAAATTCGCAAAAAAATGTCTTTTACAGCATTTTTCAACTCATTATAAACCCAGTTTTCTTCTTCGAAAATGTTGTAATGCGCAATTTTTTCAATTAATTTTTGAAATATATGTAGTAAGCGACATATTTTTTAATTTCGTGGTTAATACTACATAATATAATACAGTACTTGAAAATAATACTATCAAACATTTTGTAGTAAAAGACACATCACCAACAAATATGGCTTTTACAACATTTTCTCGACTTCAAATATAAAAATGAACGATGTCATTTACGTCGTTAAATCCATAACTTTTAATAATAGGGCTTCTACAGCTATTTTTTTTATTGCGACACTATTGAAAATAAATGCTAACTTTGCTATTAAATAGCAGTCGCATTTTTGTTATGGCTTATAGACATTTATTTCAGGTCATCTAGACAAATATTATTATCTGCCTAAAAGTTTAAAAGACAATAATATAACAATTATTACTTTAAGTCTATTTTTTAGCTACATTAGTTGTATCGGCAATTGTCTAGTAGGTACACACGTCATGCCACTGCCTGCTCCACCGCGCTGCCGCGCGCGTACGCATCTCCTCCCGCTCTCCTCGTGATCCGCCCGTGCCGAAACGGCCTTATGGCTAAGCAATAGCAGCGACGAATGACGATCACTCTGCCTTCAGTCATGTAAAAGAGTTTACGCGTCCTTTGTATGAGAGCGATCGGAAAAAATATTTGATATGTGAATGTACTATGCTTCTTAAAGGTGATTTAGGTAGTAATACTATACATAATGGAAGATAAAAACAATGATTTGAATTCGTTGCTGAGAAGAAAAAAAGCGTTAGAATCTTTATTATTACACCAAAAACATCGGACTGATCGTCACCATGTTACCCGTCGGTAAGTACCTGCCTCTTTTAGGTACCTATAATAATATATTAATTATTATTAGGTTGTCAACGATGTCGTTTAAACTAAATACTTTTTATCACTGAAACAGTTTTTTTATTATAATATTATTATAAGTTGGTTGGTATATAAGTTGGTTTTTACTACAATTTTTACTTGTATTTGTTTTCTTGCTCTGGCTTATACATAAAATACCATTAGTAAAATAAGTATGACAATGGTTAACAAAAAAAAAAAACTTATATTCAAGGGGGACTCCGCTACAACAAACGGGTTTATTAGTTTCTTACTCGACACTAAATATTAATATTATAATATATTATATTATAGAATATTAAGTTTTAATAAATGTTTTATTTAATGATAATTAATAAAATAAAATAAATAATTAAGAAGGCATCCATACAATAAAACATTTTTTCACTGTTTTTGTTTTAAAAATAATAATAACGAAAATAGGTAGAAACTTTAAATATAAACCGAATATTGAATTGTATATTATTTACTTTAAACATAAACAATTAAGTAAATTATAATGACACTAGGGAACTCTTCGTGCGCGAGTTTCACTCTCAAGTCTCAAGTGGCCGGTTTTTTATAACTATGGGCTTAAATAAATAATAATATTATTATGCATTCAAATAACTAAAGAAAAAACACAGTTTTAAAATTTGCTTTTACAGATAATCTTTTAATGACGACGTTGCTGTGATAAAAACACAACAAAAAGTAAAGAAAATATGTAATGAAACACGATCAAAACATCTGTTGAAAGTGTGGATTTCATAGAAGATAGCGACGTTGAGACACCAGAAAAAAGACAGACAGACAGTCTCAACTGGCTTTTACTACAAATTGCTATGTATTGTCTTAATATAATTTGGTTTTTACTACAATTCGTACAAATTATCAATTTCCTACTTTGGCTTTTACCACTTGGCATTTATTACTACTTTTGAAATAAGTATGAAAGCGGTTTTATTTTTCCTTATGCAATTTATTATAACGGTTCGCAACTCTTAAATTAGACTACAGAAAGTTTAGTTAATGAAGACTTTTTGAATATTTGTTTCAACTAAGGCAATATTATGTGATCTTTTTTTCATAACTACGTGAATATAATAATATAAACAATATGTATTTGAATAACTAAAGAAATGACTTACTTTTTTAAATTAGCTTTTACAGAACATCTTTTGATGACGATTTTGCTGTGACAGAAACAAGCAGTCAAATTAACAAACCATCTTATGACTCAAAAAAACAACAAAAAAATAAGAAATTTAATCAAATACCTGTCAAAACATCTATAGAAATAAAAAGTGTGGATTTTATTGAAAATAGCGACGTTGAGACACCAGTAAAAGAACAACTCATACAACGTACTTGCACTTCAACAAACGATCGTATTAGTACTTCTACAATATTATGTTTATCGAGATCACCACAACTTCTTTAAAACCCCGGAGACAACTCCTATTAAAAATATTTCTAGTTTATTATTGTCTCATCCTCTATTAGCGTTAAACTATTACACTCCTTTGTCATCAAAAGCGGCAGAAGATTTTCACGACTATCTTCCCAGCGATGGACCTAATGTTGATAGCGCACATAACTTACCTATTGATGCCCATACCGCAGCGAACTGTTAGAGGTCCCTTCGGATTAGGCTTTTTAAAAAAGGTTTATTTCCACAACTACTTTTATTAAGGAAAATTACAAAAGTATATGAAGGGACCCTTGGGCAGAACCGTCACGACCGAGGACTGAAGACCAACTGAGGCTCACAGCTAGTCTAGACCAGACTAAACACGGGATGTGCTGATTCGACGTTACGTCAGCAACAACCCTAACAGGGACGGGACATAACACCTCCCCCTAAGATGTAACTTCGGGGAAACATCGAAGTTACAGCTGAACTTCTAAAATCTACTTCGAATATTATTAATGTTTTCAATTTCTATATTATCTTCAACATTCTGTTCAGTGTCTTTAATTTCTATTACGTCACACTGAATATTTTTAGATACTTTTGAATTAGAGTCAACTTTTGCTAGATTCAATTTTAAGGTTCTGCTGCCGGGTTTCACACAGTTATAAAATCTAAATATGGAATAAAGAACTATCACTATCACTATAAGTATAACTATTACGGAGTAATGTGTCCCGTATTCAACTATATGAGGATTTTCTAGAATATTTTCTGAGTCCTCAAGATTTTTAAGAAAAATTTGTTGATTAAATTTAATATTATCTAAATCAAAATTTTGTAGTTTGATAGGGGTCACATTCCTCGCGCTTAAATTTAGTTTCTTAAAATTACAACAGCTGTCATTAATAAGATTAAAATCAGGTATTCCAATTTCTATGGTAGCGTTGACAAAATCGTGTTGAGTTATGAGAGTGTTGCTTTTATGATAACCGATACAATTACTAGGAAGTGACATAATGCCAGTACCTAAAATTTTAATTTCGGATGCTTCGCTATTTCTACAATCTATAGAGACTTTACCGGGTACTGACTGTACAAAAATCCATTTATTATTCTTAAGCGGTTTCCAAATATCTAACTCTCCAAAAATTAGTTTAGTTTCACAATTTTCCGGGACCTTATCAATTACTTTACTCATAAACTCTGTTTCACATGTGGACTTAGTTTCTGTTACATAAATTATTGAAATTTCACAAACATAGTTTTCGTTTAACATATTTTTGCAACTATTTACATCTTCCAAGATAAAATACTGCGATTTGTCTTTGGTCATTGCTATGTATTTTGAATTAGGTATTATTAAACTGAAAGAGTTGGGGTTGCTAGAGTCATGTGGTGTCGGTAATCCAATATTATGAAATAACATAAATTCCTTAATTAACACTAATGGAATTTGGAGAACAAAGAAAATCTTATTATCTACATAATAACTATCAATTTTCGATATACTTAACATAGAAGCTATAAGCTAATTGAGGCTATTTCGAGGCTCACTGGATACTTCATATTATTAGGTAAATGTTGATGGTTATCGGCAAGTTCTCTGAATAATTGCTGTGTCGTGATTAAAGAAGGGTGTAAAATATTTTGGTTACTGAATAAAACAGAATTAGTTATGTCTTCCAATTGGAAGGATAATGTTAAAATTGAAGTTTCTAAATTATTAATAACCTGGTTAATACTGATCTGAGACCAAAGCTCATCCGTGATGATAGATATGTTACGTACTTTAACAGAGAGGTTGTCGATAGCATCATTCAAATTTAATTCGTTAATTTTAATTTTATTTATAGTATCGTTATACATCGATACGGTAGATGTGGTAAGTAAAATATTATTTTTGACGAGAGACACTACTTTATTTTGATTATTAAACAATACTTTTATAGCCTCATCGTATTTAAGACCATCATTCTCATCTAAATTGCCAAATACCTGTTTTATTAGAGCCTATTCCACTCACCCAAGCACGCTTTGATTTCCTAGTAACTAAATGGGATACAGAACTAAATTCCTTATACATATCATTATATCTAACAGCTAGCGGCTCAAGGAGATGGTGACAATCGATATTACTAAATGTCGTTTTCTCACAAAGATCCTTAATTGAGATATGTCCATTGGCATTAAGATATTTAATTTCCCGTTAATAACGCTGAGCTTGCCAAGATAGTCGAAATAGATCCCTGGACTTGATTTAAATTGTTGTACGTAATGATTTTGCTGACTTTCAGCATGTTGATGAGTTCTGCAAGAATAGAACAGTATCTTGCTATTATAAATTATAAAAACTAATATTATATACTTAGTGTGCACTAGTATGAAAAAAAGGTAAAGTAAAAGTAATTACTAAATAATGTATAAGTATAATAAAGTAAAATTTAAATGTAAGGTGTGTATAAAAGCAAACATTTTACGAACTCTGCACTTGAGCAGGTTTGACCTGGTCATAGTGGTGTACGACATGACGTCGATTAATTAATATTGACAATGTATTATTACCATTGATCTTAATTATTTTATAGGGGCCTTTCCACACTGGGGACAAGGCTTTCCGCAGTCTTAAATGATTCTTTACGTAAACGTATTCGCCAGCATGATAGCTGACTGGTCGTGTCCGTGTATCATAATATGTTTTGGAACTTCCTTTAGATTTATTGATGAATTCTACGGCTTTTTGCCGGGAGTGCTTGAGACGATTCTGCAACATGCGGACATATTCAGGGTATGTAGCCCCTGGGGATTCGTTATAAATAGAATTTGGTATAAATTGTTTATTACCGAACATTAATTCATATGGTGTAAAATGCGTAGTAGAGTGGACGGATGTATTATAAGCCAGCATGGCAGTATATATATATCGGGGCCAGTTTGTTTGTTCCTCATTAATGTATGATTTTAAATATTCCTTAAGGGTGGAATGGCTTCGTTCAAGAGCCCCTTGCGTCTGTGGATGGTAAGGTGAAGCCCAAAGATTTTTAATTTTTAAGAATTTGCATGTCTCTTTAAATAGTCCAGATGTAAAATTTGTCCCTTGATCTGTGAGGATCATTTTAGGTATACCAAAAATTGAGATGTAATGAAGGAGACATTCACATGTTTCCTCCGCGGTTGTAGTCCTAATAGGATATGCTGAAGAGAATTTCGTTAGATCATCTTGAACTGTTAATATATATTTTAATTTACCGGGACCAGATTCTGGAAGTGGCCCGACAATACTAGTCTACTACTACATCAAGAGCTACACGTTGACAAGGTTCTGTTGAAGTACTAGTTATTTGCATGGGAGCGCGATTTATTTGTCGGAGTGCTTTATTTTCTTGGCAGGATTTACATTGTTTAATATATGTTTCTATGTCACTACGCATCCCTTTCCAATAATAAATTTCTTTTATCCTATTATACATACGAGCAGAACCTAAATGGCCAGCAATCGGGATATCATGATTATCGTGTAATATTTTCTTTATTTCAGTCGGGACTGGGAAGATAATTTTATTATGATATATTTTAATTTTAATCTGCGTGTTATGAAAAAGGTAAGTTAAAATATTAAGTATTTTAATAAATGAGTGTTTTTCAAAAGGATTTTTCATATCCGATATACCTATTTCGTTGGTATTTCCGAAAATTAATAATTCATTACGAATCCTCTTTAAGGTTTCAAATATTTCTGGATAGGATGCTTCATCAAAATGATGAATTTTATAAAATAACAAATAACATATTTTATTATTACGTTCTATTTTATAGAAACCAAGAAGCTCTCTTTCAGAATTTAATATTGTTTGATTTGTTTCAGGATCATTCAGCATTTCTTCAAGATAAAGGTTGGATTCATCAAGGTCAATAGATGTTGGTACAAGAATTACTTTAGCCGAACATTTTAATAAACTCTCGTTATATTCTTCGATTACAGTATTAAATGTTTGACTTTTATCCGACATGGACTTTAAGAAGGTAGGATAATCATCTACAGGAGCATCTGGATTCGCGCTAGTGGAAGGAGTTGGCTCGGATGGTACTTCAAAATCTGGTTCGGCGATAGGCTGATCGCTAGGTTCATTAGGCACGGCATCTTCGAGGCCGGGTGGATCAAATGGATCAGGAGGAGTGTTCAAAAGTTTCGATGGAGATTCAGTATTTTCTACAGGGATTGGATCGGGCAAGATATCTAATAGGTCTCTCTCGGGATCAAAGGATGGCGGTGTCACTAACAAATCTAAAAGATCTCTATCTGGTGAGTACGGTTGTTCCTCCTGGGGCTCTGGTGCTGAAGGAGATGGGTTTTCGGCTTGGATTGGGTTCACGGGGTACCGGGAAAGAGCGTCGGCATTTGTATTTATTTTACCTTTTTTATATTGAATATCATAATCATATTCTTCGAGTTTTAGTCTCCAGCGAATTAACCTAGAACCCGGATCTTTACAGCTGAACAGCCAATTCAGCGGTTTATGGTCTGTAATTATTGTAAAACGTCGACCAAACAGGTAAGGCCGGAAAACCTTTGTTCCGAAAACTATCGCTAAACATTCCTTTTCAGTTACTGAATAATTGGTTTCGGCTTTATTTAAGGTTCTAGAGGAATAAGCTATGGGACGATCTTGACCAATAGAACCTTGGGACAAAATTGCAGAAATGGCGTAATTGGATGCATCACAAGTTAAGAAGAAAGGTTTGTTAAAATCAGGATAAGCTAATACCGGTGCACTAATAAGATTTTCTTTAAGAGATTCAAAAGCAAGTTGCTGTTCCTCCTTCCAGACGAACGGAACATCCTTTTTCAACAAACTGGTAAGTGATTTTGCTATTTTAGAGAAATTAGGAATAAATCTTCTATAATAGGAAACAAGGCCTAGAAAGGATTTAATGTCTTTAGGGGACTTGGGTATAGGAAACTTAGCTACAGCCTCTGTTTTTTCTGGGTTTGGCCTTACGCCATCTTCACCTATTATGTGCCCTAAATAAACTACCTCTTTACGAAGGAACTGACATTTTTCCGGTTGTAATTTAAGATTAAACTTTCGAAGTCTATCAAATACGGCTTTAAGGTTATCTATGTGTCTGTCGAGATCAAAGGAATAGATTACAATATCGTCCAAATACACAAAACATTGGCTTCCCTGTAGTCCTGACAGGCAAGTATTCATTAGTTTTTGAAATGTACTAGGTGCGTTTCTGAGGCCAAATGGCATACGATTAAATTGAAAGTGACCTTGAGGGACTGAAAATGCAGTTTTGGGTGCATCGTCAGCTGAAATACGAATTTGGTGGAATCCAGAAGCAAGATCTAGTGTTGTAAAATATTTACTTTTGCCTAATTGGTCTAGAATTTCGGAAATTTGAGGTATCGGATAAGTTTCGCCTACACTTATGTCATTAAGCTTCCTATAATCTATCACTATTCGCCATTTGCGTTGTCCGTTCGAGTCAATTTTTTTGGGAACTACCCATATGGGTGAGCTCCAAGGAGAGGATGACGGCTCTATTATGTTATGTTCAAGCATTTGATTTATTTGTTTTTCAACTTCTTGCTTGTGACATTCGGGAAACCTATATGACTTGGTATGTATTGGAATTTCATTATTTGTTCTGATGGTATGTTCGATTGCAGACGTATGTGTGAGCTGATCACTGGGCATATGAAAGATATCCGGGTATTGACTACAAAGATCAACAAGAGCATTGAGTTCTTCTTCATTTAAATGCTCTGTCCGAAGTTCTTTCATTACTGCTTCGGATCTTTCTGAGGTAAATAAACTACACGTATTTACCGGATGTAGAGGAGAATTTAATGGTTCAACATGGAGTTTTAGATCTCCTTTAATATGTGCATAATTTTCAGAGGTATTGGCAATAGTTAAATTAACGCGATTATTATTTTTGATTTTAACGATGCAATTAGATATAAGTAAATCTTCCGAAAGATGTTGATCAACTATAATGCCCTCTCTTAAATTAGTTTTCTGTATTGAACATTGAATTACAGCTTCACTTCGAGGTGGAACAATAAAGAACGGTTCGGTGAAAAGTAATTTAATTTCGGATTTTCCTATCTTTAATATATCATTCGTGTAATCTATTTTGCAGCCGAATTTTGTTAAGAAATCTGTGCCTATAATACCATCGTAAGGTAAGCTAATCTCTTTTATTACATGAAATTTAAATACTAACGGATTTTTGTCATTTAATTTTAGCCTAAGTTGTAAGTGACCTTCCGTAGAAGTCGGTTCGTCGCCTGGATCTATGCCTTTAAGTTTTACAGGTTCTTTAATTAATTTTTGACTATTTAATATACAGGTTTCTTTTATTAAACAGATCGACGAGCCCGAGTCGACTAACAAGGATAAAGGGATATCTGAAACTGAAGATTCTACTAATATGTGAGGTAAGCGTCGCTTAGTTGTATCGATATTAATTTCGTAAATTTCTTTTTTTTCAGGTTCAACTACGAGGGAGTCTTTGGTTTGGGGTTGGTTACCCTGCTGCGTGACTCTGAAGGATGCATCTCCGTTTTGGGGCTGGTTACCCTGTTGTATGATGCTGAGAGAATTATTAGCGTTTCCATTTTGGGGCTGGTTACCCTGTCGTATAACGCGAGACGATTTTTCAGCGTTTCCATTTTGGGGCTGGTTACCCTGTCGTATAACGCGAGACGATTTTTCAGCGTTTCCATTTTGGGGCTGGTTACCCTGTCGTATAACGCGAGACGATTTATTAGCGTTTCCATTTTGGGGCTGGTTACCCTGTCGTATAACGCGGGAGAAAATTTTCGTGTCGATTTCTGATTTAATTAGTCCCGCACAACACGAGAGCGAGACGGAATTTAGTTTAAATTATTATTATTCGATTGGAATGAGTCATCAACATATTGATCATCATGTTCATTCATAACCAAATGCATTCGATTTGGTTGTTGCCGGGATTTATTATTAAATCGACTGTTATTGTATTCCCTTTTCGCGCAATCTTTAATATCATGGCCCGTAGTTTTACAATATCGACAAAACATCGATTGGCTTCTGTCTGAATAATTATTATTATTGTTGTTATTAGGGTTATTATTTGGAGAATTAAATCTCGGCTGATAAGAAGACTGATTACGTGACGTGCTTGGTTGTCCATATGATCGTGAGAAAAACGGTCTGGGTCGAAAGTTACTTTGATTATTATTTAACTTCGATTCTCCTAACTGAGGTCGTTTGTAAAGACTTTGTTGTATGCGCTCCTCAGAGATCGCAATATTAATAGCGTCATTTAAATTTCGCGGATTTCTGCAACGCACAATATTTGAGATACGGGGATGTAAACCAATAAGAAAATGATGAAGCGCTAAATCCTCCATGGCTGCTGAACGACCACGGATTTCTTTTAGTGTGCAATTAGACAGGGTTACCTCAGTCAGAAGCTGTGAAAGATAGGTTTCTACGCGTAAAGAATATTGTGTAACGTTTTCATTAGGACCCTGTTTACTTTCTTGCAAGTCCATAAGTATGTGAGCATAATGCTTACGTTCACAAAATTGGTTTCGCAGGAATTATTTTAATTGGTCCCACTTTTTAAATTCCTTGATAGCGCAAGCGATTTCGGCTTTACCTTGCAACTGGCTAAAGATATAACGAAATAGGATTGGCTTTTGTACCTCAGTGGCCAAGTCATAGGCGTTATTACAATTTATAATAAATGAATTTACGCACTCCCGGGAACCATCAAATGGTTTGATAAATTTAAATAATGTATTTAAATCCAGTTCGACCATCATGGCACTCGTACCCGAAGCGGTTCCCTTTCGGGTCGTTGCTTTGGGAGAAACAGGAGGGTTTTTGGCTGTGTCAGATGGACCAGCTTCCGATTCGGACATAGGAATGTTAAGATTTAATAGTTCACTTTTCGACATATTGAAAAATATTATTAATTAGAATGATAACAAATTAAATTACAAATATGGATTATCTTAGTGGAGTACCGAACCCTAAATCTAGGTAACCTTAGAAGGCTACTAAATGTAAACAGTGACCAAAGACTCACAGGGATATCAGCGCGTGGGCGGCGAAGATAAGCTGCACGGCGACTCGATGCATGCCCGCGCCCGGCCGGATAGGATGACTCGTTCACACGGTTATAACTTTTAGGATTTGAACACTATTCACTTGGGATTTTCACTTTTCACTTTGGCTTTTGCTCTTAATAACTTTATGGATATTGGAAATGAGTTGGTTTCCTCACTGCACTTTCACTTAAGATTTTTTTTTTTTTGACGAGTTTTTACCTTTTCACTTTCCTAGGATAACTTTCCAGAATTAAACGGCATATCCCCAGGATATCCGATCCCACCGCTGCCACCAAAAATGTTAGGGGTCCCTTCGGATTAGGCTTTTTAAAAAAAGGTTTATTTCCACAACCACTTTTATTAAGGAAAATTACAAAAGTATATGAAGGGACCCTTGGGCAGAACCGTCACGACCGAGGACTGAAGACCAACTGAGGCTCACAGCTAGAGTCTAGACCAGACTAAACACGGGATGTGCTGATTCGACGTTACGTCAGCAACAACCCTAACAGGGACGGGACATAACAGAACGATACTCACCACCATGGCCCCGACGCTATCTGAAAATGCAGCACCAGTTGACGGCTCACCTGCCATTGCACACGTCGTAATGGATGACGATTACCACCATTTTCCCGGCACTGGACCGGAACTTAGAGGTAAAAGCCCGTTGTAGCCGACCACTCATCTTCCGAGCAAACAAGATAAAGACGCAGAGCCACAAATTCGTTTAAAAAATCATGTATGGATTTTCTGTCTGATGAAGACCAGGGAGATTTTTCTGCAGGAAGCTCTGATTTGTGGACTTGCAGCGATTCAAGCACGTCTAGTCATGATAAAAAGAGTAAAAGAAAAAAGAAGAACAGGAAAATTCAAGACAAGAAAGGTGAAAAGGAACAATCTGCAGAACCTTTTAAAGACGCTGACGAATGGTAACTTACCATTACTAAAAGACAGACTAAAGTTAATGCACGCAAAAGAAACCAGAGTCTGAAGAACGAAGGCAAAGAATATGTAACACCAAAAGAAAAAGTAGTCGCAGCTAAGTCCATGAGAAATAATCCATGCGCACCTGGAAAATGTAAGAGAGGTTGTTACGAAATAAGCGAGGACCGCAGGAAAAGAATTTTTACATTTTATTGGAGTCTAGATGTTAAGCGTCGTCGAGATTGGTTAGTTCACTGTGCACGTGTTGATGGCATTAGTAGAAAAAGAGTGGAGTCGAATAGACGGAAAATAACAATTGATTATTTTATCATTTACAATGAAGACCATAAAAAGTATGCGAAAAATTTTTGTTTTTTTGTACTTTGGATATAACACAAAGATACTTGAATAACGTTATATTAAATGCATTGGATGGCATGTCACAAGTAGATTTAAGAACGAGAACTGCTGATAGCAAATATTCAGAGCCTGTGAAATGTTATTATTGTTAAATTCTTACTATTTTTTGCATAGTTAAGAGATTGTGTTGATTTTATTTTGATAATGTTACTGCAGTGATGAGTGAGTTGACTGAATAACAAATTACGTATGTCGTTTATTTTTTGTTGTTAAGTTTGTAAACAATTTCCTGTTATTTCCAAAGATATCTTGTATATAAATAACTTTCATGTCTTTTTAGTTTTAGAATCTAAGATTGTTTAATTTGTAAGTTAAGAAAATGTTTCAAGGAAGTTTTCCACCAAAAGACTTATTACCTAGACTAACAATACGAAGAACTAATTTTCTAAAGCTATTATTTTTAAATGCTTACCTAGTTTTGCATAATTTAGAGGTTACGTTGATTTTATTTTGATTATTTTATTTAAGTTTGTCGGAAAAGTACAATTTTACGTTAAAATAATGAAAAACTATAAAATAATTTGATATTTGTCAATGTTTGGCGCATTTGATACACAAAATTACACTTTCTTATTAATACAATTGTCTTTTAATTCAAAAATACCTTCTATGAAACGATGTATAAGTCTTATACAACTAAATGAATAAATGGTTATAGTCGCGAAGCAAAAAAAATGTTGTAAAAGCCATTTACAACTAGATTTTTTGTAGTAAAAGCCATGCGATCTCTGAAAGTATTGAATGTAGAATATTTTGAGTTTCTATTTAGTAAACTACCCAAAAATCGAAGCTTAATTAACTGTGGTGGTTTATTATATCTTCAAAGAATAAAAAAATATGCGTGAAACAAAATTACGATTTTTGTTTTTTGGCCGTACTGTAAAATGGCCATTTGGCTTTTACGACGTTTCTACCCAGAAGGGTCGATATATTTAATATTAATTTAATTTATCGTGTATTGTTTAGGTTTAATTTAGTTTTAGTTCACATTGTATTTTAATTCTTAATTTTTGACATTTCCCCTAAATGCGCGTGATAATCTTTTCATTATAATTAAATTTAAGGACATTTTAATGTATATTACGAGGGCGGGTCAATAAGTCCGTGACTTTTGGAATAAAACACAGATTTTTTGATAAATAAATCATTTTATTTTTCAACGTAGTCCCCCTTGAGCTCTATACACTTTGTCCAACGCTTCTCCAATTTTTTTATCCCTTCCAAAAAATATGATTTGTCGAGGTCCTCAAAATAGGCCTTTGTTTGCGAGATGACTTCATCATTGGAGTCAAATCTTTTTCCACCGAGCCATTTTTTCAGGTTTGGGAACAAGAAGTAGTCACTCGGAGTCAAATCTTGAGAATAGGGTGGATGTGGAAACAATTCATAGCCCAATTTATGGATTTTTGCCATGGCAACTGCACATGTGTGCACCCTTGCATTGTCTTAGTGAAAAAGAACTTTTTTCTTGGCCAAATGAGGTCGGTTTTTTTTCAAATCCTCATTGAAGCGGTCCAATAAGTTGGCATAATATTCCCCATTAGTTGTTCTACCCTTTTGAAGATAGTCAATGTGGATTATCCCACGTGCATCCCAAAAAACAGTCGCCATAACTTTATTGGCTGACAAACCCACCTTGGCCTTCTTTGGCGCCGATTCACCCTTAGAAACACACTGTTTTGACTGTTGTTTGGTCTCTGGTGTATTGTGATGGATCCATGTTTCGTCCACGGTTAAAAAACTCCTCCATATTGTGATTAAACAACGCCAAACCTTCCTGTGAAGTTGTTACACGATTGCGTTTGTGGTCGACTGTGAGCAAACGCGGCACCCATCTTGCGGAAAGCTTTCTCATGCCCAAGTGATCATTCAAAATTGAAACCACTGAGCCATGCGAGATGCCTATGGCTTCCACAATCTCTTGCACTTTCAATCTTCGGTCGGCCAACACCATATCGTGAATTTTTTCGATTGTTTCGGGTGTAGAGACCTCAACTGGGCGTCCAGGACGTTCGGCATCTTCAGTGCTTGTAAGGCCACAACGAAATTCAGTAAACCACTTTTTTACCATTGAAATCGATGGTGCAGAGTCCCCATAGTATTTATCAAGCTTAGCCTTGGTCTCGGTAATGGTTTTTTTTCGCAAAAAATAATGCTTAATAAGCACACGAAATTCACTTTTTTCCATTGTTTCCTTAAGTTACTGGATAGTCTGATAAAGATAGCTGTAAAACACAAACTAACTGACGCAGCAAGTTCAAATTTTGATAGGAGTCAACTGACAGATGCCTGTTGACAGGAGTAGTGTTGCTTTTTCAGTAAGGAGGTTAGAAATTCAAAAAGTCACGGACTTATTGACCCGCCTTAGTATTTAATGATTTTAAGCAATAACTGAATTCTATTGACATTTCCTTAATTTTGTTATGTTGACGTGTAAAAATAATACTTTTAACAAACTATAATTTAATTAATTGTAAATGATATTAATGTAATTTTGTATTTAATATTAATCAATTAAAATAATGTTTTGCTATTACATATAGGTAATAGGTATTCTGATAACTGCACGGAGAACTATATTAATTGTAAATGCTGTGTACACCTGTAATTAACTTTTGTTTTAGAATAAGTATACCTGTAAAGAAATGATGTAATTTTGTAGCAATAAGTTGTTGGTGTATCAATTTTAAATAAATAAATAAAAATAAAAGTTTTTTAACACTATGACCAGAAATGAATGAAGTACATCAATTATTTATTGTTTATTATAATTTTTTTAAATTTAATATTATACACTATGCTGATAAATAGACAGTAAATAGTATGACTAGCTATTGCACTTCTTTTTTAATTGCATAATTGCATTGTTGCAATTGCAAATAATTAATTTTTAATCGAATTTTAACATTTTGGGTATAAAAAAATGTATCAAGGCATGAGTGACTAATATTTTTTAAATTATGTCGGTTTCAAGTAGATTTTATAATGGTACAATTCATCATTGTATCTGCCATGAATAGTTAATTATTGCTATTAATGTAGAAAAGGAGAAAAATGTCTAAAGAGAGAAATTTGAAATTGGGGAACTTTAAAAAAATAATTGCACCCGACCATTGGGGGTTAATAAAAAACAACGTTTAACATTAATAACACTTTATTTTACACGTATTTACAATAAATGACAGGCGTGTCATCAATGGTTTTCACTAGTGGCTTATGACACGATAGGCGTGTACCTTTTTCATCGATTGTAACACCTCAGATTAAGTTTTAGAAGGGTCTGCCCAGAACAAAACTATCAAGATTTTCCACGTAGATTAAGCCTGTTGTCTTAGCCTCTCGATATTGCGTGAATGCAACAGTTCCAGGGATTGACAACCTTTATAAATTGCATTGAATTTACATTTGCATTAGGTACACGAAAGGCGTGTCTATTTGAATTGATTGTAACAAAGGGACCCTAAAATAGGTCGATATAAAGGATATACTTAGAACAAAATCATCGTGATTTTTTTATAACAAATACGTGTTTTTTTCATTAATGATTTTGAAATGCAAGTAACATTTTAGTTTTATCAAAAAATGCATAGGTATTCTGTTATCTTGTAAGCAACATTCTGGAGCGTCTCAACATTCCTGCGCATTCGCCATTGTATTATTTTTTTCTAAATTGGATAAAATAACATCATAAATTTGTTAAAATATAAGTTGGCCGTCTTAATAATAACAAATGACTTAAAATGAATACTAAGTACCATAAACTAGCTTAAGACACATGCAAGATGCCGAAGAGTGCCGCCGGTGACCGTCAAACAATACCCGGCTTTTTTATGATACATGTCCCTAAGCAATTATAAACCTTACTTCAATAAACATACGGATAATATTTCATAGTCAAAAATTTTGTTTACAAACACATGAAAAAGATTGTGAAAAAAGTGCCGCCGGTCAGCAACAATAGCCGGCTCTTTTTATGATACATACTATCCCTAAGCAAAGATGAAGAAGATGACCTTATTCTCACAGACATATAGACAATACTTCGTAGGCAGAAATTATCGCACCCCCTGCTATACATACATACATATACCCAGTACATACGATTTAATTTAAATTTTAAAAATTACCCTGCGTCGCGGTAAACATTTGTAGTTCAATATTAACGCGTTACAAAGTACAATGTGTTTTATCTGACCTGCTGTAGTTTGTTTATAAATAAATTGTAATTGAATGCTTTTACAAATAAAATAATACCTCTCATAACCCTAGGCTTTAAATGTAATATGTACCTATTTATTACCTTACACAAATATAGTATATATTACACACATTAGACACTAGTTTCCGTGACCAATTACGTGAATACACCGAAAAATAATAAACAATATCAAAAAAGGTTTGAAACATCTGAAAAAGTAAAGTCACTTACCTTCCATTTCAGGAAAAACACGTAGTTTACCTCTTCAAAACCAATGTAATTAACGTATCGTGCCGTACACTCCCGTAGTTTGATTCCAACTAAACTTGAATCAAGTCTAAACCAGTAAAAAAGCAAAAAAAGCATGTAGTTTTATACACATGGCTGATGGCACACTAGGCGTGTCATGGACTTCTATGGCGCTTGACACGCCAGTCGTGTCATAGAAAATTTATTCCCAGCCATGGCGCAAAAGTTTTCCAAAATGGGTGGCGCAACGAATCGGTTAAAATGTTAAACTTCGATTAAAAAATAAATTATGCAATTTTTTCTAAAATAAATGAACTTGCAATTTTTTTATTTTCAAAAAGTGCAATAGCCTATTTACTGTCTATTTATCAGCATAGTGCATAATATGATTACAATAAAAAAACGATGTAATTCATTCATTTCTGGTCATAGTGTTCAAAAACGACTTTTCTCTTAAATAAAACTTATCTTAGGTACTAGGTACTTACGATATGTTTTATTTGTATTTTTTTTGAACGGCCATAAGTTCTACTATAAGACATTTCAGGGTTATCCATTAATTACCGGACACCTGTATATACCTACAGCCGCCTGTATATACCTACAGCCGCCTGTATATACCTACAGCCGCCTGTATATACCTACAGCCGCCTGTATATACCTACAGCCGCCTGTATATACCTACAGCCGCCTGTATATACCTACAGCCGCCTGTATATACCTACAGCCGCCTGTATATACCTACAGCCGCCTGTATATACCTACAGCCGAACGTATAGCCGCTTCCTTTTTTTGGATTCGGTTAAAAAACTCAAACTTGCGGGAATGATATCGGTGTCTTATCGACAATTTTGAGTTGATTCTTGTTATTTAAAGTGTTAAAAATGCTTTAGATCATGCTATTGCAGTCGCACACTCATTAAATCCTGCCTGAGCGTTTTCAGATTACGCGATAATGTGAGAGATACACTCTTACGTCGACGACATAAGAGCTTTTTCACATTGATCAGTTCCGATATCCGATATCGCACCGATATGCCATGTAATGACAAAGACAGGTAGGTACCTATATGTTTCAGTATAAAACATATAGCAGCATCTCATTAAAAAAGTAATTAGTAAAATTACTAAAGTTATAAATATTGTTTTAAAATAAAATACATAATGAATGCATATTCAACAACATATGTTATTAGGCATCTTTTAAAAAATAGATAATTATATATACGCAAGTAAAAAAACCAAACACTGATAAAACATTTATAATAACTGTTAAAACATTTTTGCTTTAATCCCGGTCCTTAAAATCCCAAAATCCCTTGGGCCTCCGGTAACCTCACACACTCGGCGCAACACAACGCAAGCGTTATTTGACGCCGGTTTTCGGTGACACTTCTCCAACTTGATATCGGTGCCACACTAATTTAACTCCGTTTAATATCGCGATATTCGACTATACAATTTATAACACAAATAGCAACAGCGGTTGTCTACCATAACGAATATTATCTTATATCACAGAAATCGCTAAATGTTCTCTCATTGTGTAATGATGGTCAGTCTAATGTTTTGTATTACAAAAATTGTCTAACTCTGTTGTTGTGCCTACCTGAAAAGTTAAAAAAATTTTGGTCAGAAGGTTTGGAAGAAAACATATAGTACGAGAAGCATTGTTTAAGTAGATAAGCGCCTTTAGTCAAGACGCATTCGATAATTTCGACGACGAAGTTCGAAATCAAAAATGTATGGGATTTGACATAAGTCATCGCTAAGTGACATGTAGCTTGCGATGCCTTATGTCAAATCCCATACATTTTGTTTTCGAACTTCGCCGTCGAAGTTATCAGATGCATCTTGACTTAAAGCCAAGGAAAAAAAATATATAGAAATAAAGACGATGACCACATCTTCAGTTTAACGAAAATACTTTATAACTAAAATTGTTTTTTTTTATGCAGTTTAAAGTTATTACATTCAATAAGGTCAGTGAATCACAGTGAAAGAACATTTGATAATTGATAAGATTTGATCCTCAAAAAATTTGGCTAAGTTTTACCAATTAATTTTTAATGCTGGTCCATTCCTAAATAAAATTAGTACATTATGTGAGTAGCGATTACAACCCACCCCCAAGGTGAAATACAACGCGAGCGTTATTTTTTGCTGGTGGTTCTGCGACTTCGTGGTATTTATTTGGTCCAGCCGGCCCGTTCGTGCCGAAGCAGTAGCCCTAACTTGTGCCAGTCCACTATCTCGAGATCAGCTTGTCGCTTGTAATTTTACCGACCTTTCAGAACTTCAACCAATTCCAAATATACAAACATACACAAATACAAAAATCGTTAGTGGAATATTGTGTCGCTTAGGTTTAACTTTACTATACATTTTATATATTATTATTATTATTATTATATGAAAGAAAATAGTTATGTGAGTAATGGGACTTGCTTCGTATGTGTCGCTTCTTATGATTAACTCAAACTTATTGCCAATGGCGTTCTGAGCTCGTAGTTTACTTTTCATCATCCTCCACATTGCGCTAGTTTCTAGACATGACATGTTGCCAAATATGTATAGACCTGAAACAAAATAGATTGTAAGTTAAGTCGGTTTACGGACGATCATTTTACGTGATAATGTTATCACAAGCCGAACCGCTTAGGCCAATCGTGCCTCTCTATCGCTTGTTCCGTAGACTCGCTTGCACGCTCGGCTCAGGCGGAACGAGACAATTTTTCGTGCGTGCTGCCGGCGATCATTGATTTATAAGACATTATCACGTCAAAAAGAACTAGGGTCAAACCACACCGAAACGATAAGATACTAGACGCGGCGCTGCATTTTAATGATAGCTATACAAAATTGAACTATATTCGTTACACTAGAAGATACACGTTTCATTGTATGTACCGGAGGAACTTCAGACTTCGGAACTTCGGGAACTTCTTCGCACATCACGTCGCCGACAACACGTGACCGAGTGAAGTTTTTAGGTAATAATAGTAATACTATAAATATGTATGAAATATGTGTATCCTTCTACTGTTATAAATGTTAAAGTTTGTTAGAATGGATGGATGTTTGTGACTCTTTCACGCAAAAACTACTGAACGGATTTTGATGAAATTTGGCACGATAATAGTTTAGGCTCTGGATTAACACAAAGGCCACATTTTATCACCAATGGGTACAGTGGTAGGATACTGTATTTACGCGGGCGGAGCCGCGGGCAAAAGCTAGTCTTTGTTAAGTAATATAATAAAAATTTTAAATATATGTATAGAATAAAATAATTAAATAGATATACTTCCCGTTGTCCATTCTGGACAACCGTATACCTACAAATTAATATAATATCTATGGACGCTTCACACCACGTCAATCTGGCCCTGTGCTATGTATCCGAAGAAATTGTGTTACGGGGACCAGACAAAGGGAAGTATTACCTTTGCACTACACATATATTTAAGATTTTTATTATATTAAACACATATAATATAATACACGTCGGTAATTAGCGCCAACGCGGTTTTCGGTTTGAGCGCCAACGCACCAACCACTGAGCCACCGAGGTCTTCAAAATACGTTAAAATCTGAATAAATATCCCTTTATAAAATATATATTTATATAAAGGGGGTAAAACGCCAGGCTCCAAAGCTAGAAATGTATAAAAATTGCTTGTCATTCGTGCAATGTTGCAGGAATCCATGGGCACCGGTCGCTTACCATCAGGCGTACTTGCTCGTTTGTATACACACCTTCTTTAGCTCTAGACAGCGCCACGCACACCCTATTAGCTGTGCCCAGGAACCCTATATTTTTCTCCGCGTTGCTTCTGACCAGAGACAAAATCACTATCCTGTTCTCCTTCCCTTGATAATTGTCTACGGTCGTTACGTGAACGTCCTTGATTAGGTCATAATTTTTCCTCAGCTGAAAAAAAATGAGTGCTTTAGACCACACGATTAAAGTAAAACTCACAAAAGAACTACTTACTGATATATATACCTATGTATATATTTCATGTTATGAGAAAGAATATGTGCGCGCTCATTAGTTTCTATTGCTCCTATAGTTATGTACGAAACGTAACTCTCTCTCTTTTCATCTTCACTAACTTATATATCCCTCTCAACTTCCGTTCGCCTCGCCCGATCACACTTTTCGTAACGCTCTCGTCACGCATTCACCAGCTTATTCCCCAAGTCAAGTTTACACAAAAAGATATACGTTTCACATGACATCAGTCATACACTGCACATGAGCTGTGCAACGCGGTGCAACTTGACATTCGTACTATGAAACGTGTATTTTCTTGTGTACTGAATAAAGGTCAATTTTGAATAGCTGTTTTAAAAATGCAGCGCCATGTCACGTATGACGTATCGTTTCGTTTCGATGTGAATTGACCCTTGAGGTCGAAAGACTTCAAACCTCATCTTCTGCAGTCGAGTAAAAAGAGACATAACAATTTAAGAGAAAATGATATTATGTAAAAAATATACTAATAAATGGGTTTTAATTAATTTCAATTCTACGCAACATAACGCGCTGTTTCAGACCGATTTTTACTAAAGCCGCGATTTGAAGCTTGGCGTGGCTTGGCCACGTGTTATAGCGTAACGGTATACTCTGATTTACATCTCTCACTATACAGGTGTTTTTTCAGTCAGTTGCTTAACTTTCAGGAGTGAATATACTCTTAAATATAAGCAACTTTTACTTTGGAATCAACTTTCCTACTTGAAAAAAAAAACAGCAATCAGTTTCCTACAAAATACTGTAATAATACTAAACAGCTGATTTTTTTTTTGTAGGAAAGTTGATCCCATAGTAAAAGTTGCTTATATTCAAGAGTATTCACTTTTGAAAGTTTATATTACTTACTGAAAAAACACCTGTATTTCAGACAAAATTGTTTCGTCTTTTCACTAAATCGAAAATAACAATGTGAGAATTTAGCGATTAAGTACCTTTATTACAAGAGCCACTTGCGCGGAGTAGGTGGCTAAAATGGTGACTTCTGAAGGTTTGTACATCATCTTCACGAAATAATGGGCGAGCGACATGCACCACTCCGCCTCAAACTTGTTCAGGTAGCTGCTACTGTCGTTCTGAAAAAAAAAAAGTGTGCTCTTCTTATGTAATCTTAGAGAATCTAATTCATAAGCAGGTAGAGTGTCGACATGCAGTCACAATACAATTGTCAATGGCATGCCAATTTGATATCATATTAATCAATCAATCAATCAATCATTTATTTCACAGAATGTGGTTAACAATGGTGGAACAATAGGTACATCAGTTATTACACATCCTACCATAACAATGGTGTGTGAATATGTCAACAAGTAATTATTATTATTTAATATAGAAAATATAAGTTCAATTAGTTACATAATAGTCAATTTTAATGTTAATACAATGATTCAGTTTGTCAAAATGTTACATTGTCAAAGTAGTTACAGAAATGTCATTTATCTAAATAATATTAAATTATTATCAGCAATTAAAATCATCAAATAGTAAAATTTAAAATCATAATAATAATATACAATAAAAATACACTAAAAAATTGTTAGAACAATATTTTAATACTTATGTTTAAAAAAAATAAAAAATACATGTCTAAAATTAAAATTAATTTAAAAAACATCAAATAATTATTAACATTCAAGTCATTGTTTAATACATAGCTTAAATTCATTCAAGTCATAAAAACAATTTTCTATTAGCCATGATGTCAGATTTATTTTGAATTTATTGAATGGTAATTCTTTAAATTGATTGGGCAATTGGTTAAATATATGTATAGCCTGTATGTATGCGTTATTTTTATATATGTTTAAATTACACCAAGGGCGATAAAGTTTGAATTTATACCTTTCATTTTTCCGTCCCTCCTCCGAATGCAGTTTAAAGTATTCTGGATGCATTTTACCAAACATACAGAGTTCTCGTATATACATACAGGCTAGTGGTAACAGTCGTAATTTCTTAAATAACTGTCTGCAGCTTTCAAATACCAGGCACCACAAATAGCTCTCACGCATTTTTTATGTACTCGAAATGGTTTTCCGACCTCCACCGAATTACCCCACAACAACATACCGTATGAGAGGACCGATGATACGTAGCCGGTAGCCATGGTACGCTGGTAGTGCCGCCTCAGCTCCTACCGTCTGACGTAATCTACGTGAAGCGTATACGAACCGGTCGAGCTTATTACACACATGCTCTACATGGAACTTCCAATTCAAAGTCAAAGTCAAATTTTTTTATTCAAAATAGGTATTTTTATACACTTTCTGAACGTTGACCTACATGATGCCTTCCACCGGTTCGGGAACTAGCCCGGCGAGAAGAACCGGCGTAAGAAACTCGCGCGGGGCCATCTTTTATCAAAAAGATGGAAAATTGTTCTTTTAAAAATATAAAAAAGGCATATATAACAATGTTATGACTAAAACTACATAACAAGAGTACAATAATATATGTAATTTAGAAGTAGCCTTGCAGGGGGTCACCTCATTCCCAAGGTGTGCTATCATTCATAAAATTTGCATCATCATGCATCATCATATCATGAATAAAATTGAAGCAGGCTAAAGCAGTACTGTTATTCTTTCGGAAGCCATATTAATTCTGCGTTAAAATATTATATTGGGATACATAATTCTCAAGACGGATTAACATGACCTTCTCGAAAATTTTGGAAAGTATCGGTATTAATGTGATTGGACGATAGTTGCTTAAATCCGTTTTATCTCCCTTTTTGTGCAGGGGTTTAACAATAGACTTTTTCAAGCTGTCAGGAAAAGAGCCTTCTTGTAGGAAGATCTTAACAATGTAGCTCAAAGGCTTCGATAAAAATTTTGATGCAATTTTTATTATTTTTATATTAATGTCATCTATTCCTGTCGATTTAGTGTTGTTTAAGCTATTTATAATTTTATACATTTCTAAAGGATCTGTTGGTCTTAAAAATATTGATTCTGATATGTTGTCATTTAATGGCATTGTATTTGATATGTCATTAATATTAAATTTAAAATCAGTTGTATTAGTCATATTAATAAAATAATTATTGAATAAATTACTAATGTCAGTGGGATTTGTATATAATTTATTGTCATCTATTATTTCATCTATATTTGTGCAAAAAATTATGTCATTAATGTTTTCATTTATTATTTGCCGTACGGCTTTACATTTGTTTTTCTTATTTTCTATTTGTTTTTTATTTTGTAGCTGTTTAGATTTAAGTATGCATTGTTTAAGTATTTTAGAGTAGTTCTTGTAGTTCTCATCGTTTTACTTTTTATCGGTTCCCATTTGTCTATGTTTTAGATAAAGTACTCTTTTTTTAATGCAACATTTCTTCAAGCCTTTGGTCAACCACGAGCATGTTCCAGTTGTTTTATTATTTATTTTAACTTTAAAAATGGGAAAACACAAATAAAAATATAAGGACAATAAACTATGAAACTCTTGAAAATATTCTTCTAGTAGTTTTTTTGTACACCTCAGAAAATGTTAATGATGAAATACAATTCAGAAATTTATTAATATTGGACACACTAAAATCTCTAACTTGCTCATAATAGCTCCCCACACCGATTTCGGTGACGGTGGCCTGTTTCATTGAAACCAGGCCAGCTACGCAGGAGTTATGTTATAGTGCCCAAGTGTGTGCGCAGTACACAAGAGCACTCTCTCCACCTTTACTCTCGTAATCCAGTGGGACGGATAACCGACACGACTGGCGAGAGATTAGGCGCAGGTCCGACTTTTTACATGCCCATCCGACGCATGGATCATCTTTCTTGTCAGACAATCAGGTGATCAGCCTCCAGATCTTTCAACTTGCTCATACCAATAAGTCGGACTGCAGCTTTTATTAACTTTAATAGTTAGAGTTTGACCGGTTTCGTGATCGGAGAGATTTAGGTAGTGTCCGTTTGTTTGAGCTCGTTCAATGTTACTCGCGAACTGGTCAAGACACGCATCATGTCGAGTGGGCTGCTTAACATGCATGTCCATATTGAAATTTTGAAATATGCTAATAAGGTCAGAGCAAAAATTATTTGCTTTTAAAGTGTTTAAATTCCAATCCCCCCCACAAAGTATAATTTTTGCGTGCGGTTTGCTGATCATGTAATTAGTAATTGTTCAATATTTTTTAGAAATACGATGCGGGTTACTGGTTGGGATTCGGTAGATACAAAAAAAATAATATTTTTTGTGCAGTCATCTCAATACCGCAGCATTCAAAATCAAGATCACAAGAAAGGTCTGATGTTAGTGCTTTGCAGCAGATGTCTTTCTTGACTAAAATACAAGAGCCCCCTCTACGTGACTTACGGCAATAAGTTGAAACTAATCTGTATCCCAGTATTTTGAATATGCTTTCTGTACCTTTCTTAATAAAAGTCTTCAGTCAAGCATACGATATCTATTGGTTTAAAATTTTTGGAGAGGTCAGTTAATGTAAAAAATATTTCTTCGCTCTTATTAATAGCGCCAGCTATGTTCTGATGGAATATAGTCACCTGAGATTCCCTAGGAACGAAAAAAAGTATTATTATTTGGCTGTTGTTGTTGAAAGTAATACGGTATCGCACCTCTTTTCGGAGCTAAATTAGTGTGATCGATAGGTTTGGGCAGAGAATTTTTTTTTTATTTGCGTTATTGTTCCGAGAGTTACATTTTTTGACTACTGGCATTTGGAATTGCGGCGACACGTTTTGAATATTTTTTGAGATGTGTAGAAACTCAAGTTCGACTAGAATTTTGAAACTTAATTTTTTTATAAATTTTATCTGATGATTTACATCATTTTCGGAATATATATCAAATAGATGACAGTTTGGATAATTCTTTATTAATAATTTTATATGTTTGTTTATCATTTGTTCACTGATATATTTATTAAACCTGATATTAGTAAGAAAAACTTTGTAATCTCGCAAAGAGTATAGTATATTACTTAAATTAAATAGGAATTGATAAGGATTTTTTATCGTATGAGCCAATTGTAAGAACAATTACATCATTGGATTTTAATGTATAATGTAATTGTTCACAAGATTTAAGTAACTCCCAACTGCTTGCGAATGGTTTTATAGTGCCGAAAACCTCGTATCCCTTACATTTGTCTTTGTGGCGTTCAAAGTCATTCAGTAGTTGTGAAGTCCGCGCGCAGGTCCATCACTGACGATATGTATCTTATTCCTGATACTACAAGCAGCGCCCTCTGTGTTACTGAAGCCCTCAACAGTTTTGGAATTAAGAGTATTGGAGTTGTATAATATTTTATCGTCCGAATTTTTATAAATTATATTATTTATTGGCGATGTTCTCATTCTTAAATGTTTTGTTAATTTATTTATATTACACATCAGTGAACGACGGATACATCCAGACGCTACTGCCGAGCAACAGAGTAGACATGAATACATGATGAGCATGGACTATTAGGTACTGATTGAGTGTTGAAATTTTCAAGTTTTTCAATTTGCAAATTCTTTTCCGTAAGCTTCTTTCTCAATTGGATGCACTAATTTTGAAGGATCGTCATTTCCATATTTTGTAAATTCCTATTTTCTTGCTCTAAAGATTGAATATGTTGTTCAGTTGATTGCATATTATAACCACTTTTACGTAATGGCGATGGTTCTTCGAGTGAGTGTCTGTTAAATGTGGTAGGGCTGAGATATAATTCTGTAATTTCATCGTCCGATGTGGTCATAGCAGTACGTGGTTTCCTTTTTGTAACGTTGTCGTCTTCCATGTTGTAAAAGTGCTCTCTGTCGTGATTTATATATACTTAAGAGGATTTACGTAGAAAGTACGCTTGTTATTGACTTGTCGTCGATAATTTCCGCTAGATGGCACTTTTCGCTACCACAATATAGTGTTCGATTAATGTTATATGGTTGTTTCAAAAATTCTTGTATGTACTCAGAAAAAGTAAACCAGGCCTTTAGCGATTTTATGAAGCGGAAAAAATAAAAACAAATGTTTCATGTCCTGGGAATCGAACCGTCAGCCAGACGTTGAAGGTTGCCAAGTGTCTCCTTTCAGCCAGCAGTTCAATGACGTCAGGATGTTGCGACAGGATCAACCAATAACGGCAATTATCCTTGTAGCGGTTTAAATAGATCCTTTGTCATTGGTCAGCACAATGGTTTGAATTAAGTAATGTACTTTCTTTGTTCTTTGGTGATACTAATGTTCCTTTTTATTGTATAATTAGTAATTACACTTAGTTTATTACTCAGTTGTTATTTAAAGGTTCCAAGTCACAAGTAACCCACGATTAGAGTTGAAATTACAGTCAAATTATGGTTAGCAGTCATAAATAGTTTATGCACTTTAATCGTCTATTCTTGTATGAACCACTTAGATAACATTTACACGTAAGAGTTAGAGTCTTATATACACTATGAACCTAATTAATGCTATATTTATTCACTATATTTAATTTATGTCAAAAAAAGGACACGGAGCCGATCTTAACACGTCAAGCGACCTCTGGCGGAAACTCTGTGTTGTTGTTGCATGTAGAAGAACTGCACAACCTGGAAAGCCAGTGTTGTTATAATATGATCTTATTAATAACATAATAAGATCATATTATAACAACACTGGCTTTCGCCCACGGCTCCGTCCGGGTAAATACAGTATCACACGGGATAAAAAGTAGCCTATGTTTTAATCCAGAGCTTAAACTACTACCATACAACATTTCATCAAAATACGTTTTCCATCCATCCATCCTCACAAACTATCATATTTATAAGTATCATTACAAAAGCTTTCTAGCTAGGGCTAGCTAGCTAGGGCGTAGGTACAGATAGACATACAGAAGGACGGACAGAGCGAAACTATAAGGGTTCCTTGAGTAATACGAAAACCTAAAAATCTACTAACGTGCCCCCGCCAAGACGAGCTAAGCGAAGCAAAGGGCACTACCAGACCACCTTTTCTCGAAGCGTTTCGTCGATTTGTTTAACCTTCATAACTTGGGTTTGGATTATACAAAATAAACGAAATTTTCAGGATATTTTCCCAGTAGCAGACTTATTAAACATGTAAAGTTTTGATTGCATAGGTCTTAGACTTTAGATTTTATTGATGTCTAAAAACCCCTGATTTCGACTGACTCACTGATGATCAACAAAATTATAGGGTACTTCTGGATGTCCTAGAAAGCTGAAATTTGGTACGTAAGCTAGTATTAGCACATAAACAACATAAAAATTATCAAACTTGAAACTTTTATCCTCCAACCATAAACTAAGAGATGAAAATTTGTAAATGACTCACCTACGCAAACGTAAGCAATGATAAAATAAAATAAATAAAAATAATTGACATAACAACTATCAAAAAGAAGTGAAATCCCACCAAAACCATTTTTAAGTAAAGTAATGCCAAGTCGATACCATATGATTCGCACTGTCAAAAAGCTATCAGATCTCTGTAAAACCAAGCTTATGACGCTACACGCCATAACTCAACAAGCCTAACTTCACAAACTTTACTCCTTAGTCAAGTAATGTGGCTTGGCCGTTTTGTTCCTACAAGAAGAGTATAGCAGAAAAACAGTCCCTAAAATTTTCACCTTACGCCCAAGCGAATGTAGCGAAATGGCCATGCCACATATGTTGACCAATCAATCAATCAATTTATTTCCAGAAATTGGTTACAGAGTTGTAACAATATGTAGAATTACACAATTTGGACACAATTTCTGCCCATATGGCGTGGAAATCTAAAATTTTTGATAAGATCATAATAAAAAATTTAAAAACCATCATACAAAATTAGTCATACGAGGGCGGGTCAATAAGTCCGTGACTTTTGGAATAAAACACAGATTTTTTGATAAATAAATCATTTTATTTTTCAACGTAGTCCCCCTTGAGCTCTATACACTTTGTCCAACGCTTCTCCAATTTTTTTATCCCTTCCAAAAAATATGATTTGTCGAGGTCCTCAAAATAGGCCTTTGTTTGCGAGATGACTTCATCATTGGAGTCAAATCTTTTTCCACCGAGCCATTTTTTCAGGTTTGGGAACAAGAAGTAGTCACTCGGAACCAAATCTTGAGAATAGGGTGGATGTGGGAGCAATTCATAGCCCAATTCATGGATTTTTTCCATGGCAACTGCACATGTGTGCACCCTTGCATTGTCTTGGTGAAAAAGAACTTTTTTCTTGGCCAAATGAGGTCGGTTTTGTTTTCAAATCCTCATTGAAGCGGTCCAATAAGTTGGCATAATATTCCCCATTAATTGTTCTTCCCTTTTGAAGATAGTCAATGTGGATTATCCCACGTGCATCCCAAAAAACAGTCGCCATAACTTTATTGGCTGACAAACCCACCTTGGCCTTCTTTGGCGCCGATTCACCCTTAGAAACACACTGTTTTGACTGTTGTTTGGTCTCTGGTGTGTTGTGATGGATCCATGTTTCGTCCACGGTTAAAAAACTCCTCCATATTGTGATTAAACAACGCCAAACCTTCCTGTGAAGTTGTTACACGATTGCGTTTGTGGTCGACTGTGAGCAAACGCGGCACCCATCTTGCGGAAAGCTTTCTCATGCCCAAGTGATCATTCAAAATTGAAACCACTGAGCCATGCGAGATGCCTATGGCTTCCACAATCTTTTGCACTTTTAATCTTCGGTCGGCCAACACCATATCGTGAATTTTTTCGATTGTTTCGGGTGTAGAGACCTCAACTGGGCGTCCAGGACGTTCGGCATCTTCAGTGCTTGTACGGCCACAACGAAATTCAGTAACCACTTTTTTACCATTGAAATCGATGGTGCAGAGTCCCCATAGTATTTATCAAGCTTAGCCTTGGTCTCGGTAATGGTTTTTTTTCGCAAAAAAATAATGCTTAATAAGCACACGAAATTCACTTTTTTCCATTGTTTCCTTAAGTTACTGGATAGTCTGATAAAGATAGCTGTAAAACACAAACTAACTGACGCAGCAAGTTCAAATTTTGATAGGAGTCAACTGACAGATGCCTGTTGACAGGAGTAGTGTTGCTTTTTCAGTAAGGAGGTTAGAAATTCAAAAAGTCACGGACTTATTGACCCGCCTTAGTATCATCAATATCATACTATCATATTTAATCATTATTTATAAAAAAAGACTATAATATAAAATAATTAATAATAGGTGTTTACTTATGAAATTGCCGTTCTGCAGTACTGGCCATTTCAAATCAAAATAATTTTTGTTTGGCTAAAAAATCTAATTTCAAATTAATTTTATTTTAAAAACATGGAATTCTTTTCCCAAAAGTAGTCATTTGTTTATTGATTAGTATTACATTTTAATTAATCGCATTTCAATCTTTTTCGTCATCATGGATACGTTAAAAATTCGAGTAATTATTGAATATGAGTACCGTCGCGGCAGCAACGCGGCACAAGCGGCACGCAACATCAACGACGTTTACGGACCTAACACTACAAACCAACGCACCACCTGTTATTGGTCTGCTCGCTTCCGTTCTGGAAATTTCGACCTGAAAAATGAACCTCGCAGTCGTCCGAAGACTTTGGTCGACAATGACGAATTAAAGGCGATTTTGGAAGCTGATGATACACAATCTACGGCTGAATTAGCAGCAGCTTTCGATGTTAGCGTCAAAACAACATTAGTCCATTTGCGTCAAATTGGCAAGGTAAAAAAGCTTGACAAATGGGTGCCCCACGAACTCAATGATCGCCAGCGCGAAGTACGCGTCGAGACGTGCCTTGCACTGCTCATCAGACACACATATGAAGGAATTTTGAACCGCATTGTTACCTGCGATGAAAAATTGATTCTGTTTGATAACTGCAAGCGCTCAGCAAGTTAGTTGTATCCTGGTTCAGCACCTAAAAAATGCCCTAAACGAAAACTTACCCCTAGAAATGTGATGGTCACTGTTTGGTGGTCTAGCGCCGGTGTGATTCATCACAGCTTCTTACCAAACGGGGTGAGAATTACTGCAGATGTGTACTGTGGAGAACTGAACACAATGATGAAGAAGCTGGCACATCTCCAACCAGCATTGGTCAATCGCACGTCTCCACTGCTCCTGCACGACAACGTGCGACCTCATACTGCTCAGCAGACGGTTTCCAAGTTCAAGAACTGGGGTTGGAAGCTCTCCGTCATCCGCCCTACCCACCAGACCTTGCGCCTACAGACTACTACTTTTTCCAGAATTTGGATAACTTCTTGGCGGGAAAAAAATTCAATACCCGAGAGGCAGTACAAAATGCCTTTGAAGAATTTGTTGCCTCCCATCCAGCTGATTTCTTTAATAAGGGCATCAATAAACTGCCACTGCGTTGGCAAAGATGCATTGATTGCATGGGCGATTACTTCGATTTATACAAATAAAAAATACATGTACAATACATCTATTTTTGTACAATACATATTCAATGTACAATACATACATACATTCGTTTAAATTTTTTCATACAAAAAGGCCAATTTCATAGGTAAAGACCTAATATTATCATTAAAGTCAATAATAGGTTACAGTTACATACTAAGGCGGGTCAATAAGTCCGTGACTTTTTGAATTTCTAACCTCCTTACTGAAAAAGCAACACTACTCCTGTCAACAGGCATCTGTCAGTTGACTCCTATCAAAATTTGAACTTGCTGCGTCAGTTAGTTTGTGTTTTACAGCTATCTTTATCAGACTATCCAGTAACTTAAGGAAACAATGGAAAAAAGTGAATTTCGTGTGCTTATTAAGCATTATTTTTTGCGAAAAAAAACCATTACCGAGACCAAGGCTAAGCTTGATAAATACTATGGGGACTCTGCACCATCGATTTCAATGGTAAAAAAGTGGTTTACTGAATTTCGTTGTGGCCGTACAAGCACTGAAGATGCCGAACGTCCTGGACGCCCAGTTGAGGTCTCTACACCCGAAACAATCGAAAAAATTCACGATATGGTGTTGGCCGACCGAAGATTGAAAGTGCAAGAGATTGTGGAAGCCATAGGCATCTCGCATGGCTAAGTGGTTTCAATTTTGAATGATCACTTGGGCTTGAGAAAGCTTTCCGCAAGATGGGTGCCGCGTTTGCTCACAGTCGACCACAAACGCAATCGTGTAACAACTTCACAGGAAGGTTTGGCGTTGTTTAATCACAATATGGAGGAGTTTTTTAACCGTGGACGAAACATGGTTCCATCACAACACACCAGAGACCAAACAACAGTCAAAACAGTGTGTTTCTAAGGGTGAATCGGCGCAAAAGAAGGCCAAGGTGGGTTTGTCAGCCAATAAAGTTATGGCGACTGTTTTTTGGGATGCACGTGGGATAATCCACATTGACTATCTTCAAAAGGGAAGAACAATTAATGGGGAATATTATGCCAACTTATTGGACCGCTTCAATGAGGATTTGAAAACAAAACCGACCTCATTTGGCCAAGAAAAAAGTTCTTTTTCACCAAGACAATGCAAGGGTGCACACATGTGCAGTTGCCATGGCAAAAATCCATGAATTGGGCTATGAATTGCTCCCACATCCACCCTATTCTCAAGATTTGGCTCCGAGTGACTACTTCTTGTTTCCAAACCTGAAAAAATGGCTCGGTGGAAAAAGATTTGACTCCAATGATGAAGTCATCTCGCAAACAAAGGCCTATTTTGAGGACCTCGACAAATCATATTTTTTGGAAGGGATAAAAATATTGGACAAGCGTTGGACAAAGTGTATAGAGCTCAAGGGGGACTACGTTGAAAAATAAAATAATTTATTTATCAAAAAATCTGTGTTTTATTCCAAAAGTCACGGACTTATTGACCCGCCCTCGTATATAGCACAAAACAAATTATTAAAATTTTATTATACAAATAAAAGTAGTAGTTATATATTCATCACATGAATTCATTCAACGAATAGAAACATTTATTTGTCAACCAACCGTATATCTTTTTCTTAAAAATTGTTAGTGAAAGTTCTTTTATGTCTTTGGGTAATTTGTTATAAATTTTTATTGACATAATAAAACACCCCTTGCTAGCTAATGTCGATTTAGAGTTTGTGTAGTTAGGATTGTAGAATTATGACGTGTAGAGTCAGAAGCTTGGTTTTACATGAGATTTGACAGCTTTTTGACAGTGCTAGTCATATGGTGTATTGGCATCTCTTTACATGAAAATGTTTTTGTTGGGATATGATTGTTTTCTTCAAATGCCAGGGGAGACGCAACATACAAACCACTTTGGAGGTCGATTACTCGAAAATGGCTAACTTTGTAAAATGTCATGTATGAAACCTTGTCCTTATTTTAAAATACCTATTCAACGATACCCCGATAGGGTAAAATTAAAAAAAAATATATTATCCCCACTTGACATGTAACTTAGTAAATAGAAACTTGTAAATTTCCATGCTGATAGCATCATGCTAAAAGCTCTTTTGGAATATGACTTTGAGCGAAATCGGACACAAACTTTTGAAGTAATTCAAAGAAAACCTATTGCGCTTTGATAGTTACGGAATCCTCCTTAGACATGTTATGACATCATGCTCTTCATTAGGTTTTCTGTTAATTATTAATAGTACAGGAGACTTACCTCCATCTCCTCGAAGTTTTTATGGTCGAAGAAATATAGGTTTTTGTTCATGCCCCTTATATTGGGATAGCTTAGGACTATCGGGTGACAGTCCAACTTCTCATATATAGTGGGAACGAGAAGATCCGTTATTTCTTCCCTCATTCGTCTCTGAATACTTAGAGTTTTGCTGTGCACGCCATTTTTGACCATACGCTCGAATAGGGACACTTCCAAATCGTACTTCTTTCCGATGGTATAATGCGCCGAATTCGGTCTCAACTGCTTATGATCGCCTGAAAAGAAACATCGAATATTATGCTAATACATGGTGTAATTGTTATCCGAATTAAATATTTGACCCAACATTAGGTTACAATATTACGAAAGTAATGACAGTATGCAAAACTAAAAAAAAACGTATTTTTCAGGAAAATAACTCCTGACAAGTTTAATAACGCATGGACACTCTCGTACTGCCGTTCGGAACTACAATCGAATACTGATTACTCTCCTTAAATATCAACTTTTGTAAAAGAACCATTTTGTATAAAATGTAAATCTCATTATATTACCATAATAATAATAGAGAACCCATAATATAATTTATTTTTTATTTAAAGGGTAGTTGTAATATTTTATGCATAGCTACTGTTAGAGACCCTTGGTTTTTTACCAATGGACAATCAGAGAGATGGCCTCGGCCTCGTAGAAATCTGGCGTGGAGAAAAGACCGGCGACGCAGTGCATATGATTCCCGAGGGTGGCGGTAATAGCTTACCGTAACTCATAAGGCAATCTGTCTAATACTATAAACATATTTTTAACCGACTTCCCTAAAAGGAGGCGGTTATACGTTATCTATCTTTTTTACGATCCCGTAATACTCAAGGAATCCCTATAGTTTCGCTCTGTCCGTCCGTTCGTCTGTCTGTCCACGCTTCTAGCTTCCGTAATTAGGAATATAAGTGGATGAAATTTTGTATAGTTAAAAACTGTGTAATGATCTCGGTTTTGGCATCATAAAATAATAATTATTTTACATTTTAAGGGTGGCTCTCCATACATGTGAAGTGGGGATGAAAAATATTTTTTCATTTACCCCATCGTGTGGGGTATCGTCAAATAGGTATTTGTTAATAAAGTTAAGGTTTCATACGAGGGCGGGTCAATAAGTCCGTGACTTTTGGAATAAAACACAGATTTTTTGATAAATAAATCATTTTATTTTTCAACGTAGTCCCCCTTGAGCTCTATACACTTTGTCCAACGCTTCTCCAATTTTTTTATCCCTTCCAAAAAATATGATTTGTCGAGGTCCTCAAAATAGGCCTTTGTTTGCGAGATGACTTCATCATTGGAGTCAAATCTTTTTCCACTGAGCCATTTTTTCAGGTTTGGGAACAAGAAGTAGTCACTCGGAGCCAAATCTGGAGAATAGGGTGGATGTGGGAGCAATTCATAGCCCAATTCATGGATTTTTGCCATGGCAACTGCACATGTGTGCACCCTTGCATTGTCTTGGTGAAAAATAACTTTTTTCTTGGCCAAATGAGGTCGGTTTTTTTCAAATCCTCATTGAAGCGGTCCAATAAGTTGGCATAATATTCCCCATTAATTGTTCTTACCTTTTGAAGATAGTCAATGTGGATTATCCCACGTGCATCCCAAAAAACAGTCGCCATAACTTTATTGGCTGACAAACCCACCTTGGCCTTCTTTGGCGCCGATTCACCCTTAGAAACCCACTGTTTTGACTGTTGTTTGGTCTCTGGTGTGTTGTGATGGATCCATGTTTCGTCCACGGTTACAAAACGGCACAAAAACTCCTCCATATTGTGATTAAACAACGCCAAACCTTTTTGTGAAGTTGTTACACGATTGCGTTTGTGGTCGACTGTGAGCAAACGCGGCACCCATCTTGCGGAAAGCTTTCTCATGCCCAAGTGATCATTCAAAATTGAAACCACTGAGCCATGCGAGATGCCTATGGCTTCCACAATCTCTTGCACTTTCAATCTTCGGTCGGCCAACACCATATCGTGAATTTTTTCGATTGTTTCGGGTGTAGAGACCTCAACTGGGCGTCCAGGACGTTCGGCATCTTCAGTGCTTGTACGGCCACAACGAAATTCAGTAAACCACTTTTTTACCATTGAAATCGATGGTGCAGAGTCCCCATAGTATTTATCAAGCTTAGCCTTGGTCTCGGTAATGGTTTTTTTTCGTAAAAAATAATGCTTAATAAGCACACGAAATTCACTTTTTTCCATTGTTTCCTTAAGTTACTGGATAGTCTGATAAAGATAGCTGTAAAACACAAACTAACTGACGCAGCAAGTTCAAATTTTGATAGGAGTCAA
The DNA here is from genome assembly GCA_963565745.1 of Phengaris arion. Lineage (NCBI taxonomy): Eukaryota > Metazoa > Arthropoda > Insecta > Lepidoptera > Lycaenidae > Phengaris > Phengaris arion. Next base: position 4,230,728 of record OY751446.1, on the reverse strand, counting down.
CTGATAGATGCCTGTTGACAGGAGTAGTGTCGCTTTTTCAGTAAGGAGGTTAGAAATTAAAAAAGTCACGGACTTATTGACCCGCCTTAGTACATAACATTTTTACAAAGTCGACCATTTTCGAGTAATCGGCCTCCGAAGTGGTTTGTAAGTTGGTCCCCCTGGCATTTCTAAACTATAGGAGGATAGAAAATTGTAAGTTTCCCTGTCGATATATCATGCTAAAACACTTCAGGAAAAATATTTTGAGCGAAATCGGACACAACTTTTGAAGAAATTCATAGAAAACCTATTGCGCGTTGGTAGTTACGGGACCCTCCTTAGACATGTCCTGACATGCTGACATATTGGTTAGGTTATGTGTGTTCTGTATGTTCTGTGATTACTCCGCCGTATGTGGACCGATTTTCTATTTTTCATGTGTAACGTCTTCCCTCACGCTTTCTTGCTATTTTTTTTTGGGATTTCGTGAAATGGGACGGAAGTGTGTAACAGGAAGTCGCAGAATCACAGTCGCGCTATATGATTTGACTAATCAGTGCGCGGTTATAGAGTGGGCCGTCAGAATAAATAACGAATAAAATATTTCGGTATTTAGCTATTTAAAACTTTGACGTTGATTTCTTTCATCGGCTTACTAATTAATTGAAAAATTTCCGTATTTTTTTTTTTAATATATTAAAATTGTACTTAGCATTGTGTTTTTTTTGTAATATTTTCATAAAATGTTACACATCATATGCGACTACTGTAAGGCTAGCTAATTTTTTTAAAATAGCACTTACCAATCAATATGAGATGTTTACATTCGTTTGTTAAAGCGGCCACTATGTGCGCTTCCAAAACCTCGGCCGCTTCCTCGACTATAACTGAAAGTTAATAATAAATAACAAATAGAAAAAATACTATAATAAAACTATAAAAATAAAAAATAATATAAGAATGAAAATATCATTTCGAAAGCGGTAATATTTTTTTTTACTTTTAATTTTCATTAACCTTATTTTCTTCCATTATAGTGTGTATTTTCCAAGTTTTTGAAAAATATGTCAAATTGTTCATAATAACATAGTAATTTACATATTTTGCAATCTGAACCATTCTTTGTAAATTTATTTCCTTTCCTTACGAATCAGCATAAAAGTTTAATTAAATAATAAAGCCGCCAAAACGCTTAAAATGTGTTGTCATGACGTCACATTCTTGTAACCACCTGTCAAGTATCAAATCACACTAAACATGTCAAATCCTAGATTGCTTGGTGTTAACTTTGGTAATTTTACTATTTTAAAATGCTTTATAAATGGTGCTTTATTATTAATAATGAAGAGAAGCGCTGATATTCCGCACACGTTTGACGTTTACTGACGGTAATGAGTCTTAATACTGGTTATTCCTTAAGGGATTTCAAAGTCAAAGTAAATTTTTTTTATTCAAAATAGGTATTTTTATACACTTTCTGAACGTTGATCTACATGATGCCTACCACCGGTTCGGAAACTAGCCCGGCGAGAAGAACCGGCGTAAGAAACTCGCGCGGGGCCATCTTTTATCAAAAAGATGGAAAATTGTTCTTTTAAAATATAAAAAAGGCATATATAACAATGTTATGACTAAAACTACATAACAAGAGTACAATAATATATGTAATTTAGAAGTAGCCTTGCAGGGGACCACCTCATTCCCAAGGTGTGCTATCATTCATAAAATCATTACCTTTATAATAGGCTTTAGCACACAAACGTTCTTTAACTACTTTTTTAAATTTATTGATTGAAAATTTTTGAACGCTTTCTGGGATCTTATTGTATAGGCGTATACACTGGCCTTTAAACGAATTCTTTACTTTACTAAGTCTAGTCACTGGTACATCAAGCTTAGGGATTAGGGAGGCCATTTAAAAAAAAGACGAAGAAGTACAAGACGTCACATTCGCTTCAACCAATCCTATGCGTCTTTAATCACGTGGTAAAAGGTGAAAAATAATCAATAGTTTGCAAGTTAGCAACATATTTTCATCATAGGATAATTGTCTATTAGGAATTTTTCGTTATACAATAAACATACAATTTAAATTTTATGCTGTAGCGTTAAGATCAGGCGATTCGTCTGCTCGTCTGAAAAGGTTACTTACCAACGAACGACTTCAGTTTCTTCAGCAAGCCGTGCCGGGCGGCCGCCATGGTGGTCGTCATACCGACAACCTGCACCCCCCTGAGTTTTTCACAGTCCATGGTGTCGCGCAGATCGTCGAGCTCCTTCGTCTTGTCCAAATATTGTCTCTGGTAAGAAGCAAATATTAAGAAGTTCATACGCGAATAAGATTGCAGTGAGTCATCGGTGCCAATGTCAAAATAGACCACTGACGCGTCCACACTGGAAATTTATGACACATACTTACATATAAAGTCGTCTTCTTCGAAAACAAATATCTTAGCACAGACATTGACGCTTTAAAATATAAAAACCATCTCGCGTCAAGGTTCTGTTGAAATATGTCAACCATGGGTATTTTTTTTGGATTTGTTACACATCTGTAACGATTTCTCGAGGCCATCATTTCCTACAAAAGAAAAATAAATATGACAATAGCAAAGAAAGACATATATTATATTTTACGGGATATAGTTAAACTATGAACAAAAAAATAAGTTGGCGAATGCACACGAGCATACTGTATTACTGAATTTGGCAGCGAATTAATATGTTGGCGACTAAATTACTAAACTGGCGAAAGCACTCTGGTGACAAAAAATACAAAATCGGCAGATAAAAAGTGGCGAAATTTAATCCAAATTGGCATCGAAATTTATAAGTTGGCGACTTAATTTCCGGGTTGGTGACTATTATACGATGTAAGCAGCTATAAAACCAGGTTGGGTTGATAATTAATGGCTGCTAAAAATTCAATTTGCAGGCTACGGAAAATTGCATTTTTGGATACTGTTGGAGTTTGTTTTCCTTTGGTATGGGTGTCGTTTTCAAGGTTTTTTGGGGGTGCAGAATAATATGAAAATCAAATCCATTTTGAAATTCCAAAATGGCGTACACATTAATTTTCATTAAAATTAATATGGGTGCTTTTTTCTAGGTTTCTGGGGGTGCTGATCATAAAATTGTCTTCCAATTTCAATTTCCAGCTGATCATAAAATTGTTTTCCAATTTCAATTTCCAAAATGGAGAATATTCATTCTTTGTTAAAATGACATGAGTACTAATTTAAAAGTTGTCACGGATGCTCATTAGTATTGATGATTATTAACATGTATGTATGTAGTACCAGCTACGTAAGCTATAGAAATTTTTGTAAATTCTAGATTTTGAAAAAAAATATCGTAAAGAAAATACGTGGTTACGGGGTTACACTTAGGGGGGAAATTTTCATTACTTTTTTCAGTAGGATTATCTGTTCTCGAGATAGAAGCGATTATAGAAAAAAATATATGGCAATGCCTACTTTGAGATACGAGTGATGTATAAAGCTATAGAAGTGTTGGAAAATTCAGGATTTTCAAATTTCTTTTTCTCCCATCACGAAGAAAATATGCGGTTGCGGGGTTACTAAGTGGGAGGAAGTTTTCATTATTTTTTCAGTAGGATGTACCGTTTCCGAGATAGAAGCGATTATAGAAAGAAATATGGCAATGCCTATTTTGAGATACGAGCGATGTATAAAGCTATAGAAATGTTGGAAGATTTAGGATTTCAAATTTCTTTTTCTCCCATCATAAAGAAAATATGAGGTTGCAGGGTTACTAAGGGAGAGGAAATTTTTATTATTTTTTCAGTAGGACGCACCATTTTTGAGATAGAAGAATTTTACAAAAATTAAAATGATTTTTTTTTGTAATTAACATCCCCTAAACCTAGAAAAGGACACGTAGATTCATGTTTTTAAAAATAAATGTCCGCTTATTTGAAATTCAAAATGGATATCATTTTTATATTCAGCACCCCTAAAAACCTCGAAAACGACACCCGTATCAATTTTACAGAAAAATAAATGTTAGCCATTTTGAAATTTCAAAATGAATCTACACAATATCTACACCCCCCCGAAACCGAGAAAAATTAAAAATGGGAATTTTGTACGCTCCTTTACGTTTTTTTTTGTGTGCGCTCGTTTTCCTGCTTATTATGTTTTTTGAATTACCTACATCAGGGAAAATATATGTGCCTATTCTTAAATTAAATGTGTACTCTCAAATTGTCGCCAAGATAGTTATTTGTTCGCTTAAATAATATATGTCTGCCAGTTTGGAATATTCAGTGAAAAAAACTGGTATTAATTAGTTACCAGATTAGAAATTTTTTGTACCTTATATTCTTTCGCCAACTCGGTAATTTAGTATTCAATATTCGGTTTTTTCACACCCAAAATTTGATTGTTTTATCGCAAGTTTAAATACATGCCTATTGTTACATAAAGAACCGTCTGCTTAGTTGTCAAATCCCATACATTTTGTTTTCGAACTTCGTCGTCGTAATTAGCTATAGCAATTTGGTTACTAGGGCTCAGGCCAAAATTTAAGGTCACATGTGTCATGTCATATAATAATATATTTTTGAAACGATAAACAAATAAGTAGTGATTACGCTTCTTGAAAACCAATTTTTGTTTTGAAGACACCTGTATAGTTATTTGATTAACTAAAATTAGAATACATACCTTGAAACCGGTCAAAGTAGATTCTAGAACCCTTATCCTATTCTCCTTTGAGCTTATAATTATTGCTGAAGAACCATTGTTTAATATTTTCAATTGTTGGATTTCCATTTTCAATCTTTTTATTTCATCCAGTGCTATTTCTTCAGAGAAACATATTTTCACATCTTCGAACACTTTGCTTTCACTTTCACATTTGGAACCAAGGAGCCAGTGGAGGAACTCCGAGTTAGTGAAATCATACGTAAACAAACGGGTAACGAAACTCATGCAATCTGAGAAGGCACTAGGTTCCAAATTGTAATATTTCCTCAGCGTATCGTACGAGAGTACGGTATTATGACACAACTCCATTTCTACGGCCAACACTTTAAGTTGATAAAATATTGCGTCCAATTCCTTCTTCTTGTAATAGTACATTTTGGAGAATGTTTTGGGCATGCGCAAGTTTTTTAAGTTGTTATCCTGGAGTACTTGGCTTTTGCTCTGGCCGCCCACGCGGACGATGTGATTCGTGAACTTCAGTAATTCCTCCAGGAATTGGTCCAGGGCATGGTTGGTGCAGCATATGACAAGCATGGGCGAACTGCTGAAGGATATGTTATTTAGGAGCGTGCCGGCAATTTTCGTTCCTAAAAAGGTCTTGCCCGTGCCTGGCGGTCCCTGGATAACCACAAACTCCTTGGTGAGAGCGAACTTGAAAGCCTCCATTTGCGACTCGTCGAGACCAAATTCTTTTGACGTCGGCCATTCGGGGTAGAGTACTCTGAACCATTTCTTACGTCCAATATTGTCCTCGATGAAATACGTCGTGTTGAGTTGAAAATATGCGGGCGGTAATATTTGTTTCTGAAAAAAAAAATTACGGGTATGGTGCTAACGTGCAGATGGGTTACATGATGGCTTATTTTAAGATCAATATAAATAATGTACAGTAACGGAACCTAAAATTTTTACATACGATTGAGCGTAGCCGAGCGGAGCGCTAGTCTATAAAGAAGGCGTTGACAGTGCGCAAGCGTCGCGGCACACCGCACAACCAACTAAAACTCGTTAGTCGTTCAATGCAGCGACAAGCCCTGGCGGCGCGGTGTGACACTAAATACTTATGCTATTTGAGGTTTCTTAAAAAAAAAAAAAGCTTTTGCTCTGAATTTTCTGTGGCCTTCAGGATTCCAGATCATATAGTCCCAACCTTGAGGGTTTGTATTCTATGGAACAGCCGATACAAAACTTACATCTACGTATACAATGTACTTCTGCATGGGGATAGGTGGCGTGGCATGTTGCAGCACCTTCAGCACCTTGTGATAAGGCTCGAAGTACACGTCGCTCTCGACCATCAAGTACTCGTGCGAAAACACGTCGATCGTCAGTCCTTTACTGAATTCGACGATTATCTAGAAAATATAATGAATACAGAGAACGAATTTTTCAACTGCGTGTAGTAGGTGAAATCTGAAACAATAGGGGCAGGACCTACTACCTACCACCTACAGGTGATGTGTGAAAGAGTTATCAACCACTGAGGGTTGAAGGCAGTTCTAATATTGCCATTAAATAAAGCGGGTTGGTGTTACACAGGTGAAAGTTAATACTTACATGTATTTTTAATGCTAAACCATAAAATAATAACAATAAAAATGGAGTGTGCTACCCTTATAACTTAGGGGTATGAAAAATTGTTTATAACCTATTCTCATACCACCGAATACACCTGCCAAATTTCATAAAAATCGGTCAAGCCATTTCGAAGTTGTTTAACAAACACTGTGACATGAGAATTTTATATTTAAGTTAACTCACTTGTTTGTCTTTTTCACTGGTAATCACAGTCCCGCACATCACCCATTCAAAGTTGTCATGTGTAAATATCAAGAGGGAGCCGTGCATGAAGGTCTTTGCTCCCTTGTAGGCCTTCAGATCCTCAGACTGACTCAAGTCCACAAGATATCCAACTCGGTTCGATGCCAACTTGATATTGGTGATGAACACTTTTCTGTACACCCTGTAGAATTTAAATATATCCATATCATCACCTTATACTTTAAAAGAGACAATCTTGTATATATATAATCGGTTTCTCGAAAATGGCTGCAAGTATTGCCATTAAATATAGTATGCAGGGAGTTTTGAAGGAGAAAATTCGATCAAGCTAGGTCTTATCCTAGGAAAACTGCACATTTTTAATATATATATATATATATATATATATATATATATATATATGTTTTTTTCTTTTGTCGTGCAACTATATATCAATAATTTCAACTCCATTATGTCAGTCCGATTGGCATTATTTATAGGATTAAATAATTTTATCATAATATATATTATATTTTATAAACTTTTAGACCATTTGCAAGACTAAGATTATAATAACCAAGCAAAGGCTAAATTTGTATTTACCTGATACTAACATCTTTGCAGTTTTTTAAGGACTTATTTTTTCTAAACTGATCTGCAAAAAATGTCATATTATGTGTATATAAATGTTATATTTTTTAGATCCTGTAATATAATTTCACCACACTTACCAAACACAAAAAATTTGAAACAATATTATATTTTTAAAAATAAAATACCGAAATTAAAATAGTTTTATATCTACAAAAAATAACACATGCAAAGAGTGCTTGTCAAGATGGACCTCTGGTGGCCTCACTCACTCGCTGAAACTCAATGCAAGCATTATTTCACATTGCTCTTGTGAGGTCCAGGTATTTATCCAGTCGAGCCTGCCCTATTGTGGCAAAAAAGGGTGTCCCACATCTAAGTCATCTCTGCTTTGCAGGTGTGAAGAAGGTAGTTACATTTGAATTTAAAATATTATGAACAATTACTCACTTATTCCTTCTTTTAATGTCCTGTAACAGTCCTCTCTCAGCAATTTAAACTGTATGTCCAAGTAATGTTCCACGCTGGCATAAGCACCATCGGTTATGTTCGGTTTGATGCTATTTACAGATTCAAAGTCTGCACAATACTTGAAATTTGGTACAATACTCAGATGCTGGTAGTGGCTTTTGCCATCATCTGGATTTAAAATGTCATCTAACTCCGAAGACACTTTTGGTTCATTTATTTCAGTTGTTGGACTTGTTGGTATGTTCACCTGAAACAATATATTTATAAGGTTTGGTATTTATTATCTCTTCTTGAATATTAGTTTCTAATTTCTCTGTTAAAATGTAAGTGGATACCTGAAGAGCATTATACATAGGTACATCATTAAGTATTTTCTTCAGATCCTTTTTTAGATTTAAGATATTTTGGTAAAAGTTTGGACTGATGCTCTCAGAATGGTTTTCTTCAACTCCTAAAGCGGAAACATCTGTTATTTCCACTACCTTAACCAATTGTTCCAAATATACTTTTCTATTTTTATAAAAATTAAATATGCCTTTGTAAAATTCCAGTAGGTCAGAGTAAAAACAATTAGCGTCATTCCATAGTTGTAAATTTCTACTTTTTTGTGAAAGCCTTACATCTGGTAAATTTTTCACATAGTCATATAATTTGTTAAAAACGTCCGACTCCATAAGCTTAGTTTCTAAAAGCTGGAGGAGTTTGGAACTATCGTTTTTATTGAGGGATTTGTATAAAGTCTTTAATGTTTTGATTATTAGGACGATGAAATCATCGGACAGATCTGAAGAGAACAGTAGCCAGAAACCGGGCCTTGATTCGAGTTCCAAATTTAAAATTGGTGGTTCCAGTTGCGATATTTCGTATAATTTTCTAAATCCTATTGCTTTTTTAACGTATCCTTCCTTAGTATCTTGTGAGGGTTGTGCTCTTGGTCCTACTGTTGCAGACGTATTAGCTGGTCGTCTGTCCTCTGTAACGCTCCCATCAAACCAATCTATTCGATAAGACTGACTCATCGCGCGGGATCTTATTTCAACATTATTAAACCACTAAATATTATAATTAAATTAAAATAAAATTATATATATAAACGCAGGTTGAAAGCAGAAAACACGCATACGTAAAGAGTTTGACCATAGTCTTATCTTTTTTGTTTGGCAACTTGACACAAGGGATGCGTATGTTGTGCCACAGACAAATAAAAACGTTAGGAAACAGCTGAAGGAATAAAAGGTAGGTATATCCCTCAGGTATATCCGAATTTGGGAAAAAGTTAATTAAAATAGCACATGAGAAAAAAAACTACATAAAATAAAATGAATTAAATACAACTTAAAATGTAAATGTATGAAAAATTAAATATTATTATTATTTAGAGTTATGTAATTCGATAAACATTCGATAAATAATAATAAATTAATAATTATATACAACTTTATTATTTGAACTAAGTAATAAATTTACAGAATTAGGAAATGGAATAGGAATTAATGATAAGTTTAGAATAAATGGGAAAGATCATGGAGGGGACAAGACGAAATGATGAATGATCTATATCGCCAATTTCTCCACTGTCGCAAAAAACGTCACTTCGAATACCAATTCTCATAAGATGCGTTGGAATGCATATATGACCCAGTCTCATTCTATTAATAGAAGTTGTTACATTTTTAGAAAGTAAAATTTTAGAAAACCAAGGCTTAATTGGGATCACTCGTTGAATCGTTCGATACTGTAATCCTTTTGTTTGACTACTCAAGCTCCATGACTCATTCCATGATTTCAGAAGTGAGCTTCGGGCAAGAGCAGCCAAACCATGCGCGTAATTATAGTAGGGGAACACATCGCCACTGTCGAAGGCATCCTTCCCCAATTTATCGGCCAACTCATTGCCAACAATGCCACAATGGCTTGGTATCCATACAAATGCTACTGAACAGCCCTTTAATTTACATTTATACAGAAGATTTCTGACCTGAATAGTAACCGGAAAAGAATTTTTTGATTTGAACGGAATTTACTAAGATATTGTAGAGTGCATAAAGAATCTGAAAATATTAATGCCTTCTCAAGCCTACTGAGTAGTATATGCTCACAGCTCAACAGCCTTAACATTATCCCGTAAACACAGATGTTTTAAGGAGGAAATTTCACTTTTGCACAATATTATATAGTAAATGCAAGACGCCTACTTCCACACAATGACACAAAAGTCTGTATTATTCTTAAATGCATCTGTAGGTATATAATATATGGTGCCATCCCAGCAAAATATTATTTGTAATATATTTAAATATGTTAGTTATAAGAGAGGGATTAGATTTATGGTGCCAATATTTATTATTACTATAACAAAGATAAAATAAAATTTTAAGTTTCGGAATTAACGGATGATTTTGAAATTGGTAACAGCGAACAAAAAAATTATCTGCTAGATATTGTCGACGGAGTTGAAGAGGAGGCTCACAACATTCCAGCTGAAGCGCATTTACTGGAGATAATATAATAGCTCCGCAAATTATACGCAAAGCTTTGGCTTGTATTTTATCTAACTTTTGTAATCCACTAATGTTACACGGATCTAAAAGAAAAGTCCCTTAAGTTTCACCATTTTTTTTTTATTAATATAATATGACGTCGGATTATCTTAAAACCATTTGCCAGTGTCAAGTAAAAAAGGCGGTAATAGAACTTTCGTTTCAATTTTCAACACTGTATTCCTATATCGTCAAGTATAAAGTCTAGTCAAAGTCCAAATATATAGTCATTACAGTTTATGAGTCATGTCAGTCGATTCAGTAAGGTGGTAGAAGCTTTACTGAAAGTTCCTAGAGAGTTTTGGCGGGAAACACAAAATAGCACGTTTTTAGAAGTTGTACCACTTGCCCACACTTGTGCACGATAACGAATATTTAATGGTTAATATTCTACCAATATTACACATTAAGAACCGAAATAACACAAATTTATGAAGTTTTACAAATTCCACAATATCACCCATTGAACTCCCCGGCAAAACTCCCGACAATAGTTATATGATTTGACAATTTACCATCTCGTTCTTCTTCTTTTTATATTTGGCTCCGTAATGATTCGTCAATGTCAGAGTGAGTGACGGCAACTCTGCTGACAATTAACATGTCAAAATGATAACTGACATACAGCTGAGCGGATGTATTTTTTTAATATGGCGATACAGCATAAAACCTAGTTAAAACTATTGCCAATGTAAGTTAAAATGGCGGGAAATAGAATTTTCGTTTTCAACATCGTTTTGACGTGATGACGTCTTATAAATTGATGAATGTCGGCTGCACACAAGAAATATTGTCATGTTCCGCCTGAGCCGAGCGTGCAAGAGAGAGTGCAGAACAACTAAGCGCTTGGCTTGTGATGACGTTATCACGTAAAATTATCGTCCGTAAACTGACATATCAGACAACCATTTTTTTATAGATTGAAAGACTAGTCAAAGTCCAAATAAATTGTTGTCAGTGCAGTCAATAAGTCAAGTCAGAAGTCCACAGTAATATGTAACTGTCAGTGTCATTATTGACATTGATAGATGTCATGAAGTAAAGCCTATATAATTAGTTTATTTTAGTTGGCCAAAAGGCTATACATAGTGTAGACGTTATTTTATATTAAGCATATCTCATAATATGTAATACGTATCTGTGGTAAGCACCAATAAGTAAACCAATAAGTAAGGAGAGTATAAGAATTGTTGCTGTATTATTATCATCACCACTCTAGGCACAAGAAGGACATACAAATCAAGAGGTCGTAGCTCGTTACAGTCAGACGATTCAGTTAAGTGGTAGACACTTTATTGAAACTTCCTAGGGAGTTTTGGAGACATAAATTATACATTAAGAACCGAAACAACACAAATTTATGGAGGACATACAAAAACGACGTCACTCTTCTAGAGCTCCGCCAAAACATGAGCGGATGTTACCTACGTCCTACCTACGTCTTTATACTAATCCATTACTCAATCTCCAAACCCTAACTCGTTATTTGAACATACTTTACGCTGTAAGATTAGGGCAAACCAACCAAGTAAAATATGATTTAATACACAGAATAATAATGTAAGTATAATATTAAACACACATCTTTTATTTATTTATTTAATAATTTATGTACACATAGTAAAACATTGACATTGACAACTTAAAAACAGGAAACAGTTTTGTACAAAGGCGCTGCTTATTCCAAATTGAAATTTCTTCCAGCAGACCTGATACAGGAAAGTTAAGTTATAAAAGTAACAATATATGGTGCGTACTACTACAATTTACATATAACAATAATAATAAACGAATGCATATATATACGAATACTTACATACAGGTGACGGAAATTCGATACATTCCTTTGAAAGACAAAAAGTAGACCTCATTTACAGTAATATTTTTCATGGTATCCCCTATCCGAAAGTTGATATTTACAAAGTTATTGAAATTTCAAAAATTTTTTCATTATTTTCGACTTTTTGACTTTGACATGACGTATTTTTAAAAATGTTTGTCTTTTTAGTGATTTTTTTTATGTATTTTAACCGTCAATGAGTCAAAAAATATTTTTAAGGAATAAATAGGGACAAACTAAGCGAGAATTTTTCATTATGAGACATGAAACAGAATTTTCTTTTTTCACGCTCACATTTTTCTTAAAAACAGGTGATTTTCTTTAAAAAGTTGTATGATACAATGCGTACAAATACCTTAAATAACTTTCTTACCTCATAAGCTTCCAAAAAAGGTACAAATATGTACATAAAAATATGAACATGTAATAAACAAAGACAAAACAATCATCAGGTAACGTTATCTCAAGAATTACTCTACCTGAGGCGACCTTTTTTTTCAATTGTTTTCTTTGTTCAAACTTCGGGATGTTTCGGCTACTGTCGTCGCGGCCTTTTGTCAATGAGTTACCGACTGGCTTAGAGAGCAAATTTAGTAGCTAATATTAGTTTTAAGTCAACTATTGCCGTGTACGGACGTATTGTTGCTTTAAACTACACCCTTACTTCTACTTGTGATTTTTTTGTATCGCGATGGCTGCTTTTGAGTACGATGAATACGCTGACATCTTGTTTTGTTACGGACTTTGTAATGGTAATGCTACTGCTGCACGAAGAACATACGTTGAACGTTTTCCGAATCGACGAGTGCCAAACGTTAGAGTGTTTTCAACAACATTTCGACGAATTCGGGAAAGCGGCCGTGTTGATAGAAGAAATTGCGATCCTCCATGTCTGCATTTATCATAAAACGGCAGAATTCCATTCTTCTAACCGGGTCTCCCTCTTCCAACGCTTTTTTTAACGCCTTATTTTAAAAATACGTCATGTCAAAGTCAAAAAGTCGAAAATAAAGAAAATTTTTTTTGAAATTTCAATAACTTTGTAAATATCAACTTTCGGATAGGGGATGCCATGAAAAATATTACTGTAAATGAGGTCTTCTTTCTGTCTTTCAAAGCAATGTATCGAATTTCAGGTCACCCTGTAGATATATTATAATAAACTAATATATATCATAATCATTACAATTGCAATAAAATATTGGATAAAAATTACATACTTATAAATAATAATCAATCATACTATATAACACTTTAATTATTAAAGGCTAAGCTGAGATAGTGCTCACGCAGCCTTTTCTTAAATAGCCCAAGTGTCTTACACTCACGTATCTGAGTTGGTAAGGAGTTCCAGAGCTTAGTAGCGTGGACCGTGAAGGAGTAGGCAAAAAAGTCAGTACGATGGGGAGGGATATCTAGAAGGGTGCGTCTAAAGGGTCTACAAGATAAATTGTGAAAATTAGGAAAGGAGAAGCGCTCTTTTAAGTAAGAAGGAGATGAGGGACTAAATAAAGTATTGAAAAGAAAACATACTATGCGATAATTTCTGCGAAGGCGAATAGGAAGCCACTGGAGCTGCTTTCTGTATTGGGATACGTGGTCTCGTTTCTTTTATCCAAAAATAAAACGTATGGAGAGATTCTGCAAACGTTCTAACTTGTTTAGGATCTCTTCATTTGCATCCAGGTAACAGACGTCAGCATAATCGATTATAGGTCGAATAAGGGTTTGTGCCAAAAGAATTTTAGTAGGAGCTGGAAGGAAGTTTTGGAGTAACTTGAGAGAATGGAGGGTGTGGTAAACTTTACGGCTAACATTGTTGGTATTGGCATTCCAAGACAGGTGAGAGTCAAAGATTACTCCCAGGTTTTTGGCAGAGTCGGAAAAGGGAATCAATGAACCGTTTAGACTAATGGGAGGAAGTGTTGATTTATTTAGTAGTGCTAACATCCGTTTGCTACCTATTAATAATGCCTTTGTTTTAGCTGGGTGTACAATTAGACCAAAGGATTGTGCCCATTCACTTATTCGACTAAGATCATCATTAATAAGAGCTATAGCGGATGCTGCATGAGGAATAGTGAAATGACGGTATATCTGAAGATCATCAGCAAAAAGATGATATTTAGCCACTTTTACCTTGGTAATAAAGTTAATGAAGATTGAGAAGAGAAGAGGAGAAAGCACTCCACCTTGGGGAACACCCGCATCAAGATAACACCAATCTGAGAAATTATCATTGACTTGCACTCGCTGCGAGCGACCCCGAAGGTAGGAGTTAAACCAGGACAGGACAGAAGGGGACATATTGAGAGACTGGAGCATACCGACTCGGATATCGAAGTTAATGGAATTGAAGGCATTGCTAAAATCTAAAAGAACGAGGACACTAAGAGATTTATTTTCCATAGCCCACCGAATGTCATCAGTGACATTTACAAGTGCAGAAACAGTGCTATGACCAGTACGAAAGCCAGATTGTAGTGTACTTATTAGTTTATTTTTAATCAAAAATGAAGAGAACTGCTGGTGGACGATATGTTCTAAAACTTTAGATAGGAATGGCAGTATAGATATAGGACGAATATATGATAGAGAAGTAGGATTATTCACTTTTGGTATAGGAAGGATATTTGCCATTTTCCAGGATTGTGGGAAACAGCAAGAGGAAAAAGAGAAGTTAAAGATATGAGTGAGTGAGTTAAAATAGGCAATAGAAAGGGGAGAATCAGTTTAATCATTTTAGAACAAAGCTTATCACAACCAGCTGCCTCAGAAGAAATTGATAAAACTGCCAATCTGACCTTAGCTTCCGTACAAGGAAGAAAGGAAAAGGATGGACAGGTGACAGGTAAGTTGGACAGAGATTGCAAAGTATTGATTTTAGCACTAGCACTTAAAGTCACAGGGGGCTGAGAGAAATGTTTATTGAGGGTATTCAAGTTATAATCTTTGGGAGAGGAAACAGGAGTTTTGCCAATACCAACGGATTTAAGAAATTTCCAGACATCTGCAGTGCCACGGTCAAGGAGAGAGGAGTAAAAATATCGTCGCTTAGCATCACGACATAAATGATTACAGTGATTACGTAGAGTTTTGAACTTGGTGTTAACTTTGTTAGGAAAAAGCTTAAATTTCCTTTTGGCCCTATCACGTGCTGCCATTCGCTCCTTGATGGCTTCAGTAAACCATGGAGCCGGGTTGTGCTTTATTTTTATTCTCTTGACAGGCGCGTGGTGATCATACAGCTTTAAAATTATATTGTTAAAGCTGTCAACTTTGTCGTTTATATTCGAACTTTGAAGCACAGATGTCCAGTTCAAATTTTTAGCATCTAGCTCAAGCGCTTGGAGATCAATATTTTTAAAACTACGTAAGAGGAAGGATTGGGAGCATCTTTATTAATGATAAGAATAGCTGTTGCCCGCGTAAATACAGTATCCCAAGGGAACACTGAACTTTTTCGGGATAAAAAGTATCTTGTGTTTTAATCCAAAGCTTAAACTACTACCATACCAAATTTCATCCAAATCAGTTTTTTTTTTCATCAAATTTTTTTTGTGAAAGAGTAACAAACATCCATCCATCCATCCTCACAAACTTTCACATTAATTATTATAATATTAGTAGGATTACGTAGCAGTTTGTAGTATGTTTACCTTGTTGTTATTCGCAATATTTTCTGAGACTACTAACTACGAGTATATTTAAATACAATAACTTTTTAACCGACATCCAGAAAAAAGAGGCGGTTATATTACGTTCGGCTGTATATATCTGTTGACCGATTTCCAAAATTCTTTTTTTGATGTAAGGGTATAAATCCGAAGTTGGACCTGCTGTCACAAAAGTGGTGACCTGATGATGGGATCGATGAGCAATCGAGGGAACTCTTCAAAATATATATGAACACAATATGTTGATTTTTACTTTTTCTGAAGTAACCCAAGAATTATTATGCTACCAAAAAGTTAGATTTTATACCCACGCATACCCTAGATCCAAAAGCACTGAACAGAACTCCTGACTCCTTATAAACACATGTTTGATGTGGATGTTTTTATCAGGATGTTGTTCGGGCTGGTACCGACTTCAAAATTATGAAGATTGAGTAGAGAAATAGTTAAAATTTTAGCCAAATTTAAAAGGGGAGTTATTTAGAAAATAAGTTTTATTTCATTCTTTTTTGTGCATTTTTACTTTGGAAGTCGGTTTAATATTTTGTTTAAAAAATAATTCACATAAAACTATTAAAAAGTTAAAAATATTTTTATGATGGGCACATCTCAGAAGTTGCGAAACCGACGACCCGGAAAAGTCATTTAAACCCTTATTTAGGTGGATGGTAACTTTATAAGTTAATTAATGAATTCGTTTTGACTCATAATGATCTAAAGACGGGAGGGAATTTGTTTGGTGTTACAAGAGGGAATTTATAAGACCTTACATGAATTATCATCATTTAAATTAATAATAACCACGCTAAAAAAACACGCTAACACAAATGTATATAAGTATTTATTACTTTGTTCTATAAATATAATAATATTATTTTTAATCATCGGCAACACCAGCACGCGTAGCATGCTGCATGATTATCGTAGAAGCACAGATTAATAAATAGTTACTACGTAAGTACCTAGACGGGCGTTTTGTCTACACAAGAATGACAAAACCTTTGTTAATCTATCATATTATTACCTATTCTTCCGTAGATATAAATAATTTCTACGGTGTTCATGCTTACTGCGGAGGTGGTACAATTGCATTGCCGGTCTACCGCGGTTCTCACTCACTCGCCTAAATACCCCAGCTGTTATTTCGAGATATATATATATTTTGTAAGGCAGTGGTATCTCTCCTCTGGCGAGCCGGCGCATTCGTGCTGAAGCATGGCTTTACCCCGAAATGCTTTATTCTACACTAGATGTTACCCCCCAAGTAGCACAAAAGTGCTGTATATCAGATGTATTACTGTGCACAATGGAATCCAAAGGGGTACTAGCTAGCTTAATAAGAGCTGTAGAGGCGCTGTAACAGCTCATACAACTTTGATTTGGGCACAAATTAAACAGATGTTAGCTGAATAACTGTGACATTTACTGTCTGTGTACTTTTACTGTACTTTACTGTGAATTATTAAAAAAAAATATCAAACCGACTTCCAATGTAAAAATGTACAAAAAAGAATGAAATAAAACTTATTTTCTAAATAATTCCCCTTTTAAATTTGGCTAAAATTTTAACTATTTCTCTACTCAATCTTCATAATTTTGAAGTCGGTACCAGCCCGAACAACATCCTGATAAAAACATCCACATCAAACATGTGTCTATAAGGAGTCAGGAGTTCTGTTCAGTGCTTTTGGATCTAGGGTATGCGTGGGTATAAAATCTTACTTTTTGGTAGCATAATATTCTTGGGTTACTTCAGAAAAAGTAGAAATCAACATATTGTGTTCATATATATTTTGAAGAGTTCCCTCGATTGCTCATCGATCCCATCATCAGGTCACCACTTTTATGAAAACGGGACCAACTTCGGATTTATACCTTTTACATCAAAAAAAGAATTTTGGTAATCGGTCAACAGATATATACAGCCCAACGTAATATAACCACCTCCTTTTTTCTGGATGTCGGTTAAAAAGTTATTGTATTTAAATACCTATACCGGAACACGCCGAAAAATTAATGTAGAATCCACATTAGTGCGCTTAACTGATTAGTTACAATATTTGCGTATATGTTACCCGTTTTAAAGCTGTACATGAATATGTGGCTGACTTGTTTTACACAATAACTACAGGTATCAGCTCATTACTGATTAATGTACCACGACACATTGCTTGTCAATACATGATCATACATAAATGGATACATGAGGTCCAGTAGTTTTGGAGCCAATTCAATGCAAATAAACAATCAAAGAAATCTTTCTTCTAAAATAATAATATTATTATTATTTATTATTAGAATCCGGGACTTCGTGTGTGCAAAGGAAATCCGGTAAGGTAAGCTGGAGCCGTACATTTTGTTGCGTTAAAAAGTAGCTTATGTCCTTCCCCGTGGTCTCTATATCTGTGCCTATCAAAATGGGCCCAGTAGCTTCGGAGCCTATTCAATGAGTGTTCCTATCTACCGGGACGGGAAATTGGCCCTTGTCAACATGAAGCCATTAATCAGCGTCAAAACGATCAGGACACCACAATCGCTTCCGAATTTTTCTGCTACCGTCCTTAGGCGTTTAACGAAAAAGTTTTGGTTAAGTGACAATGGAGTTATGTACTAGGTATAAGTAGGTGTATCTTAAGACACATTATATTTTGTACAAGCATTTATTTGCCGTAAAATGAAAAACGTGGCTTTTGACTTTCGATTGAAATAATCAGTGTTCAGTGTGGTGAGTGCGAGACAGTCACTACTCGCCGTAAAGAAGTTAACTACAATTTGTATGACATCGAGTTAGTTACCATTGTTTGCCACTAGGGGCGTTGTTTCGACGCCATACAAATTGTAGTTAACTTCTTCACGGTGAGCAGTGACAAATACTCGCACACAGCACACACGTTGGTAATTTTCTTTACTGTTATATATGGAGCAGGGAGCCAGGCTCGGCACGAACGGACTGGCTAAAGATAGATGTCGTAGTTGTCAATCCTCATATAAAATGTTTTATTTTCGAAGTACCCTCCAATTATTGTTTTTGTTACGTTAAGTCATTTTGCTAGATATTTCTTATATAATCCGGATTCCAGAGGGCCTGGAAAAATTCAGAGCACTGAAAATATAACTCTGCGCTACTACAATAGAGTTGAAAATCAAAGTGTCGAGTGTAGAGCTGTCATACTTAAATATGACATAGACATTGGAATCGACACTTGTTCGATTTTCAGCTGTATTGTATTAGCGCAGAGTTCTGTAAATGTCCAGAATTTTCTCCGGCCTACCAGGTTCCAGACAATATAGTTGGGACTATATTGTCCGGAATCTTATATTGTGCCTCATAACTAAGTTCTAATGTGTTTTGAACCATTCTCTTGTGGGTGTTGACCTTTTTCTTGTAGTTTTTTGGTGACCGCCTTGATTTTATAGTTTAATATATTATTTAAATCTTATATTAAACTCCAACCAAATATTATATTAAAAACCAGCCTCACACAGTGTCGAGTGCATTACACAGCCTATAATATTTTACATGTGCCCCCGACAACATCCCTGTGACAAGACGAAGATTGGATTCCAATAACAATAAAACACATTCAACGGAATTGTTTACGACTTGTCAATCAATTAGCAATATATCTTTATAAATAAAAAAGAATTATGCGAAACGTTTGTACGCACATAACTTCAAAACGACTGCGCCAAATTGGATAAATCGTTCTTATACGTTCATTATTATCAAGTGAAGGAATCTGTATAAAAAAAAATGATAGCAAATATTTTAAAAAATATGGCGGTACTAAGTTCGCCGGGTCAGCTAGTATACTATATTCTTTGTTATTGACATATACGGCCCGCCAGACTATCCTCATATTCTTATTGATAAAATGTATATTATCATATTATTTTAGTATTAGCTGTGTACTTACAATGAACGTTTGCGTCACCGTTGGCCAATTCTTAGATACAAAAAAAGTATGTAATTGTAATAGGTACAAAAAAACTTTTTTTACAGCCTTTAAAATGATTCTTACGTATGTTATAGTAGAATAAATCAATATTGAACATTAATATCCGCAACTTTAGAGCCTTGTACCTAAAAATTGGTCCACGATACATACTAGCGGGTATGCATATGTTCATTGTAGTACATACTGATACTTCTAAACTAAATAAAATTTATCAGTAAGAACATAATTGTAGTCTGGCGGGCCTGGGTTCTCAGTCCATAAGGTAGATGTCATAATACACTAAACTACCTATGGTCCAATCGGCAGCGTCTGGATCAGAACTGACAGTGTATGGGCGTGCATGGAGTATAGAGTTAAGGAGTACAATCTCTAGGATAGAAAAGTGTCAAATAAGGGTGGCGCCCACATGGGCGCTACTCTAGGTACAGACCTAGAGTGTCAATTTTAAAGAAAGCGGCAAAATTGGAAAAGAGAATTAAATGAGAAAAGGCTTCCGCTTTGCAATGGCGCACTTTTCACAATTAATATGTTAGTTGATAAAGGTGTTACTACGCAAATTTGTTTAATAAAAGTAAGTTTTATGATGGATATAACTAAATAACTAAACTCAACTCACTTCACTCCATCTCTTATTGCTATCTTCACATCACACACCCTTTTCACTCGCTATGAACTCTAGCGCCATTATGGACAGTTTTGAAACTGTTATTTAATTACTTTTATCGGACACTTTTTAGCTTTTCTGCCTTAGGGAGGTTACACTCCTTACACCATGTGGGCGTGGGCATGACAGGTTATACTGTTTATGTGAATATGGACTCAATTGTGCAGCCGATTGGATCAAGCCGTAGTGTCATGCCGATTGGACGATAGGGCAGTATGGCATAGATGTATATATTATAGACGAGGCATCCCCACATAAATGGCTCCACTTTTAGAGTTTTTTGGGGCCATTTTGATATATTTTGAGGTATGACGAAAACCAAGGTGGCGTAACTTCTTCTTGTATGAAGATTTGATGTGTCAGATGTGCGTCATAGGCCTATCTTTAGTTTTGAAATCTTTGCAGTAAGGTGTATGGCTACTGTTGAATACGAGCACGAACCGTTCCTCTAGCCCCAGTATTATACTTAATCATCGGTCAGTCACCGCCATTGACATAACAATAAATCATATTTCCTTTGTGAATAGAGTTTGAAATATTCTATCCTGAATGAACTCAAGACCTTTTCGATTATTTTTCATCGTGTGAGGTTTATCGAGTGAAAGGAATAGATGATCTGACTTGAGTATGCACGTGTTGCTAATAATTTATCTGGTAAACGAATAACAATTCTACCAAAGATTTCGAACCTAAAGATGCTATGACGGAACAAATCTTCATACAATAAAATTTTTCTAATACTTCAAATGTCAAAAATGGCCCCAAAAATCTCAAAAGTGGGGCCATTTAACTGGAGACACTTTTGCCCCAACATGCCTCGTCTATAATATACTATGAGATCTACTTAATTTTATGCATTATTGACCTCAAAGTGAGCGAAAAATGCTATTATTTATTTAAGCATCTGTACAAATAAATAAAATTGAAGTGTCTGTTTGTAATTTAAATTATGCACTAAACGCATATAATAGTATATACCAATTTTTTTGCATTATTGTTTTTTTTTTATTGTAAGAACCGTAAATACTTTCATATGTATTAAGTGAAAAGCTGTTAATTTAAAATTACAAACATACACTTTAAATTTATTTATGTACACATAAATTTATATGGCCCTACTGATTATACAGGGTCTGCATGACTATAATTCTTAATGTTATTCCACAAACATAGAAGTTACGAATCGATTGATTTTCAGCTTGATTTAATTCAAACACCAATACAATCAGTAATTGTCTAATTAGTTTGCCGGCAAAACCCAAATCGCAATGTATTTTGTGCATTCGGGTAGAAAAGTAGCTGTAGTAGAGTTGCAATAGAATAATATATTGTAGACAGTAGGCTTGTTGACTGGGCCTTTAGTCAAGATGCATTCGATAATTGCGACAATGAAGTTCGAAATCAAAAATAATCGGTTGTCTGTAAAGTCGGTTTACTGACGATAGTTGAACGTGACAACGTTATAAGAAAATACTGATGTATCGCTCACTCAAGTAGGAGAGAGACAGATGTCGAACGCTGCCGAACGCGGAGGCCGATTGTGCCTCTTTGTCGCTCGTTCTGCGCTCTCGCTTGCACTTCAAGCCTTAAATGGAACGCCTCAGAGCGAGGTAACGCCGCATGAGTCATGTTTTTTCGTGCGTGCAGCCGGCTCCATCGAATTATAAGACGTTGTCACGTCAAAATGTATGGGATTTGACATAAGTCATGTGACATGTCGCTTGCGATGCCATTTATACATTTTTGATTTCGAACTTCGCCGTCGAAATTATCGAATGCATCTTGACTAAAGGCCCTGATTTTTTATTGCATAAATAAATAGCACTCTGTCTTCAGCCCCGGATTTATAAGGTTGTCCAAAGTTAATTACGGACATTTGGGGATATACTAAGGTATATCAGTATTGATTTGAATTAGGATGAAGTGGGTAGTACTATATTTTATTTGTAAATAATGGACTTTCTTTCGACTATGAAATGTGAATTTGAATATTTTTTACGTTACAATCTATGACAACAGCTGTTGAATACACGTGAAATGTTTAGTTTAGTTCATTACATTGTGAAATATTGAGGTATTATTACTTGATGAATGTAAAAGAAATATAAAACTTTAACGTGCAATTTTGTAAGTAGTGCATTTCTTGCGAAATTCTGTTTAAACAAATTGCTACCTATACCTACACGCAATAAAAAAATCAGTCAATTAGCCTATTGGAATAACGAACTGGACCAACTTTTAGTTGCGGTACCCTAAAACAAAAGAACATTAAAGAAAACCCCACTTCCGCTTAATGATGGGAGATAATTAATGAGTTAGCGAAATTAATTCCAGCGGCCCAAACGACCGGATGTCTTCATATCTGATCGAGGGTTATTTACGGGTTGATCCCGGGAGCAGTTATATTTTTATTTAATTAAAATAGATTAAGGGGTGTGCTTGATATCATAACTCTTAAGGGCCTTCCGATGCGAGACCGCGACCCGAGACCGAATTAGGGTCGCGGAGCCACTGCTTAGTATGAATTTATATGTAGCACTAAACAATCCGTGCGACCCGCGATCGGTAGCGTAGCCAGAGAACGGTTGGTTTGCTGGTTGCGATCGAGGGTCACGGCGCGGCGGTCGTAAAGATACGACTAAACTTTTGCGTTTCTCGTTTCACATCATTTCAATATTTTTAAACAGGTTTATGGGTGTGTTTGTATGTTTCTACTGTGTACCCATATTTATTTTTATGAATTTTTTTATTTTATTTATTTCTGCCATCGCTAATGTAACAGCAGAATAATAAGGAAGTGTCCGTACCCGTGTCCCATGAAATACATGCAAGATCGTAATAATGAAAAGCAATCTTATGCTATCGGCACTCTAAGTCAGGGACAGAGTGTGAATTGAGAGTCACTCAATTTTGAGTATTCAACCGTAAGACTTATATCGTAAATGATGTATTTTGATGGGTATAAATATAGTTTGATGCCATGATGGATATGTATTGTTCTGTTTTCTTTATATACAACATGAACAATGAACAAGCGACAAAACAAACAAATCTTGGCGGCCATTAGAGGCATTTTCCGTCTCGCAATAAATCTCAATAAGGAAAGGGAGAGATAAACAGGACTTAGGCGGGACAAATGATAATCCAGCCTGGCTGATCTAATTACATTCGGTTTGAGAAAGAGAGAGAATATAGAGTTCAAAGTACACCAAATTTCAGCACAGTTTTACGAGAATTGTGCGAACGGAGGAAAGGTGTGCTGAAAGCTAATATTATTTTTAAATAATGCTAAGAAATATTTTAAAAATAAATAAAAATTATGAATTTATATGGAAAAAAGAAATGTCATTTTGGGAAGTGCCTTTTATACTCTTCTTCTTCTTTTTTTAACATTTGACAAAGCGTAAAGGGAAAAAGTCCACAAATCAAAGATATCGTATTAATAACCAATTAATATGTTATATAATAATGCAATTATACTGTGTTTAAATTAGTTTGTTAAGATTATTAAATTACAATGTTTTATTTCTAAGATTTAAAACAAAAGAAAATCGATATAAGAATCTAATCATAAGAGTAACGCTAACGCTGTTTTAATAAAAGCATTCCTCGATAGATGGCGCTTAAGCCTCTAAATTGACTAAGAATAATTAAGCTAATAATTCATAGACGACGCTAGGAGCGCTGATATAATAGATTTTAACTGAATGGAAATGTAACTTTGTTACAACTTCGCCGTCGAAATTATCGAATGCATCTTGACTAAAGGTCCTGTTACGGCTATCAGTAACAATTATTAGCCATACACCATCGTTTGAATTAGTTAGAACTGACTGTTTATGGCATTGATATAAGTTTATGGGCGTATATTGGCATGGCAGTCACACATTTGTGGTGTATATGGACGACCTGCAGATTGGACCAAGTCGGCAGCGTCATTCCGATGGGACTATTGCTGATTCAACACGGCTTTAAAGATAAACGAAACTAACAAGTTTTAAGATATCTGCACATTGTCAAGCAGTAAGTGTGCTGATTATGATGAATTATAGCTAAGAACACTCTCGACCACGTCAGCTTGCAAACAAAAGATTCAGACTTAAATTGGTTTCTTTGTATAGGAGCTACGGTGCCCCACACACGCTCACACAGACAACACGTCAAACTGCCCCCCTCTATATTTGTCGGGGGTTAAAAATAAGGTTTAAAATGTCGGCAAGCCTGGTAATCGTTATTATTGTGCAAACACTTTTATTCCCCAGGCTAAAGCCAGCTCAGCAAACGATAGCCCTTATTTACGAGGACTTGTTCCTCGCTTACAGGGATTACGCTTAACGAGCCTAATTAGCGTTAAGGGCTTAGGGATTTGAAACAAGTCAATGACATCACAATCGAGAAAGAATTAAAATTTTACACTTCATATTGAAGGTGAAGTGAAGGAGATATTGTGTGGGTAAAAATTATTTCAAAACTAAGGATGAAGTATGACGCAGGTACTTTTGACAGAACAAATCTTCATAAAATAACAAGTAACGCCATCTTGATTACACCATATCTCAAATGAAAGCGATCTTAATTTCACAATACCTGAAATGTCTAAATGGTCCCAAACAATCCCAAAAGGAGCCATTGAAGTGGACAAGTGTTTGCCTAGACAGGCCTCGTCTATAATATATACGTCTGTGGTGGGAAAACCTTAGAAGGCCTGTGAAGTTTGCCAACCGACAGTGTAGCGTAGTATACAGACTACAGCGTCCTTATAAAGAGACTCGAGCCTCAGGGTCAGTCCTGACCCTAACACGGGACTGGACCCGAACCCGAGTTCGAGTTCGCATCCTAGTAGTCTAGGTACACTCCAAAATAGTGTCCGCGACCGCGATATTGATATAGAGAACTCTACCAATACCGCGAACCTCATCGACATTAGGATTTACGCGCGAGAGTCACCCCGACCGTACGCGGAAGGGGAGAGGGACGGCCCTCTCAGTACCGATACGGAAAAAAACGATAGCTCCTCTACCGCGATAACTCGCACGCCGTTAGTTTTTGCTACCGCGCGCGAGCAACCCCACTCCTCAGCGAGTGAGCAAGGGGTCGGACCCCTTAGCAGGAGAAACCCGCGTCATAATAATAGCTCACAATCCGTAGCTGTCCCCACTATCCGGTCTGAACATCACCCGGGTGATGTTAGGGAGGGTCAAACCCTCCCATCAACTCTTACCTTATAAACTAGCCACCAGGCTAGTTATAGTCCGATGTAGCTACAGCGGTCTTAACCCGACCCTTAGCGTAGACCCTTTCAAAAAAAAAAACAGGGTCAGTCTCCAAGAATCTGTATTCTGTGACGACTAATAAAGCATAACTATAAAGGTTTATGTGCACTATATGGAATTTTATCGTCCAGCGGCTATTTTTAGGGTTCCGTACCCAAAGGGTCAAAGACTTCGCTGTCCGTCCACCTGTCTGTCCGTCTGTAACCAGGCTGTATCCCCTTAACCGTGATAGCTAGACAGTTGAAATTTTCACAGATGATGTATTTCTGTTCAGTTGCCGCTATATCAACAAATATTAAAAACAGAATAAAATAAAGTTTTAAGGGGGCTCCCATACAACAAACATTTTTTTGGCTGTTTTGTACGGAACCCTTGAACCGGCAAGTCCACGTGGCCGGATTTATTTTATACATCAATAATAAAAACATAATACTTATTGTGACTTGTCGTTACAAAATACAGAATTTCAGATATTGACCCCATAGCATTGGGAAGTGTTCTACCACATTTTTTATATTATATTTATTGTTTTATTACGTATTAGCATGGATAAAATGTTAGTAAGGATATTGATACGTGTCCATCAATAATATTAAATAATTCTATTTTCTACAGTGTTCAAATAATAGTTAATACAAGTTATAATTAAAAATTAATTTGGCATACTTTATAGTGGATCCAATATATTATAATATAGATTATAGCCCCTTACTACTTAATATATCATTTATGTCGAATTTAATCTGCAAATATAATGGATATCTAAAAATAGGAGGTGTTATTGCAAGCGAGAAAGTTGTTTCATAGTAGCAAAGCGCATTCATATAATATGTACTTACATTCCAATAATTTACTACGTTCAAATTATGTGGAGAGCTGAGAAAGTCTTCTATATAGATTAGCATTCTTTATGGCAGTATGTTATTAAGCTTGAGAATAGAGTTGTAGTAATTAGAAGCCGAGAGCTTTTTAAAACAATAAATAAATAGCTTAAGACTTAAAAATAAATTTCGTAACAATATTATTTTAGATATTCTGTAAATTCGTTAAGATAAGTTAATACTCAAGTAGAAGCCCTTTTATAAATTATAAAATAACAATTACTCAATATTAGGTTACAAACGATACTAAATAGTAAGGTTTTTATATAATTTCGACCGATAGCAATCCCATTGTCCTTTTCCATTCCATTAAGCCTGTCAATGCCAGCGTGGCCGACATCTCGTAGGGTTCCCACCCTTAACTGTCAAATGCATTAAATTAAAATAAAGCATGAATGAACTCCCAAGTGACAGCTAAATTAATTTCTGTTGCGTGGCCGAGGTGGCGTAGACATTTTTATACAGTACGTGGACTTTATAATACTTCCTTTTTAACTTTTGGATGGCAAAGCTGCTGGGGGGCATCGGAACCAACAAAATTTTGAGTGGGCCATGAGAAACATAAGTTTGGGAACCTCTATTGATCTAAGCCATAACCTGTTTCAGGCTTTCGTGACCAAAGGGTTAAAACGACTCCGCTCTCCGTCTGTCTGTCTGTCACTGTTTCTGGCTGTATCTTTCATGAGATACAGCCCGTGATGGCTAGACAGATTCACTTATGTATTTCTTTTGATGATGTTAACAACAAATACTAAAAACAAAACAAAGCCAATTTTCAAGGGGGCTCCCACACAGCCAACGTTTCTTTTGCTCGATATTAATAGCGGCAACGGGTAGACACTTGAAATATTCTCGGAATATTTAGTTGTATAATCACTTTAAAAATAAATAATAAACACCTATTTACTATTGTAGTCCCAGTTTCACAAAACTTGAATGTAACTATTTAAACTCCTAAAGTAACCAACGTAATTAAACAAGCTGTACTGGTACCACATTTTATCTCTCCTGCGGTTGCAACTTTTAAATGAAATGAATTTTATAATTTTAATACTATCTCTGGCTAACCTTAATAGCCTTCTCGAGTATTCCTCTAAAGCCTGACCTGGTGCGAATGGTTTTTCAATATTCACACCCTCTTGCCTTTTTTAATACTGCAGCATAATATTTTTGCATGTCGTTTTAATATAATTTTTGCACACAAGTGTTGTGTTTTTAGCTGTATTTACATTCACCTTACTCATTCTTGTGTGGTTTAAATGGGTCGATTTTTGCCGCACGATTTTTGCCGTACGGTGAAAATTGACCGTGTAAATGGCAATTTGCCTAGGACGTAAGGCAATTGTGGCTGAACAGTGTGAAAGGTGAAAGTCATCGGCGAGGTCGCAAGTGACCAAATTGCCATTTAGAATTCAGACGGCCGATTTTCCTTGCGGCGAAATTCGTGCGGCTTTCGTCAAAGTAGCCAGTGTTAACCTCGAGCCGAAACTAAACTAAATGTCATCAAAATCTGCTCAGTAATTTCTGAGATCAGCACGTACAAACGGACAAAAATTCTAAAAAAATCATTGTTTTGGGTTTTATTTCATTCATAAAGCCATAAAGTAGGTATAACAGTTTTTCTTATATTACGTCTTAAATATACAGACAGCGACTATTTTATTATATGTATTGATTGATATAGATATCTGAAACTTAGACCAAAAATCTATTCATCAATTATTTTTCGCAGTTCATCGCTTTGTAGTTCTATAGTATAGACTATTGTATATGTTATAGACTCTATACCCTCGAGGCTTCAGGCTCGAGCAATATCAAACAGCTGACTCAGAGGCTTACAGCGTATTCACATTACGCGATACCGACCGAAAAACGCTCTTAAGTCATCGTCATAAGACCGCGAACATTGATTAATGCCGTTAACCGATATCTCGCTGTTATATCTTGTAATGACGATGATATATGTTTTAATATAAAATCCTATTATAAGTGTAAAAGTTTGTGAGGATGGATTGATGGATGTTTGGAACTTTTAATTTCGACGAAATTTGATATCTTTCTGGATTAGAACATAGGCTACTTTTACCTTCAGGACTACTACAGGACCTGCGCCTGATATCTCGCCAGTCGTGTCGATTATCCACCCCACTGGGTTATCAGAGTAAAGGAAGAGATGCTCTTGTGTACTGCGCACACACTTGGGCATTATAAAATTACTCCTACGGCGTAACTGGCCTGATTTCAGTGAATCCGCCCACCGTCACCGTGACGAAATCGGTGTGGGGAGTTATTATTATTAATATTGTATGTGGTAGTGCAGTTAACAAAGCCGCAATAAATGCTTATTTATATCGCGCGCGATATCGGATATCGGCACGCGTTGAAAACGCTCTTAGTTCTAGTTATTGATAGTTGAAAAGTCAATAGATCGCTTGTTTACCATTAATGTCTATTTGGTTTACGTAATTTAAAAAAAAACTAGATGTTGAAAGCGATATAAATATGTATTCCAATGTAACCTTTTATTATTGTAAGATATAAAATAAAATGTCTCTGAGCTAAATTTCATACATATTCGTTCGAAATCAATGTCCCTTTCACTTATAATTTTAGTAAGAATTTGTGAGAAATTTTGCCGTAGCGAGTAATATTGGTCTGAGATATTCAGCTTCTGAATTCTGACCTGACCACCAAATTGTCCTCTAACTGGTATGAATCGTAGAGGCACCGTAGAAGTTGCTACGTGATTCGTAGCAATGGGATTGCCAGCGCTACGCAGCTACGAATACAAATTTTGAATGATCGTGATGAATATTGTTAAAGGTACATAATATTTACTTCTCAAGTATTATGTTGGCTTTTTTCGAACAAATATTTCAATCAGTTCATACTGCATTATTGTATAAACTTATGAACATTGAATAATTTGGACTTATCAATATTTTATTATCTTCCGATAATATTTTATAAACAAGTATGTCATAATAATTATTTCAGATAATCTAAAAAGTTACTTCACGCTTATTACTTGCTAAGAATCTCGTAATATGAAATTCATACCAAATTCTCCACTCTCACATTTAAAACTAAATGATTAGATTATTCGAAAATTGTATTTTATTTAGTTTCGTCGTAAGGCGCCATTAAATTTGAATTCAGCGCGTGCTCGCGACATTATTAAACATTTCTGAACACTGACAACTGTTACATCGATATAATATGGCGACCTTTAGATATTACATGTACATGACAAGTTATTATTTCAAAAGGTCCGATATAAGCACATTTTTCCAATGTTTTCTTGTTATTTTATCCCATTTTCAAGAATACGAGGACGTAATGTTAAACGTGAAATAAAATACTTTGTACGAATTTCGTGCATAAAGTATGATAAACTAAAATATTGTTGATTATTTTATCTTCTTATATTTATTTAATGTTTATTTTCTTTATAGTTGTGTTTATGTCCCTTGTGTGTTCAATAAATATATATTTTTTATTTTTTTATTTAAAATGAGTTGCAAATCCAAAGTCTCGTTACAACTCGAGAACGGCTGGACCGATTTGGCTAATTTTGGTCTTGAAATAATTGCGGAAGTTCAGGGAAGATTTAAACTGTGGAAAATATTAGAAAAATTGTGGGGAAAATAATTGTGGAATTTCAGGGAAAGTTTAGATGCTAAGAAATATTAGAAAAATTGGAGGGAAACTTCTAATAACTAACTGTGCAAACAGTTAGTTAGTTTATAGTATTTTCTCCTTCTTTCTCTCGTTTTTTTGTGTCAAATTTTCACTTGACTGCCAAATATTTAAAGGTGCGTTCGGTTTACCTGTTTGGCTTATAAAAAAATCGGCCGGCCTTCAGTTGGTTGGTAGGTGTAGATTTAGGTGTAGATGTAATTCTAGGTATAGTTGTAGATGTTGGTGTAGTCTATACGTGGTAGGTTTAGTTGTAGTTATAGATGTACCTAGTAGTTGTAGGTGTGGAGGTTGGTACATGTTGTAGGTGTAGGTAGATGTAGTTATTAATTTATTCCAGTTCATAGTTAACAGAGGACAACGTGTATCGGGACAGCTAGTTTTTAATGAAACTAATATAATAATAAAATATAATCCCTAAATACTAAAAGCAACTGCTTATGTATTTAACATAAGCAGTTTGGTGCATTAGGTGCAAGTGTTAGTAGGCATGTTTATTAGCCCTCCGCCGCAGCTGACGGTGGTTTTTGTTTGGCTTTGTGATATACGGTCGCAAAGGACAGCGAGCTATTTAGTGCATTGTAGATATATTAAGAATTTCTTTAATGTGTTCAATATTTTAATGTGAGTTTTAAGTACTTGACTCAGCCAGTTGTTATCCCTTTCGAAAGGGTTATCTTAAATACGTAAGGCGATCAAAGTCTTATCAAAAATTCAAGAAAACCTTTGTGTTTATCGGGAACTGTAGTATTGTGTAACAAAAGTTCAAGACATTGAAAGCATTGCGCTAAATTTGGCTGCAAAATTGCGAAATCGTCGCAAGTTTGGTTTGAACAAAGGTTAGGGGAGTATTAACTAGTGTTCGACTAGTGGTCGTAATTCGACCATAATTCATTTATTTTTTTATTTTGAACTTTATAAGGGTTCTTTTGCCTCTTAGATAAAAAAAGATTAAAAGAATAATTAAACACATTTTTAATTATTTTTATTTTTTAAACAGATTGTCAATAAGTGTGTCTCAAGTGTCAAACCAACACCTAGTACTGTTATTATACAAATGAATGATGGTGCGAGTTATTATATTTGACGACCTCTGCGGCTCCGTGGTTAGCGCATTGGCGCTCAAGCCGGAGGTCGCGGTTTCGAATCCCGCCAGCGAACAAAAAAGTTTTCTGTGTTCCTGGGACATGGATGTTTATTAAATATGCGTATAATATAATAAAAATCTTAAATATAAGCATAGTATAAAAAGTATTAAATATATTTCCGTTGTCTGGTACCCGTAACACTAGTTCTTCGGATACTTACCACGGGGCCAGACTGACGTGGTGTGAAGTGTCCATATATATTATTATTATTATTATTTTGAAGTAGTATGTGTATTGTGCAACGTTGATTTTTATCAATTGAATGTATTTTCAACCGACTTTCAAAACACAGGAGGAGGTTATCAATTCGTGTGTTTTTTTGTATGTATGTTACGCCATTACTCCATCATTTGTGGACCGATTTTCGAAATTCTTTTTTTATTATAAACAATTGACTCCCAAATTAGTCCCATTGTAACCAAATGGTAGACCTGGTGATCTATTCATCTCTATATAGATAGTAATCCTATCCCTCATGGGGATCTATGAGGAATCGAGAGAAATCCTCAAAATTTATAGGGATATAGTAATTTTTACTTTTTTTTGAAGAATACATAATGAATTTTGGAGAATATACTACCAAAAAGTGAGTTATTGACAAGGTTAGGTTAAGGTTAGGAGGTATATACCCTGGATCCAAAAGCACTGAACGGCACCCTTTGGTCTTTAAAGATACACGTTTGGAATTTTCAGGGTTGTTTACCGTATACCGGTATATAGTATCGACTTCAAAAATAAGAAGATTGAGTAGAGAAATAGTTAAGTTTTAGCAGAATATAAAAGGAAAACTCTTTTTGACAATAATAATTATTTCATACTTATAAGTGATTTTTAAGAATGTTATTGCTTTTACCTACGTTGGAAGTCGGCTTATATTTTTTAAAAATATTTGTTTATTAATCATTACTATATAAATATTAATGCACCTCGCTCCTCATTCATATAAAATTTAACAGTGCCAAATTTCATACTTCTCCGTCTGCATAATTTTCGTGAAATGGAGTATAAAGTTTTTTGATTCACGTACTAAGGCGGGTCAATAAGTCCGTGACTTTTTGAATTTCTAACCTCCTTACTGAAAAAGCAACACTACTCCTGTCAACAGGCATCTGTCAGTTGACTCCTATCAAAATTTGAACTTGCTGCGTCAGTTAGTTTGTGTTTTACAGCTATCTTTATCAGACTATCCAGTAACTTAAGGAAACAATGGAAAAAAGTGAATTTCGTGTGCTTATTAAGCATTATTTTTTGCGAAAAAAAACCATTACAGAGACCAAGGCTAAGCTTGATAAATACTATGGGGACTCTACACCATCGATTTCAATGGTAAAAAAGTGGTTTACTGAATTTCGTTGTGGCCGTACAAGCACTGAAGATGCCGAACGTCCTGGACGCCCAGTTGAGGTCTCTACACCCGAAACAATCGAAAAAATTCACGATATAGTGTTGGCCGACCGAAGATTGAAAGTGCAAGAGATTGTGGAAGCCATAGGCATCTCGCATGGCTCAGTGGTTTCAATTTTGAATGATCACTTGGGCATGAGAAAGCTTTCCGCAAGTCGACCACAAACGCAATCGTGTAACAACTTCACAGGAAGGTTTGGCGTTGTTTAATCACAATATGGAGGAGTTTTTGCGCCGTTTTGTAACCGTGGACGAAACATGGATCCATCACAACACACCGGAGACCAAACAACAGTCAAAACAGTGGGTTTCTAAGGGTGAATCGGCGCCAAAGAAGGCCAAGCTGGGTTTGTCAGCCAATAAAGTTATGGCGACTGTTTTTTGGGATGCACGTGGGATAATCCACATTGACTATCTTCAAAAGGGAAGAAAAATTAATGGGGAATATTATGCCAACTTATTGGACCGCTTCAATGAGGATTTGAAAAAAAACCGACCTCATTTGGCCAAGAAAAAAGTTCTTTTTCACCAAGACAATGCAAGGGTGCACACATGTGCAGTTGCCATGGCAAAAATCCATGAATTGGGCTATGAATTGCTCCCACATCCACCCTATTCTCCAGATTTGGCTCCGAGTGACTACTTCTTGTTCCCAAACCTGAAAAAATGGCTCGGTGGAAAAAGATTTGACTCCAATGATGAAGTCATCTCGCAAACAAAGGCCTATTTTGAGGACCTCGACAAATCATATTTTTTGGAAGGGATAAAAAAATTGGAGAAGCGTTGGACAAAGTGTATAGAGCTCAAGGCTACGTTGAAAAATAAAATGATTTATTTATCAAAAAATCTGTGTTTTATTCCAGAAGTCACGGACTTATTGACCCGCCCTCGTATTAATATACAAGATGATAAGGTGTTTAGTTGAGTCTGGAAACTGTTTACACTCACGGCAATAAGTCATCACTCTACGAGACTTATAAGTCTGCGCGAGAAAAAGTCTAAACACATCCTAGATTTCCCAGCGCGATACTGGACCGAATGGATATTATAAATTACGTTGAACTGGCGAACTAAAGTGTCTTATATTGCCCGCTCAGAATTATTTTACCTTTGAAATTACCTTTATGCCGACGACATTAGGACCACTCCGAGGAAAAATAACTGAACGGATTGCATATGTTCGCCAGTTTGTCTGTCTGTGTGTCCTCGTGTTTGCTGCGGGGAATGCGACACGGGCACTCTCCAACGCAAACAGCGACCAGCGCCATCTATCGACATAGTATAGTTTTTACTTAAAATTTAGTTTTTAGTAAAATTACTATCATTTTAACTATCATTGTATAGTAAAAAGACAAAAATTATAATTATGTTATGTTTACAATTCCTATTTCCTACTGTTCGATTATATTTTTGTATTAGTTTGTATTTTTTTAAATAATTGTTAAAAGGACATTTGCACGCTTCTTAAAGCAGAATGTTGTGTCACTATA
Organism: Phengaris arion; assembly: GCA_963565745.1. Taxonomy (NCBI): domain Eukaryota; kingdom Metazoa; phylum Arthropoda; class Insecta; order Lepidoptera; family Lycaenidae; genus Phengaris; species Phengaris arion. The sequence continues at coordinate 4,196,618 of OY751446.1, read as the reverse complement.
TTTAAATATAAGAACTTTTGTAACCTACATTCTATGCAAATAAACGATTTCACTATTAAAATTAAAGGTTGTGGTCATGATCAAAGACTATCTTTATTAAGTATATCTAAACGTCCTAGTTAGTTCACTCACGCGTCCTTATTCGATAGTGAAACTGTAAGTAGTCCCACTAATCCTACTTATATTATAAATGTGTAAAATTTGTGAGGATGGATGGATGAGGATGTAATTCTTTCACGCAATAACTACTGAACGGATTTCGATTAAGCTTGGTATGGTAGTAGTTTAGGCTCTGGATTAAAACATATACTACTTTTTATCCCGAAAAAGTACAGTGTTCCTTTTAAATAAAATATACACTACTTTTATTTTCAGACAATATAGTCCATAATTTTAAAAAAGAATTAATAATTAATAATTAGAGGGGGGAGGAAACAATACCTATTTAAACAATTTTATTCTGTAGTATTCAAATATGGCTGCGTCAATGTCGTCATAGTTTCGCAAGTAATTGCGAGTTAGACTCACGCGATCTGTCGGCACAGGGGCAATACACTCTACAAATGATTAGGATGACATTCTGAAACGGCTTCTGGACCTGTAGTCAACGAAAATTACAATGATTTGCAGATGCACGCGCACATTATGAAGGGTCGCAGAGGGGCGGGCCGCATCACAAAAATGCACTCCATACATTTTATATAGAATGTAGCACACTTTGCCGGGGCGCAGCGAGCCGCATCACTATAGCGCGAATTTTGGTTATTGCGACGCGGCCCGACCAGTCCCGCTGCGGTCCGACCAGTTCCGCTGCGGTCCGACCAGTCCCGCTGCGGTCGGACACAGTGTGCTATTAAAATGCAGCAGCAAAGTGTAGTATAAAAAGCATTTTTGTAGAAGTTTTTAATTAAGTTCTTCTTTCAACTGCAGGCAAAAAATTATAATTCTTCGTTGAAGCTGTCCATAACGTACAATGACACGGACTTCTAGCAGTATACATTATACTGTATTAAAAATCCGATAATGCGCTGTGGCTCGGCCCGTCCTAATGTGCTAAGTACGCATTTTGCGCTGCTATGAGACTATTATAGATATTTTAACGCACATACAAGTTAAAAAGCAGAGTCGTCTAAGATACTTGTATGGAAACCATTAAGACCGTTTTATATTATGACACACGAGTTATGACGTAATGCGTCTTTTATTGGGGAAACGGTCTTTACTGTGTGAAGTGCCGCATCACTATAGCGCGAATTTTGGTTATTGCGACGCGGCCCGACCAGTCCCGCTGCGGTCCGACCAGTTCCGCTGCGGTCCGACCAGTTCCGCTGCGGTCCGACCAGTCCCGCTGCGGTCGGACACAGTGTGCTATTAAAATGCAGCAGCAAAGTGTAGTATAAAAAGCATTTTTGTAGAAGTTTTTAATTAAGTTCTTCTTTCAACTGCAGGCAAAAAATTATAATTCTTCGTTGAAGCTGTCCATAACGTACAATGACACGGACTTCTAGCAGTATACATTATACTGTATTAAAAATCCGATAATGCGCTGTGGCTCGGCCCGTCCTAATGTGCTAAGTACGCATTTTGCGCTGCTATGAGACTATTATAGATATTTTAACGCACATACAAGTTAAAAAGCAGAGTCGTCTAAGATACTTGTATGGAAACCATTAAGACCGTTTTATATTATGACACACGAGTTATGACGTAATGCGTCTTTTATTGGGGAAACGGTCTTTACTGTGTGAAGTGCCCATCAATGAAAGGCTTTTACAATTTGAGTATTGTAAAAGTCAGATTCGCTCACAACTTATTTATTATGGAATATAGAATCTGCAAGATATACGTAATCTTTTAAGCTTTTATTTAAAACATATTTTTTGTAATTTTTTTTGTATAGTAAAGTTTATACACAAAAGTCAAGCCTCTAATGTCCATATAGACGAAGCTATAAAAAAAATAAAAAATAGATGAACCGGATGGAACGAAGTTATAATATATATATTATAATATAAATATATAGTTGATAATGAAGAATAGAGGCCTATTTTGGTAGAAATATACAAATATATATATATATATATATATATATATATATATGAAATATATATATATATATAAATATTATTATTTAAAATTTTATTTATATTAAATTATATTATTTATATTTAATATTGTACTGAGTAATAACATCAAAATAATAATAAAATATATATATATAAATATAAAATATGAAATATACAAATATATATATATATATATATATATATATATATATATATATATATATATATATACAAATATATATATATATATATATATATATATATATATATATATATATATATATATATATATATATATATATATATATATATATATATATATATATATATATATATATATATATATATATATATATAAATACATATTACGTATATCTTGCAGATTCTATATTCCATAATAAATAAGTTGTGAGCGAATCTGACTTTGACACTACTCAAATTGTAAAAGCCTTTCATTGATGGGCACTTCACACAGTAAAGACCGTTTCCCCAATAAAAGACGCATTACGTCATAACTCGTGTGTCATAATATAAAACGGTCTTAATGGTTTCCATACAAGTATCTTAGACGACTCTGCTTTTTAACTTGTATGTGCGTTAAAATATCTATAATAGTCTCATAGCAGCGCAAAATGCGTACTTAGCACATTAGGACGGGCCGAGCCACAGCGCATTATCGGATTTTTAATACAGTATAATGTATACTGCTAGAAGTCCGTGTCATTGTACGTTATGGACAGCTTCAACGAAGAATTATAATTTTTTGCCTGCAGTTGAAAGAAGAACTTAATTAAAAACTTCTACAAAAATGCTTTTTATACTACACTTTGCTGCTGCATTTTAATAGCACACTGTGTCCGACCGCAGCGGGACTGGTCGGACCGCAGCGGAACTGGTCGGACCGCAGCGGAACTGGTCGGACCGCAGCGGGACTGGTCGGGCCGCGTCGCAATAACCAAAATTCGCGCTATAGTGATGCGGCTCGCTGCGCCCCGGCAAAGTGTGCGACATTCTATATAAAATGTATGGAGTGCATTTTTGTGATGCGGCCCGCCCCTCTGCGACCCTTCATAATGTGCGCGTGCATCTGCAAATCATTGTAATTTTCGTTGACTACAGGTCCAGAAGCCGTTTCAGAATGTCATCCTAATCATTTGTAGAGTGTATTGCCCCTGTGCCGACAGATCGCGTGCGTCTAACTCGCAATTACTTGCGAAACTATGACGACATTGACGCAGCCATATTTGAATACTACAGAATAAAATTGTTTAAATAGGTATTGTTTCCTCCCCCCTCTAATTATTAATTATTAATTCTTTTTTAAAATTATGGACTATATTGTCTGAAAATAAAAGTAGTGTATATTTTATTTAAAAGGAACACTGTACTTTTTCGGGATAAAAAGTAGTATATGTTTTAATCCAGAGCCTAAACTACTACCATACCAAGCTTAATCGAAATCCGTTCAGTAGTTATTGCGTGAAAGAACTACATCCTCATCCATCCATCCTCACAAATTTTACACATTTATAATATAAGTAGGATTAGTGGGACTACTTACAGTTTCACTATCGAATAAGGACGCGTGAGTGAACTAACTAGGACGTTTAGATATACTTAATAAAGATAGTCTTTGATCATGACCACAACCTTTAATTTTAATAGTGAAATCGTTTATTTGCATAGAATGTAGGTTACAAAAGTTCTTATATTTATATATAGTGACACAACATTCTGCTTTAAGAAGCGTGCAAATGTCCTTTTAACAATTATTTAAAAAAATACAAACTAATACAAAAATGGCCTATTTTGGTAGAAATATACAAATATATATATATATATATATATATATATATATATATATATATAATATATATATATATATATATATAATATACATATATATATATATATATATATATATTATATATATATATATATATATATATATATATATATATATATATATTTGTATATTTCTACCAAAATAGGCCATTTTTGTATTAGTTTGTATTTTTTTAAATAATTGTTAAAAGGACATTTGCACGCTTCTTAAAGCAGAATGTTGTGTCACTATATATAAATATAAGAACTTTTGTAACCTACATTCTATGCAAATAAACGATTTCACTATTAAAATTAAAGGTTGTGGTCATGATCAAAGACTATCTTTATTAAGTATATCTAAACGTCCTAGTTAGTTCACTCACGCGTCCTTATTCGATAGTGAAACTGTAAGTAGTCCCACTAATCCTACTTATATTATAAATGTGTAAAATTTGTGAGGATGGATGGATGAGGATGTAGTTCTTTCACGCAATAACTACTGAACGGATTTCGATTAAGCTTGGTATGGTAGTAGTTTAGGCTCTGGATTAAAACATATACTACTTTTTATCCCGAAAAAGTACAGTGTTCCTTTTAAATAAAATATACACTACTTTTATTTTCAGACAATATAGTCCATAATTTTAAAAAAGAATTATTAATTAATAATTAGAGGGGGGAGGAAACAATACCTATTTAAACAATTTTATTCTGTAGTATTCAAATATGGCTGCGTCAATGTCGTCATAGTTTCGCAAGTAATTGCGAGTTAGACGCACGCGATCTGTCGGCACAGGGGCAATACACTCTACAAATGATTAGGATGACATTCTGAAACGGCTTCTGGACCTGTAGTCAACGAAAATTACAATGATTTGCAGATGCACGCGCACATTATGAAGGGTCGCAGAGGGGCGGGCCGCATCACAAAAATGCACTCCATACATTTTATATAGAATGTCGCACACTTTGCCGGGGCGCAGCGAGCCGCATCACTATAGCGCGAATTTTGGTTATTGCGACGCGGCCCGACCAGTCCCGCTGCGGTCCGACCAGTTCCGCTGCGGTCCGACCAGTTCCGCTGCGGTCCGACCAGTCCCGCTGCGGTCGGACACAGTGTGCTATTAAAATGCAGCAGCAAAGTGTAGTATAAAAAGCATTTTTGTAGAAGTTTTTAATTAAGTTCTTCTTTCAACTGCAGGCAAAAAATTATAATTCTTCGTTGAAGCTGTCCATAACGTACAATGACACGGACTTCTAGCAGTATACATTATACTGTATTAAAAATCCGATAATGCGCTGTGGCTCGGCCCGTCCTAATGTGCTAAGTACGCATTTTGCGCTGCTATGAGACTATTATAGATATTTTAACGCACATACAAGTTAAAAAGCAGAGTCGTCTAAGATACTTGTATGGAAACCATTAAGACCGTTTTATATTATGACACACGAGTTATGACGTAATGCGTCTTTTATTGGGGAAACGGTCTTTACTGTGTGAAGTGCCCATCAATGAAAGGCTTTTACAATTTGAGTAGTGTCAAAGTCAGATTCGCTCACAACTTATTTATTATGGAATATAGAATCTGCAAGATATACGTAATCTTTTAAGCTTTTATTTAAAACATATTTTTTGTAATTTTTTTTCTGCTTTAAGAAGCGTGCAAATGTCCTTTTAACAATTATTTAAAAAAATACAAACTAATACAAAAATGGCCTATTTTGGTAGAAATATACAAATATATATATATATATATATATATATATATATATATATATATATATATATATATATATATATATATATATATATATATATATATATATATATATATATATATATATATATATATAGAGATTAGCCGGAACAAACACACAGTCTGACAGACGGACAGAAAAATGTTAACAAAATATATATTTTATAGTAAGTACCGATCATACTTTTAAATGCATTAAGTGAAAATAAAAGCTGTTAATTTCAAATTACAAAGAGACACTTCAATGTTGTTTATCTGTATAGATATACTATATTATACTATACAAAACAAATAGTTGAACTAAGTATATATAGTGCGCGCGGAACTAGCGCCTTAGGTAGGGACAGGGGTGAGGGGGCGGGTTGCTTGCTGCTCGCAGTGTTGCCGCCGCGAAGTCCGGCTCCGTACTGAGTAATAACATCAAGCGCTCGGTTAGCTAGTCACAATATGTAACAGTTATAACAGTCACAATGTGTAATTGCATAATTCTACATTATTGTCAAGGTGATAAGGTCGTTTTTTGTATCATTCTTAATAGTCATTATTACATTGTGATTTCGAGTGGCAAAAAGTGTCGTGCCAATTTTAATCCGCCTAGCCTCCAATTCGCAACGCGCCATAAGGAACTACGTTCCAAAATAGAAATAAAATCAACCGGAGTAGCGGGAAAAACCTATTATAAATTATAGAACACAGGTTTTAGGCAGAAAAATGTAGCTAGTTGTGAAAATCAATTTCCTATTGCCATTCAAGTACAAACGATACCTTTTCTTCGACAATGAAAAACCCTTCAAGGGAAAGAACCAATCCCAACGGTATCTTCACTAGTTAATCATCATCATTATTATTAGCCTATAGACATCTACTGCTAAATGTAAGCTTTGCCCAATCGGCGCCAAGAAATAAAAAAAAAATCAGTTACTTTGTCCACTTTTCGGGACTAATTGTCATGGGTAACGGCCATAATATTTAAATCTAAAATAGATATCGCATCTCATAATTACAGCCATTATCCAAATTGAATTCATTCCATTTGGATAATGGCTGTCCATGTTTGAGCCTGCGAATTTATGTTCTTTACTCAATCGTCAGTGAATCACAGCATTACAAAACTTCTACATAGGCAACCTAATTATTATTATTATATACTATTTGTTCCGACACACGTCGTTTTTTCTTATTGAACTATGAACTGGAATAAAAAAATAACTACACCAATATCTACAACTGCAACCTACTGGGGCCCAGCCGACTGATTTGAAATAAACTAAACAGGTAAACTTTAACAGTTTACCTGTTTGGTTTATTTCAAATTTAACGCCTGAACCTGTAAATATGTCAAGTGACAGATTGTACACAGCAAACCGTTAGTATGGGAAAATTCATTAGAAATTTTGAGTATTCTCCCCGAAAATTTTCCAATATTTTCCACCGTTTAAACCTTCCCTGAACTTCCACAAATATTTCAAGACCAAATTTGGCCCAGCCGTTCTTGAGTTTTAGCGAGACATTTGAATTGCAATCCATTTTTATAAAAAACAAGAAAATTGCTACCAATCGCTACTTTACACAAGCTCAAAGCTACAATAAACATAACTTTGTAATTTGTATTAAGTAATTAAAAAGTCGATAAGTATTTTCCTACGTGCGTATATTACAATATTTTTGATTTGTACTTTGTCATTTGTGTAATTTTTACTTGTGTCAAATTACTTTTCATTTGTAATACCCACAAAAATTTCTATGTGCTTAATAAGAAAAGTTAAAACAAGAAATAAAACGTATTTGTGGAAAAATAGATAGATAGATAGATAATGTTTATTTGCTCAAATGAGGTACAATTTCAAGGTATTACAATGGTAAATTCTGTTCTTGCTTATTCTGCCTTTGATGCGGCGTGAAAATGTTCATATAGTTATTTTACAATATAAATAATTATAATTAAAAACTAAAACATAGATAACATTTTATGGTATATAAGTCACAGTATGAAATTTTCATTTTATTGTCATTTTTATATTAACCTAACAAAATATAATAATGTTATGTATTCTTCAGTTTAATTTATGTCTATATTTTTTAGTAATGTCATTATTTACTTTTTTTTAAATTACAATGATAATTTTTTATTAGTTATAATGTTGTACCTATATCAATTGTTAAAAAAATATATTAATAAAATAAAATTAATTAGGTTAGGTTACACATTAATTGTTGAGTCACTTACTTTATGTCAACTTTATTACATTTAATTTTAATTGTATTATGCTAATTTTATGAAGATAACCTTAAGTCATTATCTTTTACATAATCATCAATAGAGTAATAACATATTTTTAATAGTAAAAAAAATATTATTTTTTTGAATAGTTAATTCTCATGAGTATTTGTATTTTTCATGTCGTCAGGTAAATGTGTATATAACTTTATTCCCATACAATAATCATTTATTTTAAAGACGTCTAGTTTTGTAGAGGTATACATAATTTATTTTTGTGTCTCAAAGGCCTGTTTGTATTGTCTTCATTTTTTTCGATAAAATACATGTGACTTTTAACAAATATTGAAATTTCATAAATATACGTGCATGGGAAAGGTAAAATATTGTTTTGTTTAAAAAGTGGTTTGCAACTTTCATTAAATTACGCACCACATAGCGCTCGTATGCATTTTTCCTGTGCAATAAAGACTCTTTCGCACTGCGTCGAGTAGCCCCAACGGATGAGTCCGTATCTTTAAGCTGAGCTGAGAAGTAATTTGAAAAAAACTTATTACGCATTTATAGTCTTTATAGTTACGGAACCCTCCTTAGACATGTCCTGACATGCTTTTGGTTAAGTTGTTTGTGAAGTGGCTTAACATGCTATATTTTAATCTCGAGGGAAAAATGCCTTCAGTAAATGATTGGTTTATAATATGAGATATAGGTATAGTTATGTATCCAACACATTTATTCAATATTTTTGTATTGATGTCATCATAGCCAGTAGAATTTGTATTTTATGTGTACAAGTCGTAGAAGAGTGTCAGCGTATCAAGAAAGGTGTTAAACGATTGGTATTACGTAAGAGAACGTTAACGCTGACATGCATTTAATGTATTTAAAAGTATTCCACTAATACAACGGATTTAAAGCTATGAACACACACCTTGTCTACTTGTCCCCTAAATCTGCTGCACTCGCCCGTAAATCTACCTCGGACTCCTCTTGGTTTTTAATTAAAACTTTTATAGGGTAGCGTGTGGTCAAAAGTCAACATTTTATAAACTTAATTTAAAAGTGTCGAGATGTAGCGTGTGTCAGTTCTGATCTGACAGTCAAGTTATCATTTACTCCTGTAAATGATAACTTGACTTGACTTGACTTGATCAGATCAGAAGTGAATTATTTATTTATTTACAAACTTACGGCTTCATACTTTGTTTAAAATTAATTGCGGATATTTTGGGCATATGATTGAGGGGAGAGGGGGAGGATATGAGGGCCTTTGTAAAGAAGTTATGGCAGTGTAGTGAATCAACTTTAATTTTGGATGGCTATCTTAAAAATGCAGTACCGTGTAGTGGTGCGCATCACGGTGTGAACTTATCCTTGGGAATCTCCGATTTAAATTATTTAAACTACGCTTCATTTAAATAATTTAAAATTTATAAAGAAAAATGGTCACTGCAGGGAATTATTTTGCATCAAAAATGTAAAAAGTCGCCAAGTATCTTAAATCTCAATAGCAGTGTTTGTTTTACTTTACTGTATTTTAAATAGGATTGATTGTAGCTAGAGCATAGTTTTCAGTATTCATCACTATTCTTTTTGCTTGGACCCAAATGTTAAAAACCGGCCAAGTGCGAGTCGGACTCGCACACGTTGGGTTTCCCTACGAAGCGACAAAAACAAACACTTTTGTTGCATGGGAGTATTTCATTCTATTTTTAGTAATTGTTGTAATAGCGGCAATAGAAATGCATCATCTGTGAAAATTTCAACTGTCTAGCTATCACGGTTCATGAGATACAGCCTGGTGATAGACAGACAGACAGAAGCTTCCATTTTTTGTCATCACGCATGGAATCCTAAACACAAAGATGACCAAGACCTTCTGAAACATATTGTTAGAGCCAGGACAAGAAAATATATATATTTATGTCCATTGTATCTTTATACTTTTCTGTGAAAGTATAAAAAGCAATGCATCGGAAGATACGTCTTTAACGGAACGAAGCGATTTAAGCCTGTGTTACTGGGTGCTAAGGTCTTAAATGACCTCACAAAATAAACGTATAAATTCTTAGGAATGTATAGCAAACAGTTATTGTGTTTATGCTTTATTGCGATGGTTTTAAGACCTCACAACATTTTATTACGAGATACATTTAAAGCTTCAGTTATTTTCATATGTTTTTCAAAAGTGTCTAACAAAGTACCGCTTTCAACAAAACATAATATCATGAATATTTAACTGTCTTTAAAATAAACATTGTCAGTCGGGGCAAATAATATATATTATTATGTACTAGCTGATCCCGACAGACGTAGTTCTGCCTTAATATGTAATGATGAAAACGAAAAAGGTGTCGAAAAAATAAAAAAAATAATATTTAGGTATTGAAAAAATATATAACGACCGATACTCAGACCTACCGAATATGCAAAAAAAAAAATCATAAGAATCGCCCAACTCGTTTCGGAGGAGTGTGTATGATTGAATTTTATATATTAAGAATACCTGCCTGTTGCCTGCGACTTTGTGCGCGCAAAAGGAAATTTCGCGGAATCCGTACATTTTTCCGCGATGTCCTTTTACCGTGGTCTACTTTATATCTGAGCCAAATTTCATGATGATCGGCTAAGTAGTAAAGAACTACTTAACCGATCATCATGAAATTTCGCTCAACCTGTATAACATTTACCTGAACAACTGAAAAAAAAAAAAAAACAACTCTGCCGTTGATGGACCTATTTGAAAAATTATTTTGTTGTTGGAAAGGGTATAATTCTAAGTTGGTCCTTTAGTCGGTGGAAATCTAATGATGGGATCCATGAGGAATCGAGTAAACTCCTCGAAATTTATATGGACACATATAGTGATATTGACTTTTTTAAGTAACACAAGCATAATATGCTACCAAAAATAAGATTATGCACCAATGTATACCCTGGATCCGCGGGAGAATCAGAACGAAACCAAACCAAAAAATCAAACTTATTCTTTGTAGCCACATACAATGTCAGAACTTTATCTTCACATACGCCTCCTAGAGCTTCTGAATGCTAATTGCAAATTTTCTAATGAGAATACAAAATTCGAGATAATTGGCCTCTCTGAAACAAGACGTCTTGGTAACACAATACAGGAATCGCAAGATATAATATTCTACTATATAGGCGAGACGCTAGGACTTTACGGAGTCGGATTTCTTGTAAAAAATTCACTAAAAAATCATATAGATGGCTTTATTGGTCTTTCAGAGCGAGTGGCACTTTTGAAACTGAATATAAATAATTACAAAATAAGTTTTATACAAGTATACGCGCCTACAGATGCGGCCCCCGACGAAGAATTAGAAGACTTTTATAACACCGTCGTTGTAGAAAGAAGAAAAAAGAATGTTGTAATCATGGGTCACGGGATGATGGAGAGATTGTAAATAAATTTGGTTATGGAGAACGAAATCGCAAGGGAGAAAGATTATTGCAGTTTGCTCACGAAAACAATATCTCCATTATGAACACGTTCTTCAAAAAGAAAAGTAAACAAAGGTGGACATGGAGATCTCCGGACGGACATACCAGGAACGAACTCGACTACATGCTAACAAACCTACCAAATAACGTTCAAGATGTACAAGTACTAAATCTACAGTTTACATCGGATCACAGGTGCGTCGGAGCTATATTTAATTTGAAACCTATTAGAAAAATAGGAACAACTACCGAAGTTCTCAGAAAAATACATTAAAAAACATCGAAGAAGTTTCGAATTACCTAGATGCTCTTCAAAACCATCTTATCAACCAGCATGAAGCTGATACAGTTCAAATTTATTACAATAAAATAATCTCCGCTATCGAAAATAGCCTACAGACATCCACTACTCCTAGTACAAGCCCAAATAACAATAATTGTAGCCCTATTACAGAGCGAACAAGAGCACTTATGGAGCGTAGGAGAGTCCTACAAAAAACTAAACCCAAAACAAGGTCAATGAAGAACGAATTAAGAGCTCCTTAATAACTTATAAGTAAATATTTAAAACAAGACTACAGGGAACATCGAAAACTTACTATAGAGAGACACCTAAACTCTACACGCAGTTTAAAACGAGCTTTAAATGAACTAAGAACTCACAAGACATGGATAGAGGGTCTTCGCAATTCGGACAAGACAACATACAACAGAAAAGACATTCTCCAAATAGCAACAAATTTTTATAGAGCTCTGTACGATTCGACAGAATGCTACGAAAACTCTCAATCCAAACTCAAAGTTGCTGCTACACAGAAATAAACCCAATAGAAGAAACTGAAATTTATCTAATAAACGACGACATTACAAGCGAAAGTATAAAATACCAATGTGAATAACTTAAGAGCGTCTTTTCAAATAAATTATAAAAGTACTTTTTTTTACATAATATCACTTATTACCACCATCTTATTTGATTAAAGTATTATATCATCAGATCAAATAAAAATGTGAAGCCAGAGTTCTTCCAACCACACAGTAAGGCCGGTCTAAGCTACGCCTCGCTGTGTAATTAATTACACAGTGTCACGCACAGGGCCGGATTTAAAATTAGTGCCGCCCTGGACAATGAAGAAAATGCCGCCCTATCACAGAAATTTTACTTAATATTATAGTTTTTATATCTTATTTTTTTAAATAAAATAACTAATTGCTTGCTCATTGCATAAATTTTATTATATATTTTATACTTCAATAATATAAAAATATATTTGTTTTTGTTCCAAGAATCCATAGACAAATCATTGATCGAGCGCCCAGCGAAGCCAATCATATATCTTTGTAACAATCATGAATTTTGCACTAACGATGACTTATGATTGTATTACATTTGTTTGTCAGGCAAACAACACACCTGACTTTGTGAATTGGTCGATTAAATCTTCACAATGTAAACGTTAAAGTAGACGTACACGTACATATTCTATGCATAGAATAGCCAATCTTTTGAGACTTTTTGCAGTCATTGTAAAACGTAAGTAGTTTTTAACTCGTTTCAAACAAGAAATAAAAAATGATTAATTAATAAAATGAATTAACTATTATAATGTGCAATTTTGATAATTGTAAAAAAATAAAATTCTAAAAATATTTTTTTTACTTTCCAAATTTTGCCGTCCCACACAATTTGCCGCCCTGGGCACTAGCCCCGACTGCCCCTAGTGTAAATCCACCACTGGTCACGCCACGCACACACATGTAACGAAGCTCATGTATGTTGTAAGGCGAGGTGTCGCAGTGTGTTGTTTTCATGTATGTAGTGCGTAACTAAAAAATTACCTACACCTTAGATAGCACGCGTACTACATACATAAAAATATCGGTGATCTGTAAAGTCGGTTTACTGACGATAGTTGAACGTGACAACGTCATAAGAAATGAGTCATGTTTAGTATATATATATATATATATATATATATATATATATATATATTATATAAGTATGTATATTTGTTCTGTATATATTTTTATGCGTGTCTGAATAAATTGAAATTGTATCATATACGTAACATATGTAGGTATACCGATGAACTACCGAACTCTATAAGATTTCCCTGTTGATTTTACCTTTGACCTTTTCTGTACGCTGTGAAAGGACAATTTACCATACGCGCACACAATCTAGTTTTTTTATGTATCTACCCAAAAACTGAGGTCGGTTTGTTTATGTATGTCATCCAAAATACCCAAATATCGTTTTAGGGAAACAACCTGAGAGCATTTTATTGAAGTCAATACTTCAGTTCAGATCCAATTTAAGCCAAGCGTAAAGAGAACAACAAATATAATTAATGAATCATAATAAAAAATGAATTAAGTCGAATTTGATAATTTTGCTGTGGTTTTTCAGGGAATCTTATTCATAAGTTAGAGTGTTCTCATAATTTATTTGTATTATATTTGCGGCATACAAAATTTGTCAATGACATGTCAGTTTCGTATCATACAAATTATTATTATAATACGAACAAATGACGACAACAGTCAACCTGCTTATGAATTAGATTCCAAATGCATACCTATGTGAAGAAATAATTATGCTATTTTCGCTATCTCAAATTCAACACCTGAAAAAAATGTTGTTCATCGACTTTCAAATAACAAAGATGCTACAGACAACAATATCTTTAAAAAATCTTGTTACAAATCCAATTGCTACCGAAAATACAACCGCAAAGGTTATTGAAGTTTGTTAGTGTTGTCGCCAAAATTAATAACGTATCTAAAATCTTAGATTGACTTCAGTCTTAGATTCTCAAACAAACATAGACGTAAATTGTCGTGAAGTCAATCCATGGATCATTGAAATGTATAGAAATCGTGATCTCAGCTAGCTTTTATTTTTAAACAATAAATTAAACCAACTCCAAAGTAAAAATGCACAAAAAACTATGAAATAAAACTCAATTTCGAAATAATTCCCCTTTTAAATTCGGCTAAAATTTTAACTATTTCTCTACACAATCTTCATAATTTTGAAGTCGGTATCAGCTAAGTCGAAGGTAAGTTCTATAAAACATTGTTTTATCAGGATGTTGTTTGGGCTGGTACCGACTTCAAAATTATGAAGATTGTGTAGAGAAATAGTTAAAATTTTAACCGAATTTAAAAGGGATTTATTTAGAAAATGATTATTTCATACTTCTTTATGCAGTTTTACTTTGGAAGTCGGTTTAATTTTTTGTTTAAAAATAATAAGTTTTCCCTTTTTAGTAATATTTGTTAAATTATTATTAATAAATTTTACGAATTTTAAAATAAACGATCGAATGTATAATTGAATAGGGATGCGCCAAGCTACCATTAGGTATTGTAAATAAGATGATGATGATGATTGCTGTAAGTTACATAGTGGCATATGCTTGCAGTTCTTTAAAGTATGCGGAAATTTCCAAACGCGTCTCTTTAAAGACTGAGGAATTCTGTTCATTGCTTTTGGATCCAGGGTATACCTTGGTGCAAAATCTTATTTTTTGGTAGCATATTATGCTTGTGTTACTTAAAAAAGTCAATATCACTATATGTGTCCACATAAATTTCGAGGTGTTTACTCGATTCCTCATGGATCCTATCATTAGATTTCCACCTTAGTGACTAAAGGACCAACTTAGAATTATACCCTTGCCAACAAAACAAAACCATTTTTCAAATAGGTCCATCAACGGCAGAGTAATGTTCAAAGATATCCGTGTCGGAGTAAAATACTATGAGAAGTACCTTTTATATCATCATAATGTGATGATGTATGGTGTGATGATGGTGGTGATGATGATGGTGATGATGATGATTACTCTAATTGACATAGTGGCATATGCTTGCAGTTCTGTAAACAACGCCGAAATCCCCAAACATGTATCTATAAGAAGTCTGTAGTTCTGTTCAGTGCTTTCGGATCCAGGGTATACATTGGTACCAAAGTCTTACTTTTTGGTAGCGTTAGCTTCGACTACTTCAGAAAAAGTCGAAATCACCATATTATGTGTCCATATAAATTTCGAGGAGTTCCCTCGATTCCTCATGGATCCCATCATCAGGTCACCACTTTGATATCAAAAGGACCGATTTGGGAAATATATATATTTATACAGTCGAACGTATTATTGCCTCCTTTTTTTCGGAAGTCGGTTAAAAATGAGAATAAGATTGATTATATACTGATTCGGGGGTAAATCATCGAGAATCACACACACACACACACACACACATATATATATATCTATATAGAGTAACAGAGACATATAGAAAGTTGAGTGTTTGACACGCCCTGTCCGTGTCTCAGCCGATATCGCTAAATCATATCGGTACTTACACTCGGAGTGAGAAATACTGTCAAGATTTTAAATATAAAACACAGATTAAATAAGACAACCTCTGTGGCTCAGTGGTTAACGCGTATATGCACGAGCCGGAGGTCGCAGGTTCGAATCGAAATCGGAAAAAAGTTTTCATTTCTCTGTGTTCCTGGGTCATGGATGTGTATTAAATTGTATAATATAATGACAATCATAACTATATTATGTATATTATTAAAGTATTAAATATACTTCCCGATGTCGGGTACCTATAACACAAGTTCTTGGGATACTTAGCACGGGACCAGATTGACGAGGTGTGAAGCGTCCAAAATATGATTGTTATTAATACTTTTGAAATGAAGGGCTTAACAGTATAATACAGCAATCAATTTATGAGCGCAATGATGGCTTAGATGTTGAGTTTACTTTTCTAGTAAAGTCCTAGACTAGAAACTACTAATCTCCTCAATTCGTCTTGCATCAAAATATAATTTGATATAAAAAAATTACGTCTATCCTGAATATGCATTAACATTTTCGTAGGCGACTGTACCTTTAAGTGATATTTGAAATATGATTTGATAGAGGCCTTCAGTAGTTAGGGTCAGTTCACACCGCGACGTTACTCGTTAAACGTAACGTCGTTAACGACGTTAAGATAGCAATTCAAAATTGAACTTTATTCACTACACAAAAAGATACAAGTTTCATATGACATCAGTCATACACTGCACATGCGCATGCAGCGAGCTGCCACTGCATTAGAACTCTTACAGTCAAACGTGTATCTTCTTGTGTAATGAATTAAACTGTCAATTTTGAACAGCTATCTTAAAAATGCAGCGCCATGTCGCGTATCGTTTCGTTTCGGTGTGAATTAACCCTTAGATGTCATGTAGATGTAAATATATTATTAAACGTCATCTGATGTATCTACTGTATTTCGTTACATGTTGTGTTACAGTTACCGATATGATCTGTGTAATAGTCATGATTCAATCTTTTACACGGAGTATACTGTTCATTTAATAATATATTTAAGTAAATGTATACAACTATTTACTTAAATGCATAGTTAGAAAACGACACATTGCCTAACGCTATCCTCGAAAACCAAAGCACGAACTCTAGAAATTAATTTACACGTCCATTTTACTTTTATTGAATTAAAAAAGAAACTTCTTGATATCATAAACTTATTTTTGTAGTTCGGACCAATCAAACGGGTTTGACGTTTATGAGAATACCATTTTGCAGTTTTATCATATCCCCCTGATTTTAACTGCACGATTAAATTAGTTGAATTGCCCTTCTAAGTTTTCTAGGATAGCGTTGCTACCGTATAGCGGCCGTAATACAGCGGTGACTGACCGTTTTCTATGTATGATAACGGTGACAATTACCGCTCCCTAGGAAACCGTGCCATGTGACGGCAACGCTATCCTAGAAAAATAGAGCTTTATAGCTAGGCTTACTTACGTAATGTCTCATTTCAACATTCAAGTTTTAATTATTTTTCTGAATATCGTGGCGAATTTCACTTGTATTTTGCTTTGACTTTTAGCTCTTTCTTTCTTTATAACCAAAAGAGAACATTTTGGCCAATCGCTGCCAAGTGACCAAAATAAATTACTAATTACGAGACTCTTGACTTCCAAATGAGTTCCCAACTAGTGCCAGGTTTAAACTCTGCTCTGAATAAATTGTACGTCGTTTGTTTTCATTGTTGCTTTCCTTATAATATCTTGGCCATTTTAAATAGCGTTTTGCAAAATCAATTACAGAATCTTTGTGAACATAATTTTCTGCTTAAGTGAATACGTTTAGGTAGAAAAATATAATTTTAAAACGCGATTTTTTTAAATTGCACCCTTTATGCTCAGTCAGCTGACTTAAAAATAAATATAATAATAATAATTCAATGAATTTCAACTAATTGAAATCAGCTTTGTGAGGTCAATGACCTTTTTAGCGAAGACTCATAAAGAAATTTCTTTAAGTCTTAGTACAACTGAAATATGCAATTTTATATAAAATAATCCTACTAATATTTTATGTGTGAAAGTTTGTCAGGATGGATGTATGGATGGATGGATGGATTTTATATAACATAGGCTACTTTTATACTCGATACTCGATAGCATATTAACGCGGGCGGAGCCCCTGGAAACAGCTAGTTTGACTATAAATTCATACTAGATTTTTTTTCGAATTTCATAGTTTTTTCAACATAAACTCGCATAATAAGCAGCAAAATATTTCCCCAAAGTTTCTGTAATTAATTTAGTAAAACGTTTTATAATGTGCATATTAAAATAATATTTACAGTTTAACGTGTTCATATATACGCCATGTTATATACGCCATGTTATATACGCCTTTATAATATAGTAAATTAATAAGAAACTTGTAAACTATATGTCTTCATTATTAAAGTCAACTTAGATATATTTTAGAAATAATATGTAACCTATTCGATACAAAGGTATGCGATAATATTTATATTTCATGCTCATGTTAGAAATATACTCGTATAGCGAACTTGGCTAACTCAAAGCATATTATTTTTTATTTTCAGGAAATAATTTCATAAGAAAAGAATTTATAGCTCAAAGAAGAGGTCAATCCTACTCATACTATAAATGTGAAAGTTTGTGAGGATAGATGAATGGATGTATGGATGGATGGATGGATGGATGTTTGTTACTCTTTCATGCAAAAACTACTGAACGGATTTCGATGAAATTTGGTATGGTAGTAGTTTAGTCTCTGGATTAAAACATAGGCTACTTTTTATCCCGGAAAAGTACAGTGTTCCCAAGGGATAGGTACTGTACGCGGGCAACAGCTAGTAAGAAGCAGAAGTATGAAAATATAGAGGTGTGTGTCCCTCCCTGTAGACTTTGCAGCTAAAACTACATGTGCTGACGCATAGTGTTTGTATGTCGCAATAGGTACAATAATTAAGGCTCCCATCGTGCACTATAAGGCGAAGATACGGGGGTTGAAGTATGTGATTTCTAAAAATGTGTGATTATCATTAATCTAAAATGACTTGGATTGATCTAGAAAATTTTAGAATGATTTAGAAATTTCTTGAATGATCTAGAATATTCCAGAATGATTTAGAAAGCTCTAAAATAGATACCACGGTTCTGAACGATCAAGGTTGTTCTAGAAATTTCTAGATTGATCTAGATTGTATGCCGATTTTCTGATCAATATATAATGTTCTAGAAATTCCTCCAATAATGTAGAAGGCTCCAAAATGTATCTCAACTTTCTAGTCGATTAATAATATGCTGGAGCGTTCGAAAAACTTTTAAAATTTCTTGACATATTTAAAAGTCGAAAACAAATAACTGTACAATTAAAACTTACCAAGAGGGAACATATTCACAGCTAGTTTTTACTAATAAAACTTAAATAGTCCACTTTTAACTAGTCCATTTTAACTCTTGCATTACAGCCACAGCGCTCAATCTACACTCTACAGCGCGAGCGTCTTACGTATTTTACGTCAGTCGTAATGGCGGCCATAAATTCAGATCTCAATATCCACTTAGGCTGTCTAATGCCTATCTCATCCGAGCTAACGGTAAAGTGCATGCTGTATGGCGCCAAGATTGTAAAGCTGGGACTGGAGCTCCGGAATCCGGAAGGCCATATTCAGACAATTGAAAATAGAACTTTGGACTAATACAATAGAGCTGAAAATCGGACACACAAGTGTCGAGTCAAATGTCAATGTCATATATGACAGGTCAACACTCGAATCTTCGATTTCGTACTTCGAACTCTATTGTAATAGCGCAGAGTTCTATTTTCAATGCTCAGAATTTTCTACGACCTTCCGGATTGCGGACCATAGTCCCAAGAGCGTTTTCACATTACGCGATACCGATATCCAATAACAGACCGGAAACGCTCTTATTTTTTTCGATATAAGTGCGTTTTTTCAATATCCAATCCGATATCGGATATCGCGCCGATAATGACAAAGACAGGTAGGTATATGTTTCATATTAAAACAAAAAACTGTCTTTCTTATGTTATTATAATTTATCGGTCCCATTTCCGATATTGTATCGCATAATTTCTATACCATTATAAAACTATGACCGCTCATATCTTGCTCATTTTTCAGCAGACATTGGCGAGTACCATGCCATTTTTTTTTATTTTTGAGTCAAGTATTATATTTCTATACTTTCATTAATTTTCTTTTCTATGCATTGATTTAATACCGAGTGGCCGGAAATCCTACGCGTGAAGACTTTTTTGACGTTAACAGATCCAATAAAAACTATGACCGCTCATATCTTGCTCATTTTTCAGCAGACATTGGCGAGTTCCATGCCATTTTTTTTATTTTTGAGTCAAGTATCATATTTGTATACTTTCATTAATTTTTTTTTCTATGCATTGATTTAATACCGAGTGGCCGGAAATCCTACGCGTGAAGACTTTTTTGACGTTAACAGATCCAATAAAAACTATGACCGCTCATATCTTGCTCATTTTTCAGCAGACATTGGCGAGTTCCATGCCATTTTTTTTTTGAGTCAAGTATCATATTTCTATACTTTCATCAATTTTTTTTTCTATGCATTGATTTAATACCGAGTGGCCGGAAATCCTACGCGTGAAGACTTTTTTGAAGTTAACAGATGCAATTAGTAAGAATTTGTCTTCTAAATCTACATCATCAAAACTTTAAAATGTCTGCAACATTTAAGAGACCTCCAATTATTAAATTAAACAATTCAATTTCTATTACATACTTAAATAAATAAATAAATAAATATCTATGAACGCTTCACACCACGTCAATCTGGACCCGTGTTAAGTATCCGAAGAACTTGTGTTACAGGTACCAGAAAACGGGAAGTATATTTAATACTTTTATACTATACATATATTTAAGATTTTTATTATATTATACACATATTTAATATACATCCATGACCCAGGAACACAGAAAAACTTTTTTGTTCCTTCGGCGGGATTCGAACCCGCGACCCCCGGCTTGAGCACCAACGAGCTGAACCACTGAGCCACAGAGGTCGTCAACTTACTATATGATAGAAAGCTTTCAGTTTCAGAAACGATTCTACTGAGCTTCTAGTCTCAGTTTGATCTGAGTGTCAATATACCCAAATAAAGCGAGAGCAATGCGTATTACTTGTTTGAAAAAGTTACGATATAAAGTTGTGATTTATTCCGTCCAATTAATAGTTTGGCCTCACACCGCGCGCCGCAAACTAGTGTTGTTTAGATAATGAGAATTACATTGCGGTGTTTCACTCTAACGAGAAAAGCAAATTACAAGCGTTACGGTGATGAAGTTGGGAGATAAAAGAAAGGAAATTTAATTTATAGCGTATATATACGAGTACATTATAATACAAAGTTTTCGATTTCGAAATTGCGCCACTTTAATTGTAAGTATAAACATTAAACATGCGTAGAAATTATCATAAATATCTTAGCAAAAAAGTTCTAAATACTTTTTAGCGGTACTTTAAAGAAACATGGAAATGTATCACAAATAACACAAAATACTTTCCAAACATTTAAAACTCATTTCATTTACGTAGAACTGAATTTTTTTAAGTTTAAGAGTCTACATTTATTATCTAAACACGAAACCTTCAGACAAGCGAAACAAAAATTTTCTCTGCCCGCCTTTGAAACTAATGATAAAATGCTTTCTAATAACTAGCAGTTACATAAAAATTTCTTTTCTAGACCATTAGCAAGTTACACTCGAGCGATTTTTCTATAAAGACACCGCGAATCTCGGGCATATCGTATATCATCGGTAATGGACGGGGTCGCTGTACAGAAACATAAAGTGACACTCACAGCCGACGCCATTCTTATTATGCCTTGGGCCACACTATGCATACCTACTACTAAATATTTAACTTTGATTTTGAAACTTTAAATAAGATCGGTGAGAAAAGTTATTTTTTAAAATCAGTAAGTAATGATTATTCCTACTTTTGAATGTATCCAAATTAATGTATCAACAATACCCCCGGTTACATCTGTCCGGTGCACGTTTCACGATGATTATGTCACGCATTTGCATACATGCATGGTGATTGTTATGCATGTTCCCGAATTACGTGTTGTGTCGTCATCTTGATGTCCATGCGAGCTTACTAATTTGGTAAATAAATGGTCAGCCTTCACATCGTAGTTTTGGCACAGATTAATATATTATAGCAAATTAGTTACCACGTAATTTTTACTGGTTTTGGATATTTCTACTGGGTAAATGCCACAGCAAACTGTGAGGACTTAACCTTAACCTTCTCAAAATAAGAAACTGGGGCGCATTTTCGTAGGTAAATATTATCCCGTTTGGATTTTCAGGCTCTGCCGCTCGCGCGCGCACGTATTAACGCGAAAGGGAATGAATTAGTGCGTGGACCGAAACGGGATTATATCGAATAATAGGTAATAGTTGAGAGTTTGTCGGTCGGTGATAAAAAAGTAAAAAAAAATACAGCCGGACGTATAACCGCCTCCTTTTTTGAAAGTCGGTTAAATAGCCATCAAGTGATAAATGCACACATAAAAATATAAAACATATCATGTAACAACAGAACTTGTTTTAACAAGTTCTATGTCAGTCGTTTTTCTATGAAAATAATACGAAAAGCGACGATTCCTTATGTACTCAAAATTGATTTTGATTGTTACTCAGAGGATAGGTACTGTTCGGTTTTCATATATTATTATGTATTATGTTGAACTATTTACCTGTAAGATTTTATGTATGTAAATGCAAATGTATTCATGTGTGCATGTTAAACTTTCATTTCATTTTACGACTTTCTCACTTTAAAAAAAAAAATAATAATAAATTTGTATCTTTTGTTTGTTTACCGAAAGAGCGAGGTCTCCTAACACAGGTTTAGACTTAAAAGGAGACCCTAGCAACTTGTATGTTATATTTGTAAAAGATACGAATAAAGATAAGAAAAATAAAAATACGAATAAAGATAAAGATAAGAATAAACATTTTTTTTAATTTTTTCATTTCAGTTCTATTAGTTTTTGAGCCAGCCATTTCAACAAAATAAACTCTAAAATCTGTTACATCTTTATGAAAGCTAATAAAAATTAAACGCGATACAGCTCAAGTTGATAATTACGAAATTCTATGCCAATTCAGTTCCAATTACTTGCATTCATTATATGGATTGTTTGTAGATCCAATATTTAAAGCGGCTTACAGCAGGTGTTGGTGCCAACCTCATGGGTTCAATCATCCCTACACAAGGAGCAGATCCATAAAGTTGTATGATTTGTCTGCCTCTGGGGACAACGGCTATTTGGGGGACAAAGGATACTTTTGCTCTGACCGTTGCGTAGGCAACCGAAGTCTTTTAAGATCCCTGACCGAGTACGAGTAATACACGTAAAAGGTCCTCCGGCTTCTGGCACTTATCACAATTAGGTGAAAGCTGAATCCCGTCCAAATGATGAAAACTTTAACAATCAGCAATCCTAGCGGCAAGACCAACACGCCTGCAAGCGGTGGCGATAGACATCACGATTAATCCCGCTCCCCACACCGATGTCGGTGACGGTGGCCGGTTTCTTAGAAACCAGGCCAGCTACGCAGGAGTTACTTTTACAGTGCCCAAGTGTGTGCGCAGTCATAGCACAAGAGAATATAAATAATAACCAACACGACTGGCGAGAGATCAGGCGCAGGACCGACTTTTTACATGCCCATCCGACGCATGGACCATCTCTCTTGTCAGACAATCAGGTGATTGTTTGGTCTATGGATAGTTTGGTGATTGGCCATCCACCACAGCATCTATTGACTAGATAATAAATAAATAAAAATAATAAGAATTCGTTTATTTTCTCACCACAAGAAAGTACAATATATTTCACAATTTTACATATGTAACACAGGTGTTTGTGGGAGACTGGTGCCTAAGCTAAGCGTAACCTTTATTTCAGGACACCAGAACCTCCGAACTAGGAATATTACAACTAGTCGTTACAAATTACAATAGAATAGACTGTACAAGTTATTGCGTATTCTTTATATAATGCGTGTGCGTGCGTGCGTATGTGTGTGTGTGTGTGTGTGTAAAAAAAACGATTGGCAAAGCGGGTGCGGAAGCGGTGTCCGGAGGTATATAGAGGATTATAACGTATTTTGCTTTGGAGGAAAGGTGGGGTGTAAATGAGGAGGCTGTGGTGTTTTAGGACTGCATGGAATATAAATAACTGACGCACAGTTAAGACTTTACTTTCTCTATAGAGCTCTATAGTTGGGTAACGGAAATGTTAGGTAAAGGGAGTTGGACACTTTTAAAATTGCCCGTTGTGCTCGCTCTAATTGTAATATGGTGTCTTTATGTGTGCCTCCCCATGTTGCAATGCAATATGTGAGCAATGATTGACAAAGGGTGAAGTAGACCATTGTTCTCAAATCAACGTTCGCCACGTCTTTTAGGTTCTTGAATATGGTTATCAACTTCCATATTCGTGAAGTAAGGGTCTCAATGTGTGGACGGAAGCTGAGAGAAGGGTCTAGAACGACTCTTAAATATTGAAATAATGATAACGCAAGTCTTATCGTCTGTATAGAAACCAAGCGTGTCTATATTTTTCTACTTACTGTGTCGTCACAAGAGCAATTTAGTCTATGGAACTCCCCGGTCCCCGAGTAAACGATTCAAAGGCTGTCGCCGCGCGCCGCCCCGAAGCGGTTTTTAGTTTTCGTTTGACGTTTGGCACCGAGAATGTTCGAGAGGAAATGGCGCCGAGGGCAGTAATTTTTACTTCTCTTTTACACGCGTACATACACTTGCGTGATCTAGTCAATAGATGTCTGTGGTTAGAACAATGCAGGCTGCTGATCAGCCTGCATAATCAAAACTTGGAAACAATTTTTTTTTTTGTTGTTTCAACGTGAGAATCGAATCCACAACCTCCTAGTCTAGAGCCAAGCTCTGAATCACAGGACCACGCAGGCGGCTCAACATCACGATTAGGCAACTACTATATAGTATAGAACGTGCCGGGCGTTGGTAGAATGATTTTCTGATGGGGCTCGGTGGTCTCTGTCTCCCCTATATCGAGAAATTAGCATAGGTACCAGACGGCCAAGGAAGGTAAGGGCTTAAAAGACTGGTGACCTCGCACTTCTGGTGTTACGGGTGTCCACGGGCGCTGGTGATCACTTGCCATCGGCTATCTGCTCGTTTACTGAGTTAAGGTAATATATGCCGTCGACGGCCACCCTACCGCATCGCTGTAAGTCATGCAGATACACGCGTCGGCGTAAATCCCCGCCGGCCGCAGATAAGCAAATTGGGTACCGTCAGCAAAACTGTCGGTACCGTCGAGATGTCAGTTGCGTTGAAGCGCCTTAAGTTGAATTTCTTAATAATGAATACTTACTAGATGTTACCTGTGCCTTCGTGTGCGCAAAAGGAAATCCGGAGGGAACCAATTTTGCCGCAAAAAAAGTAGCCCATGTTTTTTCCCGTAGTCTACTCTTTAACTGTGCCAAATTTTATCAAAATCGATTCAGCAGTTTCTGAACATATTCAATGCAAACAAACAAACAATTAATTCTTTCTTCTTTATAATGTTGGTATAGATGAAGGGAACGCAACTATCAGTAATTGGTCCTCAGATCAAATATAAAACATTTTTATTTGATCTGAGAGTTGGTTACTAAAAAAAACTGAGAATTTGTCACCCGACAAATTATCAGTTTTTTTTAGTAACCAAAATTTTTTATTTACCAAATTTTTTTTTAAATTAAAGATAATTCAATAATGTATGGTCGTGTTAACTGAGATTTATTGCCACGTTGTCAATGAAAAAACGTCAATCGTGTCAGTTTGGTATTATCATATTACAAACTTTATAGGAACAAATAATGACAATAGTCAACCTTATGTATTGATTAACCTTGTATGATACTTCGCTGAAAAAGTAAATGCATTTACCTGAAGGTTGCGCGATCTATCCCTATGGCTATCAAGGGGGCTAAATAATACCAGCACTAACCTGGAAAAGACAGGAACAGAAAGGAATCGCCAATGTCGGGGCTGCTGCCGGCCGGCTAGCAAAACTCTTGAAGTTCCGTCTGTTAACACTGCTGCACATTTACCACTATAAAGCTGGATAGATTGAGCACAATTCAGTCAGTAAACTTTTAGCAAAGTTATTAGATTTTAAATATTTTAGTTTTAACGATGTGCACAACACACGCTTCAGGAGGCCATTTTTTTTTTCTTTTGGTACGATGTCACTCGACTCGTGGAGCCGCGCGAGCGCTGCCAGTGGTTAGCGGGCGCGTGGCGCGAATATTTAAAGTGGACGGGAAACCCATTAGGATAGGAACATATAAGGATTGGTTTAATGCTCGTACACTGCTTATGAATTAGATTCGCTGATAGTACAGAGTAGAAGATATATAATTACGTACTGAGAAACAGCTTCCATAAAACGATCCAAATCGAACCAAATATGAAAATTTTGACGTCTCCTTCAACGGCCCACAATTTTTCCACACAATCGTAGACACCACGTATGCTTGTAGTAGTGCAATCAAATCGAAAGCTAAGACAATATTTTTTTGAATTCCGTAGATCAGTTGCAATGTGCTCAGTAGTCTTGTGAGATAGGAAATCTGTATTTTTTTTTAGAAAAGTATATTTTTTTGTAGTCTGTACTCGAGCTACGCACGTGACGGGAATGTACAATTATTGTGCGCAGAATTCACTTTCCTTTGAACATTTTTACGTCAAAAGTTTTTACACTAGAAGTTTCTATAACTGACCTTATATTTATTATTACTATGGGAGTTAAAAAATGTCTTATTATAGTTTAACCAAAATGTAATCTTCATAAAAGTTTGTGAAGATGTGTGTTAAATTGTTTCTTACGAAAGACCCTAAACGTATTCAAATGGGGACACAAATAAAATATGATGTACTTTGTAGGTCATTTATCAACACATGTAGATGTGCAACTGTCTATTTATCCTAAGGGTCAGCTCACACCGCGACGATACGCGACGCTACGCGGCTCTACACTTTTAACCCGTTAACCTACTTAAAGAAATCAGCTGGACGGGAGGCAACAAATTCTGCAAAGGCATTTTGTACTGCCTCTCGGGTATTGATTTTTTTTCCCGCCAAGAAGTTATCCAAATTCTGGAAAAAGTAGTAGTCTGTAGGCGCAAGGTCTGGTGAGTAGGGCGGATGACGGAGAGCTTCCAACCCCAGTTCTTGCAACTTGGAGACCGTCTGCTCGTCGCGCGTTGTCGTGCAGGAGCAGCGGAGACGAGCGATTGACCAATGCTGGTTGGAGATGTGCCAGCTTCTCCATCATTGTATTCAGTTCTTCACAGTACACATCTGCAGTAATGCTCACCCCGTTTGGTAAGAAGCTGTGATGAATCACACCGGCGCTAGACCACCAAACAGTGACCATCACTTTTCTAGGGGTAAGTTTTCGTTTAGGGCATTGTTTAGGTGCTGAACCAGGATCCAACCAACTTGCTGAGCGCTTGCGGTTATCAAACAGAATCCATTTTTCATCACAGTTAACAATGCGGTTCAAAATTCCTTCATTTGTGTGTCTGTTGAACAGTGCAAGGCACGTCTCGACGCGTACTTCGCGCTGGCGATCATTGAGTTCCTGGGGCACCCATTTATCAAGCTTTTTTTACCTTATCAATTTGACGCAAATGGACCAATATTGTATTGACGCTAACGTCGAAAGCTGCTGATAATTTAGCCGAAGATAATGTATCATCAACTTCCACAATCGCCTTTAATTCGTCATTGTCGACCAAAGTATTCGGACGACGGTTTAATGCTAATAATTTACTCTTGAATTCTAATAAAACAAAATGTTTAAAGTTCAGCTTGCCAAATGTTACGCAGGCACAAACCAATATACTATTAAATAATGAGAAAATGAAATTAGTAGACACCACTGTTTTTCTAGGTATAACATTAGATAGTAAGTTACAGTGGGGACCACATATTGCTAAATTGGCAGATAAGCTGAGTTCTGCAGCATACGCTGTTAAAAAAATTAGAGAAATTACCGACATAGAGACCGCGCGATTAGTTTACTTTAGCTATTTTCATAGCATAATGTCGTACGGCATCCTCTTGTGGGGAAACGCTGCGGACATTAATACAATATTTGTGCTGCAGAAACGTGCTATACGTTCTATTTATAAGATGTCGACTTTTGAATCTCTAAGGGAAAAGTTTAAAGAAATAAAAGTTCTGACCGTCGCATCTCAATACATTTTGGAAAATGTGTTATACGTAAGAAATAATCTAAACAACTTCAAAAAGAAATGTGATAATCATTGTGTAAACACTAGAAATAAGAACAAGTTAGATATGCCAGTGTTCAGACTAAGCAAAGTTAGTAAATCCTTTAAAGGCCAATGTATACGCTTATACAATATAATCCCAGAAAAGGTTCAAAACCTTCCCATTAATAAGTTTAAAAAAGTAGTTAAAGAACGTTTGTGTGCCAAAGCGTATTATAAAATTAATGACTTCATTCAAGACGGCACACCTTGGGAATAAGGTGGCTCCTTATCTTATCTTATTATTTGTTACATAGACATAAGCAAACATTGTAATAATTTTGATTTTAAAAGAATAATTTTCCATCTTTTTGGTAAAAGATGGTCCCAGACGAGTTTCTTGCCGGCTCTTCTCGCTGGGTTAGTTCCCGGACCGGTGGTAGGCATCACGTAGTAACGACGTTCAAAAAGAGTATTTAAAAATACCAATTTTGAATAAAAAATTTTTGATTTGATTTGATTTGATTTGACCGCGAGGTTCATTTTTCAGGTCGAAATTTCCAGAACGGAAGCGAGCAAACCAATAACAGGTGGTGTGTTGGTTTGTAGTGTTAGCTCCGTAAACGTCGTTGATGTTGCGTGCCGCTTGTGCCGCGTTGCTGCCACGACGATACTCATATTCCATAATTACTCGAATTTTTAACGTATCCATGATGACGAAAAAGATTGAAATGCGATGAAAATGTAACACTAATCAATAAACAAATAACTACTTTTGGAAAAAGAATTGTTTGATTGTTTGAAAATGTTTTTAATATAAAATTATTTTGAAATTAGAATTCTTAGCCAAACAAAAATTATTTTGATTTGAAATGGCCAGTACTGCAGAACGGCAATTTCATAGGTAAAGACCTATTATATTAGTAGTGCCTATTTAAAATTAATAGTCAAATTAGGACAATTCGTGAAATTAAAAGTTACATTTTTGTTTGGAATATTTATGTTGTTTGATATATTTTGAGAAATTTGGCTGTTCTGGATCTCTGTAAAAGTAGGAGACTCTGGTATTTTATCAGACGATGGATTCCATCGCGGACACTCCCTGGAAGTTGTCGGCAGAGGCGAATTGGGGCGTATTTTTATAGTTTCGGTTAATTTGGTTGAAATTTTAGTTTTATTTTGGACTGAATCCTCTATGTAGCCTTCGGCGACTGTACTGGATTTCCAGCCTCCATGTCTTTTTAACGTAGTCATGTTTGCCCCAGAATCGGCTAAAAGTGTCGCTGAAGTTCGTCTAAAACAGTGTCCGGTATACTACTCAGTTTGGTAAATTCAAATATGTTGCTATCTGCTTCGGCATACCTGAGATTTTATTTTTACCGATCACTTGTTTATAGCATTTTCCCTTCTGATAGTTGAGAAAAAAGCGGTCCGTTTTTACATCACTAGCTCTCATTTTTTGATATTTCTTTACTATTTGTGTAAACTCTTCTTTTACTATAAACGAGCGCTCAATATGTGTCTATGTTTTAGTCAGTTTTACTAATAATAAATCGCCTTGACTTTCAATGTCGTTAATTGTCAAATTTGTGAGTTCACTGCTTCTGCAAGCGCCGCTTATACCGAGTATCAATACGACCTGTGAAAAACATGTAATTATTTTAGTACTTGTGTAATAAATACGTTCATATTTAGAATAAATCCATAAATACTTAGGTAAACTTACCTTTACTGCCAAATTTATCTCGTCAGGAGCATCATTTAAAAAAATCCACCTCAAGAGATGTGAAAACTTTAGATTTCTTACTCTTGAACCCCTGCGACTCTCTTTTCAAAAATGCTGTTTAATTATGATTTTTTTTCAAATCTACATTGTGTTTTAAATTAAGTGTATTCTTGAGCATTGAATATCGGCTCCATACCGTTGAAGGCTGTAATTTGCTACACAGTCCATTAAAATATGTAAGAAATACACTTTCGGAAAACGATTTTATATTCTTGTCTTCTCGCCACTTCATAAAATCATTGTATGTTTATATATTATCTTTCTTATGATATTTTTGGCAAAAGATTTTCTATGACACAATTTGCCTCGTCTGTAATGGAATCTGGTGTCAATATTTCGCTTGAACTCATTTTTAATATTCAATTCAAATCTTAGCACAATAGTCCGTCACAGATACATACATAACAGATTTTAGTATCCCGCCAATTTGTGTTAACTTTTTAAATTTTAAATATGGAACTTGCCGCTCGTCGCGTAATTGTCGCGGCACTTGCGACTTATTCCGCTCAAAGGAGTTTGCGCTAAATTCACACTGGCTGTTTAGAAAGTCATGTCATTTTTTAATAGTTTTATTGTACATAAAACTCTTCACAACTGACAGCAATTCTATTTTTGAAGTTTTGAAGACCCTCGGGCCGGAATGAATTTGTATGAGTTTTTCCCTCCCTATGAAAGGAAAGCAGCATCTTCCACCCAATAATCAGATCAAAACAACACTACTTTCCGAGTATGAGAAATGAAAAATTAATTTACTTACCCATTATATTGCTGATTATATAGATCGTTCTAAAGAATTAATATACTGCTTAAATATTTACACAGATTTAAAAAGTAAATTTAGCCTATTTGAGGTAAAATTTGTACAGAAACAAGTCGTTCATATGAATTAAATAAAAAAAAAATTAAACACGTGCTCAAATTTCTCACTTTGTCCCTTGACGTATATGCCATAACACATGACACGGAAAAGCCAGGCTCTTGAGCAACCCTTCTATCATTTATATGAAAAAAATCATATCCTTTTATGAAAACCAATTGGTATTTGTCTAGGTCAGGATCAAGTTTCGGTAATTTTGTAGCCAATAACTATCTAGTATTATTCTATAATATTTGGTAAAGCTTATCTCAAGCCTTTGCAAATTATGAATTACAATATAATAGTAAAAATATTTGAAAATACTCAAAATTTTTGTTATAATTATGTATTCGGCCGTTGTACCCGATTGGGTACAGAAGGATTTCCAGAACGGAGAAAGTCTGAAAGCTATCATCTTATGTTAATTTTACAGATTAAAAACTGTTATAATTTTTTTTTTAAAATAAATATTCATTGAACATTAGATACTAAAAATTCTAACAGAGTATACAGAGTATAGATCTTACATATACAAGGACCAATATTGCTAACTTTGTTCCTTGCTAGAGAAGAAATTACAAACATATTCCTGTTTTTTTATTATAATTTAACGATCAATTAACCATCAATTAAATGCAATAGTTAACTTGTTCCTTAACCATCAATTTACTTAATTTCTTCCTTAGCCATCAATTAACTGCAATAATTAACTTCTTCCTTAACGGTCAATTAACCAACAATTAAGTCAATAGTTACCTTATTCCTTAACGATCAATAAACCTTAACTGCAATAGTTAACTTGTTCCTTACTCATCAATTAACTGAAATCGTTAATTCCTTCCTTAACCACTAATTAACTGCTACCGTCAACTTCTTTCTTAACTGTCAATTAACCATCAATTAACTGCAATAGTTAACTAAGAAGTTAACTATAAGGAAGACCTTAACGATCAATTAACCATCAATTAACTTTATTTCTCTCTTAACCATCAATTAACTGCAATAGTTAACTTCTTCCTTAACGATTAATTATCAATTCAGTTAATTGATAATTTAGTTAACTTCTCCCTTAACCCAACTAAATGCAATAGTTAACTTCTTCCTTAATCATGAATTAACTAACTGCAGTAGTTAACTTCTCCCTTAACCAACAATTAACTGCATTAGTTAACTTTCCTTAACGATCAATTAACCATCAATTAACTGCAATAATTAACTTCTTAACCATAAATTTTCTTAATTTCTCCCTTAACCATCAATAAACTGCAATAGTTAACTTCTTTTAAGAAATATGTTAACTTTTTTTGTAATTTTTAAGACAAACAATAAATTAATAAACAATTAAACATCAATTAACTGCAATAGTTAATTGAGAAATTAAGGGAGACCTTAACTATCAATTAACTGAAATAGTTAACTTCTTTCTTAACCCAATTAAATGCAATAGGTTGTGTTGTTGTTGTTTCTTGTTCCTAAACGATCGATTAACCATCAATTAACTGCAATAGTTAACTTCTTCCTTAACGATGAATTAACCATCAATTAACTGCAGTAGTTAACTTCTTCCTTAACCATAAATAAACTGCAATAGTTATTTTATCCTTAACCATCAATTAACTGCAACAGTTAACTTCTTCCTTAACGATAAATTAACTGCAATAGTTAACTTCTTCCTTAACCATCAATTAACTGCAATCGTTAACTTCTTTATTAACCATCAATTAACAGCAATAGTTAACTTCTTCCTTAACGATAAATTAACCATCAGTTAAATGCAAGAGTTAACTTCTTCCTTAACCATCAATTAACTGCAATAATTAATTTCTTCCTTAACCCAATAAATTCAATGGTTAACTTCTTACTTAACGATCAATTAACCATCAATTAACTGCAATAATTAACTTCTTTCTTAACAATCAATATTAATTGAAATAAATGATTTTATGGAAAAGTTAACGATTGCAGTTAAATGATGGTTAATTGATCGTTAAGTAAGAAGTTAACCATTTAATTTATTGGGTTAAGGAAGAAATTAATTATTGCAGTTAATTGATGGTTAAGGAAGAAGTTAACTCTTGCATTTAACTGATGGTTAATTTATCGTTAAGGAAGAAGTTAACTATTGCTGTTAATTGGTGGTTAATAAAGAAGTTAACGATTGCAGTTAATTGATGGTTAAGAAAGAAGTTAACTATTGCAGTTAATTTATAGTTAAGGAAGAAGTTAACTATTGCAGTTAATTGATGGTTAAGGATAAAATAACTATTGCAGTTTATTTATGGTTAAGGGAGAAGTTAACTACTGCAGTTAATTGATGCTTAAGGGAGAAGTTAACAACTGGAGTTAATTGATGGTTAATTGATCGTTAAGGAAGAAGTTAGCTATTGCAGTTAATTGATGGTTAATCGATCGTTAAGGAACAAGTAACCTATTGCATTTAATTGGGTTAAGAATGAAGTTAACTATTGCAGTTAATTGATGGTTAAGAGAGAAATAAAGTTAATTGATGGTTAATTGATCGTTAAGGTCTTCCTTATAGTTAACTTCTTAGTTAACTATTGCAGTTAATTGATGGTTAATTGACGGTTAAGAAAGAAGTTGACGGTTGCAGTTAATTAGTGGTTAAGGAAGGAGTTAACGATTTCAGTTAATTGATGAGTAAGGAACAAGTTAACTATTGCAGTTAAGGTTTATTGATCGTTAAGGAATAAGGTAACTATTGACTTAATTGTTGGTTAATTGACCGTTAAGGAAGAAGTTAATTATTGCAGTTAATTGATGGCTAAGGAAGAAATTAAGTAAATTGATGGTTAAGGAACAAGTTAACTATTGCATTTAATTGATGGTTAATTGATCGTTAAATTATAATAAAAAAACAGGAATATGTTTGTAATTTCTTCTCTAGCAAGGAACAAAGTTAGCAATATTGGTCCTTGTATATGTAAGATCTATACTCTGTATACTCTGTTAGAATTTTTAGTATCTAATGTTCAATGAATATTTATTTAAAAAAAAAAATTATAACAGTTTTTAATCTGTAAAATTAACATAAGATGATAGCTTTCAGACTTTCACCGTTCTGGAAATCCTTCTGTACCCAATCGGGTACAACGGCCGAATACATAATTATAACAAAAATTTTGAGTATTTTCAAATATTTTTTACTATTATATTGTAATTCATAATTTGCAAAGGCTTGAGATAAGCTTTACCAAATATTATAGAATAATACTAGATAGTTATTGGCAACAAAATTACCGAAACTTGATCCTGACCTAGACAAATACCAATTGGTTTTCATAAAAGGATGTGATTTTTTTCATATAAATGATAGAAGGGTTGCCCAAGAGCCTGGCTTTTCCGTGTCATGTGTTATGGCATATACGTCAAAGGACAAAGTGAGAAATTTAAGCACGTGTTTAAATTTTTTTTTATTTAATTCATATGAACGACTTGTTTCTGTACAAATTTTACCTCAAATAGGCTAAATTTACTTTTTAAATCTGTGTAAATATTTAAGCAGTATATTAATTCTTTAGAACGATCTATATAATCAGCAATATAATGGGTAAGTAAATTAATTTTTCATTTCTCATACTCGGAAAGTAGTGTTGTTTTGATCTGATTATTGGATGGAAGATGCTGCTTTCCTTTCATAGGGAGGGAAAAACTCATACAAATTCATTCCGGCCCGAGGGTCTTCAAAACTTCAAAAATAGAACTGCTGTCAGCTGTGAAGAGTTTTATGTACAATAAAAAATAACATGACTTTCTAAACAGCCAGTGTGAATTTAGCGCAAACTTCTTTGAGCGGAATAAGTCGCGAGTGCCGCGACAATTACGCGACGAGCGGCAAGTTCCATATTTAAAATTTAAAAAGTCAACACAAATTGGCGGGATACTAAAATCTGTTATGTATGTATCTGTGACGGACTTTTGTGCTAAGATTTGATTTGAATATTAAAAATGAGTTCAAGCGAAATATTGACACCAGATTCCATTACAGACGAGGCAAATTGTGTCATAGAAAATCTTTTGCCAAAAATATCAAAAGAAAGATAATATATAAACATACAATGATTTTATGAAGTGGCGAGAAGACAAGAATATAAAATCGTTTTTCGAAAGTGTATTTCTTACATATTTTAATGGACTGTGTAGCAAATTACAGCCTTCAACGGTATGAAGCCGATATTTAATGCTCAAGAGTACACTTAATGTAAAACACAATGTAGATTTGAAAAAAATCATAGTTAAACAGCATTTTTGAAAAGAGAGTCGCAGGGGTTCAAGAGTAAGAAATATAAAGTTTTCACATCTCTTGAGGTGGATTTTTTTTAAATGATGCTCCTAACGAGATATATTTGGCAGTAAAGGTAAGTTTACCTAAGTATTTATGGATTTATTCTAAATATGAACGTATTTATTACAAAAGTACTAAAATAATTACATGTTTTTCACAGGTCGTATTGATACTCGGTATAAGCGGCGCTTGCAGAAGCAGTGAACTCACAAATTTGACAATTAACGACATTGAAAGTCAAGGCGATTTATTATTAGTAAAACTGACTAAAACAAAGACACATATTGAGCGCTCGTTTATAGTAAAAGAAGAGTTTACACAAATAGTAAAGAAATATCAAAAAATGAGACCTTGTGATGTAAAAAGAGACCGCTTTTTTCTCAACTATCAGAAGGGAAAATGCTATAAACAAGTGATCGGTAAAAATAAAATCTCAGGTATGCCGAAGCAGATAGCAACATATTTGAATTTACCAAACTGTGAGCAGTATACCGGACACTGTTTTAGACGAACTTCAGCGACACTTTTAGCCGATTCTGGGGCAAACATGACTACGTTAAAAAGACATGGAGGCTGGAAATCCAGTACAGTCGCCGAAGGCTACATAGAGGATTCAGTCCAAAATAAATCTAAAATTTCAACCAAATTAACCGAAACTATAAAAATACGCCCCAACTCAACAACTACGCTGTCGCCTCTGCCGACAACTTCCAGGGAGTGTCCAAACTCCAAAACAAAAAGATATTCCAAACAAAAATGTAACTTTTAATTTCACGAATTGTCCTAATTTGACTATTAATTTTAAATAGGCACTACTAATATAATAAGGTTTTTACCTATGAAATTGCCGTTCTGCAGTACTGGCCATTTCAAATCAAAATAATTTTTGTTTGGCTAAGAATTCTAATTTCAAAATAATTTTATATTAAAAACATGGAATTCTTTTTCCAAAAGTAGTCATTTGTTTATTGATGAGTGTTACATTTTCATCGCATTTCAATCTTTTTCGTCATCATGGATACGTTAAAAATTCGAGTAATTATGGAATATGAGTATCGTCGTGGCAGCAACGCGGTACAAGCGGCACGCAACATCAACGACGTTTACGGAGCTAACACTACAAACCAACGCACCACCTGTTATTGGTTTGCTCGCTTCCGTTCTGGAAATTTCGACCTGAAAAATGAACCTCGCGGTCGTCCGAAGACTTTGGTCGACAATGACGAATTAAAGGCGATTGTGGAAGCTGATGATACACTATCTTCGGCTAAATTATCAGCAGCTTTCGACGTTAGCGTCAAAACAATATTGGTCCATTTGCGTCAAATTGATAAGGTAAAAAAAGCTTGATAAATGGGTGCCCCAGGAACTCAATGATCGCCAGCGCGAAGTACGCGTCGAGACGTGCCTTGCACTGTTCAACAGACACACAAATGAAGGAATTTTGAACCGCATTGTTAACTGTGATGAAAAATGGATTCTGTTTGATAACCGCAAGCGCTCAGCAAGTTGGTTGGATCCTGGTTCAGCACCTAAACAATGCCCTAAACGAAAACTTACCCCTAGAAAAGTGATGGTCACTGTTTGGTGGTCTAGCGTCGGTGTGATTCATCACAGCTTCTTACCAAACGGGGTGAGCATTACTGCAGATGTGTACTGTGAAGAACTGAATACAATGATGGAGAAGCTGGCACATCTCCAACCAGCATTGATCAATCGCTCGTCTCCGCTGCTCCTGCACGACAACGCGCGACGAGCAGACGGTCTCCAAGTTGCAAGAACTGGGGTTGGAAGCTCTCCGTCATCCGCCCTACTCACCAGACCTTGCGCCTACAGACTATTACTTTTTCCAGAATTTGGATAACTTCGTGGCGGGAAAAAAAATCAATACCCGAGAGGCAGTACAAAATACCTTTGAAGAATTTGTTGCCTCCCGTCCAGCTGATTTCTTTAAGAAGGTTAACGGGTTAAAAGTGTAGAGCCGCGTAGCGTCGCGTATCCTCGCGGTGTGAGCTGACCCTTAGGATAAATAGATAGTTGCACATCTACATGTGTTGATAAATTACCTACAAAATACATCATATTTTATTTGTGTCCCCATTTGAATACGTTTAGGGTTTTTCGTAAGAAACAATTTAACACACATCTTCACAAACTTTTATGAAGATTACATTTTGGTTAAACTATAATAAGACATTTTTTAACTCCCATAGTAATAATAAATATAAGGTCAGTTATAAAAACTTCTAGTGTAAAAACTTTTGACGTAAGAATGTTCAAAGGGAAGTGAATTCTGCGCACAATAATTGTACATTCCCGTCACGTGCGTAGCTCGAGTACAGACTACAAAAAAATATACTTTTCTAAAAAAAATTACAGATTTCCTATCTCACAAGACTACCGAGCACATTGGAACTGATCTACGGAATTCAAAAAAATATTGTCTTAGCTTTCGGTTTGATTGCAAGCATACGTGGTTTCTACGATTGTGTGGAAAAATTGTGGGCCGTTGAAGGAGACGTCAAAATTTTCATATTTGGTTCGATTTGGATCGTTCTATGGAACCTGTTTCTCGGTACGTAATTATATATCTTCTACTCTGTACTATCAGCGAATCTAATTCATAAGCAGTGTACGAGCATTAAACCAATCCTTAAATGTTCCTATCCTAATGGGTTTCCCGTCCACTTTAAATATTCGCGCCACGCGCCCGCTAACCAATGGCAGCGCTCGCGCGGCTCCACGAGTCGAGCGACATCGTACCAAAAGAAAAAAAAAAGGCCTCCTGAAGCGTGTGTTGTGCGCATCGTTAAAACTAATATATTTAAAATCTAATAACTTTGCTAAAAGTTTACTGACTGAATTGTGCTCAATCTATCCAGCTTTATAGTGGTAAATGTGCAGCAGTGTTAACAGACGGAACTTCAAGAGTTTTGCTAGCCGGCCGGCAGCAGCCCCGACATTGGCGATTCCTTTCTGTTCCTGTCTTTTCCAGGTTAGTGCTGGTATTATTTAGCCACCTTGATAGCCATAGGGATAGATCGCGCAACCTTCAGGTAAATGCATTTACTTTTTCAGCGAAGTATCATACAAACAGGTTGACTATTGTCATTATTTGTTCCTATAAAGTTTTTAATATGATAATACAAAACTGACACGATTGACGTTTTTTCATTAACAACGTGGCAATAAATCTCAGTTAACACGACCATACATTATTGAATTATCTTTAATTTAAAAAAAAAATTTGGTAAATAAAAAATTTTGGTTACTAAAAAAAACTGATAATTCGTCGGGTGACAAATTCTCAGTTTTTTTTTAGTAACCAACAATCAGATCAAAAAAAATGTTTTATATTTGATCTGAGGACCAATTACTGATAGTTACGTTCCCTTCATCTATACCAACATTATAAAGAAGAAATAATTAATTGTTTGTTTCTTTGCATTGAATAGGTTCAGAAACTGCTGAATTGATTTTGATAAAATTTGGCACAGTTAAAGAGTACGGGAAAAAACATGGGCTACTTTTTTTGCGGCAAAATTGGTTCCCTCCGGATTTCCTTTTGCGCACACGAAGGCACAGGTAACATCTAGTAAGTATTCATTATTAAGAAATTCAACTTAAGGCGCTTCAACGCAACTGACATCTCGACGGTACCGACAGTTTTGCTGACGGTACCCAATTTGCTTATCTGCGGCCGGCGGGGATTTACGCCGACGCGTGTATCTGCATGACTTACAGCGATGCGGTAGGCCGTCGACGGCATATATTACCTTAACTCAGTAAACGAGCAGATAGCCGATGGCAAGTGATCACCAGCGCCCGTGGACACCCGTAACACCAGAAGTGCGAGGTCACCAGTCTTTTAAGCCCTTACCTTCCTTGGCCGTCTGGTACCTATGCTAATTTCTCGATATAGGGGAGACAGAGACCACCGAGCCCCATCAGAAAATCATTCTACCAACGCCCGGCACGTTCTATACTATACATATAGTAGTTGCCTAATCGTGATGTTGAGCCGCCTGCGTGGTCCTGTGATTCAGAGCTTGGCTCTAGACTAGGAGGTTGTGGATTCGATTCTCACGTTGAAACAACAACAAAAAAAAATTGTTTCCAAGTTTTGATTATGCAGGCTGATCAGCAGCCTGCATTGTTCTAACCACAGACATCTATTGACTAGATCACGCAAGTGTATGTACGCGTGTAAAAGAGAAGTAAAAATTACTGCCCTCGGCGCCATTTCCTCTCGAACATTCTCGGTGCCAAACGTCAAACGAAAACTAAAAACCGCGTCGGGGCGGCGCGCGGCGACTGCCTTTGAATCGTTTACTCGGAGACCGGGGAGTTCCATAGACTAAATTGCTCTTGTGACGACACAGTAAGTAGAAAAATATAGACACGCTTGGTTTCTATACAGACGATAAGACTTGATAATAACTTGATAATAGTTAACTTCTTCCTTAACGATAAATTAACCATCAGTTAAATGCAATAGTTGCAATGCAACTTCTTCCTTAAGGAAGAAGTTGGTTGGTTGGTTAAAGATGGTTAACCATCAATTAACTGCAATAATTAATTTCTTCCTTAACCCAATAAATTCAATGGTTAAATTCTTACTTAACGATCAATTAACCATCAATTAACTGCAATAATTAACTTCTTCCTTAACAATCAATATTAATTGAAATAAATGATTTTATGGAAAGTTAACGATTGCAGTTAATTGATGGTTAAGGGAGAAGTTAACTATTGCAATTAGTTAATTCATGATTAAGGAAGAAGTTAACTATTGAATTTAGTTGGGTTAAGGGGGAAGTTAATTATTGCAGTTAATTGATTAATTATCAAATTAATTAATCGTATAGGAAGAAGTTAACTATTGCAGTTAAGGTTAATTGATCGTTAAGGAAGAAGATTACTATTACAGTTAATTGATGTTTAAGAGAGAAATTAAGTAAATTGATGGTTAAGGAGAAAATAACTATTGCAATTTATTGATGGTTAAGGAAGAAGTTAACTATTGCAGTTAAGGTTAATTGATCGTTAAGGAAGAAGATTACTATTGCAGTTAATTGATGTTTAAGAGAGAAATTAAGTAAATTGATGGTTAAGGAAGCAGTTAATTGAAGAAGTTAACTATTCCAATTAATTGATGGTTAATTGATCGTTAAGGAAGAAGTTAATTATTGCAGTTAATTGATGCTTAAGGAAGAAGTTAACTATTGCAGTTAATTTATGGTTGAGGAAGAAGTTAACTATAGCAGTTAATTGATGGTTAAGGAGAAAATAACTATTGATTGCAATATATTATTGATGGTTAAGGAAGAAGTTAACTACTACGGTTAAATGATGCTTAAGGGAGAAGTTAACTATTGGAGTTATTTGATGGTTAATTTATCGTCAAGGAAGAAGTTAACTATTGCAGTTAAGGTTAATTGATCGTAAAGGAAGAAGATACTATTGCAGTTAATTGATGGTTAATTGACCGTTAAGGAAGAAGTTAAATATTACAGTTAATTGATGGTTAATTGAGGTTAATTAATGGTTAATTAATCGTTAAGGGAAAAGTTAACGATTCAGTTAATTGATGGTTAATTGATCGTTAAGTTTAACATTATCCTTTTCTTACGTTACTTGTAAATAATCCCTCTGATTATTTTACAATTTAAATTTTACCATAGACTTAAATTTTTAGGTGTACCCAATTGCGTCGGCGTACGCGGGGTAAATGGGTTAAGATAGCTATTCAACATTAAACTTTATTCACTACACAAAAATATACACGTTTCATATGATTTCAGTCATACACTGCACATGGCTGTGCAGCGCGGTGCAACATTACGTTCGATTTCGAACTCTACAATTAAACGTGTACCTTCTAGTGTAATTAATGAAGTTCAATTTTGAATAGATATCTTAAAAATTCAGCGCCATGTTGCGTATCCTTTTCAGTGTGAATTGACACTAAAATGTTTGTGCTATGGACAGATTTTCTATTCCAATTCTACACGAATGAAATCGTGAAAGCCGTCTATAAATGAGAGAAATCAATGAAGAGAAAAATGAGAAAAATTTTGTTTTAATTAAAACGTAATTCCGTAAAATTATCTTGGACAAGGCAACGATTAAATCGTAATCATGAAAATTGGTGTCAATTAAATTAAAAGCATTTTATTTCGATCCCTAATGCCAAAATGTGATCTAGGCTTGAACGAGTTAACTGGGGGCTGTATTTTGAATACAGTATTTTCCGTTTTTTCACGAACGAATAGAGCTCTGAAAAATATGACAATTTACAAAAGGAATAGCTATACTAAAAATCTATATTTTCAAAGAAATTGCGGACTGTTTGAAGCACTTTTGTGAGTTTTGTGAAAACGGTCTATAGTTGTACAAGCAGGTGACGTCACACGCTTGTAAGTTGTAACGAAATGTACCGTCATATGCACAAAGTTTCTGATATCTCCGATGTTTGCGCGTTTATGTTCATACTCACTATAGTAAAACTTTTACATCAAAATTTAAGTAATATTTACACTAATGTTGTAATTTTTTGTTTCCATATTTTGGGACTTTGTAATTCATCTAATTACAAAACTACACATAAAATCTTAATTCTTTTTAATTTTATTACAACTTGATAAAATTAAAAATAATTATTTCTTTTACAGATTCTTTTGCTGTGAAGGCTACGTAGCTGTGGAATGATCTACCACGTAACATTCGAGTGTCAAATTCACTTGCTATTTTCAAGTCGAAGCTACATAGCCATCTACGGAACAAAGTCGCTTGATAAATTAACTGTTAATTTTATTTTATATCATGTATATTAATTTATAATAAATAACATGTCAGTTTATAAGATCTTGCTTATAATATATTACGTATGTTTTAAATATAATTACAAGGCTTTTGCTTATTATAATTTACGATATAACAATAATTATTCTTGCAATTACTTGTTTATATTATTCTTGTCTTTTATTAGTACCCATGTATTTGTTTATTCAATTTACCTCTCCTCTCCTGCAGGGTCGCCTAGAAGAGATCGCTTATAGCAATAAGTACGCCCTTGACCACATTTAGTTATAAGTTTAGTTTCTAGTAAAATGGCTGTACCTACTTTGATGTGAGCAATAAAGTGAATATCTATCTATCTATTTCTGTATATTAAAAAAGAATACTAAAGTAAATGTAGTTCAATACCCAACTGCATGAATTTAGAGTTCCTTGTTGACGAAGTTACCATAAAATGAAATAACAAAACGTTTGCTGGGATATTGCGCCTCGGTGTACCCTGAACTCGAATACCAACATGTATTACCAGAGGGTCAATTCTGCTAAATAAAACCTGCAATAATACAATTACAATCAAGTCCCGACACTCTTAAACTGTAAAACCGGCATTCTCGTAAACGTTAAAGCAGCGCGTAACGCCTCCTGATTGGTCCAAGCGTCATAAAATCAGCTTATGATAACAAGTCGCTTCACTTATAATACGTACAATCAAAGTAAAATGAATCTCTACGTTAAATACGAGAATTGAGGTTCAGGATACATGCCCCATGAGATAGATGCCGGGGTTTTAGTTACTCCAGTTTTGCAAATAAATTGTACACTGTTTCAATTATATTTATCTAAAGACTTATCACCTACGTAGTAAGTTGATCGTGACACGTCGTGTTTCTGTCTGATTGCATTGGAGGGCAAATGCGATCAGTTTTTCCGGGATAGCTAGTTTAAGGTAAAGGCATCTATCCTATACGGGATACAAATCAATCAGTCAACTGTCTCATAAAAAATGAAGAATTTGCTAAAATCACAAATATGTATTCAAGAAAATATTTTCTACTTTTTATAAAATGTAACCCGAAGTACCGGCTGGTTTTATAAATAAACCGTTTCACTTTATTTACTAACGGCCCGTTTCCATAACCTATATACCAGTAACTATTTGTTAGAAACGTCACATTTGTATCGCAAAAAACCGGCAAATTATTGAACGACGACGTTTTTAACAAATAGTTACTGGTAGATAGGTTATTGAAACGGGCCGTAAGAGATATGGAGTGATTTCTAAAGTGGGGCAAGTGGAAACTATCCTGATTTTGCCCTATGTTCTTGCTGCTGCAATTTTCAATAGTTTTCTAGTTACATTGTATAGCATTTTTGGGCGCGACTTTTACGTTTTCTTCGTATTATTCTGTATCATGTCATTTCATATTATACTTTACACATTTTAATTATGTACATTTTCAGTTACCGTCTTAAATGCTCTAAGTGTAGACAACTTCAGAACTGAGAGGTAAATATAATAATTAATAACTTAATTAAAGCTAAGGGCCACTTAATTAATATATCATAATATTATCTTACGCCTGTAGGGCTGTGGTATGAATAAAATATACTAAAGGTACATCAAAGTAATAATTTTACAGTGATAATAATTTTACAATAGGCATGTTGCCGATTGTTTTTTTTTTCTGTTCGATGTTAGACTACATTTTAATGAACAATCTAGAACCCATTTTCTTATAACTTAAAATTAACGAAGATACAAAGAATTTAAATTCACCATATGAAAGAGAGCGATATATCGGCCTGTGACGTCACGAGTTGCTACCGCCATACATTATTCATTACGAAATGTATGGCGGTAGCTACTTGTGACGTAACAAATCGTTTTGCGAGAAAGAGACGGCCAATATTTTATATTTGCTTATAATTTTTAATCGCCTCAATCTAATTTCCTATTTATTTTAGATTAATGTATCTTTATACAACACTTTTAAAATTTTATTGGTAAAAAATATCCCCATAATCCGCGTTAAACAATCAAAAATATTGTGAACACTGTTATTTGAAAATTACCCCAAAAGACGTGCAAAATGTATTAATATTCCTCTCTTTTAGAAGGTAAAAGTAGTAAATTAAAAAAATAGCTAGTTTTGACAGCCCTAAGAACCAATTACATTATTTCAGGTGTTCAAAACCTTTTAAGTCTGTACGAAATAAAATACTCTCTATCTGATTATAATTATGTGATATGTCACAGGAACAAGTATTTCACGTGAAGTGGGTCCTCGTGGGATATGATTTATAACAGCCATGCCCTGTGCATATCAATTTATGTAGATTGTGGAACGTGGTATATTAACATTTTATGGCATGGGATCTTGTTTAAAGTTTATAGAAACTATGACAGTAATATGTAAATATTGTTTCGCGTCTCTCAACCTATGCTAATGTTGAAAGGTATAGACTATCTTCTTCTTCTTAAATATTACTGGCTTTTGTCCGCGCCTTCGCGCGCGTATACACAGCATCACAGTTTTTGCGTGAAGGAGAACAAACATCCACCCATCTATCCATCCATCCTCACTAACTTTCACATTTATAATAGTAGTAGAAAAATCTATTGCAGTTCCTTTGTCTCGCTAAAAGTCGGAAACGGCAGGACCGATTTGGCTAATTTTATCTTGAAATAACAATTGTGACTGCTTAAACGGTGAGAAATATTGAAAGAAATGGCGAGGAAAATACTTAAAACATCAATTAAATTTTCCCATACTAACCGTTCCTACCTGTCAAACATTTGATGTACTGGCGAGCGGTAGATGGCAGTGTAATCACAGATTAAAGAGAAACAGATAAGAAGCACATAGTAAGCTATCGATGTGATGTGATGTGATGAGCACTACTACATCTATCGATGTGATGAGCACTACTACATCTATCGATGTGAT
Organism: Phengaris arion; assembly: GCA_963565745.1. Taxonomy (NCBI): domain Eukaryota; kingdom Metazoa; phylum Arthropoda; class Insecta; order Lepidoptera; family Lycaenidae; genus Phengaris; species Phengaris arion. The sequence goes on along the minus strand of OY751446.1, from coordinate 4,151,902 downwards.
GAGCACTACTACATCTATCGATGTGATTGCAATACTACAAGCGTACGATGTGTCCACGTTTGTGTGGAAAACTTGTGGACCATTGAAGGGGACGTCAAAATTATCAATTTTGGATCGATTTGGATCGCCCTACTGGAGGTAGTAAGTAGTAGGTGTATATGTATGCGTTATTTATTTATTTCAGTTCATAATAAAGACTGAGCAACGTGTGTCGGGTCACGTAGATATATATATGTATATATATATCTACGTGAATATATATCTATCTAATAATAACAATATTAAAGTTTTCCTTTTAAGATCTACCGGCTACAACGCAGAACTAATGCGCAGGTATGAACTTAGGACTTAAAAACGTAGACTGCCTTTTATTCCGACAGAATGTACGGATCTCTTGGTATGGGTAACTAATTTCAGCTGTATATTAGGTCTTTACCTATGAAATTGCGGTTTTGTGTAAAAAAAATTAAACGAATTTCTTTAATGTATTTTTTAATTGTATTAATCGAAGTAATCACCCATGCAATCAATGCATCTTTGCCAACGCAGTGGCAGTTTATTGATAAAGAAATTTCTTAAAGAAATCAGCTGGACGAGAGGCAACAAATTCTTCAAAGGCATTTTGTACTGCCTCTCGGGTATTGAATTTTTTTCTCGCCTAGAAGTTATCCAAATTCTGGAAAAAGTAGTAGTCTGTAGGCGCAAGGTCTGGTGAGTAGGGCGGATGACGGAGAGCTTCCAACCCCAGTTCTCGCAACTTGGAGACCGTCTGCTGTGCAGTATGAGGTCGCACGTTGTCGTGCAGGAGCAGCGGAGACGAGCGATTGACCAATGCTGGTTGGAGATGTGCCAGCTTCTCCATCATTGTGTTCAGTTCTTCACAGTACACATCTGCAGTAATGCTCACCCCGTTTGGTAAGAAGCTGTGATGAATCACACCGGCGCTAGACCACTAAAACAGTGACCATCACTTTTCTAGGGGTAAGTTTTCGTTTAGGGCAGGGGTCTCCAAACTACGGCCCGAGGGCCACATCCGGCCCGCGGACAGATTTTGTCCGGCCCGCGGAGAGCTAGCATACTTGAAAACTCCTTTTAGAGAACATATTTTTTATAGCAAATTAAATTTAGTTTACTGAAGTATTCTAATTTTATGTTGAATAATTATTAATATGACATCTACATTGATATGGTCATGGGCTAACTACACATAACAGTGTTGTAGGCTTATTGTTATTGTTTTTGTGATAAGTTGGATAAAGAAACACAGAATTGTAATGAGTAAAGACATGTATAATATGCAGAAAATTTAACTTCAGTATATAATAACTAACAAATTATTGAAATGAATTCAACTAACTTTTTATACATTTTAAATAAAAACATAACTTATAACAAGCATAATGACATATGAAATACTAATGAGATTTATGTAATTGGGATTTTCCACTGACAATAGTTTGTAGTTGTGGACTAATTTTACTTGTACCAATTATTAAAAGAGATTTAAGATGCTCATCAGTTAATTTAGATCTGTAAACATTTTTTGTGTACTTCATTTTGGAGAAGGTCTTCTCACACAAATAAGTAGTACCAAAAACAGAAAACAGCTCACGAGAAAATTTATGCAAATTATCAAATTGTGTCAGTGGAAGACCCTTATAAAATTCCAACAAAGATGAGTTTTGATATTTGTTCTTAATTATATCACTGCACTGTAGATCAATCATTTCCATTTGAAGTTCCGGGGCTAGGGTTTCAATGTCAGTACCAAAAGGATTCTGAAAAATCTTAATTTGATTCGCAATGGCATCAAAGTCCGAGAAACGAGTATAAAAAATTATTTTCAAAGCACTCAAAGTTTCGATTGCAAAATCGATAGGAAACTCAGTCTCAGTGGTGTGGCTGAATATTTCACATGTTTTAAAATGTGAAAAACATTTACTTCGTAGTTGTGATTGAAACAGTATCAATTTTTTCCGGAATGATTTGATATTAGTGTATAAATCAGGAAGATACTGGTTTTCTTCTTGCAATCTCAAATTCAGTTCGTTCACATGTTTTGTCAAATCAACATAGAATGATAACTTCCACAGCCATGCGTTGTTTTGTAATTCAGTAAGAGGGCGATGCTTTTCATTCAAAAAAAATTCGATCACTGCTCGAAGTTCAAAAAAGCGCTGAAGGACTTTCCCAAAACTAAGACAACGTACGGCAGTATGATAAGGTAAGTCATTTTCTCCAATCTCTTCAATAAATTGTCGGAATTATCGGTGATTCAGCCCAAAAGATCTGATAAAATTAACAGTTGATATGACTGGTTTCAGAACTTCAGACATATCCAAATATTTTCCGCACAAAGACTGTTGATGAATGATACAATGTAAGACTAATGGTTTTGAATCACCGTCATTTTCTACAGCCTTTGACACAAGAGCGACCACTCCTTTATCTTTCCCACTCATGTTTTTACCTCCATCAGTTGTAATACATTTCAAGTTTTTCCATCGAAGGTTCTTTTGATTAATGGCCATTTCAACTCCTTTTAAAATATATGTACCAATAGTTGTGCCATGAATACTATACATATCAAGAAGTTCTTCATGCACTTCATAGCTTTTATCTACTCCTCGAATATAAATCAACACCTGAGCAGTATCTGACACATCCGTTGACTCATCCAAGGCCAAAGAAAACCACTCAACATGTCCATTTTTGTCCGAACAGTTGAGAGGATATATTTTCAGCGATGTTTCTACCCTTCGAGCCACAGTGTTTGCTGACATACTGACAGTTTTTAATAAATTTACCTTTTCAGGGCACATTTCTTCGGCTACTGCAATTATGCATTCTTTGATCATTTCTCCATCGGTGAATGGTTTTCCACGTCTTGCAATTTCAAGAGCCACACGAAAGCTGGCTCGAGTTGCAGCCTCTTGTTCAGTTTTGAGTTTTGTAAATGAAGATTTTTTCGATTTGCGATTTCAATCCGCGCTTCGTAGCTTCGAATTTTTGCGTCCGCAAACTTCCTGTATATTTTAAGTAATTTTGAAAATGTTTTGTTTCATAATGACGTTTAATGTTATATTCCTTGAGAACGGCTATGCTTTCATTGCAAATCAAACATAGCGACTTGTTACTGGACTCCATTACGAAATACTGAATGTTCCACTGATCTTTGAATTTTCTGCATTTACTATAAATTTTTTGCTTCTTTTCCATACTACTAAATCACACACAAAAGCAACAATTCAAATCAAAATACTGTTACAGAGATGTCTTAAACTTAAATACGCACAAACACGTTTTAAGGAGGTACGCACTATTTTATTTCACAACAGTGTCATAGGAACTGACTTGTGGTTGCGCCACTAGCCTTCTTATATATTCCAATTACTGCCATCTAGAAGTGAGTGGAAGACACCAGAACTTTCTCGGACCAACGAGATTATTCTGTACGTGATATTAGCGCCATCTGTTAGCGATAGAAGGTACTACCCATTTCCGCTTGTGTCCACCAGATGTCGTGTCACGTTACTCCTCATGGCTCGTACTCTACGACTAATCTAGAAATTACAGATAATGACAGGAAAATTAATAATATGTGTGTTGCCGTGTTGCCGTTTTGCGGACTTTAGTCCGATTTGCAGCCTTTTTTAAACGTTGCGTACTTTTTCGGACTTTTTTTCATCAGTGGACTATTTCACTTTTTACCACCGGCAACAATAATAATATTGTTTTGGCCCTCGGAACTTACTGGAGTAATCAGTATGGCCCTAAGGCTGGAAAGTTTGGAGAGCCCTGGTTTAGGGCATTGTTTAGGTGCTGAACCAGGATCCAACCAACTTGCTGAGCGCTTGCGGGTATCAAACAGAATCCATTTTTCATCGCAGGTAACAATGCAGTTCAAAATTCCTTTATTTGTGTGTCTTTTGAGCAGTGCAAGGCACGTCTCGACCCGTACTTCGCGCTGGCGATCATTGAGTTTATGGGGCACCCATTTGTCAAGCTTTTTTACCTTGCCAATTTGACGCAAATGGACCAATATTGTTTTGACGCTAACGTCGAAAGCTGCTGCTAATTCAGCCGTAAATTGTGTATCATCAGCTTCTACAATCGCCTTTAATTCGTCATTGTCGACCAAAGTCTTCGGAGGACCGCGAGGTTCATTTTTCAGGTCAAAATTTCCAGAACGCAAGCGAGCAAACCAATAACAGGTGGAGCGTTTGTTTGTAGCGTTAGCTCCGTAAACGTCGTTGATGTTGCGTGCCGCTTGTGCCGCGTTGCTGCTACGACGGTACTCATATTGCATAATTACTCGAATTTTTAACGTATCCATGATGACGAAAAAGATTGAAATGCGTTGAAAATGTAACACTAATCAATAAACAAATGACTACTTATGGAAAAAGAATTCCATGATTTTAAAATAAAATTAATTTGAAATTAGAATTCTTAGCCAAACAAAAATTATTTTCATTTGAAATTGCCAGTACTGCAGAACGGCAATTTCATAGATAAAGACCTATTATGTGCTTGCAATAAAAAAATTGTTGATAAAGAAAATAACATAGTATTTCATAAAGACAATGATTTCATTTGAAATAGTCCATTAGCCTATAATGGTATACAAATGATGCTTCATCTTATTTAGATAATAATAAAATTATTTCATACAACTAAGCATTCCCAGCTGACAAAAACCAGTAACATATAATCAGATATAAGGAAAATGTGCGACATTTTTTGCTGTGTTACCAAAACCCTTTGTTGATTAATGATGTGTACCATTATAATTCAATTCAATTCAACCTTAATGTTTATTACGAAGAGTTCATTTTCCCCTGTAGTTGATGAACGATTATGGTTTCCATCTTTGTCACTAGTAGGTAATGTGTGTGGTTTGGACCATTACTCAAGAATATGTATAAATTGGCTTCGAAATTTGCCAGTGATTTATGTCGGAGATCATCGGTTTCTCCAGTTACCACTAAATTGTCTGTTATGGCTCTATTATGTATATCCGATTTACAGAAAGGTAATTTACAGAAACTTATACACATGGAAATCTACGGTGATGCAATCACATTCTGACTCGATATCTTTTTAAAAAACTGACCAAGTTCGAGTCAGACTCGCGCACGAAGGGTTCCGTAAAAGCGGTAAAGAAATCACGATTGTTGTATGGGAATTTTTTAAATTAGTATTTTATTTTCTTTTTAGTATTTATTAAAGATGAAACTTTGCAATATGTGTCGTTACCACGTCGACAAAGTGCTAAGATAAAATAACGAAAAATAATTTCTTTGGGGCACCTACACCCATACCCTACACGTAAAGTGGGAATGATTTTTTTTCTCGCCTTTGACCCATAACCTCTCAATGTTTTTAATAGTCTAATGATACCCTCATTAGACTATTAAAAACATTGAGGTTGCGAAGACGACTTTTTGATTTAGGTAGCCGTTTGCGAGATATTCAACTGTTAAGCGCATTGTTTTGTTAAAATAGAGCTTAATACGGTTGCTTTGAAAAATCTGAAAAATTCATGATGGTAGTCAATGTTGTCAACTTTAAAGGAAAACTGTAAAGGTTTATGTAACTTTGTTAGCTTAGGAGTTATAGAATCCTTACTTGGAAAACTTCGTACAAAAATAACTAAATAATAAGTAAACATGTAAAATATTGGTGTAATGGTACGGAACCCTACGTGCGCGAGTCTGTCTCGCACTTGGCCGGTTTTATTTATTAGAAGAAGATATGCGTTTATCTCATTTTTTTGTTTTGTTTTGCGGTACATAAGCGATGTATGTTACCGGGCCGAGATTCTGTTGGTGGAATACAATTTATTTCTCATGCATAAAATTGTATCCGATAAAACCCTCAGCCTTTATTCTAACCTTATCGCTTTGTCACTTTAGCGAAGAACCCCTATTCTCGTATTTAACTTACGGCCGAATACTGAAACGCTAATCAAAATTAAGAGCGCTCCTATTTACAGGCTGTCGCTGTCTCTGCTAGCCGAAAAGACAAGGACAGCATGTGACTTGAGCGTCACCTAATTTCACTATCGTTCCAGTATTCGACCGGACTTTCAATTAACTTTCAATGAATAATTAATTTAAATGAATCGTTTCGATATCATAAACTGATTTTGCAGTTTGGACCATTCAAAACGCGTTTGACGTTTATGAGAATACCATTTTGCTGTTTTACTATATCGAGACTGCATCGAAACTGTATTAGGGTCAAATAACACCGAAACTAAACTATACGCGACATGTCGTTGCATTTTAAGATAGCAATTCAAAATTGAACTTTATTCATCACCTTAGAAGACACACGGTTCATTGTTAGAGTTCAAATGTAAAGTTGGAGCTCGCTGCACAGCGCATGCGCAGTGTATAACTGATGAAACGTGTATCTTTTTGGGTACCTAGTGAATAAAGTTAAATTTTGAAAAGCCATCTTGAAACTGACGAGCCGCGTAGCGTCGCCTATCGTCGCGGTGTGACGATACGCGTTAGATTGCGTAAGAAACTAAAAAAAACTACGGTTTTTTTCTAAATCAATGAATTTTAGATAATGTTTAATCGAAATTAATAAATAAATCCATTGGAAATGTACCGGATTATAAGCTGCAGGATTTAATAGTTTTGTTTGGAAAACTGTAGCGAGAGATATAAATTCAATTAAGTGACGCTATTGTGTTCTAAACTAACTTTTTAATTAATCCAGAATACAGTTCCATGCCAATACTTCTGTAGGTCAGATGGGGCAAGAGGAGCCGTGGAGTGATCATTATTTTCCGCTCTGATGCAAGGAAACAACGGGAACATGCATTTGATAAATGAGCAAAATTCTCATATTTTCCGAAAGGCAACATAAATATAGATCGAATATGAAATACTAAAGTAATCAGTTGCACAATTAAAAAGTTGCGGGACTATAAAGGACTAACTAAAGAACTTTTGCTATGATTGAAAAACGAAAGACATTTTTTGTTTAAACAACGATATACAGTATTAAAGTTCATAAAATCAATTTGTATTATATTCATACATTTTCAACTACTGTGACGTCACTCGTGCATATTTTTTGTATAATATAACGATTTTGTAGCTTTCCAACGATCTCACTTTTGCGATGACTGTATTTCGTCAACGGTTCATCGGAGATATGCCATTGCAAAGTCGATATTATTTCCTGGCTTATTATTTTTTTTGGAAAAGCCATTTAAAAAAAACTATGCATGTTCCCCGTTAACACTAAGTAAATTATTATTCTTAGAGTCAGCGCACACACGTGCAGCTCGAAATTCGAACTTTTGCAATGAAACTGAACGGATTTTGATGAAATTTGGTATGGCAGTAGTTTATGCTCTGGAATAACATATACTTTTTATGCCGATGTTATGGAAACATTGGGTATTCCCATGGGGCAAACTGTATTTACGCGGGTGAAGCCATGGGCAAAAGCTAGTTCCCTATAAAATTCAATATTTCGGTTCAAACGGGCATTTAGTTTTCAGTTTTCATACTGTTGTTACGTGGCCTTATTGTTTATTGACACCATAATGTCGTGTAAGTATAACCTTTACTGCTCATAAATTTTACAGAGCGCACTGAAATAGAACCTATATTTCTGGCATTAAGTATTCATATTGCTTGTTATGGCACCACAGACAACGATTTCAAAAGCCAGGATGGTTGACGTGCATTTGACAGAATATATCTTCATACAAGGAAAAATACACCAACTTGATTTCAGAAGATTTTGTCAATGAGGGTTTTTGATATTTTTTCTGACGCTAGAGGACAGACTCAACTCACACAAAGCGTCATCTGGTGGCGTAAGTGGTATCAAAAACGGCCAATAAGAATTTTCGATTCTTTTTCTGTCACCAGGCGGCGCTTGGTAGCTCGACGGTCCTTGTCGTGTCAAAAAGCTGTCAGATGTCACGAATTTAAAAACCCTCATTGAATGAGGACTAAATAAATTGTAAGTTTCTAAGTTTCATAGTTTAGAAATGCCAGGATCCCACCACTTCGGAGGCCGATTATTTGGAAATGGTTGACTTTTGTAAAAGTCATGTATGAAACGTTACCTTTATTTTAAAAAAACAAATTCAACGATATCGCACACGATGGGGTAAAATGAATAGTATTTTTCATCCCCACGTCACATGTATGGAAAACCTATAAAATATAGGAAATATATATATTTTTTATAATACCAAATCTGAGATCTAGACATAATATATAACTATACAAAATTTTTCAATTCATATAAATAACTACAGAAGCTAGAAGAGCGGACAGACAGACGGACGAACAGAGCGAACTATTAAGGTTCCTTGAGTATTACGGAATCCTAAAAATTTAATGTAGAAATAAAGTTAATTACACAAATATATTATTTTTATCTTTAAATAAAAAAAAATAAAAAAATTTTGTCTTAAAGACTGAATTTACATTTTTATAAATAATTTTACATATTATTGCGGTTTTTAATAACTCCTCGGGGTTTAACAACAGCTTGGAGCGGGTTAGTCATACTGAAACCGATTTATAAAATATTCTTCTATCAGAGCGTGTTGTAGTGCTCTGAGTGTGCTCGGTGACAGTCTGCGGCTTCTGACTGGCCTTCCAAGCTCATCTCAGTATCGAGATCGGATCTTAATCGGATCGAGATCTGGACATTAAAATGCATTAGTATCGATCCATCACGCATTTGCTAAATACCACCTTGCATACTCTTTGATAATCGCATATCTTTTTCCAGTTGTCATGGCCACATACTCTGTGCAGCTTCCTGAAGGTAAGCCAGCCCATTTTACATGTACACTGCCTCAACTTACTGGACTCTTTCTGAAAAGTAGGCTTGAAGATATCGCCTACCAGATTACCTGTATTTAGCCTCCTCACATAAGTTCACTTTAACATCTGAAGTTAATGTGACTAAATCGACTCGTCTGTGAACAAATTTTTTGACCATTCTTGTTCATCCCACTGTATGTGTTCACGGGCGTTTCACGGTGTTGCTACTCGATACTAGTGCTCTCGAGTTCGAGAGTTGAAACCACTCGCTGGTCTTTCGGGTTTCAGATTTGTTTAAGCAAGTCTTTTTCTCACTATACTGTCAGTAATGTAGTCCCTTCGGGTTCCGAGGAAACTGCTGCTGAACTTAACTGCGTTTAAGTGTCGATTTTCAACGAAGTGAAACAATTGGGTTGGTCTTCTCGGGTACTGGTACACCTGGGTCTGCCATTACAAGATCTTGTCAGATGTTTTTCAGTCTCTTTGTGCCTTCGCTTCATCTTCTGAACTGTTCGTAACATCACACACTCCATTCTTGCAGTACTTTATTCTTAAATCTGCTGTTGTCTAACTTAACAAGACTCATCGATCAAGAAAAAATTTGAAACATAAAGAGATACAAAAAATATGGTTAAGTTGAAATTCACAAAAGAATATAGTTTTTAAAGTTTTCTACCCATTCTTTTAAAGAATGTATCCAAGTATGAAGTTTTCTTGACACAACATCAAACTCTTTTTCGAATGCTTTTTATTTTAACAGTTTATCTTGTTTACTTAATATGTTGCTTACACATGTACCGATTTAGTCTGGAAAGGACCAGTATGACAGCACGACACTCCTGTGTTTGATTTTCAGCTCTATTGTATTAGAACAGAGTACTATTTTCAATGCATTCCGATTTTTGTACAGTATTCCAACTCTCAAAAATATTTCTCTCCGAACTTAAATAAACTGATAAATAATAAAATAAATATATTCTGTAATATTATTGTCCTTTATACATTAAAATATACTTCCAAAAGTTTATTTTCTACAGTTTGACTTTTCAAATCGTTTGTCGATGTTATATCGATCAAAAGCTTAATTTAATTAAAAACAAAAAAATACAAACCTTTAAAAATAACCCAAAAAAATCATCTGCCCTAGATATTTTTTTTCCCTAATTTTAGGGAGAAACCCATAAGTTTGCAACCAAATCCGTACGTGTGTAAATACTTTTAAAAAGTTATTGCAATTTAGTTTTTTAAGTTAGTTTTGCAGACCATTATCTTAAGTTATGTTAAAACAAGTTTTTTGTTTAATATAAATACGTTGATTTTTGTGATTTAATTGTGAATCACTTCACACTTTAATATTATTTAATATGCAGGTCATATTAATGCATTATATTACTTTTATTTATAGTTTGTTACCAATATTCCTATTATTCGAAGTATTCGAATAATTTTTAGACAAAATTATCGAATACCAAATTTGTATAAGAATAACATACACTACTTACTAGCTATATAATATGGCAAACTAAGTCGGGTATAAACTCAATGTTCCTTTTAACCCAAAAGAAAACTAAAGAGAAAAGTAAACTAAAACCCTCTTGACTCAACAAAACCTTAAACGTAAGTAAGTACGTATTTTTTTAATTTCACGATCATCGTTTTATTAACACACACATTCACATTAAAAAAAATTAAGGTGTAAAAAAATCAGTGACATGCAATGTGTAACACTTAGGCATTGTATACTTTTCTTCGGCATTGAATAGTAAGCCGAAGCTATTTAATTTAGGTAATGTATAAAATGTATATATTTTTTTACATAAATTAACACAAATTATAATATCTCCTATCATATTCTTCTACTTTGTTAAATATAGAATATAGTGGGTATATTATAATATGTTTTATACTTTATCTCGTACAAATACCCTCCCCTTGCTCCGCTGTCCCGCAAACCCATTGAAATGTCTCTAATATAATTTATATCACACATTTCCTAGGCAATCTATACAATGCCTAATGAGCATTTAGGCATTGTATAGACTACCTAGGAAATATGTGTGATATAATTTAATATTTCATATATTTCCTAATGCTTTTTAGGCATTGTATAGAGATAACCTGGGATACGTGTCTTATATAATTTATATCACACATATCCTCTCTATATTTAGGCACATATCTATTAGGTTATATATCTATGTTAATGCTTATACAATCTGCTGCAAAACACAATCCCTGGTGGAAGGATATACTGTATTGATTTATATCTGAAATTCTGAACGATATCTTTTATTTATGAAATCTCTTTTTTACCGATGCAAATACATGAGGACAACTGACCGACTGTTTGTTTATCTCGGGAAGCGATTATGTTTTCCCGAAACTATCAAAATATTATCAGTTATGTTTCGCGGCCTAACATTATCTGTTTACCATCAAGTTACATTAGGTTAGAGGACCTAATAACGGGACCAAAAATTAATATATTTAGTGAGAGAGGGAGACTCCTCTCGCTCGACGCCGGGCCCCTGAAAAGGGCCTTACGGCGGATACCAATACCAGGGGCAAAAGCCCCTCTACTTGGGGTGACGCGCCCAGTACGAATACTGGACGCACGAGTCATTAGTTTTTGGGGAAGACCCCCCGCGGCAGAACGCGGGGTAAACCCATGGGAGGGCAACAGCGAGAACAAGGGAGTGACGCAGTGCCAATCCAGGCCCGACCAAGACCAGCGGTCGGCTCCAAACGGCGCGTGAGGGTCCCGACCCGGGGGCCGAGAAAACGTGTGTGGGACCACTCCCTCATACGCCGTGTTTTGCCGGACCGCGGAAACAAGCGACCTGGGGGAAAAAAGGAAAAGGGTATAAACTTCCGGGCCCCGACTTTTAATGTCGGGGGGGGAAGGTACGCCCCGGGGACGACGGGGTGGCAATAGGGCTGCCACTCGTCAGGCCCCGGGCTCGGTAAATGAAAGTGCACCGGCATATGGGTTTGCCGGTGAAGGGGAAGGTGTGGGGGGATGCAATCCCGAAGGTGGTGGTGGCGTGGTTGCGCCGGGGCGCATCAGTGCGCCTGGGCTCCTCCTCTTCGGGGGTGGCGGGGCGGGCTGCTTGGCTCCGCTTGGTCCTCTGAGGGGACGGCGTCTCTTGGCAGGCGGTGGCGGTCGGGCGGGCGGGCGTGCCACGGCGCCAGGTCGGACAGCTCGACCAGGCGCGAGGCATCCGCGCGCGCGAACAGTTGCGCGGAGAGCTGGGCCGCAAAGGCCTCCACGCTCTCCACCCTGAGGTCCCTCGCTATGGTGGTATTACGGACGTACCACGGTGCGTCCGCGATGCGGCGCAGCACCCGGTTCTGGGCCCTCTGCAACAACCCTTTCTGGGGTGCAGAGAGCAAGTGGTGCCACGCGGGAGCCGCGTACGTGAGGCGGGACCGTACGTACGTCTTGTAGAGGGCTATGCGCATCCTCAGGGGGATCTGCGGGGACGCGTAGGCCGGACGCAGCTGGGCTACTGCCGAGTTCGCCTTCTTCACCGCCGCTGAGCACTGAGGGGCCATGGACAATCGGCGGTCGATGATGACCCCGAGGTATTTCGCCGTCTTACCCCATGGGATTGCGGCGTCACCGATCTTCAGAGGAGCCGGAAAACCTGTTCTCGTAGAGATGGCGAGCGCCTGGGACTTGCCTGCGTTAACAGATAGTCGCCATTTGCTCAGCCAATCCGGGAGAAGGTCCAGCGTCCTCTGAAGTTTGACGGCGGCGTGTTCTTTGGTGAGGGAGCTGGCGATGTACGCCGTATCATCGGCGTAGAGCGCCGCGATGGTGCCGGGGTGTGTGGGCACGTCGCTAGCGTACAGGTTGTACAGCGCCGGGGAAAGCACGCTGCCTTGGGGCACGCCAGCGGTGATGGGGCGCTCGGCGGAGAAAGCTCCGTCCACGCGCACCTGGAACGACCTGCCGGAAAGAAATGAGGCAACAAGCCTTACCATCGGGGGAGGTACATTGGCTCGGATGAGCTTGCAAAGCAGGCCCTCATGCCAAACACTATCGAACGCCTTTTCCATGTCCAGGAAAACGGCGACCGAAGCTTCCTTCTTGTTTGCCGCAACGGAGAGATGGTGGATCACGCGTACCAGCTGGAGGGTGGTACTCAGCTGGGACCTAAAACCAAATTGTTCCTCCCGAGGAGGGAGGTGGGGGGAAAGGTGTTTGAGGAACAGGATCTCAAAGACCTTGGATAGGGTGGATAGGAGGGTGATAGGCCGGTAGCCCGCGGCCAGCCTCAGGTTTTTGTGGGGCTTGGGGATTGTTATAATAAGTCCCCTCTTCCAAGTGGAGGGGAAGTGGCCGGTCCTAACAATGCCGTTGTATAGGCGAGTGAGGGCGGCTACCGTCCTGAAGGGTAGGTGTCGGAGGGCGGAGTTTGGGATTCCGTCAGCACCGGGGGCCTTTCTGGGTTTCAGCCGAGAGAGGGTCCTTTGGACCTCCCTCGGTGAAAAGGAGAAATTTGGGGGGGAGGGGGGGGAAAGTAGGAAAGCCTTTACCTCCTCGGTTACCAATTGGGCGTGTTCCGTTGCGGTCGTGGGCAGCGGCGAGAATTGGCGTTCTAAGTGTTCGGCATGAAGGTCTGCTCTGTCCTCTGCGCGGTACCTGTGGTTGCCGTCCGGGTGGAGCAGGGGGTGGACGGGGGCGGTGGCACGGGTGAGGGTGCGGCAAAAGCGGTGAAGAGAAGGCCAGTCCTCTCCGGCCTCCAGTATCCGGCGGGTCCATTGCATGGCGTGCTGGTCCTCGAGCGCGGCTTTTACCTGCGCAGTAAGGCGATTGAGCTGTGCCTTCTGCGTGGGGCAGCGGGAGCGTTGCCATCTCCGGCGCAGGCGCTGCTTCTCCAGCAGGAGGTCGGCGATGTGGCGAGGGAGTGGGGGCCGCTTGAATTGGCGGAGGGTGGGCGGCTGGGTTGCCGCGTTCATTGCAGCTGTTATCGCCTCGGTGATCTGCAGCGTCAAAGACTCGACGGTCTCTGCAGAATCAACCGGAAAGTTAGGCGTGGACTCGTGCAGCTGCAATGAAAAAGCGTCCCAGTCGCGGACTGGGTAGGGGGGAAGGGGGGGAACGCTAGCGGGAGTAGCGCGTATAATGGCTAAGACCGGGAGATGGTCGGAGCCATGGGCCACATCGAGGACCTCCTGGTGGAGATCACCCGGGAGTTGGTGGGTGATTGCGATGTCCAGGACATCGGGTGTATACCGGGGGTTTTCAGGATAGTGGGTAGGGGAGTATGTACCCACCACCGAGTACCCGACTCGCTCTGAGTCGGCGAGCAGCCGGTTTCCGTCCGGGTTCGGAGCACGAGATCCCCATCCGGGGTGCTTGCAGTTCAGATCTCCGGCAATCACAGTCGGCTCTTCTGATAGGAGCCTGTGGATGTCGGAGATATCTAAACGCGACCCCGGAGGTTTATAGCAGGCATAAATATGCGTGCGGCGCGACCCGAGGAGTACCTCCACTCCGAGGGCATACAGTGATGAGACTGAGGGGGGGGGTAGGAGTTGGTGCAGAAGTTTCCTGCCGACCAGAACGGCTAGGCCTCTGCTGGCTCGCTCACCCCCCAGGAAGTCCTGGCGGTATACAAAATAGCCGGGGGCACTGAAGCGGTCCTGAGGGGACAGGAGGGTCTCACTCAGCAAGGCGACATCCACCTCGTACTCCCGAAGGAGGAGGCGAATCGGGGCCACCTTGCCGCGGACCCCCCGGACGTTCCAGTGGACGACCTTTAATGAAACTGGGGCGTGGGGAAGCATTTGGATATTAGGTTGGCAAAGAGGGTGGCCCCCTCAGGGAGGGCCTTAAGGAGGGTCTGTAGAATATCATCCCCGGCCAGGATTTTGTTGAACACCTCTAGGGCCAGGGAGAGCAAGGCTTGTAAAAGCTGGGCCGTGGTCCTGGGGGACTCACGGCGACGAGAAGAAGGGGGGACACGAGGGGGCAAAATGGCGGTAGTAATCGCCGGGTTTGCAGGCTCAGTGGCGAGCTCGGTCACCTCAGGTTTGGTGACCGGCTGGACAGCACGTTTGGTGCGCGAAGGGCGCGGAGGGCGCGGGGTACGCTGCGGTAGAGGGGGGGCCGATAGGTTGGCCTCGACCACCGGTGGTGCTGCTACAACAGGGGGGAGGGGGAGGGCGAGGGGCTCGTACTCCGAGTCCGTGGCGGCAGTTGAGGTCGCACCGGATTTGGCCCTCTTCTTGGCCCTAGTCCTGGTCCGTTTCCGCTGCTTCCGGGCCGAGGGGGGGGCGGCGGATGCGGCGGGACGGGGGGTGGGGTCATTTGCCTCGGCCATTAGAGAAGTGGCGGAGGGTGGCGGGGGGGGAACCTCTCTCTCAGAGATGGTGGGGGCGTCACTTACCCTATTTGCTCGTACCCGGTTTGTGGTCCGGGTAGTGCGGGCGATAGGGCCCGCGTGGCGGTTCCTGGCCTCCCTACGGAAGACCGGGCAGTTGCGACTGTTTGCGGGGTGGGGCCCCTTGCAGTTAATGCAAGTGGGCTGGTCGGTCTTTGGTCGGGGGCAGTCGGAGGCGGCGTGCTCCTCGCCGCATCTGACGCACGCCAGCTTGCGGTGGCAGTTCGTGCTCGAATGCCGAAACTGCTGGCATCGGTGGCATTGGGCGGGGCCACTCTTTCCACGCCAGGCCTCCACCTTGATGTCCGGCATGTTTAGGATCTCCGTTACCTGATATATTCCAGGAACCAGGTTCGGGGTGCGTCGCAGCAGGACGAAGTAGGAGCACCCGGGGTGATCCTTTCTGGCTAGGATCCGGGACACGTGCTCAACTACGAAGCCCTTGGTGGTGAGATCCGCCGCGATCTCCTCGGTGGGTGTATTAAAAGGGAGGCCGTGTATGCCTACCTTTAATCCTCGGTCCTGGGGTAGCGCGTAAGAGTACCAACTGACCTGAGTGGACTTGCTCAGGTCAGACAGGTACCGCTGCACGCACCTGTATTCGGTCTCGCTACGTGGGGAGAACTTTACCCCCTGTCCTAGCGGCTTCGCGTTGGGGGGGTGCCCCAGGAGGTCCCTGAGGCGGCGGAAGTGGCCGATCCAGTCCTCCAGCTTCTCCACTATGAGTGGGGGGCACCTGGGGGCTGCTTTCGGCGGCTGTGGGGTCGCGGTGGTATTTACCTCCATCGGCGAGGCGGCCCTCGATGTGGAGGCCACGGGAGATCCGGAGGGTGCGGGGGCGGTGGTCGCTGCGGCGTAGGTGGCCGGGCGGTCAGCACGCTTGGCAGGCGGCGAGATGTCGGAGGACACCTCCTGCCGCTGCCTTTTGGTTACCTGCGCGGGAGGGGCAGGGGGGGGTGGCATGCTGCTCGACGAGGGAGCCGGCATGGGGGCCCTCGGAACAGGAGCACTTACCCCTCTTCGATCCTCTTCCGGAGGCGAGGCCGGCGAGGGCGGGGGAGCGGGCTGTAGGCTCGCTTGCGGTGGTGTGGGCGGTGGGCGCGGGGCGCTCGCCTCCGCAGTGCGGCGCATAGGGCGCGGCGGAGAGGCCGAACCCTTATCGGCTGAGCGGGGCTGGGGCCCAGACTCGCGGCGGGTCGCCGTCGGAAGGCATTGGGGCGGGGGGGTGTCAGTACACCCCCGCGAGAATGCCGAGGACGGCCCGGGGCGAGCGGTGTCCGTACCGCTCAAGCTAGGCTCGGTGGCAGTGAGGTAGGCGCGCTCGGACGTGCGCGAGCTAGACCTCGATGAGGGTCCGCTGCGCGACGCAACCGAGCTGGCGCGTGATTGGCTGGGGCGGTCGCGGCTAGATGGCCGCGAACCACGGTCGGCCATGGTGGGAGTACAGTACGTACTAATGTACTATACGTACGTGGACATAACACTAACACAATGTCACATAATAATAATACATGCGAAGAAAGAACAACCACATGTATAACGGGAACAAACGTTTAAACGGTACTCACACAACACAAACACGGTGGGACACTAAACACTAACACGTATCAAGTGTCAAAGCAGTCACGAAAGTGTACGTACTTGCACGGTAATTAAAATTGGGAGGAGGCTGGCTCCCCGTGACCCAACGCTGGAACAACCCAGCGGGAGGCCAAGGGCAGGGCAACTCCTCAGCAGGCGACAATCCACTCGTTATTCTTACGAATAAGGAGTGAATTGACGAACGCTAAGCGGAGTTTGTCGGCACTGCACTAGGATGGGTCGGCACGGGCGTGGAGTGAATGCGGCTACTCGACACGTTTGGGGCGGGGCGACACTACCGCGGAGTGAGCGAGACACTACGACGCGGGCAGAGCGAGACGGCACGAAACGCGGAGTAAGCGGGAAAGCACTAACACGCACGGGAGACAGGACGATATTTAGTAGCAGCAGCAATAATAATTTAATGGAAGGCCAAGGTATTGAAATTGGAAATGATTTTTATTGGCCATAGATAAGTTTGTTCACCCGACACGTCCGATTGAATGGCTTCGGATCGCGTTGTAAATGTCGTCGGTGCTGCGGCGGAGATTATTGCCGAATTTACTATGGTAGCCATAGAGTGTGGAATTAGACATGACATGATTTAAATGCATGATAAGTAGTGACGTGATAAGTTTAAAAGGTCTCGACACACGGCGAATAATTGTAGAACATAATTCGCCGTGTGCTATTATCTCGTGCCTAATTATCAGTAGCTCAAAGCCTGTAGGTAAGTGTTGAAATTATTTAATTGCATATTATTTACATGGCGATCGATCGCTTCAGCACGACATGCCTCATAAGGTGGCATGGCACCAGAAAGATCGATTCTGCTAATTAAATCTTTTAATAATACAGTTACAAGATTTAATTAACATATCTGTTAATACTGTAAAATGATATTCTCATCAACGTCATACCGACATCAAACCCGTTTTGATTGGTCCGAACCGCAAAATTCAGTTTATGATATCAAGACGATTAATTTATAATTCAATAAAAGTAAAATGAAAGTGTGAGTTAATTAAGTGAATTTGGGTTCTATTAATGAACAATGTCAAATTTCAATTAATAAAATAATGTACTGAATAGTAATCTATTTTGATCAGCAATAATAAAAACGCATGGTGCCTTTAAACTGATTGACATCTCAGAATGGTGCTGTCGTTTTGATCTTTATCTGATGTACAGCTAATTCCAATTTCGATTGTCAGGTTTTTTCAGTATGAAATTCATTCATCTGATACAGATGTTTTATTATAATGTCAAGGCAACCACCTGGCTATCTATTAAAAACTGATATTTTGTTAAATTATAAATTCATGCGAATAAATATTTTAAAACTAAAAAGTCATGCTACGTTACCAATTTACGGGAATCAACATATTACATATTATTTAAATTTATTAACTAGCTGGGGCACCTTGTTTTGCGTTTTCGTGTTCTCAGACAAAAGTAGGCTAAGTTACTCCTTATAACATCGGTTATTTGCTAGTGAAAGTCTCAAAAGCCTAGTGCTAGGATCAAAGATTAGCCGGTACAAACAGACAGACGGAGAGAGAAAAATTAAAAAAATTGATTATGCATTTAGTAAAAATCTGTTACTTTAAAATTACAAAAAGACGCTTCAATTTTATTTATTTGTATAGATAGGTACAACAAACTAATAAGCGTGTATGCCTGTTCTTACCTATTCCTAGATCTTTGAGAGACGAATGTTGTGTTATAAGTAAGTAATAAAATTATATTAACACAGTCCACAAGATGGGACGGTACGTGGCTATAATATTAAGTAGGTGTGACCCAAAGTGTGTGTCCTTACCATAATTTTGGGTAAAATTCAGATTGGGTATATTTACCGCCTGTACGTTGTTCCGGTATAAAACGTTTAATGTAGCCATGACGCACATTTGACAGAAAAGTCTTCACACAAGGAACAGTTAAGCCTTCTTGATTTAAGAATATTTTGTTTACCGCCGTTGTTCCGTTATAATACGGTTATTTCCAATGATTTCTGGGATGTCCAAAACTAAGGATGGGCAATGACCGCACATTTGACAGAAAAAATCTTCACACAAGAAATAATTACGCCATCTTGATTTCAGAAGATTTTGACAATTTTATGATACTGGGAAAAGCAAATGTGAACTGCAGTTTTGCCGGGGAGTTCAATGGGTGACGTTGTGGAATTTGTAATATTTCATAAATTTGTGTTATCTCGGTTCTTAATGTGTAATATTGGTAGAATATTAACCATTAAATATTCGTTAACGTGCACAAGTGTGGGCAAGTGGTACAACTTCTAAAAACGTGCTATTTTGTGTTTCCCGCCAAAACTCCCTAGGAATATTCAGTATAGCTTCTACCACTTTACTGAATTGACTGACATGACTCATGGACTGTACTGACTATTTATTTGGATTTTGACTAGACTTTAGACTTGACGATATAGGAATACGGTATTGAAAATTGAAACGAAAGTTCTATTTCCCGCCTTTTTAACTTGACACTGGCAAATGGTTATAACCCGATGCCATATGTAAATAATAAAAAAAAAGTGAACTGTCAAAATGTCAAGATGACATTGTCAAACCTCGACTGCCCCAAACAACTCAAAAAATGTTGCAGTTTAAGTTAGGAATTTTTGCCTCGACACGCCTCGTCTATAATATTTAGGTCTATGGTTATTTTGAAGTGAAATGAATCATTAGCGGTTTGATCGTCGTCATTATTTGTTTGTATTATAATTATATTATTATGCTGTCTCCTCAGAGTAATAACTATAAACAGCAAAGATATCCGGCTATTATCAGTAGAGGAAGACATATATCGTTCCTTATTATCTTTACGACATGCTAATGGGGAAGAAAGAGATGTCTAATAATAATTAGTAAATCCATCAACTTCTACCTTTTGTTGAAGCTTTCCGCACACAAATTATATTTATAAAGTTT
Source organism: Phengaris arion (assembly GCA_963565745.1). NCBI lineage: Eukaryota > Metazoa > Arthropoda > Insecta > Lepidoptera > Lycaenidae > Phengaris > Phengaris arion. The sequence goes on along the minus strand of OY751446.1, from coordinate 4,132,159 downwards.
TCAATTTTAATATGTCGCTTATTTATATTACAATAGAGTCGTAAGTAAATAGATGGGTGACCACAATTCCCAATATTTATAATGTAAAAGTCCATACGCCTTATGCCCACTAATAGCTATTATGTGTATAATGTCTTCCTATTTCAAAAGATTTTTGAAATCATTATTTATAATAAGTACCTATTTTAAACGCGAAATTTTTTGTATGGATGTATGGATGTTTGTTACTTTTTCACGCCTTTTTTGTATATCTAGAGACTAAACTACTACAGTTTAGGCTCTACATAACAACTTATAGTCTACTTTTTATCGCAGCAAAATATACGGTTCACGTGGATTTGTTTTTTGCGCGCACACAGTCGCGGCAAACGTCTGGTGCTATAATTTATTCCAACCGCCACGGTATATGTGATTCTTGCGGTTTTGTTAGTGACGAAGAAAGTGGATTTAATCCGCATTTTTAAACAATGCAGAATAAACACGAATCGTGTATTTCGTTCGTTTATCAACGACCCGGTTTTGTAAAAAACCGGGTCGTTGATAAAATCACGCCATTTTAAAAACAAAATGGCAATGGAGGACTGCGGCAAATCCCTTGGGGTTTAAAAACCGCTAGCTTTTAATTAAAAAGTCAAACCGAGCCTACTGTAAAGTCGAACTGAGTCACAGATATATTTCATCAGAGGTTAATATCATTTGTATATTTTCCTTAGTTTGTTAGCAATAAAACACTATGTCTTACACAGATCTATATTACGTTTTATTTCCTAGATTTCAACATCTACTGTGAGGAACACTTGCACTATATTTTAAATATTATAAACTATAGCTGGTGCCTGCAACTTCGCTTGCATGGAACTATTCATGGAAACGGAACCCTAAAATAAAAGTACGTTTAGTAGTTAATCCTGAGCTGAGTTAAACATGAGCTATCTACTAGTGAAAGTCCGGTCAAAATCGGTCCGGCCGTTTCGGAGATTATCCGGAACAAATAGACAGACATTTAAAAATTGACGGCAAGGCAAAAAAATTAAAAATTGGTTTTTGGTGTACGTGCCGTATATACTAACCATATACATTTAGTGCAATGCTGTTAATTTGAATTTGTATGACGATTCGGTATATTTTTTGCCACTTCAAATGAGGGTGTAATTTGAAGGCATTAAATGCCACTGATTATACCTAACAATCATTCCCACATACTTACATTTACCAGAAAACTGTGACCAGTTATTGATAGTGAAAAGTTATTACATCTTTTTCAATTTCCTGCGAACATCTTTCCCTGAGGGGTCGTAAAGTACGGAACCGCTTTACGACGGATCAGGACGGCTGTTGGCCACGAAACTGTTCCCACTTCATTTCCAGAGTTCCGCAGACAGTATTAAAACCCTCAGATTTATAATTTCAGAAAATATTTTCAATGCTTTACGCAAACAATTATTTATTTTAATTATTATTACCAATTATATGTCGCCTGCGACTTCGTGCGCGCTCAAGAAATTCATTTTGCCACAGTACAAAGTAGGCTATGTCCACTATATATATGGGCCAAATTTCATCAAAATCGGACCTGTAGTGGCGGAGCCTATTTGATGCAAACAAACAAACAAACCTATCCTCTTTATTATATTAATGTAGAAGTACAGACTGTTGTGGACTACGACGTCTCGGTCCTTACAGATCCTTCTTACGCTTGAGTGGTGATAGTAATAATACAGCAACAATTGTGATATTCTCCTTTATTGGTACATATGAGAGATGCTTAACACAGATACGTATTACATAATATGAGAGATGCTTACACAGATACGTCTCCACTATATATAGCCTTTTGGCTAACTAAAATAAACTATTTAGATAGGCTGTGCTTGTTACATCTGTCAATATGACATTGATACTTTTACTTTTTATTACTGCTATATTATGCAACACAGACTACGGAATCCTGGCTAGCGTGGCACACGCCCTTGACCAGTTTTGTACATCTGTAGTTAGAAATCCGGTGAGTAACAGAGGCTTTTTACCCCAAAAAATATCTGATTTCTTCAGCAGATTGAAATAAAGCCTCGTCTAACTTTTACAGGATGTGAAATATTTTATCTTTCGAAGAATAGCAAAAGTACTTGTGAAAATAAATTTACATTTAACGCGGCAGAATGTGCGATTCCCGCAGGATTTCTTTTTGGGTGTACTACGTCGCACATAACATCTAGTAGAATATAAGAAACTTCTTTTTAACTTAGGTAGTAGCTGACACCTTGTACATTTTAACTTAGGTAGTAGCTGATACCTTGTACTTTTTTCCAAAAAAGCCGTGTGGCGTCGTGGGACACGGGATAGGAACGAACTTCCTTATTATAAAAATATTAATTTTAAGTTCTATTCTAGGTATAAAGAAAATAATAAAGACTATACATAAAAATCTTACGTTACGGACGTTTTTTCCCGGCTAGGGTACCCCTCCGCATCGCCCCATAGGGAACTTCGTTCCAATATTTCTTATATCCGTTGTATTCGTACAGAAATATTAAAATTGTATAATTTAAATATCGTATGGTTTACCCCGCAACTCCGTACCCACGTAAATACAGTATCCCACGGGAACACTATACTTTTTCGGCATGAAAAGTAGCCTATATTATTGTATTGCCATAACAAATTTCATCAAAATCTGTTCTGTAGTTTTTGCGTGAAAGTGTAACAAACATCCATCCATCCATCCATGCCCACAAACTTTTTAATTTTTATTAGTAATAAGATTAACAGGCAAGTATATTCGCCAATCACATAACTCTATTTAACGACAGCGCCACTATTTTCCACATGTGGGATCCAAAAACTTCCTGAAGGAAGGGCTGGAAATAAAATTTATTATCACAAATTACGTACATTCAGGAGTTCTCCCGAATATCGCCGTAATAGAATGACGACAATGGACGGCGAAATACCCTCCTTGTAGCTATTGTGTGATCGACATGAGATAAAAATAGTTTTCCATTAAGTTCATCCCATATAGCATTTATTGCTATTCTTTGGCTTCGCCCGCGTGAAATTCGGTTTTAAACTTTCATCCCCTATGCTACCCACCTAGGGGCTGAATTTAGAAAACGCTGAAATACGTATATTTTTAATTTTTTCCGTACTCAATTCATACGAAATATCATGCAAATATGTCCATGGAAACTTTTACAAACTTTTATGACCTATTTTACCCCCTTGGGGGTAGAATTTTGAAAAATCCTTCCCTAGTGGATGCCTATGTCATATTAGAAATACGTGTGCAAAATTCCAAATTTCTAGTCTTAAGGATTTGGCCTGTGCGTTGATACATCAGTCAATCAGTTTTGCCTTTTATATAATATATAGATTACGCGTAGAATAGGACAGTGGGAACATAGAAAATTGGCATAAGGTGAAAATCGCGCGCACGCACACATACTCACGTGTAAATACGTAGTTCAACCATGTCTGCAGTCGATGCGGTCACTTACTTTGTGTTTAAATATTTTGAGGCGTCCGTTTAGAAACTGGTCGAGCAAGATATTTGCCGATATTGCACAATGTACGTTGATATTTGTCAGAATAGATAGTTCAACTCATTTGTCGCGCGGCGCTATGTGTGCGTGCGCTTGTAATAATTATACGCACAGCTTTAATTTGTGTGGCATACCGCATAGCGCTTCTGTAGGTATTTGGAAGAGTTTTTTGTTTTAAAGGAAGCGTGTATTTGATATTTATCCTATGTGTCCTATCCTATGTATTGATTCGTGTTATCAATATAATAATATAATATATTTGCGCTTCCACGTCACGTCAATCTGGTTCCGTGGTAAGTTCTCGAAGAACTTGTGTTACGGGTACCATACATCGGAAATATGTTTATTAATTTCATACTATGCACATATTATTTAAGATTTTTAGTGTATTATACACATTACATATATTGAATACACAATCCATAGCCCAGGAACATAGACAACTTTTTTGTTCCTTTGGTGGGATCCGAACCCGCGACCTCCGGCTTGAGCACTGACGCGCTCAACCACTGAGCCACAGAATCGTCGATATCGAATATGACAACTAAGTACTAACCCTGTGATAGCGTAGCAAATAAACTACATTTTCATACTTATCATTTGTAGCAATCGCATTCCGCGCTTACAATATTAGAAATCGATTTTCGTTATGCCAACCGCTCGATGTAATTGATGTTAAAATGTTGGTAATTTATTAAAATGTCTTGTTATAGCATAAAATGACTAATAGTTAGTTTCTGCCACATATTGTTAACATATTCATCGCTAGTTGAGGGAATATTCGATGTTCATTTAACGTTAATAATGTTTTCAGCGAACAAGAGTGTTTTGTGTGAAAACACAAAATAATTGTATTATATAAGCAGTAAATCATGTGCCCAATTTAATCGATTTTCCGAAACCTTACGTAGCGATAGTAGATAAATACAATTTTCTATTGCTTGAGGGGGGGGATGTGACTACCGAAAGCTGTTAAAACCTTTTGTCCTCGAGACAACACAATTGCCCAACTTTTGGGGTTGTTTGGGGCCATTTTGACATTTGAGGTACGGTGAAATCAAGATGGCGTAATTTTTACTTGTACGAAGATTTGTTCCGTCAAATGTACGTCATAGCCCATCCTTATTTTTGAAATCATCGACTGCAACCATCTGGCAAACATACTTTTTACGGGTAATTATAATCGTAGTAGCTTTTGCCCGCGACTTCGCCCACGTAAATACAGTATCCCGCTGTAACGGGAACGCTGTACTTTTTCGGGATAAAAAGTAACCTATGTGTTAATCCAGAGCTTAAACTACTACCATACCAAATTTAATCGAAAACCGTGTAGTAGTTTTTGCGTGATAGATTAACAAACATCTATCCATCCATCCTCACAAATCATCCTCATTCACATTTATAATAGTAAGTAGTAGGATGAGCCAAAGCCAATGGTGATTTCAGGTACCTTGGCAAAGCATAGTATTATTATAAAAATTTTTAGGTTGTAATTGTCGAAGGCTTGCAGTTGCAGTCGCGACTCCGAAGTTTCTCTCTCACGTTTATTGTTACACTTCAGAATGTTAATTTCGTTGCATCGTCAACTCACATTATCGAAAATGATTTCATACTTTGTCGTAATTTTAAATATCTTTTGAGATGTTATAGCGATTTTTTTTTAACCTTACAGCAAGAGTATTTCTTGCGTAAAAGTTATATAAGAATCCTGTACCGGGTCTACAGGTAGAAATTCCAATTTTGGAATAAATAGTACCTTCGTACTAAATTGTATCCTAGTTTTGAGATTTCATTATTTATTATTCTGTGTACATAAACTATTAAATAAATAAATAAAATAAGTATGAAGTAAACAGATTTAATTTAAAATTAACTGACTTTATAGACTTTTTTGTAAAAAGTTAAGAACTATAACTCGACTACGCAAATAATATTATAGCCTACGTTATCCGAGCCATTATGACGAATCTATTGACACCACATTCATTCAAATCACATCCTGTAGTTGAGATTGAGACACTAGGGTGGAACATAACATACAATATACAGTGCGTCGTCGTGCGACGTGCGTCAGCCAAAACAATTGATTTTACAAAAACATTGCTAAGACAAAAACTATTTAATTTTTTACAATGCATAAAGTGAGCCAGAAAGTAGATAGCACAAAAACACTATTTTAAGATGCCTTTTCTCAAGATGGCGGCGCGGCGCTGGCCAAGTTACGAGGTTCAAAAGAGCACATCAAAATCTATAAAATTACCAATATTCATTAGGTACTCTCAGAAAATTTTCTAAATGAAACAACCAAATTACCCGGGGTGTACAGCTTCTTCGCATTTCCATGTTTAAAATTGATGACATCGCTAAAGTGAACGCTCCTCGTGGACGTCAGCAAAAACACACACAAAGTAAGATTGATAACTCAATAGATATCATAAATCTTCGGGTACTCATTTGAAATGTTGCAAGCCTCTTACGAGCTATCAAAACCGCCATCATGTAGGTACAGTCAGGTAACAAATAAATAACGAAGAGTTTTTAGGATGTTTTATTGAAAAATAGATTTTACAGATTTAACTTATTCTACGCAAAATAATATAACATTAACATGATTATAGATATGCGTATTTAATGCTAATGCTTGTAGATGTTGCCCAAACAACAAAATTACAATTACTTTATACAAAAAAAATATTATCGTAACATATCATGAATTAATTAATGAAAACTCTTTGCACCAAAAACAAATAGGACACAGAACATAGAAAAACTATACATAAATAAGCACAAAAGGCGGTCTTATCGCTACAAGCGATTTCTGCCAGATAACCTTTATAATCATGACAAATGCTTACTTAAATGGTAATATACAGGTAGGCTTAGGTAGGTAGGCTAGGTATGGCTTTATAGACAGGCAAAGAGAAAATTATTTTAATAAATATTATCATTTAAGATTTCATATTACTTTCATATTATAATCTCTTTCGTCATATAGATAAATAGATATTTAAAAAAAATACTTGAAACATTTTCAAACACACATAACATGTACGTTTTAAATTAACAGAACATATGCTAGTGCAAAATACGAGTACTAACATTCTTCGTACAATTTCAAATTACAGTTCGCAAATGATATTATTATAACATGACTTGCTCTCTGCATAGTAATTACAGAGTAGGTATATTCAAGACAGAAATTCAAGTAAAAACATTTCGTTTTCGGAAATATAATTATTTTATATTCTGTTTTTATCGCATTATATTATGTGAATTCAATGTTTTGAGCCGAACGCCGCAGAAATTAATTCCTTCTTAAAAAATTCTTATTTAAATACATTCATGTAATAAGATTACACCGTTTTCTTTATTCCTTTATTTTATATTTCGGCATCTTGGAGAGAATTTTATAAAATTGGCGAGGTGTGTCGTCAACTATGAAGTATTCAAAGGGGTGAAGGAGATGAGTGGGGGACGTGCCACCCCCGTAACTGTGGGGGGCGCGAATTACGACAAAGTGTTAAAATCTCATTACAAATGAATATATTTCGTATCTTTCTTGTTTTTTTTAAAAAATAGGTATTATTATATCACTACATATTTTTATATTTTTGCTTTATTGCTCTCCGTATTTTTTTGTTACCCATTTTTTTATAATCTGCACTAATATTTACGACATTAATACAACTTGTGCCTTTTTCTTGAATGGTTTAAATAATAAAATGCAAAAATAATATTATTTTAATATGCGGTCGAAGTACTGCGGAATATACGCACTACTAAATACACATTACACAACACACATTACACACATTGACGTTTCATTCTAAGACGACTTTCCAAAATTTTATATTTCGCATAAGTTTTCACCGGTTACAAAATCTAAACTTGCTTTTGCTCGCAACTTCGTTCGCGTAGCATAAAGCTAAATTTTGTCGTCTGATTAAAAAAAAATATATCAATACACAATTTAATTTAATACAAAATTTGATATCCAATAGCCTTCAACGTGAAACTTCGGTTATCTAACACCAAAAAAATTTCAATTTTAAATACCTATTTTTAGTTTCTGTCATTAGTGGTTTAAACCGAATAGTCTCTTCGGACATCATATTTACTATAAATATTGTATTATTTAATAAAAATAGATCAATTAATATAACGCGTGAATTATAAACGTAATTTGCTGAATACATGTTCCTAATACTCGTGGTGTAGGACTTATTTAGTAGGATTAGAATTTATTATAATAATTGATATAATTAAATACACTTTATAAACAAACAAAATAAAATTTATATATATTATCATTCATTCTGTTGTCAATCTAATATCAATCTTATTTTTTTTTCTTTCGTCGAGCAACAATATATCAATAACTAGCGGTCCCGACACACGTTGTTCTGTCACTTACCTATGAACTGGAATAAATATTACTATACATACACCTACAACCTACTCCGACATCTACACCTACAACCTACCCCTACATGTACACCTACATCTACAGTATTTTCTCCGTAATTTTTTCCAATATTTCTCACCGTTTAAACCTTCCCTGAACTTCAACAATTATTTCAAGACCAAAATTTACCAAATCGGTCCAGCCCTTCTCGAGTTATAGCGAGACATTGCAATCCATTTTTAGGGTCCCGTAATACTCAAGGAACCCTGATAGTTTCGCTCTGCCCGCCCGTCTGTCTTTTTGATCGTCTTTGTTGCGGCATTGTTAATGATAATATGGGCACAATAAGATAAAAGAAACTCGAAACGAACACATCAACCGGTCAACTACAAAATTTCTAATTGTCAAATTTTCAACCATACTTAACCATAGACAACATTACGTTTAGCTGTCAGTTGCGTTTTGTTATACCACGTTTTATTTCACGTGACACGTCCCACGGGAACGGGATAAAAAGTTCTTGAGTTATAAATTGTGTAACTAACACGACTTTGATTTTTAAATTGTTTGGTAATTCGGAATGTGATGGGTTCCAATCCTGGTAAGATAAGTATTTTTGTGATTCTTATTGTTTATTTTATATTTTTTATATATTTTTTAAATTGTTTTATCGTTGTACTAAAACTCCTCAGGTCTCCCAGAGGGTATTAAAAAGAGGGTTTTGTACTATCATCGCATACAATCAATAAATTTTAAAAACAACAACTTAGAGAAACTAAACAATTAGGTTTATCAGGGTACACCGTTTTCAACAATATACTTATACTATACCTAAGAGAACAAGCATTGCTCGGAGTTAGTGCGAGAAAAAAATAAACATTTCTGATCGGGATTCGAACTCGAGACAAATTGGTCAACAACGCAAAAAGCCAATGGCCTTCGTAGCTGCGCTAGGGTAGGGTACACGACGAAAGAAAAGAAAGACAAACGATAAGATCCATAAGTCGTCGGCATAAAGGTCAAGTCCGAGGTAAAATAACTTTGAACGGACTTTCAACAATAAATTCGAATTATTTTTGAGCAGAAAAAAGCGGAAAAATGACATACGTCTCAATAACAAGAGGCCTAAGCCGGTACTGTCGGATTCCATAGATATAAAAAGAGTTTTGCCGGGGAATTCAATGGGTGATGTTGTGGAATTTGTTAAACTTCATAAATTTGTGTTATTTCGGTTCTTAATGTGTAATATTGGTAGAATATTAACCATTAAATATTCGTTATCGTGCACAAGTGGTACAACTTCTAAAAACGTGCTATTTTGTGTTTCCCGCCAAAACTCCCTAGGAACTTTCAGTAAAGCTTCTACCACTTTACTGAATCGACTGACATGACTCATAGACGGTACTGACTATATATTTGGACTTTGACTAGACTTTAGACTTGACGATATAGGAATACGGTGGTACGGTTGAAAATTGAAACGAAAGTTCTATTTCCCGCCTTTTTAACTTGACACTGGCAAATGGTTATAAGCCGATGCCATATATATTAAAAAAAATAGATATAAAAAAGGAGTGACAGGTCGCCATTTCGCGATGTTTCACTCGACTCGTTCGAATTCGTTATTTATCATAGAAATAAATTAATATTAACAAATATCTTATTCCAATCGAAAAATAAAAACGACAATTCCCTTCCTTTTTTTCTCAATTTTGTTCACAAATAATACAGTTACAACTCCAAGAATATCAATTTTAATGGTAATTTTATGATTTTTTTATCGAGAAAATTTACAGAAAACGTGTTTTGAAACGAATCAAGATTTAATTTTTTTTTGCTGCACTAAAATGTATCCATTCGTCTCATTTTTTTAAAGAAGCTTATCTATACGATGTATAGCGCCATAATTTAATATGTTATGCAAATGAACTAAAATTGAGACCACGAAATTAAATGACTTTTGATAGTGACGATTATTACTTTTTTACAGACTTCTAAACGAAGGAGGCACGCAATTCGCCTGTTATATGTTAATTTTTTGTACACATTTTTTAATTGTCATATAGATAAAATAACTAATATAATATTCAGTAATATAATATAACAATATTCAGTAATTATTAAAAAAAACTTAGGCCTTTTCATCCGTTATTGGATGATTTATACAGTATTCTCCGAGCGAAGTAACCACTCTTGAAATACTGAAGTGCCTGGGACAGTTGGTTTTTTAAATGTCGTAATATCTGAAAAAGTCTCATTGGTACACGCCACAACCTGGGAATCGAACCTGCACTCTCTCGAGTGCGAATCAAACGGTCTAGGTTATTCAGTACAATATTATTCAATTCGACAAAAAAAAACATCAAGTATTTTTTAAACAATTGATTTCGCGATTGTACCCGATAAAATGATTTTAGGCACGATTCATTTGTGTACTTTATTTACATGTCGTGTACATCACCTCATAAAATATATTTACTATATATTATATTCACTTACAATAGTATATTTTGAGCTAATTGAGATATTAAATTGATATTTTGTAACAAATACGTAGGTAGTAGGTATTGCTACTGTACACTTTTTATTGTCTGTGGTTAGATAGGCTATCAATGAAATCAGGAATTGAAAAGGAACACATTAATAATGTGCGGTCGCGTAGCACGTGAAATTTCGTACATTGCTTTATCGATTCTAGTCTCTTTCACTCGCGCACGAATAAATTGCTATCGCGCTCCTATCGCATACCTGTGTAAACGTGATAGCAATATAACCGCCCCCGATCGAAAGAGACAAGTAGCGATACGTCAATGTACGAAATTCTACTTGCTCGCGACCGCACTTAAGCTTGAGAGAAAGAAAATTATTTGTGGTTTTTGAAGCTGGTAGTTTTATTTATGTAATGGTAGCTTTTGCCGCGGCTCCGCCCGTGTAAATGCGGTATCACACGGGAATACTGTTTCGAGATAAAAAGTAGCCTTTTTCTTAGTCCAGAGCCTAAACTACTTGGTTACTAAGTTTATTTGAAATCCGTTTAGTAGTTTTCGCGTGAAATAGTCACAAACATCCATCCATCCTAACCCACTTTGAAGTTAATGCCTATTAGCAAGATTACTTTTAAATAATATCCTAACATACTTCAGTTAAAATTTATACTAAGACTAAGACAGACACATTTAAAATAAATTAATACACCCAAAATCAGTATTTAATATACTTATGTTACTTTTAACTATTAAAGTTTATCACGTTGTTACAAACACTTGATATAGGCAAATTAGGTCTACATTTTGTTATGATCAGTTGACGTATCGCACGTAGACGTCATTTGTTTCAATCTCCAACTTTATTATTTTGAAATTATATTTATGAAAATTAAAAACCTTATGTACGATTGTGTTCCCGGAACAACAAACAAAATCTACTATAAATGCAAAACTATTAACAACTAAACCAACTTACAAACTAGATAGTTACATCATTCAATATGACGTAATGGCAGGATATTATATATTATAATGTCCTATTTGGCATTATTATAATAGTAAGTACAGTGCCAGAAACTTATTGACGCCAATATTTTTTTGCGCTGCGAACACAGGATTCGCAAGTGCAACTCTTGTGTCCATTGGGAAAGCACTTGCCATCAGACGATCGGTCGCTCATCCCATTAAAACTGTGCAAATTACGTATAAGTCTTCAAAATCTAAACCTAACAAACGTGTCAGGTAAGTTTTTGGCATTGTACAAGAGAAGAGAGAAGAATAGGATAAAAAGCTAAGGTTACTAATGAATATTTTAGCCTTGAAAATGATTTATAACAAAAAAATTATAATACTTTTGGTGTGACTGGACCATCAATGTTTTGTTTAAATATAACGACAGAAGCAAATACATATTTTCTTCGAATTTAAAAGGCTAAAATATTAAAAGATCTACAGATAAATACGACAGGACGAATTTGACAGGGCCAAGGTATTTTAAAAACTTTAAAACATCTACGTAGGCTAACTTTCGATGCACAAAATAGTACAGCGCATAAACTTTTTATTCAACGTTTCATTTAGACTAGTTACAGGTATTTGTCAAGTGGCTTTTCCAACGTATCGGACCAAGACAGCCGCATGGATTAGCGTATGCGTAGTGTAAATATTTTTATTAAGTAGGAGGTTTGAGAATAGCTTAATTGTGGGAGAGTCACGCATTGACATAGACCGGCCGGCCAAAATACCACGGTCTCACAGAAAACCGGCGTGAAATAACGCTTGCGTCGTGTTTCGCCGAGTGAGGGAGGTTACCGGAGGCCCAAGGGGGTTTGGGGATTTAAGGACTGGGAGAGCAAGTCGCAAGACCAGAGGAGTTACATTTGTAACTCCTCTGGTGCGAGTGCTCATGGGCGGCGGTAATCGCTTACCGTCAGGTGATCCATCTGCTCGTTTCCTGGCTCATTTCATAAATATCAAAAGATGAAAATAGAAGCATGGTTTACTATTGTGTGCATCTATTTAGGACCAAGAACAGCTAAAAATGCATTTAATATTATTTGAAGAGTTTCCTAATTTAATAGTAATACATATTTCTAATGCTGCTTCCTAATCTGGTTAAAATTCATTTTGGAGTTTAGTTTTACTTTTTAGTTTTTTATTGAAGAGAATAAAATATCATAGCTTTATACAGGCCAAGGAAAGGAAAAAGATTAGATTTTAGCTATTTGAAACAGCTATGGAGAAATTTAGTTGCAACAAGTTTACCTACATTATTAAGTATAACAATTAACAATACCAATTGATTTAATTACAAATTAGAATTCACATCAAAACGTCTACAGATGACGACAAAGAAAATTTCGAGCATTGACCTTAAATTTCTCTGTTTTTTTCTTACATATAAAAATGCATCATCTCTTTTGTGTGGCGTCAATGACCGAAAACAGGTAAATGCCCTTAATCTATAGCCTTTACATGTCTACTTTAAATTAAAATTGGTCCTTCGAGTCTCCGAATTTCTTAGCGCTACACGTTGGTGATAGTCAATCGTCTTGGACTTTTTGGTTTGTTGATATTCGTCATGGATCCTCTGACATGGACCTGGACTGACGTGGGTGGTGGGGTTTCTACAGATGAGTGTAGACTTGCAGCCCTGGAGTGTCGTGGCGATGGATAGACTCCGAGGGCTACAGCACTATGGAGGCTCGCAGCTCTAGAAGAACGAGAGGTATGTTGGCCGTGCTCTGAGGGAGTGCTGAGGGCTGGGAGGTCGGCTGCAGAGCGGGACCTTCTTGGAGGACTTTCTGGTATTAGCGCCATGCTGCCTACGAACACGGAATTCTGAAACAACGATGATTTTTGTAAAATTGGTACCATACTTAAAACGAGAGTAAGTGAGACGGAAGTATTACCTGTCGTGGTCGATGAGACAGGTAGCCGCACGGCTGGTAGGCGGGGAAAGAGACGCCACAATCGTAGGAAACGCAACCGCGGGAAAGAGATGCACGATGCTGGGTAACAAATATCAAAGATTAATAATATACAACAGCTATTCATTGTAAATTAACAAGCGTCGAACGAACATTTTATAGGAGCTTTACTATGGCAGATATTTTGAACTTTATCGCTATAGTAATAGGGTCGAAAACCACAAATGTTTCCATGCAAATATTCGCAATGGTATGTACACTTACATGAGGTGCTACTGACACTGCGTTTTCAGCTATGACACAGCTCTGTCGATGCTGCTGCTGGAACTTCGGCTGATAAGGCTCTAGCATTCTAAAACAACATTGGCGCATTAGGAAACACTTTGATACAAAGTCACATAAAATACATATTACACGAATCAGACTGATATTTACAAAGAATAAAGAATTTTAAGCTCATTATAAATTCTAGCACTATCTTTAATGTCATTCCATAAGCATGCTAGACGTCCATTTCGATCTAAGCAATATTTTAGGATTTGAAATCCCTTCATAAAATACCAAAAAGAAATTATTGCAGTATCAGAGGGCTTCAGTCGTAAACTGAATAAGGGTCAGCTCACACCAAGTCTCGGTGTGAACTGACGCTCAATGGATTTCATCGACGCATTAAAAAAAGCTTTTAAGCTTTAATTTAATTCAGGTGTGATATAATTCATTGCGTACCTAATCCATAATTTAATAACGAAAATTCAATCTCTCGTAATATTCACTCCTCATTGGGATATCATATTTTGGCACTTGGCAGTCATCCCGAGCATTAAGAGGCCGGTAACTTGTGATTTCTCTAGATTTGGATATTCCTGACGGTTACCATCAAGCTCCTTCTATACCAGCTTATTCTTTCAGATCGTGAACATGCAACCGACGCTTAAAACTCTCGGCCCTATCTCTATGATTGAAATGATTGACACACATAATGCTGGCGGCTCGCCAAAGTACAGGTCGCCGATCCCACTTAAGAGCAGTTAATTTTATACAGTGACGAACACTAGGTATACTAGTTATTTCCATAACCTACATTTCGCATTTCCTTAGTGGGCCAATACACGGTCCGGTTTTCCTTCAGTTCGGCCTGAACGGATGCAAAATCGTATCGTCTGTGTGCAATTTCGAGATCGCATCAGTCGGCCGTATGGACTGAAGCGATTCGTTCCAGTGTTGCCAACTCTGTTTTTGCGAAACTACTAAACTCGCGTCGTTTTCTACTAAAAACTACTAACCGTAGTGATAACTATAAAAAAGGTACTACTAACTTAGGAATCCCTACAAGTTTTTTTAGGGATTTTGTGTTTACAAACATACATACATACATTTTCAGTTTTGATATTTAACCGTTAATTTATTATGTAACTTAACGGTTAAATATATTAATAGTATTATGTATATAGTAATTAAATCGGTAGTTTTAAGCGACTTACGGAAGCGTGCTACTATGTGCTACTAAGGCGGGTCAATAAGTCCGTGACTTTTTGAATTTCTAACCTCCTTACTGAAAAAGCAACACTACTCCTGTCAACAGGCATCTGTCAGTTGACTCCTATCAAAATTTGAACTTGCTGCGTCAGTTAGTTTGTGTTTTAGAGCTATCTTTATCAGACTATCCAGTAACTTAAGGAAACAATGGAAAAAAGTGAATTTCGTGTGCTTATTAAGCATTATTTTTTGCAAAAAAAAACCATTACCGAGACCAAGGCTAAGCTTGATAAATACTATGGAGACTCTGCACCATCGATTTCAATGGTAAATAAGTGGTTTACTGAATTTCGTTGTGGCCGTACAAGCACTGAAGATGCCGAACGTCCTGGACGCCCAGTTGAGGTCTCTACACCCGAAACAATCGAAAAAATTCACGATATGGTGTTGGCCGACCGAAGATTGAAAGTGCAAGAGATTGTGGAAGCCATAGGCATCTCGCATGGCTCAGTGGTTTCAATTTTGAATGATCACTTGGGCATGAGAAAGCTTTCCGCAAGTCGACCACTAACGCAATCGTGTAACAACTTTACAGGAAGGTTTGGCGTTGTTTAATCACAATATGGAGGAGTTTTTGCGCCGTTTTATAACCGTGGACGAAACATGGATCCATCACAACACACCAGAGACCAAACAACAGTCAAAACAGTGGGTTTCTAAGGGTGAATCGGCGCCAAAGAAGTGTAGCATAGCTACATTTTTACGCATTAATATAACTTATAACGACGCTCCTAGCGTCATCTATTGGCTGTTATTGCTAACTTTAATAACTAAATTATGTAAGACGACGCCATCTATTGGCAAAGGTTTTGTAACTAGAGCTTCATCTCCAATATCTCTTTATTGTGGCAGTTGGATTATGCATTACCGCTAGTTGTCAGTTAAAAAAAAAAACATTGTCAGTAGGAGTATATAAGGGCTGTCGCGAGATGACAGGGCCTTTTTTTCCTCCTGCTAGAAGACGAAGTAGAATTTTTATTGTTGAAGTTTTTCCAGTTTCTTTTAACTCTTAATCCGTGTATCTGTGTTGTGAATATTTAGAAAATCATGCTTGTATTAAAACGCATTATTCTTTCATGTAAACTATCATCTTGGTAAATTAGTTGTCAATTATTTGATTGGCCATACCACGTGCTCAATTGTAGTTTCGTCTTTCCAATCTAGCACTATTAAAATGTTACGATGTTTGTATCATATTGGGTCCTAAACATCATCTTATCTTTTTTATTTTGCCTACCTTTGTAATGGTCACACAGCCCGTGATTTTTGATCGTTTGGGGTTGAAATCGCGCTGGCTGTAGGACCGGACTCCTACCGACACATTACCGTGATTATTCCAGGAACTTGATTTGGGGCACGAAACACCGCCAACTACAGCATTCGAGGCACCAATTAAAAGGACTTATATCTAGCTGGAGTTCAGAGTGCTGATGATCATTGGACGGGGATTTTTTTTTTTTTATTGAGAGGATCTATCTACGACGAACGGACGCAGCGGTGACGGAGAAGCTTCCAGGAGTTGTAGCCCTAGCTCGCATCCGCCACGTGCTAGACAGCTGGATCCTCAGCTAAGTTCCCACGTGGTTTAAATCCCCTTACCCTACCTTGACACCAAGAGGCTAGTCCAGACCATACGGCCTTCTGCCCACGACCCCCTATTTTTTTTTCTTTTTTAATATATATTGTCACGGAGAACCTTTTTTTTATTTTTAACAACACCCGTAACAATTGGCGCCCATAAACGTGGTTTTGTCTGGTCTGGCATCTGGTGTCTCTTCCTGGGTCTGTGTGTCCAGTATTGGTGTTTGTTGTGTGCCGTATTATACTTAGTGTAGAAACTAGTAACTTTATTGTTGTTGTGTAAAGTTTAAAATTGTTAATAAACTTTATACTATTTATTTTTTCATCTTATTGTATATGGTCTGTACCATATAGTCTGTAGAACTTGTTGTAGTTAGTTATCTTATATAGCACTGATTACAATTTATATTTTTTGGTGTATTTTTTAGAGAATACATCTGATTATTTTTGTATTTTCTCAACACAGATATACTCACCGTTAGGCTTGTGAATATTTTTCTTGAATTTACTTGGTAATTTAACTTTTAAAATTGAATTTAACTTCTGATAAATTCATTAATTGATTTATTTTGGAAAAACTTAATTTCTTTTTAAACTTTAGAGTTTACTTAGTTACTTAACTTCTTAATAAATTTTACTTCTGACAACTTAACTTCTCATTATGCCGGAGAAAATTAAATTTTTTTCTCTTCAAAAATCAGAATTGGAGTATGAAGTTTTGGTTAGAAATGAAACACCAGCTTCCACCGTTGTGGAGCTAAGAAAGCAAATAGTTAAATTAGCTGAGCTTTACCCGTCTGAAGATATTTTAGACTCTTGTCTTTCTATAAAAGATGATTTGTTGGGGATTGAGGAAACCCTAACAAAAATAAAATTACAATTAGATTCTCACTCCGATGGTAACTCATTGCTTAGAGCTGAGAATAATTTAAACCACATTGAGTATAGGATTAATAGAATTTCTACTAATAATATAGAACCGTTTGCCGTACAATATAATAGTTGCTTACAAAAATTTCAAAATTATTTGGGTTTATTACATCAACTTAAGGGGTCTAGTAGTTGTTCCGTGATGCCAGCTCCTGCTGTAGCACCACCTATGCCTCCTTTAAATATTACAGTTCAATGTGAAAAAAATAATCTAGCTGGTTTACAAAAATTTAAATTTGATGGCAAGTCTTGTGTCCGCGCGTTTATTTCTAGAGTGAATGAGTACTGTACACAGCATAACGTTAGCGATTCAAAGATTCTCTCTCACGCTTTTGATCTTTTTACTGGTGATGCCTTACATTGGTATAGAAGTATTTATCAAAACGTTAACAGTTGGTCAGAACTTTTAAATCTTTTGTATTGTGACTTTGACAAACCGAGTTTTGATTATCGGTTTATGTCGGAAATCCGTAATAGAACTCAGGGCGAAAAAGAAACCATTACAATTTATATTGCTATAATGGAAGGAATGTTCAACCGTCTTGTTAAACCTGTCCCAGAGAGTGAGAAGTTGGAAATCTTATTACACAACATTAAACCTTGCTATGCAAACATTTTGGCTTCTTCTCCTATGGTCAACTCTATTGAACAACTAAAGTCTCTTTGTAAGAATTATGAGGATGTACAATCTCGACTAACTTTATATCATGAACCGCCTAGGATAACGTCGGATACCTTAGCACCGGACCTAGCTTATACTTGTAATAGTAATAAAACTGAGAACAAACAAACTATTAATAAAACTTTTAGTAGACCATTTCGGAATAATAATTTTTCTAATAACCCACCTAATAATAATAATAGTTTTGCTTTTAAACATTCACATAATCATGTTAATAGTTTGCATTCGAATATCCCTAAATTTTGTTTACGTTGTAAGGTTAACTCGCACAAAATTTTTTGTTTTGGCTGTGGCAATCCTGGCGTGCGCCGGCCCGATTGTACTCGTTGTGTTCGTAACTATCGTTCAAAAAACTAGTTTTATCGGATCGTGTTATACCTAACCATACCGACCTTGATGATCGGAAACAATGGGTTAAAACTGTAGGCACATTTTTTAAATATTACACCATTAATACGGTCCGATGTATTAACAACAATTTAGATTCTCGACCTTATGTCAATATACACATAGACGCTTTTAGCATGCGCGGTCTTTTAGACTCGGGTTCTTGCATTTCTTTGTTAGGTAATAATTCTCATTTAAACATTATTGAGCTAGGCTATCCTATCAATAATGATGATAATAATATTTCAATTTTCGCCGCGGGCGCTCAATGCTTAAAGTCTATAGGTTATATAAATTTACCTATTCGTTTTGAAGATCAATTTCATATTTTAAAATTATACGTAGTACCTCAGGTTACTTCTAACCTCATTTTAGGTATTGACTTCTGGCGTATTTTTAAACTTTGTCCTAAATATTTAAATTCTATTAATTCTAGTACGGCTACCGAACAAATCACTTCTCATCAGGTGACCCAGCCGGCCATTAACGGCTATGAAAATTTGAGTTCGTCTGAGCGCTCGGTAGCCGACGACATAATAAAACAATTTCGTTCTATTTCTTTTGAAGAGAAAGGTTTAGGTTTAACTTCTCTTATCACTCATAAAATTGATACAGGCGATGCGTTACCTATCCGTCAACGTTATTATAGGATGTCGCCTGAAAAACAACGTATTTTAGTTGAACAGGTTGACGAAATGTTGGCTATGGACGTCATCGAGCCGTGCCAATCTGCTTGGAGCTCTCCTGTATTAGTGGTGCCTAAGAAAAATACTGGCGAATTTAGATTTTGTTTAGATAGTCGTAAGTTAAACTCTGTCACTAAAAAAGACGCTTATAGTTTACCGTACATTTCGGAAATTTTAGACAGCTTACGCGACGCTCGTTACCTAAGTACTATTGACCTTTCTAACAGCTTCTGGCAGACTGCTATTAATGAGTCTGATCGCGATAAGACTGCTTTTTATGTTCCGGGTCGTGGAATGTTTCGTTTTAAACGCATGGCTTTCGGTTTGACGAATGCACCTGCTACGCAGCAGCGTTTAGTAGATGCTTTATTTGGTAACTTTGGTCATAAAACATTTTGTTATTTAGACGATATAGTTATTATTAGTGAGGATTATAATGAACACGTAGCTACTCTTTTGAGGGTTCTTCAAGTCCTCAAGGAAGCTAATTTGACTGTAAAATTTGAAAAGTGTAAATTTTTTCGGTCTCAACTTAAATATTTAGGTTATGTAATCGACGGCAACGGTCTTCGTACTGATCCTGATAAGGTCGCCGCGATCATAAATTTTCCTACACCTACTTGTAGGAAAAGTGTAAAACGTTTTCTTGGTACTGCCACTTGGTACAGAAGGTTTGTGCCTAATTTTAGTACTCTGGCAGGGCCCTTAAATAAACTAACGTCTACACGTAAGAATGCCCCTCCTTTCGAGTGGACTTCTGAGGCGGACTTGGCGTTCAATAAACTTAAGGAGAGCTTGGTCTCCGCGCCAGTACTGCGCTGTCCCGATTACAATGAACCCTTTGAGGTTCATACGGACGCCAGTAGCTATGGTATTGGGGCCATGCTCACCCAGAAGTTCGAAGGAAAAGAACACCCTGTCGCGTACATGAGTCGCTCCTTAACTAAACAGGAGAAAGTTTATGGGATTACTGAGCGTGAGACGTTAGCAGTTTTAGTAGCTTTAGAACACTGGCGTTGTTATTTAGAGAACGGTAAAAAGTTTACAGTTTATACTGATCACAGTGCTCTTAAATGGTTCTTGTCTTTGTCCAACCCCACTGGTAGGCTAGCTCGCTGGTGTGTCAGACTTTCCGAATTTAATTTTGAAATTAAACATAGGAAAGGCTGTGATAACGTTATACCAGACGCTTTGTCTCGAGCGGTTAACATCAACGCAATTTCTACTTGGACAAACTATACCGGCGCTGATACCTGGTATCTTAATATTTTTAACGGTTGCAATAACACGCCATCTTCTTTTCCAAATTTTACGATTAAAGATAATAGATTGTTTAGGCTTTCTAAAAATAAACATAACTTAACTTCTGAATTTTCTTGGAAAGAGGTGGTTCCTAAAGATTTTCGCGAAGAAATTATTCGTGCTAACCATGATGAGCCCACTGCTGGTCACATGGGAATTTTTAAAACTTATAGACGGCTCGCACTTAACTACTTTTGGCCTAACATGTATCGCGATGTCGTCACTTACATCTCTAAGTGTTCTAAATGTCTACAGTATAAGTCTCAAAATCATAAAGTTTTAGGTGAAATGGGTCGCCCTAAAGACTGCTCACGACCATTTCAAGTCATCTCTGTTGACATAATGGGACCATTACCTACTACTAGAAAACGTAATAATTTTATTTTAGTTGTAACTTGTTGCTTTTCAAAATTTTGCCTTATCTTTCCTATGAAACGTGCTACATCCGATTTTTTTGGTTCATGGTGTACCACAAACTATTATAATGGATAATGGCCCTCAGTTCGTTAGTAACGAAACTAATAGGTTTTTTAAAAAATATAATATACCTAAAGTTTACTTAACACCGCGTTATACCCCTCAGGTAAATACGGTCGAACGCTACAATAGGACTATTATCACTTGTATTTCGACTTACGTGGAAGAAGACCATAGGTCATGGGATGTACATATACCCGAAATACAATTCGCCATCAACAACTCGGTGAATGAGGCAACCGGTTTTACACCATCTTTCTTAGTTTATGGTAGGGAACTAGTGTCTTGCGGTACTCACTACCTAGATACCGACAGTATAAAAGACCTCGTGTTTTCGCCTCGTGACGCCTACGCCGAAAATTTGGGGTGTATGTCATCTTTGTTTGACAGCGTTCAGATGCGTCTTTGGCAAGCTCATGTTAAGAGCACTGCTCAATATAATTTAAGACGAAAGCCTGCTGAATTTAACGTTGGTGATGTAGTTTTTAAGAGAACTTATTTTCTCAGCGACAAGGAGAAACATTTTAGCAAAAAGTTGGCTCCTAAATTTGTAAAATGTAAAATTGTAGGTAAACGTTCTCCGTTAGTTTACGTTCTGCAAGACATGCAAGGCAAAGATCTTGGTGCCTGGCATTTGAAAGACCTTAAGCTACCAATTTTATCAAAATAGTTGGTTAACTATTGTAGGAAGGCTAGTAGTTTCGCGCTTTATTCAGACGCTGTTCGTTATCTTGTCGTATAACGTTATAGCTGTGTACATTATTATCTTCGACTTGTGTTGTTTTCCTCTTTATGGAAAACAATACTCGCATGTTAGGGCGTCTCGGATCATATTATTTGGTTCGGGATGCAATAATGTAAGTGGATGTATGTATGGGATGTATGACTATAGTGTGAATCGTAGTATGAAAGGTTGTCGGTTGTTTGCGCGTAGACACAAGACTAGCATTTAACCTCCATCGTCGTAGTTTTTTCTTTTTTCAAATTTATTTTTAACAAGTTTACTTCTTTTGTAGTTGTTTCTGGATTTTTTCCTGTGATCAGTCAAAATCCTTCGGTAACAGGGGGGGATATGTAGCATAGCTACATTTTTACGCATTAATATAACTTATAACGACGCTCCTAGCGTCATCTATTGGCTGTTATTGCTAACTTTAATAACTAAATTATGTTAGACGACGCCATCTATTGGCAAAGGTTTTGTAACTAGAGCTTCATCTCCAATATCTCTTTATTGTGGCAGTTGGATTATGCATTACCGCTAGTTGTCAGTTAAAAAAAAAAACATTGTCAGTAGGAGTATATAAGGGCTGTCGCGAGATGACAGGGCCTTTTTTTCCTCCTGCTAGAAGACGAAGTAGAATTTTTATTGTTGAAGTTTTTCCAGTTTCTTTTAACTCTTAATCCGTGTATCTGTGTTGTGAATATTTAGAAAATCATGCTTGTATTAAAACGCATTATTCTTTCATGTAAACTATCATCTTGGTAAATTAGTTGTCAATTATTTGATTGGCCATACCACGTGCTCAATTGTAGTTTCGTCTTTCCAATCTAGCACTATTAAAATGTTACGATGTTTGTATCATATTGGGTCCTAAACATCATCTTATCTTTTTTATTTTGCCTACCTTTGTAATGGTCACACAGCCCGTGATTTTTGATCGTTTGGGGTTGAAATCGCGCTGGCTGTAGGACCGGACTCCTACCGACACATTACCGTGATTATTCCAGGAACTTGATTTGGGGCACGAAACACCGCCAACTACAGCATTCGAGGCACCAATTAAAAGGACTTATATCTAGCTGGAGTTCAGAGTGCTGATGATCATTGGACGGGGATTTTTTTTTTTTTATTGAGAGGATCTATCTACGACGAACGGACGCAGCGGTGACGGAGAAGCTTCCAGGAGTTGTAGCCCTAGCTCGCATCCGCCACGTGCTAGACAGCTGGATCCTCAGCTAAGTTCCCACGTGGTTTAAATCCCCTTACCCTACCTTGACACCAAGAGGCTAGTCCAGACCATACGGCCTTCTGCCCACGACCCCCTATTTTTTTTTCTTTTTTAATATATATTGTCACGGAGAACCTTTTTTTTATTTTTAACAACACCCGTAACAATTGGCGCCCATAAACGTGGTTTTGTCTGGTCTGGCATCTGGTGTCTCTTCCTGGGTCTGTGTGTCCAGTATTGGTGTTTGTTGTGTGCCGTATTATACTTAGTGTAGAAACTAGTAACTTTATTGTTGTTGTGTAAAGTTTAAAATTGTTAATAAACTTTATACTATTTATTTTTTCATCTTATTGTATATGGTCTGTACCATATAGTCTGTAGAACTTGTTGTAGTTAGTTATCTTATATAGCACTGATTACAATTTATATTTTTTGGTGTATTTTTTAGAGAATACATCTGATTATTTTTGTATTTTCTCAACACAGATATACTCACCGTTAGGCTTGTGAATATTTTTCTTGAATTTACTTGGTAATTTAACTTTTAAAATTGAATTTAACTTCTGATAAATTCATTAATTGATTTATTTTGGAAAAACTTAATTTCTTTTTAAACTTTAGAGTTTACTTAGTTACTTAACTTCTTAATAAATTTTACTTCTGACAACTTAACTTCTCATTATGCCGGAGAAAATTAAATTTTTTTCTCTTCAAAAATCAGAATTGGAGTATGAAGTTTTGGTTAGAAATGAAACACCAGCTTCCACCGTTGTGGAGCTAAGAAAGCAAATAGTTAAATTAGCTGAGCTTTACCCGTCTGAAGATATTTTAGACTCTTGTCTTTCTATAAAAGATGATTTGTTGGGGATTGAGGAAACCCTAACAAAAATAAAATTACAATTAGATTCTCACTCCGATGGTAACTCATTGCTTAGAGCTGAGAATAATTTAAACCACATTGAGTATAGGATTAATAGAATTTCTACTAATAATATAGAACCGTTTGCCGTACAATATAATAGTTGCTTACAAAAATTTCAAAATTATTTGGGTTTATTACATCAACTTAAGGGGTCTAGTAGTTGTTCCGTGATGCCAGCTCCTGCTGTAGCACCACCTATGCCTCCTTTAAATATTACAGTTCAATGTGAAAAAAATAATCTAGCTGGTTTACAAAAATTTAAATTTGATGGCAAGTCTTGTGTCCGCGCGTTTATTTCTAGAGTGAATGAGTACTGTACACAGCATAACGTTAGCGATTCAAAGATTCTCTCTCACGCTTTTGATCTTTTTACTGGTGATGCCTTACATTGGTATAGAAGTATTTATCAAAACGTTAACAGTTGGTCAGAACTTTTAAATCTTTTGTATTGTGACTTTGACAAACCGAGTTTTGATTATCGGTTTATGTCGGAAATCCGTAATAGAACTCAGGGCGAAAAAGAAACCATTACAATTTATATTGCTATAATGGAAGGAATGTTCAACCGTCTTGTTAAACCTGTCCCAGAGAGTGAGAAGTTGGAAATCTTATTACACAACATTAAACCTTGCTATGCAAACATTTTGGCTTCTTCTCCTATGGTCAACTCTATTGAACAACTAAAGTCTCTTTGTAAGAATTATGAGGATGTACAATCTCGACTAACTTTATATCATGAACCGCCTAGGATAACGTCGGATACCTTAGCACCGGACCTAGCTTATACTTGTAATAGTAATAAAACTGAGAACAAACAAACTATTAATAAAACTTTTAGTAGACCATTTCGGAATAATAATTTTTCTAATAACCCACCTAATAATAATAATAGTTTTGCTTTTAAACATTCACATAATCATGTTAATAGTTTGCATTCGAATATCCCTAAATTTTGTTTACGTTGTAAGGTTAACTCGCACAGCTATTATGAGTGCACAGCTGATAAGTCGAAAATTTTTTGTTTTGGCTGTGGCAATCCTGGCGTGCGCCGGCCCGATTGTACTCGTTGTGTTCGTAACTATCGTTCAAAAAACTAGTTTTATCGGATCGTGTTATACCTAACCATACCGACCTTGATGATCGGAAACAATGGGTTAAAACTGTAGGCACATTTTTTAAATATTACACCATTAATACGGTCCGATGTATTAACAACAATTTAGATTCTCGACCTTATGTCAATATACACATAGACGCTTTTAGCATGCGCGGTCTTTTAGACTCGGGTTCTTGCATTTCTTTGTTAGGTAATAATTCTCATTTAAACATTATTGAGCTAGGCTATCCTATCAATAATGATGATAATAATATTTCAATTTTCGCCGCGGGCGCTCAATGCTTAAAGTCTATAGGTTATATAAATTTACCTATTCGTTTTGAAGATCAATTTCATATTTTAAAATTATACGTAGTACCTCAGGTTACTTCTAACCTCATTTTAGGTATTGACTTCTGGCGTATTTTTAAACTTTGTCCTAAATATTTAAATTCTATTAATTCTAGTACGGCTACCGAACAAATCACTTCTCATCAGGTGACCCAGCCGGCCATTAACGGCTATGAAAATTTGAGTTCGTCTGAGCGCTCGGTAGCCGACGACATAATAAAACAATTTCGTTCTATTTCTTTTGAAGAGAAAGGTTTAGGTTTAACTTCTCTTATCACTCATAAAATTGATACAGGCGATGCGTTACCTATCCGTCAACGTTATTATAGGATGTCGCCTGAAAAACAACGTATTTTAGTTGAACAGGTTGACGAAATGTTGGCTATGGACGTCATCGAGCCGTGCCAATCTGCTTGGAGCTCTCCTGTATTAGTGGTGCCTAAGAAAAATACTGGCGAATTTAGATTTTGTTTAGATAGTCGTAAGTTAAACTCTGTCACTAAAAAAGACGCTTATAGTTTACCGTACATTTCGGAAATTTTAGACAGCTTACGCGACGCTCGTTACCTAAGTACTATTGACCTTTCTAACAGCTTCTGGCAGACTGCTATTAATGAGTCTGATCGCGATAAGACTGCTTTTTATGTTCCGGGTCGTGGAATGTTTCGTTTTAAACGCATGGCTTTCGGTTTGACGAATGCACCTGCTACGCAGCAGCGTTTAGTAGATGCTTTATTTGGTAACTTTGGTCATAAAACATTTTGTTATTTAGACGATATAGTTATTATTAGTGAGGATTATAATGAACACGTAGCTACTCTTTTGAGGGTTCTTCAAGTCCTCAAGGAAGCTAATTTGACTGTAAAATTTGAAAAGTGTAAATTTTTTCGGTCTCAACTTAAATATTTAGGTTATGTAATCGACGGCAACGGTCTTCGTACTGATCCTGATAAGGTCGCCGCGATCATAAATTTTCCTACACCTACTTGTAGGAAAAGTGTAAAACGTTTTCTTGGTACTGCCACTTGGTACAGAAGGTTTGTGCCTAATTTTAGTACTCTGGCAGGGCCCTTAAATAAACTAACGTCTACACGTAAGAATGCCCCTCCTTTCGAGTGGACTTCTGAGGCGGACTTGGCGTTCAATAAACTTAAGGAGAGCTTGGTCTCCGCGCCAGTACTGCGCTGTCCCGATTACAATGAACCCTTTGAGGTTCATACGGACGCCAGTAGCTATGGTATTGGGGCCATGCTCACCCAGAAGTTCGAAGGAAAAGAACACCCTGTCGCGTACATGAGTCGCTCCTTAACTAAACAGGAGAAAGTTTATGGGATTACTGAGCGTGAGACGTTAGCAGTTTTAGTAGCTTTAGAACACTGGCGTTGTTATTTAGAGAACGGTAAAAAGTTTACAGTTTATACTGATCACAGTGCTCTTAAATGGTTCTTGTCTTTGTCCAACCCCACTGGTAGGCTAGCTCGCTGGTGTGTCAGACTTTCCGAATTTAATTTTGAAATTAAACATAGGAAAGGCTGTGATAACGTTATACCAGACGCTTTGTCTCGAGCGGTTAACATCAACGCAATTTCTACTTGGACAAACTATACCGGCGCTGATACCTGGTATCTTAATATTTTTAACG
The DNA here is from genome assembly GCA_963565745.1 of Phengaris arion. Classification (NCBI taxonomy): domain Eukaryota; kingdom Metazoa; phylum Arthropoda; class Insecta; order Lepidoptera; family Lycaenidae; genus Phengaris; species Phengaris arion. The sequence continues at coordinate 4,105,255 of OY751446.1, read as the reverse complement.
GTTGCAATAACACGCCATCTTCTTTTCCAAATTTTACGATTAAAGATAATAGATTGTTTAGGCTTTCTAAAAATAAACATAACTTAACTTCTGAATTTTCTTGGAAAGAGGTGGTTCCTAAAGATTTTCGCGAAGAAATTATTCGTGCTAACCATGATGAGCCCACTGCTGGTCACATGGGAATTTTTAAAACTTATAGACGGCTCGCACTTAACTACTTTTGGCCTAACATGTATCGCGATGTCGTCACTTACATCTCTAAGTGTTCTAAATGTCTACAGTATAAGTCTCAAAATCATAAAGTTTTAGGTGAAATGGGTCGCCCTAAAGACTGCTCACGACCATTTCAAGTCATCTCTGTTGACATAATGGGACCATTACCTACTACTAGAAAACGTAATAATTTTATTTTAGTTGTAACTTGTTGCTTTTCAAAATTTTGCCTTATCTTTCCTATGAAACGTGCTACATCCGATTTTTTTGGTTCATGGTGTACCACAAACTATTATAATGGATAATGGCCCTCAGTTCGTTAGTAACGAAACTAATAGGTTTTTTAAAAAATATAATATACCTAAAGTTTACTTAACACCGCGTTATACCCCTCAGGTAAATACGGTCGAACGCTACAATAGGACTATTATCACTTGTATTTCGACTTACGTGGAAGAAGACCATAGGTCATGGGATGTACATATACCCGAAATACAATTCGCCATCAACAACTCGGTGAATGAGGCAACCGGTTTTACACCATCTTTCTTAGTTTATGGTAGGGAACTAGTGTCTTGCGGTACTCACTACCTAGATACCGACAGTATAAAAGACCTCGTGTTTTCGCCTCGTGACGCCTACGCCGAAAATTTGGGGTGTATGTCATCTTTGTTTGACAGCGTTCAGATGCGTCTTTGGCAAGCTCATGTTAAGAGCACTGCTCAATATAATTTAAGACGAAAGCCTGCTGAATTTAACGTTGGTGATGTAGTTTTTAAGAGAACTTATTTTCTCAGCGACAAGGAGAAACATTTTAGCAAAAAGTTGGCTCCTAAATTTGTAAAATGTAAAATTGTAGGTAAACGTTCTCCGTTAGTTTACGTTCTGCAAGACATGCAAGGCAAAGATCTTGGTGCCTGGCATTTGAAAGACCTTAAGCTACCAATTTTATCAAAATAGTTGGTTAACTATTGTAGGAAGGCTAGTAGTTTCGCGCTTTATTCAGACGCTGTTCGTTATCTTGTCGTATAACGTTATAGCTGTGTACATTATTATCTTCGACTTGTGTTGTTTTCCTCTTTATGGAAAACAATACTCGCATGTTAGGGCGTCTCGGATCATATTATTTGGTTCGGGATGCAATAATGTAAGTGGATGTATGTATGGGATGTATGACTATAGTGTGAATCGTAGTATGAAAGGTTGTCGGTTGTTTGCGCGTAGACACAAGACTAGCATTTAACCTCCATCGTCGTAGTTTTTTCTTTTTTCAAATTTATTTTTAACAAGTTTACTTCTTTTGTAGTTGTTTCTGGATTTTTTCCTGTGATCAGTCAAAATCCTTCGGTAACAGGGGGGGATATGTAGCATAGCTACATTTTTACGCATTAATATAACTTATAACGACGCTCCTAGCGTCATCTATTGGCTGTTATTGCTAACTTTAATAACTAAATTATGTTAGACGACGCCATCTATTGGCAAAGGTTTTGTAACTAGAGCTTCATCTCCAATATCTCTTTATTGTGGCAGTTGGATTATGCATTACCGCTAGTTGTCAGTTAAAAAAAAAAACATTGTCAGTAGGAGTATATAAGGGCTGTCGCGAGATGACAGGGCCTTTTTTTCCTCCTGCTAGAAGACGAAGTAGAATTTTTATTGTTGAAGTTTTTCCAGTTTCTTTTAACTCTTAATCCGTGTATCTGTGTTGTGAATATTTAGAAAATCATGCTTGTATTAAAACGCATTATTCTTTCATGTAAACTATCATCTTGGTAAATTAGTTGTCAATTATTTGATTGGCCATACCACGTGCTCAATTGTAGTTTCGTCTTTCCAATCTAGCACTATTAAAATGTTACGATGTTTGTATCATATTGGGTCCTAAACATCATCTTATCTTTTTTATTTTGCCTACCTTTGTAATGGTCACACAGCCCGTGATTTTTGATCGTTTGGGGTTGAAATCGCGCTGGCTGTAGGACCGGACTCCTACCGACACATTACCGTGATTATTCCAGGAACTTGATTTGGGGCACGAAACACCGCCAACTACAGCATTCGAGGCACCAATTAAAAGGACTTATATCTAGCTGGAGTTCAGAGTGCTGATGATCATTGGACGGGGATTTTTTTTTTTTTATTGAGAGGATCTATCTACGACGAACGGACGCAGCGGTGACGGAGAAGCTTCCAGGAGTTGTAGCCCTAGCTCGCATCCGCCACGTGCTAGACAGCTGGATCCTCAGCTAAGTTCCCACGTGGTTTAAATCCCCTTACCCTACCTTGACACCAAGAGGCTAGTCCAGACCATACGGCCTTCTGCCCACGACCCCCTATTTTTTTTTCTTTTTTAATATATATTGTCACGGAGAACCTTTTTTTTATTTTTAACAACACCCGTAACAATTGGCGCCCATAAACGTGGTTTTGTCTGGTCTGGCATCTGGTGTCTCTTCCTGGGTCTGTGTGTCCAGTATTGGTGTTTGTTGTGTGCCGTATTATACTTAGTGTAGAAACTAGTAACTTTATTGTTGTTGTGTAAAGTTTAAAATTGTTAATAAACTTTATACTATTTATTTTTTCATCTTATTGTATATGGTCTGTACCATATAGTCTGTAGAACTTGTTGTAGTTAGTTATCTTATATAGCACTGATTACAATTTATATTTTTTGGTGTATTTTTTAGAGAATACATCTGATTATTTTTGTATTTTCTCAACACAGATATACTCACCGTTAGGCTTGTGAATATTTTTCTTGAATTTACTTGGTAATTTAACTTTTAAAATTGAATTTAACTTCTGATAAATTCATTAATTGATTTATTTTGGAAAAACTTAATTTCTTTTTAAACTTTAGAGTTTACTTAGTTACTTAACTTCTTAATAAATTTTACTTCTGACAACTTAACTTCTCATTATGCCGGAGAAAATTAAATTTTTTTCTCTTCAAAAATCAGAATTGGAGTATGAAGTTTTGGTTAGAAATGAAACACCAGCTTCCACCGTTGTGGAGCTAAGAAAGCAAATAGTTAAATTAGCTGAGCTTTACCCGTCTGAAGATATTTTAGACTCTTGTCTTTCTATAAAAGATGATTTGTTGGGGATTGAGGAAACCCTAACAAAAATAAAATTACAATTAGATTCTCACTCCGATGGTAACTCATTGCTTAGAGCTGAGAATAATTTAAACCACATTGAGTATAGGATTAATAGAATTTCTACTAATAATATAGAACCGTTTGCCGTACAATATAATAGTTGCTTACAAAAATTTCAAAATTATTTGGGTTTATTACATCAACTTAAGGGGTCTAGTAGTTGTTCCGTGATGCCAGCTCCTGCTGTAGCACCACCTATGCCTCCTTTAAATATTACAGTTCAATGTGAAAAAAATAATCTAGCTGGTTTACAAAAATTTAAATTTGATGGCAAGTCTTGTGTCCGCGCGTTTATTTCTAGAGTGAATGAGTACTGTACACAGCATAACGTTAGCGATTCAAAGATTCTCTCTCACGCTTTTGATCTTTTTACTGGTGATGCCTTACATTGGTATAGAAGTATTTATCAAAACGTTAACAGTTGGTCAGAACTTTTAAATCTTTTGTATTGTGACTTTGACAAACCGAGTTTTGATTATCGGTTTATGTCGGAAATCCGTAATAGAACTCAGGGCGAAAAAGAAACCATTACAATTTATATTGCTATAATGGAAGGAATGTTCAACCGTCTTGTTAAACCTGTCCCAGAGAGTGAGAAGTTGGAAATCTTATTACACAACATTAAACCTTGCTATGCAAACATTTTGGCTTCTTCTCCTATGGTCAACTCTATTGAACAACTAAAGTCTCTTTGTAAGAATTATGAGGATGTACAATCTCGACTAACTTTATATCATGAACCGCCTAGGATAACGTCGGATACCTTAGCACCGGACCTAGCTTATACTTGTAATAGTAATAAAACTGAGAACAAACAAACTATTAATAAAACTTTTAGTAGACCATTTCGGAATAATAATTTTTCTAATAACCCACCTAATAATAATAATAGTTTTGCTTTTAAACATTCACATAATCATGTTAATAGTTTGCATTCGAATATCCCTAAATTTTGTTTACGTTGTAAGGTTAACTCGCACAGCTATTATGAGTGCACAGCTGATAAGTCGAAAATTTTTTGTTTTGGCTGTGGCAATCCTGGCGTGCGCCGGCCCGATTGTACTCGTTGTGTTCGTAACTATCGTTCAAAAAACTAGTTTTATCGGATCGTGTTATACCTAACCATACCGACCTTGATGATCGGAAACAATGGGTTAAAACTGTAGGCACATTTTTTAAATATTACACCATTAATACGGTCCGATGTATTAACAACAATTTAGATTCTCGACCTTATGTCAATATACACATAGACGCTTTTAGCATGCGCGGTCTTTTAGACTCGGGTTCTTGCATTTCTTTGTTAGGTAATAATTCTCATTTAAACATTATTGAGCTAGGCTATCCTATCAATAATGATGATAATAATATTTCAATTTTCGCCGCGGGCGCTCAATGCTTAAAGTCTATAGGTTATATAAATTTACCTATTCGTTTTGAAGATCAATTTCATATTTTAAAATTATACGTAGTACCTCAGGTTACTTCTAACCTCATTTTAGGTATTGACTTCTGGCGTATTTTTAAACTTTGTCCTAAATATTTAAATTCTATTAATTCTAGTACGGCTACCGAACAAATCACTTCTCATCAGGTGACCCAGCCGGCCATTAACGGCTATGAAAATTTGAGTTCGTCTGAGCGCTCGGTAGCCGACGACATAATAAAACAATTTCGTTCTATTTCTTTTGAAGAGAAAGGTTTAGGTTTAACTTCTCTTATCACTCATAAAATTGATACAGGCGATGCGTTACCTATCCGTCAACGTTATTATAGGATGTCGCCTGAAAAACAACGTATTTTAGTTGAACAGGTTGACGAAATGTTGGCTATGGACGTCATCGAGCCGTGCCAATCTGCTTGGAGCTCTCCTGTATTAGTGGTGCCTAAGAAAAATACTGGCGAATTTAGATTTTGTTTAGATAGTCGTAAGTTAAACTCTGTCACTAAAAAAGACGCTTATAGTTTACCGTACATTTCGGAAATTTTAGACAGCTTACGCGACGCTCGTTACCTAAGTACTATTGACCTTTCTAACAGCTTCTGGCAGACTGCTATTAATGAGTCTGATCGCGATAAGACTGCTTTTTATGTTCCGGGTCGTGGAATGTTTCGTTTTAAACGCATGGCTTTCGGTTTGACGAATGCACCTGCTACGCAGCAGCGTTTAGTAGATGCTTTATTTGGTAACTTTGGTCATAAAACATTTTGTTATTTAGACGATATAGTTATTATTAGTGAGGATTATAATGAACACGTAGCTACTCTTTTGAGGGTTCTTCAAGTCCTCAAGGAAGCTAATTTGACTGTAAAATTTGAAAAGTGTAAATTTTTTCGGTCTCAACTTAAATATTTAGGTTATGTAATCGACGGCAACGGTCTTCGTACTGATCCTGATAAGGTCGCCGCGATCATAAATTTTCCTACACCTACTTGTAGGAAAAGTGTAAAACGTTTTCTTGGTACTGCCACTTGGTACAGAAGGTTTGTGCCTAATTTTAGTACTCTGGCAGGGCCCTTAAATAAACTAACGTCTACACGTAAGAATGCCCCTCCTTTCGAGTGGACTTCTGAGGCGGACTTGGCGTTCAATAAACTTAAGGAGAGCTTGGTCTCCGCGCCAGTACTGCGCTGTCCCGATTACAATGAACCCTTTGAGGTTCATACGGACGCCAGTAGCTATGGTATTGGGGCCATGCTCACCCAGAAGTTCGAAGGAAAAGAACACCCTGTCGCGTACATGAGTCGCTCCTTAACTAAACAGGAGAAAGTTTATGGGATTACTGAGCGTGAGACGTTAGCAGTTTTAGTAGCTTTAGAACACTGGCGTTGTTATTTAGAGAACGGTAAAAAGTTTACAGTTTATACTGATCACAGTGCTCTTAAATGGTTCTTGTCTTTGTCCAACCCCACTGGTAGGCTAGCTCGCTGGTGTGTCAGACTTTCCGAATTTAATTTTGAAATTAAACATAGGAAAGGCTGTGATAACGTTATACCAGACGCTTTGTCTCGAGCGGTTAACATCAACGCAATTTCTACTTGGACAAACTATACCGGCGCTGATACCTGGTATCTTAATATTTTTAACGGTTGCAATAACACGCCATCTTCTTTTCCAAATTTTACGATTAAAGATAATAGATTGTTTAGGCTTTCTAAAAATAAACATAACTTAACTTCTGAATTTTCTTGGAAAGAGGTGGTTCCTAAAGATTTTCGCGAAGAAATTATTCGTGCTAACCATGATGAGCCCACTGCTGGTCACATGGGAATTTTTAAAACTTATAGACGGCTCGCACTTAACTACTTTTGGCCTAACATGTATCGCGATGTCGTCACTTACATCTCTAAGTGTTCTAAATGTCTACAGTATAAGTCTCAAAATCATAAAGTTTTAGGTGAAATGGGTCGCCCTAAAGACTGCTCACGACCATTTCAAGTCATCTCTGTTGACATAATGGGACCATTACCTACTACTAGAAAACGTAATAATTTTATTTTAGTTGTAACTTGTTGCTTTTCAAAATTTTGCCTTATCTTTCCTATGAAACGTGCTACATCCGATTTTTTTGGTTCATGGTGTACCACAAACTATTATAATGGATAATGGCCCTCAGTTCGTTAGTAACGAAACTAATAGGTTTTTTAAAAAATATAATATACCTAAAGTTTACTTAACACCGCGTTATACCCCTCAGGTAAATACGGTCGAACGCTACAATAGGACTATTATCACTTGTATTTCGACTTACGTGGAAGAAGACCATAGGTCATGGGATGTACATATACCCGAAATACAATTCGCCATCAACAACTCGGTGAATGAGGCAACCGGTTTTACACCATCTTTCTTAGTTTATGGTAGGGAACTAGTGTCTTGCGGTACTCACTACCTAGATACCGACAGTATAAAAGACCTCGTGTTTTCGCCTCGTGACGCCTACGCCGAAAATTTGGGGTGTATGTCATCTTTGTTTGACAGCGTTCAGATGCGTCTTTGGCAAGCTCATGTTAAGAGCACTGCTCAATATAATTTAAGACGAAAGCCTGCTGAATTTAACGTTGGTGATGTAGTTTTTAAGAGAACTTATTTTCTCAGCGACAAGGAGAAACATTTTAGCAAAAAGTTGGCTCCTAAATTTGTAAAATGTAAAATTGTAGGTAAACGTTCTCCGTTAGTTTACGTTCTGCAAGACATGCAAGGCAAAGATCTTGGTGCCTGGCATTTGAAAGACCTTAAGCTACCAATTTTATCAAAATAGTTGGTTAACTATTGTAGGAAGGCTAGTAGTTTCGCGCTTTATTCAGACGCTGTTCGTTATCTTGTCGTATAACGTTATAGCTGTGTACATTATTATCTTCGACTTGTGTTGTTTTCCTCTTTATGGAAAACAATACTCGCATGTTAGGGCGTCTCGGATCATATTATTTGGTTCGGGATGCAATAATGTAAGTGGATGTATGTATGGGATGTATGACTATAGTGTGAATCGTAGTATGAAAGGTTGTCGGTTGTTTGCGCGTAGACACAAGACTAGCATTTAACCTCCATCGTCGTAGTTTTTTCTTTTTTCAAATTTATTTTTAACAAGTTTACTTCTTTTGTAGTTGTTTCTGGATTTTTTCCTGTGATCAGTCAAAATCCTTCGGTAACAGGGGGGGATATGTAGCATAGCTACATTTTTACGCATTAATATAACTTATAACGACGCTCCTAGCGTCATCTATTGGCTGTTATTGCTAACTTTAATAACTAAATTATGTTAGACGACGCCATCTATTGGCAAAGGTTTTGTAACTAGAGCTTCATCTCCAATATCTCTTTATTGTGGCAGTTGGATTATGCATTACCGCTAGTTGTCAGTTAAAAAAAAAAACATTGTCAGTAGGAGTATATAAGGGCTGTCGCGAGATGACAGGGCCTTTTTTTCCTCCTGCTAGAAGACGAAGTAGAATTTTTATTGTTGAAGTTTTTCCAGTTTCTTTTAACTCTTAATCCGTGTATCTGTGTTGTGAATATTTAGAAAATCATGCTTGTATTAAAACGCATTATTCTTTCATGTAAACTATCATCTTGGTAAATTAGTTGTCAATTATTTGATTGGCCATACCACGTGCTCAATTGTAGTTTCGTCTTTCCAATCTAGCACTATTAAAATGTTACGATGTTTGTATCATATTGGGTCCTAAACATCATCTTATCTTTTTTATTTTGCCTACCTTTGTAATGGTCACACAGCCCGTGATTTTTGATCGTTTGGGGTTGAAATCGCGCTGGCTGTAGGACCGGACTCCTACCGACACATTACCGTGATTATTCCAGGAACTTGATTTGGGGCACGAAACACCGCCAACTACAGCATTCGAGGCACCAATTAAAAGGACTTATATCTAGCTGGAGTTCAGAGTGCTGATGATCATTGGACGGGGATTTTTTTTTTTTTATTGAGAGGATCTATCTACGACGAACGGACGCAGCGGTGACGGAGAAGCTTCCAGGAGTTGTAGCCCTAGCTCGCATCCGCCACGTGCTAGACAGCTGGATCCTCAGCTAAGTTCCCACGTGGTTTAAATCCCCTTACCCTACCTTGACACCAAGAGGCTAGTCCAGACCATACGGCCTTCTGCCCACGACCCCCTATTTTTTTTTCTTTTTTAATATATATTGTCACGGAGAACCTTTTTTTTATTTTTAACAACACCCGTAACAGAAGGCCAAGGTGGGTTTGTCAGCCAATAAAGTTATGGCGACTGTTTTTTGGGATGCACGTGGGATAATCCACATTGACTATCTTCAAAAGGGAAGAACAATTAATGGGGAATATTATGCCAACTTATTGGACCGCTTCAATGAGGATTTGAAAACAAAACCGACCTCATTTGGCCAAGAAAAAAGTTCTTTTTCACCAAGACAATGCAAGGGTGCACACATGTGCAGTTGCCATGGCAAAAATCCATGAATTGGGCTATGAATTGCTCCCACATCCACCCTATTCTCAAGATTTGGCTCCGAGTGACTACTTCTTGTTTCCAAACCTGAAAAAATGGCTCGGTGGAAAAAGATTTGACTCCAATGATGAAGTCATCTCGCAAACAAAGGCCTATTTTGAGGACCTCGACAAATCATATTTTTGGAAGGGATAAAAAAATTGGAGAAGCGTTGGACAAAGTGTATAGAGCTCAAGGGGGACTACGTTGAAAAATAAAATGATTTATTTATCAAAAAATCTGTGTTTTATTCCAAAAGTCACGGACTTATTGACCCGCCCTCGTATTATGATAAGGTGTCATAATAGCACATAGAAGCAGGCCACTTTGCATATTATGATTAATGTCTGGCTATTTTCTACAAAACCACTACTAACAATTAAATTCCTACTACGAAAAAAAAATACATAATTTAGAAGTAAGACTTTGTAAAACAACTAAGTTGGCAACATTAAATCTGCCCTGTACGGATGGACTGAACGGCAATAAAATTCGAGTATAAAATAAAACCGGTCAAGTGCGAGTCGGCAAGATGAGTTCCGTACAAAATGGAAAAATCTCGTTTGTTGTATGTGAGCCTCAAATTTTGTTTTTAGTATTTGTTGATAAAACGGCAATTGAAATACCTACATCATACATTTGTGAAAATTTAAACTGCATGATAAATATAATAATATAATAACGAGCATGATAGCTCGACTCGTATAAGAAGGTTAAGATACAGCCTGGCGACAGACGGACGAATAGCAAAGTCTCAGTAATAGGGTCTTTTACCCTTTGGGTATGGAACCCTAAAAATGGCACGAGGTCTAAAGATATTTATTTAAGTTCATTAGGTATTTAAAACTTTAAAGCCATTATGGTTGATAAAATGTAAAGACGATTACTATAAAACAAAGACAAATGATTTCTATACCATATTACTGGAAAAATGTATGACACAATAATTAGGTTACGTCGATAGCGTGATTACAATTGCAGCAAAATACAATTAATAAATAAAATAATAGCCTAAACTGACCAAGAGCATGTCACGACATGTCTAAGGAGGGTTCCGTATCTATCAACGCACAATAGGTTTTCTTTGAATGACTACAAAAGTTATTGTCATAAAGTTATTACAGAAGCTAGGAGAGCGGCGGACAGACAGACGGACGGGCAGAGTGAAATTATAAGGGTTCCTTAAGCATTACGGAACCCTAAAAATACGACCGAAGCTTGCGGCAATTTTCCGTGTATGTGGTCGAATCCGTTCAGGCCGAACCTTAGATTAAAACGCCTAGAAACCGGATACGCGCGTGAAAAGTGAAGTAAATCATTTTGAGCCATATCGGCTCAGTTTGTTCGAACGACCCGTCAGTTGTCAAGGTCAAGCGCTAGTGGACATACATCTCCGACTATTATTTTTTATTATTAAAAACATTATGACGGTTTGTGTCGTTATTGGGTGTCACAATGCATCAGAAAAGAATTAAAAAAGCTTCGGACATAACATTTCATATGTACTAAGTATGAAATGTTATGTCCGACCAATTTGACTTGTATTAAGTCAAATATTTAAAACATTTTAAAATAAAATCATATTATGTCGCCATCTTGCTGCCCTATTGTGAATTGTGAAAGTGTTACAAGTAAAAATAAATTTATTTCAAAATTTTCATGGCTAACTAATAGTTGCAACTGAGACAACAATACTATAAATTTTTTTTTATTATCAATTTAAAGCATTGCACGTATTAAGATAATCCTTAATATATTCCTTAATATCAGTTTAACATAAATAAAGTTCACAAATTGTGTTTAGATAATATTCCATCCATCCATTACATCTCACGATATTAAGAAAAACAAATACAATAATTCCAATTTTAAGAACACAGACTCCACAACTTTAAAGTTTTGTTTGTGTGCGTGTCGGTATGTAATGCTTACGCCTACATCTATCTGTTGCTTGCATTACTTTGTACGATGCATTTATTTGAAGACTATCTAGGCGTTACTAATCTAAGGGCCGAACTGACGTCAGTTCGGTCGGATGCGATTTTCTCCGTGTATGTGCTCGAATCCGTTCAGGCCGAACTGACGTCAATTCTAACTGAAACGATCGGCCTCTCGTCTGTGGAGGCCTTTATTGATACAAACAATAAACAAGGTTTGAAACTGGCATATAAAGAGCCCCCGAGACGATCAAACAGTTTGACTCAAAAACGTAAAAAACAACGTTTAAAAAGCTAGTTTGAACATTTTGTCAAGCATTTACGGGTTTGAAGCTCGTTTGATGGAATTACATTTTATTTTGTTTGACAGGGAAGTGACAGTGAAACTGAACAGAGCCGTTTGACAAACCGATCAAACCGACGTCAAACGGTTGCATCAAATACGTGAAGGCTTGAGTCAAACCGTTTGATCGTCTCGAGGGCCCTTAATAGGTTACAAAAAAACACAAGAGGTGAATGCAGTTACAACAAAACTACGTTAGTAATATATTATACTAGCTTTTTCCCGCGGCTCCACTCGCATAAATACAGTATCCCACGGGAATACTGTACCTTTTCGGGATAAAATGTAGCCTATGTTTTAAGACAGATCTATGTTTTACACTACTACCATACCAAATTTCATCGAATTCAATTCAGTGGTTTTTGCGTGATAGAGTAACAAACATCCGTCCATCCTCATACTTCACTTCAAACTTTCACATTTATAATAGTAAGTAGTAGGATATTCTTTAAGAAAATTAAAATTCTACAATTAATTATGGGAAGGAATAGTATCTTCTTTATCTTTACATTATACATAGTAAAATATGGAGTCGCTCCCGCTGTCTGTTCGCTTAGATCTTTTAAACTACTCAACAGACTTTAATGCAGTTTTCAGCAATAGATAGAGTTATACAAGTGGATAGTTTATAATGTATGTAATAGATTGCACCCATGCAAAGCCGCCCCGCCCCGGCTTCTAGTAATTTATAAATCAATCATTAAAATATTTTTAATAATACCAATACACCAAAATAATTGCACACTCATAAATAAAGATGTATGTAATAGTTTACAAAATGCAAAACTAAATTCGGAATTACATGCATTATAGGTCTGCTCGACAGCAGAAAATGTAAGCAAAAAATCTACGTACAGCTTATAGACACACCTGATCTTGCCCCAGCGGTTAAAGAAGAGGACAATGGCAGCGACCCACAGCAGCAACACGAAGGACACTATGAGGGCTTCCTCTGCTCTGACGACTACGCCGCTACCATCTGCTGGAGAAAAAGAAGATTTAAAAATAGAAAATATTATGCAAAACATAAGTCATGGTGATGATAGTATTTTTGGAATGACGCAAAAATGTAGCAACGCATCATACTATAATGGAACATAATAATAATATGACGAAATTAATTTCTATTTCAAAACTTACGGTAAAATAAAATATATAAATTGATTTTAAAGAAGCTAATATAAAATCACATTACTAAAAACATGAACTATGTGTATAATAATGGAATATCAAAAATACGTATTTATATACACTACAATAAAGATAAAATTATTATGGAAAAACTACCGAAATTCTTTATGATATGAGTAACGATATAGTTACTTTGAAGTAATTAAAATTAAAAGATAATAATATTGTAACTTACTGTGGTATAATGGACTTCAAAAAAGCCAAAGAAATTATTAAAGGCGAGTGTGTATTTTCCAAGCTTAATGGATTCAAAGCTGGTTACTAACCAAAAGGCAAAGTCATGTTGGTTATTATAGGTTGTGTCGTATTGGGGGTGGATCGAAGCCCGAGTAACACGTCCAGAGATGGACACACAATTAACTTCGTCTCTGTAAGTTAAGAAAATTATCAGATTTTGTTTAAAGTCCATTTTTTTATGTATAACATCTTTCCTTTTGCTTTCTTGCAATTTGTGGGAGTGATTTCGTGAAATGGGGCGGAAGTGTATAATAGGAATTCGCTTGCGATATTTGATTGACGAATGAGCGCGCGGTAGATTTGGCCGTCAGATTAGAACAAAATATTTCAGTATTTAGCTTTTTTTTAAATTTGAAGTTGAGATCTATCACTACTTAATGGCTAAAACTGATATAATATAAACTGATTCATATATATATATATATATATATATATATGAATCAGTTTATATTATACTACAGACTAGTGACATAAACTCAAACACACTGATGAAGTAGGAGTTTTTGAACAGCATCCAAAAGATTGCCTTCACCCAAGTTCCAGTATGTGTAAGTGTCATATTATTTTTGATTTAATTAGAAAAAATGCTAATTCTATTTGGTTGAAAAAAACGCACACAAATGAGCACTTCAAAAAGTATGTTAATCGAAAAATACCTTCAGGATCAGTTCAGATTTCACACCGACGTGGCACGACGCGGCGCGCACTTTTGAATAGCGATACAATATCGAAATAAGCTCGTGACGCTGAGCTGTTTATTATGCATGTAACATGTTAATAACAGCACATTAAAGCCTTGTCGTGCCGCTTCGCGTTTCGATGTGACCTAACCCTTATTGGTTGGTCTTAACCCTCCCTTATAAGTAATGTTTTTTTGTACTTGCGACAGAAAAAACATAGTGTTGATTTGTCAAATCTGACATTTGGTATTTGACACTTCGATTGTTTTTTCCTGTCGCGACCACTAAAAAACGCTCGTAGAAACGTAGAATGGTCTACGGAAAATTGAATCATTCGAAAAATTCTCAATCGCTTTAAATCAGCTTCAGAGAAATAATAAATTTGTCCACACGTTGATCGTTCAATACGAATTGTTTGAAAATTGTACGGAATTAAACGTTTCGAGCTTTTTGACGTTGTTTTGCCTTTTAAATCAAACGATTTCGATTTTAATCGAACCCATTTTGTTGTCGGATGGTAATAATTGATGTCCACTGATGACACAACGTTTTTGTCACGTACCATTCGTGAATAACATTTTTAGTATGTACTAAAAGAAAGATTTTTACCCTTCGACGATAACACCCACACACCCCTCGTGTTATGACTTTGACGTTTGTCTGTGTGTTTGTCCGTGGCATCGTAGCTCTCAAAATCATTAAGCGATTTTTATCTGTTTTTTTTTGTTTGAAAGCTGACATAAGCGAGGGTGTTCTTGGCTATAATTCATCATCATTAGCTCGCTCACTTGACGATTCGGGGGTTACTTAATAATTACAATTTCAATAAATTATAAAAGCTTTTTTATTGTATACATAAATAATAGTAGGTACATAAACTGTCAGGTAAATTTTCGCTAGGTAATAATATAGAATAACAGGCGATTGTGTAAAAGCACAATATTTTCAAGAATGAATTCTTAATATTCTTCGGATCACAACTTTATAAAATGATCTGAAATTGGCCAAGTTGGTGCTGCGATCGGTCGAGCTCCCAGACAGTTTTATTTAATTTAGTAGTTTGTCAAAAGTTCGCTTATTGTTGCATGATTGATGGGGTTTAGCTTTTTCTAGTTTACAGAGTAAAAATAAACAAGGATGGAATATTAAATTACTACTAGAGGGCGACTTACGGTCTAAATTCACCAATAATAATTTACATAATTATAATTATTTATTATATATAAATATAATAATTAAGAGTGCGGCGAACCAAGTAGCGCCACAATCCTGAATCGCGCTATCGAATATTTCACAGTTTTGCGCTATATATACAACATCCCAAAAAGACTGATTGACAAACGTCAACTTGTAACAAAATTGTATGCATCTAACGCACGGTCGCGGTAGTGTGTGTTAATAAAATCTTAGGTAATGCGTGTTGTTGTTATTTTCATTAATTATATGTATTTTTAACCTTATTTAAAAAATATATATTAGTTTTCTGAACACTTTCCTCCACATAAACTTTAACTGTGACAAATATTATACTCCTCCGCTAACTCAATTTAGGCAAAACTATACTGTAAGTTTTGCTTCACGTATCAATTGTACGCTTAAAAATATTACACTAGGCGACTCAATGCAATATATAAGGTTTGCTAAAATCAAATACGGATATTTTGTAAATAATAAATTTAAAAAAAAAGATCGAAATAAAAACTTAATAAAATTACATTACATTCTTTACGTCGCTACGGAGGTCATTGATCTCACACAGCTGATTGAATTTATATAACTTCTTTAAACCCTTTGCTTTCGCTTTAAAGTCAGCTGTTTCTGTGAGATGTAATTTTATTTAGTACTAGCTGGTGCCCGCAACTTCGTTTGCGCAGAACTATCGGAAGCGGAACCCTATTTTTTTAAACGGAACCCTAAGATAAAAGTAGCCTAAGTTACGCCTTCTAACATCAGCTATGTGTCAGTGAAAGTCCCGTGAAAATTGGTCCAGCCGTTTCAGAGATTAGCTGGAACAAACAGACAGATGGACAGACAAAAATTTTCAAAATTTCATTTGGTATTTTGTTGTAAGTGCCGTTTATACTTCCATGTACATTTAGTGAAAATCTTTTAATTTCAAATTACAAACAGACACTTCAATTTTATTTATTTGCATTTATTACGAGGGCGGGTCAATAAGTCCGTGACTTTTGGAATAAAACACAGATTTTTTGATAAATAAATCATTTTATTTTTCAACGTAGTCCCCCTTGAGCTCTATACACTTTGTCCAACGCTTCTCCAATTTTTTTATCCCTTCCAAAAATATGATTTGTCGAGGTCCTCAAAATAGGCCTTTGTTTGCGAGATGACTTCATCATTGGAGTCAAATCTTTTTCCACCGAGCCATTTTTTCAGGTTTGGAAACAAGAAGTAGTCACTCGGAGCCAAATCTTGAGAATAGGGTGGATGTGGGAGCAATTCATAGCCCAATTCATGGATTTTTGCCATGGCAACTGCACATGTGTGCACCCTTGCATTGTCTTGGTGAAAAAGAACTTTTTTCTTGGCCAAATGAGGTCGGTTTTGTTTTCAAATCCTCATTGAAGCGGTCCAATAAGTTGGCATAATATTCCCCATTAATTGTTCTTCCCTTTTGAAGATAGTCAATGTGGATTATCCCACGTGCATCCCAAAAAACAGTCGCCATAACTTTATTGGCTGACAAACCCACCTTGGCCTTATTTGGCGCCGATTCACCCTTAGAAACCCACTGTTTTGACTGTTGTTTGGTCTCTGGTGTGTTGTGATGGATCCATGTTTCGTCCACGGTTAAAAAACTCCTCCATATTGTGATTAAACAACGCCAAACCTTCCTGTGAAGTTGTTACACGATTGCGTTTGTGGTCGACTGTAAGCAAACGCGGCACCCATCTTGCGGAAAGCTTTCTCATGCCCAAGTGATCATTCAAAATTGAAACCACTGAGCCATGCGAGATGCCTATGGCTTTCACAATCTCTTGCACTTTCAGTCTTCGGTCGGCCAACACCATATCGTGAATTTTTTCGATTGTTTCGGGTGTAGAGACCTCAACTGGGCGTCCAGGACGTTCGGCATCTTCAGTGCTTGTACGGCCACAACGAAATTCAGTAAACCACTTTTTTACCATTGAAATCGATGGTGCAGAGTCCCCATAGTATTTATCAAGCTTAGCCTTGGTCTCGGTAATGGTTTTTTTTCGCAAAAAATAATGCTTAATAAGCACACGAAATTCACTTTTTTCCATTGTTTCCGTAAGTTACTGGATAGTCTGATAAAGATAGCTGTAAAACACAAACTAACTGACGCAGCAAGTTCAAATTTTGATAGGAGTCAACTGACAGATGCCTGTTGACAGGAGTAGTGTTGCTTTTTCAGTAAGGAGGTTAGAAATTCAAAAAGTCACGGACTTATTGACCCGCCTTAGTATGTATATATTTTTATTGAAATTTAAAATTATTTATCTGCCTAAACGTCTTTAAATAAGTCGTAGATCATATGTCTGAAATATCCTTCAATATACCCAAAATAAGATTTGGTAAAATAATCCGTAATTTATTTTATCAAACCTTATAAGTACATATACGTGGGAAATTATGAACAATGTATACAATCAAGACACAAATAAGTAGGTAGATAACGTTATCATTTCCTTAAAAAATACAGAGTGAACAATACGCAATCACACATCGTTTTTCTATTATTAATAACCAAGGAAATTTATTGAAACTATTAACATGGGAGTTGATTAATATTATTAATAAAGATAATATTATGTACACAGCAAACATTGTTCTATCTTAACTATGAACTTGAATAAATAACTACCTAAAGTTTCTTCACTAACAACTACACCTACTTACCTACGTTCTACCCCCACATTAACATACACCTACAAACTACATAATATACTACCTACATCTACAAATGATTACACCAACCTACGCCCAGTGCCTACACCTACAATGTACACCTTACCTAGCAGCTGAAAGTGATAGTTATCGTCTACTGAGAGTTGAAGATTATTACAGAAGTACTACTATCGGTATTAAAAAATAGGAGTTGGGGTTGGAACGGTGAAAATTAAGGGTTATATGCATTTAATAATGCTTAATCGTAATATTATAATAAAAAAAAAAATAATAAAAATTTGCGATGTTTACCACCTATACTCACACTAACCGAATACACCTGCAGAATTTTTTAAAAATGCATCAAGCTGTTTCGTAGCAGTTCGTTCGTAGGAGTGTCGAGTTGACAGATTTGTCATTGAGATTTGACTTGAGACTTGTGTGTTCGACTTTCAGCTTTATTGTGTTAGCGTAGAGTTCTATTTTTCACCGTTATGACATTCTCTCCGGCCCTCCGGGTCCCGGATCACATAGTCCCAGCCTAAGGTTGCATTGTGGTGCACCTAACACCACAGTGTGAAAACGAAAAAATTACAGTTTAAAGTGTGTAGTAAAAAACTCCCCACACCGATTTCGGTGACGATGGCTTGATTTCATTGAAACCAGGCCAGTTACACAGGAGCAATTTTAAAGTGCCCAAGTGTGTGCGCAGTACACAAGAGCACTCTCTCCTCCTTTACTCTCATAACCCAGTGGGACGGATAACAGATACGACTGGCGAGAGATCAGGCGCAGGTCCGACTTTTTATATGCCCATCCGACGTATGCGTGAAAAATAAGCATAAAAGATGATCCATGGATCATCTTTCTTGTCAGACAATCAGGTGATCAGCCTGCATTGTCCTAACCAAACTTGGAAACAACATTTTTTGTTGTTCCAATGCGGGATGTTTGACTATTTACTGACATAATATTAGCGATGCATAAGTCAATTCGCGATGCCTATGTCAAATCCGATATAGGAGACAGAACAACAACTAAATATTTTAGTCTACGCCTGTCGTAGAGGAAATGCAGCTATTCGGAAGGAATTAGGAAGTGTAATAACAATGAACATAGTAAGCAGACGAACTGTTGTAGCCTGCTGCAGCATGCTCGATGCTCATGGAATGTGTATCATAATATTATGGTACCTTAGCTGGATAAGGTATAAAAATCATATTGCTCCACCTGGATGATTTCTTGACGACATCTTCTTATACAAGACGAATAAACTATATACTACATTAAAATTGATCAGTTTTCTTATAAATCTATTCCTGTTATATCTTTATTGTTTTTAAGTCATCATAATAATCATTAATAATAACCTATTATTAAGACATTTCACGCATTCTCCACCTGATATAACGTGTCAAAATGTTTCTTTCATTGGTATTGAAACATAACCTCACTTTCACCAAACAGCTCATAACTTTGTTCTCAGATTGCCAAAAGTTACAGAATTTTCCACAAGGCGCGCATTAATCAAAATCTATGTTTATATACCAGTTTTATCTTTTTACATTCTTAGCCCAAGAATGTATGAAATTGACAAAAAAAACTAAAAACAAAATGTCCATTTTGTTTTTTTTTTTTTTTTTTTTAATATATATATATGGCATCGGCTTATAACCATTTGCCAGTGTCAAGTTAAAAAGGCGGTAAATAGAACTTTCATTTAAATTTTTAACACCGTATTTCTATATCATCAAGTCTAAAGTCTAGTCAAAGTCCAAATATATAGTCAGTACAGTCCATGAGTCAATCGATTCGGTAAAGTGGTAGAAGCTTTACTGAAAGTTCCTAGGGAGTTTTGGCGGGAAACACAAAATAGCACGTTTTTAGAAGTTGTACCACTTGCCCACACTTGTGCACGTTAACGAATATTTAATGGTTAATATTCTACCAATATTACACATTAAAAACCGAGATAACACAAATTTATGAAGTAATACGAATTCCACGTCACCCGTTGAACTCCCCGGCAAAACTCCGTTTTTAAAGTTCGCTGTCGTAATTAGCGATGGCAACTAAAGGCTCTGGCCCTCAAGCGAATGAGCCATCTTTAATGACGACGACGAAGTTACAAATAGAAAAATGTATGGTATTGTCGTATCGCGCGCTACGTCAATCGAATAATATATTTTCCATTTCGTAGATCTACGTAATTAACGATGACATGTTGGCTGCCCTTTGATTACACGCTATTACAAACAATCTTCAAATAATATTCGGGCCAGTAGCCCAAGCATGAACAATTGGAGAAAAAGTATTCGTATCGTTACTTAATCGTCGTGTAGTTATTCGTACACGGTTTTCATTCGATGAAGATATGAATACTTTTTCGCAAATTGTTCGTGCTGATCTACTGGCATTTCAACAATAGCTCATAGACTCACCAGTATCAGCGACGGACAGGTTGGAGTGATTGGAGTGCCCCACTGTGGAGGGCATGGAGGGGTGCAGCCGCAGCACCACCTCGGCCGGAGGGCCCCCCGTCGCGCCGCTCCATTCTATGGCAGAAGAATAGATTACTAGAAGAATTCACATTTTTCTTATCTATAGAGTTTGTAAATATAAATTATAATTTAATATACAAGATGGATCTTTAACACAACCACATAATACACCGTAATCAGTATTTGATTCTCTTTCCAAAACTTTATATAACGCGTGGCCCTAAACTTTGATCAGAATATCCTATAAAAAGATAAATGCCACACTTCGGCACGTTTGGCTCGGCTCGACCGGATACCACGGCCTCGTAGAAAACCAGCGTGAAATAACGCTTGCGTTGTGTTTCGCCGAGTGAAGTAAAAATAAAAGTCGAGTAAAGTGGGATTGCCGGAGGCACAAGGGGTTGGGGATTTTAAGGACCAGGAATGCAAGTGCGCAACACCAGAGGAGTTACAAGTGTGACTCTTTCGATGTTTTTCGACTCTTTCATGATCGATGTTGCGATCCGTCTGCTCATTTCCTGGTCCAATTCATAGATCAAAAATTACTTAAAATATTCCTAAGGGGGTTAGGTTATTTGGCATAGTAACTGTCCGCCATTTATGCCAATCTCTATATAAAATGTCCGAACTCCTTCATTCAACTATTCATTGCCTTTTCCGTTAATGGCGCCAAAATGATATATTGTCTAATGCCTAGAGCCCTAAACGTTTCCCGCCAAGCCATCAATTCAGGGATTAAGTCCAAGATGGCGTCTATCGGATCACGGGAGCAAAGTAACTGTTATTGACAGGATAAGCACTAACTAATGTTCAACTTTAGCGAAACAGACAGTGATAACTTAGATAGTAATTTGCATTTCATTTTGTGCACTTTTCGCGCACAAATATATTTCTATCACGCTCCTATCTGTGCCTGTGTACCTGTGTAAACGTGATAGCAATATATTTGTGCGCGAGTGAATGAGACAGTAGCGCTTAGTCAGTATACGAAATTCTACGTGCTCCGAGACCGCAATTTAGTTATTTTTTTATTCTTTTTATTTTTTTATTCTTTGCTTAAGTTGTAGTTAGGTTAACCAAAATATTAACATCCAAAATCGCGAGCATCGACGGCATTTTATATAATATTAGAGTTGCGACTGCGATTTATCGTGTTTTTAAAGTTCCTTACCTCAAAAGGAAAAAACGAAACCCTCAATGGATCATTTCGTAGTCCATCTATCTGGCTGGCTGTCTGTCTGTTTGTTTTTATCACGCGAGAATGTATTTTTAAGCTACAAAGCTTAAAATATAATACTTGTAGCAGCCATATTTATTTGAATATAATATTTAGGTATTTACAAGAATTGAATTAAACATTTAATGGATTAAATGCTTATACCAACATTTTGAGTACCCGAGGGCGCGAGTCGTAAGGGCCACTGGTACAAAAGCGAATTCATCTAATTATGATTACTTGGTCGCACAAATTGTATTCATTGAAAACTCTCACAAAAGAACGAAATTTGTGTACAGGGTTTAAATGTTAAATTGTACACGTTAACATGAATAAATATTATGTTTTAATTAACCGGGGATTAAAAAAATTTAAATAAATAACGATTTCTTTTTAAAATTTTATTATTCGTATCTGTGTCATACTTAAAGTCATAGTTGTGTTTTTTCTACAAATGCTATGCTTTGGGGCTTATTAAGATGTATATGATATTTTACTAAAAAATGTCACGTATCTGTTTTCGTAGTCGTGATTGTACTCACTGGCTTTTAAAGACCTTTTCAGTATCGCAATAAATTATACCATAAAGTGATCATCAAGTGAATCATCAAGCGAGTCCCAGTAGGCAATAAGTTGGCGAAATAAAATTTTTGTACTAAAATAAGCTACGTCCTTAAAAGTGTTTATTCAGCTTATTCGGATACACGTCCAAATTGCTTATAAATGTAAAAGATATTATGTAATGTATTTAATGTTATGATGTAATGATGGAAACATTGGGTCCGGGTTGTCACCACCGCTTTAGGACATACCACACGAACCCCCTAAATGAATGTAGAGCTAGAGCTAGGCGGCTAGTGCGCGCAGTCGTGTATTAAAAACAGTTTTCTTGTTCTGATGACCTTTTTTTTACTCAAAAAATCTTTACACATATTGATTGGTCAATAAAAATAAAATCTGCCAGGCTTAGAAGTCTTAGAACCGCCAGACCGGCGGTTTTAAATCAACTTTAGTTAATAACCCTAGGGATCTGCAAATCCCTTTGCAAATCCCTTTCTAGCAAAGTCTCTTTCTGGCAAATCCAAATGTATGAACTTTCTATGCAAGTCGTGTCATACGATGTCACGTTACACATCGGAACTCTCTGTCTAATTTCCTACTTTAAACGTAGAAAATTGATTTTATTACCCGGTTTATTAAACATGAGAGATAAAAAAAAAAAACGTGTATATTCCCTATCGCGGGTAGACATTTGCTATATCAGTAGCAGCAGCAGGTAGTATAGCAACATCAACTAATCTTGCCATCTCGCACCAAACAAATGTATTGCTGCGAAATAGCTTTGTCAACATATCTCTGGTCACGTCAATGCGCCGTTGCGTTGTGCTAGCAATCTAGAAGACTAAGGATTAATGTACAAGTTCTTTGCCAAACTATAAGTGAGTACGACCCTGGCCCTTTCCTTCAGCGTGATCGCAGATATGTGTGGTGTAAACTAATACAACTACAGATTTACCGCTCTCACCGGCGGAGACGCGCGAGTATGGCCGCCGCGACGCCATCTCTGTTGTCCGAGTGTCCGTCGTCGGTTCTGGAACAAATATCAATATTAAGCGCCTTTATCACGGTCCAGCCTGCAAATCCAGCACCGGTACTTATCAATCATTTACATTTTTTGCTTACAAGTCCACTTCGAGGCCGCGCTATTGGATTTGCAGGCTCCACGGTGAGAATGGCGCTTTTACATGCAGTTGTTTTAAATCAGCAACATTCTTGTATTATCTCAAAGGCAACATAAACATGGACCGAAAAATTTAAAAGTACAGTGATCAGTTACTGAATTAAAAAGTAACAGGACTAACAAACGACTACGACAGGCTATATGCTGAAAAACGAAAATTACTATTCAAATCCTTATGTTATTTGTGACATGTTTTCTTATGAACCGATATAAATAAACGCAGTATTTATGTTATCAAAATCAATTTTGTATTTATCTTCATACATTTTCAACTGCTGTGACGTCACGCGTGCATAATTTTTTGTCTAGAGCGTTTTTAATGCTCTCCAACGGTTAATCGTAGATATGCCATTGTAATGACAACATTTCCTTGCTTATTATGTACTTACTTTTCGAAAAGCCAATAAAAAATATGCATAGAATATAAATATTCATTCTAGAAGAAAAGTTTTTTAAAGGAATGTTTTTCATTCAAAAAGATTTTAAGCTATCTACCGTCAATTTTTTTACCTTAACCTTAACCTGTCCGGTCCTGGAGACCGCCCATGGACCAGCACGGTCACTGCATGACATAGTAGTAGTAAGCTTACATTAACATGGTTGCTGCGAGATTTAATTGCGATCAGTTTTTACTTTTTATCCAAGCGAATTCTTCTTTGCTTCGTTTTCATGAGTAGCAACAACTAATAATTTTCGGCGCATAATGTTGATTTGTCAAATACTAGCTTTGGTCGCCTAGTGGTCGAAATTAGACCATGAATTTAATTAGTTAATAACTTTCAACTTTATTCGATTTTTTTTTTGCCTCTTGGACACGATCAATTCGTGTTCGTAAGAATATTATGGGAAAGGCAGATTGATAAACGTGAACGTGTGACGAAATAGTATTTTTGTAAATTGTGCCAAATTTCATACTCCTTGATCCTTTGGGGAGGAAAAAAGTGCAGAGTATTTTCTTTACGTATTAAATATTTGATATTATGATGATATTTATATATTATTTATGCGGGGAACCAAGAGCTTATAATTAAAAAAGTAGAAAGCATTCAGTTTGGAGTTAAGCCAATAATAGGTTTCCACTAATAGCTATAGAATATAAATTATACAAACTTAACAACAATTACTATGATTTGAATAGTCAAAGTGAGAAAAACATCCCTAAAATAAACAACTTTGCAGCTTTAGCTACGTTAGGAGTTTTAATAGACCTTTTTAACGCGTAAATGTTGTGGAATTTAATTATTTTCGACTTCAACTTTTAGAATACCTTGTCTCGTCTCCATTTGCTTACAAAGTTGTTATTTATAAAGTTAGATATTAAATTATAATTGCAACTGCCGATAGCTGAGTGGATGAAGATTATGTACATAGATAAGGGAATATTAGGTACCTAATGAAGGAAGTATCTACAACGAAATTGAAAATTCAAGCCTTATATTTAAACCAAATAGCTGTGGCAAAATAATAAACTTTTTGATATATTATTATGTGAATAATATTTAATATATTATGTGAATAATAATTAATATATTATATGAATAATATATCAAAATGTATATTATTTTGACACAGCTATTTGGTTTGGATATAAGTTAAAAAAATTAAATTTAAAATTAAATAAATTAAAAATTAAAGGCTTAAATTTTCAATTTTTCTTTTTTTTCAATCTTTTTACATACATAATAAATTTGTAACTGGTCGCTGTCTGTACATGGAAGATATATAAGGAAAACTATTACAGGGCTTTATGAAAGATATAGAACTCAAAACTTAAATGATTTTTAGAATTTTTGTCTGTTTGACTGTACGTTTGTACGCGCTAATCTGAGAATTTACTGGGCGTATTTTATTGAAATTTGGTATGGTAGTAGTTTAAACTCTGGATTAACACATAGGCTACTTTTATTGAGGAAAAATGTACGGTTCCCGCGATATTTGATTATCACGAACGTCGTACGTACGAATCGTACGACGTTCGTGTCGTACGAAGTCAACGGCTTAACCGGTTTGAATGCGGTTTTCACTAATGCGTTTTGGTTAATCCAATCCATTAAAAATTTAATTAACCGACTTCCAAAAAAGGAGGCGGGTATGGATTCGGCTGTTTAAAATATTTTTTTATTATTTTTGTATGTTAAACGATTACTCCACCGCCTGTGGACCGATTTTCAAAATTCTTTTTTTGCTGTAAAGAGTATAATCCCCAATTGGTATTTTTGATACAAAAGTGGTGACCTGATGATGGGATCGATGAGAAATCGAAGGAACTCCTCTAAATTGATATGGACACATATAGTGATTTTGACTTTTTCTGAAGTAGGT
Source organism: Phengaris arion (assembly GCA_963565745.1). Classification (NCBI taxonomy): domain Eukaryota; kingdom Metazoa; phylum Arthropoda; class Insecta; order Lepidoptera; family Lycaenidae; genus Phengaris; species Phengaris arion. The sequence continues at coordinate 4,079,852 of OY751446.1, read as the reverse complement.
AGTCTAGGCATATGCTACCAAAAATAAAGATTTTGCACCAAGGTATACCCTGGATCCAAAAGTACTGAAGAGAACTCCCGAGTCGTTATAGATACATGTTTGGGGATTTCGGTGTTGTTTGAAGATCTGACAGCATATTATGCAACTATGTCAATTAAAGTAATCATCATCAATCACCGCCTTCATCACACCAGACACCATCACATTATGATGATAAAAGGTACTTCTTTTCGGGCCAGTACTTATAGCTGACCGGAAAGGTCGAGGGTGCAAGCTAACAAAGTCTTCACAACAACAAAAGTCACCTATGTATAATTGTCTGTCTCGCTACAAAGGCCGTGCATTTGGAGCTCGTCACTGAGCTCACCAAACAGACGTATATGGCTGCGTTACATCGATTTGTCGCACGCCGCGGTAAGCCGCGCAGTTTACTGTCCGACAATGCCACAAACTTCATCGGCACTGCTAACGAGCTTTCTTCTTTCTTACAGGAACCTCATATTCCGTCTGAGTTCGCCAACGAAGGTGTAGAATTTTCTTTTGTACCTCCTTATTCTCCGCACTTTAATGGCAATGGCAATCGACAAAGCACCATTTAAAACGGTTACTACAACAAACGCACTTCACGTATGAAGAGTTAGCCACTTGCTTAACTCAAATAGAGGCAGTCTTAAATTCCCGTCCTCTTACTCCTCTCTCGTCCGATCCTCTTGCCCTTTTTTCTTTCTTTCTTTTTTTTCGCCCTTACTCCCGCTCATTTCCTAATCGGACGCTCGCTCACATCAGTGCCTCAACCACGGGTTCCAGGTGGCAACATGACGAGCCTCGAACGTTACCAGCGAGTGGTCTCCATCAAGGAACATTTTTGGTCTCGTTTTCACCTAGAGTATATCTCTACATTACAGAAAAGGACCAAGTGGCACGCTCCTTACGGTGCCATATCAGTGGGCACGCTTGTGCTCATCAGGGACAAGGCCATCCCACCTCTCTGCTGGCTGCTGAGTAGAGTTGTCCACCTGCATCCCGGCGACGACGGTGTCACAAGAGTAGCCGACATCGAAACCAGGAAGGGCGTCATCCGGCGGGCGTTCAACAACATCTGCCCTCTTCCTATTCCCCTTCCTCTTCAACGGGGGGAGCATGAGCGCGGCAACACTTCGCGTACCGCCGCAGCGCTCGTGGGGACTGAACGGCGGCGACCGGCATGCGGTCAACCGCAGCCACTACACATACGGACTCCTCGGCAGCTGGACGATTACACTAGGCTTAATAAACGTATAATTACAGTCCGCTTTTAATTGAAGGATCCACAGGAGTTTACTTTGCCTCCTCAACACATAGTCTTTTACACCGACACGTATATCTTTGAACATTACTCTGCCGTTTATCGAAGCATTTTCAAAATTCATTTGTTGTTGTAAAGAATATAATTCGAAATTGGTCCCTTAGTCTCCTGATGATGGCATCCATGAGGAATAGAGAAAACTCCACAAAATTTTAAAGACATTTATAGTGATTTCGACTTTTATAGTAAGTATAATTTTGTGCCAAGGTGTACCGTAGAAAAAGTACTGAACAGAACTCCTCTGTTTTTAAAGATACGCGTTTAGAAATTTAGGCATTGTTTAAAGAACTGCATGCAAATTCCACATACAGTTATCATCATCATCACCACCATCTTCTTACGATACACCAACATATTATTATGGTGACATAGGTACTCCTCATAGTGTCGTACACCGATATCAATATATTTGAAATATTGCTATTACCAAAATTATATTCATGATCATCCTCATCACTATAATATTATTTTTAATGCTGACTGCTACATTTTTTTCCGCCGACTACTACAATAGATAATAATTATTATTTAACAATATAGTGCCTAATCATTATCATCACTGGTGATTGTTTATTTGGTCCTCAGATCGGTAATGCTTATTTATGCTGCAAATACCACGGCCTCTCAGAACACCGTCATAAAAAACGCTTGAATTTGTTTTGCCGAGAGAGTGAGAATACCGGAGGCTTTTTTTGTATTATTAAGTTTCTTAAAATGTGTTAATAATAATAAATATAACTAAAAAGGGAAAAAGTATTATTTTTAAACAAAAAATGAAAACCGACTTCCATAGTAGAAATGCACAAAAAGTATGAAATAAAACTTCTTTTCCAAATAATTCCCCTTTTCAATTCGGCTAAAATTTTAACTATTTCTCTACTCAATCTTCATAATTTTGAAGTCGGTACCATGGTGTCTACAAAAAAGTCTGCCATGGCATGCATAGATATGTCTATCTTTTAAGGATAGGTTATAATTAATATATAAATTATATACACATTCTAAGTTTAAAAAAATTATCACAAATAATGTGGTATTTTCAGAAACTATTTAACCTAATCCTCATCTAGGAGATATATTAAAATTTAAAATTACTAGTGAAAATTTATTATAAGTATATATTTTTACTCTGCGCTATTACTATATTATAGTAGGTAATAAGGCTAAAGGAGTTTTTTGCCACGAACACTCTGCCATGCGGGCGAAGCTGCGGGCAAAAGATAGTTATAAATAATAAGGTTTTTTATCAACTGTGTATTCATTTTTAAATTAATAGTAAAAAAATGATTTTCCTAAAAACTTTATAAACGAGTTATTTCACACCTTCAAACCACTAAAATATTTATTCCAGTATACGGCTATTTGGGTTAATTCCGGGTTTATTTTGCCCAGTGATGCGGCAGGGGGTCAACTATAATCTCGTTAAAATATAGGGTTATTTTACTATTTTCACACAATTGTATGTTAAATATTATGCACGAGAAACTTTAAAGGAAATGTTGACGATATATTTCGTCTACAAAAATCCTACTTATTATTATAAGTGTGAAAGTTTGCGAGGATGGATGGATGTTAGTTACAATTTCACGCGAAAACTATTGAACTGATTTCGATCTTATTTGGTATGAAAGTAGTTTAGGATCTGGATTAAAATATAGGCTACACTTTATCCCGAAAAAGTATAGTATTCCCGTGGGATACCCGATTTTATATATTTACGCGGACGGAGCCGCGGGAAAATGCTAGTACAAAATATTTTCTTTGATTAAAACACCGCCTTTCATTCTCGGTAAAATACAAAGCTGCCTGTTTTCTGTGAGGCCGTGGCATCTATCCAGTCAAACCAGCCAAAACATTCGTAAATCCAGTCGTAAAAATGTTTCGACTGGATTTACGAATGTTTTGGCTGGTTTGACTGGATGAAATGAATTTATATATTATTATTATTTATAATTTAATTCATGAATTTACGAATGCGTAAATCTGCGGTTAACGATACCTTCTACGGTAAAAGCACAAAAACTTAAACCTGCTGTACTGCCGCTAAATATTAAAGATATGAAAGTGGCGAGGCCACTGAAATCGATATTTTTATTCGATTTTAGAGACGAACAGTAATTAGTGGGATTGGCCTCGGACCATCGATCTGTGGACTGGTCGTAGGTCGTTACTGTCACGGTATTTTTTGTACAGCACTATAAAAAATTATGAATGAAATATGTATATATAAACCACAAACTATGCCTAAAACAACAAAACAAAGTAAACAAAAATAAAAAAAATACCAAAAGAGATATCGTAACTCTATGATTTGTCATTACAAGATTTAAAAATAATGTGAATTCTTTCATAGTGAAAGATCGTTAGGTACTATAGTATAAAGTTCATTTTTTTTTTAATTTAACAAACAAAAAATATTTTTGTTAGCTTATTGCTAGCTAGCTTTATATAAAAATACAGTGTCTCCAGTTAAACGGCCCCACTTTTTGAGATATTTGGGGCCATTTTGACATTTGAAGTATGGTGGAAGCCATGATGGCGTAACCTTTTCTTGTATGAATATTTGTTCTGTCAAACGTACGACATAACTCATAGCGCATCTTGAGTTTTGAAATCTTTGTAAAAAAATAAACATTATAAAATTAATTAAACATTTTAACAAAATAATGACTACATTTAAGTAATACGAAATACAAATACGATAGGCAACCGAATACAATTAAGTTGATTCAATATTTTCATTTAATTTAAAAGCTAAAATAAACTAAGATAATATCAATTACACAGTATTAGTTATAATTCAATAACATTAGTTAAACTTTTACCAGTCTTAATTCAATTTTAATAAAAATATTATTTCTTAAATAGTTTAAGCCTCTTTTTAATATACCTAATACATCTATTAGGTTGTATAGGTTTTAAATAAATACCTACCTTGTTTGCATTTGATTTAAAAACTTTCACCGAATTATGTGCAATGAGGCAAAATTCAAATTTCGAAACTTTTGTTTTATAATTGCATTTTTTACTGTCTGTGGTGTATACGGCCAGTACCACAGAACTCACTTCACTCGGCTGCTGCATTGAATTGACTATTTCAGTTCGTTCTACATACACAGCCAAAAATACATTTGGTTCGTTCTCAAGATGTTTATATTTTGGTCTTACATTCGCTCCTTCGTAGGTGAAATGTTATGATTTATATAACACATCTGGCTATAAATTATATTCTTTCTTTATTTTGTGCTATATTTGAAATGGATAAACATAATATTTTCATGGCGTATAGCGTGTGTACGGAATGGAATGATGAATGAATGATTATACAACGTATAGTATATTTATGGAATAGACCCGGGAAAAAGCAGGCGGATCGCTTGATGGTTAGCGATTTCCGCCGTTCGTGGACAACGTAATACTAGAGGGGTTACAAGTGCGTTTCCGCTCAATAAAACCCTCAATCCATTTTGAGCCTCTGGTACTTAGTCGGTGAAACCGGAAGCGTTATTCCACTCCGGTTTCCTTTGAGGCCTTGGTATTTACACGGTCGAGACTCGAGCTGGAGGTGGTGTATTCGTTAAAATGTAAATTGTATTTAACAACTAAAACAATTTCACCGTTAGTAAAAAAAAAACAAATGTTAAAAGTAATTTTGATGTACGTAGGTAACCTTGGGTAGGTTAGGTTAGGTATCGCTCTCACGACTAACGCCCGAAATTAATAATCAATCTATTTTAGCTATCTGAGCTTAAGATTTCAATACATTTCAACGATCCTAGGATTAACTTCACGTCAATTTACGTCTATGTTTGTTTGAGAATCTAAGTTTGAAGTCAATCTAAGATTTTAGGTACGTTATTAATTTCGGACGTTAATCGAATCTAATGACCTCTCAAGATCAAATGCGACAAGCCATTTAGGCTCTTTAGAGCGTGCCAAATAAATATACATAGATACAAACATAATATTACATACACTTGAAAGGCACAACCCTCCTTCTGGCGAAGTCGAGTAAAAATATTTTCTTCTCCGCAAGCTCCGTAATAGATACAAACTGTGAACCACATCTGACACTTAACCTAAAAAGGGTTTTGACCGAAAAGGGCTTGAGCAGGAACACAAAAACTAGCTCTCGACCCTATGATTATAATGGTCTGTAGGTTTAGAAAAATCTTTTATGAATTTGTGTGTTTTTACCCGACCACGGCAAAGCCAAAAGGAAGAGAAATGATTTTGGCAGTCTATGTATGTAAGTATGTTTGTTTCACCGTAGTGCCTAAACTACTGATCTGATTTGAATATATTAGGTGTCAATTGATTCGTAGCAATAGCCGGAGTAACATAGCCTATACAGGGTGTATTCAGACCAGTCCCGATAACTTCGTGGGCCTATATTACGCCTTGAGATAGATCCATTGGTACTAGTCATTTGCCTTTAATCGATTGTTTTTGTAAAAGTTAAAATTTTCAATATGCAATGTACAACGTAAATAGTACATAACCACACGGGCGGTCGGAGGCGGGCGCGCGAGGGGTAGGCCGCGCAAACACGTCATCCGCGCCCGCGCAGGTGCGAATAGAGAAAATCAGCTGATACTTGCAGCTGTACCGTATGTAGTAAATAAACCACGAAAATTGCATAGTGGCCTAGTGGGTAGACCGTTTGATTCGCACTCGAGAGAGTGCAGGTTCGATTTCCAGGTTGTGGCGTGTACCAATGAGACTTTTTCAGATCTCAAGTACATAATACGGAAGCTCTAACGGTGAAGGCAAACATCGTGAGGAAACCCGCACATGGTTGGCCCCAGACGTATTGACCAGTCATTCCTCTGGACTGACTGACTATGCTGTGAGAATGCCGTATGTGCTTGGGCAACCATACGACATTTAAAAACCAACTGTCCCAGGCACTACAGTATTTCAAGAGTGGTTACTTCGCTCGGAGAATACTGTATAAATCATTCAATAACGTATAAAAAGGCCTCAGTTTACTTAAAGTTCTAATAACATTTAAGTACCTATTTACTAACTTTTGTTAAGTTAAAATTTAATTACTTTAAATTGTTTGTTCTGAGTAAGAAAAATAAATATAAATAAAATGAAATGAGGTACATACAGTTAAATCGAACAGCAAGTAGTAACTGGCCTACCGTGCCGACGTCTAAGCATTTTAGCCACACTACGGGCTCCAAGATAAGGATCCCGGCGCACCGTCTAAAATTTGCTCCACGATATTTACGTCCAGTTGCCGCCCACCGCTGGAGGCTTAATGGGCCTATTTTCTAACACTCGCATGCCTGTGCAATGGTACGGGAGTCTGAAAGATGGCGGGCATGAGTATATCACCTCCGGTGAATCTTCATTGCCTCTGCGACATTCCAAAATGCTTCACATGGGGCACATCATCATCATATCATAGTAACGCGTGGTATACGCGAAGGCATTTAAGGACAAAAAATAACACACAAGTCACAAACACGAAAAACAAGTCAAAACAAACAAAATAGTTAATAAAACAAACGAAGTCAAAATATACAAACGAAGATAAGAAGTAGATAATTTAAAAAATAAGACGGAACGACACTTGAAAACGCGGGTTTACACATACAGCCAACTGGCCAAACTGAGAAAATGATTTTATGTAAAAAACAAAGGCATGTGTCCAGAAATGTATCGATAGTTTTTGATATCGATAAATTACTATTTAATTTGCATACGCATTGATTTGCATGAACTTATTATAAAATCTACTGGAGCCTCAAGGCGCTTAAAAGAGCGAAGAGAGAGGCGCGTGGGAGACGATAACCGCATACCATCAGGCGATCTATCTACTCGATTACCGGTCATAAATCATAAAACCCAGCTTGATATAAAAACAGTAACTTATTTATTACAAAAAACTAAGGAAAAAAATCATATTAAACAATTATAAACTAATTTAAATCTCGACTACGTACACGTAAATGTTTTAATTTTCATAGGTCACATCACTTAGCCTAGGTAGTTTTTGAAAGAGTCGAGCGGCACGCTTTTGATCTTTGCTCCACCAAAAGGCCGTGCTGTGGCCGCGCGCCGCCCGCGCCTATGACGCATAGCGTCGGCATCCTTTGAATTTTGCCGAAAATCGATAAAAGAACTATGTTGTTTTGAAATAGATTTTCGAATTTTGTTGCGGTTTATCTATCGAGGTAAAAGGTCGTCTGATTTGAGTTTAGACTATTAGGTCGTGTTTAAAAACGTAGTGTTGTGTTTTTAAGTTTTAAGTGATACGTGTCATGATTTATGGTGCTAGCAACGATTTTCAAATTACAACAAAAACACTTTCTAACAACTTTGAGTTTTAACTTTTAACGTGAAACCTTGCCACGGTCACCTGATGGTCGATGGATTCCGTAAACCTAGTACTAGGAGTAGACTTAGTACCTACTACCTACTTGCAGTCATTCAGTACTCAATACTTCTTTCACGTAAGTAAATAGCTATTAGCCATAGTTTTACTTATAATGATCGGTATAATTACGTACGTAACTTACTATCATTAATAATAATTTACTAATGCGACTTCGGGCACTCTTTGATACACCTACTTAGTTTCATTGTTACCTACAGTTCAACCACGCTACATCTATCGGTTATTGTCGTTTTTGAAACCCGTCTGTAATTTCGATAGAAAAGCGATGATTGCCGTTGGACATTAAGAATTTGGTTGCAATGTACACAGGGTTCGTTATTTGTCAAGCAACATTTCGTGCGTGATTTACGAACCACACTGCAGGCGGTGTAGAGCAGGGATTCCTAAAGTGGGTTCCGTGGGATAATCATGAAGATTTCGCCAAAATTATTTAAAATTATGAAATCCAAACATCCGTCTCTTTTGTGTGTGTACGGTTGTAAGTCACTGCAATCTGCATACATTAAATGGCGGCCGGCCTGGTGCGACAGCTGACGGGTCATTGGCCGGCGAGCGTAATGATGTAAATTACAATGTGTAATTAAGTAAAAATAATAAAATTTTAGATTTGAATAAAAAATCGACTTCTGGACAGCTTGTTCTTATGACTAAAAGGTATAAAATGTAAAAAAAAAAATTGAAAATAAAATAAAAAATAACTTTTTTGTAATGGGAAAAGGTAGTATAATCATATCCCAAAGTTAATGAAAGCGGTCTTCTGGCACCCTGAATAATTTACATAGTCGGGTTATAGTTTTTTATAAAACATTATGGATATATTGTTTCAAACCTACCTTACTCTGAATAAAAGAAAAAAACCGACTAAGTGCAAATCAGAATCGTGCACGGAGGCTCCCGTGCGAAATGGCAAAAAATTACGTCTTATATGGGAGCCCCAAGTAAATATTTATTACACACACAACATTTATTATATTACAGATAATATACACCACCTAAGAAAATTTCAACTGTCTATATATAGCTATCACGGTTCATAAGATAGCCTAGTGCCTTTACGCTTGGTACACCTAATTCACAAAACGACTAACCAAATCGTGAAGTAAGCAAAACGAGAGCTAGCATTATTAACCATGTGGGCCGCCCGCGAGATAGGCTCAATGATACATTAGACATACTGAGATTGAGTCCTAAAGGTACAATGACTATTCCTATTAGGTAGTTGCGACTCAGAATCTACCCTTTCAGGGTCATTATTTAGTCCACAACTCGGATATAGCTCGGCCGGTCGCCTGATGGTTAGCGATTACCACCATCTATTGACACTCGCAAAACCAACGAGAAAATACACTTGTTGGTGTTGCGCACTTGCGTTCCTGGTTCTTAAAAAAATCTTTAAAAAGTTACCTTCGAGGCCGTAGCATCGTGTTGTGTCGGCCCTATCGTTCGTCACAAATGCGCAAGCAGTACTTTTACGCAATACGCAATAATACGCATAATAAGCAGTGAGCGAGAGCTGATGATGATAAATGGCAAAGAACACTCTCGATCATATTATCAGCTTTCAAACAAAAAAACCAGAACCTCAATTCTCGTATTTAAAGTAGAATTTTATTATACTCAGATTGTATTATAAGTGAAGCGACTTGTTATTATAAACTGACTTTGTGAAGATTGGAACAATGAAGACGCGTTTGACACTAATTTAACGTTTACGAGAATACCGGCTTAGCAGTTTGAGCGTATCGGAACTTGATTGTAATTTTTTATTGTAGGTTTTATTTATCAGAATTGACCCTCAGATCAAAATCGGTTCATCCGCTTGGGAGCTACGATGCCACGGACAGACACAGACATAGACGTCAAACTTACGTCAGGGAAATAAAATTATTATTCGCTGCCAGTTTCGTTCAGAATATCAGACAAAAATGATGACGTTTGTTACCAACATAACTGTGATAAGAAAAGGTACTTAAGATACTTAAATACTTCAGAGAATTTTTAAAGGTCCTTAGCAAAATATACGATCAAGATAAGTTTTGCAATGAAATAATTGTGTTAAGAAAAAATCCAAGTTCAAGGAAAATTGTTTATTTTTTGATTATTACTTTAGCATATAATGTATTTAATTTATGCTTAACATAAATATCAAAATCGCTGTTACAATAATTACAATAATTTTATTTATTATATTATTATATATAATATTATCTATTACTTGTGCTGTTATTCTATTTGGATAAATAATTACAGCTAACAATAACACCATAAATATTCTATTTAATAAAATAGATCACAAAAAAGATATTTAATTGCTTCCACAGATAGAAAAAAAATATGCAGGATACTTAAATCTATATTAAATAAATAATAAACATACATCCCATTGTAAATTAATTAAACTAAGAAGGTTTATTGAGATATCAGGCGTATTAGCTTAATAGCTTGTATATAATATATAATCATAATATCGGAAACGACCGCAAGGATTTCCATTAAATTTAGTATGCAGGTAGTTCTGGGGGTCAAAACTGTGGGAGAGTCACGCTTCGGCACGAATGGGCCGGCTCGACCGGATAAATACCACGAACTCACAGAAAACCGGTGTGAAATAACGCTTGCGTTGTGATTCGCCGCGTGATCGAGGTTACCGGATGCCCAAGGGATCTGGGATCGGGGATTTTGACGACCAGGAACGCAAGTCGCAACACCCTCCCCCTCTGGTGTTGTGAGTGTCCATGGGCGGCGGTAATCGCTTACCATCCACTGCTCGTTTCCTGGTTCATTTCATTTAAAAAATGCGAAGTTTCCAACATGGTATTTTAAAAGACTGCGCTATAGCAAGGGCTATTAAGAAACTGCGCAAGTTATATTATATAATTTTTTTAAGCGCCAAAAAAGACGGGTGTTATAAGATATAATGTTTGACGTGTCTGTCTGTCCTGTCTATATGTCTGTCTGTCTGTCTGTCTGTGTGTCTGTCCGTGGCATCGTAGCTTTTTATCGAAAGATCCGATTTAGATGCGGTTTTTTTGTATGAAAGCTGACATGATCGAGAGTGTTCTTAGCTATAATTCATCTTCATCAGCTCGCTGACTGCCTGACAATATGCCTGACATACTTTCGGTTTAATGTCTCGTATCCTGGCACTAACAATATTGCCTACACTAGGTAATACTAAGCTGATGCTGCTGCATCACCAGGAACGCGTAGGTCCACGCAAACTAAACGTCCAGCAGAGGTATTGTGTTTGGGCTCATTTAAGTGATCTCAATGAATAGGATATAGATAAATAGTGATTATTTGCTGATGATGTAGTATCTGCGAAAATTACAACTCTTCACTAACGTATAGTAGAGGTATCGTGTTTGGGCAAATTGAAAATTGAATCTCTTGCTCAAAAAAAGGTCTGAAAAATTGCTCCAATGAATTGGATGTACAAGTAATAGGTATAGATGGTGATCGTCTGCGCCTGATACTGCATCATGATACTACATATCGAGAACTATGCTTATTACATTAAATGAAATGTATGCAAATTTTATAAGTGATGTTTAAAATATACGTGTCTATAGTCGTCGTATCTATAATCCATGGACAACAAATAACAGCCTCCGTGGCCTATTGGTTAGAGCTTGACTCTCGACTCTGAGGTCGTGGGTTCGATTCCCGCATTGGAACAACAAAAAATGTTGTTTCCAAGTTTGGTTAGGACAATGCAGGCTGATTAACCATGACAATCAGTGTCTGACAAGAAAGATGATCCAGGCGTCGGATAGGCATGTAAATAGGAGAATCCGCGACCCGCGTCGGCGACGTCGCCAACGCGACCGGTGGGCGTGGCCAGAGAACCTGATAATCGCTGGTGTACCGTTCGCGGTCGCGCCCTCGCATATATCGGAAGGCTACCTTTAGTGCCACGACAATCACGTACTTTACCTTATTATAGCAATTATTATTATCACCATTTTGACACTTTGGATCCGCTTCATGCAGTAAGTTGGAAAGCCATCAATCTAGTTAGAATTTATTATTGAATGTGATCGATCTTCAGTTATGAAATTAGGTTAGGCCTCGTTTGACTAATGGATAAATTATTACTGGCAAATAAACTTACGGCCCGTTTCAGTAACCTATCTATCTATAACTATTCGTTAAAAACGTCGCCATTCAATCATTTGACGGTTTTTTGGGATACAAGTTTGACATTTCATATCTGACCCGGTGGCGAAAACAGGAACGGACGTCGCCATCTTGAATACGTCATTCTGTGTCATTGCAAAGCAGAGAGCAACGCCGTGTTTTTTTTCTTGTTTTTGTGATAAAAGTGAAAGAAATAATGCCTAAAGCATTAAGAAGTGATGCGAGAAACATTATTTTAAAAGTGTTGGCCTTTATGGAGAAAGAGAAACGTCTCCAAGCCCCAATAATATAATTTGAAAAATTATATGAGCGAGTAGCTGCTGCCACAGGTTAGTGTTGACAGATATTGTAATATGAATTTCCCCATACCCAATACCCATTCACCCCCTGGATATATATTTTATTATTATAGTATAAAAGTATGGTTTATTTTACAGGTGTTGGTGAGCGCTTCGTGCGTAAATTAGTTAAAGAAAAAGAACAGGCTGATGCGACCGGAACGAAAATTTCTATTCCCGGGAAAAATATATATGATATAAGAAAACTCAGTCGAACAGAAAAGTGCTCATTGAACTCAACGACATAAGTATATGGAGAACAACATACCTCCATAAGATTAAGAAAAACGAACTTGGTGAACCAATCATATATTTGGACGAGACATACATTCATTATTCGCACACTGTCGGACGCACATGGTAGAATGATGACATGGATGGTGTTTTAAACCCCATTTTAAAAGGGAACAGATGGATAATTGTTCATGCTGGAGGAGAAAGAGATATAAATCAAATACGAAAAGTGGAGATTATCATGACGAAATGAACAACGCAAACTTTAAAAAGTTGGTAACCGAAAAACTTCTTCCCAATTCGCAGGAAGAGACAATCATTGTCATGGACAATACTCACAACATTTGTATTAACAAATGCCCTAACTCAAATAAGAAAAAGGTGATATGCAAAAGTGGCTCACTGAAAATAATGTGGAATACAATGAGGGTTTTAGAAAACCCCAGCTGTATAAATTAATAAAGAGGCACAGACCAGCACCTGCGTACGAGATTGATAATTTGCTCAAAAATCACGGACACACTGTTCGTATGTTGCCACCATACCACTGTGATTTGAACCCCATAGAAATGATTTGGAGTTCTATGAAACATCATGTCGCCGACCACAACATTGGAAAGACCGATTTAGAAATGCCGCAATTAATTTCAAATGGATTTAATGCAGCATCAGCAGACGAATGGCAAAAATGTTGAGCTCATGTAAAAAAAATGTGATTATATATAAAAAAAGATGGATATTTAGATGAATCGTTTATCATAACTTTGGACAGTGACAGTGAAAGTTACAGTAGCGATTCCGACGATGATGAAACTGGTGATTTTAATTGTTTACGTGATCACAATTATAATATTAAAATATATAGAATATTTTAATCGACGTTTATCGAGTATTTTAAGAAAACTTGTTTTTATAAATAGGACCAAACGAATTTTTCCCTAAAAACTGCCAACTTCCAATTGATGGCAACACTGGGTTCGACTTTAGCGACGGGCCTATAGATAGGTTATTGAAACGGGCAATTAATAAGTAGGTATCGGGGCTTAAGACACCAATACAAGCATCATCAGAGACATTGATAAGGATTGATATGACGACCTTTGTGGCTCAGTGTTTAGCGCGTTAGCGCTCAAGCCGGAGGTCGCGGGTTTGAATCCCGACGAAGGAACAAAAAAGTTCTGTGTTCCTGGATCATGGATGTGTATAATATAATAAAAATCTTACATATATATTATATGTATAATATAAAAGTACTAAATATGTTATTTCCGTTGTCTGATACCCGTAACACTAAAACTTTACACGGGACCAGATTGATGTGGTGTAAGAGCGTCGTTAGTTATTATTATTATTAGCTATTGCACAAAGCTATTATTATTAGCTATTGCACAAAGCTATTATTATTAGCTATTGCACAAAGCTATTATTATTAGCTATTGCACAAAGCTATTATTATTAGATATTGCACAAAGCTATTATTATTAGCTATTGCACAAAGCTATTATTATTAGCTATTGCACAAAGCTATTATTATTAGCTATTGCACAAAGCTATTATTATTAGCTATTGCACAAAGCTATTATTATTAGCTATTGCACAAAGCTATTATTATTAGCTATTGCACAAAGCTATTATTGTTAGCCTGATTTAACATACACTTTTTATCCGGGAAAATTTACGATTTCTGTAAGATACGAGTAGATTGATTATCTTTCTATGCAAACGAGGTCTTTTCTTTGTAAATTAACTTTTCAGGGTTCCGTCGTACTTAAGGAACCCTTATAGTTTCACTCTGTCCGTCCGTCTTACTGTCTGTTCGCCCTTCTAGCTTCTGTAATTATGTATATAAATAGGTGACATTTAGTATTGTGTATATATTTCTGTTTTGGCATTATAAAATAATAATATTCTTATTTTTGATATAGATCATGTTGGGTCGGTCGGTTGGAAAATTATTTTTTTTATTCTACCCCATCGTGTGGGATATTGTTGAATAGGTCTTTTAAAATAAAGGCAAAGTTTAATACATGACTTTTTTACAAAGTCAATCATTTTTAGAGTAATCAGCCTACAAAATTGGTTTGTAAGTTGGTCCCCCATTGGCATTTCTAAACTATGAGACTAAGAAACTTGCAATTTTCCATGCTCATAGATCATACTCTTTATATTTCATCCCCACTTCACATTGTATGGAGAGTCACCCCCAAAATGTAAAATTATTATTATTTTATGATGCCAAAACCTAGATCTATACACAGTCTTTAACTATACCAAATTCATCGTCCATTTATCGACAGACGGACGGACAGAGCAAAACTATAAGGGCCCTTAAGTACGACGGAGCCCTAAAAAGAACAAAGTTTTAATGTTACCATTATTTTTTTGGCACCTTGAACTGACTACATAGTACATACCTACAATTTGAATAAGGTCGTCACCTCCGGGACTTTAGGCTTTTTAATTAAAACTAATTAGTAATTACTCCTACACATACACACCCCAAAGCCTCGAACAAGACCAATCACCAAAAACTCACTCGCGTCGGGAGTAACTTTTAATTTTCATTAAATAAACCATAGGCATGTCGAGGCAAAAAGTCTCTACACCAAAATGGGGTTGTTTGGGGCCATTTTGGTTTACAACATTTTGTTAGGTTTGGACATTTTTTGTCGATTATTCGTGTGTGCAGGCGACGTGCATCGACTTATAAGAAGTTCACGTCAAAACAATCTCGGCCTCACAAAATAATATCTATCAACCGTAATATATTTATTTGTGGCTTATATTTATTGAATTTTGTTGTAAACGAAAAAACATTTCATGAGTATTTTCTAGTGACATGGACGTGAATCGATATGGTGGTAAAAAATATCGGTTGTCTGTAAAGTCGGTTTACTGACGATAGTTGAACGTGACAACGTCATAAGAAATGAGTCATGTTTAGCGAGGTAACGCCGGTAACGCCGGTAACGCCGGTAATGCATGAGTCATGTTTTTTCGTGCGTGCAGCCGGCTCCATCGAATTGTAAGACGTTATCACGTCAAAAAGGTAACATTGAATTTCACTGGTATTCTTAGACCGTACTTCGGTGTTCGACAATTTAAAGCCCAAATATAACTTTCAATAATACAATTTTAAATATTTGTAGTAGAGACGTCGGTTTATTTTGGTGTGATGTAGATTGGATGTAAGTTGTGATGCGAAATCAACGGTTATTTACGTCATTATGTACACGATATGCAAAGTTAACGAGAGCCGCATCTAATTTGAAACAAGTGCAAAAAGTGTCTCTGTGAACATTACCTATATTATTTTTATATTTAGGGTCAGCTAACACCGAGACGCGACGCGGCGCGCCATTTTTTAAGATAGCTATTCAAAATTGATTGGAAATAACTAAAATATAAGTAGTCTCTTTAGAGTATTCTAAGGCTCTAATCACACCGAAATGGCAGCGGAGCGGCCAGCAGCATAACTGTAATATAATTTTAAGTTTTATCTTTATTACTGCTATCTCTCTATCTATCTATCTATCTATGCTGCCCATTGTCACTCGTAACACCAGAGCAGTCACACTTGTAACTCCTGAGAACCTTAATTCTCGTAAATTCTTGATAATATCATAAACAGATTTTTTGGATTGGAACAATCAAAACGGGTTCGACGTGGATTTGTCGACGTTGACGTTGAACCGACCTTCTTGTGTAACGTACTTGTGTTCCTGTACCCACTCGTGCCGAAGCGTGGCTCTTGGGAGAGCCATGCTTTTAAAATTATATTCACATACCAATTTGTCGTTTTCTCCTCTCCCTCACTCCATGTCGCTGTCTCTGTTGCGCACGAGCTTTCCTCTGCGACCATCTTTCGCCACCTTTAATAAAAGATAAGATTTAATAATATTATAATTTACACATAAACAGCACTAGCAAATGTAAACGACACATTAAGCATCAACATGGACACATTTAATCCAAGAAATGTTTCATCTCGCTACTTCGAACACACAAAAAGAAATCTCGCAGGAATCATACATTTTGCCGCGATGTAAAATAGCCTACGTGTAAATCCAAAGCCTCAATCACACTAATGTCCATAGAAACCGGTTCAGACCATTGGGAGTAAAAGACTGTCAAACATTGGCATATGTATTAATCTAGAGCCTTAACTACTATCATACCAAATTTCATTAAAATCCGTTGAGTAGTTTTGCGTGAAAGAGTTACAAACATCCATCCTCACAAACTTTTACATTTATAAAAGTAGTGATTTAAAATTAAAAATGCCCCCATGTCCAAATAACATTACCGAATTCGATAAATATCTATCGAACACAGAACATTTGGTTGGCTGATTGAAATAAATAGGAGCAATGTATAGTGCTCCTAAAGAACAGTTTTATGACCTATTTACTCTATAAACATGCTTAATAGGAGTTACGAAAAAAACTCCCTGGAGGCCGGAGCTCAATCTAATTATAATAAATTAATATAAAAATTTAATGAATACTAAATCTGTCTTTTTGGGAGTTTGTTTGTTCTAGAAATTGGCTTTTAATATAATATACGTATTATTTTTGGATGGCCTTGGCCTATATTTTGATATGTACGGACAACGTTTGGACTTCAATAATATTACACTTGTAAGATATGATTATACGGTCCAAAGTTGCTATAGTCTGTCCAGATCCAATTAAGGTTTTTAAATTCGTGACATCTGACGGCTTTTTGAAACGACAAGGACCATCGTTCTACCAATCGTGCCGCCTGGTGACAGAAATAGAATCAAAAATTCTTATTGACCGTTTTTGATACCAATTACGCCACCAGATGACGCTTTGTGTGGGTACCCAACTTACGTTGGGTCTGCCTCCTAACGGCAGAAAAAATATCAAAACCCCTCTTTGAAAATAGACGCAAAGAAAAATATTAAATTCGACAAAATTAATGTATCATTGCAATAAATATTGCAGGGTAAATAAGTGACATTTAAATTAATAATATGCCATAATAAAGTCTATTTCTTGTCCATTACTCTGAGCAGTCAGCTCGCGGCTGTGTGTGCGTGGCTGGGCGAATGCGGAGGCGGGCGGGCGCAACTTTTTTCCAGCCAGGACTATCGTCAGCGGGGCTGACCACAAGTCGTTTCGTACTTTGACATAATTTGTCTGACGCGACGTTTAATATTAATTCGGTGTCAACCTTAGGCTTACGTCAACATTGCTGACATTCGCCGGTGCTGGAGCTGTCATTTGTGGAGAGTGTCGCCCCTGTTCCATTACTTTATTTTATACTTTACCTGAAGTTGTTTGGCCACAAGCACGCAGCTTTAGTTAAATACCTCTAAAAATAAATGAAAAAAATACAATAATAATATCTATGGACGCTTTCTTTTCTTATTATTAATTATTTAAACTGTTAGCATTATGGTGTCCTTGTGTTCGCTTTGTTTACGTTTAAATTAAATTGAATCTGAAGATAGTATTGAAATAAAATAGCTTTTCACACCGATTACCATGGCGGTGGTTGATTTCATTGAAACCAGACCAGCTAGGCAGGAGTTAATTTATAGTGCCCAAGTTTATGCGCAGTATACAAGAACACTCTCTCTTCCCTTACTCTCGGAACCTAGTGGGACGGATAACCGACACGACTGGGAAGAGATTAGGAGCAGGTCCGACTTTTACATGTCCATCCGACGCATGGATCGTCTTTCTTGTCAGACAATCAAGCGATCAGCCTGCATTGTCCTAACCAAACATGGAAACAACGTTTTTTTTTGCTCCAACGCGGGACTCGAACCCGCGATCTCCAGGTCGAGAGCTAAGCTCTAAACCACGGAGGCTGAATATAGTGTAATCACAGATTAAAGAAAGTACTTAAGTATTTGTACTGTGTGGTATAATGCTCCGACATACGATATTTATCAAAAGAATATAGCTAATTATGTGTATTTTATGTGAATATAGGTATACCAAACTTTAATAAACTCTGACATAAATTTGATGATAAGACAAATATATTATTATCAAACTTAGCCAAACTTTTTTGTATTATAGAACGTAAAAGAAACTTTCCTTCTATCATCTTTGACACGCGACTCGACCAAAGAATATAATAATTATATTACTAACGTAACACTACGTCCAACTTTTCAAACAATTAGGAGATCATTAATATAGGTTGAAATTAAACTGAAACAAAAGAGATTCACTATAACATTATTATGTTTTGGACCTTTTGTGCCGAGAACAATAATTATTGTGTAGTAAATTTTTTATATAATATTTAATGTCGTTTTGCAGGCATTCTGCATTAGTTTCTAACACTTTTATATATTTTAAATGGTGTAGACATTAAAAAATAACTTATATAAGTAAATATCTATTGTAACCGAATTGTGTAATGATTAATGACGTTATAAGGTGATAGGAAAAGTTTTACCTTTATTAAAATGTTAATTTTATTATTTTGAGGGCATTTAATTAAAGCTGGTTTTAAAGAAGATTTTTTTTTATTATAAGGTGCAGACAAATAAAAATATTTCAGTCACGTTAAGACAGCATTACCACTTAATGTAATACTATGTATGTATGTTATGTATCACGTCATAGATACATTCCTACCACAACAATTCCAGTACCTGGGTAATCGAGCTTTGCTCGGAGCTCTAGTAGCTAAAAAAAAAAAAGAATATAAAAATATTTTACCGGGGCTCGAACCCACCACATTCCGAATTTCCAAACAGCGCAAAAATTAACCAAACTGCCAATCGGGCTGACATTGTAGAATCGAAATTATTGATATATTGTTGCACTACGAAAGAAAATATATAACTTGAAAATGCACAGTCTCTCGGGGATAAAACATAGCCAGACCGATTTTTTCCTCCAAAACAAAATTTCATGAAAATACGTGCAGCCGTTGCCGAGATTACGATTATATATACAATATACAAGATTGTCTCGTTTAAAGTATTAGATAACAATTTGTTACGACAAATGAAGCAAAGGGGCAAAGTTTTTTACTGTTTAATAACATCATCATTATGATCAGTTGAAGGTCAATAGTCATAAAAGTTTTTTTATGTGTTTAGTAAGTAGTAGGTACGTATTATAACGTCATGTAAAACTAATTACAGAAAATTTGGACACATAATATTTGGATTTTGAATTTGGATTTACTGCTTATGAAAAGACGCTTAGGTAGAAAAAATATTTAAAAGGCGAAAAAAAAATATTCTAGCAATAAAACGAATCGTTGCCTCTGAGGCCATTGATCTTACACTATCAGCTGATTTACCTAGCTGATGAGTGTAAAACTTAAGTTTTTAGTAAAAAAAAGCGAATCAGCTGATAGTGTGTGGTCTATATGGCCTCTGTGGCCAAGATTTGTTTCATAACTAGATATATTATGCATTTCAATTTTCACTAAACTTTACATTACGAGGGCGGGTCAATAAGTCCGTGACTTTTGGAATAAAACACAGATTTTTTGATAAATAAATCATTTTATTTTTCAACGTAGTCCCCCTTGAGCTCTATACACTTTGTCCAACGCTTCTCCAATTTTTTTATCCCTTCCAAAAAATATGATTTGTCGAGGTCCTCAAAATAGGCCTTTGTTTGCGAGATGACTTCATCATTGGAGTCAAATCTTTTTCCACCGAGCCATTTTTTCAGGTTTGGGAACAAGAAGTAGTCACTCGGTGCCAAATCTGGAGAATAGGGTGGATGTGGGAGCAATTCATAGCCCAATTCATAGATTTTTGCCATGGCAACTGCACATGTGTGCACCCTTGCATTGTCTTGGTGAAAAAGAACTTTTTTCTTGGCCAAATGAGGTCGGTTTTTTTTTAAATCCTCATTGAAGCGGTCCAATAAGTTGGCATAATATTCCCCATTAATTGTTCTTCCCTTTTGAAGATAGTCAATGTGGATTATCCCTCGTGCATCCCAAAAAACAGTCGCCATAACTTTATTGGCTGACAAACCCACCTTGGCCTTCTTTGGCGCCGATTCACCCTTAGAAACCCACTGTTTTGACTGTTGTTTGGTCTCTGGTGTGTTGTGATGGATCCATGTTTCGTCCACGGTTACAAAACGGCGCAAAAACTCCTCCATATTGTGATTAAACAACGCCAAACCTTCCTGTGAAGTTGTTACACGATTGCGTTTGTGGTCGACTTGCGGAAAGCTTTCTCATGCCCAAGTGATCATTCAAAATTGAAACCACTGAGCCATGCGAGATGCCTATGGCTTCCACAATCTCTTGCACTTTCAATCTTCGGTCGGCCAACACCATATCGTGAATTTTTTCGATTGTTTCGGGTGTAGAGACCTCAACTGGGCGTCCAGGACGTTCGGCATCTTCAGTGCTTGTACGGCCACAACGAAATTCAGTAAACCACTTTTTTACCATTGAAATCGATGGTGCAGAGTCCCCATAGTATTTATCAAGCTTAGCCTTGGTCTCGGTAATGGTTTTTTTTCGCAAAAAATAATGCTTAATAAGCACACGAAATTCACTTTTTTCCATTGTTTCCTTAAGTTACTGGATAGTCTGATAAAGATAGCTGTAAAACACAAACTAACTGACGCAGCAAGTTCAAATTTTGATAGGAGTCAACTGACAGATGCCTGTTAACAGGAGTAGTGTTGCTTTTTCAGTAAGGAGGTTAGAAATTCAAAAAGTCACGGACTTATTGACCCGCCTTAGTATCTAAGAAAACGACGGATCGCCGGGTGGCAGTATATTATGAGTTTGACAAGATGAATAAACATAAAAATAACAAAATTACTAAGCCATTTTAAAAGGTATTTAGTACAATAGTTATGTTCAGCAAACGAGCTTGGTTTCCAGTGGTTCTTCAGGTATGGGCAACCTTTGACCTTTGACCTTTTGAAATCAATCTTCTTGCTAATTTTCTAAGCTGCGGAAAATTGTCTTTTTCTAGGTAATTTTTGTAGAAATCGCACAACTCTACGTCTTCAAATTTGGATTTTAGGAGTGAGTTTTCTTGAATCTCGATCAACTCCATTTGTACCTAAGTGTATTGGAGCATTTTGTACATTACATTTTGTAGGAGTTGCAAATAAACTGAAACAGTCTTGCATGTGTTTGAAGTCGCTAAATCTGTTCGAAAATTGTTCCGACAGTAACTCGAGTTAGCATTTATAGCAATTAGCATATTGAGCATAAGCAATATTTTCATACGCAGAGAGCGTGTTAAAATGGTAACTGTTACCAGTCAGCATATGTGACGCCCACAAGCGTAGTTTGATCTGAAACGCTTTCAAATGGCTGTACAAATCATTTACTAACTGTCCTTGTTTTTGAAGTTTCAAATTTAAATCATTCAAATAGCCTGTAAGATCGACCAGAAATGCTAAGTCACATATCCATTTTGGGTCACTTTATTCAGATAGTGGTTTATCTTTTATTTTCATAAAGTCTGCTATCTCATTTCTAAGCTCGTAAAACCGTTTCAACATTTTTATTTTGCTCAGCCATCTGACTTTACAATAATATGTTTCGTCGTTATATTCAGCCGATACTTCGTTCAAAAACGCCTTAAATTGACGATGGTTAAGCCCTCAGGATCGAATAAAGTTGATGGTTTTTACTACCTCATTCATAACATTCTGGAGTCGAATGGACTTAGAACACAAGTTCTGGTGGTGGATAATGCAATGAAGGACTATCAAATCATCTTTATGCACATTTAATTCTGTTGCTTTTTCATTCAAAATTCCGATGAAACCTTTACGTAAGCCGACCATAGAAGGTGCACCATCAGTGCATACTCCAATTAATTTTGACCATGGCAAGCTAAAACTTGTGAATACCTTTTGAACTTCAATAAAAATATCCTCTCCTGTAGGGGTTCCTTTTAGCGGCTGTAAAGCAAGCAATTCCTAAGTAATAGTGAACTCCTTATCGACACCTCGAATAAATATAGCCAGTTGAGCTGTGTCAGACAAATCAGTGCTCTCGTCTAATGCTATGGAAAATGATTTAAAACCAGCCATACGATCAGTCAATGTTGCTTTTACATCATTAGCCATCCATTCTATACGTCGAACAACAGTTTGCGAATCTTGACAAACTAATTTTTTCTTCATTTTTTCAATTCATTTTTCTTTTCAGGACACAAAATACCGCAAACTTTTAATGCCTTTGTCAATATTGAGCTAACTATAAAACTAGCTTATGAAACATTTGTTCCTGTTTTTCCAAATTTGCAGTAAGCTTCTGGATTTTGTCTGTTCTTAATTGTCCTATCAGTGAGTGCAGCGTAGCATGCTTAGTTGAGTAATGCCTCTTTATATTGAATTCTTTCATTACTCAAATGGATTCATTACACAGCAAACAAATAGGCTTATCATTGTGCAAGATAATAAAGAATTCTTCAGTCCATTTTTCTTGAAACTGGCGACCCTCTGTATCTACTTTTCGTTTCTTTCCACCAGACATCATTTTTGTTTACTTTCCGTTCAATAAACTTAATAACAAACTATAGTTAGTAACCACTCAAGATGCACACAAAGTCACAAAGCAAGATGACGGCTCGAGCAGTTCGCTAGGATATTTCGTTCGCTTGTCCAAGTTATCACCTCGGTAGCTCAAATAGAACTGAACCAACGTTCGGGCCATCCACCCGCATATATAGGCAAAATGAAGGAATAATCTGGAATAAAATAGTTTAGAATAATTGAGAAGCAATAAATCTTTTGATGTGTCGCCCGTGAGGCGGCAAAACTCAAATAATTTGATCGAGCAAGCCGAGTGGCGGCGATTATCAAAGAGAACAGAACAGAGAAAAGAAAATAGAACTGAACCAACGTTCGGGCCATCCACCCGCATATATAGGCAAAATGAAGGAATAATCTGGAATAAACTAGTTTAGAATAAATGAGAAGCAATAAATCTTTTGATGTGTCGCCCGTGAGGCGGCAAACCTCAAAGAATTTGATCGAGCAAGCCGAGTGGCGGCGATTATCAAAGAGTGAGGCGGAAAACATCAAATCCTTTGATGTTTGCCGCCTCACTGTTACTCCCGTGAGTACTAAGTATAAGTATAAGTATAAGTACCTAATGTAATATTTTAATTGGGTTTTTTCAAATTGTCTCGCGGGCCGGATCATATCTTACAGCGTGCCGGATCATATCTTACAGCGGGCCGGATCCGGCCCGCGGGCTGGTTGTTGCCCATATATGCTTTAGATGTTTGACCTTTAGATTTAGTTTCAAAACTACTTTGAATATTTTAGTTATATATAGAAGTAAGTCGTGTTAGTTACACTATTTATAACCCAAGAACGGCTGAACCGATTTGGCTGACAATTGGTGGGGAGCTTAGAACCAGGAGACGGACCATAGGCTACTCAAGTGCCCCGCCGAGTCTGTCTGTCTGTATGTTAGCTATAATCTCAAAAACTACTGAAAGGATTTCCATGCCATTTACATTTACCGAAAGAGTGGTTTAGGAAGGTTTAAGTTTAATAATAATTTGTTAAGGTTTTGTGGAAATTGTTTGATTTATGACGATAATTGTTGAAGGTGTCGGAAAAAATCAAGCTTTTATCGAAAACGCTGCCTAACCTAACCCGTTGTATTAAATAACAAAACAATGTATAGTTTCTCTTTTATATGTCTACAAAAAAGTCCGCGACGGCATAGATATGTCTATCTATTGAGTTTTAAGTATAGGTTGCTATACTCATTCTTGGTTTAAAAAAATGATCAGAATTAATGTGGTATTTTCAGAAGCTATTTAGACGGATACAATTAAATTATCCTTATCTAGGAGATATCTTAAAATTAAAAAGTACATGTGAAAATTTATTGTGAATATTTTTACTCTGTGCTATTCGAAGACTTCTATGCGCTATTACTATATCGCAGGTATATTTGCTAAATAAGTTTCTTGCCACGAATACTCCCAGCAGCAGCACGGGCGAAGCTGCGGGCAAAAGCTAGTAAAAGATATTGTTAAGGTTAATATCTCTTTAACCATCTTGATTGGGTAATGGGCTATGTTTTGTTACTTGATAGTTGATTCTAGTTGAATTATATTGGTGATTATGAAAACATGTTTTTTCCCAATAAAGTTTCGGATCATTGACACCCAAAATAATATATTACACTAAAAACCTTGTTAGTTTTTGTTATTGAAAACTGTTGCGACCTTAAGTCTGTGAAGTGACTGACAATTATATTATATTATTATTATATTATATTAATTATATAATTACTAACAATATTATGTAGATTGACCTTTTAAGCAAGATTAAAATTGCCTATCCATCCACTGCCACCCACTTGAAATCTTTGCTTGACATTCAGTATCCTTTTTGCTTTTTACATCATTTAAGATTCTAGTTAAAACTTTAAAATGCATTGCAAAAAAAAAAAGAAAAATCAGAAACTTTTGAATTTAAATGCAACGAATGCTGGTTTGAAATGCTGTTTGGTCGGCTTAGGATGCGACAACAGATTTCTGAAAATTCAAAATATTTAAATTTAAGTGTGAATACGATTAAAAATCTTTAAATTTCAGCTTCGATAGAAAGCAAATGATATATTACTTGCATTAATTGCCCGCGGCTATTTTACCCCCTTGTGGGTTGAATTTTAAAAAATCTTCCTTAGTGGATGCCTACGTCGTATGAGAAATACTTGTGCAAAATTTCAAATTTCTAGCCTTTGGGTTTGGCTTGTGCGTTTATACATCAGCCAATCAGCTTTGCCTTTTATATATATGATATGATTATTTAACAATATGGAAATAAAAGATAATGTGTTGCTTTACAACTAAAGAAACAACATTTAATGCTAATATTTCACAATTTAAATAATATTTTATACAAATAATTCATAAGAAATTAAATATAAGTCTCATTCCCTTGACAGTTGACATTCAATGTCAAGTCTAAAAAACAATGAGGTTACATATATAATATGTAGATTTAGTCTGTGAAAATACAACGCAATACAGACTAGAATCACAAATTAAAGAAAGAGGAACAGATAAACAGCTACATAGTTAGCTTTCGATTTTATTGCACTACTACAAGCATAAGGTGTATCCAAGATTGTGTGGAAAAGTTGTGGGCCGTTCGTTTCGCATCGTTCTATCAAAGCTGTTTCTCTGAACGTAAATGTTTTCTTCTCTGTGCTAGAATCGTGGTTATTATTGGCTGTTTTTCCATTTAACGCCGGCCTTTGTATTGTAAAAAACATGCCATTTATTATGTTATTTATACTCCCCTGCTCTCTCTCTGCAGTCGGCCGGTGCCGGACCGTAAGAGGGAGAACAGGCGTTGGTTCTCAAGTATGTGATAAACAAAAATTAGGGTCACCACACACCGAGACGCTACACGGTTATTCAAAATAGAATGCCTCCTCTGTGCTCTCTGATAGGTTATGCTGACGATGGTTTTCTTATTATTCAAGCCAATTCGCGATCTGAAATTGAAAACAAGGCCAACAAGTGCCTCAACGTAATATCGAGTTGGGGCCACAGAAATAGATTAGAATTTGCAGCACATAAAACCTTTCAAGTACTTTTAAAAGGTTCATTAATATCAACTCCTTGCATTAAACTGAAAAACATCAATGTGAAACGTAAACAGTCACTTTGTTACCTAGGACTTATTTTAGAAAATAAATTTACATTCCTGGAACATATAATACAGACCGGTGAGAAAGCTAAAAGGAATTTCTATTGTTTTACAAAAATATCAACGTCGACATGGGGCCTTTCATTTTAAACATTAAAAATAATTTATAATGCGACGTACCTCGGCAGCATATGCTATGGCGCACCGGCTTGGGCAGATAGGGCTGCAATAGGAGCGGCCCGTCGTAAACTTTTGCAAAGCCAACGTCTCGCCTTAATATTTTTATGTAGGGCATACCGTACCGTAAGTACTGAAGCACTTCCAGTCTTAGCCGGAGTCCTACCAGTAGATTTAGAGATACAGCGTCGTGCAGCACTATATTATAAAAATAAAAAAATGACTAACCCTGAGTTTTTAAGCGCGAAAGAGAGTAATAAGATAACTGGATTATTCGAGACATTAGATATTTCTATACAGAACCTAATTTCTGAGTGGCAGGAACGGTGGGACAACACTATCAAAGGGCGTCACCTATATAATTTCTTCCCTTCGGTACGCGATCGACTCTCGAAGCAATGGATAGAAATAGATCACTACGTCGCACAATTTTTGACAGGACACGGAAACTTTAAAGCGAAACTTTTTGGATTTACATTAGTCTCGTCTCCGCTATGCGAGTGTTCGACCGAAGGTAGCCCTTATGAACAAACTGCTCATCACATACTCTGGGAGTGTGATCTCTGGTATGACGAAAGAATCGAAATGTTGAACAGCGTCCATTGTGTTTCTAGGGTTGTGTACTATGAAGATCTAGTGGGCTACGCGAAGAACTTCCGAGCTTTCAAACGTTTTTGTCATAAGTACTATTGGAAACAATGCAACAATTTTTTGTCATTATAAAAGCATTGTAATTAATTGTTATATTATTAATTAAAACATTTAATTACATTCTGTCTTGTAGTCATAAAAAAAAAAAAAAAAAACATGTTATTCCCGTGGTGCTTCCCCTTTAATTCTGACTCTCACCTTCTGTGATTCAATTACTTCACAGTTACCTTGTGGGTCGTCGGCAGAGAGTTAAAATTTCTGAATCTTTTTCTGACTGGACCAACACTACTGCCGGCCTTCCTCAAGGCGGTGTTTTATCCCCATTACTTTTTGCTTTGTTTATAAATTTAATTACTCTATTTATTTCTACTTCTTTTCATTTATATGCAGACGATTTGCAAATTTATACGCAGTCAACTCTGGATGCATTGCCTGCGGCGGTGGGTGTTATGAACAGGGACTTATCGGCTATTTGTGACTGGAGCAAGGAACATGGACTACTCATTAACCCCGTTAAGTCTCAGTTAATAATACTTGGCAGTCCGGGGATGGTCTCCAGAATTGACTGGGATACTTTACCGTCGGTGTCCATCAATGGTATAACAATACCATATAGTAAGGTTGTAAAGAATCTTGGTGTGTACTTTGATGAGCATCTATCTTGGTCTCAGCAGCTGAAAGAGATTAGCAGAAAGGTTTACTCAACGTGGCACTCCCTTAAACGACTTCGGTATGTTCTGCCGGTTCCTACTAAGGTAGCCTTAGCTGAATCGTTGTTTCTCTCCCTTCTTGATTACGCGGATGTTTGCTTCATTAGCTTGACCAAAGACCAACTCAACAAAGGTTCTCTCAGGTCTGGTCTCTGAGGTTCATCTTTGGCTTGCGCAAATTTGACCGCATATCTGAGTTCCGTAACAAGCTCAAGTGGTTACCAATTCGCTTACGCCGTAATGCTCGCGTACTTTCCTTTCTTTACTCCATCCTATTTGATCCCAACAGCCCTCAATATCTAAAAGAAACCTACAGCTTTCGTTGCTCCGACAGGCAAGAGCTGCGGTCCTCTACAAATCTCCTTCTTGATATCCCCATCCACCACACTAAGTATTCCCACTCCTCATACCTTGTACAATCCGTCCTACTCTGGAACTCTCTCCCTACCCGAATAAGACAAGCCAAAACATTGAATACTTTTAAATCCTCCCTAAAAGAGTACTACCTCTTATGTGTATCTATATATTGTGTATGTATGTATTTATTTATTTATTTTATTTTATGTTTATAGTATCAAGATAAATACTTTTAGCACAATACCCCTTTCCAGCAGTTTGTTCCTTTCTTTCAAAGGTTGTCTGGAAGAAATTGCTATTTAGTAATAAGGCCGCCTTTGTGTACTATCGTAGTGTCGTTAGTATTTTTTTTATATTTGTGAGTATGTGCTGATTGTGCACAATAAAGTATATTTTCTTTCTTTCTTTCTTTCTTACTTTTTGTCATCACAATTTTTGCTGTCTCCCGCTTTGCTTGGGGAGGGAAACTGGAATACTTCCTACTCCTCAGACAATCTTCTGATTAATATCGTTGCGGGTTCCAAGACAGATTTAGCATGTCCCCCGGGCACCCCTGAGATCATATCAAAGGGTTTTTGCGGTTGGTTACCACTGTCGATCCTGGCTACACAGGAGTTGCAGTGGTGGGTAAGTGTGGTGGGCCAATTATTCAAAATAGAATTTTATTCACAATACAAGACACGTTTCATTGCAAAAGCGGCGCCGCACTACGCAGCTCGATGCAGCTCCAAATTAGAACTTGCAATCCTCTTGTGTAATGAATAAAATGCAGAGCCGGGTCGAGTCTCGGTGTGAACTGACGTTTAAGTGACTTTCCCAGTCACTCAAAATACGCTATATCAATCGTATATGGCCGAGTTTCTGACTCTTATAGGAATCGTTGTCTTACGTCAATTTCCATACTAGGTAAGATTAAGAATAAGCTATTTAGTTGAGAAATAATTACCCAATTACATTTGAAATTGAACTCTCCCACAGAGATTTTTCTAGTGGAATTGTTAAGAGGTCTTCAATAGGGACTCTCGAACAGAACTGCGCGATAGCTGTAAATAAAATTTGTTATGATATTGTTAAAATTTGTGATCAAACCCAGCATTCTATTCGCCTAACGGTATGTGCGTTGGTTGGTTGCATCCAATTTAAGGCGTTTTTAAAAATGAAATTGTGGCAGGAGTCAGGACAGGACGGCGCTACTCACGCATCACGTAATATACAGCACGCAAAAAATTAAATTTATCGAATGGGATCCTATTTTCTTTTTTTATAGGTATCGTCATCGACTATCCTTTAAAACATATTAAAAATTATGGTTATATCACTAGACAGGTTGTTTTGTTTCATTTCAAAGTTTGAGCGCTCTTAATGAAAAACCATTTATTTGATTTGGATCGAAAACCTAGCCGATGCCAACTCCACTATTTGTTATGCTTGTAGATAAAAACTAGCTACTTTTTTTTAATTTATTTCCCTAAGTCAGAAATACTAACTTGAAAGCCAAAATATTCAGCAAAAATATACCACAAATGGAGTTTTTGTTAAAACAACACAATAAAACATTTAAAGCGCTATATGAAATGAATAAAATAACATTTTTGGCACCGGTTATTTGAACTGTACGAAATACAGCCTGCAATGTTTGGCTTTACAAATTATATTTTATGGCTCTCACATTTTATTCTGTGTGGCAATGCTAATCAATAAAACCTTTTTAACTCTCCAAAAGTATCATAAGTCACATTTGCTACGCTAAAAAAACGAATGAATGCAATTTTCTAGCAAGAGGTCGTTGCTTACGAGCAAAGTGCCATAGGTACCCACTGACCATCCAGCCTGCAAATCCAATGCCGCGGCCTTGAAGCGGACTTGTAGGCAAAATGTCACTATTGCCGCTAATGACGGCCAATAAGTACAAAAAAAAAACACATTGTCGTTTTTAGTAAAGGCTACTAACTATGACTCGTCTGGTACTAATTTAGTAGGTAGTAGCAAGAATTAAAGAAAGAGGAACAGATATACAGCTATGTAGTTAGCCTTCGATTTGATTGAACTACAAGCATATGGTGTGTCCTTATTGTGTGGATGAATACTGTGGTCCGTTGAAGCGGACGCCAAAATTTTTAAATTTGGACCGATTTGGATCGCTTCTTGTAAGCTATTTCTCTGTACATAATAGTATTAACACACGTACGGATTTGGTCCGTAGCAGACCACGGATTTGGTTGCCAACTTAGGGGTTTCTCCCTAAAATTAGGGATAAAATTCCTCTAGGCTCTAGAGTCTAGGGGGAGGATTTTTTAGGTTATTTTTTAGAGGTTTGTATTGTATTGTTTTAAATTAAATTAAGCTATTGATCTATATAACATCGACAAGCGATTTGAAAAGTCAACCTGGAGAATACAAACTTTTGGAAGTCTATTTTAATGTTTAAGGGACAGAATAATAATACAGAATATTATTTTGTCATTACTTGTTTATCAGTTTATTTAAGTTTAGAAAAAAGTTTTCTTGAGAGTGTGAACAGTGAACACTGCACATAAATCGGAATGAACACACATAAATAGAACTCTGTGCTAATACAATAGGGCTGAAAATCAAACACACGAGTGTCGTGCCGTCATAATGGTCTGCTCCAAACCATGGCTTGGTATGGTTTGGTACGTGTGTAAGCATTCTTAGTATATATTTTTTCCAGGCTTTTGGCCAGTATATAAAAAGTATGTCAATGATTTGAGGACTGAGGACTATGAGTTATGACGTACATTTGGCGAAAAAATCTTCATACAAGAAAAAGGTAGGCCACTCTTGATTTCCGAATATTTTGACAATTATCAAACCTCGGCCTCTACATGCCTCGTCTATAATAGAATATACGTCTATGGTTTTTCAAATCGGGACTCTTACATACAAATAGAAAAATAACCTAAAAGGTTTTTCCTTAATGATAACAATTACATACATCTATCGATATAATATTGTATCCGATGAAAAAAATTGATTTAACTGATCTACAGTCCGTTCAGAGTCATTTTACCTGTGAGTTTCTACGAAGGTGATCCTTATGTCGTTGGCATAAAGGTCCTTTCAGAGGTAAAATAACTCTGAACGGACTGTAATAGCACGTGTAACCTTCATAACATACTGAAATCAAACCGGTCATTAAAATTTTCTCCATCAAATCAATATCGACCTTAACACTTAGATGTAGAGTTCATATTTAATTGGCTACTGATGTATTTCCATCTACCCTTTATTAAAATAATTGTGCGTGACAGTTTTGATAAGACGTTTAGTATTGATATAAAATATGCTTGGAAATACGGCGGGCGTGGAATCAATATCTCTGACTGTTAATATCTACATCCTATATCAATATTTGTGGGTCAATTACCTTTTAAATGGTAGATCACTTTAATTTATAAATGATCGAAATGTCACCTTTTTTGTTTTGTTCAACGCTCAGAGGATCAATTCTGCTAAATAAAACCTGCAATAATACGATTACAATCAAGTCCCGATACGCTAAAACTGTCAAACCGGTATTCCCGTAAACATTAAAGCAGCGTCAAACGCGTCCTGATTGGTCCAAAACTCCAACCGGCACAAAATCAGTTTACGATAACAAGTTTCGCTTCACTTATATATACAGTCAAAGTAAAATGAAAGTCTGCTTTAATTACGAGAATTGAGCTTCTGGTATATTTTTGTTTACTTATGACACTTTCTTAAATTCAATATAAATTACTTTAATTTTTAAAAGAGTAGATAAAGCGTAAATCGTAATAGTACAATAAGTATATCAAAGTTTCGGGTTCAATCGACAACGCACTTGTAACTGAGTCTCTGGTGTTACAGAAAGTGCGCCCTACGGCTATTGCTTTCCATTGGGCGCGGGCGATCCATTTGCACGTTTGCCTGTCCATAAGCAAATCATTTTCTTACAAAATTGCCTAAATAATCGCTGAAAAACATTTTTCTCCCACCGAATTAGTATCTATGGATGCTTTCATATCAATCTGGTCCCTTGGTAAGTTCTCGAAGAACTCATGTTACAGGTACCAGACAACGGAAATATATTTAATAGTTTTTATATTTTATTTATTTTTAAGATTGTTTTAAACACTTACGGATTGTGTCATGGTGCACTTGCTTACCATTACAGGAATGTATTGAAATTGTAACAAGAAAGCTTAGAGAATAGAACTTACCTGTTGAATATGCAGAATTATTAGAACACTGCCTTACACAAGCATCTACAAGCAAGTAGATGGTGTAGCGATGGGCTCCCCAGTTTCTCCCGTTGTTGCATATTCATGGAAGACTTCGAGGAGGCTGCTCTTGTGACCTCACCTATACAACCCAGGTTCTACAAGCGGTACGTGGATGATACTTTCACAATTTTACCATCTGACAAAGTAACCATATTCCTAAATCATTTGAACAGTCTCAACCCCAAAATACAATTCACTATGGAGTTAGAGACCAATAACTCTTTAGTTTTCTTGGACGTATTAGTAATAAGGAATCCCAATGGCACCTTAGGTCACACTGTGTATCGCAAACCTACACATACTAATAGATATTTAAATGGTGAGTCCCACCACCATCCTTCACAGCTATCTACAGTTGGCAAAACTTTGTTTAGAAGAGCTTGAAGAATCTATGTTCAGCAGCATTTGGAAACTGAGCTTCATCATGTCACATAAGTTCTACGTGACAAGAAGCTTCGAGTCCCACGCCTGCATCACAGTGACCGAGTGAAACCAGTCACTGTCGAACGAATACCTGCAGTTCTACCTTTTATGAAAGGAGTCACTGATAAAGTTGGCTATATTCTAAGAAAAGCTTCTATAAAAAAATATTTCAAGCCGCCCAAAAAGATAAGTCAATTTTTACCACCAGTGAAATGTAACATAGGGCAAACTAAAAGATCCATCAACACCCGCGTAAGGAACACATCGCAGATGTTAAACACCGTCGCAATAATAATTGCAATTTGCGAACACACACTGGATCAACCTCGCCAATACATAAGATTTGATAAGCCACAATTACTGGCAAAGGAGCACCGTTATCGCCCAAGAATGATACGCGAGGCGTGAATTAAAAAGTACCCTAATTTTAACCGAGAAGATGGATGGGTGCTGCCATCTTGTTAGGATCGAATAATTAACAAAATAAAATGTCATTTAAAATCACCGCGGCTTCAAGATACTGTTAGTATGTTTTGCGTGGATCGGAACACAAATAATGATTGAAGAATCTTCAGGTAGTTTGAACAACTTCAACAAATTGGACAATTGCCACCTCAGTCCTCCTGCGACCACGGCTGCTGGAAAGTAGCCGAAATGTCGGGAAAATAAGAAATCAATATATTTTTAAGATTTTTATTATATAATACACATGCATGACCAGACCCAGGAACAAAGAAAACTCATTGTTCCCTGGCGGGATTCAAACCCGCGACCTCCGGCTTTAGCGCCAATGCGCTGACCTCTGAGCCACAGAGGTCGTCCGGTCGACCGAATATATACACAAAAGCTTGTTTCGGAGATTTTGTGCACAATTTCCCATAAATTAAAGCGTTAAGCTGGACATTATTTAATATTCAAGACTTAGCACTGTCCTTCGTGTTGAGATCACAAGCACTAAGCCGTTTTAAATTTTTGTCATAATCTCGAATTTACAATCTAGGGATGCTCACAAAGTTTATGCTTTCAATTTTTTTATTTCTTGCAATTTATCAATTATATTCAGCTCATACCTACTGTAGGTATATTTTGAACTTAATAAATACTGATTCTAAGCCAATGATATTATGTTACTTAAGTTTGATTAAACTCCGAAGTATTCGTAAAATGTTGGAAGTCACAATAATCAAGCGTGCATCGAGATATTTAAATTCTTATCGGGAGAACACAAAACAAAACACCACTCTAAGAAGTGACATTTGTCTTTAACAAACTATTTAATAAAATATAAAAATATCCAATTCAATAAAGCAAAACTTTTATTGTACAGTTGGGTACAGGTAGTATATCAATAGCTGTACCCAACAGATGGTGTTCTGACTTTTGACTATGAACTGGAATAAATAAATAAACGATTACCTACATACAGTAATACACCTACAGTTACTACACTTACAGGCTACAAGCTACACCCACTTACCTACAATTTACAACTTACACGTACTACCTACCCCTACAACCTACAGGACAGCTGGTGATGTGTAAAAAGTGTTAACGACCACTGGAGTTTGAAGGTTATTACGGTACTAATATAATTAAATAATGGGGATTAGTGTTAGAAGAGTGAAAACTGTGGGTTAGGGTATATCTTTATTGCAAAATTATAGCAAATTAATAAGAGAAATTGTCCGGGCCACCCTTATCACTTGGGGTGCAAAACATAGCTTGCAACCTATTCTCATACCTATCGAATACACCGGCAACATTTCATAAAAATATGTCAAGCCAATTCGGAGGAGTTCTCTAAGGGTATATTTACACCGAAACGGCAGCGGAGCGGCCAACATCATAATGTATACCTTTTGTCAATGCTATAAAACACAGTTTCACGTGAGACAACCGCCGCTGCTCACGGCCGCCGATGGTCTCTAGCGGCCGCGGGACGTTTCCATTTTCTGAAGCGATAATAATAACATTAATAGTAATGCAGATAAAGTTGAAAAATGATATGACAGAGATGCTGCTGACCGCTCCGCTGCCGTTTCGGCGTGAATTGACTCGAACAAACACTGTAACACGAGAATTTTATAAGACTAGCTTTTGCCCGCGGCTCCGCCCGCGTAAACATAGTATCCCACGGGAACACTGTACTTTTTCGGATAAAAAGTAGCCTATGTGTTAATACAGAACCTCAATTATCGAATTTAAAGTAGACTTTCATATTACTGTGATTGTATTATAAGTGAAGCACTTGTTATAATAAACTGATTTTGTGACATTTGGACCAATCAGGAGCTGCTGTACCGTTTACGAAAATACCGGTTTGACAGTTTTAGCGTGTCGGGACTTGATTGTAATTGTATTATTGCAGGTTTTATGTAGCAGAATTGACTCTCTGAGCTCATACTACTACCATAGCAAATTTCATCGAAATCTATTCAGTCGTTTTTGCGTGAACGAGTAACAAACATCCATCTATCCGTCCATACACCCATCCATCCTCCCAAAATTTTATATTTATAATAGTAGTAGGATTTCTATCGCTACACCACTCTTATCCATTTATTATCATTATCTTGGCTTATATTTGATATTAACACTGGAGCCAAAAATGTACATTTGTATGTTAATAACAGTGTTAAAAACAGCTTTCTCCCCCGGGTATTGTTGCGAATGAAACGGGATATTCTTTTGAAATGAAATTCTTCGTTTTATTGAGTTGAGATGTTGAGTCTATTGAGTTTATTGAGCGTCTGACGCGTTACGTGCGATCTTTAGACAATAAGATCCTATACTATATTAGACTATAGGATTCTGTACTATAATAGGAATTTTAGTGAGAACGAAATGTAATGAATGGCGAATATTGTGAATATAGGAATATCGAAATAAATAGTAACTTGTTGTAACTTATTCGTATACTGTAACGAGACAATCTTGTATTTATATATAATCGGTTTCTCGAAAACGGCTGCAAGTATTACCATGAAATTTAGTATGCAGAGAGTTTTGGGGGAGAAAATCGATTTAGCTATCATCGTCGATCGTCTTATCCCTTGGAAACTGCGCATTTCTATGGTATATATGTTTTTCTTTTGTCGTGCGATAATAATTTCGATCGTATTATGTCAGTCCGATTGGCAGTTTGGTATGCGTATGTATTGCTTTGTTCAAAAAATCGGAATGTAGTGGCTTCGAATCCCGGTCAGATAAATGTTTTTGTGCTTCTTTTTATTTTTATAAATTTATTAGGACTCCGAGCAAAGCTCGGTAACCCAGGTACTAAATTTTTTGTTAAGATATAAGTATTTCCAAATTGAATATAAGTTAAATGAGCTACCGACAACGAATAGGAATGTGCGGAAAAACCAGCAATGGTTTTAAATGATAAATAAATAAATATTAACTTTATTCACCAAAAAAAAAAAAACATGAAATCGTAAGTCGCATGTTTATGTAACACTGTTTAAAGATTAAGTTTAATTTTTCATATCTTTTGTTTAAAAAAAAACTATCGGCTGACTGAGGCTTCATAATAAATTGACAACGTTCAATGATTTGGACTTTTACGTTAATAGTGTTGACTGATGACTCCACTTTAGCTGAAACGTTCGATAATAATAAATGATAAATAATGATACTTATCAGTTATTATTATTAATAATTCCAGCTAAAACGGAAAACGCAATACCTAATAATTGCATCGATTAATGTCAATTCAGTGAAACCACTGACCAGTATGGTAAAAATATCTATGTCCTAGGAACCTAGGCTATCTATTTTTTAAAAGCTATCCTAACTTAATTACATAATAATAAAATGTTCATCTTTACCACATATTTTAAGGTAAAAAATAAATTCATTAGTCAAATGAATACAATGTCTTTTAAACCTAATGCAGTTTAAAATTTAAAAATTTTTAGCTTGATAAAGGTGAATGAAGCCTGAGGCAAACTGATACGATGGAAACTTGCTACGTTATAATTTTAATGAAATTACAACTTCTATGCAGCTTAGCCTTGGAAAGGAATTTTATAATCCGCATTATCCTGTTATCGTTTATTTTCTTTTATCTTTTACTAGCTGCCCCGACAGATGTCTGTCTTAATTATGTTCAATCGTTATTTTTATTTTTTAGTATTTTTCTCGCAAGGTTTCTAATATTTCCCACTTTCCTGAACATCCGCGATTATTTCCAAGATCAAGACTAGCCAAATCGGTCCAGCCGTTCTCGAGTTTTAGCAAGACGTTGGAATTGCAATCCATTTTTAGAGTTCCGTAGTTCACATCTCGGAACCCTTATGGTTAGTGCTAGAAAGATGAAACTTTGCATGGATATGTGTTGTTTATTGTTGGGCGAGGTGATCAGGGTTCCAGGGTGCTCACGTAGTAGAGTTGTGGATGTGCAGGAAGACTAAGGAACGACCATACTTGTAGACGGACTTTTATTTTGGTATTCAACACACGACATCTTTATTACAATCTGAATGCACGACCGTCGACATTCTCACAGATTAACTATTTTGTTTAACTCAAAACATTGCCAGACTATAGAGATAACTTACACAACATGTGTATTGACCACGTCGACAAAGATAATGAAGTAATAAGTAAACATGTAAAATACTGGTATAATGGAGCGGAACCCTACGCGGAAGAGCTGGACTCGCATTTGACCGGTTTTATATATTATATATGAAGATTACAGGAATGACGTATCTTTCTTTAACACGTTGAACTAAATGTGATGAAACTTTTTTTTTTATTCTGTTTTATTTTAGGGATTTAAGCGCACAGTGGCTATGTCTATGCCATCGTGCAAGAAAAATATAAACTTATCTAACTATACTTTGTATACTTTTGTAGATAAGAAAAAAATATATTTCCTATTTATAAAAGTATACAAGAATTTCACAGAAGTTGAATTATGTTCAGCCAATAGAAATAGAAATAGAAATCATTTATTTGCATAAATAAGGTACAATATGGTGTTACAGTTTAGGTTCATTAGATCCTTCTTATTTTGACTTTTAAGTGGCGTGCAAATTTTCGTTTAAAGATTATTATACTTACAACCACTGCATCTTAAAAAAACTGTCTAAAACTTAAATCATAAGGACATAATATCAGTCATACATTTGTTAGCATTTTTTTATTGTTTTTTTGTATTTGTTTGTATTATTATTGTTTTAATTATTTTTTATTGATATTTCAATTTGTCATTATTATGAAGTTACAATTAAATCAATGTCAATGTATTAAATTTGATGTCAGTAGTTAATAATAATAATCGTTATAATAGAGACAAGTCAACATTTACATATTTTTGTAATTTTTATAACATACTTAGTTGCCTATTTGTAGTATGTAAATTTTTATCAGGTTAACAATTCGACTACTCTAATTTATTTGTTTATCATTAAAATATTCATTAATTTTATAGTAACATTTTTTGAGTAATAATTTAAATGTCATTTTAATAAAGTATAATTTTTATTTTTGTATTCTTCAGGTAATTTATTGCCATACAGTTTGCACTATTAGAGTAGGTATTCTTTTTTTGTATGGGGACAATTGATTTGTTTTTTCTTATTTGCCTTTGACTTAAATTATTGATCTCAAATAACTCATTATGCTTTTTAACAAATTTTAACATTTCAAATATGTAAAGACACGGTATGTAGTGGTAGAATATTGTATTTCTGAAACAGTGGTTTGCAGCTATCTAACCTCCAATATTGCATTAAAAATACCCACGTTCATTGGGGATATTTTAAGGGAATTTGGTACCTCGTTTCTTTTGTCAGTATATCGGACACATTCCACCAAGACATGTTGCACATCTTATGGTTTTCCGCACGTTTATGATGAAACTTTGGTATTTTAGTTGATAACATAATATGAAAATCCAATGTTTGCTGAGTATATAGCTCATTTTATACATCAAATAAATGTCTTCCTCGATACAGATAGGTATCAAAAATATCACAAAGCACAAATAGTAAAGTTTAAACTTAGATACTCGTACTATCGAACATGTTGCCGCTCGACCAGGCATATGATGAAAATCGCTTAACAGCGAGCAAAAGCAAGTTGAAGCGTACGCACGCACGCATACTCTGCAGACTTGGTTGAACTACGTATTTACACGTGTAAATACGTAGTTCAACCAAGTCTGCAGTCGTTGCGGTCACTATATTTGTGTTTAAATATTTGTCGATATTGTACATTGGTTTTCGGATGACTAGAATTTCTATAATAAAGGCGAAGTCACCACATAGATGTTTGCAAAATAACTTCGCCAGGGTGTTATAATGGTAATCCTAAATTGTGTCCATGATCCGGTATGCAGTAATGAAAATCCAACTTAATGCGACCGCACATTATTCACGCATTCACGAAATGTCTTGGAAAACAACTGCAGAGAAAAGACGGTATTCAAGTAAAGTAAGGCACTGCAATGCACGGATAGATCCATAAAATATTGGCTACCTCTTATACGACGGTCATACTAACGAGTAATGCCGTTGATTGTCGCGTTGATTTGAACGTTAAAGGGTGGTGTCACAACGATGTACTTATCGGCATCATTAATAACTATATTTTTTTATAAAAACTATACCCCGACTATGTAAATTATAGAGCCTATTTTACCCGGGCTATTTTATCGAATCTATTGACATCTCATTTATTAAAATCGGACCAGTAGTTTAGGCCCTACGGTGTAACTAACATACATTCATGTATTTATGTATATTTACATAGACTGCCAAAATTATTACCCTTCCTTTTGGCTTCGCCGTAGTCGGGTAATAACGAAATTAGATCGCTATATATAATAGGTCTTTACCTATGAAATTGCGGTTCTGCAATACTGGCCATTTCAAATCAAAATAATTTTGGTTTGGCTAAGAATTCTAATTTCAAATTAATTTTATTTTAAAAACATGGAATTCTTTTTCCAAAAGTAGTCATTTGTTTATTGATCAGTGTTACATTTTCATCGCATTTCAATCTTTTTCGTCATCGTCGTCGTCGTTTGCTCGCTTCCTTTCTGGAAATTTCGACCTGAAAAATGAACCACGCGGTCGTCCAAAGACAATGACGAATTAAAAGCGATTGTGGAAGCTGATGGTACACAATCTACGGCTGAATTAGCAGCAGCTTTGGACGTTAGCGTCAAAACAATATTGGTCCATTTGCGTCAAATTGGCAAGGTAAAAAAGCTTGACAAATGGGTGCCCCACGAACTCAATGATCGCCAGCGCGAAGTACGCATCGAGACGTGCCTTGCACTGCTCAACAGACACATCAATGAAGGAATTTTGAACCGCATTGTTACCTGCGATGAAAAATGGATTGTCAATCGCTCGTCTCCGCTGCTCCTGCACGACAACGCGCGACCTCATACTGCACAGCAGACGGTCTCCAAGTTGCAAGCACTGGGGTTGGAAGCTCTCCGTTATTCGCCCTACTCACCAGTCCTTGCGCCTACTACTACTTATTCCAGATATTTTTTTGGATAACTTCTTGGCGGGAAAAAAATTCAATACCCGAGAGGCAGTACAAAATGCCTTTGAAGAATTTGTTGCCTCCCGTCCTGCGAATTTCTTTAAGAAGGGCATCAATAAACTGCCACTGTTATATCAAAGATGCATTGATTGCATGGGTGATTACTTTGATTAATACAAATAAAAAATACATGAAAAAAATTCGTTAAAATTTTATCATACAAAACGGCAATTTCATAGGTAAAGACTTATTATCATTATCAAATAAACGGCGTTTACTTGCAATGTGTGTATAACGTCCTTTTTACCCGACTACGGCGAAGCCAAAAGGAAGGGTAATGATTGTGGCAGTCTGTATATGTTGTCCGTTTCCGATAGCACAGAAACATATAAATATACAACAATTACTCGTTTAAAGGTATAAGATTTTTATCAATAAAAAATTACCTTACTTTTTAACAAATTTTTTGTTTTCCAAATTACTTCCCAGTTTATCATATCTTGTATAAATTAACTTTTATAATTGTCTTGTATCAAGCCCCCGAGGTCTGTTTGGTTTTAGAGAACTTTCTTCATTACACAATTCGTTTTCAAGTTCTTTCATCTCGATGTGAGCTATTATAATTAAAATGGAATGAAATAACATACGAAATAACTAAAATTCTATAAAAATACTATAACCCTACCACGTAAATTATATAGCCTATGTTACTCGGACTATTATTACGAATCTACTGACACCTCATTGATTAAAATCGGACTAGTACTTTAAGCGCTACGATGGAACAAACATACACAGACTGCCAAAATCATTACCCTTCCTTTTGGTTTCGCCGTAGTCGGGTAAAAAGGACGTTATACAATGACCATATTGCAAGTAAACGCCGTTTATTTGATAATGATAATAAGTCTTTACCTATGAAATTGTCTTTTTGTATGATAAAATTTTAACGAATTTTTTTCATGTATTTTTTATTTGTATTAATCAAAGTAATCACCCATGCAATCAATGCATTTTGATATCGCAGTGGC
Organism: Phengaris arion; assembly: GCA_963565745.1. Classification (NCBI taxonomy): domain Eukaryota; kingdom Metazoa; phylum Arthropoda; class Insecta; order Lepidoptera; family Lycaenidae; genus Phengaris; species Phengaris arion. The sequence goes on along the minus strand of OY751446.1, from coordinate 4,038,635 downwards.
AATTTATTGATGCCCTTCTTAAAGAAATTCGCAGGACGGGAGGCAACAAATTCTTCAAAGGCATATTGTACTGCCTCTCGGGTATTGAATTTTTTTCCCGCCAAGAAGTTATCCAAAAAAATATCTGGAAAAAGTATAGGCTGTAGGCGCAAGGACTGGTGAGTAGGGCGAATAACGGAGAGCTTCCAACCCCAGTTCTTGCAACTTGGAGACCGTCTGCTGTGCAGTATGAGGTCCCGCGTTGTCGTGCAGGAGCAGCGGAGACGAGCGATTGACCAATGCTGGTTGGAGATGTGCCAGCTTCTCCAACATTGTGTTCAGTTCTTCACAGTACATATCTGCAGTAATGCTCACCCCGCTCACACCGCCGTTCGTTAAAATAGGCGAAAATTTCCCGTGATGTTGTTTTGAATTCTATTGGGATATTGCATTACAATTCGAAAGGTACAAAAAAACCTTAGGGAGTTGTAAGTCACGTAAAAGGTTGTAAGTACAAAGTTAAACAAATCAATCGCGTATCGATCTCACGCATAATACATGAGCCGACGAGAACTACGCCTTTTCTGGGCTAGGACTTAGAACCACTCGCTATGGGAATCTGAATATCTATCCTACATCTATTAAAAATGTGAAAGAAGAAGATGGATGTATGTATTTATGAATGGATGGATGGATGTTGTTAATCTTTCACACAAAAACTACTGAACGTATTTCGATGAAATTTCGTATGGCAGTAGTTTAGGCTCTGGATTAAAGTATAGGCTACTTTTTATCCTAAAAAATTACAGAATTCCCTTGAGATACGCAATACTAAATTTTCGCAGGAGAAAACTAGTATTCTTTACTTATAAAAATGTAACTGAACTTCTAAATAACTAGATATTGTTTATTGACAAGCTTTCATCCGCTTGGTCGCTTTTTTGTATAGCAGGTACAAACCACGATCGATATTATGATCGTGGTTTGTACTAGGCAATTAATATTTCTATATGGAAATGTTATACAATGTATAAAAAAATATCTATTTGCGAAAGACATTTAAGATGATATGACTACTTTTAAGTGGTTCGTATTAACATAGATTATATATAATATTAACAAACAACAAATAATAGCAAAATAACAGATCATAATAAAAAAAGAACAGGTGTAAGGCAGTGCAATGCGAACAGCTGTCGAAAAGGACTCCACTCAGGTGTACTCGCGGCATAGTACTCAACTATACCGCAATTCCTGGTGTTCTGTGGATCCTCGTAGTTGTCAGGCGACCGACAGATACACACTAGCAGCATCATATAAGTCACACACAATAACAATATGGGATATACCTACATATATATAAAATATAGAATTAATACAAATTAACAAAATGGCGATAAAATATATAATATTATCAGAAAATAGTAATAAAATAAATAGATAAAATTATTTATGAATATCAGTAATTATATATTGTGTATTATTTGACAAGTCAGTGTACGTCTTAGGAAAATATTAATTACTACATAGACGTTGCCTGCGACTTCATGCGCGTACAAGGTGATCTCGTGGGAACCGTACATTTTGCCGCGATAAAGAAACCTACGTCCTTCTCCGTGGTCTACTTTATATTTGTGCCAAATTTCATTTTGATCGGTTAAGTAGTTTTTATATGAAAGAGAAACAACCAAACAAACGAACTCACTTTCACATTTAAATTAGTAAGGATTAATATTGATGTCATAGATTAGGAATAAACAGATAGGAGGGACAGATTAAAAAGCTTACAATCTATTTTCATACCTACCGAATATATCACACAATATGTAGGTGAAATTTTGTAGGGTACAAAATTTCATAAAAATAGGTCAAGCCATTTCGGAGGAGTTCTGTAACACTATGACATATTAATTTCATATGTAAGAAGGTAAAATACTATACATCAGGTAAACAGAAGTAACCCCAAGCACACACCGTTCCAGAGTAGCTTATGATTAAAATACACATTCCTGGCGGCCAACAAAGCATTTCTAGATTTCTAGAGCATATATTTTAAAACCCTATTATTCCGCGGTCTGTCCGGCTTATGTCTATTATTTGTCTGGCTTAAACTAACATAAAATTTCTTCTATACTGTGTTCCAATTCAATGTACTTACTCAATATTAATGTAAACAAAAAATTAAATTCGACCAAATTAATTTGTCATTGTTATTCTATTTTGCGTGGTGAATGAGGGTCAGTTCATACCGAAACGAGACGACACGCGACGCGGCGCCGCATTTTTAAAATAGCGATTCAATACACAAGAAGATACTAGTTTGACATTCCACCTCTCGCAATTAAGCGTGTTTCTGCTTGGGTAGTGAATAAAGTTCAATTTTGAATTGGTATATTAAATATGCAGGGCAGTGTCGCGTATCGTCTCGTTTCGGTGTAAGCTGACACTGAGTGACATTTAAATTGGAAACATTATGGCCGCCTGTTTTGAGTTTTGTTTGCATTTAGACATTGACATAGACATTTGCATCGAAAGGGGACGAAAGAAACACAACTAAGTTCATCGTAATCATCAGCCTATCGCCGTCCACTGCTGACCGTAAACCATAAGTTATTCAGTACCTCGGTTACCGAGATAGACGATAAAAAAAGCAAGAATCACAAAAATATTTTACCGGGGTTCGAACCCACCACATCCGAATTTCCGAACAACGCAAAAATTGACAATCGACCTGACATATTAGAGTCGAAATTATTGATATATTGTTGCACGAAGAAATAAAAAGCATATATAACCTAAAAATGCGCAGTTTCCCACCAAGTCCTGGCTAGATCGATTTTTCTCCCCCAAAACTCCCTGCATACTAAATTTCACGGTAATACTTCCAGCAGATTTCGACAAACCGATTATATTTATATATACAATATTGTCTCGTTTAAAGATGACGAGCTTCTAGTAGATAATTTTATTTTTCGATAGATAAGTACTTGTAATCCACGCCTGAAATAGATGATAGTCAATATCTATCCAATTTCAGCTATCTAAGATCTTTCAATCCATTTTCAGAAAGCACATTGTTAGCAACGATTATAGGATTTACATTTCTATGGAAGATTTATCGAGCGAAGCAGAAATATATAAATATATCTTCGATAATAGAGACGACACTATTGCGAGCTAAACTGTTTTATAATACTCTTAGATTTGTGAGTAAATACACATTATATTACCAAACAAACTTACGCAACCAAATGACATTGAGGCTTTTTACCCGATGTTTAAAAAGTGACGACCACAAACCAAAATTATGTCAGATTGTACGATTTTCATTCACATTTAATTTCCTGTAATTATTCAGAGTCATCTTTTATATGAATATTCGTTGAAATTAGTTAAAATATCACGGTATTTATCCTACCCCCTGTAGTTAAGAGATCTATGTCGTGGTAATCCAGATGCAATTACGCTTACACCTAACCTATAAATAATTAATTTTATCTCTGGTCGCCGCGGATAATTGTTCCATAGTAAAATTCCCATTGTCCTTTCGTATGGGTACAAATTGAATTTAGCAATTGGGCATGGTAGACGAATTCCGAAACCATAGTCGTCAATGCCGTACAATATCCATTATAAAATAAACTATACCCTTAACTATTTTCAAAGTAATGGGTAAGTTATTCAGTTAGGTATATTATATTATCACATATTTCATTAACATTCCACAAATATCCCCAATCATCTAGTGATCGTTAATATAAATTCCCCGACAGTAGTTCGTGTCTGCCCTTATAACATTTAGCCAGTTACTCATTTCATTTGGTATATAATAACTTTTGTTGACGACGTTACTTGGTAGCGTAATTGGTATAAGCTAGCGAGTTCAAATTCCAGCATAGCGTAGACTAAATTTCGTTCCTGGGTCCTTCCTTTAGTCAAGATGCAGTACATGCGTTCGAAAATAAAATGTATGGGATTTGACATAAGGCATCGCAAGCGACATGTCAAATCCTATACATTTTTGATTTCAAACTTAGCCGTCGAAATTATCGAATACATCTTGACTAAAGGCCCTGGCAAAAGACCGGATTGAGAATAGCAAAGTACATTAAACAATATTGTACTTGACTATGCTAGTGGCAGGTTGCGGAAAAGTGACATCTATTATTTTCGGTGTTAATTATGTAATGAAATTAATAACTAGTTTGTTTGGAAACGCAATATGCTAACAGATAAATGATAGATGTCGTTTTCACGTTATAAAAACCAAAAACATAATATTTTTTTCTTAATATATTTAAAATATAAATAGTATAGAGCAGTAATTCCCAAAGTGGTCTAGGTGGACCCCCAGGGGTACACGGGAGACTCGTCGGGGTCTACGTTGGACATGACAAAAAATGCGGGTCTACAATAGTAAGCAGGGGTGCATGAAAATCAATTTGATTTCGATATTGAAGAACTAAAATGTTGGCTTGTTATTTTAAATAATATGATACCTAAATTAAACCTTCTCAATAAGACAATTATCTCCTATCAATATAGGCAGATAATATTTTAAGAAGCTCAGCGACTGTTACTTGTAAAAACTTGCATATTCCATATTCAGTACAACGCGTCGAGACTTGTTGCCGCGCCGGCCGCCGCCGTCCCGTCCGCAATGCGTGTTCAAACGTGCAAATTAATACGCCTTGTGGTGTATGTACTTGCAATCTTTTATGAACGTGTTTAATTCTTTACAAATATAAATACGAATGTCAAGGATAAACGTTACTCATTTGTTTCCGAAATTTCATAAAGATAAGTGAATCGATATTAGTGATTACCAGTGTCGGAAAAGTAAGTACCTACCTACCTATTTGTACACCTACCTACCTGCCTATATAATATAATATCGCGTGCCTAATGCTAAAAGGGCGCATTTTTCAACATTTTGTATTAAAACTTGAATTTTCTTATTTGTTATTTACCGGTAGGTAATTGATACGAAACATGACCGAATCTAAAAAGAAGTGTCATCAGTAGAGTTGAATATTTAAAATTTGGTTTTCTTCCATCACAGGCAGATAAAAGACCATGCCATGACATGCCTTTTATGCAACAAAGTTTTGAGCAATGACTCTATGAAACCATCAAAGCTGGAAGACCACCTAAAAAGGTGTCATCCTGATAAAATAGGTAAACATTTAAAATATTTTCAAACAATAAAGGAAAAATATGAAAAGAGACCCACCGCGCACAGTATGTTCGCTTCAACGTCTGAAAGCAACGATGATGGCTTGCAGGCCATCTTACAATATCTCATTACTTATAGCAAAATCTGAAAAACCGCACACCATTGGAGATCAGTTAATTTTACCTGCTGTTGAAGAGGTTTTAAAAGCTGTTCTGCACAAATGTTCATTTGACATACTCAAAAGAATTCCTTTGAGTAACAACACTGTACAAAGACGTATTGATGAAATGAGCTCTAATGTTGAAAGTTTCTTGTGTGATTATCAGCAAACAACTCATTTTTCTATTCAACTGGACATGCATGACATGCCTTTTATGCAACAAAGTTTTGAACAATGACTCTATGAAACCATCAAAGCTGGAAGACCACCTAAAAAGGTGTCATCCTGATAAAATAGGTAAACATTTAAAATATTTTCAAACATTAAAGGAAAAATATGAAAAGAGACCCACCGCGCACAGTATGTTCGCTTCAACGTCTGAAAGCAACGATGATGGCTTGCAGGCCATCTTACAATATCTCATTACTTATAGCAAAATCTGAAAAACCGCACACCATTGGAGATCAGTTAATTTTACCTGCTGTTGAAGAGGTTTTAAAAGCTGTTCTGCACAAATGTTCATTTGACATACTCAAAAGAATTCCTTTGAGTAACAACACTGTACAAAGACGTATTGATGAAATGAGCTCTAATGTTGAAAGTTTCTTGTGTGATTATCAGCAAACAACTCATTTTTCTATTCAACTGGACGAGTCAAATTTACCTGGCATTATTATTGGCATATGTTCGATTTGTTATGGGCGAAGAAATTCATGAAGAGCTACTATTCGCGAAAACTTTGAAGACGGACACTCAAGGTGAATCAATATTTAATGTCCTGAGTGATTTTTTTGCCATGGTCGGGCGATATCGTGGGTTTATAGGCCATCTTAAAAGAATTATACCAGAGGTAACTGTAATTCACTGTGTTATCCACCGACAACATCTAGTAGCGAAAAATTTGAGTGATAAATTGCACCAATCGCTTCAATTTGTAATGAATGCAGTTAACAAAATTAGAAGCAATGCATTGAATACGCGCTTATTTGCACAATTGTGCGATAAAAATGATGAAAACTTCCAACGATTGCTGTTACATACCGTAGTACGCTGGGTGTCGAAAAGTGCATGTTTATCAAGATTTTACACACTTTTTGACTCAGTTTTAGAATTTCTGGAAAGTAAAGATCCTGATTTAAAAAAAATTTAATCAATTTTAAATCAGACATCGCGTATTTGACAGATTTGTTCAAAAAAATTCATGACCTCAACTTACAATTTAATAAAAACAAAGAGTGTAATATCAGATTTTATTGGTAAATTAAAATTTATGAAGGAAAATATTGGTCGGCGCGAATTTTCACAGTTTTCAAACTTATCGCAGGTAGAATGCCTAGATGAAGATATTCAGATATACCTTCAACATTTGATTGCCCTGCATGATGATTTTAAAATCAGATTTGAAGACATTCTGTCGATGGAAATATCACCATGGATCATAAATCCATTTGATGAAACGGAAGTGGAGAATGTAATATTACAAGAAGAGCTACTCGAGCTTAGCACTAATGAGGAGCTGAAAGTGACATTTAAAAGAGAGTATCAAAAATTTTGGCTGCAGGCATGAATACCAGAAAAATATCCTGGACTGTGGGGAATCGCGCAAAAGCTTCTGATAGCGTTTCCCTCGTCATATCTCATCGAAAAAAGTTTTAGTGCCGTTACAAACTTATTAACAAAATAAAGGAACAGATTGAATATCACAGAACGGGGAGATTTGCGGTTATTCCTCACAAAACTCAAGCCAAATGTTGATAATTTGCTGTCAACCCATCAAGTATATCCATCTCATTAAAATGATATATTTTTTTTGTAATTACCATTGTAGAAGTTACATTACGTTATAAATAAGTGTTTAATTTGGATTATATTACGACTGTTAAAACAATAATAATTATTAGTGTATTAATTTATATATTTGAATATATAATATATATACCTACAACACAAGGAAATATACTATATTTCTTTTTACCACTCCGAATGGGACGTTTTCTAAATAAAATTTGTGAGAATTGTGCTGTGGACCTTGTGCTGAGTCACTGTAGATTTCAAAAAAGTAAAGTTGGATGGAGTCACTTTTTCGATTAGCCAACTTTGCTTTTTTGACATCCACTCACAACACAATGAATTAAAATTTAATTGAAAATTTGTTTAGTCTACCTACTTTATTATGAAATAATTAACCCTATCAAGCAATCAATTCTAATCGTTTTTTTTTCGAAAACTGTTAATTCGTCGTTGAAACTCAGCAAGTTTCCATATATAGATAGATCTAATCTTCACTTTTTTTTTCGAGATTTAGACATTGGTAGTAATGAAGAATGTAGACGCAGAGCTTTCACGCATCAAATTGACAATTTGCAAACAAAAAAACAACATGATGACCCCATAGACTATATAGATATAATGACAACGATTACCACAGATAAGTACGTATTTTTTACATCAATACTCTGATATTTGGAGATTCATAACTATTTATTCCCAAGTATTAGAAATATGTATATTTTTTATATAATAACTTTTTAAGTACTATAAATACATAATATACGTTCGAAACTTGGCCGTTTTTGATGGAAAATCAGGCAGGATTCGCCAGTGTCCTTAATATCCCGCCTATTCACAGGCTGTCTCTGTCTCTGCTAGAGGAAATGACAAGGACAGCAGGTGACTTGAGTGTCACTTAATTTAGCTATAGTTTTAGTGAGCAAAATAATCAGTTCAACGGGAAGCATATATCTGAGAGCGCGGCATCGCTCTCGTCAATGCTTTAATGTGGCCGCCTTATCTTTTCCTGAAGCATTTCACGGCTTTTTCGTATCACCATCTACGCTTTTATTATATTGACGAGTTAAAAAGCATGTTATTAACTATTATAATTAATTCAAATCAATTTTGAAAGGCATTAAAGAATATAATACTAGCTTTTGCCCGCGGCTTCTCCGGCGTAAATACAGTATCCCACGGGATAACTGTACTTTTTCGGAAAAAAAGTAGCCTATGTTTTAATCCAGAGCTCAAACTACTACCATACCGAATTTCATCAAAATCAAAAGTTTTTGCGTGAAAGATTAAACAAACATCCATCCACAAATTTTCACATTGATAATAGTAGTAGGATTATGATGCTTTCTGTATAACGAATAACTTCGTCACCAGAAGGATTAAAACACGATGTAATCAAGTTCGCTCGACGGTCAAACCAGTCAGTGCTTTATAGGGTTTCAATCTTACTTCGCCAATTAGTCAGAAGATAAATTGGCGACTTGTAAAGCTTAAAAATAGAAGTGTTCCGATTCGTTCTAGAATCTGCTCGACTGCAACTGCGATTTTCTTCTTTCTTTTTTGCTTTAAAAATAGATCATTGACTAATAATCAGCTTTTGTCTGCGGCTCCGCCCGCGTAAATACGGGACCACGGGAACATTACATTTTCAAGATAAAAGTAACTTGTGTTAATTCAGAACTTGAAATACTACCATAGGACCTGAGTGCAATTCTGACTATCGGTGACTATGGCGGCCGTCTACGCGCGTCGCCGCTGTCCCTGCTTGCCGCTTGCCGCCGCCGCACCGCTCACATCGGAATTCGAGGCAGCGACGTTAAGCCTCTTATTTTACTCGCTAGTAGACGTGGCTCGTTACGTCATTTCTATATAAACGTTAGTTTTTCGAAGAAATCTCGTACTCAAAATTATACACAATTACAACGACGAACTAAAACAAACTAAATATCATAGATGTATATATTATAGACGAGGCATGTTGAGGCAAAAAGTGTATCCAGTTAAATGGCCTCAATAATGAGATTTTAGGGCCATTTTGACATTTGAAGTATGGTGAAAACAAGATGGCTGACATTTGAAGTATGATGAAAACCAAGATGGCGTAATTTTTCATCGCATGAAGATTTGTTCTGTCAAATGTACATCATAGCTTATCTTGAGTTTTAAAATCTTTGCTAAATTTACTTTAAATTCAAAGTGACGCTCGCTTCCCGGAATCACCAGTCGTTGAAATTACTCGTATTTACAAACAGAGTCCACTCTATTTAATTGTCTATCAAAGATTTAAAAACTCAAGATAGGCTATGATGCATACATTATACAGATAATTTAGACTAGTACTCGCTCGCTCGACCACTCACACCCAACAATCACACAGTAACGCATTTACAAAATTCACTTTACTTTACTTGTAATTTGACTTGAAACAAGTGATTAGGTTACATGCCGCGTAGCTAGTTATTGTATCTAGTGACGTGAAACGCCCACGTCTAGTCGCTAGTCGCTCGTCGATCGCACCCGATAGTAAAACTGTCGTTCTTTAACGGCCCGTTTCAATAATCTATCTCTTAATAACTATTTGTTAAAAACGTCACATTTGTATTGAAAAAAACCGGCAAATGATTGAATGACGACGTTATTAACAAATAGTTATTGGTAGATAGGTTATTGAAACGGGCCGTAAAACCGCTCATTGCTCGTTACTCGAATGCATACTTAAGGCTGCACTAGTTGGTTTTTTCTCCATACAAACGCTGTTGGTTATTTTCTCTGAAGTCAAACATTGGACACTTAAATTTTAGCGTAATATCGTTTCTATTACACTTATCTAGGTCGGTATGTGTTTATGTTTCTAAAATTTTAATTAGCTTAGAAGATAATTGCCTCGAAATATCGGATGTTTAGTGCAACTTTGACCGTAAATAAAAAACAAACGAATAATGAAAATAAAAAAGCAAGCACACACTGGCACAGTTTGATTATTCAGCAATTGAGATAACTTTACTTTAGACAAAAATATTATCTAGTTTTATCATAAAACACCAACAGCTGAGTGTCGATTTGCGTAATTTTAGGACGCCTTTTCTAAAACACTTTACAAAGCAGTATAAATGTGTGCACTATAGTTTCTCTTATAAGTATAGATTACCATATTATGGGTATATCCTTTTTTACCCGATGTTAGGTGAAATAACAAGCATTTTCCCCGCGCCCCGCCCTGAGTTCGAGCCGTTGACTAGCGCACTCTTGAGGTAGGTGGCTTGCAATGGCGTATAAATGATAGTAGACTGCTTTTCTACTCTGGTTTACTTACAGAAAATACGGCGTTTGTAGTGAAAGATATTAAAAGAATACATGAATGGCATTAGGGTTGAAGTTCGCCGCAGACCGATGTTTATGAAGTTAGGCGCGAACGTCGACAGTATTCTAAACAATACCATTTCATAATTTCAAGGGTATCGGCTAACGTTTAAACTAGCTATGTCACATCGCTTTGTCTTGGCTTTGATATGGGACATGTAGGTTTGAATTAATCGTGTCCAGTGTCCAATCGATATTTAAGAGCGTATTCACAGAATCCGATACGATATCGGTCGACGATACGATTTTGACAAAGTACAATGTATGAAATAACTAGCTGTTTCCCGCGGCTCCGCCCGCGTTAATATACTATCGGCTATCCCGCGGGAATATTGTACTTTTCCGGGATAAAAAGTAGCCTGTTTCAATCCAGAGCCTAAACTACTACCATACCAAATATCATCAAAATCCGTTCAGTAGTTTTTGCGTGAAAAAGTAACAAACATTCATCAATCCTCACAAACTTTCACATTTATAATATTAGTAGGAATTAGTAGGATATATTATTGGGTCTTTTAGTCGTTCGCTTGTTCGCTCCAAAATCGGTTATTCAATTGACGGATCAGCTGGATTCCGCACTACTTGCATTCGTCGATATCGGGTCGGATAATGTGAAGCCTAGGGCTTAGGGCCCAGGGGAGTTCTCAAACGCCGCTCCCGACACTTCAGATTGTATTATACTGATTGTTGTGTATCTTGGGTACAGATAAAAATAGGTTTAGTTCAATGACACTGGAAGAAACTCGGATAAGTTTCATTTTTACCACACAATCGACGTGGGGTAAAAATGAAAATATATATTTAATAATAATGAAAGTTGCAACTTGCAATATTGCAGACGTGTATGTAGATACTAACTGCAATATTGCAACTTATACGTCCTCTCACGGCTCGCAATAAGTCGGTTCCATTTTCTCCTATAAAAATCGGTATATTATTTAGTGAGCGGATTGATATCTTTGATTTGATTGATTGATTAATAGAGTCTTCTATTAATCAAAATTTAAAACTTATAACCCGACTACGCAAATTATATTTATAGCCTATGTTACTCATGCCATGATCATGATCAGTAGTTTAGGATTTAGGAACATAAATACATTGCCTGCCAAAATCATCTCCCTTCCTTATGGCTACGCCGTAGTCCGATAGAAAGTGGTACACAATTATTTAAGTTATATTGTAAACTTATGTCATATATAAATACGTAAGGAATTCTACAGGTTACGTTTAGGTAACAAATATTTTTCTCTAAGCAAACTAAGTCGTGCAAACTATGTACATAATTTAACAAAAAATACTGCCAAAGTTATAAACTAGACTCTCCTTTCAGCGACAAAGGTTTTTCAGCACAAAAACTTTGGTGCAAGGTCTTGAAGGTCGTTCAATTCGAGTCTTTAGTATAACTCGACCTTCGCTGAGGTCCACTTATCGTGAGTAGGGTCTGCTCCACGGGCGTTTAGTTTATGTCGATGTGTACTATATACATAGAATAACTACGCAGATGTAGATCTTGATCTTAAACGATCAATAATTATACTTTACCCAAAGATTTCAAAATTAAGGATGGGTTTCGACGTAACCTACATTTGACAGAAAAAAACTTCATTCGAGAAAAAGTTACGCCATCTTGATCTTAGAAGACTGACCTATAACTGCGGAAAGCAAATTTCAAAATGTAAAGATGACAAATGTCAAACCTAAATAGCCCCAAAGAACCATATGTTTGCGGCCGATTAGGTGTAGGCCTGCCTCTATGACTTTACCTAGCTGATGCCCGCGACTTCGTACTGTTATGTCCGTGCTCCAAAATGCATAAGACAAAAGATGCTATAACCACGAGATTAATACTTATTGATCAGCTCATTTCCACGTTTAATTTAGATAAACTGCTGAGCTAGACTTATGTAAAACTATAAAACCTTTGCTAATCACGTCGTTATGATGTTGATTTATAAGAGTTGTTTAAATGAGGACTGCTCCTCCTACGGGGACAGTGCAGTGCTATAAGTAATTTTACTATTGTAATTTTGAGGTGAGAAACTTGTGTTCTTGACTTTTGTGTATCTCTAAAAGACGAACGTGAAGTGGAGTACGTGGAAAATAAATCATCTAATTAATACACATCCAAGACCCAGAAACACAGAAAAACTTTTTGTCCCTTCGGTGGGATTTGAACCTATGCGCTGACGCGCTAACCACTGTGCCACAGAGGTCGTCATTCATATAGGAAGCTTATTATTTTCTGAAATCCATTTTTCTTACTGAAATGAAACCAGCTTATTATAACTTAGTTAAATTATTCTTTTAAAACCACTTCCTCATTATAATTGTTTATTTAATGAAAACACAATGAAGAAAATAATAATAATTATATATAGCCTAGTGGTAAATGCATCATGATGCCCACATAATCATCAGATAACAGATATTAATTTATTCAACGATTCATTTATTTCTTTCATCGATCATTAAATACAACAATGCTGTTTATTATTACTATTTACTGTTCTGTAAACAAGAATAGTTCTAAAGAAGAAATAACAACTAATAACAATCATTAAGATAAAATATAAGCTTTTTTATGGGATACTACCTTTTGCCTGATGCTCCGCCCACATAAAAGCAGCATCCCACGGGAACACTGTACTTGTTCAGGATAAAAATAAGCCTATGTGTTAATCCAAAGCTTAAACTGCTGCAATATTAAATTTCATCAAAATCCGTTCAGTAGTTTTTGCGTGAAAGGGTAACAAACATCCATCCATCCATCCTCAGAAACTTTCAAATTTATAAAAGCAGTAGGATAGGGGGCAAACGAGCAGATAAATCACCTGATGGAAAGTGATTACCGTCTCCCATGGACACCCACAACATCAGAAGTGTTTCAAGTGCATTGCCGGCCTTTTAGGGGGGATAATACGCTCCTTTCTTGAAGGTTTGCAGGTCGTAGTGGTCTGGAAATGCCGCTGGCAACAGATCATTCCAGAGTTTTACTGTGCGCGGCAGAAAGCTTCGGGTAAAGCGCACGGTGGAGGACTGCCCCTCATCAAGGTGATGACAAATGTGAATGATAGTTTTCCTCGTCCCTCGGAGCACTCCCCGTGATATAATCGATAGAGGATGCAGTGCGATGCCACATCTCTACATAGTGCCAAGAGGTCGAACCTGAGCGTGTGTAGTTCGCGAATGAGTGGTTCAATTGGACTAGTTCACTTGCGTCGTGTCGTTCATTCATTCATTTAGTTTCAATACAGACATAATATTTTTAGTTCATGACCATCGTAGGGCTTGACAATGCACAAAATGATGTAAACTCATTCGCAGCAAGTAACATTAAACATTTTGTTAAATGAACGAGAAAAACCAACAAAACTTACTATTTTGATTGTGAAAATTATAGTGCCCAGTGAATTAGTCACTGCAGTACTGAACTAAAAGAGTGATATATTGTTCGCCATAATCAAAAGATATACAAATATGTTATCTTTTTAGTGACTCGTTTTGCGCACCTCTAGTCAAGCCTATCTGAAACACTTTGGCAGTCAACAATTAAAGTCGCCCTTCGTTGGATGCGATCCGAGGGAGAAGCTGATACTTTGGCGGCCCACCCAAATATGATAATGATGATGAGAGATGAGATTTCCCAGGAAATGCCCGCGGGACCGATCTATAAGGCATCACCCGTGCTGTGTGCAGGAAAACCGGAGCGTGTATGTGGCAACACTGTGGAGGTTTATATACTCTACGACGACCTTTGTGGCTCAGTGGTCGAGCGCGTTGGTACTCGAGCCGAGGGTCACGAGTTTGAATCCCGCCGAAGGAACAAAAAGTTTCCTGTGTTCCTGGGTCATGGATGTGTATTAATATATATAAATAACATAATCAAAATTAATTTAAATACTTATATATGTATAATATAAAAGCATTTATTAAACTTTCCGTTGTCTGGTTCCCGTAACACAAGTTCTTCGGGTACATAGCACGAGGCTAGATTGACGTAGTGTGCAGCGTCCATAAATAATTTATTATTAATATTATGCTTATTATTATACTAGTTCGCTGAAGCTTACCTGACAGGTGTAGCGTGGCTAGCATAAGATTATGTACAAACAAAGATAATTGAGCTTAGTTATTGACGTGATAACGTCTTATAATTTGATGGAGCCGGCTGCATGCAGGAAAAAACATGACTCATGCGTTACCTATTACCAGCGTTACCTCGCTAAATATGACGCATTGCCGTTACCTCAGCTAGCCGCGCCTTAGGTATGTGAGCGGTGGGACAGAGAGGCGGGGACGCTTGATGTTATTACTCAGTTCGGCGCCGGACTTCGCGGCGGCAACACGCCTACCTAAGGCGCGGCCAATTAGTTCCGCGCGCACTATAAACATGACGTTGTCATGTTCAACTATCGTCAGTGGGCCGACTTTACAGACAACCGATTTTTTTACAAGCATGTAACGTAGAAACCATCTAAGATTAGCTTTTATTTTCCAACCATACTTTTCCGTTTCTTTCTAAACAAAGATAAGAATTAGAATTTCTCGCTCGTACACAAAAATCTTAGTGCTTTGAGAGCTGTTCTTTTATTTGAGGCATTGGTAGTCGCTCACACCTAGGAATTACAGAGCTCGGTGTTGTTACGTGTGGAGACTGTTTATGTGACTATTAGGTTCTTTTTATTCAAATAGATCAGGAAACGAGCAGGCGGTAGTTTTATATTTTGCAACTAACGCTAGGTATTATTGAGCTGAATTAAAGTTACTGTGGCGTTAAAATCTTCGTCTGTTAAGAGGGAATCCTAAATAAAACAAAACAGTTAGGTTAATATACTTCTTCAAAATATGAAACGGTTTTTTCAAATAAATAAAAATCCTCAAGTTTGTCGCATGTTATGTGCACGTTAGCAATAGAAATTGCTTTCCAGAATTTGGATTATATCAGCAACACTATCGAATTGTGTAATAAGTACAGAGTGTGTATTTTTTTTTACAACATTGTTGGTTCAATTCCAGGTCAGGGACATTAATTTATATAAATTAAAAGGATGCTGTTTTAGTTTTAATCAAAATCGGGCACTCAACTCGTTTCAGTATTTTTCGCTATAAAGTTTCGGATTTCGCCTACCATGTCCACTTGAAAAATGTATATTTATTCTTATGATGCCGCTGTCAACTTGTATTACGTAAAATTCCCGCCTAACGATACAATAATATCTTTTTGATCGAATCATCATCCTCAGTAAAGGTACCCGTTTACAAAGTAATAAAATATACTCTGATTGAAAGTAGATATATACCTTTAATATTATGTGCATAGTTAGAATGAAATAATATTTCATGGCAGAATCCGGTAGGTAGATTTTAGTCTTAAGTCACAATATGACTTTGTTAAACTAATAATAATTATTTAATAATGTTGAGATAAATGGAAAAAGATCCACAGGTACCAAAATTGAGATGGATCCATTTTAGGACCCTTTCTTTTTTTAGTCTATATAAATGACCTACCCATACCTTATTAATGGAAAAAACGGGATAGTCTTATTTGCCGATGACACGTCGCTTACTTTTAATATTAATCGCCAAAACTCAGGCTATCTCTAATACTCAGGTACACTGGTTTAGTGTTAATAATCTTTTGTTAAATAGCAAAAAAACTAAATGTATAAAGTTCACGTTGCCAAATGTAAGGCAAACTGAAACCAATGTACTATCGAATGGAAAAGGTATGGAACTAGTAGATACAGCTGTCTTTTTAGGTATAACTTTAGACGCAAAACTACAGTGGGTAGGTCGTGGTGATCGTCATATTGTTGGGTTGGCCGACAGACTCAGTTCAGCAGCATTTACAGTAAGTAAGATAAGACAATTTTCAGACGAAAACACAGTAAGGCTTGTATATTTTAGTTACTTCCACAGTATAATGTCATATGGCATTCTACTGTGGGGAAATGCTGCCGATATAAATACTATATTTGTTCTGCAGAAGTGAGCTGTTCGGGCTATCTACAAGCTGGCCCCCAACACGTCATTAAGAGAGAAGTGTAAAGAAACTGGAATCTTAACTGTATGTTCAGTATGTTCTCAGTATGTTCTTGATAGAACATGTATTATATGTTAAAAAAAATTTAAACCTATTCAAAAAGAAAAGTGACAACCACAATAAAAATAAGCATAAGCTTAATGTACCAGTGACTAGACTTAGTAAAGTAAAGAATTCGTTTAAAGGACAGTGTATACGCCTATACAATAAGATCCCAGAAAGCGTTAAAAATTTTTCAATCAATAAATTTCAAAAAGTAGTTAAAGAACGTTTGTGTGCTAAAGCCTATTTATTATAAAGTTAATTATTTTATGAATGATAGCACACCTTGGGAATGAGGTGGTCCCCTGCAAGGCTACTTCAAAATCACATATATTATTGTACTCTTGTTATGTAGTTTTAGTCATAACATTGTTATATATGCCTTTTTTATATTTTTAAAAGAACAATTTTCCATCTTTTTGATAAAAGATGGCCCCCGTTAGTTTCTTACGCCGGTTCTCCTCGCCGGGCTAGTTCCCGAACCGGTGGTAGGCATCACGTCGACCGACGTTCAGAAAGTGTATAAAAATACCTATTTTGAATAAAAAACTTTAACTTTGACTTTGACTTATATACTACTACAGGTCACCGTGTCACCTGCTGTCGAAATTCGCCCCTAATGGGCAATTCGTATATTTTTTAAGTTTTAACTTTATAAGGGTTCTTTTGCCTTTTCAACTCGACAAACGTCAAAATGTAACAATATTGTATCAAACGCACGGGTAGGGTGAGTTTATATTAATCTGAGGTAGTGTGTTATTATTATTTTTTATTAATTTTAGTACCTGGGTAACTGATAAATAAAATAAAAAATAAAAAGAACCATAAAAATGTCTACCTGATTGGGATTCGAACCCATCACATTCCGAATTTTCCAAGAAAGCAAAAACTATACATACCTACACATACCCGTTTGGCCAATCGGACTGACATAATAGAGTCGAAATTATTGATATACCAGATGTCCTGACACACGTTGTTCTGATTTAATATTTCTCACTGTTTAAACCTTCCCCGAACTTCCACAATTATTTCATGACCAAAATAAGCCAAATCGGTCCAGCCGTTCTCGAGTTTTAGCGAGACTTTCAGATTGCAATCCATTTTTATAAAATAGATTGGTGCACGACGAAAAATAAAAATCCGCAGTTTCCCAGGGATAAGACCTAGCTAGATCGATTTTTCTCCCCCGAAACTCCCTATTTTGACATTCTATTCTACAGTAACAGTTAAAGATGCTATAGGAAATATTGCTTATCGAGTATTGCGTGTCCGTTTATAATTCAGTCAATTCTAGTGCCCTTCAATACAAGCAGCCTTGACAATTCAATACTGGTTATCCTTTCCTGTCAGTCTGGTACCTATGACTTCTACTAAACTGTTTCTTCCTTTTTTAGTATTAATTATAAATCAATACATCGGTAAGTTATTAGAACAGTAGAACCATTTTGCTAATGGCAATTGCCTATCGTCGTTTTTCTATGGAAATGACAGACGATGTATGAAATACGACGACCGCCGAAAGACATTGAGATCGTGGTTGTACTGGACATTCAACTCATTACGTAGTGATTCGGGTTAAACAATATATTTGTGTTGGCTGGCTTATTTACTAAGAGAATCTATAGACTACGTAGAATCCATATAACATAACGTTACGACAATTTTCATTCTACGGAAACGGAGTTGCGGGCGACAGCAGCAGGTCCAAAATGGCCATTGACCCACATTAAGTGAATCATACTATGAAACACCTACAACTTTTGAAGAACTTACTCTAACAGCACAGATTAAATAAAGAGGAGCAGATAATCAGCTACATAGTGAGCTTTCGATTTAATTGCACTATTACAAGCATACGGTGTGTCTACGATTGTGTGGAAAAAATGTGGGGCCGTTGTAGGGGACGTCAAAGTTGTCAAGTTCGGATCGATTTGGCTCGTTCTATGAAAGCTGTTTTTCTGTACGTAAGTATATATTTTTTACTGTGTGCTTACCGTAACTTCTAATAATTATCTTCAGTTAAGCAATTTATACCAATTTACGCAATTTACTGCGATAAAAAGTAGCCTATGTGTTAATCCAGAGTCTAAACTCTGGTAGTCCATATTATTATTATTATATTCATTAAAATCCATTCAGTAGTTATTGCGTGAAAGAGTAACAGAAATCCATGCATACATACATTCCTACAAACATTCGCGTTTATAATATTAGTAAGGATTTTGGTAACTGCACGATATTTTGGCAAAAACGTTGAACAAGACAAACAGTATCTTCTCACTTTTTTTTAAATTACTGAACACGCTAGGAAATACTTAGAAACAGATACCAACTTACAGTTACTAAGTTAGTTACTTAATCTTATCTAATATAATATAAAAAATAATATTTTATGTCTCAAAAATTACGAAAAAAAAAAGGCTAATACTAAACTAACTACTAAAGTTTATAATATTGTGCTAACTTTATTATATTTTTAAAAGTAAAAAATAGCTATTAAATGTGTTATTCACTTTCAGTCGAATTTTAACTTGTATTTCATATCTACTTGTAATAACGAAAAAATACTTTAAGCATAATTCAATAAGATTTAAGAATACTCACTGTAATCGCCAACTTCTTTTCCCGTTACGTACAACAATTTTGTCAACAGTTGAGAACTCATTTTAGGTTTTTTCACATTAAATACACCACTTATTAACTTTAAATTTCATTATTAAGTGCAGCAAGTCATAACAAGTAAACATACACTAAAGTAAGTTTGAGTAAGTTATTAATAAACTGAATAAATAATGCACTATTATTACGCGTCGAAACTGAATAATATTCGTCGGAACTATTACTCGACGAATCTGTCGTAGCGCGCTACGAGCGGCGTGGCGTGCGGCTACAGCCGTAGACGCTGTAGCACTGGCTCCGTATTTACGTTGCCGCGATAAGTTTTCGTTCATTCCAACTGTTTGTATGAATGTAATAATATTGAGGTTGGAAGCTTTAAAACGTTGTTTAAAATTATTATGAGTACGTGTTGTTGCTTATTATTTAAGTAAAAAAAATAAAAATTAATTTAATACAAATAATTATTTTTACAGCATTATTCGTTGCGATATAAAAAATGATGTAACTAAATATACTTATTTAAAAATTAGAAATTTATATTTAGAAACACTGCCTTTTTGTTTGGCATTTGAGACCTAGTATCAACACTCAATATTATGTACCACTAATGGTTTGAAAACATACATTTTTTATTGTTTTGTACGATTTCGAAATTTAACAAACCGTGGAACCATATTGTCGTGGTGTGAGCTATCATATTACATTTACTCATTGAACTTTAAACTTTATATTATAACATGCCTTATTACAAGAATTCAGACGATAGGTACTTAAGTTGAATATTAAACTGCACCTCGTTCTGTTGCGAATAATATCATGAACATTGAACATGGTTATAATATTTATATTATAGTGAATGTTTGTATATCACTTTATGGAATAGAGGGTGAACGAGCAAACCGATCGACTATTGATAAGCGATTGTCCAAGGACTTAAGCAACACCAGATGCACTACAAGTGCGTTGTCAGACCATTTATTGTTTAATTTATTTCCTGCAAACGATATTTTACTGCTTTATGTTATCGTAATAAAATAATGTCAAATTCCATAAAATTCTGCTCGCTTATATGAACAAAGCTAGTTTTAGGGTTAATTCACACCTCGACGCTACGCGGCGCAGCATTTTTAAGATAGCTATCCAAAATTGAACTTAATTCTCTACACAAAATGATACACGTTTCATATGACACAGTCATACACTGCACATGCGCATGCAGCGAGCTGCCACTTTACATTCGAACTCTTACAATGAAACGTATATCTTTTTGTGTGAAGAATAAAGTTCAATTTCGAATAGCTATCTTTAAAAATGCAGCGCCATGTCGCGTATAGTTTTTTTCGTTGTGTATTGACCCTTAAGCGACATAATACCCCAAAGATAAATTCGTAAAAGCCGTTTCGTTTTCGACAAAAGGAAATCCCGATAGACTGTACATTTTTCCGTAATAAAAAGTAGCATATGTCCTTTGTCTGTTGATATATCTATGCCAAATTTCATCAAAATCGGTTAAGTAGTTTTGGAGCCTATTCAATCCAAACCAACAAATCTTTCATCTTTATTATATTAGTATAGACAAAGCTGCGGTAGAATGTTGTATAATATCGTAACATGTATTGTTGCAATGGCATTTACACAATATTTTGTAAATGCCATTTACAAGATAATATTACATTGTCTATTCCTATGAAATATTAAAAAGCATAGACACGCTATATTTAGTTATGTTTAGCGTATTACGCGAATATTGTTCATTATATTGTGGGAAGATGGGAAGCCCCAAAGAGATATCTCCGACCGAGCGAGGTGGTATAGTGAGTCGGAGTGCTGCCGTGCGGGCCGATGCTACGTGCTGACCAGGAGAGATGTGCTCTGCTTGCTGACCGGTCGTTGTAGTGAGTGTACCCGTTGAAGCCGATGAGGGTTCGACCAGGCTGCGGTGCGTTGAGGCTGGTGGTCGAGGTTTCCGATGAGGCTGAAGCTGGCTGGCGTGGTGCGGAGGGGTGGGGAATGATGAGAAGGAGGCGTGTTTTCTGTCGAGGGTCACCAACGTGGGAAGATGGGTAGCCCCAAAGGGAGATCTCCGACCGAGCGATGTGCAATGCTCGGTCAGGCCGAAGCCCGCTTGTATGAATTTCAGACGTCGTATAGTCCTATATCGTATATAGTGCCGATAATAGAAAACTTCCATAGCGCGATTCAGGATTGTGGCGCTAATTGGTCCGCCACAATATTAAACACTTTTCAGGTTCGATTCCTAGGTTGTGGCGTGAGGAAACCCGCACATGGATGGCCCCAGATGTATTGACCAGTCGTTCTTGACTAGGCTGACTGTGTTGTGGGAATGCCGTATGTGGTTCGGCAACGACGTTTAAAATCCGACTGTCCCAGGCACTACAGTATTTCAAGAGTGGTTACTTCGCTCGGAGAATACTGTATAAATCATAAATCTAAACACTTACGGATTGTGTCGCAGTGAACTTTTCTTTTTCCCGACGTTTCGGCTACTTTCCAACAGCTGGTAAGTAGCCGAAACGTCAGGAAAAAGAAAAGTGCACCGTTATAAGTAGTTCAAATATAAACTTATACATAGTTTATTATAATATAATCTTGTAAATACTCAATTTTATAAATTAAAATGTTATTAAAAATGTTATGACGATATTCACAACTTAGGTCGATTACGTAGTTAAACCAACAGTCTCCGTGGTCCAGTGGTTTAGAGCATGGCTCTCGACTTTGAGGTCGTGGGTTCGATTCCCGCGTTGGAACAACAAAAAAAGTTGTTTCCAAGTTTGGTTAGGACAAGCAGCCTGATCAATTGACAAGAAAGATGATCCTTGCGTCCTTTGGGCATGTAAATAGTCGGACCTGCGTCTGATCTTTCACCAGTCGTGTCGGTTATCCATCTATCACTAGGTTTCTAGAGTAAAAAGAAGAGAAGAGAAAGTACTCTTGTGTACTGCGTACATACTTGGGTACTATAAATTAACTCCTGCGTAGCTGGTCTGATTTCAATGAAACCGGCCACGGGCATCAACATCGGTGTGGGGAGCTGTTATTATTAAATCAAAAACTCCGGCAAGCTTTTTAGCCGTACCAAAAAAAAGTATACACCATATTACGTACGCTCGAAAAACACAGCCCTCTCTTCGGCAGTCGGATCAGAAGTTTTGTAATTGTAGAGAGCTACGACGGTCTTGGTTCTTACATATCCTTCTTACGCTTGAGTGGTGATAATAATAATACAGCAACAATTCTTATATTCTCCTTTACTCGTATTGGTGCTTAACACAGATACGTATTACATAGGAGATATGCCTAGCACAAATACTTTTACACTATGTATAGCCTTTTGGCTTACTCAAATAAACTAACTAAATAGGCTGTACCTGTGACATCTGTCAATGTCATACTGACAATTATATTTCTTAAAATACTGTTTGTCATTATTCAACAATCTCTGTGAGAACGCTTTTGTAATTATTATTTCACGAGCCTTCTAATTTACACCTTCAAGGAGTAATTAGGCAAGGGTCTTCAATCTTCATGCGTTATTAAATTCACAAAGTTATAAGTGTGCTTTTAATCTAGACCTAAATTGAATAAAGGCCAACACCTGTTCACGCTTAGCCCTTTCCCAGACTTGACTTATCTAAATAAACTTACACCTGACACCTTATCCACGTATGGAATTGTTTCCTGTCAATTTGCAATATGGCTCCAGTGTCAGCACAATATATACTGTTACACTGGCAAACGCACAGACAAAATTATAAATGAGACTAATTGGTCCACTTTACATTTATTGGCCTCCAACATACTATAAGCGTCGTTTTATAATAAGGAGATGTTGCCACTTGCTAGCGACTTCGTGCGTGCAAAAGTAAATCTCTCGGAAACCGTGAAACCGTGTATTTTGCCGCAAAGCTGTGCCAAATTTCATCAAAATTGGTTTAGCAGCTTCGAAGCCTGTTCAATGTAAACAAACAGACAAATTATTATTTTATGTTCTATAATTAATATAGACGATAAAATAATATAGAAGATAGTATATAAAATAGAAACGACAGGTTTTTAACTTACTCGATATTAATTCAGGAAATCAGATATAGTCTATTCTCATTTGAGAAAATAATAAGTATGACGTCAAATCCCAAATTCGTCTATTAAAATTTTCTGCTATTCGCCTAATATATAAACACTAGAGCAACACTTTTTTCTGCATGTTGGTCTGTAGTTAAAAAATATATTTGAACTCAACGCGCTTACCTAAAATTTCTCTGCTTATTCTGAAATGAACGCCAATTTTTCAAGGACAGAAGCTAAACTTTTATTATCCCCTCGACTCATTTAAACCTTATTTTTTAACATCCCGGTGGGAACTGTAGATTTTTAAACGAAATTCAATATTATTAAATGCAATATGGGTTTATTTTGCGTAAAAGTTTACGGGTTACTGAGTACTTACCATTTCGTCTTTCTCAGTAAAATATATATGTTTGCTGTAAACTCAGTTTATTAGGTATTTATTTCATTCATGCTGTTACCCGCGACTTCACTCGTGTAATGTGTTATATACATAATTTTTTTGTTATCAGACATATAATGTTGCCTAATGAAAAAGTGTTTTCTAAGCTGTGAATAGATGGCGCGCAGCGCTAGTTGGTCGCGCTAACACTTATCTCACTCACTTATGTTTTCCAAAAATACATCTTACCTTAGCGTCAGCAATTTAACAAAGCGATTCAAAATTGAACTTTATTCACTACAGAAGAAAATACACGTTTAAATGTCAAAATAGACCACTCTGCATAGCGCGGCCCCGCTTTTGCAATGAAACGAGTATCTTCTCGTGTACTGAATAAAGCTTAATTTTAAATCGCTATTTTAAAAATGCAGCGTCGCGCATCTTTTACTTACTGTCTAAAATCGTAATAATGGTATTGCACTTACACGTTCCATTCATTCCAAATTAAACCTATGAATAGAGAAAGAATAAAATCAATTTTGTATTAATCTCCTTACATTTTCAATTGCGTTTGTGACCAGTGACGTCATACTTTTTCATGCATTTTTTGTATGGAGCGTTTTTAATCTTCTCCAGCGATCTCACCTTTGTGATAAATGTATTCCATCAACGGTTGATCATAGATATGCCATTGAAAGGACAATATTTCCCAGCTTATTGTGTACTTTTAGAAAAGCCAATAAAAACTCTGCAAATGAAGCCAATTGGCCACTGGTTATTTATGACTTAGTATATGAGCCGGTGACGGCGGAACTCCAACTGCGACAGAGATTGATTTCCGATTATCTGCGGCGATTCATTTATTCCACTTCAATTCGGTTTTAGGGTTCCGCGATCATTGAGATTATAATTATTTGGTTGCAAAATTTTATACGGTGCTACCGGAGCTGCGGCGGGTAAACACGCTTTTGTCGAGTGAACTGTCATGGACTGCTACACAATTGAAACACAGATTGAAGAGGAACAGATAAACAGCTACATACTAAGCTCGCGATTGATTGTACTTCTACAAGCGTACTGTGAATGTATACGTGTCTGATAGACTCATATCGCGTACGTGGCAAGAGTGGAAAACTCCGGTAAAGCCAGTGGAGTAAAAGGACGACAAAATTTTCAAATTTCGTGTTTGAATTTATGTGTCATGTGAGATGGGTGCTACTAATCGGTGTCTGTTGTCATGACGACGATTATCTTTTTTTTATTTGTGTATAAAGGGGCCCATACATGGTCCGGTTTGCCTTCAGTTCGGCTTGAACGGATGCAAAATCGTGTCGCGTGTGTGCTCGAATCCGTTAATGCCGAACTGACAACAGTTGGGTCGGATGTGATTTTTTCCGTGTATGGGCTCGAATCCGTTCAGGCGTCAGTTCTAACTGAAACGATCGGCCTCTCGTCTGTGGCTGCCTTAATGAATGTTAAATATTAAACTAAATAAAATATGATTATGTATTGTAATTAATTTTTTTATTATGTATTAAAGATTATGTATTAAAATTAAATTAAAAAATATTTAACTATACTAAGGATAATAATAATTTAGTAAATATTAATTTTCTAATTGGTGTCTTTGATTTATTATAAGAGCGTCTATGGGCTAGAAAATACGTGATGGTGCAGGTTCGATGTCGGTTGTCCTAATATTCTGTGACAACCCTGACGAAATTTGAATCGATTTTGAAGCTTGTATTAAAGCTGTTTCCCTGTACGTAAGCAGTACCTTGGTAACCGAGCTTAGCTCGGAGCTCTAGTAGATAAAAAAAGAAAAAAAGAATCACAATATATTTTACCATCCTTACACTTTTACAAGAAAACTAAGAACGCTTTTAATTAAAAAACTTAATGGTTTTTTTCGACCCGACTGTACTATTTAAGAAAATTTTCCATATTTTGAAAACTTCAAAAATATAACGACACGCCAATTTTTATCAAATTTATCAAAATTTTATAAGGGTTGCGAGATGGGAATAATGCCAAATGGGAAGGAACCGAATTTCCGAACAACGCAAAAATTTTTCAAACTGCCAATCGGACTGAAATTATAGAGTCGAAATTATTGATAATTATATTGTTGCACGACGAAAGAAAAAACATAATATGTTACATAAAAATGCGCATTTTCACAGGGATAAAACCGAGCTAAGCCGATTTTTCTCCCCTAAAATTCTCCGCATGATAAATTTCATGTAAATACTTGCCGTTGCTGAGATTAGGATTACATAATTATATACAAGATTGTCACGTTTTAAGTAAATTAAAAAAAATAAAAGAATATGTGGTCTTAGGTTAGACCTTCTGGTCAAAACGCGGGAAAAGCTACACCGCACTGGTTTCAAAAAAGAAACTGGTCGTGGCGTTCTAATCCTTTCAAGAATTAAATTAAAGAAAATAACGACTATCTAAAATATAATATACAAAACTACCACCCTCATCCACCGTGCGCTTTACCCGGAGCTTTCTGTCGCGCACAATAAACCTCTGGAATGAACTGTCGCCAGCGATATTTCTGGGCAGCGGTACTTCAAGAAAAGACCGTATTCATCTTTGAAAGGCCAGCAACGCACTTGCAACTCCTCTGATGTTACGGGTGTCCATAGGCGACGGTAATCGCTTTCCATCAGGCGATACATCTCCTCGTTTGCCCCCTATATTTCATATAAAATATAATAAATTAATTATTGTAAATAAGCTACGGAATCCCACATGGTTCGAAGACTTACGCGCTTGAACGTTCTTTTATGATCAATCGTGTATTGTTGAGAGGACCCATCAATGAATACAAATGTAATTGGATTTTTAAGATTTCCATTCGTTTCTCCAATACTGTCAAGATTCTGTACAGTCAGCTAAATTCCAGGCTTAACAACATACTGCAAATATTGTTTATTGAATAAAAACTGTTCAGGTTTATTTACACACGCTCCGATTGATACCGATTTACCTTCACAAATGTACTCACCTGACGGCGGAGGTCTTTCCGGTAGAACACATGATGTAGAGCTAGCAGCTGTAGAGCATTATGAACTACATTTAGTTCTATTTTGTTTATATATTCTATATTCAAATATAATATATCTATCAAATATATAATCATATATATTTAAGATTTGTATTATATTATACACATATTTATACATACACATCCATGACCCAGGAATAAAGAAAAACTTTTTGTTCCTTCGGCGGGATTCGAACCGCCCCCGCCCCCCGCGCCCGCGACCACCGACCCCCGGGGGGAGTCACAGAGGTCGTCAAAATATATTTTTACAATGTAGTAACTTATTCTAAGACAAAAGTCAATATATATATACACAATATATGATAGCGTCTTATTAAATAAAGTTAAAAATTATCATAGGCTAGGTTTATAAATTTGAATATTTGATTAAATAATTTGTTTCAACAAATAATTATTGTAATTAAAGTAAAATGTGTAATTTATTTAAATCAAATTTATAAATACTTAATCATAATTATTTAGCTAGATTAGTTTATTCGATTGTAATATAAGTCGATCAAAATACTACGCGCCCCTCCTACCTCCCTACCTATCTACCATACCCTGCCCTATCCCTTCCAGTAACTTGTTTTGATCGCCTTATAAAAACTATGCGTGCCTGCAGTTTGATTCATTCGTGTTCGAACTCTAGTGGAATAAACATCTATTGTAAAGAGTTCCGTCGTATTTATTCATGGATCGTCACCACGCTCTAACATCAGAAGAAGCGGATGGACACGCCCCTAACCCGGATCCAGGCAACAGCTCTCCAATTTTACCACATGATGGTGTCCAAATACCATCATACTCCTCGAGTAATATCTGCAACGTCAACAATGAAGAATCTAACGAGCTTTCACTTCTGCGACTTCAAGTTCAATTACTACAACAACTTCTTGGCCAAAATAGGACAATGCCGTCATTCACCGCAAGCCAGAATTTGAGCGAAATCTTTTACCTGATTTCGACCCCGATTATTGTCAGCTGACAGTAGAGGAATGGTGCAAGCAAGTTGATTCCTTGATCAATCTTAGAGGATTTTCAACTACAACTGCAATGATGAAAGGATTATCATGCCTTCGAGGGCGAGCGAAGCTTTGGGCTGATGCTAACGCTCACAAATACGTGGGCTGAAATAAAGAACGAATTACATACCCAGTTTATGGCGGAATCTCGATATATCCATTTCGTCAGTAAATTTCGTGAATATACATCTAATGACGCAAAAAATTATGCCGAGTACGTGAGCGAAGCTTGGCGTCTCTTTTCAAGAATTTCCCCAAATGCTTCAGAAGATTTAATGGTTGAAGCCGTCATATCAGGAATCCGTCCGAAATTTATTCAATCAGAACTGCTGCGATCAGCTCCAAAGTCACAAGCCGAACTGATTGCTAATCTACGCAACTATAGAAAACGGCCTGCCGAGTTTTCATCAATTAATGAACCTTATGCGAAACATCCAAGAACCGACTTTACGTGTATGAAGTGTGGAAAACCAGGTCATCGAGCACGAGACTGCAAATCAATCTTTTGTGAGTTCTGCAAGCGAGCGGGTCATCTAACGAAGGACTGTCGCTCCAAATCAGCAGGCCCGAAGGTGGGAAGTAAAGGAGAATCCCAAGCTAACCTGGTTCAGCGCAACACACCTGGCAGTACGGAGATCAACATTGGTAATGTAACTCTTTAATGTCCCTGGTAAACGCACTACTGAAGTGCTTAAGTTGCGTAGTATCACAAATCAACCATTGTTATCTAACGAGGTTATTTATACTGTAGCTAGTTTAAACGGAGTATCATTTGACGTCAGCTTGCACGTTGTAGAAAAATTACCGTATTCTGTGATCCTCGGTATAGACACCTTAAAAACACCCGGTCTTAAAATTACTATGACGTCAAAAGGAATAGCCGTTGACAGGGAACTAAACGTATGTTATTTTTCCTTTCATAATTCTTTTGATTCTATTGACCCTGACCTAACTGACAATTACCGGACTCAACTCAATGAGATAATTGTTAAGCACAAAGATAGTTTTGGCATGAATACCTCTATTCGCAAAATAACAACTGGAATTTTGTCAATCCGATTGAAAGACCCCAATCGCCTAGTTCAAAGACGACCTTATAGATTAGCTCCCGTTGAACGAAAAAAGGTCAAAGAAATTATTGAAGACCTAAAAAATAAAGGTATCGTTAGAGATAGCTGTTCTCCATATTCTAGCCCCATTCTTCTAGTAAAAAAGAAAAATGGTACAGATCGTCTTTGTGTTGATTATAGAGAGTTGAACATGAACACCGTAAGAGACAATTACCCCCTTCCTTTGATCCAAGATCAAATTGATAAGTTAGGAAAAGCTAAATATTTTACAAGCCTAGATATGGAATCCGGCTTTCACCAAATTCCCATTGAAGAACAATCAATAGAAAAAACAGCTTTCGTGACACCCGATGGTCAATTTGAATATTTAACAATGCCTTTTGGATTATGCAATGCCCCTTCCGTGTACCAGCGAGCTATCAATAAAGCTCTTGGAGACTATAAAGACTCAATCGCTCTTGTTTATATGGATGATGTCCTTATCCCTTCAGAAACTGTAGAAGAAGGCCTGAATCATTTAGAGTTAGTTCTCGAACGATTGTCTGCCGCAGGTTTCTCATTAAACATTTCCAAATGCAAATTTTTGAAAAACTCCGTTGAATATTTAGGAAACATTATTTCTAATGGTGAGGTTATGCCTAGCCCTAATAAAATTAACGTTATTGTTAACTCTCAACCTCCAACATGCGTTAAACAGTTGCGACAATTTAATGGACGCGCTAGTTATTTCCGTCGTTTCATCCCCAATTTTTCTCAGAAAATGGCACCCATCATAAATCAATTAACAAAAAAAGATAGCACCTGGAATTGGACCAAAGCACACGAAAATATAAGACAAGAGATAATCACCTACTTAACATCAGACCCAATACTGTCCATATTTAATGACGTTGCGACAATTTAATGGACGCGCTAGTTATTTCCGTCGTTTCATCTCCAATTTTTCTCAGAAAATGGCACCCATCATAAATCAATTAACAAAAAAAGATAGCACCTGGAATTGGACCAAAGCACACGAAAATATAAGACAAGAGATAATCACCTACTTAACATCAGACCCAATACTGTCTATATTTAATGACGTTTACGTAAACCACCTATTGAAGTTCACACTGATGCCAGTTCCCTCGGTTTCGGAGCAATGCTAATTCAAATTGAAAATTCCCGCCGCAAAGTTATTTCTTATTACAGTGTGCGTACAACCGAACCAGAATCCAAATATCACTCTTACGAACTAGAAACTCTCGCAGTTGTAAAAGCTTTAAAACATTTTAGGAATTTTCTGTTTGGTAGACAATTCACGGTGGTCACTGACTGTAACGCCCTTAAGGCAAGTCGAACAAAAAAGGAACTGACACCACGAGTGCATAGATGGTGGTCCTTCTTACAAAGTTTTGAATTCGACATTAAATACAGAAAAGGTGAAGAAATGTCACATGTAGATTTTTTGAGTAGGAATCCTCTTGTTAATATGCTTTCTAAAGATTCATCTTGGATTGTCGTAGAACAGAAAAGAGACTTTGATTTAAATAAAATAAGAGAGTCAATAATTAACAAAGAAGACCATGACAAAAAATACTCAATGAAAAATGATATCTTATACATAAAAATTCTAAATGATAAAGGAAACTCATGCAATAGAATAATTATACCAAACGCTCTAGTACGTAATCTTATAAATAAATACCACCACACCCTTTTACACGCTGGTTGGGAACGAACTTTACATAAAATCAGAGAACACTTTTGGTTCAAGAATATGTCTAAAAGAGTCCGACAATTTTGCGATAATTGTTTAAACTGTAAAGTCGGTAAAGAAGCATCAGGTAAAAAGCAAATAAATCTTCACCCGATCGACAAAATTAATGGCGCTTTTCACACAATTCACGGTGATTTGATTGGAAATTTAACAGGAGGCACGCAAAAAGCTTACGCATTTGTTGCGATCGATGCTTATACTAAATTTGTTATCATCCACCCACTTAAAGATAAGACCTCAAGTCTCATTCTTAAATCTATCCAAGAGGTGATCAATCTCTTTGGTACCCCCAAACGCATTATTTCAGATAGGGAACCAGCTATAATGGGTAAGGAAATTCAGGAACTTTTTACATCTGGGGGCATTGAACATCATGCTATCGCCAAAGGGGTACCACGAGCAAATGGTCAAGTTGAACGATTAATGCGCACTATTAAAGATCACCTTAGTGCCACAGCTCAATCTCAAAAAAGGTTTTGGGTTACAAAGTTAAGCGAGCTTCAACTCTCGATTAATTGCACAAAATCTAAGGCAACTGGACATTCCCCTTTAGAATTATTAATAGGTAAAATTTGCGCTCCACCTTCTATCGCACAATATACATAATTTCTTGAAACAAATACTAACCGTGATGAAATCCGCAAAGAAGCTGAAATAGTAACAAAAATAGAAATCGTTTTAACAAAAAATGTGCGACAGTTATTCCATTCAAATTAAATGACTATATTCTGTGCAAAGATACCCAATGGTCAAAAAATAAACTAGATCCCAAATATTTAGGGCCCTACCAAATTATTAAATTACTAGAAAATGATCGGTATGAAGTGAAAAATTTAAGAAATAATAATGTAACTGTTGTATCACACGAACATGTCAGACCAGTTCCAACCCCTAATTTAGATAACCGTGATAGCGTTACCGAATCAGACGATGAAAATTAATAGCCACTTGTCTGTACGGATCACGATTGTGGTTTAGTCTGACAACTGGGCAGTATAATGAGTGCCACTTGTCTGTACGGATCACGATTGTGGTTTAGTCTGACAACTGGGCAGTATAATGAGTGCCACTTGTCTGAACGGATCACGTCAATAAGTGATTTAGTCTGACAACTGGGCCAAATAATATTAAATTTGTCACTTGCCTGTACGGATCACGTGAGTGATTTAGTCTGGCAACTGGACAAAATTATTGTATATTTTGTGCGCCACTTATCCGTACGGATCACTTAGGTGATTTAGTCTGATAACTGGGCGATCGAAAAATTTCATTGATTGAGTGACGATATATTATGAATTTACTTATAATTTGGTTTTAAAACAATAAGAATTATTCTGCACTCTTGTTCCCAGATTGAATATATCTCCGCTCAGAGCACGAGCTTTTAATCAGAACGGCCGTGATAGCGTCTTATTAAATAAAGTTAAAAATTATCATAGGATAGGTTTATAAATTTGAATATTTGATTAAATAATTTGTTTCAACAAATAATTATTGTAATTAAAGTAAAATGTGTAATTTATTTAAATCAAATTTATAAATACTTAATCATAATTATTTAGCTAGATTAGTTTATTCGATTGTAATATAAGTCGATCAAAATACTACGCGCCCCTCCTACCTCCCTACCTATCTACCATACCCTGCCCTATTCCTTCCAGTAACTTGTTTTGATCGCCTTATAAAAACTATGCGTGCCTGCAGTTTGATTCATTCGTGTTCGAACTTTAGTGGAATAAACATCTATTGTAAAGTGTTCCGTCGTATTTATTCATGGATCGTCACCACGCTCTAACATATATAATATAATAATCAAAGAAAATCTTAATATAAACAAAAATATTCAAATATTAAATATTTATCTATATTCAAAAACTACATTCTGTGAAATGTGATGTGATGAATTCAAGTAGAATAGGTTATTTGTTTTATATTTAGCGGGTCAGGAGCCACAGGCAACAGCTACTAAACACATTAACAACATGAAAAAACAGTCAGACCGAATTTTAACAATATACAAAATGAAATTACAGACCTGCAGATTCGTTAATATTTTACTTGTGAATTGTGCACAAACAAAATTTATTTCAGTATTTCGAACCGCATACTTGTTTAAATTATTTTACCCTACTTATTTTGTGTTTATGACAATAAATGTGAAATTCTTATTTAATTAAATTATTTAAAACTAACTAGTTCCATCATGTTTTTGTGGTTTGCTGCCGCTGTCGATCTTGGCCCTCAGGATATGCCGTGGTGAGGATATGTGGTGGGCCAATGGCCATTTAAAATATTTTTGCAGTGGTTATGCCTTACTTACATCCTTACTAACACAAAGGTCATAAAAAGCAATTGGTTACGGGATTCGTTTGTTTTATGTATTTGGCAACCCTTACGTCCTGAATAAGATTCACGCCAAATTTTTGTTCTATTTTTGTTTGTTCATAAAATATATTTATAGAGCAAAATCTAAGATAAGTTCTAGACAATTAAAATTATGCTATGTATTTTTAATTAGGAAAACACGTTAAACACTTTTTAAAAAGTCGTAGCCAAATGTGATGATGACGATGAACTGATAATATTATAAAATGGAATTGAAATCTTGGCAGAGATAATCGACACGAAAGCGACCGGAATATAAAGATTGTGATGCACACGCGAGCGAGCACGGAACCTTGCAGACTGTGATATATATCTTAAAAGCTATATTAATATGTTGTTTTACTTACCACCGCACTCAGAGTCATTTAATGGTGACTTAACCCATTCCTTAGTATAGATTTAAGGGATCATTACGTGACTTAATGACAATTAAATTTAAATGTAGCAAAACCTCTATTTAGCTTGCTAATTGTGGACGTTTGAGTTTGAGGTTATGTATTTGATTTTTGTACAAATTTGACATTTGTGATTTGAATTTTACTTACAATACGCTCCTAATTATTACTACCTACGTTCTTTTTACTATTTTTATACAAAATGTCTAATCGGATGGACTTTATAGATATTGTAAATTATTCTAGAAGATTCAGAAATGAAAAAAATGAAAACCAAGACGCTATATAAGAGATTATTCGGATCCTTTCACTAAATATTCAATCCAAGAAATCCATGCTAGATATAGATTCACTCCGGATATTGTAAAAAACTTAATATTACCTATGATCGAATCGGATTTGAATAGACCTACTAGAAGAGGATTGCCATTTGCTCCCGAAATAATGCTTCTGCTAATTTTAAGATATTTCGCTACAGGTAGTTTTCAGGTTAGTATCTAAATTATAGTAAAATAATAAAGAAAACTAGAACCATGCGAGTTTACTTATTAGTCTAGCCTGATTGTAATGTTAATTAAATACCTAAATAGGTATTTCATGTAATTAAAAAAAATGAGAGTTTACCATGTACTGTTAATAATATTATTTGTATGTTGCTTTATAGAATTATAGCAAGCTTCTATAAATATTTTTTATAGAAGCTTGAAGGAGATGTGATGGATATCTGCCAGCAATCGGTCTCACGAATTGTCAGCAAAGTTTCTGCATTAATTGCTATGAAAATGCAAGATTTTGTCAAGTTCCCGGCTACTATGCAGGGCGTTAACACTGCAAAGTAAGATATATTTTATTAATTTTGAACTAAATGTGTGCCAAGCTATGTATTATTATAATATTATTTTTTACACTACATCAATGATTATATTATAATTATGTAATTTTAATATTATATTTTTGTTACAGACAACAATTCTATGAAATTGCATTCTTTCCTGGGGTGATTGGGTGCATTGATTCCACCCATATTAAAATAAAAAGTCCTGGAGGAATCACTTCAGAAGTCTACAGAAATAGAAAAGGCTGGTTTTCAGTCAATGAAAAGCAGTGACAGGACCAAATTTAGAATTTTATGATTTGGTAGCTCGGTGGCCAGGCAGCACGCATGATAGCTTCATTTACAATAGTAGTGCTATGAAACAAAGGCACACTAGCGGTGAGTTAAGAGGTATTATTTTAAGGGATAGTGGGTATGCTATTAGCAATGTTCTTTTGACACCATTTTTATAAATAATACCTAATATAATACCTAATACAATACCTCAACAAAATTATAATAAAAGCCAAATCAAAACAAGAAACACAGTTGAAAGATCTTTTGGTATGTGGAAAAGAAGATTTCCTTCTCTCCAATTGGGGATTGGAGTTAAAATTGATACATTTGTGGCTATAATATGTGCATGTGCAACACTGCACAATATAGCTCTATTAGCAAATGGTCTAGTGCCATAAAATTGGGAAACTGTTGAAAATATTTCTGAAGTTGATGTCACAGAAATAAGTGAAAATCCCAACAGCAACGGTTTCCTGATGCGGCAATCATTGGTGGAAAGATTCTTCACATAACCATAATATAGTATTTAAACATTTACTCGGAAATTAATTATTTGAATTTTAAAGTTCAGCTTGCCAAATGTTTGGCAGGTACAAACCAATGTAATTGTAAATGATGAGAAAATTATTTTATTGGATACCACTGTATTCTAGGGTTTTATTATTTTTATTTATTTTATTAGTAATTTATTTATTTATTATTAATTAATTATTTATTTTTCTTAATTTTTCTATTTTTTTTTATTCTATATTTGTTTATTCAAATTCTTTCTATGTCCGATGGGCTTAATTAAAGGCTTTTACTTGTAGATTTATCTTCCTTTTCGTCTTCACTGAGTTTAGGCACATCCTCCAACGTATCGTATCGTTATCCAAAACCACTTAAAAATAAAGTAAACTTCAATTTACCAACAACACGCATTCATTGTGTTTATATGTACTTTTAAATAGCTTATGGCATACCGATACATGGAGAAGTGTTATAATTATGTTCATTAATATTGCTTAAAACAGATCCATCGTTATCAAACGGATTGTTAATTTCGCGAATCATAACAGGTGTAGCCTGAAATGAAACACGTTGATTAAAAACAAGTTACAAGCCACAAACAATTATACAACTTTTATTTATTATTATTTTCGTTATGATACTTATATATTTTTTGTACCCAAATTATCTGTAGTTAAGTTTACAAAACGTTATATTCTTTAGTCAAATTTTTTACCACAATATCCTCTGATGAAATAAAATAAGACCACATATAGGTACTTATTATTAATTTTTCTTTAAACTGGTTTTGCATGACTACTCAGTTCTTCCAGCATGCTCATTATGGCATGGCATGCTCATTGTTGAGTCGGAAGGGGAGGAGCCGAAGGTCCACAACTGTTCTGTATAAGACGGCCCTTTGTGAACACGAGCTTTTCGTGTTGTAGCTTTCAAATTATCTCATGCTCTTTTCAGGGTAGCAGTATCACGCTAAAATTGAAACGAGAGAAATATAGGTAGTCAAACACATTTAGTATATAGTAATAGATAAAACTAAATTGTTAGCAAATTTGCTATGTATATGTTTAACGAAGAAAAACTCATTACCTATATTACGTACATTTATATTTGAATTAAATTCATGGGCTAATAAAGTCCAATCATATATTTTTTTTGGTTATTGATTTATATATTAATTAATTTTAAGTATGGGTACACCTTCTCCAAGTTTTTATGTAATCGACAACATAATTAGAAGATGCACCGCCCTACGAATAATTAATTTTGTCGTTAACTAACGATCCATTAAATTTTGACTCTGGGAGACACTCTTCATTAAGATATTTAATGTCCATTAGTTAAATACTGATTACGGCTTACTTAACTTAATAAAAAATTTCACTTAATAAACGTCTCTGAGTGCAGCTGTGAGGTTTTCTGCTGTTAGGTAATATTCTCTAAAGCCCATAGAATGATTTAAATTAAGATGAAAAACACATTACTTACAAGTTTGTTCGCATATTTGTACACTATGATGATTTTCAGTAAACTTTACTACCTTTGTATCACACTTGTGGCTTCCGTGTGGCTTAGCAGCCCAATTAGGTGATTTCTAAAATGCCAGCTTGTCAATACGCCCTATATCAGGTGTGTCAGGGCCCTAAAAAGTAGCTGCCAATTTTAGTCGAGACTTCTTACTCTTTGTAGTCCAGAGCTTGAGCATACTCAAGCCTCTCGTACTTAATGGGAAATTTAAATGTCGCCGCAAATGAAAATTAAGAAAAGGACCTCAAAGTACCTTGTATTTTTAAAATAGGTGTTGAGAAACTTCTTAAAAAGGCAAGGTTACCTGTTACATATTTCTGCATAGTATATTTACAAATATTATAACTACAAATTGAAGCAATAGGAAAACTGGTATACATTTACTAAAAATATATAAATATTTTTTCATAAATCCTAACATCTTCAGTGACTATTTATTTGGGTCGTTGAATTCGGAATGAATATATTAAAACTTTTGCTTTTTTTAGTTTATTTTTTAGTAATAGTGTTAATAAATTTTTATATGGGTTTTTGTATTTTTATAATATATTATGCAATATTCATATAATTAACTTCTTTCTTAACAATCAATTATCTTCTCAATTAATAAACAATTAAACAAAAATTAACTACAACAGTTAACTTCCTACTTAACGATCAATAAAGTGCCATAATTAACTTCTTCCTAAACCATAAATTAACTGCAATAGTTAACTTCTCCCTTAACCATCACTTAACTGAAATCATTAACTTCTTCCCAAACCATAAATTAACAGCAATAGTTAACTTCTCCCTTAACGATAAATTAACCATATATATATATATATATATATATATATATTACATATATATATATATATATATATATATATATATATTACATATATATATATACATAAATAATACATGGTAGCCTATGTATGACTTAAAGTAAACATTATTTGTCTAATACATAGGCTAACATGCAATACATAAAGAAAACATTATTTATGTAATAAATGGTAGTCTATGTATAACATAAATAATATTTGCTTCGTGTAATACATATGCGACCATGTAATAAGTAAATAATGTTTTCTTTATGTAATACTAAGACTACCATGTATCACTTAAATGTTTCCTTTACGTAATATATAGGCCACCGTGTACTATATCAATAATGTTTTCTTTAAGTAATACATAGGCTACCATGTATTATTTATGTATAACAAAAGAAAAACATTATTTATGAGAGCTTATGTTTTACATAAAGAATACAAAATTTATGTAATACATGGTAGCCTATGTATCACATTAAGAAAACATTATTTTTGTAATACATAGTCGCCTATGTATTACATGAAGCAAACATTATTTATGATATACATAGACTCTCATTTATTTATTATATTATATAATAAAGTTTGTCTAATACATCTTTTCTTTTTCTTTTTGTAATATATAGGCCTTCTCTTTCTATATGTAATATATAGGCCACCATGTACTATATAAATAATGTTCTCTTTAAGTAATACATAGGCTACCATGTATTATTTATGTATAACAAAAGAAAAACATTATTTATGGGAGCTTATGTTTTAAATAAGGAATACACAATTTATGTAATATATGGTAGCCTATATATTACATGAGGAAAACATTATTTATGTTATACATTGGCTACCATTTATTACATAAATAATGATTTCTTTACTCTATATTATAATTATAATTTCTCTAATACATAGGCAAACATGCAATAAATTTATTGCATGTTAATGTAATTTTTGCTTCATGTAATACATAGGCGATCATGTATTACATAAATAAAGCTTTCTTTATGTAATATATAGACTACCATGTATTACATAAATGTTTCCTTTATGTAATACATAGGCTACCATGTATTACATAAAGAAAACATTATTTATGTAATAAATGGTAGCCTATGTATAAAATAAATATTGTTTGCTTCA
The DNA here is from genome assembly GCA_963565745.1 of Phengaris arion. Lineage (NCBI taxonomy): Eukaryota > Metazoa > Arthropoda > Insecta > Lepidoptera > Lycaenidae > Phengaris > Phengaris arion. The sequence goes on along the minus strand of OY751446.1, from coordinate 4,000,199 downwards.
TATAAAACATAGGCTAACATATATAAAAAAAATAATGTTTTCTTCATGTAATACATAGGCGACCATATATGACATAAATAATGTTTTCCTTATATAAAACAAAGGCTATCATTTTTACATAAATAATGTTATGTTTATATTATACATAGGCTACCATGTTTTACATAAATTATGTATCCTTTATGTAAAATATAGGCTCCTGTATATTATATAAAGAATGTTTTCTTCATGTAATACATAGGCGACCATGTATTACATAAATAATGTTTTCTTCATAAAATAAATACATATAATAAATACATAATTTTTTCCTTTATGTAATAAACAAAAACTTAAAGAATACTTTATTTATATAATACATAGTAGCCTTTGTAGGCTCCCATTAATAATGATTTCCTTATGTTATACATAAGTAATGCACGGTAACCTATGTATTGCACAATGAAAACATTATTTATGTAATATATAGGATAATATAATATATTATATATTATAATATATTATATTTTACATAAAGAATAAATAATTTATGTAATACATGGTAGCCTATGTATTACATGAAGCAAACATTATTTATGTTATACATAGGCTACCATTTATTACATAATTAATGTATTCTTTATGTATTGCATTAACGCCTATGTATCAAACAAATTACGTTTTCCTTAAGTAATGCATAGGCTTCATAAAGAAAATATTTTTTACACAACATTATTTTTTTTTATTTTATTTTTTTAAGTTTTTTTAATTTAAAGTTTTTTTAGTTTTCTTTATGTTATACATAGGCAACCATGTTTTACATAAAATATGTGTTCTTCATGTAAAACATAGACCCCCATAAATAAAGATTTCCTTATGTTATACATAAGTAATACATGGTAGCCTGTGTATTACACGATGAAAAAATAATTTAAGAAACACAACATTATTTATTTTGTTTATATTTTTTTAAGTTTTTTTAATTTAAGTTTTCTTTATGATATACATAGGCAACCATGTTTTACATAAATTATGTATTCTTTATGTAAAACATAGACTCCCATAAATAATGTTTTCCTTATGTTATACATAAGTAATATATGGTAGCATGTGTATTACATGAAGTAAATATTATTTATGTAATATACGGGAGCCTATATTTTACATAAAAAATACATAATTTATATAAGACATGGTAACCTATGTATTACATAAAGGAAACATGAATGTAATACCTGGTAGTCTATGTATTACATAAATAAAACATTATATATGTAAAACATGGTCGCCTATGTATTATTACATGAAGCAAACATTATTTTTGTTATACATAGGCTACCATTTATTACATAATAATGTTTTCTTTATGTAATACATAGGCTACCATGTAATACATCAATAATGTTTTCTTTATGTAATACGTAGACTAACCTGTATTACGTAAATGTTTCCTTTATGTAATACATAGGCTACCGTGCATTACATAAGGAAAATATTATTAATGTAATATATGGTAGCTTATGTATTAACTAAAGAAAACATTATTTATGTAATAAATGGTAGCCTATGTATTACATAAATAATGTTTTCTTTATGTAATTCATAAGCTACCATGCATTAAATCAATAATGTTTGCTTTATGTAATACGTAGACAAACCTGTATTACGTAAACATTTTCTTTATGTAATACAAAGGCTAACATGTATAACAAGAATGTGTTTTTAATGTTATACATAGGCTTCCGTGCACTACATAAGGAAAACATTATTTATGTAATACTACAATGTATTACATAAATAATGTTTTCTTCATGTTATACATACGCGTTCAAATATTTCATAAATAATGTTTTCATCGTGTAATACACCTGCTACCATGTATTACTTTTGTATAACATAAGGAAAACTTTATTTATGGGAGACTATGTTTTACATAAAGAATACATAATTTATGTAAAACATGGTAGCCTATGTATAATATAAAGATAACATTATTTTTGTAAAAATGATAGCCTATGTTATTATAAGGAAAACATTATTTATGTAATATATGGTCGCCTATGTATTACATGAAGCAAATAATATTTATGTTATACATAGGCTACCATTTATTACATAACTAATGTTTTCTTTATGTATTGCATGTAAGCTTATGTATTTGACAAATAATGTTTACTTTATATAATACATAGGCCACCATGTACTATATTAATAATGTTTTCTTTAAGTAATACATAGGCTACCATGTATTATTTATGTATAACACAAGGAAAACATTATTTATGGGAGCCTATGTTTTACATAAAGAATATATAATTTATGTTAAACATGGTAGCCTATGTATAACATAAATAATCTTTTCTTTATGTAATACATAAGCTACCATGTATTACATAAATAATGTTTTCCTTATGTAATACATGGTAGTATATGTATTACATTAAGAAAACATTATTTATGTAATAAATGGTAGTTTATGTAGAACATAAATAATGTTTGCTTCATGTAATACATAGGCTACCACGTATTACAAAAAAAAAATTTCTTCATGTAATACATAGGCTACCATGTATTACATAAATTTTGTATTCTTTATGTAAAATATAGGCTCCCGTATATTACATAAATAATGTTTTCTTCATGTAATACATAGGCGTACATGTATAACATATATAATGTTGTGTAAAAAATGTTTTCTTTATGTAACCTATGTATTACTTAAAGAAAACATAATTTGTCTAATACATAGGCTAACATGCAATATATGTATTGAATGTTAGCCTATGTATTAGGCCAATTATAATTATAATATAAAGTAAAGAAAACATTATTTATGTAATAAATGGTAGCCTATGTATAACATAAATAATATTTGCTTCATGTAATACATAGGCGACCATGTATTACATAAATAATGTTTTCTTTATGTAATACATAGACTACCATGTATAACATGCATGTTTTCTTTATGTTATACATAGGCTAAAATGTATTACATAAGGAAAAAATTATTTATGGGAATTTATGTTTTACATAAAGAATTGATAATTTATGTTAAACATGGTAGCCTATGTATAATATAAAGAAAACATTATTAATGTAATATATGGTAGCCTTTGTATTATTATGAATAAAACATTATTTTTGTAATACGTGGCAGCCTATGTATGACGCAAACATTATTTATGTAATACATAGGCGACCATATTTAACATAAATTATGTATTCTTTATGTAAAACATAGGCTCCCATAAATAATGTTTTCCTTATGTTATACATAAATAAATACATAATTTTTTATGTAATAAAAGAAAACTTTATTTACATAATACATAGTAGCCTTTGTATTAAATAAAGAAAACATTATTATTTAATAAATGGTAGCCTATGTATAACATAAATAATGTTTGCTTCGTGTAATACAAAGGCGACCATGTATTACATAAATAATGTTTTCTTTATGTAATACATAGACTACCATGTATTACATAATGTTTCCTTTATGTAATACATAGGCTACCATGTATTACATAAATTATGTATTCTTTATAAAGAATATAGGCTCTCGTATATTACATAAATAATGTTTTCTTCATGTAATACATAGGCGTTCATGTATTTCATAAATAATGTTTTCATCGTGTTATACACAGGCTACCATGTATAACTTATTTATAACATAAGGCAAACATTATTTATGGGAGTCTATGTTTTACATAAAGAATACATAATTTATGTGACACAAGGTAGCCTATGTATAAAATAAAGAAAACATTATTTATGTAAAAATGATAGCCTATGTATTATATAAGGAAAACATTATTTATGTAATATATGATCGCCTATGTATTACAAGAAGAAAACATTATTTTTTTAATACATGGTAGCCTATGTTTTACATGAAGCAAACAATATTTATATTATACATAGGCTACCATTTATTACATAAATAATGTTTTCTTTATATATTGCATGTGAGCCTATGTATTAGACAAATAATGTTTTCTTTATGTAATATATAGGCCACCATGTACTATATAAATAATGTTTTCTTTAAGTAATACATAGGCTATTATGTATTATTTATGTATAAGATAAGGAAAACATTATTTATGGGAGCCTATGTTTTACATAAAGAATACATAATTTATGTTAAACATGGTAGCCTATGTAATATATAAGGAAAACATTATTTATGTAATATATGGTAGCCTATGTATTATATGAAGAAAACATTATTTTTTTTGTAATACGTGGTAGCCTATGTATTACATGGAGCAAACATAATTTATAATATACTTAAGCTACCATTTATTACATAAATGTTAGAGCGTGGTGACGATCCATGAATAAATATGACGGAACACTTTACAATTGATGTTTATTCCACTAAAGTTCGAACACGAATGAATCAAACTGCAGGCACGCATAGTTTTTATAAGGCGATCAAAACAAGTTACTGGAAGGGATAGGGCAGGGTATGGTAGATAGGTAGGGAGGTAGGAGGGGCGCGTAGTATTTTGATCGACTTATATTACAATCGAATAAACTAATCTAGCTAAATAATTATGATTAAGTATTTATAAATTTGATTTAAATAAATTACATATTTTACTTTAATTACAATAATTATTTGTTGAAACAAATTATTTAATCAAATATTCAAATTTATAAACCTATCCTATGATAATTTTTAACTTTATTTAATAAGACGCTATCATAAATAATGTTTTCTTTATGTATTGCATGTTAGCCTATGTATCAAACAAATTATGTTTTCTTTAAGTAATACATAGGCTACATAAAGAAAACATTTTTTACACAACATTATTTATATAGTTCATGTACGCCTATGTATTACTTAAAGAAATCATTATTTATATAGTACATGGAGGCCTATATATTAAATAAAGAAAACATTATTTGTCTAATACATAGGCTTACATGCAATACATAAAGAAAACATTTTATATGTAATAAATGGTAGTAGCCCTTATGAACAAACTGCTCATCACATACTCTGGGAGTGTGACCTCTGGTATGACGAAAGAATCGAAATGTTGAACAGCGTCCATTGTGTTTCTAGGGTTGAGTACTATGAAGATCTCGTGGACTGCGCGAAGAACTTCCGAGTTTTCAAACGTTTTTGTCATAAGTACTATTGGAAACAATGCAACAATTTTTGTCATTATAAAAGCATTGTAATTAATTGTTATATTATAAATTAAAACATTTAATTACATTCTGTCTTGTAGTAAAAAAAAACATGTTATTCCCGTGGTGCTTCCCCTTTAATTCTGACTTTTTGTCATCACAATTTTTGCTGTCTCCCGCTTTGCTTGGGGAGGGAAACTGGAATACTTCCTACTCCTCCAACAATCTTCTGATAAATTTCGTTGCGGGTTCCAAGACAGATTTACATGTCCCCCGGGCACCCCTGAGATCATATCAAAGGGTTTTTGCGGTTGGTTACCATTATCGATCCTGGCTACACAGGAGTTACAGTGGTGGGGAAGTGTGGTGAGCCAATTGCCCGTTAAAAAAAATGTAATAAATGGTAGCCTATGTATGACATACATTTTGTTTGCTTCATGTAAAACATAGGCTACCATGTATAAAAAAATAATGTTTTCTTCATGTAATAATAGGCGACCATATATTATATAAATAATGTTTCCTTATACAATACATAGGCTACAATGTTTTACATAAATTATATATTCTTTATGTAAAGCATAGACTCCCATAAATGATGTTTTCCTTATGATATGCATAAGTAATTATAAATGGCAGCCTATCTATAACATAAATAATGTTTGCTTCATGTAATACATAGGTGACCATATATTACATAAATAATGTTTTCTTCATAAAATAAATACATATAATAAATACATAATTTTATAATACATAGGCTACTATGTTTATCATAAATTATATAATCTTTATGTAAAACATAGGCTCCCATAAATAATGTTTTCCTTATGTTATACATAAATAATACATGGTAGCCTATGTATTACTTAAAGAAAACATTATTTATATAGTACATGGTGGCCTATATATTACATAAAGTAAACATTATTTGTCTTATACATAGGCTTACATACAATACATAAAGAAAACATTATTTATATAATAAATGGTAGCCTATGTATAACATAAATAATGTTTGCTTCATGTAATACATAGGCGACCATGTATTACATAAAAAAAAATTCTTTATGTAATCCATAGACAACCATGTATTACAGAAATGTTTTCCTTATGTAATACATAGGGTTCCATGTATTACATAAATGATGTACTCTTTATGTAAAATATAGGCTCCCGTATATAACATAAATAATCTTTTTTTCATGTAATACATAGGCGCATAATACCATGTATTACATAAATAAAGTTTTCATCGTGTAATACACAGGCTACCATGTATTACTTATGTATAACATAAGGAAAACACTATTTATGGAAGTCTATGTTTTACATAAAGAATACATAATTTATGTAAAACATAGTAGCCTATGTAAAATATAAGGAAAACATGATTTATGTAAAAATGGTATCAAACATTATTTATTAATACATAGGCTATGTAATAATAATAATGTTTTGCATTTTAGCCTATGTATAAGAAAATTTATGTTTTCTTTAAGTAATACATAGGCTACATAAAGAAAACATTTTTTACACAAAATTATTTATGTAATACATGTACGCCTGTGTATTACATGAAGAAAACAATATTAATGTAATATACGGGGGCCTATATTTTACATAAAGAATACATAATTTATGTTATACATGGTAGCCTTTGTATTACATAAGGGAAACATTAAATAATTATGTAATATATGTTAGCCTATGTATTACATGAATCAAACATTATTTATGTAATACATAAGCTACCATGTATTACATAAATTATGTATTCTTTATGTAAAATATAGGCTCCCGTAATACGTAGGCGTACATGTATTACATAAATAATGTTGTGTTAAAAATGTTTTCAGTTAAATGCAAGAGTTAACTTCTTCCTTAACGGTTAATTAACCAACAATTAAGTCAATAGTTATCTTATACCTTAACTATCAATTAACATTAACTGCAATAGTTAACTTCTTTCTTAACCATTTATTAACTGAAATAGTTAACTTCTTCCTTAACCATCAATTAACTGCAATCGTTAACTTCTTCATTAACCATCAATTAACAGCAATAGTTAACTTCTCCCTTAGCTATAAATTAACCATCAGTTAAATGCAAGAGTTAACTTCTTCCTTAACGGTTAATTAACCATCAATTAAGTCAATAGTTATCTTATACCTTAACGATCAATTAACCTTAACTGCAATAGTTAACTTCTTCCTTTACCATTAATTAACTGAAATAGTTAACTTCTTCCTTAACCATCAATTAACTGCAATCGTTAACTTCTTCATTAACCATCAATTAACAGCAATAGTTAACTTCTCCCTTAACGATAAATTAACCATCAGTTAAATGCAAAAGTTACCTTCTTCCTTAACCATCAATTAACTTAATTTCTTCCTTAGCCATCAATTAACTGCAAAAGTTAACTTCTTCCTTAACGGTTAATTAACCATCAATTACGTCAATAGTTATTAATTAGTTATCTTATTCCTTAACTTAACTTAACTTAACATCAATTAACTGCAGTAGTTAACTTCTTCCTTAACCATCAATTTACTTAATTTCTGCCTTAACCATCAATTATTAATACTGCAATAGATAACTTCTTTTAAGAAGTTAACTATTGTTTTAATTGTTAAGACAATCAATTATCTTTTCAATTAATAAACAATTAAATATCAATTAACTGCAAAAGTTAACTTCTCCCTTAAGGGAGAAGTTAACTATTGTTAAGTTAACTATTAACTATTAACTATTATTAAGTTAACTATTGCAGTTAATTTATGGTTAACCATAAATTAACTGCAATAGTTAACTTCTCCCTTAACTAAAAATTAACCATCAGTTAAATGCAAGAGTTAATTAACTTCTTCCTTAACCATCAATTAACCAAGAAGTTAACTTTATTAAATAGCAGTTAGCAACTTAATTAAGTTAACTTATTTCTTAACCCAATTAAATGCAATAGTTAACTTGTTCCCTAACGATCAATTAACCATCAATTAACTGCAATCGTTAACTTTTCCCTTAACGATCAATCAACCATCAATTAACTGTAATAGTTAATTTCTTCCTTAAAGGTCAATTAATCATCAATTAACTGCAATAGTTCTTCTTCCTTAACGATTAATTAACCTTAACTCCAATAGTTAACTTCTCCCTTAACCATATTAATGGTTAAGGAAAGTTATAGATTATTATTTATTAGTTAAGGAAAGAGTTATTTATTGCTGTTAATTGATGGTTAATGAAGAAGTTAACGATTGCAGTTAATTGATGGTTAAGGAAGAAGTTAACTATTGCAGTTAATTTATGGTTAAGGAAGAAGTTAACTATTGCAGTTAATTGATGGTTAAGGAGAAAATAACTATTGCAGTTTATTGATGGTTAAGGAAGAATTTAACTACTGCAGTTAATTGTAACTAAACTTAATTGATGGTTAATTGATGTAAAGTTAAGTTAACTACTGCAGTTAATTGTAACTGCAGTAGTTAACTTCTTCCTTAACCATCAATAAACTGCAATAGTTATTTTCTCCTTAACCATCAATTAACTGCAATAGTTAACATCTTCCTTAACCATAAATTAACTGCAATAGTTAACTTCTTCCTTAACCATCAATTAACTGCAATCGTTAACTTCTTCATTAACCATCAATTAACAGCAATAATTAACTCTTTCCTTAACGATAAATCAACCATCAGTTAAATGCAATAGCTAACTTCTTCCTAATCGATCAATTAACCATCAATTAACTGTAAAAGTTAACTTCTTTCTTAACCATCAATAAACTGCAATAGTTATTTCCTCCTTAACCATCAATTAACTACAATAGTTAAATTATTCCTTAATCATCAATTAATTGCAATAGTTAACTTCTCCCTTAACCATCAATTAACAGCAATAGTGAACTTCTTCCATAACCATCAATTCACTATCAATTAACTGCAATCGTTAACTACTTCCTTAACCATCAATTAACAGCAATAGTGAAATTCTTCCATAACCATCAATTCACCATCAATTAACTGCAATCGTTAACTTCTTCCTTAACCATCAATTAACAGCAATAGTTAACTTCTTTCTTAACCATCAAATTAACTGCAATAGTTAACTTCTTCCTTTACGATCAATTAACTCCAATAGTTAACTTCTCCCTTAACCATCAATTAACTGTAATAATTAACTTATCCCTTCACTATCAATTAACTCCAATAGTTAATTGCAATAGTTTACTTCTTCAGTAACGCATTACGGGTTTGGTGGCCTCTGCCTTATTTTTTACCTAACTCCGGCGAAGCCAAAAGGAAGGGTAATGATTTCTGGCAGTCTTAGTATGTATGTATGTTTGCTCCACCGTAGCGCCCATACTCATACGATTAAATGAATGAGGCTAACTTAAGCTATGTTATAGTCGAAAACATTTTCTGTGTTGAATCAGTCCTTATAAATATGGAAATAGGGTTCAAAACCACCGCGAATGTCCTCGAGCACCTCGAGACCTTAGGATAGGAAATTGAAATATCCGATATTAGGCTAATTGGTACTTAAAATAATTAACTTCTCCATTACAACTTAACTCAGGAAAAACCAATAAAAAAATTGACGGGAATAATCGTGTAAGAGCTATAAATACTTTAAATCAAGTATTTAGAAAGTAAGGATGGGGCACTAGGAACATTAGCTTAAGCTTTCTTCATACAACTGACACACAGCGAGCGCAGCGTTCTCGAGTCTCGCCGACCGCAGTTGACCAGTCGCATTGGCCCAAATAGGGCACTCACGTTGGAGACATTTTAAAGCTAAGATTAGTGGCCTTCCGTGTGAAAGTAATAAATATAAGTCAATAGTTTTAATCTACTTGAGAGCTATTAAAAGTTACGACTTGCAGCGAACTGGCCAGAAACATGAGGTTATTACAAATATCATTTTACCCTAAACTCTTCCTTTTGGCTTCACCGTAGTCGGGTAAAAAAATCTTCAAAGAAGCTTACATTATGACACGGTTTAAAGCTCTTATAGCCCTGGTTAAAACGTAAGCGTAACGTAACGATGTGGTAGTAAGATAGGTAAAATTGCTTTATTACCAATAAAGTGTTATTGTATTGTATTGTATTGTATTGTACGTCTATACGCATCTGTAATAGCAGGTCCTTGCAAATAATCTGCTGTCTTTAAGGGCTAGTCTCGTAACTTTTTGTGAACATTTTTTCCTTTATTTAGATACTAAATTAACAGTAATTAACGGTTCAATTTAGCATTTCAAGTTAAACTAAGTTTAAATGTGTTATATTTTAGATTAGATTACATTCAGATTACTTAGTTTTGCGTTATATTCTCTACTAGAAGACGCCCGAGACTTCGTGCGCGCAAAAGGAAACCCGCGATAAAAGTAGCCTATGTCCTTCCCCGTGGTCTATTCTATATTTGCGCCAAATTTAATCTAAATCGGTCCAGTAGTTTCGGAGCCTATTCAACGCAAACAAACAAACAAATCATTCCCCTTTATTATAATCTAGAACAGCTAATGGTATCTTTGACACTCAATTGTTGGGCCAGTTACATTTTAATGTTCCTACTCGATCTGTGCGCACTCCGAAAGTATTTGACATATGAATAAACATTATTGTTGCTAAAGGGAATATCCCTTTAGCATAATGTTCCCATGAACAGTCCGCTTACTAAAATGTGCACCGATATAACACAATATGTCCTGAGGTAGATATGTTTTTTAGTAATTATAATCAATTCAGAAATAATCTATATAAATTGTAAACTCAACTACTTAATTAAGTACTTAAGAAGTAAAACACTTTTTATCAACTAAGCTTAATCTAAGTTGTTACTTTAATTATTGTCTTATGAAGATTGAATCAAGTAATTGTTCAATAAAAGCTGTTTACAGTTATAATTGGACTGCAGATTAATCTAAGGTATATTGTTGATATTATTCTAAATTGTATAAAATTTGTAGCCTGTTACTGTATTACATAAATAAATAAATAATATTAGTTTATAACAAAAATAGTAATAGTACAGATAAAACGAAAGTTTTTTATACGTGTACTAAAGATACAAAATAAGGGCAATACGAGTACATTGCTCTAGCCCTGGTCTATTTCTTATTTATGACTATTGATTAGATGTAAGAACTATACATGATTACCCATAGTTAATTAGTTATTATCAAGGTTAGTATCGCAGGCAATTTTTTTTAACCGACTTCCAAAAAAAGGAGGCGGTTATTAATGTCTACTATTAGCTAATTAAAACCTGTTATCTAAGTACATGTGCAATATAGGCAAAGTTGGTTCAAACATTTAAACACAAAGGTAGTGATCGCATCGACTGCAGACTTGGTTGAATTCCGTATGTATGCGTTTTCAGACGATTTTGACCGACCACATGAATCCAAATCCTACAAAACTAACAATTGTCACAAAGACTTTTATATAGCAAAAGATTTTTTACTATAAGTGGCAAAATGAATTTTCCAGAACCTCTTCCCCCAAAATTTCCAAAAAAGAATCATTTTTCTCTTCTTTTGTAGCTTATTTTGTTTATAAATAAAATTAACATACATACAATGATAGCGGTATAATCATCTTAAAATTGTTTATAAAATAATCCAACAATATTAAAAATTTATATGAAAAAATCAACGATCTCATTTATATACAGTATACACTAAGATACCCCACGAGCACTCGAAGTTTATCCCCTTTTGACAAGTGCTAAAAACGCGAGTTAGCACTTGTGTCTCGCAGGGACGCGCAAACTATCTGACCGGCAACACGCCGAAGTGCTCGGTGAAAAAGTAGCAAAAATAATTTATTTATTTATTTATTCGGGGAACCAACAGCTTATAAATAAAAAGTAGAAAGCTGACAGTTGAGAGTTAACCCAATAATAGGATTTCACTAATAGCTATAAAATATAAAATTATACAAACTTAACAGCAATCACAAGCTACCAACAATAATAACATATGAACCTAGATCAAGTACATGGAAATTTGAGCTTAAAAATTTTGACAATATACTTAAAAATAATACAAGTACATACTCACATCATACATCTGTAGCAAAAATAAAAAAAATATTATTAAATTCCGATCTTGCTTTAGCAACTTTAGTAACAATGGGATCCAAGTCTAGTTCTTTACATAGTGCATTAAAGGTAATACTTGCTCGCACCAAAAAGGAACTTATTATATAGTTAGTTTTGTAAACTGGGACTAACAGTGGAGGGTTATATCTACGGGATCTGGAAGGAATATTAAAATTTAACTTATAGAGAAGATTAGGACAGTCAGTTTCGTTATTTATGATTTGTAGGATATATGTGCAATCACCGATACGTCGACGGTTAGTTAAGGGCTGAATGTGAAATCTCCTACAAAGTGTAGTATAGTTATCAGAGCTATAATTAATTTTGAGTCGGTAACATAGAAATCTAAGAAATCGTTTTTGAATATTTTCGACTCGACTCGAATATATAGGTTATAGCATGGATTCCATATTTGAGAGCAATATTCAAGATGGCTTCTGACAAAGCTACAGTAAAGTACTTTGAAAGTTTTAGGTAGCCTAAAAGAAGAACTTACTCTCATTATGGAACCAAGAGCCTTAGAGGCCTTCACAATGATTTTATCAATGTGCGCATCAAATAGCAGTTTTTCATCACGATATACACCGAGATCCCGTACAATAGAACTTCTAGGTATTTCATGTCCCTTGAGATGGTATAAGGTGAGGATTCTATTTCTTTTCCTGAAAAAAGTAGTTATGGAGCATTTAGACGGATTCAAGTCGAGGTTATTGAAGAGGCAGTAGTCATCCAGTCGGGCTAAATCAGATTTAAGATTCTCCACGTCTTCTGGTGATGATATAGGTAGGAAAATTTTCATATCGTCAGCGAAATATAGGGAACGAGAATAGCGGAAACATGAGTCGATATCGTTAACAAAAATTATGAAGAGGAGAGGCCCCAACAGCGTTCCTTGCGGGACACCACTAGGTATGGGTACCCAACCAGATATGTAGTTATTATCTACAACTGCCTGTGACCTGTTGTCCAGGTATGAGCAAAACCATCTATACAGGTCGCCACGAATTCCGATGTTAAAAAGTTTAGTTTTAAGTCGGTTGTGATCAATACGGTCAAAACACTTACTGTAGTCTGTGTATATGACATCGATTTGAGTGCCGCTGTCCATTTTCCTTGTTAAATAGTCATTAAATAAGATAAAGTTTGAGACAGTAGATCGGCCTTTTAGGAACCCATGCTGTGAATCGCTGAAAGAAGACTTTAAGGTAGCATATACTTGATTATGTACTATGCGTTCAAATAATTTGGCAATAGCACATACTTTGAAAATCGGCCTGTAGTTAGTAACTTCTGATTTGTCACCTTTTTTATGTATAGGTGTAATAAAGGCCGATTTCCAAATTTTAGGGACTGTACAAGAGGAAAGTGACATTTTAAATAAAATTGAGATTGGTAAAGCTAAAGTTTCATAACAACCAGTTAGAAATTTAGGGGAGAGATAGTCAGGCCCGCTAGTTTATTTGGGTCTAGACTCTTTAGATGAAATTTGACTAGTTCAGGTGTGACTTCAATGGAGCTCAAAATACAATAACCATCCTAAAAAAATAGGATATCTTATTTTCGGTAAGTATTATTATTATTATTATTCAATATTTGCGTTAGTCTTAAAACTTGATTAAAATGTTATTCAACGTAAATATTTAAAAATCAAATACATCGTATGCCTCAAACAAGGACGCAATTACTGTCTCTGTTCCTCGCATGAAGTTCATAGTGGGCCCAAGTGAGTACGAGATAACTTGGTATCTCCATGGGAACCGGCTCTTAGGAACAGAGTAACATTGTAAATGAATAGAGATGCTTGCTGACTTTTATTAGTGAAAGTATACTTAATAATATATTATATAATAACCTAACCTAACCTAACCAAGAGCATGTCAGAACATGTCTAAGGAGGGTTCCGTAACTATCAACGCGTAGTAATAGGTTTTCTTTGAATTACTTCAAAAGTTATTGCCCGATTTCGCTCAAAATAATTTTCTTAAGAGTTTTTAGTGTGATAGATATAAACATGAATACTTACAAGTTTCTACCTCCTAAAGTTTACAAATGCCTGGGGCAACTTATAAACCACTTTGGAGGCTGATTACTGGAAAATGGTTGACTTTGTAAATAAATAATTTATGAAACCTTACCTTTATTTTAAAAGACCAGTTCATCGATACCCCACACAATGGGGTAGAACAAAACATATTTTTCATACCCACTTCACATGTATGGAGAGCCACCCCTAAAATGTAAAATTGGCCCTTAAAATAAAAATCACACTAAACATGTCAAAACCTACTAGGATTTGACATGTTTAGTGTGATTTTTATACTTACATAGATTATACAGAATATACTAGCATAGATGCGCCACTCTAAAATTGGAACTAGGTCTTAGACAACAATAATTAATCATCAGAATGACCATATTCCCTTATAACTTATGGTTATAAGGGAACCCCCCTGACGTGATGTCATGACAATACATTTTAGCGTTTTAGCGGCTCTATTCATTGTTTAAACTTTATGGTGATTAGCAAGGAAAGGAAAAAAAATCACAAAGAATGATCCAAATTGCAAATGTATTGTGTTATTATGAACAAATTGATAGATTTTTCAAAAACTTGGAAAACAGAAATATAACAAATATTTTATGTTTTTTAATGTTTTTTCCAGTTAATAAAACATTTAAAACCTTAAGAGTCAAAAAGAATGGAATTGACCTTGAATTCAATATTTTTAGACAGCACAGTTAGGAGATTAATGTCGATAAAGTTTATTTAATAGTACCTAATTATTATAAGTCCTGAAAACCGGATCTAATAGGCTGTTATCGTAACACCTACCTATCAAACTCGTACCTAACACTGAAAACCGCATCAAAATCGGACTAGTACTTTTGGAGATAAATCGAGAAACAATACAACCCGAAAACTCGATGACAGTACAAATAAATAAAATCGTATAAGGACTCCAACAATACTCTGTTCTTCAAAAAAATTTTGAAATTTTGACATATACTGTGAGGACACTTTTTCAGTAACTTTTTGTAGGTGATAGTGAATCCAGAGTATATTAAATCAATGGAAAAAAAAAATTAACGTGTTTTGCGGTTATGCATGAATCATAATGCGTCGCAATAAGGTTTATTTTATTTGTCACTGTCTGGATTTATTGCACAACTTATTCCATACTCGGGAACCTGTCAATCAACTTTTCGTAAACGTATCCTTATGCGATGTTGATAGTTATGGACAGACTGAACTAATTTAAATAAAATAAAAATGTTCTAAAATCTAAATTGGAAAAGTGACCTCCTAAATACCTAATATTTATAAAAAAAACATTAAATTATGCCTATTATTTACGTTTTTATAGAAGAAATAATATTAGATCATTACATATGAAATAGGCGTTTTGTAAAGGAGGAACATAAAGTCGATTTTTTTAAACATAATATTTATTTATTTAATCAAAGTAAAAAAAAATATACCATTGCTATCTATGCACTTTTGCCATCTCATAGGTAATTCATTATTCCTTTACTAAAAAAAAACAATTCGGACAGGAATCAATAAAATCTTTGAAGGCACTTTGGACTGCCCCATCGGAGTTGAATGTTTTCCTTTGCAAAAAATTATCCAAATTTCGAAAGAAATCGTAATCTGTTGGAGCAAGGTGCTGGAGAGTACGGCGGATGTCTTAGACATTCCAATTGAAGCAACTGTTATTTGGTAGCCGTCTGTTGTGCAGTGTGTGGTCTAGCGTTGTCCTGAAGCAGTAGTGGCCTAGAGCGAATGACCAACCTCGGTTGTTTAGCAGCTAGCTTTTCCATCATGATTTGCAGTTGCTGGCAATAGACATCTGCCGTAATCGTCTGGCCAGATTTAAGAAAGCTGTAGTGAACGACACTAGCACTAGTCCACCAAACGCTCAAAAGTAACTTTTTTTGAGTCAATTTTCGCTTGGGGTTCGGCTGGTTCACCAGAGTTCAGTCATTACGATGAGCATTTCCGATTATCGTTCAGGATCCACTTTTCATCGCAGGTAATGATTCGATTTAAAATCCCTTCATTATTGTGCCGGTTGAGTAATTTAACGCAGCAGTCGACGCGCGATTGTCGGTTTGCTGCACTCAATTCACGAGATACCCAACTTTCAAGCTTTTTCACTTTCCCAATTTGCTTCAAGTGGATTAAAACAGTTTTATCACTAACACCGCAGCCTGCAGCTAACTCGAACGTGGTTTGTGATTTATCCACTTCCACAATAGCCTTCAATTCGTCATTATCAACTTTGGTCTCCGGCCGTCTAGGGGCTTGTTCTGCAGGTCGAAATTTCCAGAACGAAAACGTTGGAACCAAAAACGCACTGTGTTTTCTTATGCGACACCGCCGCCATACACATCATTAATCCTTCGAGCCGTTTCTGCAGCACCGAGTACGAGTTCCACCGGTGCCACGGTGGAACTCGTACTCGAAAATAATACGATATTTCACGTTTTCCATTTTGTAAACAGAGTGGCAAAGAAAAAATCAAAAGAGGAAAAAACAAATGAATTACGGTTTTCAAAACACAAATCCATGAGTAAATAGCGGTATAAATTTGAAATTGGAATTCCTAACCAAAGAAGATATATTTGACAAAGTGGCCAGTACGACAAACGCCAATTTCATATGTAAAGACCTAATATTTTATAAATCATCGAGATAATAAACTCGTAAAGGCCACCCGAGACCCTAGAGCCGGCAACTATCTGGCTCAAAGAGTTAGCATTGCCATCCAGCGATGAAACTCTTTGAGTCTAATAGTCACTTTGCTTGACGGGGACGACATAGATGTTTTCTTTTTTCTATAGCTTTTTAAGTTTTTTGTAGTTGTTTTCTTTTTTAGATTTTTTTTTCTTTTTTTCCTTTGTAAAAAATTTAAAGTAGGTAGTTATTATTATGTTATGTGTTTTAATATTTTTTATGTTTGTGAATAAAATCGTATGTAATCTTAAATTAACGATACTAATTTAAAAATATAATGCTACTAATATTATAAATGTGCAAGTTTGTGAGGATGGAAGGATGGATAGATGTATGGATGGATGGATGTTTGTTGCTCTTTTACGCAAAAACTACTGAACGGATTTCAATGAAATTTGGTATTATAGTAGTGTAGGCTCTGGATTAAAACATACGCTACTTTTTATTTTACCTTATTATATTTTTTTTATTATACCGAAAAATTGCAGTGTTCCCGTGGGTTACTGTATTTACGCGTGCGGAGGAGCGGGCAAAAGCTAGTCTTAGATGACTCTATAATATCTTCATTATCATGTCTCCATGAGAACCATGTTTTAACACACCACTGGCATTAGAGCTACTTCAGTAAGCAGCGTGTTTACCAAATTACACGTTGGTTATCCAAATAAGAATCCCCTCCGGTACAACTGGACACAGTAGCAACTGGACGGACTCTCAAGAGGACGGATTCGCAAGAAGGCACAATCGCTAGTGGACAGAAGTTGCAAAGTTCATGATATTCTAACATCTAGACATTCATGCCTACACTTCAATATTATTTCTCGTAAATTCATTTGCGTCCGGAGAAACAAACGAAGGCTAATCCAAAAGTAAATAAGGCCATACATAAATTCCGATTATGAAGGTCCACAGGCCACTGTACACAAAGCATAATAATATTTGTTTGGGCCTAACCGGCATCTTATTGTTAAGGTATTTATTTTTTGTATGGTGATTGTTATAGCATGAATAATTTCGAATTCTTGCAATGAAATTTGTGTCTGATTGTATAGTAATTAAAGTTAAATTTTGAATTCTTATCTTAAAAATTGCGCACCGCGTCGCGTCTCGGTGAGAATTGACGCTCATGTCTGAATATTGTGAATTTCGAAGAAAATATTTTAATCCATTTTTGGGAAGCAAACTGTCATTAAACGAGCCAAGGTTTGCTGTGTTGTGCCATAGACAAATCATTGGTCTCGATGAGCGGTCGAGCTCCCAGCTAGACCAATGATTTATCTAAATGGTGCTTTCAAACGATAGATAACGATTCAAGATCTAATTTTATCTACGACTGAAGATATAACGTTATTAATTTTGAGCGTAAGTTTAGTTTAATATCGGAACGCATAATACTATGCGTATATTATGCGTTAGAATCTTCGCGTAATGCGGACTAAAACCCGTGATATCTACATGAATATTTTGCAGCAGGATTATGACCTAATCATACTTACGGAAACATGGCTCAACAGCAACATCCTAGATTCTGAGTTCATCGATGACAGATATCGTGTATATCGCCGCGACCAGACAGTATCCGAATTCTACTCTAAAAGAGACGGTGATGGCTTACTTATAGCAGTGAGAAAGACGATAACTAGTATACGATGAATTAACAGAGAAAGCAAATGTGACGACTTATGAGTGCAAATTAGTTTCAACAATGGTAAAGAGTGTGTTCGGATAGGATTTTTTGTGTTTACACACTCTGTATATCCTCTTCCTTAAAACAGTCAGAACTTGATGAATTTTTAAATAATAGTTTCGATATTATTAATGACCTTGATGACGTGATTATAATTGGAGATTTAAATATGAGCTTCATAAATTGGCACTCGGACGGGGATGATATGGATCTTAATCCTCACAATTACAATAATAAGTTGGGTTATGCCTTGGCAAATTTTGTCCTTAACAGGATTATCTCAGAAAACCACATAAATAATAAAGACGGTAAAATCCTTGATCTAATATTGACTAATGTCCCATGTCGTGTAAGTGAAGCTAGTAATTGTATTAGCAAGTGGGGTACCATATCATCCACCGCTCGATATCGACATTAATTGTATAATCGTGCAACCGTTCCTACCGATAAATTCCAAAGAACTGATCTAAATTTTTACAAAGCTGATTACACTAGTGTACAGCATGCACTGAATGACATTGACTGGCGTGATACCTTTAGTAATTGTCGTAGTGTCGATGCAATGGTTTCCTCCTTTAACTCACAACTAAAAAATATTATAGACAAATTCGTACCCAGACGAAAACCTCGTATGTCCAATTACCCAGTTTGGTTTACCAACGACCTAATAAAACTTTTAAAAAAGAAAGGAAAACTAAGACAAAAATCGCGTAAGTTCGGCAACCCTCGTGACAGACTTGAGTATGGAATAATGCGTAAACGATGTGATAAATTGATAAAAAGTTGTCATAATAAGTACGTCCAAACCATCGAGAATAGTATTAAAATGAATCCTAAAGCTTTTTAGGGTTACATCAAGCAAAAAAAATGTGCAGTTTGCTATCCACGATGAATAACAACAACATAACAGTAACGGGAGGCATTAACGTCGCAAATCTATTCGCCTCGCACTTTAGCTCCGTATATTCAAGTAGCTCCCACTCTTACACAGTTCCTGACGTCTCCACATTAACCGACGTTGATGTGCAACATCCCATCAAACTTCACTTCATATTACTGTCGGAATCTGAGATAATCAAAAAACTTAAATCAATTGACCGTTAATATTCCGCCTCTCTTCATCAAAACATGTGGCCAATTTCTATCCCTTCCTCTAATTATGATATTGAATAAGTCGCTGGAGTCTGGAGCTAATGAGTGGAAAAAGGCTAGAATTGTTTCTGTGCTAAAAAAAGGCGACTCAAGCAATGTCACGACAATGCCCCATTGCAATCCTATCATCATTTGCGAAAATTTTTGAGGCTCTCGTCTGCACCGTCTTGACACACCACTGTAAAGACTCAATAGCTGTTCAACAACACGATTTTCAAAGAAAGAAGTCGGTGATAACGAATCTCGTCTTTAATCTAACCCCAATTTTTGAGGCTGTTGACAATAGAGATGAAGTCGATTCAGTTTGTACGGACTTGCTAGTGCCTTTGACCTAGTCGATCATAAAATCCTGGTTAAGAAACAATATGATCAGTATGGGGTTTGTGGTAAGTTGCTTGACTGGCTTATGACGTACTTGATTGAGCGTGAACAGACGGTTGTGGTGTGTGTAGAGTAGTGAATATAGTTCACTTATTGTGTAGTGAATAAAGTTCAATTTTGAATGGATGTTTTAAAAATGCATCGCCGCGTTATGGTGTGAACTACCCCTAAGACAACAGCGCTTTGACAACCAGTCACTTATGCAAATACACAAACTGGCCATAAAATATTAGTAAGGTATTGATTGAACGTACGGTAACCTTCGTAACCTTATTAAATATAATTGGACTGGAAGTTATGTCACGCCAGCTACGTGAACAAACCAAAATGCAAAAGTAACCTAGTGAGCGAGCTGATGATGATGAATTATAGCTAAGAACACTCTCGATTATGTCAGCTTCCAAAAAAAAAAACATTGAAATCGGTTCATCCGTTTGGGCGCTACGATGCCATGGACAGACACACGCACAGACAGATAGGCACTTTAAACTTAAAACAGCCCATTTTTGTACGGAAAGCTTGAATAAAAGTAGGAGGTGGATTGATTGACTATGACTAATGATGAACATTGAACAATTTCCTCTTTAGTTAGCCTGTTAGTCTGGGCTCTAGTATAATAATTTACACACTTCTGTATAAAGTTTACATTTTTTCCTGAAATAGTGCCAACTAGTTACCGCTTTCATATTTTAATCCGTTTAATTTATAACTTATTCAAACAAATTCTCTTTGAGCGCACATAAAATATAATATTTACATTCATTTTTCGTTCCGTAGCGCTTGTGTGTCGACATGTGTTACTTTCTTCATCACAGAAGTGAGAACTGTTCGAATCATAAAGTAAAAAGAAAAATTTTGTAAACGTGAAAAATACTACAAAGTAGCATTGTAGCCCGTTTATTCGTTTGAGTATATCGATAATGTTATTATGGTTGATTATTTTATAAATATGATTCATAAGTATTTTTAAATTTGGAATGTTTTATATTTATAAGTTAATTCTTTAGATTATCTTTTAAAGAGAAGAACGCTGTGGTCTGAAATACAGACAAAATTTATCTAGTTTGGACACAGATGACTCATTATAAAAAAGCTTGTCGAACTTAAATTCCTTTTTAACTTATGTACCTACTTTGTATTATTTTTCGATATTGAATGTTTTCATATTATAGCTGGATCTCAAAGTACAAATGTCTATCTATCCTTAGGCAATAGTAGAATATTTTAAACTGATAACATGCATGTAATCATAATATTATAGTATTTCATGAACATGACGCACTGTTCATGAATAATTATATATACGAGTATATAGCTGAATAATTCGCGTGACATTTTCTCATTCTATGTAGCAGATACAAAGCTATGTCTGTATGTCCAATTACTTTAGGGTCAAATCACACCGAGACACGATGCGGCGCGGCACTTTAAAGATAAAGATTAAAAATTTAACTTTATTTATTACACAATAATTCATTCGTTTTATTGCAAGAGCGGCGCCGCGCTGCGTTGCGCGATGCAGCTCGAAATTCGATCTCTTGGAATGAAACGTGTACGTTCTTGTGTAGTAATAAAGTTCAATTTTGAATAGCTGTCATAAAAATGCCACGCTGCACCGCGTCTCGGTGTGAACTGACGCTTAAGAAAAAAACATAAAGACTTTTTAAAACAAAAATTACATCTGCACATGAAAACCTTTTCCAGCTGTGAAGCTTAGTTTTGTAATATCAACAAACTTTAAACGAGTCAACAACATTGTCTCCAACCTTTTACCTTTTAAAAACATGCAAACTTTTAACTGCAACCATTTCTGTTTTATCTCCTAATGCTTATTCCTTGCGTGCTTCCAAAATAACCATTACAGGTCCGTGAACCCGCTTAAGTCTGTGAATTTACCGTTGTTTCATCTGTAATCTCAAACTTTCCGCTGGCTTGAGTGTTGAGACACAGACACAGACTTGCCAATTACAATGCCTTAGAAGGCATTCTGTTTCCATGGCCTATAATGCATTCTGTTTATTCGAGTAAGTGAGGTTACCAAGGGGTGGTTTAAGAGACCAAGGTCAATGCACTTGTGACTCGCAATCGCTTACCATCAGCTAAACTTTCTGCTAGTTTGTTCTATCTTATTCCATAACAACATAAAGAAAGTTACTAAACATAAAACGATTTTATCCTTCAGACTTCAATTCTATATTTTATACCAAAATCTCTGCACCTGTAACTAAATTTATAGAAATGGGGAAATAAAATGGCGGACAACAGGTACCGTAGTAAATTGTACCTATTTGTTTGTAGAACAATGTGACAATAAAGTCTGCAAAATATTTTCCAGTCCGACTATTTTTAGGTGTTCACTATTTTTATATTTCGGCACGGGTTGAATATCCACATATTTTCTTACACACGGCGCCCATAAAGATGCCATTCTCTAAGATTTTCACACAGATTGTCTAGTAAATACAGAGTAATAATAAAAAAAGATGTATTCAATTTTGAAGTGAAACTACTTTATTGACGTATGGGAGAAATTTTATAGCAATGTAGAAAAATTGTAACGTTTTTCTGTTACGCGCCATCTTTATTTCTAAGTCACATTTTTCCGTTACGCGCCATATTTATTCATGTTTTTTTCTTTCGTCGTGTAATACAAATAAGATATGAGTAATTTAGAATTCTAATGTCAGATACGCGTAGCGCTCACTGCGCTGGCACTTGGATTTTTGACCAATTGGTCTCGGGTTCGAATCTCGGTCAGAAAAAATATTTTTATTTCTTTATCTTTTATAATTTTTGAAGTCAAACATTTTTTTAAATGATTGTCCTTCAGGCACGATGAGAGTATTTTTGGATTTAAATAATGAATGATGTTTCACTTCTGCCACGTGTACTCTGTACATGTCATTTCTTTTTTTTTTATATTACAAACTTCTTTGGCGTTACAAAATTATTATGTATACCTACACTTGCTTAAAACTTAAACTTAGTACATACAACAAAGACTTTATGGAACGGACAACGAACTAGGAACATACATTGACAAGAAAAATTATGATATAGTGCATTAATGTCAAGAATAAAACAATGTTTTACCTACTATATGTTCTAAAACTAGACTAGCTGTCTCACATAACTTTAAAATTATCCTAATACCTTACAAAATATAATGGCGTTTTCGGCATCCAAAGGAATGAGTACGGAAACAGACGACCGAAAGCGATGATTCACGAAGCATAAAATATCCACCCTATATTTTCTACTCCCTTTTCTAAATTTGGCATAAGCACTGAATAGACAATGACAATTATTGTCATTCGGCTAGTACCATACTCACTCGGGTTGCGCTGCCCCGGAGGAGTTTTCGGTGCCGAAAATCAATACTGTATACGATAGGAATTATTTAAGCTAAGTTTCTTTTAATACCTTTCATTATCTTTCTTTGGCTTGCTTGAATTGGTTTTTTCAATCGTACCAAAATACCACTTCCCTGGCTGCATATTTGTTGTATTTACAAAGACATATTCACCAGAATCTTTTTCCTTCTTCAGGCATTTTGGTCGTGTACTTATTCTTGATAACTTATTCTTCCATCTTCTCCATAGATCGCTAACAAGCTTCTGCCATCTCATCATATTACATACTTCTGTCTCTTTCATATCTTTTAACGGCACTGCAACTTCTGGAGTTAAAGTATCTTCATTTACCCAAACGATATCACAGTATTTAGTTTTTATGTTCGCCTGGTACACATTGACTTCCTTAGTGACTGTCCCATTTAGATGATATTTAAGAGATCTTACGCTGGCCTCCCATAGTCCAGTATGATTGGTATTTGCAGGTATGTATTGCCACTGTGTGCCGACTGTCACTTCTGTTCTTGTTATCCTTCTCTGTGTCTCGTTTTTGCATCTCATACTGTCTGTCCAAACGTGTGCACATTTTGCTCTTCTAGCGAATCTATGATTTGTATTTATAGCAGTTGCCATAGTAGGTTTTTTAATTAAACTTACGCAGTTTTCTTTAAAAATTTTATTCTTACTTCTTTTTTTAATTTTAACAGTTCTAATGTAATTTAGATTTCTTTTTTCGCACTAGCTTTCTTCTCATTATTATAATGAAATTTTACTCCAACCAGTAATTGGCAGTAAAATATGTTTTGCATCAAAATTTTTATAGGTAAAATTTTGTGTATAAGTACTCAAAATATGTCTTGACACGACAATAGTTATTTAAGAACTGTCCATTTTGACTTTGAATTTATCACTGTAATCGATATGCATTTCATAATAATCTCATAAAAATATAATACAATACCTGCATTTATCTCAAACTACCAAAATATCCTATTAAACTTTTTACGATTTCTTGAACTATTAAAAATTCCTTCATGGCCATTTTGTCTATTTTAATAACCAACTTGAAATACCAGACATTTCATAACCAGACGGCTTACGCTCGAAATAATTATCGTATCTAAAATCTTAAATTGACTTTAATCTTAGATTCTCAAACACAAATTGACGTTTATTGACGTGAAGTTAATCCCAGGATCGTTGAAATGTATTGAAATCTCTATCTCAGATAGCTAAAATTGAGATTAAGATTGATTATTAATTCGAAAATTAAAATTTATGGTATCGACATAACGTTCGTTAAGTTATATAGCGCGCGATAAGTCAATACCATACCTACATTTTTTAAAACAGAAATTACAATTATTTCTAACTTTGTCATTATCGAGCAATATACATATAGCGAAAGTCGTTATCGAAAAAAGGTATTTTTCGTTTAACGATTTTCGCTTTAGCAAAAGATGATTACTGAATATAGACGTCTCTTATTACCCCAATACGGCGAAGCCAAAAGGAAGGATAATGATTTTGGTATCCTACGTATCTATAATTTGTTCCACCGTAGCTCCTAAATTACTGTACCGATTTTAATTATTGAGGTGTCAATAGATTCGAGATAATGGGTCAGGGTAACCATAGGCTATATTATAAATTGCGTATTCGGGTAATACTTTTTAACATTTTATTTTTAGGGTTTCGTAGCTCTACAAGAAACGCTTAGGTTTCGCTCTGTGCGTCCGTCTGTATGTCTATGTGTCTACTGTTATAATTTTTATCATATTTAAGGCCTGTTCGCAATCTACTAATAAGTGTCAGATAGCTTAACTGCATGTTTTGTCTCTGTCGCACGATATAAGGTAACCAGCGACAAAACTGCCGTATAAGCTATTCGTTACTTATTAGGCGATTGTGAAACAGACCCTTAAAATTATAATATTTACTGTTTAATTTTTTTTATCATAATGAGATTGAAATACGTCCATTTCTCTGTTCGAAAATTTACGTGGAATCCCGTATGCATCAAACTTTACAACAATTCCGAAATGCCAGCAAATGCTGCATTGTGCTGAAAATTAGACGAAATCACTGGTTGAATTAGTGTTGGCTGGATTATTCCGTTAAATATTCAGGTATTTCGGAATTTTAGACTGAAGGCTAAGTCTCGTTATTAAAAATGTTCAATTCGTACTATGGTTTCGGCGTCAGCGCATGCTGTTATGGGTGTATGGTGGCAAGCCCCAAAGGGAGATCTCCGAATGATCTGTAATACATAATAGCTTTACTGTAACAATGTTTCAAGGGATTTTGCATACATAGTAATATATATACGATAATAGTATATAGATATAAAGATGAGTAATAGTATATAGGCGGGTTTTAAAACTTGTGACTACCCTTGCAGTTATTTTGTTGGGTACAAATGTCAGTCTTTATTTAACTTGAGTTCCGTTTTTCTTTTTGCTCAAACCTTGGACGAGGAATGTAAGGACCCATAAACTGCAACCTATCCCAACGACAAACACTTGCCTACGGTTGGATTAACTTTTTTGTTTTTGTTCTATTCATAAGGCTTTGTTTGTTGTTGCTGGATTATTCGTTAG
The DNA here is from genome assembly GCA_963565745.1 of Phengaris arion. Lineage (NCBI taxonomy): Eukaryota > Metazoa > Arthropoda > Insecta > Lepidoptera > Lycaenidae > Phengaris > Phengaris arion. The sequence goes on along the minus strand of OY751446.1, from coordinate 3,974,045 downwards.
TTGTGATGCATGCGAATTGTACAAAACAAACAATAAATGGCCAGCAGTACCCATCTCTTTTTTATTAGGGTTCCGTAGTAACCATAAGGAAGCCTTATAGATCCGCAATAAGAGTTAATCACTTCGGTAATTATGAATATACGAGTAAACAGACGACATTTTGTGTGTGGTACCGTTGAATAGGTCTTTTTAAATAAAGATGAGGTTTAATACATGACATTTTAATGTAAACCATTTTCGAGAAAGCGACCTCTAAAGTGGTTCAAAAGTGCCCCCTCCCCTCCATGTCTTTTTAACGTAGTCATGTTTGCCCCTTGAATCGGCTAAGAGTGTCGCTGAAGTTCGTCTAAAACAGTGTCCGGTATACTGCTCACAGTTTGGTAAATTCAAATATGTTGCTATCTGCTTCGGCATACCTGAGATTTTATTTTTACCGAACACTTGTTTTTAGCATTTTCCCTTCTGATAGTTGAGAAAAAAGCGGTCCGTTTTTACATCACTAGGTCTCATTTTTTGATATTTATTTACTATTTGTGTAAACTCTTCTTTTACTAAAAATGAGCGCTCAATATGTGTCTTTGTTTTAGTCAGTTTTACTAATAATAAATCGCCTTGACTTTCAATGTCGTTAATTGTCAAATTTGTGAGTTCACTGCTTCTGCAAGCGCCGCTTATACCGAGTATCAATACGACCTGTGAAAAACATGTAATTATTTTAGTACTTGCGTAATAAATACGTTCATATTTAGAATAAATCCATAAATACTTAAGTAAACTTACCTTCACTGCCAAATATATTTGTCAGGAGCATCATTTAAAAATAAATCCACCTCATGAGATGTGAAAACTTTAGATGTTAAATTATGATTTTTTTTCAAATCTACATTGTGTTTTACGAGCATTGAATATCGGCTCCATACCGTTGAAGGCTGTAATTTGCTACACAGTCCATTAAAATATGTAAGAAATATACTTTCGGAAAACGATTTAATATTCTTGTCTTCTCGCCACTTCATAAAATCATTGTATGTGTTTATATATCTTTCTTTTGATATTTTTGGCAAAAGATTTTCTATGACACAATTTGCCTCGTCTGTAATGGAATCTGGTGTCAATATTTCGCTTGAACTCATTTTTAATATTCAATTCAAATCTTAGCACAAAAGTCCGTCACAGATACATACATAACAGATTTTAGTATCCCGCCAATTTGTGTTGACTTTTTAAATTTTAAATATGGAACTTGCCGCTCGCCGCATAATTGTCGCGGCACTCGCGGCTTATTCCGCTCAAAGGAGTTTGCGCTAAATTCACACTGGCTGTTTAGATAGTCATGTCATGTTTTAATCGTTTTTTTTACATAAAACTCTTCACAGCTGACAGCAGTTCTATTTTTGATGTTTTGAAGTCCCTCGGGCCGGAATGAATTTGTATGAGTTTTTCCCTCCCTATGAAAGGAAAGCAGCATCTTCCACAGATAATCAGATCAAAACAACACTACTTTCCGAGTATGATTTTTTTTTTTTTTATTTATTTAAGGCATTAGTTACAAACTATGAGCCACGAGGCAGTTATAATATACTTAACTAACTTTTAACACAAGATTGCTAACTACAATGTAACAAAATGTAACAAATCATAAACAAAACAAAATAACATTTCATATTCTTCAAAAGAAAAAATAATAATTAAAGAAAACAATTATAAAAACATTAATCATCAATTAAATTAACAAATTAAATTTCAATATTTGTGCACATTAAAAATTCATATATTAGAGAATAAAGTTGAGTATGTTTTAATAAATCTTTAGTATTTTGCGGTAAATCTGAGGTTTTTAAAATATCTTGACATTCACAGATAAAAAGTAATCTTTCAATAGCAAATTTAGAACATTTAAATATTATATGATCCAAATCACAATCTTCAAGGTTACAAAATTTACATATCGAGGTTTCAGTTAATTTTAATCTATAAAGATGGGTTGGAAACCTTCCATGCCCAATCCTTAGCCTACACATTGTTGTTTTAAAATGTCGATGGGTATACAATTTATATTTCTCAAACCATGCCTTTGTAGATGGATGTGTTTGTATTTCAGCTAGCCATTTTCCTTTAGTTTTTCTAGTATTATCTAAATTGTAAAACCAACGATTTAACATATTTTGTTTTAAGTATACATGTAAATCGGAAAATGGAACTTTGTAATTAGTTTTATTTACAGTATGCGAAAATCTCGCCATTTTATCAACTAGCTCATTACTAAATAATCCTGAGTGACTAGGAACCCAAGAAAATTATATTTTACATTTTAAATTAGAAAGATAGTAGACAAAGAATTTTATTTCATAAATTAAGTAGTTTGTAGATGCTGTCATTACATTTTCTTTCAAAGCTCTTAATACACTCATGGCATCTGAAATTATTATGTACTGCTTCCTAATTAAATCTTTTGACTTTACGATGTGTTTTAATGCATACAGTATAGCGAGACATTCTGCAGAAAATATTGAAAAGTTATTATGACATTTGTATACTTTTCCAATTTTTGATCCGGTGTCGTAATAAGCGAAACTAGTCTTATCATTACATTTTGAACCATCTGTGTAAATTTTGACAAATTCCGATTTATATATATATATATATATATATATATATATATATATATATATATATATATATATATATATATATATATATATATATATATATATATATATTTTACTAAAAATACTCCAATAGGTATTACTAAAACATGGTAATAAATTTGACCAATATATTATATCTTGAAATTCTGAATTCAGGGAAGCTACAGAATGGCTCAAAGAAGTACGTGCAGATAATGTAAATAAATTATCCTTCGGATATTGAAAATTTTCTAAAAGCCTACTAACAACAACATTATCTCTGCTGGCTAATTTCAGACAGTATTTGTCAATCAAATAAGACCTTCTGACGTGTAGTGGTGGTATTCCCACTTCAACTTCTAAAGAATTAATAGGAGAAGACATCATGGCACCGGATATAACTCGAAGAGCTTTATTTTGGATTATGTCTATTTTTTTTAGTAATTTCATGTCTGCTTCATTAACAATTTGACAACAATAATCAAAGTGGGGACGAACTATGCTTGAATATAGATTTTTTAATATTTTAGGATCGGATCCCCATTTCACGCCTGTTAGGCATTTTAATATATTTAAATTTAATTCAGCTTTTTTACTAATGCGCTCAATATGAAGCTTCCAACTTAACTGCGTATCCAATATTACTCCCAAATATTTAACGGATAACTTTGCAGGAATGATTTCATTATTATATTTTATTTTAGGAGATACATTTCCTCTGAAGCTTTTGGTAAAAAGTATTACTGCGCTTTTGTTTGTATTTATATCTAATTTCATTTTTCCGTGGAAAATATTTTTCAACTTGTCTAAGCAATTGTTTAAAGTCTTTTCGCCTTCGGCAATCGTTTTACAACTGACAAAATAACTAAATCATCAGCAAAAAATAAGTGTTTTATGGATTTACAAATATTTTGAATTAAAGGGACCATGCTAAGCATAAATAATAACGGTGATATGACAGAACCCTGTGGAGTGCCTCTAGTTGATACCCTTGGGCCGTAGAGCTTATTTTTTATCTTTAAGTACAAATTTCTATTAGACAAAAACTTGTAAAACCAATCCAACAGTTTACCCGGTAGTCCTAATTTTTCTAAACTTTTAATCAAATAATAATGGTCAATAGTATCGAATGCTCCTTTGATGTCTAAGAATACAGCAATGATATTTTCTTGTTTTGCAAAGCTGTTATGAATGTCACCTACTAAACACGCTAAATTATCAATTGTACTTTTACCTTTTCTAAAACCAAACTGGGTATCGGGAATAAGTTTATTTTGCTCAACATACCATTCTAGCCTATTTTTTAACATAGTTTCAAACAATTTCGAAAAACATGAAGTTAATGCAATAGGTCTATATGATTTAAGTAAGTTTTTATCACTATTGGGTTTTAAAATGGGGACAACATGTTGTATTTTCCAATTATGCGGAATATTTCCAGCTAGCCATAATTTATTATATAAACATAAGAGTATTTCAGATACTGTTTTTGGAAAATGTTTTATTACCTTGTAAGGAATGCGATCTGGTCCGGGTTTTTAGATTTTAAGTTTATTACCATCACATAACCAAGTCTCATTTAATAAAATTATATCAATAGGATGGTCTAGGCCATGAATGTAGTTAATTAGTTGATCTACTTTAGGTAATATACTGCGTGCATTCCAATGTAGTATAAATAATTGACTCAAATTATCCATTTAAACTGAAATTGGTTATTAAGAGCTCTTTTACATTTTTAGAGGAAACATCAAAACCTTTTTTGTCAGTCTTAAGTTTAATAATGTCTACAATAGTTTTAATTAGTGAGTTTAATATCACATCTGAATTTATTACATCAGTACACAAAGATCTTTTATGATAAGAATTAATAAGTTGAGTCTTACCTGTATTTGATGAAGGTTCGGATATGGTTTTGATATTTTCTTTTATGACTGCTTTAGCATATGTAGTTTTACCTGATATTTTATTTTTTATTTCAGCGAGTTTAGCTATCTTTAAGGGGCAAGAATAAGACACTGCAATATGTGAACCATTGCAATTAACACATTTTAACTGATCTGTATTGGCACAATTTTTATAAGAGTGATTAAGGCTACAAATGGAACAGACAACTTTGTTCTTACAAGACCTACTCCCATGGCCGAATTTATAACAGTTATAACATTGTAGGAGAGGTTTGATATATTCAGAAACAGAGAACCATATTCGATCATATGTAACATGATCAGGTCGGCTAGTTGATAAAAAAGTTAGCAATACAGTTTGTAGTGGAGCTAATACACCATCTTGCATCTTTTTATGAAAACGTTTGACTCCTATAACATTTGAAGAGATTGAAAGTTCTGTAAGAAGGTCTTCCTCAGTTAACTCTATCGGGGCTCTGATTATTCCTTGTGTCTCCAAGCGGTCATAAGGAATTTTAGCTTGCAATTTATGTTCTTTTAAAAATTTTGTATTCAATAAAAATTTATTTGCTTCATTAAGAGTGTTGAAAAATATTTTAAGAAACTTTTTATTTTGCGGTCTAATGTAACCAATACCAGAAGTATTTTGGAGTGTTTTATTTAGTTTCATCAAATTAATGTCATCATCATTTTCATTGCTAATAAGTATAGGATATTCTTTTCTATTGTTATCTGTATAAATAGGATGGTATTCCTTAAAGAGTCCTCTTCTATTTCTTAAAAATTTTATATTAATTTTAGCAGAATTGGCGCCATTTGCATCATCATTGATCAATTTTCTTTTCAATTTATGGGATCCACCTGACTCAATTTCACCGGCACTTGTTTCGCTCATTATGATCGGGATAAGAGCCAATTAATAACTTATTTATAAAACGATAATATTTATTAAATTTAAATTTATATAAATTTACGCGCTCTCACCCACTCTCAACCTCTTCCGAGTATGAGAAATGAAAAGTTTTTTTTTTAATTAGCTTCGAATGCGGTATGCCAAGGAAATACTGTAAGGGCATTTTTTAAAAAAAAAACCCGTCGAATAAACCTTGAGACATGTGTAGGATTCCATATGCTGTGAATGTGAAAAAAGAAACTAAAATGGAACGTTGAAATGCGATTCGACTAGTTAATAAAAGAAACTAATTTAACTCCACGTCGGTAGCAATAAAGCATAAATTCCATTGTTATTTCCACGTTGCATAATCATTATGCTACTTTATGAATCTCTATTATATGTACTAAAATGAATTTTATAAGGATTAAAAATTGTTAATGGTTAATAATTACACACATAAAATATTTTTATGGGCAAAAACTATATTTAATTGCCCATCATATTATACATAAGGAGGTATGATTTCGGATGTACGATTTTTTACTGACGTTCCGCAGTTGTGAAGACGGAAACAAAACTCCGTCACAACTCTAATGTACTCTGTACACACACCGACCCACCCACATCAGTGACCTAACCACATACTCCTACAGCTCCTAAACTATACATACACCTACATCTACACCTACAACTCCACACTACTATATGATTTTGGATTTTATTCTTAAACACTTCTATACCCGGCGTATTTCAGGGTTGCCCCTTTGGTGATGTCAGATATGATTTAAAGTGAACCCATTAGCAAACATTTCATTGCTGTCGACTCTGGGTTGTTTTATATTATATTATACTAGCTTTTACCCGCGGTTCCGCCCGCGTAAATACTACGGGAACACTGTACTTTTTTGGGACAAAAAGTAGCCTATGTTTTGAATACAGAGCTCAAACTACTACCATACCAAATTTCATCGAGTGTAGTAGTTTTTGCATGAAAGAGTAACAAATATCCATCCATCCATCCTCACAAACTTTCACATTTAGAATATTAGTAGTAGGCAGTAGGATTTATCTTGTTCTTTTGTGTGCCCAAATAAAGTAAAACAAACCACTTGAAATTTTCAGTAAGTTTATATTATCTAAGTTTAAAGGCCCATACATGGTCCGGTCTGCCTTCAGTTCGGCCTGAACGGATGCAAAATCGTGTCGTGTATGGGCTCGAATCCGTTCAGGTGTCAGTTCTAACTGAAACGATCGGCCTCTCGCCTCTGGCTGCCTTTAAGGCTATGTAGTTAAGTTTACCTGTAAGGCGTTATAACAGCTGAACTTAACTACATAGCTTGTAGTATAAAATTTAAGTACACATCGTAGTCAAAAATTTTAGTTAATTGCTACTATGTTTTTACTGTAAATAGCAGAGGTACTTATTACAGTTGTAACAAAATCTACATAGGTATACATAATATAAAAGGAGATCTCCTTACTGACTAACTAACATATAGACTTTCGCACAGCCGTAACCGCTAATCGTAAACGTGAAGATTACTTCTTAGATTATAAAAAAATCCACCTTTAAAGTATTGAAATTATAGGGCTTTAAATCTGCACCGATTTCCATGATTAATTCATATTTCGATAAATTCAATATTCGATATGTAAAAGTGAATGTGTACGTATTTTATAGTTTTTTGAAATGGGTGAAATTAGGGGTGGAAAGTTTGTATAGTGAAATATCAAGAAGAGGATCATGGATTATGACGACGTAGAAATCCGTTAAAAAGGTTTTTTCGAAATTCATGCCCTTTTTTAAGCACTGCATATAAACATGTCTGATCAGATTCATAATTGGAAAATGAAGTACATGCTCAGTACGTAAAGATGTCGCTACGAGTAAGCATTGTGAACCATGGAAAAGTAAATCATAATAGAAGCACGATTAAACCGCCATGTAACTTGTTTTGTTTTACGTCTGTGATTTATTTAGTTTTATTCTTCAAACTTTTCAATGATTACTGAATAAAATATGAATTTATAACAATATTTAATTCATACAACGCCCTCTTTTTTAAAAATTGAATTGATAAAGTACATCGGCACTACGGGAGGTTACTCTTCAAATTAAATATTGTCAATTCACGATAGATGGCCTAGTTAAAACGACGACGCAATGCGCAGGCGGCGGTATGGGCGCTAATTTAACAATTTTTCTTTATAGCACAGAGATAATAATATACTACGTACAAATAATATGATAGTATCGTAGTATATGTTGTCGTGACTTATAAATTAAAACTAATCTCGCCATTCAAATAAAACATTAAATTTAAAACTGCACACATGGCAGTATGAACTTAGGATTCTTTACCTTTTGATAAACGAAATTGGAAATAAAAAATATTAATCTGTGACTCAATTCATGTTGTCATATTCGTATTTCGTGCGTGGTGTTTTTTCGATTTCATTCCGACTTCTACCGGCGTTCGTGAAGTTTCAATCGTTTTCATTTTGTGATGGTTTTATCAACAACTCTGGCATTAATTTGGACTACCGTGATCGCACAAAAAAAAATATGGACCAAACGAGTCAAAAAATTAGAATTTTAAAAAACAATTAAACATACAATTCATTTCTATAATTTAATGGATTTTGTTTTGTTTAGTACCTACCTATAATGATCCCCATAAAAATCTACTTCATACTACGTACAAATAGCATTAATGTACTAATAATATACTATGTGTACTAATAATATACTATACACTCATAGCATACATTGTAAAACAACCAACATTAAAAGAATTTGTTTTTCTTTATGACGTTATTTACGTAGGTCGGTAGCGGTAGGTACTTACCTACCTATTTTAGTTATGTTTTGTTATGTTCGTTCTCTGAAAATAGTGTCATTTATAATTTCCACGTAAAGTGCCATCTAGTAAGTTTTCTTAGTAAATAACATTATACTGACAATCATAGAACTCGTTGTAGTACCAAGCTCGCGCCACGGGCGCCCGCGCCGCGCGACTTAAGCTCGTGTTCACCGACATTTAATCATTAGGCCGTTTTTGTAAAAAATCCTGTTCACCACGTCCTAAACACTGGTTATAGAAGTTAACCGGCCGATTATCTTAACCAAGTCCGAGATCATTGTTTAACCGTCGATTATAGTGATTTGACAGAACTTTTGTAGCTTTAAATTAAAATAGTTTTTCTTAAGAGTAAATTATAATATATTAATTATTTATTTGAGACGAAATGATGCCTATTAATTTTATAATGGAAAGAGATTACAATCTCAACATGCTTGAGTATTTGGACGTGTTAGAAGCGATGACGAGAAGACCTCGGATTTTTCAAAGTCGCCGTAATTTCTATGAAGAATACGATGAAGTTTCATTCAAGACCCGGTTTCGCTTATCCAAATCGAGTGCAATTCATATTCTTGGATTAATTGAAGATAAATTAGAATTTGACAATGATAAGTAAGTACAATATTTTTATAGACATACTAATTATAATCAATTCACTGTACTTATGTGTGACTATCTAAAGTTTGATTTGTATATTTGTTTCAGGAATAATTCACTGTCTCCCATAAAGCAGCTACTCTTAACTTTGAGGTTTTATGCAACAGGATGTCATCAGCTTACGTTGGGTGATTTCTGTGGAGTCAGCAGATCATCTGCTAATATAGCCATACATAGAGTAACCGCCGCAATCGCATCATTGAGCAAAAATTTTATAAAATTCCCTCAAAACGAATCGGATATTAGGAGAACACAAATGGAATATTATAACATAGCAAAATTTCCCAAGGTGATAGGAGCTCTAGACTGTACTCATGTTAAGATTATTTCTCCGGGAGAAGAACATGCAGAAACATTTAGGAACAGAAAGGGCTACATTTCTATCAATGTTCAGGTAATTTTGATGCCAATTTACTGATATCAGACATATTAGCAAGGTGGCCTGGTAGTGCCCACGATGAACGTATTTTTAGTAGCTCAAGAAGAAATGCTATGTTTGAAATGGGACATTATCATGACTCTGTACTTGTAGCTGACAGCGGCTACATGAACAGAAACTATATAATGATGCCATTAGATAGAGTTTTTACTGCAGAAGAATCTTTATACAATGAGTCCCAAATAAGAACCAGAAATCCTGTGGAAAGACTTTTTGGGATTTGGAAAAGACGCTTTCCAGTCCTGGCACTGGGCATTCGAGTTGATATAAAAATATGTTTGCCTATAATAGTCGCCACTGCTATTCTTCACAATGTATTGCAAACAAAAGGAGAAATGTTACCAACAGATGATTCAGCACCTTTGGAAGAATTAATTGAAAGAGGAAGAATAAGACAACAGCGATTGCAAAACACCACACCTTCTATTAATAGTAGAGACTTGAATCCTGTGAGAAGAACCCTAATTAATAATTATTTTCAAAGCCTTCAGCTAAGTGAGTTTTTTTTCTAAAATAAATTTAAATTTTTACTTTATACTTTAACAAAATGTTAACAACATAATATTGTGAAGTACATAAAACTTGTTAAAAATATAACACTTTATAATAAAAATGTTACATACTATGTTTATTTATTCTTATGTAGACTAAAGAAAAATAATAATTTAACAAACTTGTCTCTTTATTTAACAAATCTTTGGTATAATTTTTGGTCAAATATATCTGAACATATTAAGAGCAAATCAAAACAGTAAAAATAATATAATTATAATAAGTACAACAAATCAATTAGCTTTTTCATCAGATGTTGATAATTTTTCAGTTTTAATTTGCTCTTGTTTCAATTGCTCTTTTAAAATTAATATTCTCAAATTTCCATCTTCTGCTGCATTTTTCTTTAAAAATTGAACAAGTTCAATTTTTTCTTTTAAAAGTGTATCTAATGAGCAATTACTTTTCGGCCTTCTCCTTTTTAACCATTTATTCCCATTATTTGACTGCAGGGATTCTGTGAGCGGCATTTTTAAACTTTGAGGAGTCCAATTTTCCCACAACTCCTGAAAAAGAAAAAAGTGATAACATATTAATGAGGTATCATATTCCTTGCATGTAAATTGCAATTGTAACAGTATCTTTATAATAAATCTTATCATATTACCATAACATACATACTTTGTTTTTATGTAAATGTGTTTTCTCTTCATTTTCTGTTCGTTCTTCAGGATCTTTCGATGTATTAGCATCTGGCTGACAATTATTCTCCTAAAAATATTAACATTCATTTAAACTGTGCCATGCAATTTCCTATGTGTGATGATGTGTAAAAACTATAGCCTCAGTACTTAGTTGTGAACTAATCTGTGCCGGGTCCCAATTTATTACATCTGTTGTGGTTGGTGCAGATGTACTGATTTCCTGTGATAATAAATAACAAAATTACTTAAATTGATCTGTGCAAGTAAATTAAATTTAAAAATAAATTGTATGACAGTATAAACTTATTACAAAATTTAAAAATGCATTATAAACATAGTTAACATACATTGTCAGGTCCATCACAGTCATATATGTTAGACAGTCCTTCTAACGCAGGGCCAAGTACAGCTTCTACGAAAACATTGGCTCTATTATCTGTAGAGGGTGGCTGTGGTTTTCCTCCACCTGTAAAGTAATATAAAATGCACATGCATTTTATATTACTTTAAACTACATACTTTAAATGATAATGTATTAATTAACTTAAAATATAAGTACATATTTTAGTTCATATTTCTTCAATATTCATAGTTATTGTTATTGTAAATGATTTATATAATATACATAATGCTATTTACATAGGTAACGCTGGGGACTAGCCTGTCATAAACATTTCTTTATGCGCTGGGCAGCTTGCTTTTTTGTAGCCCTTTTGATGTTTTCCCAACATGTTTTTAAATTGTTCGGAGTTCTGTAGCTTTCTGTATATATATTATTAAATTCTTCAGCGAGTCGTATCCAACCTGCTACTTTCTGAGAATTTGTAGAGGCGTCAGTCCGTTTATTATCAATTATATTCTTGTATTTCATTACAAGTTCAGATAACACACTCTCCTCATTGTTGCTATAATTAGTTGTTCGCTTTCTCTTCTCATCCATATTTAATACAAGAAAACAACAAACTTTGGTTTACTTTATTTGTCTACACCAGTGATTCTCAAACTTTTTTGGTGACGGAACCCTACAATAAAACAATAGTTTTTAAAAGTGTATTCTTTATTAATAAAAGTACAATGTAACAGTTACTGTTTATTACTTACTTTAACATGCCATTAAAGAAAAAATCTAACTAATGGGAGGTATGAAACTGTTTTTTATTTTTCATTAAATGGTTGATGTCAGGTTTGATAGAAGACAGTTGCAGTCTCATATCAGGTTCGGCGTCCAGTCTATTGCGATATTTTGTTTGCGTGGCTGCATACGTTGAGAATCCTGTTTCGCACAAATATGTTGTTGGGAACAGGAGAAGAATATTCCAATATATATACGAATTCTGCACTAAAAATCGTTGAGAGGCATCGTTTTGAACAGTGACTCCATACTTATGTCTGATGACATTTCTAAAAGAGATTCATATATCTCGTTTGACATACTTTCGGGCTTTTGCAAGTTGGGTAAAAAAGGATTAGGAATCCATGAATTCAGTTTTATTTTTGTATTCTGTTCTTCGAGAAAATACTTTTCAAAAGATGCGCGCATCGAAGTGAAATATTGGACCAATTCTTCAAACATATCATCTTGAAACATTTCTGAGTCGTTATCGCTAACAAACTCACTGAGTGACGTAAAGCTTTCTATTTCTCTCTTATCAACGCAAACAATCCAAAAATCTAATTTTCTTTTGAAGGCAGTTATTTTGTTATAGGCCTGGAACACTGTTGTCTGTTTACCTTGCAATGATAAATTCAATTCGTTTAGTTTTTGAAAGATATTCGCCATAAAAGACAATCGGAACAACCAAGTTTTATCATACAAACGGTCTTTCAAATTAAAAGAAGTATCAGCTGAAAGAAATATTTGTAACTCCGCTCTAAGTTCAAATAGCCTTGTTAAAGTTTACCCCGAGACAGCCATCGCAATTCCGTATGGAGCAGCAGTGTTTTATGTTTGCTGCCATAATCTTCACACAATAATGAGAACAATCGGGATTGTGGTGGTCGTGATTTGATAAAATTAATTATTTTTACCGCTTCATCCATAACTAATTTTAGATTTGACGGCATTTACTTCATCGCAAGTGATTGTCTATGCAGAATACAATGGCTGGAACTACAATTAGGCGCTTTATTTTTTATGCTTGACACTGCTCCTGCTGTTTTACCTGTCATCGCCTTGGCCCCATCTGTACAAATGTCAATGCAATCGTTCCAACTGAGATTATTTTCTTCAAAAAATATGTTTATTTTATTAAAAATTTCTTCCCCGGTAGTGTTTGTGGGCAGCGGTGAACACATAAGCATGTCTTCTTCAAAAGACCTTTCATATGGATATCTCACGATAACCAGCAAGATAGCCAGACCAGCGACATCAGTTGACTCATCCATTTGCAAGGCGAATCCTGTTTTTTGTAGACGTTTAACTAGTTCTTGTTTGACGTAGCTTGCCAGATCATGATTTTGTCGTGAAACAGTATCGTTTGATAGTGGCACAGTAGAAAGATGCTTTGCAGATTTTTCATCGAGCATACATTTTGTTATGTCTAACACATGGCTTTATTATATTTTCGTCGATAGTGTAGCGCTTCACCTGCTTGTGCAATGCAATAGCTAACTAAATATGATGCCTCCGTGGCCTTTTCATTGATAGTTTGTGTTACATGCATCATATACATACATATGTATATATATATCAGTTTCGGATTTGTTGATTCCAACGGCTCACCTCTCTGCATACTATGTAGTAAACTGCTTCCTAATACTTCCATGGCACCTGCCAAATTGCGCCGACATTTAGAAACTGTACACCCCGAGTCTAAAGACAAGAATAAAGAATTTTTTGTTCGCAGAAAAGAACAGTTATTGGAAAGTCAAAAAAATATGATGCATGTAACACAAACTATCAATGAAAAGGCCACGGAGGCATCATATTCAGTTAGCTATCGCATTGCACAAGCAGGTGAAGCGCTACACGATCGACGAAATTTTAATAAAGCCATGTGTGTTAGACATAACAAAATGTATGCTCGATGAAAAATCTGCAAAGCATCTTTCTACTTTGCCGCTATCAAACGATACTGTTTTACGGCGAAAACATGATCTGGCAAGCTACGTCAAACAAGAACTAGTTACACGTCTACAAAAAACAGGATTCGCTTGCAAATGGATGAGTCAACTGATGTCGCTGGTCTAGCTATCTTGCTGGTTATCGTGAGATATCCATATGAAAGTTCTTTTGAAGAAGACATGCTTATGTGTTCACCGCTGCCCACAAACACTACCGGGGAAGAAATTTTTAATAAAATAAACATATTTTTTGAAGAAAATAATCTCAGTTGGAACGATTGCATTGACATTTGTACAGATGGGGCCAAGGCGATGACAGGTAAGACAGCAGGAGCAATGTCACGCATAAAAAATAAACCTCCTAATTGTAGTTCCAGCCATTGTATTCTGCATAGACAATCACTTGCGATGAAGCAAATGCCGTCAAATCTAAAATTAGTTATGGATGAAGCGGTAAAAATAATTAATTTTATCAAATCACGACCACCACAATCCCGATTGTTCTCATTATTGTGTGAAGATTATGGCAGCAAACATAAAACACTGCTGCTCCATACGGAATTGCGATGGCTGTCTCGGGGTAAACTTTAACAAGGCTATTTGAACTTAGAGCGGAGTTACAAATGTTTCTTTCAGCTGATACTTCTTTTAATTTGAAAGACCGTTTGTATGATAAAACTTGGTTGTTCCGATTGTCTTTTATGGCGGATATCTTTCAAAAACTAAACGAATTGAATTTATCATTGCAAGGTAAACAGACAACAGTGTTCCAGGCCTATAACAAAATAACTGCCTTCAAAAGAAAATTAGATTTTTGGATTGTTTGCGTTGATAAGAGAGAAATAGAAAGCTTTACGTCACTCAGTGAGTTTGTTAGCGATAACGACTCAGAAATGTTTCAAGATGATATGTTTGAAGAATTGGTCCAATATCTCACTTCGATGCGCGCATCTTTTGAAAAGTATTTTCCCGAAGAACAGAATACAAAAATAAAACTGAATTCATGGATTCCTAATCCTTTTTACCCAACTTGCAAAAGCCCGAAAGTATGTCAAACGAGATATATGAATCTCTTTTAGAAATGTCATCAGACATAAGTATGGGAGTCACTGTTCAAAACGATGCCTCTCAACGATTTTTAGTGCAGAATTCGTATATATATTCGAATATTCTTCTCCCGTTCCCAACAACATATTTGTGCGAAACAGGATTCTCAACGTATGCAGCCACGAAAACAAAATATCGCAATAGACTGGACGCCGAACCTGATATGAGACTGCAACTGTCTTCTATCAAACCTGACATCAACCATTTAATGAAAAATAAAAAACAGTTTCATGCCTCCCATTAGTTAGATTTTTTCTTTAATGGCATGTTAAAGTAAGTAATAAACACTAACTGTTACATTGTACTTTTATTATATTTATTAATAAAGAATACACTTTTAAAAACTATTGTTTTATTGTAGGGTTCCGTCAAGTAATTTGCTTTCCAAAAGGGTTCTGTCACCAAAAAAGTTTGAGAATCGCTGGTGTAGACAAATAAAGTAAACCAAAGTTTGTTGTTTTCTTGTATTAAATATGGATGAGAAGAGAAAGCGAACAACTAATTATAGCAACAATTAGAAGAGTGTGTTATCTGAACTTGTAATGAAATACAAGAATATAATTGAGAATAAACGGACTGACGCCTCTACAAATTCTCAGAAAGTAGCAGGTTGGATACGACTCGCTGAAGAATTTATTAATATATGTACAGAAAGCTACAGAACTCCGAACAATTTAAAAACATGTTGGGAAAACATCAAAAGGGCTACAAAAAAGCAAGCTGCCCAGCGCATAAAGAAATGTTTATGACAGGCTAGTCCCCAGCGTTACCTATGTAAATAGCATTATATATATTATATAAATCATTTACAATAACAATAACTATGAATATTCAAGAAATATGAACTAAAATATGTACTTATATTTTAAGTTAATTAATACATTATCATTTAAAGTATGTAGTTTAAAGTAATATAAAATGCATGTGCATTTTATATTACTTTACAGGTGGAGGAAAACCACAGCCACCCTCTACAGATAATAGAGCCAATGTTTTCGTAGAAGCTGTACTTGGCCCTGCGTTAGAAGGACTATCTAACATATATGACTGTGATGGACCTGATAATGTATGTTAACTATGTTTATAATGCATTTTTAAATTTTGTAATAAGTTTATACTGTCATACAATATATATATATATATATATATATATATATATATATATATATATATATATATATATATATATATATATATATATATATATATATATATATATATATATATATATATATATATATATATATATATATATATATAATTAATTTTTTTTATTATTATATATAAAATAAAACGTCTTTGAAACCGTGGAGCTTGACGTCGTGGCATCATCATCTGGATCGGTAATTGCTGCATTCAACATTCAGCGTCATTAGAAGATGTTGTTGCAACACGCTTAACGCCTTTAAGCCAACGTTCCAATCTTCTTTATTAATAATGTTACACGTCAGGATGGTGGGGTCAAAATAATGCACAATCGTTACTGCTTATAAGAGACTAAGTTTAGTCCAAAGAAGAAATGTACAAATCTGATACAATCAGAATACAGCAGGCAGTAGAACAATAAACACTAGTTATATCACGTTTAAACTCCGCAATTCGCTAGCCAGCTTGTAAGTAGGTAGGTAGGAACTTATCGTTCCGAACGCTAATCGTCAACTGACTGACGAGGCACGACGCGCGATCGCTGCTTTTATACTTAGTCCTAGACTCGATCTCGAACATTCTCAAAAATACTCGAGTCACCGCCTTTGATGAACAAAAAGCGGAAATAAAAATAGAAATACAAAAAATGTAATAATCAATCTCGACTTTATGTTTTGAAGTTAGAGCCGAAAGTCGCTTGTTCACAACTATAGTGTCTAATTCAGAGGCGGCTTTTATCAAAGGGACTGCGCGCTCACAAGTATACACGCGGCGGCGGCGCGGCGGGCGGATTCAAAAAGTTCGACCAGAGAGAGGTGTTTTGATTTTTTTTTCTTAATTCTTGCGGAACCCCTACAGGGGTATCGCGGAACCCTAGGGTTCCGCGGAACACACTTAGAGTATAGCTGGTCTACACAATACTATATTGACATAAGGTCTACGTAAATATACGTCCAAGTTAAAATGAATTGCTCTTTAAATAAAAGAAACAATAAACAGCAACTTTCACATTTTGTAGCATAAAATATTACGTAACAAATCAAAATGTCAGAAACATAAATGTAATTTTATGTTGTAGCCTTACATTTTAATTTAGTTGTATTGTATTTCTCACTCATTTATTCATAAACGGCCAGTTTTGTCTCGATTTACTAATCAGAGAATGAAAATCAATGGTGAACAGGATAAAATGACTCCTTGTTTAAAGTCATGTTTAAAATTTAAACGACCGGTTACAAAATCAATGGTGAAGTTACTTTTGGTGAACTCGAGCCCTAGTGTGGGGTCAAATCGACCAATGGGATTATCCCTCTGTTGTAGTATATTATTATCTCTGTGATATAAATAACAAAAACCACTTATATTTTTGCATTTGCTTGTACAATCAAATTTACAAACACACTTCTGAATATTTTGTTCTTTAAATGGCCGAATTTAAAAAGTTCGGGAAAGGCTAGATCCGTATGGACTTTCCGTTAAATCCGGGTTTTGCGGAAAAACGTTCCTTACAGCCTTACAAGTATCCCAAATGAAAGTAATCATGAATGCTTTGTCATGTCATGGAGAGAAGGCGGGCGGAGTCTATTCTGAAGTACTCGATATTTTATCGCATAAGTAGCTAAGTAATTAGTTAATTACATTGTACAGTACAACTACGTTCTTAACATTTTTCAGCGAACTTCGTCCGATTACCGAATCATATTAAGAACTAGCTTTTGCCCGCGGCTCCACCCGCGGAAATACTTTTTCGGGATAAAATGTAGCCTATGTTTTAATCCAGACCCTAAGCTACTACCATCCAAATCCGTTCAGTGGTTTTTGAGTGAAAGAGTAACAAACATCCATCCATCTATCCATTCAGCCATCCATCCATCCATCCACCCATCCATCCATTCATCGTCACAAACTTTTACATTTATAATAGTGGTAGGATATTTAACGGTCTTTACCGGCTAGTATATATTTTATGTCACTTTCTTATGTTTCTATTTAATATTGATCTTAATTAGTAAAAGTTTTGGTACACAATGGCTACCAACTTATCTATCAACAGATTCAACACGCAGTTCAAACTACTGAACGGTTTACACATACATTTTTGGCACGTAGAAATAAAATCACACAGTATTTTATTTCTACGTGCCGATTTTTTAAATTTTATCTCCAAGGGAGTTAAAAAATGAAGTGTTATTTATTATATTTATTATTAAATTTCCGTAGACTTTCGTTTACCATTCTATATTTGAAACCCCCTGTCTCAGATACCTACTACAGTTTGCAAGAGTGGCTACTTCGCTCGCAGAATACTGTATACTGTATAGCTATAACTTATGTTATAATCAGGTATGGAAGGGCCTAGGAAGTCTTATCACTTTCACTTCGCCAATAAATATCGAGTATTAACATAATAGCACTCCGTTAACGGCCTTCGTACAGCCCCTCCATCTGATAATCCCGTTCCCTTGATCTCAGTCATCTCAGGGTGTCTCAGGCCTGTACATAAGTATCATTATGTTCGAATGACTTCATTGATCCCACCCACCAAATTTATCTACGTTGGTCTATTATAATTAACCCCTTTATTAATTAATTAATAAAGGGGTTAATTATAATAAAAAATGATTGCTTAGTTATTTGTGATCTGGCGCCATTTGAAAATGAAAATTATTCCAAGTAATTTCACTTTTCTATATATCATATAATTTACTAGCCAAAGCTCGCGGCTCCACTCGCATTAATACAGTATCCCACGGGAACACTGTACTTTTTTGGGATAAAATGTAGCCTATATTTTAATCCAGAGCCAAATTTTATAAAATCCGTTCAGTAGTTTCTGCGCGAAAGAGCAACAAACATCCATCCATCCATCCTCACAAACTTTGACATTAATAATATTAGTAGGATAATGATTAGGTATTAATTATTGTTATAGTACATATATCTGTACTGAATTAACAATAATATGCTTAGATTATATTCTCTATATATATATATATATATATATATATATATATATATATATATATATATACTTGGGATGGCCCACCCTTATCACTTAGAGATATAAAAATAGTTTATAACCTATTCTCATACCAAAATTTCATCAAAATCGGTCAAGCGGTTTCGGAGGAGTTCTCTAGAATCTATGCTAAATTACAAATTAGAATTTCTTTTCAAATTACATTCGAATCTGTTCAGCAGTTCACGTGCGAACCTTTAAACAAAAACATTGCTATTTTTGTATAATAATATTAGTTATACGAGGGCGGCACTGAAAATTTCGAGAATCAAGGAAGTGACACAACATTACTATTTAAAAATATATTTATTGCTTTTAGAAGTATTCTCCGCGAATTTTGACACATTTTTCCATACGATGGAACCAATCATTGAAGCAACCATTCCATTCGGAAGTTGGGGTCTCCAAAATGGCCGTTTTGTAGGCGTCCACAGCTTCTTCAGGTGATGAAAATCTCTGACCACGCAATTTATTCTTTATTTTAGGTAAAGTATAGAAATCATTAGGGCTTAGGTCGGGGCTGTACGGCGGATGGTCTAATAATTCTATGATTTCTTGCTCTAAAAACTCTTTTGTTCTGTGCGCGGTGTGAGAACTCGCATTGTCGTAATGGAGGATGATGCGGCGGTTGCAGTTCTCTTTACGGAGTTCAGAAACGACCTGTGGCAAACAAATGTTAGCATACCATTCTGCATTAACCGTTCTTTGTCCCTCAAGAGGAATAGTCGCAACATGGCCGGTTTTGGAGACAAACGTGGCCACCATTTTTTTGCAACACTCCGTGAACGAACAATTTTTGTTGGCTTTAACTCATTTTCGAACACCCAAACTCGTGACTGGTTTTTTGTTTCGGGTTTGTACGCGTATATCCAGGATTCGTCACCTGATACGATGTTGTATACAGCATTTGAGGATCCTGCGTGGAATCTTTCGAGAGTTCTGACGCACCAAGTAACGCGAGCCGCTTTTTGCTCTTCACAGAGCAAATGCGGTATCCATCGGGAAAACAACTTTTTTACACCTAATTGTTCATGCAAGATTATTTGTATTTGACTCATGCCAATGTCTAAAGTTGCCTGAATTTCGCGGTATGTCACATGTCGATCTTCCTCAATCAGCTTACGCACAGCATCAACGTTTTCTTGGGTGACTGCAGTTTTTGGACGACCTTGACGGGGATCATCACTGAGCTTGACACGTCCACGTTGAAATTCAGCAAACCAGCGATAAATTGTGGTTTTGGATGGGGCTTCATCACCAAATGCAGAAATCATCCGGTCAACACACTGTTTTTGTGTTAAACCACTTCGAAAGTCATAATAAATCATCGTTCTAGAATTTTCTCGAGTCAATTCCATTTTCTCAACGACTAAACAAGTTTGACAAGACCTTGTGCCAAGACCGAGAATCTTTTTTTAAATAAATAAACGGTATTCGATTTTCAAAACCAAGGAGTTTTAAATTAAAAAGATTTTAATATGACAGGAACAGTGGAAATATTCAATTCCCGATACTTTTAATGCAGCCTATGTAGTATTATTTAAATATGAAATTTGACGCAAATTCCTATCTCTTCATAACAGCTCTGGTTGTGCGAAATAGAGATATACTCGTGAGTGTTTGTAATGTATTCTGAAAACTAATTAAGTAAGGCTAACCTTCCGCGTACAAGGTGAAAAAAAACCTTTCCTCGTACAGCGTGGGGTTAAAATAACTCCTCAGTTAATCTGTGCCAGTTATTGGGAGTATTATTCAAATATTAGTGCTTTAGTTTTTGTCATTATTGGCTTTATAAATTATCAACGCCATTCGTAAAAACCCAATTTTTATAAGAATATACTTTAGTCTTAAAAAATATTACTTATATCGACGATTTTTTCTTGGCCTGGGGTTAAATATATTAAATATATATTAAAATATACATATTAATATATAATAAAATATATATTAAATATATGGGTTAAATTGACCCTACGTCGAAGGTTAAGTGTTTTTCTTTTTTGGAACTGGTTATTATTTTTTTACTACTAATGGTTGGGGGCTACGCGAAACGCATTACTTGACGCCATGAGAAATGTATAAAACAGTTAGACATAATATTATGTTTTACTGTTATCTTACAATTTGTATAGATTTTCCCCAAGTTCAACGGCTAAAAAGAAGTGTTTCAATCTAATGTAGCTTGGCCTAGTAAAAAAACTTTTCTCCCGTGTTTTCTGCATTTTTGCAATTCTCATCTTTTTGCAATGTTTAACCCCCGACGCAAAAAGAGGGGTGTTATAAGTTTAACGTGTCTGTCTATGTGAGTGTCTGTGGGTTGCATCGTAGATACTAAACGAAAGGTCCGATTTAGATGAGTTTTTTTTTGTTTGAAAGCTGTCGTAATTCAGATGCTTTTTAACCGTCTTCCAAAAAAAGGAGGCGTTATGCATTCCACGATAATTCCGCCGTCTGTGGACCGATTTTCAAAATTATTTTTTTGGTATAACGGGTATAATCTCAAGTTGGTTCCATTTTTACCAAAATGGTGACCTGATGATGGGATACATGAGGAATCTAGGGAACTCCTCAAAATTCATATGGACACATATAGTGATTTCAACTTTGTACTGAACTAGTCTAAGCATATGCTACCAAAAAGTAAGATTTTGCACCAAGGTATATATACCCTAGATCCAAAAGTACTAAACAGAATTCCTGACTCCTTATATACATGTTTGGGAATTTCGTCGTTGTTTAAAGAACTGCAAGCATATGTCACTATGGCAATTACGGTAATCATCATCATTAACACCATCATCACACCATACATCGTCACATTACGATGATATAATAGGTACTTCTTATAGTATTTTACACCGACACGGATATATTTGAACGTTAGTAATTACTTTGCCGTATGTGAACCTATTTGCAAAATTGTTTGGTTGTTGTAAAGGCTATAATTCAAAATTTGTCCCTTAGTCACCAAAGTGGAGACCTGATAAGGGGATCCATGATAAATCGACAGAACTCTTCGAAATTTGTATGAACACATGTAGTGATTTTAACTTTTTCTTAAGTAACCCAAGCATATGCTACCAAAAAGTAAGATTTTGCACCAAGGTATATCCTGGACCCAAAAGTATTGAACAGCACTCCTGACTCCTTATAGATACATGTTTTGTCATTTCGAGAACTGCTAGTAAATGCCACTATGTCATTTACATTAATCATCAGTATCACCGCCACCATCACACCATAAAACATTACATTATGACGATATAATATGTACTTCTAATAGTATTTAACACCGACGCGGATATCTTTGAATATTACTCTGCCGTTTGTGGACCTATTTGCAAGATTCTTTTGTTTCTGTAAAGGGTATAATTCGAAATTGGTCCTTTAATCACTGAAGTGATGATGGGATCCATGATGAATAGAGGGAACTCATCGAAATTTAGTGATTTCGACTTTTTCTGAAGTATTCCAAGCATATGCTACCGAAAAGTAACATTTTGTACCAAGGTAATACCCTGGATCCAAAAGTACTTAACAGAACTCCTGAGTCCTTATAGATACATGTTTGGGGCTTCTGGCATTGTTTAAAGAACTGCAAGCATATGCCATCATACCACTTACAGTTATCATCATCATCATCATCACTACCATCTTCACAAGAAACACCAATATATTATTATGATGACATATGTACTCACTACTCATCAGAGTTTTGTGCACCGATATCAATGTCTTTGAAATTTTGCTATTGCTTAAATTATATTCGTGATCATCATCATCACTATAGTATATTTATTTAATGCTTCCTGCAACATTTTTCCGTCGACTATTACAATAGATAATAATTATTATTAAATAATATAGTATCTAATCAATATAATCACTGGTGATTGTTTAGTAGGTCCACAGATCGGTAATGCTTATTTGGGGAAATACCACGGCCTCTCAGAAAACTGGCATAAAAGAACGATTGAGTTAGTTTTGCCGAGAGAGTGAGAATAGCGGAGGCTTCTTTGTATTTATAACTTTCTTAAAATGTGTTAATAACAATAATTTAAAAAAATAATTTAAAAAATAATTAAAAAAAAAAAATTACTAAAAGGAGCAAAATTATTAGTTTTGAACAAAAAATTAATACCGACTTAATGTTTATTACCGAATACCGACTGACGAAAAGTATGAAATAAAACTTATTTCCTAAATGATTCTCCTTTTAAACTAAGCTAAAATTTTAACTAGGTACTTTTTACTTTTATTTAGTCCATGCAAATCTTATGCAGTTCAATCCACAGGAAACCTCTTAGAATATAGGGATCGTGCGTGAAATATAGAGGCAGCACTACTGTCGAAGTGAGCGCTCTCTGGTGTTTCATTGGTGAACATAATGGGATCAAAACAAATATTTAATAACATTAAAAAAAAGTTATAACAATGGATAAAATAATAAAATATGGATTTAAACCAATAGTCAATGATATTATACATGGCCAGAACGATGAGAAAGGCAAAAAATCATTCAAATCAAATTGTTGAATAACTTAATAACCTCATCTTGAAAAGTTTTATTTTACCCAATACATACAAAAATTATACGGCAAAGACTCAACTAACAATACACATTATGATTATCATTAGTACATTACTTTTTAGATATGAATTATAAAATGACCTAAGAATAATTTTGCAATCGACCAAATGTGCGGTATTGAGAAAATATTATAGTACTTGTTATCCCTAAGACTGTTGAGATTTTAAAGTTGCCTAAATTTTTTTTATTATTATCTTAATTTTATACAAATCGTAAGAAATTATTTTTTGTACTAATTCATTACGAAAAGTTTAAATAAATGTTATCTTTGTTAAAAATATTTAATATTACAAGCAAATAATATAATATAAAATATTTATCATTTATAAGTCTGTGTCCTGTGAACTAACTCTGACATAAGGTCACAGGGACCTTATGTCAGAGTTATTATAAAAAAGAGAAGTAATAAACATTAAATTTGAAATTATTTAAGAAAATAAAACCTTTCTTTTTTGTTAACAATTAATTTGTTTTTATTTAATACAATTAGAAATTTTATTCACTTTTTACAATTATTTGAAAAAGGCTTATTTGTCAAGTTCTTTATCTTTAAACAATGGCTTCTGTACATTTACCAAAGCACAAATAACAAAAACAATTTCATCAATATGAGGAAATACTGAATTAGGTACTTTTGATAGAATTCTAAAGTCCTTAATTCGTTGATTTACTCGTTCTATATGTATCCTCACAGAAGCAATATTGTATGTTTCGTCAACTTCTTCAGGGGTGAATTGATCTTTGTGACTTTTGGTCACAAAGAGAGGAGGCATGATAAAAATAGCATTTTTGTTTTCGACTTGAGTTTTTATCTGGGGTATCTTATCCCAGTCTTTTGGATTTTCTCTGAAATCAAAGAAAAGAATTAAAAGGTTAAGTCATAACTATAAGATAACTGTCACGAATATTTGAAATTTCATAAATTAAATGATCAATTTTTACATGTCGTATTTAAATGTTATAATTTTACTGAATAGTGCAGTTCATTTTTAAAATTTTTAATTAATATTGTACTTACACGTAATTTTTCACTACATTTATCCGCTGTTTACGTTTTACTATTTTCCATGAGGCTCCTAACACGCTCTGGAAATTTATAAAATTTCACTTCCACACTAAATCCACGATTACATCCAAGAATACAATAATTTTTTCTCGAAGCTGGCATTATTAAAAAATTTAAATATATTTTATTTATAATTATTAAAAAGTAAATCACATGTGTTTACGTTAAATACATGATCCCAACTGTTTTGGATACTTGACACTAGTTGGCGTAACAGTATGGAAGCACGATCCCCATAATATGTCAATTTTAAACAAAAACACGTTTATTCGATGT
This sequence comes from Phengaris arion, assembly GCA_963565745.1. NCBI lineage: Eukaryota > Metazoa > Arthropoda > Insecta > Lepidoptera > Lycaenidae > Phengaris > Phengaris arion. The sequence continues at coordinate 3,949,192 of OY751446.1, read as the reverse complement.
TTAACCCCCAGATTTTCACCCCCGTTATTGTTGAATCTCAAAATACCTAAAAATAAGGACGAGGGTAGAAATCTAGAACATAGAATAAGCCATCTACCTTTTCTCAGAAAAAAAGAAAATTAAACACATGCGTGAAGATGTGGCAAATGAGAATGTAAATTTTATTTGTCCTGCTGATGAAATGATCATAAAAAACTCCAGGAAAACACACGCCTGCACTTTGATTACGTAATTTATTCTATAAAAGATTTTTTGATTATAATTATTTGTATAAAATATTATTTAAATTGTGAAATATTAGCATTAAATGTTGTTTCTCTAGTTGTAAAGCAACACATTATCTTTTATTTCCATATTGTTAAATAATCGTATTATAAAACAACATTTTCGCTATAACTTATGAACAATGGAAAAACTGAGATTTGAATTTGTAGTAAAGGCAAAGTGATGATCCAAAATCTAATATTATCTGCTTAACTTCGATTACTGATACTGATAAAAGAATATACTTGATTCCGCAAGAACTTCAGCCGGCTAAATTACATGATGCTACTCTTAAGACGCAAGTATATGATAATATAAAAAAAACATTGATAAAAAGGCATGAGAGAAGACAAGTATGGATTACAATGACACAAGAAACACATGATACCTATATAGATGACGATGGAAACATTCAATTTAATGGATAAATTTTAGAGGAAATAACTTCAAAAATTGAAAGAGCACCACAGCATATAGGAATTTCGGAAGAGTATTTGACAGAATTATTACATAAATACATGAAATCAAATAAACCACAAATTTCGAGAAATATAGTAGACAAATTTATATTGGAAAAGATTAACAGGAGGACATCTAATGCATCTCAATGGGTGAATAGATTTGAAGAGGAATGTTCACGATTATCAATTGTTGAAGGTGCAAAGAAAATTGAGATTATAAAAGCATTTTTAGAGGACCTAGACTGGTATACCACCATGATGATTAAATATACAATTAATTCGGAATGGAAAACATGGAAGGAATGTTTCTGTGAAACTTATGCACATACAAAGGTTGGTCACCTGTCAAGTATGCAATTTTATTTCAATACAGACAAGGTTATTTATTAGACTATGCCTTGAAAAAGGAGAGACTTTTATTGGAAGTGAACAAAAACATTGATGTTTGTACATTGATTGATGATTGCAACGGAACTACCTACGTTTGTGATAAATAAAATCGACAGAAATATTTTAAGAACAACAGAAGATTTATTTAACCAAATAAGAGGTCTAGAATATTTAGTTACCAGAAAACAAAATAAAAATACAAGAAACCCACGAGGAGTAGGAGAAAACAAATACCCCATAAGAAACGTTAACAATTCAGAGTTAGAAGTTGAATTAAATGAAATTGATCCAAAAAACTTGATATCCCGCCATTAATCAAAATTGAAGTTGAATTAAATGACTCCTTAAAAATAAAAGGGATCTATGATTCGGGCTCGAATTTGTCCTTAATAAATTCCAAAATTTTATCATTAAAAGGTAGTCACAATAATAAGAACGGTATAAATGCGAATCTCAAGACGATTAATGGCGTTAAAAGAAGTGTTGGTATGATAACACTCAAAATAAGGATTTTCGATATAGAGAGAAATGTCAATGTATTTGTCGTAGACGAAGGAAACTTTGATTACGATTTTTTGATTGGATTAGACATAATAAAAAAATTTCATCTTGTTCAAGATGAACACTTAGAAATAAAACAAAGTATTTCGTTTATGGAGAATAAGACATATTATAAAACAAAGACATTTTATATAACAAAAAACTTTGACAAAGCAAACAAGGAATATGTAATTAATTTTCACGAACATGTAGAGGAAAAATAATTTACAATTATGGTGAATCACCTTGATGTGTATCAACGGAATGAGATTGATAACCTTATATCAAAATATAAATCACTTTTCGCAACAGGTAAGTACGATGTTGGTAGAGTAAAAGATTACGAAGCCCATATTGATTTATTGGTCGATAAGTACTGTGCTAAAAGACCATATAGATGTTGTATAGAAGATAAAAAAGAGATAGAAATGCAGGTGGCTAAATTATTGGAAGAAAATTTGATTGAAGAATCGTAAAGTCCTTTTGCAGCACCTGTTACTCTGGCATATAAAATAGAAGATGGACGGAAATCCAGATTATGCATTGATTTCCGAGATTTAAATAAAATTGTAATACCACAGTCACAACCGTTTCCCTTAATAGAAGACTTAGTGGTGAAAACTCGATATTGTAAATACTTTACTTTTAATTCGGCATTTTGGTCAATCCCGCTCAAAATTGAAAACAGACATAAAACAGCCTTTGTAACTCAAAATGGACATTTTCAATGGACCTGCCTACCCTTTGGATTAAAAACTTCACCAGCAATTTTTCAAAGAGTATTAAGCAATATAATAAGGAAGCACAAACTATCGAACTTTACTGTAAATTATATTGATGACATTTTGATTTTTTCTAAGACGTTTCAAGAACATATTACACATTTATCATTACTACTGGAAGCAATATCAAAAGAAGGATTCAGATTAAAATTTTCAAAATGTAACTTTGCACAAGATTTAGTAAAGTACCTTGGTCATATAATTAAGAACAACACGATTGCTCCTTTGAAAGACAATTTAATTGCAATAAAAGATTTTCCAAAGACGCAAAAGAACGTACGTCAATTTTTAGGAGAAATCAATTTTTATGGTAAATACATACCAAATATATCAATTATTTTAGACCCTTTACATAATTTATTGAGAAAAGGGCAACAATTTGTTTGGTCAAAAAAGTGTGAAGAATATTTTCAGTTGATTAGAAACTTAATGTGCCAGAAGCCTATATTAACTATTTTTGATCCTGATTTACCAATACATATTTATACTGACGCCAGCATACTGGGTATTGGCGCTGTCATGAAACAGCCACAGCTTAATGGAGAGGAAAAGCCGTGTGCATATTTTTCAAGAAAACTGAATGATTCTCAGAAAAAGAAAAAAGCTATTTACTTATAATGTTTAGCTATAAAGGAGGCTGTTAAGTATTGGCAACATTGGTTATTAGGGAAAAAGTTTATAGTTTTTACAGATCATAAGCCTTTAGAAAAAAAAATATTAAATCTCGACCAGATGAAGAACTAGGAGATCTTACATATTATTTATCTCAATACAATTTTGAAGTTATTTATTTGCCGGGTAAATATAACTTGGAAGCTGATAGTCTTAGTAGAAATCCAGTATTGGAACCAGATTGTAATTATGATGATAATTTAAAAATTGTAAATTTTGTTAAAATAGAAGATATTCAATGTGATCAGCAAAGAAATGAATACATAAGACAAAATAAAAATAAATTAAAATTTGAAAATTTAATATACTATAAAAAGTCAAAGAAAAAAGAAAAAATCATACTAACGGAAGAATTTAGTAAAAAGCTAATAAAATATATTCATTACCTCTACTGTCACATAGGAGCAGAACAGATAAGGAATAAAATAAGCTCATTTTATACTGCAAATAACTTGATGAGAAATATAAAGAATATGTGTGACACATGTGAAGTGTGCATAAGAAATAAGTCCAGAGGTAAATATAATTATGGGTTATTGTCTCAGTTGGGACCAGCTTCATGTCCTTATGAAATAATGTCAATAGACACTATTGGAGGATTTGGTGGATCTCGATCTACAAAAAAATATTTACACATTTTAGTGGATCACTTTACAAGATACGCTTACATTTTGACCTCGAAAACACAGAAGTCAAATGATTTTATGAAGTTATTGCAGAAAGTGACACAGGAACATAAGATTGGCATTATTTTATCTGATCAATATCCAGGTATAAATTCAAAAGAATTTAAATCATTTTTAGATACAGAAAATATAAATATAGTTTTTAATGCCGTGAATGCACCGTTTTCAAATGGTTTAAATGAGAGATTAAACCAAACTATTGTAAATAAAATAAGATGTAAGATAAATGAAAATAACTTAGCGTGGACAACTATTGCTCATGAATGTATCAAAAGATATAATGAGACAGAACATACTGTTACAAAGTTTACACCTCAATATCTTCTGGAAGGCAAAACTTACACCCTTCTACTAGCTGAATTAAAAGAAAATTCTATAATTGAAGATTTAAAAAGGGACAGAAAATTGGCATTTGAAAATTCTATGAAGTCACATTTATATAATAAGCAAAAATTTGATAGAAAGAGGAGAGATCTAGATTTGGAAGTTAGTGATTTCGTATATATTGAAAATGGAAATAAACTTAATAGAAGAAAGTTAGATGAATTAAAGATTGGGCCTTTTGAGGTTTTGGAAAAGATATCTGACTCTATATACAGAGTAGACACTGGTCACAAGAAGTGTGAATCAAATTTCTATCACATTACGAAGATGATTCCAGCTCCTACAGCTGCAGCGGTCGGAGTCTGATCTGGAGGGGGAGATGTAACCTCATTGTTTTTTTAGTCTTGACAATGAATGTCAACTGTCAAGGGAATTAGACTTATATTTAATTTCTTATGAATTATTTGTATAAAATATTATTTAAATTGTGAAATATTAGCATTAAATGTTGTTTCTTTAGTTGTAAAGCAACATATTATCTTTAATTTCCATATTGTCCATATATATATACATAATAATAAAAATAATAAATGTATAATATAATATAATAGCTCTTATACACTGTAAACACGCAATACGAAAACGCGCATTTGAGCATTTGTACCTGTCAACACGTAATAGCAAAACGCGCATTTGACCCCCTGTACCTGTACACAAACGAGCTCTTGTACCTGTACATTACTTGATATACGAGGGCATAGGAAACCCAAGTCCTAACAGAAACTCTGCTACCTACTAGACTCGTATGCATTCTGCTGCAGAATGCAGAGTTCATAGGTACACTATGAAAGCGCATTAATGGGTTTTGATTATGAGAGCACAGTGATCCTATTTCGAAATTAAACGTACGATCATTTTTGTCACGTAGTCAACATCTTCAAGGAAAATCTTGCGTGACGGCCATTATCACTACGTGAAAAGGAAGATGGCATATAATACGGATGGTCACCGTGGCTTGGAGGTGTAAAAAATAGATAAAAAGTGGTCACGTACGTTAGGAAACAAACAGTACCGGATTAGCCATGTAGGCGGAGCCAACAAGAGCTACGGGCCCCGCGCTTTGGGGGTTGGGGCGCGTTCCAACGTCTGTCCGGCCGCGTCGATCGCGGGAGCGTAAAAAATAATTTTCATACATAGTAATAACAGTACTGAAAATAGAACTCCGCGCTAATGGTTAATACAATAATGCTGAAAATCGAGCACACGACAGCTATTAAAAAGCTCTGTTGTATTACCCAATAGAACTGAAAATAGTTCGGAATACAAAAAAGTATTAATTAGCTTTTTAACGTTCCATATTAGCTGAGCAATGCAAGCCTTGGGCGGTGTGGGCGACCGCCCATGGCCTGGCAGTCCAAGCCTCAGGCAAGCCCCCAAACAGGCCTCGCGCCTAACAGCCGCAAAAATTTTTAAAAGTATGGAAAATCCAAAAGTGCACGCCACAAGGTTTTTCTTATAATGAAAACATAAGAATTAATTCTCAACTTAAAGATATTTCTCGAAGTCATAGATCGAGAACAATAGAAAATTAAAACTTTCTATAATCTGTATACAAATAAGGTTTGGTAAAATCAATTACCTACGGACATTTTGGTCACATGATCTACTGCATAGGTTTTACGTTACGGTAAGACGTTTAGGCAGAAAAATATTTAAAATTTTGAAAATACAAAATAGTCAAAATATAAATTCCATTACGTTCTTTAACGTAAGAAACAAAAACTTTTTACATAATCACCATATTATATATTTTAAACTAACGTTCTGTTTTAAGCTATTAGTTTGATTGTATTTTCCCAAGTGCAGTCATTCAGGGTTTAAAGTTTAAATAGATTTATATATATTGATATAATTCTAAAGTCTTTCAGGGTGTAAAGTTTTGGTTCAGGTAGTAAAATAGAAAAAAAAATTGCTTGCTCGCTCTTCTCTCGGCAGAATTTGCTACGGGCCTCGCGCTGGCTTAATCCGGCACTGGAAACAAAATATGCAGCACCTAAATATTAAAGATAATTTTTATAATAAGATGGATATTAAAATGATTGTAAACAATTTATTTTAAAAAATGTTAAATTCAATATTTGTTTACTGTTGTTTTAAGAGTACTACTACTACTGTTTTTCTTAATACAGAGTATATTTAAAAAGAGACTATATAGTTGATGATTACAATGACAAAGTGCGAAAAATTTTACAGTTAGTCACGCCAAATATTATTACCGTTCCGCCAAATATTCGTATATTAATATCTGCCAAATATTAGGACCGTAAATCTAGTGTTGACATCCTAGACCTACTTTTTTTTAACGGACAATTGGCCCACCACACTTACCCACCACTGCAACTCCTGTGTAGCCAGCATCGACAGTGGTAACCAACCGCAAAAACCCTTTGATATGATCTCAGGGGTGCCCGGGGGACATGCTAAATCTGTCTTGGAACCCGCAACGAAATTAATCAGAAGATTGTAGGTTGAGTAGGAAGTATTCCAGTTTCCCTCCCCAAGCAAAGCGGGAGACAGCAAAAATTGTGATGACAAAAAGTCAGAATTAAAGGGGAAGCACCACGGGAATAACATGTTTTTTTTTATGACTACAAGACAGAATGTAATTAAATGTTTTAATTTATAATATGACAATTAATTACAATGCATTTATAATGACAAAAAAGTGTTGCATTGTTTCCAATAGTACTTATGACAAAAACGTTTGAAAACTCGGAAGTTCTTCGCGCAGCCCACGAGATCTTCATAGTACTCAACCCTAGAAACACAATGGACGCTGTTCAACATTTCCATTCTTTCGTCATACCAGAGATCACACTCCCAGAGTATGTGATGAGCAGTTTGTTCATAAGGGCTACCTTCGGTCGAACACTCGCATAGCGGAGACGAGACTAATGTAAATCCAAATAGTTTCGCTTTAAAGTTTCCGTGACCTGTCAAAAATTGTGCGACGTAGTGATCTATTTCTATCCATTGCTTAGAGTCGATCGCGTACCGAAGGGAAGAAATTATATAGGTGACGCCCTTTGATAGTGTTGTCCCACCGTTCCTGCCACTCAGAAATTAGGTTCTGTATAGAAATATCTAATGGCTCGAATAATCTAGTTATCTTATTACTCTCTTTCGCGCTTAAAAGCTCAGGGTTAGTAATTGTTTTATTTTAATAATATAGTGCTGCACGACGCTTTATCTCTAAATCTACTGGTAGGACTCCGGCTAAGACTGGAAGTGCTTCAGTACTTACGGTACGGTATGCCTTACATAAAAATATTAAGGCGAGGCGTTGGCTTTGCAAAAGTTTACGACGGGCCGCTCCTATTGTAGCCTTATCTGCCCAAGCCGGTGCGCCATAGCATAATATGCTGCCGAGGTACGTCGCATTATAAATTATTTTTAATGTTTTAAATGAAAGGCCCCATGTCGACGTTGATATTTTTGTGAAACAATAGAAATTCCTTTTAGCTTTCTCACCGGTCTGTATTATATGTTCCAGGAATGTAAATTTATTTTCTAAAATAAGTCCTAGGTAACAAAGTGACTGTTTACGTTTCACATTGATGTTGTTCAATTTAACGCAAGGAGTTGATATTAATTAACCTTTTAAAAGAACTTGAAAGGTTTTATGTGCTGCAAATTCTAATCGATTTCTGTGGCCCCAACTCGATATTACGTTGAGGCACTTGTTGGCCTTGTTTTCAATTTCAGATTGCGAATTGGCTTGAATAATAAGAAAACCATGCGGCGATAGTACTGATCCTTGAGGGTAGCCGCGCGTTAAGTTTTTGAAATGTGTGTAATGGCCGAGTTGGAGTTTTGTTACGCCGTTGCAAAAATACGAGTAAATTAAATAATAAATATTACGATAGCAGCCTCTATTTCTTATCTTCAGTAGTAGCATGGGCCACCAGGCATTATCGAAGGCACCCGCGATATCCAGCGATATACCTACTACATATTTACACTCCGATAGATTTACTGTTTTTCTGACCTCGATTGCTGCATCCACTGTTGACTTCCCGGCGGTAAATCCAAATTGCTGATTATTAAATTTCGGGCCACCGGGTAGCAATAAGACGTTCTTATAATTTACCTAAGCATGATAATAGCGTTATAGGACGGTAGGATTTCGGATGGTCTGATGGTTTATCACCGGCTTTAGGAATTAATTTTATTGTGCCGATTCGCCAGATTTTTGGAAAAGTGCCTTCTGCAATACATTTATTAAAAACCTGTAATATATATGAGCCTACCGCTAGACACGCCTGCTTAATCATAATATTAGATATTTTATCCTCGCCTGCTGGCTTTTTCGTAGGTAACAAATTAACTGTTGAAGTGAACTCATCAAGTGTAGGTAAGTCAGATACCGGCGTATTGATGGGGTCTAACATTCTGAATCTTATCTCGCGGTGAAGATCATTGTCCAAGTCCGGCTTGTCGTCTGGAATTAGTACGTCAAGGTACGCCTTCGCCGTGTCTCTTAAACTATGAGTATATGAATTATTAATCTTGATATTTGAAGAATACTGTGGAGCAGTGGTAATATTTGGTTTGAGTTCATGGTATAAAGAAGACCATGGTCCCTCCTTATCCAGTCTAACGACAGCATTTCTCGACATATTATTTTTTGCTAAGGTGACGGCGGCGCGATAACGCGACCTTGAAGCCCTAAGGTCAGCTAGGTACGATACGTAATAATCGTCCTATAGACGGAGTCCCTGTCCACGTGCATAATTAATTTTCCGTCTGGCTCTCCTAAACTCCCGACGCAAGTTATATAAATTATCGTGCCACCATTTACACTTATTTTATCATTCAGCCGGTCATTATTTCCGCACTATCATGTGAGTTCAAGTCTGGACGAGTGAAATCTCTGGAATGAGCGAACATAAGGGACCGGAATAAATTCCAATTACCATTTTTAACATTATATTTATAATCTTTCGACTCAATCACGGGACAACTCGAGGGTGCGCGAATAAACTCAAAGACAATTAAACGATGTTCGCTGCATAATGCATCAGGAATGACGCGCCAATTTATTATATTGTTATTATGGACGTACGCGCTGGAAAGCGTGACGTCGATGGAAGATTTACCAGAGGGGCTGCTAAATGTAGGTGGTGCATTGGGAGTGTTATGAATTTGCAGGTTGAACTCTGCTATGAAGTCTTCCACTGAGCTACGACGGTCGCGGTCAGTGTATCTAAGTTCCCCATGCCATAAGGGCGAAGAAGCATTTACGTCGGCACCAATAACAATTTTATTCCCCGCAAGACATTGTAGGACATGACGTAGTTGGTGTAAGTAAGGACCTACAGGATCGGAGTATTGAAAATAACAACTAACTACGTACAATCTAAAGTGAAGACACGAAACCTCCGCTACCGCACAGTGAGACGTTGACAGATTTATAAGGGCCGTAATTAAAAATTTAGACTGAGGTATGTAAATGCCGGCGCGCGGTAGGTTGTCAACTTGTACGACCTTCGACCTTAGCGATGCGGATTAATTTGCTCTTGTATGAGAACTGAGTCTAAATTATAATCCGGGCTAAATAAATAAATACATATTTTTATAGCAAATTAAATTTAGTTTACTGAAGTATTCTAATTTTATGTTGAATAATTATTAATATGACATCTACATTGATATGGTCATGGGCTAACTACTCATAACATTGTTGTAGGCTTATTGTTATTGTTTTTGTGGTGTATTGTTGGATAAGGAAACACAGAATTGTAATGAGTAAAGACATGTATATTATGCAGAAAATTTAACTGCAGATATAATAACTAACAAATTATTGAAATGAATCCAACTAACATTTTATACATTTTAAATAAAAACATAACTTATAACAAGCATGATGACATATGAAATACTAATGAGATTTATGTAATTGAGATTTTCCACTGACAATAGTTTGTAGTTGTGGACTAATTTTACTTGTACCAATTATTAAAAGAGATTTAAGATGCTCATCAGTTAATTTAGATCTGTAAACATTTTTGTGTACTTCATTTTGGAGAAGGTCTTCTCACACAAATAAGTAGTACCAAAAACAGAAAACAGCCCGCGAGCAAATTTATGCAAATTATCAAATTGTGTCAGTGGAAGACCCTTATAAAATTCCAACAAAGATGAGTTTTGATATTTGTTCTTAATTATATCACTGCACTGTAGATCAATCATTTCCATTTGAAGTTCCGGGGCTAGGGTTTCAATGTCAGTATCAAAAGGATTCTGAAAAATCTTAATTTGATTCGCAATGGCATCAAAGTCCAAGAACCGAGTATCAAAATGTATTTTCAAAGCACTCAAAGTTTCGATTGCAAAATCGATAGGAAACTCAGTCTCAGTGGTGTGGCAGAATATTTCACATGTTTTAAAATGTGAAAAACATTTACTTCGTAGTTGTGATTGAAACAGTATCAATTTCTTCCGGAATGATTTTATATTAGTGTGTAAATCAGGAAGATGCTGGTTTTCTCCTTGCAATCTCAAATTCAGTTCGTTCACATGTTTTTTCAAATCAACATAGAATTGGAACTTCCACAGCCATGCGTTGTTTTGTAATTCAGTAAGAGGGCGATGCTTTTCATTCAAAAAAAATTCGATCACTGATCGAAGTTCAAAAAAGTGCTGAAGGACTTTCCCACAACTAAGCCAACGTACGGCAGTATGATAAGGTAAGTCATTTTCTCCAATCTCTTCAATAAATTATCTGAATTGTCGATGATTCAGCCCAAAAGATCTGATAAAATTAACAGTTGATTTGGCTGGTTTCAGAACTTCAGACATATCCAAACATTTTCCGCACAAAGACTGTTGATGAATGATACAATGTAAGACTAATGGTTTTGAACCACCGTCATTTTCTACAACCTTTGACACAAGAGCGACCATTCCTTTATCTTTCCCAATCATGTTTTTGCCTCCATCAGTTGTAATACATTTCAAGTTTTTCCATCGAAGGTTCTTTTGATTAATGGCCATTTCAACTCCTTTAAAAATATCTATACCAGTAGTTGTACCATGAATACTATACATATCAAGAAGTTCTTCATGCACTTCATAGCTTTTATCTACTCCTCGAATATAAATCAACATCTGAGCAGTATCTGATATATCCGTTCACTCATCCAAGGCCAAAGAAAACCACTCAACATGTCCATTTTTGTCGAACAGTTGAGAGGATATATTTTCAGCGATGTTTTCTACCCTTCGAGCCACAGTGTTTGCTGACATACTGACAGTTTTTAATAAATTTACCTTTTCAGGGCACATTTCTTCGGCTACTGCAATTATGCATTCTTTGATCATTTCTCCATCGGTGAATGGTTTTTCCACGTTTTGCAATTTCAAGAGCCACACGAAAGCTGGCACGAGTTGCAGCCTCTTGTTCAGTTTGGATTTTGTAAATGAAGATTGCTGCGATTTCAATCCGCGCTTCATAGCTTCGAATTTTTCTGTCCGCAAACTTCCTGTATATTTTGAGTAATTTTGAAAATGTTCTGTTTCATAATGACGATTAATGTTATATTCCTTGAGAACGGCTATGCTTTCATTGCAAATCAAACATAGCGCCTTGTTACTGGACTCCATTACGAAATACTGAATGTTCCACTGATCTTTGAATTTTCTGCATTCACTATCAATTTTTCGCTTCTTTTCCATACTACTAAATCACACACAAAAGCAACAATTCAAATCAAAATACTGTTACAAAGATATCTTAAACTTAAGTTTAACACGCACAAACACGTTTTAAGGAGGTACGCACTATTTTATTTCACAACTGTGTCATAGGAACTGACTTGTGGTTGCGCCACTAGCCTTCTTATATATTCCAATTACTGCCATCTAGAAGTGAGTGGAAGACACCAGAACTTTCTCGAACCAACGAGATTATTCTGTACGTGATATTAGCGCCATCTGTTAGCGATAGAAGGTACTACCTATTTCCGCTTGTGTCCACCAGATGTCGTGTCACGTTACTCCTCATGGCTCGTACTCTACGACTAATCTAGAAATTACAGATATTGACAGGAAAATTAATAATATGCAGTGTTGCCGTTTTACGGACTTTAGTCCGATTTGCAGCTTTTTTTTAAACGTTGCGTACTTTTTCGGACTTTTTTTTTCATCAGTAGACTATTTCACTTTTTACCACCGTCAACAATGATAATATGGTTTTGGCCCTCGGAACTTACTGGAGTAATCAGTATTGCCCTAAGGCTGGAAAGTTTGGAGACCCCTGTCATAGAGTAACTAAAGACGAATCACTTGTATGTTAGAAATGAAAGAGAAAAGAAAGAAAGAAAAAAAAAATATTTGGTAAAATAAAAACACAAAACAACATAGATTGACATAAAAATAACACATGAAATTGTAACAAATTGGTGCACACTCACTGGTATATATATATATATATATATATATATATATATATATAATATTTTATTTGCCGATAATTCCGCCGTGTGTGGACCGTTTTTCAAATATTTTCTTTTGATATGAAGGGTATAATCCGAAGTTGGTCACGTTTTCAACAAAGTGGTTACCTGATGACGAGATCCATGAGGAATCGAGGGAACTCCTCGTAATTTATATGTGATTTTGAATTTTTCTGGAAAAAAGGTAAGATTTTGCACCAAGGTATACCCTGGACCCAAAAGTATTAAACAGCACTCCTGACTCCTTTTAGATACATGTTTGGGCATTTCGGGAACTGCTAGCACTATGTCAATTACATTAATCATCAGTATCACCGCCACCATCACACCATAAAACATTACATTATGACGAGGTAATAGGTACTTCTCACAGTATTTAACACCGATACGGATATCTTTGAATATTACTCTGCCGTTTGTGGACCTATTTGCAAAATTCTTTTGTTTCTGTAAAGGGTACAATTCGAAATTGGTTCTTTAATCACTAAAGTGGTGACCTGATGATGGGATCCATGATGAATCGAGGGAACTCTTCGAAATTTTGTGATTTCGACTTCTTCTGAAATAGTCCAAGCATATGCTACCAAAAAGTAAGTTAAATATTGTGTATTAAAAAAATCACTAAAAATTTAAGTATTTTGGGTGGTTAGTATTTACGGCAGAACTACGTTTTTTACAACAGATTATATTTACGTGAATATTTTGACATTAGAACTATGAACTTGGTATTCTGTAAGCAAATTCCCGCCTCGCTGGGCTGTAATTTTAAACTTTCGCAGCTCATTCCAATTGTCATTTTGTAAGTTCCTCAAGAGATGTCGAGATAAGAGTGACTTTGTATTAAAACGCACAAGACCGTCAATTATAGTTTAAAAAAGTAACTTAAAGTACACTAAAATAGTGCTAATTTGCTAAAATACGAATTTTAACGAAATTTTAGAATAATTCTACTACTATTATAAATCTGAAAGTTTGTGAGGATGGATGTTTGTTACTCTTTCACGCAAAAACTACTGAACGGATTACGATGAAATTTGGTATAGTAGTAGTTTAGGCCCTGATTTAAAACAAAGGCTAAATTTTATCTAGAAAAAGTTTAGTATTTCCGTGGGATACCCGAAAAGCTAGTTAATAATATGGTTCGTTTGTTTTTATTAAGTAGTTTAATAAATTAAGCGCATTTGCAAGTATTTAAACATATGTAACTATATAACAAAAACTAATTCGCATGAAGTCATAATATCATCACAAGGTCTCGGTAGCGTTTGGGGTACACAGTAGGCCTCTGGTACTGCCGTAGATACCTGTAATAGACATGAAATAACTTTATTTATAACGCCAATTGATATTTAACTTTTCAAAATTAAAAAGCAAAATTATATTATTAATAATAAATAATAAAGTAATTGATTATCTCACTTGACTATAAAAAATGAAAAGCTGTTTGCAATAATATGAACAACTCTAAGCTAAGTATTGATAATGGGTATAATGTTCCCGGTAAACACTCATGTATCGAAAGTAATATATTTTCATTATAAATGTTAATTATTTTGTGACTATAATTTTAATTTTTTAAATTATATTCTTAATTAATACAACTTGGGGAATCCTCACAAACTTTCAAATTTATAATAGTAGTAGGATTATCCTAAAAATTATTTTAAATAAGTAATTTTAGCTAATTCTCACTATTTTACCGTACGATAAGTTTTTTTTTTAAACTATAATCGACCGTCGTGGGCGTTTTAATACAAAGTCACGTTTATCTCGACACCTCTTGCTTACAGAATACCAAGTTCATAGCTCTAATGTCAAAATATTCACGCGCGAGAGTTCGTCCCACTTCCGCACTCGAACGTGAGGTGCTACCAGTGCGTTCGAAGTTTACAGAATACGAATTTGACACTTCACCGCGGATTCAGCTGTCGAGATACGAAAATGTTCTCAGAGAATAGCTCAGCAGGTCAGAAACACATCGATTTAATTGACCTTTATCGGTATCACGTGAGCTCGCACGTGCTGGGTCATCACTAGTGTACTTTGGACCCGTTTATTTACTTGGCTTCACTAGATTGTTCTTGCAGTAATGAAATGAACTGCGAGTGATGTGACTAATGTTACATACTTATTTATTAATTGTAATATATTCTGTATCAGATATCGCTACTTCACGCTGTATTACACCTGGCTGTTATAACAAAAACAATAATATTTTGATAGCGACTCGGTTGGTTTAGGCACGTAGCGGTTTTTGTTATTGGAGACATTTATATAAATTTAGCAAGAAATGAAAACTAACCTTCAAAGTAAAAATGCTCAAAAAAGTAAAACTCATTTTCTAAATAATTCCCCTTTTAAATGCGGCTAAATTTTTAACTATTTCTCTACACAATGTTCATAATTTTGAAGTCGGTACCAGCCAACTTGAACGTGAGTTCTATAGTAAAAGTTATATACGACTATTAAAATGTAATAAAATAACGTCATTAAAATGTAATAAAATAACGTCATTACAATATGTAATGGGGTATTTACACGGGTGCCTAAAGCCGCACGATTACAGCCGCACTGTAAAAATCGACCGCGTGGTCTAAGATACCGTATAGGAAATCCGTATAAGAAATATATACCCTCATCTGTTATTAAAGTGAAACTTTTATTACATCTAGACGTAGATGTAATAAAACGTCATCTAGGGTAGACGTAACTTAGTCCAATTCAACCCCGCCAAGACACAAGTCTGCGCGTTCACCACTAAAAAGTCACCAATGGTCGTATATCCTCGTTTCGAGGGCACATCTTTAACCATCTCCCCTAGCATTGAGATACTTGGCGTCAACATATCGAGCGAAGTCCAGTTCCGATATCATCTAGAGGGTAAGGCCAAGTTAGCCTCGAAGAAGCTTGGTGTTCTTAACAGAGCGAGACAGTACTTCAGTCCGGACCAACGCCTACAACTCTACAAGGCGCAGGTTCGGCCTCATATGGAATATTGTTCTCATCTCTGGGCAGGGGCGCCAAAATACCAACTGCTCCCTCTGGATCGTATCCAACGAAGAGCCGCTCGAGTTGTTGAGTGCCATAGTGTTTCAAACAGCTTGGACCCCTTGGAATTACGCCGAGATGTAGCTTCACTCTGCATCCTCTATCGGTTGTATCACGGGGAGTGCTCTGAGGAATTGTTCGGAATCATACCACCTGCAACTTTTCGCCATCGTCCCACGCGAAAAACATACCATCCTCATCACCTTGATGAGTGGCAGTCTTCCACCGTGCGCTTTTCGCGTAACTTTCTGCCGCGCACTGTAAAACTCTGGAACGAACTGTCACCAGCAGTATTTCCGGACCTATACGACCTGCAAACCTTCAAGAAGAGAGCGTATTCCCTCTTAAAAGGCCGGCAACGCACCTGCAGCTCTTCTGATGTTGCGAGTGTCCATGGGCGACGGTAGTTGCTTACCATCAGGTGGCCCGTTTGCTCGTTTGCCCCCTTATTTAATAATAAAAAAAAAATATCGTCTCAAACTTTTTCTTCTGTGTGTTGCATGTCGCGTGACGGTCGGCCGCGGAGTAGGGATAAAGTGAAAGGCGCTCGTCAGAGCAGCCGAGGCCAATATGGCGGCGCCTATAGTTCGCATCAGCTGACCGTGTAGTGTATAGACTTGTACTCATTTGTGCCAGTGCTACACGCTATTTTGTTATTAAATTTCACTTTTACCGTGGTTTCATAAAACCACATAATCCTTTTCTTGATTGGTTTACAACCCAAAAATACTTCACATTAGTAAGGCCCTTATAAACATCTTATGCAAATAGGTTCGCTTTACCTATAGCGTGATCTAGCGGCAAATCAGCGCCATCTAGTATGCCATATGAGAACCAAAGTTCCTTAAGAAAATTAACTTAAAATCTAACGCATAAACAGTCTGTATATTGATAAAGACCGCATTTAACTCGTTATATAGTTCACGCGAAGACACAAGAAGTGCATTTTATTGTTATTAAGTTTCACTTTTACCGTGGTTTCATAAAACCACACAATCCTTTTTATTAGTGGTAAGAAATAAATGATAGATAATATTTACATTGACATATTGCAAATAGGTTGCCTAGTTAAATTACGCCCTAAGGGCCGCTTCCCATCGAAATGTCAGGGGAGCGGCGAACAGCATAACTGTGAAATTAAGTATATGCTTAATTTTAAGCTTTATCTTCATTACTGTAAATTAACTGTTTCGCTTGCGACAACCGCCGCCGCTCACGGCCGCTGATGGCCGCTAGCGACCGTAGCCGCCATCAGAGGCCGTGAGCGGTGTGAGCGGCGGCGGGGAGCATTTACACGGGTGATTATCCGCACGATTTCCGCAGCACGGTGAAAATCCACCTTGTAAATGACAATTCGAAGAGGCCGCGATTGGGCCGCAACCCCAAAGTTGGGTATCATTCGACTTTCGCAGCACAGCTCCCGGCAGTGTGGCCAGGTTTAGCAAAATGCTGCGATTTTAGCAGAATCAGAATATAATTTTAGAATTTTGTAGATTGTAGCACAGATCTGAAAAATTTGCAGTTTTTAGGAGAATCTTTTAAAATCTCCAGATTTAGAAGACAATTAAAAAAATGTTTTGAAAACAAACCTCATATATATTCGGCATGCTCTGCCCTATGGGGTGGGGTATAGGGTATGTTTTAAATCTCGAAAACGCTATTCAAAAGTTTTTGGTAGATCTTAGCAGAACTCGGATATTATTTGAATTGCAGAATGGTCGATTTAATTTATTCTGACCACACTCGTCAAACCATAGAGGTATTTATTATAGACGAGGCATGTTGAGGCAACAATTGTCTCCAGTTAAATGGCTCCGCTTTTGAGACTTTTAGGGCCATTTTGATATTTGAAGTATGGGGAAAACCAAAATGGCGTAATTTTTAATTGTATGAAGATTTATTCCGTCAAATATACGTCATAGCCTATCTTGAGTTTTTAAATCTTTGGATCAAACGCTCAGTTGCAGGCGAAAAATTAAAATGTTAAAAATTTTAATAATATCATCATTTATTGATATAATATTCAAACAGAATCCCCAAATATATCTACTGAATGAAACTACAGAGTAACACTAGTAGACGTATTTTGTTTTCAATTCAAATAATTAGAACTAATCCTTGCCTTTATAAATTATACGTTAGTAATATACATTCTTTGCCATTAAATACCTTAGAGCATCCAAGCATTAAATACAATATTCATTGATGCTTTGATAGCGCGATGCAGCCGAAATTTTGACGTTCTAAACATGACATGAAATAAATTCAAATTGAAACGACAAAGAAGTTTTTTACAATTTATCATTTGAAGAAAGGTTCAACTCACACTGGCGCAAAATCTCGCAGGAACCACACTATTAATTTTAAGAAATATTTTTGAGGCTCGTTTTAACTATCTACGCTTTCTTAATGTATAGGGTGACGATTATTTACAAATCGATATTATTTATGGATTTCAAGGTTTTCTAAAATATCGTCTGAAAAATTTATTCTCCCAAAACATTTAACACGCTGTATAGTCAAAGTCTGACGTCTCCACAAAATGCAGACGTGCGGCAAACGCAAACGTCGACGTCGTTAATAATGGAAAAATAGAAATGAATATGGTTTAAGCATATGATATGCTTTTATAATAAAGACTAGATGTTGCCATTCGTGCACGCAAAAAGAAATCCTACGGGTACATTTTCCTGTGATAAAAAGTAGCTCCGTATTATATTCCATATCTGCACAAATCATTTCATCAAAATCACACCACTAGTTTCGAAACTTATTCAATACTAACCAACATACAAACTAACAAATCTTTTCTCTTTGTTACATTAGTATAGACGTGGCATGTCGAAACAAAAAGTGTCCACACTTAAACTGGCCTACTTTTGGTGTTATTTGGGGCAATCGAGGTTTGACATTTTGACATTTGCTTTCCGCAGTATATTTGGTCTGCTTAATGTAATTGACAAAATCTTCTGAAATCGACATGGCGTAAGTTTTTCTTGTATGAAGTTTATTTTATCAAATGTACGTCATAGCCCATCCATAGTTTTGAAATCATGCGCTATAGCGTCTATAAGAAAATCATGACGTGTCACGTCGCTTCGACTCTGCGCCAGTGTGGTTGACCCTAAAGCCGCATACCGTTTCAATAACCTATCTACCAATAACTATTTGTTAGAAACGTCAAATATGTATCACAAAAAACCTTCAAATTATAGAATGACGACGTTTTTAACAAATAGTTAAGTTATAGATAGATAGGTTATTGAAAGGGGCCGTTAGTCACCCGTGTAAATGGGCTTGCGATGCGGCGAGGTGAGGCGACTTGTCAGACGGCTCGCCGCACGACGATAACCGACCCGTGTAAATGGCTCTTTAACAACAATGTCGCATTACTATCTGTTTATCGATATAAACACAGTAGTTCGCAAGTCCCACTCGCACACGCATCTACCGGCGCGCGAAAAAAATACCGGTAAAAAAAAAAAGTTGCAGAATACATAAGTAAATAAAAAGAATTGTGTAAAAATCTGGGCCATTTTAATTATAAAATAAAGTGGAATGAATAAAGAAAAAATTTAAGAAAGAAATACTTTTTTTTAATTGTGTTTAGTGATTAAAGTGCAGTGAATTAAAAAAAAATGACAAACGCGACGGTTTCGCGCCATTGCATGTAAGTCTTGTGATTCAAAATTCGAATTAGGTTAATTTAAATTAGTAATTAATTTTAGTACATTCGTTGTAATGATGGTTGTACCTACATTTCGTTCCGTCCGTTCAGTTATTTTACCTCTGAGTTTCTACGAAAGTGAACCTTATGTCGTCGGCATATAGTTCCTGTCAGAGGTAAAATAACTCTGAAGAGTCTGAAAGGTCTGTAGATTTAAAACAAAACTACTTTTTTGTATTTCAGTCGATACAGTTTTTTTAATCGAGGTTATTTAGATTATTTGATATCCGCCTCTTTGTTTTAATATTATTGAATTAAAATATTTACACGTAACGTACCTTATAGTAGCTATACTATGCGTATTAGCTCCATATAATTTATGTGATTAAAAATAGTAACATTAATTATTTTTGTTGTTTTTACCTATTTTTTAATAACTAACGGCCCGTTTCAATAACCTATCTATCAATAACTATTTGGTAGAAACGTCAAATTTGTATCGCATAAAACCGGCAAATTATTGAATGACGAAGTTTGTAACAAATAGTTATTGATAGATAGGTTATTAAAACGGATCATTAGTTGGTATATTTGTACGACGACGTGGATCTTACAGTCAGTAGGCCCGAGTTTAAATCTCCTTCCATTATAACCTTTTTTGTAATTCGTAAGTTTCAATTTCGAAGAATTTTGAAACCGACTATAAGCGTATAGTGACTATGTGACAATGTTATGCAAGTACCTAAACAAACTACGGAACTCAGAACTATGTGTAAAAAAAAGTTAATAGAACAGTACAAACATATAAATAATTTAAACTTTATACATTTTTCAAACATACAATTAACATGAAATAAATAAAACAAAAAGTTGTAATTAGTGTTGATTGTAAAAATTGATAAAATGAACATTTAATACAAGTGTTGTACAAATGAAGGCAAAGGAAGGACAAATGAAGGACTTTAGGTTACTGACTTACGGCCCATTTCAATAACCTATCTATCTGTAACTATTTGTTAAAAACTTCCTCATTCAATAATTTGCCGGTTTTATGCGATACAAATTTGACGTTTCTACCAAATAGTTATTGATAGATAGGTTATTGAAACGGGCCGTTAGTTATTAAAAAATAGGTAAAAACAACAAAAATAATTAATGTTACTATTTTTAATCACATAAATTATACGGAGCTGATACGCATAGTATAGCTACTATAAGGTACGTTACGGTACGTTATTTTTGCGATACAAATTTGACGTTTCTAACAAATAGTTATTGGTAGATAGGTTATTGAAACGGGCCATTAGTTGGTCTATTTGTACGACGACGTGGGTCCTACAGTCAGTAGGCCCGATATTAATTCCCGTCCATCATAACCTTTTTTCTAATTTGTAAATTTCAATTGAGATATTATATAAAAACGTACAATATGAATTTCTTAGCGAACGTTACTCTTCGTAGAAAGCGTACAGAATCACTAACAGAAACGACAAATAATGAATATGATGATTCGCTCCACACTAACTAACATGTCTAATGACGAAATTGACGAATTTCAAAATCTTAAAGACTAGATAGTGATACTTACTTCCGAGTTGAATTCGGCACATGTAGAGATAAATAATTTGTCAATCGAGAATACAGATTTAAAAAGGCGATTAGCGACCTAAACTTTAAATATGAGTTGCTAGGAAAAGCTACAAAAAAATTCTACTGATGTGATTTCACCAAATAAACATAATATTACAAAACTCAACTCTCCTCATAAAATATCGGAGGGAATAAGTAAAATTAAAACGCTTACTCCACATAAATCAAAGTACGAAACAACACAACCTACAAAATCTAATATAATATTTAAACATCAGGACGCAGAAGTTAATGAATGGAACGATTTGATTTAGCATGAACACAGCAGCAATAAGCAGCAATAAGACTAAAAATATATTAACTGTGGCAAAACGAATATTTCCAAATCAACAAATATGTCATTATCTTTTACCATGCGGCGGAATACTTGTATCTCATCAGAAATCTGAAGTCGAAACTCATAAATTACACATTAGATGATTACTGCGTGATTTTGATTGGTCATGAGGATTTTGTTGAAACAAGCTATTATTTTGAAGTAATTAAGAAACTACGCGAAACGTTAATACCTTTAAACCAAACTAATATTATTATTTGTGCACAATGCAATTTGTGTTTAGATGCTTTGGTTACGGAACAATGTTTAATTGGAAAATCAAAAGCTTTTGTAATCTGCTCTATCTTGATGTCGATACACATAACCATGCTTTATTGTTTGATACAAATTATGGCTTGTCTTACGATAACACAATGCTTACTAACGGCCCGTTTCAATAGCCTATCTATCTTTAACTATTTGTTAAAAACGTCGCCATTCAATCATTTGGCAGTTTTTTTCGATACAAGTTTGATGTTTCTTACAAATAGTTATTGGTAGATAGGTAACTATAAATATTAAAATAAAATAAAAAAGCCGTTCATTTCATTGCAGTTTACAAAATATTATATAAAAGAAAAATACAATAGTTTTACATGTATAGATAGCTAGAAATTTATTATAATATATTATATTAAAACTAGTTTTAATCTGCAAGAAGAACTATATGATAACAATATTTCTGTAGATATTATTTGTATTTTTTACATTTTATTAAGGTTGGTCTTAGCCTCTTTTTTTTGGTAGAGGTGTCTCGTGTATTCTGGTAAGGAAAGGACTCCTTTGTACAGACCTGTTAGAAGTATGTAATATTTCTGAATCAGTCATTTTTTAATGTTGCGCCATTGAATTGGTAGACTTTAAAACTATTATTATATGTGTGTCTACAGTGCCCAAAGCAAATTAAAAAAACCGAATTTTTGACAAATCTGAAATGCTTTTGAAATTATTAAGTAACAAAACGGATAAATACAATGTCATTATAGCTGGTGATATAATTTAAATTTGAACTAAATAGTCCAATTATATTGCATAAAACCTGTATAGACAACTTTATGCATAATATTGATGCAAATTGTAAGTCTTAAATAATTCAGTTGTCATTATCAGATCATACTGCACATATTATGCAGGTATCAGTAAAACAATCCCACAACAAAATTGGCGAATTAAGCAACGTAATTTTAGTAAAGAAAAAATTAACAATTTTAAAAAATGTGTGTCCAGTCTGTCGTTTAATGCAGTCTTTAAGATCAACTATTCTAATTTGGCTTGTAACACTTTTTTTGACGATTTCAAACTTTTTTTACGATCTGTGTTTTCCGTTGAAGTTTGTAATTATAAGGATGATAAGCAAAGCAAAATGGGTATCTAAAGGCATTAAGATATGCAGTAAAAACAAAAGAAAACTACTCTGAAAATACAGACTAAATCCCAACACCCTAAATAAATTAAAATATCTTCGAAATAGCTCAACACTAAAAAAAAATATCAGTCACTCAGCGTTCTCAAAATCATTTCAAAATAAAAGCATCAAAAAAACATTAGTAAAACTACGTGGACAATAATTAATAGTCATAAAAATAAACATTCTAATTATATAACAAAAATAATTCATGTATCAAAAAGTATAGTTAACCCGAAAAATATAGCCAATACATTCAACAATTACTTTGTCGATAAAATAAAACCTTTAGCTAACTATGGCAAAATAATTTGTGCAAATATAAAAGGACGCAGCGAATACATGTTTATAGCACCTTGTATTTCCTCTGACGTTATAGAAATCATCACACAATTACCAAATAAAAATAACGTGGTTACGATGATGATTGAAATGTTCAACAAAAATTATTAAATCCGTAAAAACTGTTATTGCCAAACCCCTAAGTCATATCTTAAACCTAAGTATCTGCACAAGAATTTTTGCAGACAGATTAAAGAAAGCAATAATAAAACCTTCATTTAAAAAAGAAAACCGTAAGCATGTGGAATGTTACCGGCCAATTGCGATTTAACTAGTATTCTCTAAAATTATGGGATGGAAAGTACATTTATGTACAAATATATAATTACTTTGTTTACAACAATTTATTTTCTATAGAACAAAAAGGGTTTAGAAAAAATAAAACAATAAATAGAGCCATTTACGACTTTTTAAACGTTATAATGAGTAAAGTTGATAAAAAATACCTGTCTGTGCCGTCTTTTGTGACATGACCCAAGCGTTCGACTATGTGGATCATGAGATACTCTTATAAGGAATTCGAGGTAATGTGCTAAAATTACTTGAATCTTATTTAAGAACCGATTGCAATATACAGAAATTAAACGTATAAACAAAAATACAAATATTCACGAAAATATATTTTCCGAAAAAAGATTTGTGATGTATGGGGTACCGCAAGGCAGTGTATTGGATCCTTTATTGTTTATCATTTACATTAATGATCTGCCAAGAGCTATTAAAAAACATATATCTCTTTTTACGGATGATAGTACTGCTATCATAGAATGTAATGAAATAAAACAATACGAAAATGACATAAATATGACATTGAAGTTAATTCTTTGAAGTTAATCGACGATCTCTGTAGATCAGTGGTTCAGAGCGTTGGTGCTGAAGCCAGGGGTCGCGGGTTCGAATCCCGCCGCAGAATCAAAAATAGTTTTTCTGTTTTTCTGAGTCATGGATGTGTATTAAATATGTGTATAATATAATAAAAATCTTAAATATATGTATAGTATTAAATATGCTTCCCGTTTTCTGGTACGAGTAATGGTAAATTATAACTGGTCTGGTATGAGTCCAGAGTTCTATTTTCAATGCTCTGAATTTTATCCGGTCGGAAAGATTCCGGTTTATATAGTCCCAGCCTCAGGCAGAACCAGCCTTGCCAGATAAACGGACTTTCGATCTGCGATATAGTTAAGATGCGGATACGGATTTTATACGGAATTTTAACAGACATTAGATAATTATATTATATTAGTCTTGAGCACAGTTATAAGAATACTAACAATAAATTAAACATAATAATAATAATATCGATGACAGTGGCCGGTTTCATTGAAACCAGGCCAGCTACGCAGAAGTAACTTTATAGTTACTACCAAGTGTGTACGCAGTACACAAGAGCACTCTCTCTTCCTTTACTCACGTAACCCAGTGGGACGGATAACCGACACGACTAGCGAGAGATCAGGTGCAGGTCAGACTTTTTACATGTTACATTCGACGCATGAATCATCTTTCTTGTCAGACAATCAGATGATCAGCCTGCATTGTGCTAACCAAACATGGAAACAACATTTTTTGTTGTTCCAATGCAGGAATCGAACCCACGACCTCCGAGTCGAGAGCCAAGCTCTAAACCACTGGACCACGGAGGCTGTTAAAATTAAACTTAATATAACTATAATACATTATATTTTCTATTTTTCATTGATCATACAGATTTTATGTACAGATTTCTTGCCAAATGGTAATTTTGCAAGAAATCATATAATACAATCGAACATGTCATTTAACGGACGCTTATGTCAATCCCATATATTTTTTATTTGCGATGTTCGCCGTCGATTTTATCGAATACATTTTTTCTAGACGCCCCGGTATTTAAAAACACATTTGTATTATTTCTATTTCGTAGTATTGATGTTGTGGTACAAATTCCGCAAAGTAATAAAGGACGGCACATATGAAGAATATATGAATTAGTTTTAACAAAATACAAGGAGTATTTTGTTAAAGCTTTGTGTAAATTAAAAAAAGTAGTGTGTTAAATCCGGAAAATAAAAATTATTTTCCAGAATTTGTTCCTCAGTGGGAACATTTAGTATCAATCTCTTTTTATGTAAAGGTAGGGATTTAAAATCTAGGTGCGTAGGGATTAAAAAAATCAAAATACAAATAAATATTAAATAAACGGTACCACTGTAGACAAAAAAGTATAAAATAAGTTTTTATTATTACTATTAGTCCTCTTTCACTTTGTATATCACACTAATATTTTATAGGCGAAAGTTGTGTGCGTGTATTTTGGGAACCTTAAATAAAAACGTTTGATTGATGAAGATGAAGATTGATAATTAAAATATATATATAAACGTTCGTTATATTTTATATATCACGTCAATCTAATCCCGTGCTAAGTTGTTTAAGTTGTTGTTGTTGTGTAACTTGTATTGTACGGGTATTAGCCAACAGATATATATATATATATATATATATTTATACTATATATACAAACACACAATTGTATACTATACCTACAATATTTTACAGTATACATAAATCTTATTTTCTATATTATTTACATTCACTCATACACACACTTTAGTTTATCATGTATTGTCAACCTTGTTTTCCGCGACATGATGCGCCCTTCGTTTCATTTCCCCGAAATCTCCGGTAGACCACGCCAGTTGGCCAGAACTTCTCCACCTCGAAGAAGATGCGTCGGTACTCTCACCACAAAGGAACAGAAGTTGACCTTGTGGCGAGACTTCAGACGCTCGACCCTTAAGGTGGAAGGACTTCTTCTTTCGGATGTAGTCCACGCCGTCCTCGACCTTCGTGACCCGTGCAGGCGGACGGACACGTACAGCGGTGCGGCGCGCACTTCGCACCGTAGGCGCTGCTCGGGTTCGCTGGATGCGATACCGCGGTAGTTGCGGACGGCGCGGCGGGCTTCCTCTTCTTTCTTCTCTCCACCAGTATGAAGCCCTCCTCATCGCACCTCCTACTGAGAGTAGTTGACTTCCTTGTTCGAGGAGACATCGCACCTCCTACTCTCATCATTGACGGTTCGAGGAGACTTAGCCTTGCGCCTCTCAATTACCGCCGCGGGGGTACGGTGGGACCAGCCGGGACACTAGCATAATTTTTCGGAGTCGCTGGTGTTAAATAAAGACATGTTTTAAAACAACTTTTACAAACACTTTTAAAAACTTCACGCTGTTTCCCGTAGCTATTATAATTATTAATAACCTTGGTTTTTTTTTTCTATTATCCGGAAAACTTATGGCTACATACAAGAACAATTGGAATTACTCAAAGAAGAAGGCCTATTAAAAGTTTTCACAGATAAATAGAAGAACTAAAAACAAAGATGAAATCGGTGGTTAAATTAAAAGTAGAAGTGGAAGGTGGACAAACGCAAATAACACGTATTATATAACAACACTATAGGTAGTTCAATCTTATAACTTAAATAATCAAACTAGCTACTTCATACTTGTTTAATTATGTAAATTGTAATCAAACAAATTACAATTTACAAAAACTAAAAATTCCATAATTCTTCTTCTTCTTTAAGTTTTGCGTAGTGTTGCCAGGATCATTTCATTATCTGTAACCTGTTAAAATCTGCATAAAATTACCATTTGGCAAGAAATCTGTATATAAAATCTGTAATGTATTATAGTTACATTATGTTTAAGTTTAACAGCCTCCGTGGTCCAGTGGTTTAGAGCTTGGCTCTCGACTCGGAGGTCGTGGGTTCGATTCCCGCATTGGAACAACAAAAAATGTTGTTTCCATATGGAAACAACATTTTTTGTTGTTCCAGCGTTCCATTGGTTAGCACAATGCAGGCTGATCATCTGATTGTCTGACAAGAAAGATGATCCATGCGTCGGATGGGCATGTAAAAAGTCGGACCTGCGCCTGATCTCTCGCCAGTCATGTCGGTTATTCCCAAGTTCCCGGTTATTCCCTTATTCCCAAGGTGTACAATCGTTATTGAAATCATTGACCTTATAATAAGCCTTAGCACACAAACGCTCTTTAACAACTTTTTCAAATTTATTAATGGAAACTTTTTGAACGTTTTCTGGGATAATATTGTATAGGCGTATACGTTGACCTAAAATAAAACTAGTCGCGCTGTGTCCTGTAAATTTCACAAATTTTTTGACTGCATATGCTGCAGAACTGAGCCTATCTGCCAGATTTGCTTAGATCTTTTAAACTACTCAACAGACTTTAATGCAGTGTTCAGCAATAGATAAAGTGATTCAAGAGGAAGGTTTATATGCCCTATAGATCGTCGTGTGGTCGAAATTCGCTTTTAATATATAATTAATATAATTTTTAAGTTTGAACTTTATAAGGGTTCTTTTGCCCTTTAGAAGATTTTTTTAAAATGTAAATGTTGTGACAGATTGACAAGCGTCAACGTGTTACAAAATTGTATCTATCAAACGTGCGGTGTGTTAATAATCTGAGGTAGAGAATGTGGTTGTTTTTTATTAATTTTGTATATTTCTAAGCCTTCACATAAACATTAATTTAATGCCCAAATTTAATACTCCTCCGGTAGCACAATTCTCGTATTATTATAATAATATGTCCCATGCGAAGCTGCGATGGGTCGCAAGTAACAAAAACAAGTACAGAGGTGTTTACCGGTACCCTGCCTACTCGGTACTCATGCACCACTCATGCGCATTTGCTATTTTTAGATCAAACCAGTTAAGTTTATTAAGATTCCTGTGGCTGGTTTGTGTTGTTAAACATTGATCGCAGTTCCATATCATCACCATCATCACCGGTATCTGCAAAGCGTCTTGAGGCCGCACTCAGAGACATTTAATGCTCACATAATGAATTACTTAGTACAGACTTTGTTATAAAGTCCATACAGTTTCTGTCAAAATCTCTACTAGGTGACTCACTCTGAGATTAAAAAAAATATTGACGAAATAAAAAGATACTCAATGAGAATGTAAAAGTATACTTAAGTAATTTTGAGTCGGCGCCAAACGTACTTCACTACTTAATTACTACATAAACGTACTTTACTTACGTTACTTCTTCACTCTTTTATTTGTTCTGAGGCAATACCTAATTACATTAAATTACTAACATGCTATGAACTATCGTGCAGAAACACACGAGTACCCTCAGCGTGATACAGCTGTGATTGACAAAGGAATCAAACAATTGGACTCAAATGGATACATTATTTGACCTTCTTTTTACGTCCGTAAGGTCATATGGCTACCGTTCGGGTAAATAGCCTAATTAAAGTTAACAAATAATATTATCATTATTCGTGCTAATATTATAGGGTTTCACTGGAGTATTGCCGTTTTCGCGTACTGATCACTGAATACCGGCTCCACAGTCATTCTTTATCATTCCAGCTTTCAGCAAAGTACAAAGCTGGGTCCTGACCTATAAAAAGTCAACAGACAGTTTTCATTTTACGACGTTGAATATAATATTTTTAACACTATAGAACAGGCGTCGCTGTTGAACAAACCATTTATGAGGGAAATACTAAGCGAGACCACTCTTTAAAAAAAAAATTGTCTGCTATCAGGTTTCGCCGGAACATGTCAACCTCGCGTCCGCGGCGGACGTCGACGTCACCGCAGCGTCACATCATGGCAGCGCCGGCGGTGGTGACATCGCGCCGCTTTACCGACATCCCGGGCCCGCTGACGCTGCCCATGCTGCGGCACCACGACCACATACTGCCGAGGATTGGTGAGTTAAGCATGGTATACCACATCTCGTCCGCGGCGGATGTTGACGTCACCGCAACGCTACAACATGGCGGCGCCGGCGGTGGTAACGTCACGCCGCTTCACCGCCGTCACGGGCCCGCTGACGCTGCCCATGCTGCGGCACCACGACCACATACTGCCGAGGTTTGGTTCGTTAAGCATGGTATATGTCGGCGTAGCGTCACTTGATAGGGGTTCACTGATGATTATTATATGTGAATAACCACGAACGGAGTAACACTTGATAAATACAGCACACTTTTATTTATAGTTCAGTGATATAGTCCAATGTTGTAGTTCACGGTTATGGTTCACACTTTTGGTTCACCGATAGTGTTCACAGTTTAAGTTCACTGATATATTTCACAGTATTAGGTCACTGATGACTTTTCAAAAGAATGGCTATTGACATTTGAAGGTACTAGAACTAGCGTTGTTGCTTTTGTCAAAGCTGGTTAAGGCCTGTCTGTATACAATACAACACCATACTTTATACTTGGGTTTTTACCCCACTCGTTCATACTTTCACATCCCTTATTTTACATTCCCACAATATTACAATGCGGAATAACAAACGGTCAGAATACCTATTTCTTTAAACGTTTCTCTCAGAGATTCAAAGCAGGACATTTTGTAAATAGAACGTATTGCTCGCTTCTGGAGCACAAATATTGTATTAATGTCGGCGGCATTGCCCCATAAAAGAATGCCTTAAGACATTCTACTATGAAAATAACAAAAATAAACTAGTCGCGCCGTATCTTCGTCAGAAATTTCCCTAATTTTTCTGACTGCGTGTGCTCCAGAACTGAGCCTATCTGCAAGATTAGCAATATGAGAACCCCACTGTAATTTACTATCTAGTGTTATACCTAGAAACACAGTGGTGTCCACTAAGTTCATTTTCTCATAATTGAATAGTATATTGGCTTATATTTGCCTAACATTGGGCAAAGTAAACTAAAAATGTTGTTTTAATTGAATTTAAAAGTAACTATGAACATTAAACGAATGTACTATTTTCGAGATAGCACTATTTACCTCGTGATTTGACTATTGTCGCTTCACATTAAGAATTGCTAAGGTGTCATTGGCAAAAAGTATTATCTCATTATCATTTTATTGAACTAGAAAAGGTAAGTCATTTATATAGATGAGAAAAAGAAGTATGCCTAAAATGGATCCCTGTAGGACACCTAATTCTATTTTTGTCCCAGTGGACTTTTTACTACCTGTTTAGTAAAGTTTTAGTTTTTACCTGTTAAGGTAAAAACTCAAAAGGTTGAGTGAAGAGTCCCGTATACCATAGTGGTGCTATTTTCTGATTAATGTAGCATGCTCAACACAGTCAAATGCCTTGGAAAGGTCTCAAAATACACCTAATGCATCCTGCGACCTCTCCCAAGCTTCATAGATACTACAAACCAGCATCCGTTGTGGATCGACCCTTAGTAAAACCGTATTGATTATTGTGTAATAATTTATTTGAATTAAAATGTACTAATAACTGTCTTAAAATTATTCTTTCAAATATTTTACTCAAAGTCGGTAGAATCAATATAGGCCTGTTATTTTCCGAAACAGATTTATTTAAAGCTTTGAATAAGATTATAACCTTGCTATGCTTCATTAAGTCAGGGAAAACTCCACTTTTTATACAATCATTGAAAATCATCGTTAGATATATCACGGAGTAGTGGATGGGGTAGACTACCATCTTGAGCTCATTATTTTTAGAGTGAAAGGAAAAACCTTCCACATTAGGGAATCTGTGGAGGGTACCCTAACGGATTATATCTTTAAATGAATTGTTTCATATAATAATGATCGAAATTCCCTTGAGAAGTTCGTTTGATCTCTTATTATATTTCATCGCTTCATTTTTCAGATATAAATATTAACAACGCAGAATTTTAGTGCACGAAGTTTTTCCTTGTTATAAACCATTAAAATATATTTATAAAAATATTTATTTATTTGTTTTATACCAAAAAATCAACATAATCAAAAGAAATTTTACAATTTGTACGTAATAGTAAGAATCTTAAATTACTGATTGGTCGAAAGGCAAGTGGACTGACTGATGAAGGCCAATAAGGGAACACAAGAATCCGTGTGCCTTATCATCTATTATTTTCCTTAGACAGTTTAATATCATAGAAAATGGGGGCAATGCATAAAAGTAACATTTACCCCAATTTATAGTAAAAGCATCTACAGCCATCGCTTCTGGATGAAATTAAAGTTAAATTAAAGTTTAAAGTGATAAGTTAGTAGCAAAATAATTTAGAATACGAATTTAAGGTTATATGTAAATATCTATGTTGAAGAAGTAAAAAAAAGTTAAATTAAAATTTAATTAAAACAAGGTTAAGTCTAAAAAGATCACATAAGCATCATTGAAGATGATGCTGATGTGTGTGCATGTAGTGTGTGGGTATGTGTAACATAAATAATATGTATGATAAAATAGATAATATACTATATAAAATGAATATAAATATCCTGCCAAAAAGACAGAACCAAAAAAAAGAATAATAATAAATATATTTAATAATACAGAATAAATTTAATAGTTTTTATAAATTTAATATTATGTCCACTGAGAAAAAAAAACAGGGTTCCTTATGTATCACGGAACCCTAAAAAAAACACAGTGGGCGAGTGCTGTAACGTTACCTGCCTCTTACACGTGTCCGTGTCGTAACCTGAACCAATTCTACCCCGGGCCCAGACGGGTAAAAGTACTGAGAGAGTTGGATATAAAATACGGCACAAAACAAACACCAAACACTGGACACACAGACCCAGGAAGAGACACCAGATGCCAGACCAGACAAAACCACGTTTGCCCATAAACGTGGTTTTGTCTGCCAATTGTTACGGGTGAAATTAAAAATAAAATAAAAGATTTCCCGTGACAATATTTATATTATATAAACAAAGAAAAAATAGGGGTCGTGGGCAAAAGGCCGTACAGTCTGATCTAGCCTCTTGGTGTCTGAAGGGTATCTAAGGGGCTTTAATCCACGTTGGAACTTAGCTGAGGATCCAGGTGTCTAGCACGTGGCGGATGCGAGATAGGGCTCCAACTCCTGGAAGCTTCTCCGTCACCGCTGCGTCCGTTCGTCGTAGATAGATCGTCTCAGAAAAAAAATAAATCCCCGTCCAATGACTATCAGCACTCTGAACTCCAGCTAGATATAAGTCCTTTTAATTGGTGCCTCGAATACTGTAGTTGGCGGTGTTTCGTGCCCCAAATCAAGTTCCCTGGAATAATCACGGTAATGTGTCGGTAGGAGTCCTACAGCCTGTGTGATCTTAACCCCAACGACCAAAATCACGGGCTGTGTGACCATTACAAAGAAGGTAGGCAAAATAAAAAAAAGATAAGATGATATTAAAGACAACCAATATGATACAAACATCCTAACATTTTAATAGTGCTAAATTGGAAAGATGAAACTACAAATTGAGCACGTGGTATGGCTAATCAAATAATTGACAACTAATTTTCCAAGATGATAGTTTACATGAAAGACTAATGCGTTTTAATACAAGCATGATTTTCCAAATATTCACAACACAGATACACTAAATTACTCACCGAATTTAAAATATAATTATTATAACGACTACATCTTGAGTAAAGAAAATTTTATTCAAAAAAGGAAATGTCATTCAAAGAAGTGCCATATATACCCTTCCTTCCTCTTTTTAAACTTTTGACAACTATAAACTAAAGCGTAAAGACAAGAAATCCAGAAATCAAAATAAGAAGATATTATATCAATAATCAATATATTATGTAATATAATATTAGAATTTTACTGTATTTTCATTATTAAAAACTAAATTATTATTTTTCAAAGATTTAAGACGAAAGTAAAATCGATCTACGAACTAAGTATTAAAGCAAGGCTGACGCCGTTAGTAAGGACGTGCGCCGATAGATGGCGTTTTAAGCCTCTAAAAATGAATAAATAATTAATTATACAAATCATAGATGACGCGAGTAACGCCGAAATAATCGATTTTATGGAAAGGGAATGTAACTACGTTAAAACAGAATCTTCCGGCAAACTCATTTCGATAAATTCCCACATGGCATACCAAATCATTTGGTTTTGTCTGTTTGTGCCCAAATTGACGTACGCTTTGAGATACTGTCCGCTCCATAGTTTTGCCAACCTTCTCTCACATTTAGATCTCACTTTGAAAGACACACTGGTTAATGTTTTGAACTGCAACATATCCGACACCTCATGGTCCCAAGCCGCTCTAATCATTCGGTTCGGAGGGTTGGTTATCAGTGTCCAGTGTGTCTCTTACACACTGGACACATTCCTGATCCTGCTTTCTTGCCATCTACTCATAGCATCCACCCACTTTTCATCAAAATCATTACAAATTCATTAAGCTACGTGGATATTGACTCATTGCCGGAAGCTGTTAATACTTGGCGTGGAGTCTGCCCAGGTGAAATTCCAGTCTATCCCAATATTCAAAAGAATTGGGATGAACCCCTTCTTAATTTGGCACAAACAGAACTGTTAAATTGCTTATCCCCCTGCTGATCGCGTCTCTTAGCGTCCACTGAGCCGGAATCGGGGTCTGGCTCCAGGCACTCCCGTCATTCAATATCGGAACTCTGTTGGATAACCACAACTTCACGCTATCAGTCAGTCTGCGTTTAGGAATCGCCACTAACGAGCCCCATCGCTGCCATTGGGGTACCACGGTGGACCGCCAAGGACACCATGGACTGTCCTGCCGCCGCAGTGCCGGTCGCCAGTCTTGCCATGCCTCCATAAATGACGTCATCTGCGGGGCTCCTGCCACCGTCAACGTGCCGGCCACACTTGATCCGGACGGTAACGAGCCGACAGCACGTGACGACGGCAGGAGACCTGATGGAATGACCCTAATTCCGTGAAGCCGTGGGATGCCGCTGGTGTAAGACGCTACCTGCGTGGATACGCTGGCGGCGTCACACGTAGCGGCCACTGCAAGGGGGGCGGGGGCGGCGGCTGCACTCGCCGCGACCAACAAATGGCGTAAATATTTACATTTTTCTGCCTTTTAGAGTCGAAACTATGGGTCCTTGGGGCCCCAGTCCCAAGCATATTTTTAGGGATTTGGCCATAAGACTGGTCGACAAAACTAATGACCCTAAGGCTGGCGCTTATTTCGGCCAACGTATCAGTTTGGCCATACAGCGAGGCAATGATGCCAGCCTCTTAGGTACTCTACCCGCAGCCTCCGACCTAGATTCAGTTTTTTATTTATAGCCCTTTTTAATATTCATTTATTCAATAACTTAGATAATATATTATATATAGTTTAGATAACATGTTGGTTATTTTAATTCATTCAATATTATGTAATATCCTAGTAA
This sequence comes from Phengaris arion, assembly GCA_963565745.1. Taxonomy (NCBI): domain Eukaryota; kingdom Metazoa; phylum Arthropoda; class Insecta; order Lepidoptera; family Lycaenidae; genus Phengaris; species Phengaris arion. Next base: position 3,914,957 of record OY751446.1, on the reverse strand, counting down.
TAAGTACTAAATAAATCATAAATTGCTTCTAAATTTTCGATTATACGATTTTAACGAAGATGTAAATCAAACGGTGGTGGAGTTCAAGTCTAATAAATAAATGTTAATCACCATATACTTTAGGTATTAGATTACTTTATACACCTTTTTATTAGATGCACTTGTATTAGTCAAAACTAACCTAATCTAACCGATCAGTAGAAAAACCGAATGCAAATCAACGCCGTTCAATTAATTATTTTTTAAATATAATAAAGATTAAGATGTAGTAGTCAAAAATAGCACCATAAACCAGTGTTAATTTTTTTAGTTATGAAGTTTTCTACCCATGGTCGCAAAAACTTCAATGTGCAAATCAAGTAAATTGTTACTGTTGATTTGTAAGTAAAATCTTAAAACAGTCATCGAGTTACAAATTGTGCTTAGATTAGTTATTATTTACTTACACATTGTGTAATTAAATAATAACAAATCTAAGCATCACTCATTATACATACATATATACACTCGTTAAATAACTTGTACTTTTGTTAATTAACGAGGGAAATAAAAGCACCATTTAGGTGTTTTACTTTTAATATCTCAAAAGTGGTCCAATTTCGACCATACATCCATATGTATCCAGTCCCATGACTGGACTCGACAGTAAGTTTTTGCAGTCATTGCAGCCCGTTTTTTTTCGAATCCGGATTTTTTTTCGAAGTTAATAAATTCTTATTTTAAGTTGTTATTATTTAAAATTACGATCTAAATAAATTAAAGCAGAATCTGATACTATAAAAATTATATATTTTTTATTTTTACAAATATTTTTAATTACTTTTAAATTGCTCCATTGTTCAGTTTTATAGTTAGTATTTTATTTGGAACAAGGTACAGACTCGTATCTATAAAAAATATTCATATATTGTAGTTGGTAGCATAATAAAATCTAACAAAGTGTGTAAAAAACAATTAATTATGTACTCAGTTATTATTATTATACCCATTTAAAATCTTAAAATATCAACATTATTGAAAATAAGGTTCTAGGTTAATCGTGAACAACATAAAACCATCAAGTCTTTGTTCGCTAAGCTGAGGTCTTGTTAGATACTAAATGTTCCAGTAAAAAAAAAATATAAATGAGTGGAAAAGGCTGTGATTTCTTCGAAGTTTTTTTTTTAAATATCTCCACTGTTTTCGCAAAGTGCCATTTCTATGTGAAACTAACGTAGGCAAATTAGTACAGTTTAGTAAAACGTAGGAAACTGAAAATCTTTAAATTGAGATCCTGGAAGTGAAGACAAACCATTTGAAGCCAGGGCTTAAACTGGCTATAAAATAACGAATACCCCCCACAGTAGCCACATGCTGCTGTAGCTGGTGTCTCGGTGAGAATCAAACAATTGTTGAGTTATTTTGTACGACGATTTTTTGATTAGTATTCGATTTTCATGCGCCAGATGTTGCATATACAGGTATATGCAACATCTGCGCATGAAATTATAGATTAGTATTAGTATAATATAGTATAAATAGCAAATTGAATTTCAAAATACTTGTTTAAACATCCATATTTACCATCGACCTTCTTTAAGTAAGTATTATGATTCGATGCTGATGTGAAAAACTATGTATGCATATTGTTACCTAGAAAACGATAAGTTTCCGTATAGGTCTTAAATAAATTACTTCGTCTAGCCGTCGTCTAGCCCAGAATCAGGTTATGCCTCGAGTGAAAGTGCTCGTATCGGGTGACAAATACCTGAACAGCTCCGCACAATATCGTTTCTCTCGTGTTTTATAAGGATGTCGGTTATTACGGGTGATCAACTAGTGTGCCAGTCTCGATGCGAACGGAATATGTTTTTTAAGCTGATAAAATTCTTTAAATAGCTCATTTAACTGGTTAAACTACAGCCCTTGCTGGTTGTGACTTGAATATTATTTAATTTCGTTGGCAATATCAGAAAAATAATAATAAAGGTTCCAGTTTTTTAAAAAGGTCCTCCTTCTTATGCCTAAAACTTATGCCTTCAAGTTTTTGGGGCCAAGAAGAAGGGGCCGCCTTGGCCCCAAAAGAAGGCCTTGGGACTACGCGATTTTCTGTAAGGCCATGGAATCTGTCGAACGGGCTCCTTCGTAAACCATTCATTCAGTGCTTTCCAAAAGTTTTCCTTCTAACAATTCTTCTCTTCACAGGCTGCTACCACCACTGCGTTGGGCTGGGGCTGCTGGAGGGCCTGCAGCGGCGGTACGGCAATCTGGTGCGCCTCGCTAGAGGCAGGGCCCGCCCCGTGCTGTACGTCTGCTCCGCTGATCTCATGCAGGAAGTACTGTCTCTGCTGCCACCACTGAACTCGTTTTTTGGCTGAACAAACATTTAAACACACGAGTCCCCGGATATATTGGATAAGCTGCTTATCCAATTGGCATACCATTTTAAAGGCCAATGTGTGTGTCTGTGTCTATGTGTGTTTGTATGACAGTACCTACCTAGAGTAACCTTACTTTTGTATATACTAACAATAATAAAAAATATATTTTATAAGCAAAAAAAAAAGAATTTGTGATATTTATGCGATCATCACTCGTTGAAATAAAATCGCTTTTAGTACTTCATTCAATGTTTATTTTAGTTATCTTCTCGGATACATTAAAACAACTATTTACGGTAATTACGGTTTCAACCGTGTTTTAAACCAATACATTACAAAAATGTTACTAAAAATCCTACTACTATTATAAATGTGAAAGTTTGTGAGGATGGATGGATGGGTGTTTGTTACTATTTTACGCAAAAACTACTAAACGAATTTTGATCAAATTTACCATGATAGTAGTTTAAGCACTGGATTAATGCATAGACTACTTTTTATCCCAAGAAAATACAGTAGGTTCCCGTGGGATACTGTACTGACGCGGGCGGAGCCGCGGGCAAAAGCTAGTATTATTATAAACTTAAATCGGGAATCGGTGTCTGAAACTCCAAAATTCACAAAAAATGTGGCTACTTTTAATATAAATGGATCAATAGTATAATTTCTCTACAAACTCATATTTAATTTAAATTCTAATGCATTTAAACATAAGGTTCAAATTCGTTTGCATAGTAGCATCGCCTGCTAACTTATTTTCAACTCTACCGTTCTCAGAATAAGGTTGAAAAATCGTATGTAGTGTGACATCGCGTTACACAGAATACATAATAGTACAAGTAGCGTTACATTAAATCCTAAATCTAGTGTGTTCCGGCAGGGACCTGGATTTATCGCACGGAATACGCCTCATTAGGTTTTTATATGTGGGGCTATTTGTAAGAAATTCATGAAGTGAATAAATCTGTAGTGTCGAAACTGCATTGACGGAACTTCAATCCAAAGCTAACATAACTTTTTCTAGTAAAAAATATCTTGCACACGTCAATCTGGTCCCGTGCTAAGTTCTCGAAGAACTTGTATTACGGGTACCAGACAACGGAAATATATTTTATAAATTTTCTATTAATACTATAACTATATTCACATAATATAAAAGATTTTATCCATTGAGCTATCATAATATTACACACATATTTAATACACAATACACATCTGTGTATTGAGGATTCAGGAACACAGAAAACTTTTTTGTTCCTTTGGCGGAATTCGAACCCGCAATCTCCGGCCTGAGCTGACGTCTCAACCACTGAGCCACAGATGGACGTCGAAAAATGTTAGTTTGGTTATAAAGTTTCGTAGGAATTGATTCATTTTTTCCATAAATTATGTTGAATTCACTCACTAACTTTGATCGACTTCATCAGACTTGAAAACAACGTTGTTTGTTGTTCCAACGCCCCGCGAACATCGAACCCATGAACTTCGGAGTCGAGAGACAAGCTCTAAAGCACTGAATCAAGGCGGCGTCACTACTAGATAATATTGTTTGGGTTATCAGTGACGTCTGGAGAGGTCACGTAATGTGTGCACAACTTATCAATGGATATTTTCGTTTTGATTGATCGCTGATACCATGATAGAAAGCTCTCGAATGTCATCTATACATATATACAAATAAATAAAATTGAAGTGTCTTTTTTGTAATTTTAAAGTAACAGAATACAGATTTCAAAATAAAATATGAAAGTAAATATATAGTTTGTTTACTTTCATATTTTATACGGTGCTCTAAATATATTTTTTTGTCTGTCTGTCTGCTTGTTCCGGCTAATCTTTATAGTAACTATTTGTTATTGGCACCAGCTGGTAGTTGGTACACACTCCACAATCATTACACTCCATTCCGATTCAATCCTACTAATATTATAAATGTGAAAGTTTGTGAGGCTGGATGGATGAATGTATGGATGGATGGATGTTTGTTACTCTTTCACGCAAAAACTACCAAACGGATTTTGATTAAATATGTTATGTTAGTAGTTTAGGCTCTGGATTAAAACATAGCCTACTTTTATCCCGGAAAAATACAGTATTCCCCGGGATACCCGATGATATATTTACGCGAGCGGAGCCGCGGGCAATAGCTAGTATAATCACAACGTAAGCAAAGCTCAGTAACGGCGGCTATAATGCTTCCAATATGAATGTCACTTCACATGTTCACAGCACATTAAAGAAATACAATGTAACATTAATTTGGTCGAATTTAATTTTTGTTTACATTTAGATCACATTGAATTTAGATAAGTGGACACCCGAGTGCCTTAAGGGAATCTCAGCTTATGTCAGCAATATTAGACGTCGAACGTTGACGAAGCCGTGAGCTAGCAAAAACGGTAAATAATTAGGGGAACATGTTGTACCTCGGAGCCAGTTGTACCTTGGCCGTTTGGTTTGGTTGGGAATACCTAAAAATGAATTCAAATGCGTAGGGTGTTCACTATGTCCCTACCGACCATCTTATATAGATGTAGTGTAGTCGTTTACCGCCATTAAGTGAATCTTCGGGTATGTTGTACCTTGGCCAGTTTCGAACTTCTTTTATATGTCTTAAAGAAATGCAAGCATCAAGTTATGTACATTTATCATATTTTCGTGAAGTATACCCAAATAACCGACCTTCTGAAATATTACACAAACATACGGATTAGGTACGTGCAGTAAGTCAAATTTTAATAAATAACGAAGAACTGAAAAACTAGCCGAGGTACAACAGGCTCCACATTCGCAATATATTAACTCCATTTTCACCGGCGCGGCGCGGCGGTTTCCGTCTGCGTGGTTGCAGTAAAACGGTAATTAGTTTGAGAAAAATAATGACGCACGAAAGTAACCCAGAAGGTCGATTCTGCTAATTAAATCATACATTAATACACTTACGATCCAGTCCCGATATGTTAAAACTGCAAAATGGAATTCTCATAAACGTCATACTCGTTTCAATTGGTCCAAACCCAAAAAATCTGATTATGATATTGAGAAGATTCATTTATATTTCAACAAATGTAAAACGAAAGTGTTACTTAATTACGATAATTGCGGTTCTATTTTCCCTTATTCTTACATACATAGTACGTGAAGACTTTAAAGGAGATAATTATTATTAATTATTAGACCCTTTGACATTGAAACCTATCTTATAGCAGTTAGCACCTATTCATGACCTATTTAGTATTAATTACAATTCAGAGCACTCTGACACTACATACAAGGAGGATAACAAAGCGTTGTTTGTATGTTATTATGTCTCGATTGTTTACATAGTATAAAATGTATCCATTCACTGCATAGGTATCTGTAGATTATAATTAGTTCCAAGAATTATGATCTAGTATCTACTCAGCGTATTATGCATGCAGAGATAATAATATTAAGACAGCGTTTGTGTACAGTTCCTTTATTTAATTATTGTTGTGTGTGTTTTTTTTTCGTGAAAATAAAGAGTTTTCTATTCTATTCTAATATTTTCCCGTCCAAAAGAACACGCGAAACAGATACGTAAACTAAACAAATAAATATAGTGGAAGTGTCTGTTTGTAATTGAAATTAACAGCTTTTCACTGAATGCTGTAAAGTAAAAGTTTACTCTCAAATCTCCATAAACTCAAAAATTTTAAAGAAAAATATTTCAACAAACTTTGCTTCTGTTATTTTTCAAGACGTCATATTGTAAATTTTAATCAAAAGACGTCGGGCGTTTATGAACTGCCGTTTAAAAAAGTGTCGACCACAAACGAAAATACTGTTAGATTGTACAATTTTCGTTCACTTTACATTTACTGTAATTATTTTAATTCAGATCCATGGAGTGGTCGAGATAATCGATGTATTTTTAATCATCCTACTAATATTATTATGTGAAAGTTAGTAAGAATTGATGGATGTTTGTTACCCTTTCACACAAAAACAACTGAACGGATTTCGATGAAATTTGGTATGGTAGTGGATTAAGCTCGGGATTAAAACGTAGGATACTTTTTATCCCGAAAAAGTACAGTGTTCCCGTGGGATACTGTAGTACGCGGGCGGAGCCGAGGGCAACAGCTAGTATTTTATATAATTATCGTCGAATTGTGTTAAAATGTATGAGAATTTAGCCTGCCTCGTGCAGATGTGCGACTTGTGTTGTTGTAATGTAGGTGCCATTCGCTTGCATCTAGCCCAATTTTGTCTTTGGTTGCCGTAACCTTGTACTATTATGTATTCTGTGCCGCAGCAAATTGTTCCATAGAAAATACCCAGTGTCCTTTAAACTTCAATGAGAATAATGGTCATAAGCTAAAGTGAACTATACATTTTTACTTCAAAGGCCGCGGTATTAATTGCCCTTTAATAATTACTACCTACTATTATTCCTACTACTCTTTTAAATGTGAAAGTTTGTGAGGATATATGGATAGATGGATATTTGTTATACTCTTTCGCAGAAACTACTGACCGGATATTGATGAAATTTGGCATGGTAGTATAATATATAGCAGGCATAGAATAACCACAGGCCACTTTTTGTACTGAGAATACTGTATTTACGCGGGAGGAGCAGCGGGAAAAAGCTAGTTAATAATGTCATTATGCACATCTTCACAGGTATACGACAGCAACATGACGGAGTCGCCACGCTGGGTCAACTCGCCGCTGGACCACCAGAGGGAAAGAGTTGCCGGCTGTCCAGTACACAAGTTAGATCTAAAAACGTATAGGTAAGTCGTTTTACTTAACAACATCCGTGGCTCAGTGGTTAGCGCGTTGGCTCCAGAGGTCGCGGGTTCGAATTCCGCCAAGGAACAAATAGTTTTCTGTGTCTCTGTGTAAAGAATGTGTATTAAATGTGTGTATTATACGAGTATGATAAATATCTTTATAATTTTATTACAATTAAACCCACTTCCATAGTAAAAATACACAAAAAAGTATGAAATAAATCTTATTTTCTAAATAATTCCCAACAACGGAACCAACTTGGGATTATATCCTTTACATAAAAAAAAGAATTTTGAAAATCGGTCAACAGGCGGCGGAGTTATCGTTAAACATACAAAACAAAAGAAGAAAAAAAATATAGCCGAACGTATAACTGCCTCCTTTTTTTGGAAGTCGGTTAAAAAGAGGGTAAAACACTTTTAGTGTAGGTATGTAGTGTTTTAGAAATGATTAAACTTTTTCAAGAGAGCACGTAAATTCGGAAGCTGATATACTCATTCATAATAATATTATACAATTTTATGGAATAAACGAAATATTATTTACCAATCGGAACACGAGCGCGACATGCTCTACACTCTACATAGTAACTGTGTAGTTCGTATAGATGAAATTCATGTTTGGTGTAATGGGTTATGGGACCATGAATGGGTAGCATTTAGTAAAATCGTTCCTAAACTGTTGGCACTTATTAGTACAAATAATAATTATATAATATTTTATCACCATTAAACGTTTGTACCAATAGACATATTGATTGTATCACTAGGCATGAATATTTGTATAAAAGTGTATTTAAATAGTAATTACTTGATAATTCCAATCAACAATGTATATTTAACTAATCAAAGATTGAAATATTTCTTCGGAAGGCGTTCAGGGACGTGGGACAGCGTGGCCTTTAGACTGGGACTATATGCTCCGGAATCCGGAACACCGGTGCTCCGGAATCCGGCACACCGGTGAAAATTTAAAGCACTGAAAATGGAACTTTGCTATAATACAATTGAATGAATATGAAATGGCTAACCGACTAAAAATAGCTTATTATTTTTCCAATGTTTACAATACAGATCATTTTAGCCTTCTATGTTTATGCGTGTTATTAATGTGTATCTGATAGCCGATATTGGCCGCGCATAATTAAAATTTTTATCTCTTCCACTATAAGTGTCCGACTTCCGACTATTGTTCACCTTTTTTACTTTATGCTGATAATAGTTACTGACGAATACCTAGTTGTTATTGAATTTATCAAAATTAAATCGGAAACGTTTGATAAAAATTTAAAATTGAATTGAGTTTAACGCCTCAAAACCGGCTAAAGGTTTGCTACACATAAGTAATATCCCCAGAGGGTCTAAAGACATGAAAATGTGATTTCGTAAACAAACACTCGTAAAAAGATTCGTATTTGACATATCGTCATAAAAAGGTTCGGGTTCCCTGATATTGTAAGCAAACACAAGAAAATATTATATTTTATTACGCAGCTCGGAAAGCAAATCCATATGGGAAGGCGTACGTGTGCTGCTACAAGATGAAATGCTGCTGAAGAATTACGAAAGAGTCTTCGATGAAATCGCTGGTGATTTTACGAGAAGGTATTCTGCTTAATATCTTAGATTACGGCATTTTTGTATATTCAAACAACCAATCGCCTGATGGAAAATGATTACCGTCGTCCAGGAACACCCGCAACACCAGTGTCAGCGCATGCTGTCGTACTCACACGCGCATCTAATCGAGTGTGCACGAGAGAGAGAGATAGCATGCTCTAACACTGGAACCCAATTCCGTGATTCCCCCCTCCAGAGGAGTTTCTAGTGCATTGCCTGTGGGCCTAGCAGGAACATTTGACAGCGGCGTAAACGTAACGTTATCGAATGGGTATTGTATAAAACTCGATCAAAATCATGACAGCGCCCGTACATATTTACGTTACGTTTTCGCCGCTGTCAAATGTTCCTGATCATATCATTCATAAAAAAGATTTATTAGGACACATACCTAAGTACCTACCTACCTAACAACTTGCACAAATAACACAACTGTACATTATTAATGCCCATTAAGCGGCTTTGAGACTACGCTATAATATAATAGCATTTACATATACAGCTATAGTATACAGCTCGTAGCACAACAATATCGCGCACCATATATTGTTATGGACACGTTCACACTGTACTGTACTATATATTATAGGCTTACTATACGCTATAAAATAGTGCGATACGCTGAGTTCGTGCTGTGCTATATCGCGCGCCGCCCTCTTCCTCCTCCCTCACCCCCGGCCGTCCCGCAAGCGAAGCGGTCGACACAACCATACTGAGCTTGCTATATACTATAAATGCTTGCGATAATATCGCGTAATGTGAGCGCCATGCTATATAGTATAGCATTAGGTCCTTCTTTGCTATACTATATAGCACAATAGTATAGCGTAGTCTGAAATGAGCTTTAACCCTGTAATTATGAGTTTTGTTCTGAATTATAGATAAAAAATCTTCTAGCCCCTAGGAGGATATTTATCACATTATTATCGGGGATAACGAATAGGAGTCTTTATCACAAAATGAATTGTTCCCGAGAGACAGATCAATACAAAACACACAACAGTTATAGATTTTGCAATAAGAGTACAATATTCTAATACTCTCTAAAATTCACCACCATTCGCCAGGCTCATTTCTTTGTCTAATACTCCACAGGCTAGGCGATCTGCGTCACGTTGGAAATGCTCTCAACGAAGAACTGAGTACGGAGGTCCACCGCTGGGCGCTGGAGACCATTGGCGTGATGCTGTACGGCATCCGACTGGGCTGCCTGGACGGGCCCGTGCACGAGCCCACTGAGGAGAATAGGTAACATACTTGCAGATAGGTACACTTAAATCGCTCCACTTTTGGGATGTTTGGGGCCATTCTCATCTAGACATTTTGGTATTTCCGTTAGCTATTTTCCGTGGTTACTCAGTCCGCATATTATAAATTGACAAATCTTCTGAAATGAAGATGGCCAATGGCGTATCTTCTAAAATCAAGATGGCGTAATTTTTTCTTGTATGAAGATTTATGTCTTATGTGCGTATTAACCTATCTTTAGTTTTGAAACCTTTGAAATATATATAAACTGATTCCAATTTCTTTTTCAAGATTAACGTACGCAATATTTTTATCTTTAAGCCCGCACCAGGCATCGCCTATCAGATTTCCTTTTTGCCCGGTTCAAAATAACAAACGCCTTCATTTGTTGATGAACAGATACGACCTTCTGAGCCCAAATTCAATAGTTTATCAATACAAAATAAATGAATTCTTTTCTCTCAAAATCTATAATACAGTGCGAAAAACGAAAGCTGTTTCTGTTACAAAAAATATCTAATACCACAGATTAATAAATAGTTACTGCGTAACTAATACTTATTTCTAAAATACTAAGTCTTAAATATCAATTCGCAATCATAAAGTTATAATTAAGACCATAGCTAAGGATCGCGAATTATGGAGAAAAGGGCGGAGGCCTTTTCCCAGCAGTGAGACACAACAGGCTAGCATAATAATAATAATAAAAGTTATGAAAACTTTAATACTACTTTTAATACTTCAGCCAAGCTTGTTAGTGATTGTATAATAAATACATTATAAATTATTATAAACATTATTTATAATATAATAGATAATAACCGGCACAATACAGTTACATATAGCTCTACGACCTTTGATCTGACTCACGCGAGTAATCAAAACATATAAGTAGATCATTTCGGATCAGAATAAGTTATGACGTAATATCACATGTAATACCTATAATGCAATGTAAATCATGACGCTAAACTTAAGATCTATTTATTATTACTAAAGGTCGCTCTGTGTACGAAATGCGCCAATAATAATTCATATAAATTTCAGGTTTGAACACTAATTGGGTTCTTTTGCCTCTTATATACCTAGAAAAAGTAAAAAAAAAAAAATGTTTTGACAAATAGACAAACGTCAACGTGAAACAAAAATGTAGAGATTGTATTTATCAAACGCACGCGCCCGGTAGTGTGTGAGGTAGTGTGTTGTTGTTATTTTTATTCTTTTTAATTTAACGTATTTCTAAGCGTTATTAAAAAAATATATTAACTTTCTGCACACATTTCTCCACATAAAGTTTAATTTACCGGCCAAATTTCATACTCCTCCGGTTGCACAATTGTCTTAAAACTGTACTGAAAGTTTTTGCTTTATGTAGAAATGTAATAATAACAATTACTTATGGTATGTAAAACATACGAAGTCTTAAAAACTATGGTTAATTGTATTTTTTTTTTAATATTTTCACACTAGTAACATAAACAACATATTATATTATAGTAGTTTACTATATAGATAAACAAACTGTGAAAATTACACGAAATATAACGAAAAGAATTTTCGATAAAAGCACGGGAGAGCAGCTGTCAGTGATTCTCACACACCATTAGCTAAATGGTGCCCAGTCGCCCCGACCCATACGCCAAACGGCCTGGAAACTCACCATACAAAATATATAGATAACGCTAACGTATTTTAATATACGTTAAAACTAACTAAAATGTCTGGTTAAAACTTTGTACGAAACGTTAAAACGTAAAATATCTAGATCACTGTCGAGTGTCGAGTTGTCAGATTTGACATTACATTTGACTAAACACTCGTGTGTTCGATTTTCAGCTCTATTGTATTCAAGCGCAGAGTTATATTTCCAGTTCTCTGAATTTTCTCAATCATATAGTCCCAGAGTCCCAGCCTTACGTATAGAGAAACAGCTTCCATAGAACGATCGAAATTTGAATATTTTGACGTCCCTTTCAACGGCCAACAATTTTTCCACACAATCGTGGACACACCGTATGCTTATTGCTTGTACTAGGTAGTGCAATCAAATCGAAAGCTAACTACGTAGCTATTTATCTGTTCATCTTTCTTTAATCTGTGGTATACACGCTGTTTTGATACTTTTATGGAAGTTCATATTAACGTCCGTAAATACTTACCTAATATACTTACCTAATATTAACGTCAATATAGGTATATATACTTAACTACCTAATTCAATGAAAATTTTGCAATTTTACTGTAATTTTTTAACTGCAAAACATTAAACTGCAAGCAAGCAGCAAAATATACTTATGTAGACTTTTCCCGAAATAATACATACCGGATTTTGCATTGAAAGTGTATTTGGAAAAATAGAATTGAGATCAATTTTGCGAACGTTTAAAAAGCTGGCCCAAGAGAATAGCTTACGTGACTGTATCTAAGACTATTCTGAGCACGATGTACCTACTCAGACCTATGAAATTTTCAAATTCACTCAATATAAGTGTTTCATAACAATTTTGTTGCACTTCCGTTGAATTGGGTTTGAATTTTCCTACATGTAAAATTGTAAAATTAAGAAATAATTGGGTTAATCAACTTGATAAAAGTAAAAAGAATTTGGATTTTATGTGTAGTTTTGTAATTATATGCATTTCGATGTCACCAAAAAGTTCAAATATTTTTTTAAAACATTAGTGCATAAAACCTACATAGTAAGTTTACTTACATCAAATACAAATCATATCTATCGACATACGTTTCGTAGCAACATTACTAGCGTGTGACGTCACCTACTAGTACGACTTTTATATGGAGCATTTTCACGAGACTCACAAAAATGCTTCAAACAATCCGCAATATCTTTGAAAAAATTGATTGTTAGTATATTATTTTTCAAAGCACTATTCATTTATGTAATAAAAAAATACAGGAAAATACTGTATTACTAAGTATAATACGTTTTTGATGTTAATATTTTCCTTGAAGCGGACTTAATGTAGACAAAAATTATAAATTATTGAGACTCGCAGGCTGGACCGTGAGTATGGCGCATTACACGTTTAAGAATATTATGTTACTATTCAAATATAAAATATGATTGACCCGAGACCAATGATTTGTCTATGTTGCTATTCTATAATTGTTTCAATCCTGCAAAAAAACCGGATAAGTTACGATGATAACAGCTGATTTCGATCAACCATACGCGCCATAATTGCAAGTTTTACTTAAAATACTTAACGCCTAATTTATTATTCTCGCCAAAACAATAGGCTAGATGACAATTTTTTTTATTGCATAAATGAATAGTACTCTTAAATATGAGTAACTTCTCAGAAGGAGCAGATGAATAGTCAATAATTACAAAGGTACATCGATTTGTATACAAAATTTCGCAAGTGTCGTGAAAACGCTCCATACAGTCCGTAAAGTCATACCTAGCTATGACGTCAAGCCTAGGTTAAAGTGTATGAAGTATACGGCCGCAGGAACATATTTGTAAATATCTCCGATACTTGTGCGTTTAAGTTCATACTTACCATAATTAATGTTTTTGTATATGATGTAAGTAAACTAATGATGTAGGTTTTGTTTACTAATTTAGCAAAAAGAAATTGAACTTTTTGGTACTTTTTAGATGTATCTAACTACATCATTTTTTGACATTTACCAAGTAGTTAGCCTCAATATATCCGAGTATATTAATGAAATTAAATAGTTTTGATGTAGTCATCGTCCCTATTATTAGGTAAATCACTTCTTGATTTTTTTTTCTTGATTCGATCTCCCACTCACTTCTTGATTTCGATCCTTGCGAGTTACGACACACTTCCCCACAACACTATTACTAACTTACAGAAACACAAAACAAGTGTTATACCGTGGTATTTTTCCGGTCGAGCCAGCCCATTCATGGCGCTCCCGCGGTCTTTATAACAATTTTTCATACCTGACCATTTTCAGGACTCTAGAGAAACCGCACATCTGATTTCTTTAGTAGGTATTAACTTCAAGGTACTCACGACTGCCTTTTTCAGGTCCCCTGAGAAAACCTGCATGGACGACCACACCCCCGATCTCTGCTCGTTGTCCAAGCGTCACATGGACGAGCTCACCCCGGCTGAGCGGTTCATACGGTGCTCACTCGATATAAACCATGAGAACTATCTACTAAGAAGTGAACACACCTTGAGGAAGGAGTCAGATCATTTCGAGAGAGCGTTGAGGGCTTTTGATGCGCATTATAGGTATAATATTATTTATTTTAATTGCTTATGGGCGAATAATAAATGGGTGGATGTATAAATGGTAAAATGCAACTCTTTAAAGCAAAAACTACTGGACAGATTTTGATGAAATTTTTGTATGGTAGTTGTTAAGGCCCTGGATTGACACACAAACTACTTTTTATCCTGAAAAATTACAGTGTTCCCGCGTATAAAATGCGGGCGGAGCCACGGGCATATGCTAGTTTCTAATATTGTTGCATTCAGATCTGGTCTTTTCGACCTTTATCAAAGGTAAGACCTTATTAGGCAATAATGTACAAAAGTGGTACTTACACGGTACACCGAATCTGTCGGCGACTGTACATACTATTGGACAAGTTGCCGCTCGACCAGGCATAAGATGAAAATCGCTTAATAGCGCCGTAGATGAGCGCACGCGCATATACTCACGTGTAAATACGTAGTTCAACCACGTCTACAGTCGTTGCGGTCACTTCCTTTGCTAAATATTTTGAGGCGTCCTAGTGCAAAGGAAAATGTTTAGAAACCGGTCGAGAAAGGACATTGTCGATATCGTACATTTAAAACTGACCACTTCTTTCTTCGCAGTCGGCCAAACGTGCCTTTTCTACATTCGCGCAAAGTATTGAAAAGTCTTTATAATGATATTGATTTAATAGGACGACCTCTATGGCTCAGTGGTTGAACGCATCGATATTCAAGCGGTGGTCGCGGGTTCGAATCCCAAACCCAGAAACAACCAAAAAAGTTTTCTGTGTTCCTGGGTCATGGATGTGTATTAATTAATGTTATCCCCCATAGTAATAAAAATATTTACACAATGTTTATTAGTAGCTACTCGCTAAATTTGTTCAGTCTTGAGTCTTGATGTCAATAACATTGATCTAAGCTGTTTGCACTAGCTTGATGTACGTAATACCTAAATTCGTATTTGCTCATGAAAATTCGTGAGGATTTTGGATTAAACACTAGACAGACCTAAGCCAATAGTTACTTTGAAAAACTTTTTAAAAATTAATTAATTTGATACGGTAAACTATTATTTAAATACCTTCGTAATATCAAAATAATTATATTTATTTAGGTACTTTAACTTTAACTAAAGGTACTACTTTACTTTTAACTCCTCTCTTATATTTATGAGCCCTAGTCGACGCCCTAGGGCCTACGTCATTGGACGCTAATGATATATGGGCTTAGATGTAGCTGTATATTTTTCTACTAGATGTAGCCCGCGACATCGCACGCGCAAAAAAGGAAATCCCGCGGGACCGTATAAAAGTAGCCTATGTGTTAAAACAGAATCTAAGCTACTATCACCAAATTTTATCAAGTTTTTGCGTTAAAGAGTAACAAACACCCATCCATCCATACATCCATCGACCCTCAAACTTTCACATTTATAAAAGTAGTAGAATAAGGATTCCATTGCTTAATATTCTCAGGTTTATGTAATTCTCATTCCAGCCTCGCAGAACATTTCCTGACTGAAGCCCTGAGCGCGCCGGGCGTCAGACCTGAGCGGGCGTTGCTGGACAAGCTACAGCCGCTGGGCAGCGGGCTGCTGCCGTTATTGTCCGATGTGTTCCTGGCCGGGGTGGATCCTGTAAGCTCAGACCTAGTAAAAAAGTGAAGACAGAGCTTTTCCAAACAAAAAAAGAAGCCGGTGAAAACCACACACCGCGACAGCTTGCCTTACAAGGAAGGCGTAGTTTAGTTACATGTGTGTGCGTGACACTGTTACAACGCGGTAATTACATGACGAGGCGAAGTTTAGACCGGCCTCACCGTGTGGTTCGCAGAACTCTGTCTTCACTCCTTGTATTAGGTGTGAGCCTGTAAGTAACAGTAATTATAGAATTGCCCGCTACTTGGTGCGCGCTTAAGGAAATCCCGTGGGAACGTAAAAGTAGCCTTCGTCCTTCCCTTTGGTGTACTCTATCGCCCGAAATTAATAATCAATCTTAATCTCATTATAGCTATCTGAGATCAAAATTAACTTCACGTCAATTTACATCAATTTTTGTTTGAGAATCTGAGATGGAAGTCAATCTAGGAGTTTTGCCGGGGAATTCAATGGATGATGTTGTGGATTTTATATTTCTTCATAAATTTGTGTTATCTCGGTTTTAATGTGTAATTTTGGTAGAATATTAACCATTAAATATTCGTTAACGTGCACAAGTGTGGGCAAGTGGTACAACTTCTAAAAGCGTGCTATTTTGTATTTCCCGCCAAAACTCCCTAGGAACTTTCAGTAAAGCTTCTACCACTTTACTGAATCGACTGACATGACTCATTGACAGCACTGACTATGTATTTAGACTTTGACTAGACTTGAGACTTGACGATTTAGGAATACGGTGTTGAAAATCGAAACGAAAGTTGTATTTTTTAACGTGACACTGGCAATGGTTATAAGCCGATGCCATATTATATTAAAAAAAAGTAAATCTAAGATTTTAGATACGTTATTAACTTCGGGCTTTAATCGACGCCTTTCAACCAAATTGACATTTAAATGATTTAAGCATCGCTAAGAGTCAATTCACACCGAAACAAAACGATACGCGAAATGGCGCTGAATTTTGAAGATAGCTATTCAAATTTGAACTTTATTAATTACCCAAGAAGGTACACGTTTCAGCGCCACGTATTGTCGCGGTGTGAACTGACCCTTAGTGACACAGCGACATCCCCATTTGTAAAGTTTAGCTCTACCACAGTAAACTTAATTATGGATATAATACGTTAAATATATCATTTTCGTTTCTCATCATACGAAATAAACATATATATATAAGAAAAAACTAATTATATCTAAATGATTTTTAAGCCAGTGGACTTTGAAAACAATAGTTTTCTAACTAAAATAAATCAATCAATTCATAGTACCTAAACATTTGGTCGAATGAACTCTTATAGAAACTGGATAAAAGTATTTCGGTAAAGAGAAATAAATGAATATGAAATCTTTGGAATCCTTTGCAGAAGCCATGGGTGCTCTTATTATATCTGTTCATTTATGCATGAATTTATATCAACCTACTATAATTAAATGGGTTAAATATTTTATCATGGTATAACCACACAATCCACACTTATTTTTAAAGATACCTATATAGATATAATACCACTTTATGAGACGCAAAATGATAGAGACAGGTTTTTTAAATACAAAAAGAGATGCAAAGAAAGGAAATGGGTAATGTTTTTCCGTTCGTTTACCCATCATATATATATAATATATTAATTAATTTATGCTTCAACTACTTATTTGTTTCAGCTCACACACACAGCTATGAGTATGTTCTACCACCTATCCGTCCACGCAGCGAAACAACAGAAGGCCCATGACGAAGTGTTATGGTCGAAGGAGTCCAAAGCGGCAGGAATAGATTCCACAGAGATGCTATACATACGAGCCTGTACGAGAGAAGTCATGAGGTTACATCCAGTCACTGGCGGCGTCGTCAGGCGAAGCACGCGAGAGCTCAGTGTGGGAGGCTACGAGGTTCCCGCAGGGGTTAGTATTGAGACCGCTACTTTTCTTTGTATTTATCGATGATTAAGTTGTGTTTTAATTTGATGTGTTAATGAAAAAGTTAAGGTGTCATTAGTGAGGGTTTTTTTTAACATATTGAATGAACTAAAGTTATATTTTTTATTTCAGGTGGACATAGTCCTAGCTCACGGTGTAGCCAGCAAAGCCGACGACCAGTGGCGGCGACCCAAGTCATTCATACCAGAACGCTGGTGCACCGAGGGTTGGGAGCCCTTGAGGGCGTCTGGTGCCCATCCCACAGCGTCCCTGCCTTTCGGCCAGACCTGTCCAGCGGCTGGCATCGTCACTACTATGCTGTCTTCGCTGGCTACCAGGGTGGTTGACAAATACCGACTGGAATGGCACGGCCCGGCGCCGAATATCATGACAACCGCTGTCAATAAACTTCAGAAGCCGTATTATTTTGTGCTGCAAGATGCTGCTTAAATTTATGAATTAGCCCCGAATTCACAAAATTTCTTTATACTCGGATTTCATATCTCTCTCAAGTCTCATTCAATGTTAGAACGGGACAGACAGATCTTGAGCCGAAGCTCAGCGTTAATCGACGTTTCAATATATTGTTAAAATTGGGCTTTAAATGTCTACAGTGATCTCTGTTAAACTTTGAGTAATGAGCCAATTTTTTTAACTTTTTGCTAGTGGTGGTTTTACCTATGTGATAAAATACTAAATTTAGGCCAGTTACAGTTAACCCTGGGTTAAATCTCATGTTATCTATCTCGTTCTTCGTATTTATGAAAGAGAAGGCGTGATATTTTAACCCAGGGTTAACTTTAAACCAGATCTGCGCAAGTGGAGCTTAATGTTCTTATTGGTGTAGGTAAATTAATGTTAAGGTAAAATAAATTAGCATGTTAAGAATAATATACGAAAAATAAAAATAAATCTTTACCTAATGTTTTGGTTTCTGATTGTCCATTATATAATTAACTTTGCCGTTTTCTTTGTCTAATAGTCTACTACGAAAAGACGAGTCTCCAAAGTCTCCAAATCAAAAGTAATTCTCATTAAAAACATTTACAGCATACTTTTTAACTTGGTCAAACTCAGAGGTCGATCAATATGGGCCTTTTTCTCGGTCAGTCATTATGTACTTACATCTTAGAGTATTAAGTTGGTTTAACAGATACCCCTCCCCCATCCCCATCGGAATACACCCCCTGTACAAAGTTACAGGGTAAAATCTATGGTTTTCTTCATGATGGGTGAAAAAGAAATTGAAAATAGTAAATTTTGGAAATTTACTAATTTTATCTCAACTTGTCATATTATCTCTAACCTTACTCTAACCTAACCTAACCTATTGGTAGCACGTCGTCAAAAATTAATTTCTAATAATATAAAGGGATTGAAAAAGTCGCAAGCAAATGCGCAAAAAACACAGCTATTTTTTGTAAGAAACTTGAATTGTTTACATTTTTCACTCGACATTATCCCCGTGGTATGATAAATTCGCCGCTAATGACGACATCAGTCCCAGTTTTTGTGTTGGAATGAGTGGCCCTTTGCCGAGTGGGAAAGTGAACGGTTCCGGCGCGACTTTCTTTTGAGCGCACGTAGTGTATTTTTTTTTATCTGAATGAAATCAGACTCTCAATCAGACACACGTACTACGCATGTATCGATCAGATTGCCGTACAAGGCGCCGGCTTTGAAGGTCACGCGATCGTCGCGCAGTATGTGCCGCGCGATACACGATATATATCTATATATATACAAGGAAGGATTTTCAAAATTCAACCCCTAAAGGCTTAAAAGAGCGGATAGCTAGTATAATATATTTTTACAACGAAAATCGAACACAGATCACGCTCCTTGAATCTATTTTTGTTTTGAAGACATTCTGTATAATCGATTTGTTGATGCTCTTGGTATAACTGTATAGTCTCAACCAGTTAAACATCATATCATTTAACATATTCTCAGAACTTGGTTAAGTTCTGAAAAGTTGTTTGAGAATATGTAAAACACTAAAAAACGCCTCTGGGTGCGATTTAGAAACGTCAACAATACAGCGATGATAACCCAGCGGAGACGTATATATGTCAAGGGCATTTTCATAACATCATAATAAAATTTTCTCGTCCTACTTAAACAAGATGGGATCTTTGAAGGCGATTGTGCAAAGATGCGAGTTGTTCATTTTTAGTAAATGGCATTTGAAGATAATACTTTTGGTTACAATTGTCGGGTTTCTGCACTGGGTTTGTGCTTGTTATTTAAATAAAATATATTTAACTATCTGACCCGACAGACGTTGCGCGTTGTCCTGTCTTAACTAACTGGAATAAATAAAATATAAGTAACTACCTACCTACAATCTACATACTACAATTTCTATACCCACAACCTGCACCTACAACCTACACAATACGCATACACCTACACTAACTACGAACAAATAAGGTCACGGGGTCGGCCGCGATTCAACCTCAGGATAAGGATCAATGCCAATACTAAAGAAATCAAAAAATATTGGTCCCAGTAATTTAATCAAATTTTAGAAGACAAGCTGTTTTACGACCTTAACTATAGTAGTTGGCTATATGCTGTCGCGGACTTTTTTGTAGACATACTATTGTTCTTCAACGTTGTAGAACATTATTTTGTTCTATCGTCTATAGTTTATGCAGCGTATGTGCTGAAAGATATTTTAATGGCAATTTTTCTTACACCTTTACGGTTACATTATTGAAGTTATGGCTGGTATTCCTATTTTTTTTCTAGTAATATATATAGCATATATGTAATGTGAATAATGTAGCATACTAATGATATTTTTTTTTTTATCGGTCTAGTAGTTTTGGCGTGATTCGGGAACAAACATACAAAAATACAAATATTTCCACTTTATAATATTAGTATAGAAAAAAAAAGAATTATACTAAAAAAATAACATTGCGCTAAGATGTTGTGGTCATTAACCTCACACGAACAGCTGATTAAAGGGGAAGCAAAATCTTTGCCTAAATAACATCAATATATTCAGCTGTGTGAGGTCAATGGCCATAACAGCGCCGTAAAGAGCGTTGTATTTTGTTTGTATTGTAATTTTATTTAGGTAGTATACTTGGGTACATTTTTCTCGACATTTTTAATTATTTTTCTGCCTAAACGTCTTTATATAAACAGATATATCCCAATTGCCAAAAAATCCGTAATTTATTTTTAGCAAACTTATATAAGAGAATAGGATGATGATTTCTCGCGTGCGGCATGCGGCACGACTGATGACCTACATCGTTACGCTTAAATACTAGAGCTGTAATTAGGGCCAGTTCACACCGAAGGGAAACGATACGCGACATGGCATTGCATTTTTAAGATTGGTATTCAAAATTGAACTTTATTCATTACACAAGAAGATACGCGTTTCGTTGTAAAAGTTCGAATGTCACCGCGCTGCACAGCGCATGTGCAGTGTATGAAACGTGTATCTTTTTGTATAGTAAATAAAGTTCAATTTTGAATAGATATCCTAAAAATACAGCGCCGCGTTGCGCCACGTGAACCTATGCGAACTGACCCTTCGATACGCGGGCTGTACTTGCCCGAACATTTCGTCGATTCTTATTTTTATTATTCCGTTTACTATATTTTTCTTTTGTATATATTATCCTCGGGGTTCTTTTGTTTGTTTTGAGTTGTATGGCTTTTTTGGAAACAGTTGGAACGCTTTGGCCTAAGGGGCCCACACATACTTGCGAATTCGCGCGAATTCGTATCGCATCCGCCAGCTTGTATACTAAGCCTATATACGAGCTCGCGGTTATTTGCGATGCGATGCGAATTCGCAATTATGTGTGGGAGCCCTAATAGGAGTTTACAGCTGATGTATTATAGTCGCTACACTTGAAAACGTCATTTTAACAATGAGTTTTAAGTCATTGGGCACACAATCATCATAATCATCGTTTGATGATACTTAACTCATCTACAATAAGACACAAAACCATCTATAGTATGTATATTTTTATTTAATATAAAAATTATAGATAATTCTATCTATTTACATAATAGTGAATGGCAAATTCTTTAGACCCAAGAGGAAGTATCACGAAACCGGACATAATCAGCCGGCGACGTACAGCGCGTGGCTAAAACTACAATAATACTGTCTAATGCCCGCTACACACGCAACGATAAAACTGCACAGTTCGGTTGAGCCAGTGGTCGGCAACGAGCGACCCGCGAGCCAACGTAGTCACTCTAAAAAAATAATTCTCATAAATCTAATATATACAATAATTCTCGTGTCATAGTGTTAGGGGACACACTCCTCGAAACGGCTTGACCGATTCTTATGAAATTTTTTTTTGCATATTCGGTAGGTCTGAGAATCGGTCGTATTGTATTTTTTCAACCCCTAAATGATAACGGTGACCTACCCCTAAATATATATTTTTATTTTTCGATAATCTTATTATTTTTATTTTTATATGATGTGGCATAAAAAAACACATACCACCCTAAAGTTTCACCCTTCTACCTTCAACCCATATTTTTTAATAGCGATTTTAATATTTTTTCTTTTGATCCACAGATCAGCTATAGGGTTGATACTAAAAACAACAATTAAACATTCCCATAGTGACCGTAGCCACCTATCAAAAATTTCATGTTCCTTCCGACAATGACAGAACGACGCGCAACGTCGGGTCAGCTAGTTTATTTTTATTAATTAGTTTTTAAGTACTTTAAACTCTTTGTATTGTATTAGTTTTTTGTTTTCTCCTCATATTGTCTTCATTGCTCCTTTGTTCATCTGTATTATTTTAATAAAAATAAGTTATTTTGCATTTTTAATATCACATAAAATACCTATCTACTACAGATAACTTGGTAGTAGTGTCCGACCGAATATCCGATTTCGGCTTTCGGTCGAGTTTCGGCAAAAAACCAGGCTTCGCTTTCGGGGGAAAACCTGCCGAAACTACGACCGAAACCGAACCTGCATTCGGGAGTTCTCGCGCTGTGATCGGTCATGTTCGACGCTTTTGATTCCATGTAAGCGACGATGACATTCTGTAAAGTAATTTTGTTACAGGACATGATTAATTTAGCTACGTTGCAATTACTTCAGAATTCTAGATAATATTTACTTTTAAACCAATTTGGAAGCAGATAACCCGAAAATGGTTGACTTTGTGAAAAAGTCATGTATGAAAACTTGCCTTTATTATAAAAGATCTGTTCAAAGATATCCCACACGATGGGGTGGAATTAAATAATATTTTTCATCCCCACTTCACATGTATGGAGAGCCACCCCCAACATATAACATTATTATTATTTTATGATGTCAAAACCGAGATCTATACACAATATATAACTATACCAAATTTCATCCATTTATGTTCATAATTAGAGGAGCTAGAAGGGCGGGCGGACAGACAGACACACGGACGTACTGAGCAAAACTATAAGGGTGGTTTGAATACTAAGGAACTCCAAAAAGACAGGCTGATTATACTAACGTTTGCTCGATTCTTCCCTCAAAACATGATCCTTGTAAGGGAGTTTCGGTTTCGGCCGAAACTGAGACCGTTGGCCAAATTCGGTTTCAGTCGTAAAAACCAGTTGCGGTCGGACACTACTTGGTAGATATTAATTTGGTTTATTGCGATCCGCCTATATTATGTTTTTTTTTTCACTATGTGGCCCATGTCTGCCAAAATGTAGCCGACCCCTGGTTTACACCTTTAATCGAACTCTGCAGTTTTTAAGTTACGCGTGTAGCGAGACTTAAGGTGGCACTCGACAATTATAACTCCATAAAATTATTATAGGTGCACATTAAAGTGCATTCATTACAAAACCATTGCTCTTTTATTAAAAATGACCAACAATAAAGAAAATATTGACCTGTCATTCTATGTCTCTCTCTCTCTAACGCATGTAATCGACCGTGTTTGCAGCGCAATTGCAATATTATAAAAACATGCGTGATACAAAGACAGACAAATAAGAGATAATATTGTCTGTTTAGCAACAGCAAAGAGCTTCGTCCTAAATTGACACAGAATTGACAGTAACGTAATTGTTGGTAATATTGTGTTCACTTTAAAATATATATGATGTCACCAAAAGGGCAAACTCGAAGAACGCCGGGTATAGAAGTTATAAACGAGAGAAAAATCAGTTTTTGTATGGGAATGACGAGACATGAGGCGATGTAATAATACGATTCCCGAAAGACATTAAAACGTGGTTGTAATGTATTACATATGTTGGTCGGTATCGATAGTAGTTTTTGGTGCTGAAACTGTAGGTATACTCGAACATACATACATACATACATTTGCATATACATGCGGAGGTATGATTTCTTGCGGAAGTTACGCAACAGGCGACTTGACCTTGTTTTTATTTATGTCCTAAACTCTTCATAATTTTTTTATTACACACAAAAAACTAATATAACATTATTTAGAAACCTAAATAATACCTACAAAAAAATTATTTTAAAGATACACTTTTTAACAACCGCCGAAAACACTATTCGCCATGTTGGTTGAATAGATTATCTGTGCTGTGACGTCATACTAGTACTATTTGTAATCTGTTGCTATAGTCCGCAGTAGTAAAATGGCGGTATTACGTTCCGTTTGACGTTTTGACATAAATTACTTTTTAAGATGCCACGAACTATTTATTTACAGAAACGTTCCGTTTTACTACTACATATGTGTTTAGTGTGTTTGTGTCGTCACATCCTTTCCGGAAGTTACTTCGAGGTGTTTTTATCAGTAGAAATTAAAAAACAATAATACATATTTTTAAATCAACTTTATTTATCAATCTTAAGTTTTTAATTTAAGATATCGCTAGAATACGTTTTCCTTAGCTAAGTACTAAAGGAAATACTATTTCAATGTATAAAATTAAATATGAGTCAAGTAGCCTATCGTGGAAGCAGAAGCTAAGCTCCGTTAGAACTCTAATCTGTACCTACACCTACCCACCTACGACAGCAACTTAACTGCATACTCCTACAGTTCGTACACCTACATCTCTACCTACTATGATTTTGGATTTTATTCTTGCTTATAACTTCTATACCCGGCGTTTTTTGGGATTGCTCGTTTGGTGTCATCAAATATGATTTAAAGTGAACCCATTGGCAACCATTTCATTGATGTTGATTATGGGTTTTTTTGTTTTGAATTTTAGACCAAGCTCTTTGTCATGATTGTATAAAAAAACACTTATAACATTCTGTGCTTAAATATCATTATTTTAAAATTTAATACAAACTTAAACAAAGAGAAAAATAGAACACAATATTATGCTACCATATTACATGTCACTTACATACACAGTAAACCGTGTAATAAAGAAATACAATGACACATTATTTTTGTCCAATTTATCGTTTTGTTTATGTTTCCATTAAATTGGAGCTGGACAGAGTAAAATAATAAATTATACATTTTATTTATGATAAAAAATAAGTAGTGCCCAGTACCACCTTAGTAGCAAAAAAAAGCAAATTATATTACAGTGTAAAGCGAAAATTATGTAGCCAACATTAAAATAAATATAGAATATTTGGTTAAAATTAATATATAAAAAGACGGTGATTTGGATGAAAAAAATTTCGCTACCACAGACTAGAAGTCTAGTCACTAGACCAATATAACCCTCGTTCCAACGAGAGTTTTTGTGTGGTCGCGATTAAAAAAAACAACACTGCAAATAGAAGTCTACACTAATACAATAAGAGCTGAAAATCTAAGTGTCCAGTGTCGAGTTGTCAAATCTGACACTTAACACTTCCGATTTTCGGCTCGATTGTATTAGCGCAGAGTTCTATGTTCTATTTGCAGCGCTGTTTTTTCTGTCGCGACCACTACAAAACTCTCGTGGGAACGTAGCCTCAATCAAATGATACAAATCAAATGTGACCAAACTTTGGTATACTTATAAAAAGAGCCGTGATCATCTCTTGTGTTGAAGGTCGTGATGCCCAAAATTATTTAAAATGTAACTTGGTAAAAGTTACAACAGCAAAAATGGTACTACTTTTTAAAGGTGTGTTTTCTTAACCTACAGCTAATTTTCTTAATGTGTACTTAGTACTAATATTAGGCAGTGATAAGCGAGGATTATATCTCTTTCTCTAAATTTAATTTCGATTAGCACTTGTTCTTTAATACTGTGCAGAAAAACCTTTCGCATTTTGTAGGATGTCTCACGTCGCGAATGGTATAAGAACCCTCAATGCTGCAGCACTGATGGCACGATTCGTGAGAAATCTAGCTTTAAATTTCAAGTGTTTTGTATTTGTTTTACTGGAGCTTTATACTGGACTCACATCGACACATCAACGAACTCAATCAATCTTTGTAGGCGGCCTAAGAAAATTAGATTAAGTTCGACACCTCTGAACAGAGGCTGCGATGCCCCAAAGCGTCGCGACGCGCAGCTCGGGAAGCCCCGCTATATAAAAATTAAAAATTTAAACTGTTTCCTTGTGTCTTATTATGTTACGTTATTAAGACATACACAGAATTAAATCCTAAATAATTGTTTTACGAAAGATTGATCACATCCGATTTAACAATACAATTTTGTTACTTGAGTAAAATATATACAGTAGAGACGCGATTATTCGGACATGAGGTATCCGGATTTGCGATTAACCAGACTACCAAATAATTTTATACCATCAAGTTGAACGTAGGTACGTAAACCCAATAATGATGACTTTAATGAGTTATGTCAGTCTATAATGTAGTTCCTATGGCTACCTTCCAGCACCATTATCAGTCTCTGAATGCCATGTGTTTTTGCCTTATTTATGCCATAAATTATTTTCTTCATACATTCGGATGATCTTTGTTTTCGGATATTCCAATGCCCATGTACAACAATTCAACAATAATAATAATTAGTCCGAATTATCGAGTCTCTACTGTAATAATAACACAGTACACAACTTTTGTAATTTAAATTTCGGAATAAGAAAATAAAGTGTTTATAGTGTCGTAAAGTAAAATTTATGTATTAAAAGTTATGATCTGTTGAAACATAAAATGCATATTTTTTAATCACATTAGTATGTGATTACATTTTTTAGAGCAATCTTTGCTTGCATACATCTTTTGTTTTGGGTGCTATAAATAATTCAGATCTAAAATAAAATCTTAATTTCGATTGCACATTTAATAATTTTCTATGTATGTACTATGTATTAAACTCAAAAAAATGTCATTGGTGATTCTAAAATTACTTATCGAGGCCATAAAAAACTTAAATGCGTACACGCACAACCCTTGATGTATAATAAAAACTAGATTATCACATCAAGCAACACAAAACGGTTATAAAGCCTTATTATTTTATCGTACAAACTAAGAGTTCTCGATTTAAATACTACATTTAGTACACGTCTAAAACTAACATCCATATATATTCAAATTGTAAAAATTAAAAGTCATGTAACACATAATATGCCTTGAGTAAATCTAGTTTTTATAATAGACCAACGGCTCTATATAATATATGCTTAATACAAAAACGATGGCGTATCGTAACCAATACAAAATTGCCATGATATGTACACTATTTGCCCCCTACTTATTCTACACTATACACTGAAAACCTACCTGTCTTTTTACATCAAAAAATGCTCTAAATTTTAGAGCACTGTGAATATACTCTATATATTACACACAGTTTATTGCCTTGTAATAAGTAGCTTATTGTATGCACCATTTTATAGAGTTGTGTAAGAGTGTGAATACAGACTTGAAAAAGTATACAGTCAAAACATATTTCGTCATTCTGTTAAAAATTACATACTGTTCATAATATCTATAATATATGACAAAAAAAAGGATTCCTATAGAATCTAGACATAGCTAGTATTACCATCTTTACAATATTATTGAAAGCATTAATAGTGTTTTTTCCAAATAAGTATTCACACACAAACCATCAAACTCTTTTTCACACACTTCATTTACTTGTATGATATAATCAGAAACACATTAACACTGTCACACAATTCACTTTGGACCTGAGTATCAGCTTTTTTATGCCAACCTAACATGAGTTTATTCCAAACTTGTTCTGGTTTAAGCTAAACCAACTTTGGCCCGGTCTACTTCTTTCAACCAAGCATAAGTTTGGTTTATATCATAAGCCAAGCTGACATGAGTTTGGTGTGGTTAAGAAATCCCAATTATGTGCTGAGTTTGATTACTTTGTAAATCAATCCAACATGAGTTTACATCCAACATTCTCTTTTTGAGCCAAACGGATATGATTCTTCTGGTTTGCTACACACAACATTATTGAAACAACACGAGTCAGGCTTACTTCACACACCAAGAGTTTATTTCTTGAGCCAAACGACCATAGGTTCGTCTGGTTCTCGCTTTACTCAGTCCATCTGCTGCACGGAGTTGGGTCTTGGAAGACATATCTCGTATTTGATCAGTTCTGTGCCACCCGGAGACCGGATCACCAGTCCCCCTACATCTTTCAAATCGGCCCTGAAAATTTAAATTTTAGTTAAATAATTGCTAGTAACAAAATCATTTTGTCTGGCTTTAAGTAATATTTGTTTCCATTACTGTCCTTAAAATTTTATAATTATTATAAAGATCCACATTCTGACATGAAAAAATGAAACACATTGGAATTTAATTAAATGGCTCCGTGTGTCGTGTTTCCCTCTGGGCAAAAAGTAGTAAAACCTTATTTTCACATTTTTGGGGTTCCATAGCACTACAAGAAACCCTAAATAAATGAAATTTGGTATAGTTATAGATTGTGTATAGATTTTTTGTGGCTTTGGCATCAAACAATAATAATATTTTTTGTGAAGTGGTTTTGAAATATATTTTTAAACACCGACGAAAACAGTACCTTTGTTTTCGTAATGTATATAAGTATATAAATTAGTTTGACGTATCTCGCTGTATGTGTGTGTCTGGTTTAATCTGTGTGTGTATGTCCGTGGCATCGTAGCTCCTTAATGGGTGAACTGATATTGATCTAGTTTTTTTCTGTTTGAAAGCTGACATGATCGAGAGTGTTCTTCGATCGAGAGAGCTATGATTAATCATCATCATCTCGCTCACTGCTTGACAATTCGGGCGTTACTCAAAATGTTTAATTCTGTTGTCCAGCCCATTGTGTGGGGTATCGACGCATTGGTCTTTTTAAATGAAGGCGAGGTTTTATGCATATTTTTTTAATTAAGTAAGCCACTTTTCAGAAATCAGCTTTTAAAGCGTCATAGGATCAACGTCTAGTTGATCTGAGTTTCTTAGCCGATTCCCGCTTTTACGCACTTCTGCTATTTTTCCTTCCAATTCAATTCGCGGTATGGTTCCAGTGTCAAAGGGTGCTATCGCTCTATCTCGTGCACAGGCGATTTAATGCGTGTGTGAGTGAGACAGCACATCGAATTGGATATAAATAATTACGAGCTTCAGTACGAAACAACGCCCCTAGTGGCAAACAATGGTAACTAATTCGATGTCATACAAATTGTAGTTTACTTCTTCACGGCGAGTAGTTACAAAAACACGCACTCAGCACACAGAGTAAATATCCCTAGCGGTGTGTTGTACTTACGTGGTGCCGTGGCGCTTGTGCGCCAGCTGCGTGGGCAGCGGTTTGCCGTCGCGGTCCACGAGCTGCAGCTGCGAGCCGCCCGCCACCAGCCGCCGTCCGCCCACCAGGATCTGGTTGCCGATCACCTGCCCGGAGCGGTTCGTCACCTAGAAACAGAGTGTTATGAGTATAGGATGACGACACTATAACTTCACCTGCGTACCTAATTGTATACACGTGTGCCAGAGTAATTACAAATTTTTTATATAGTATAGAAAGTAATAAGTAATCTCCTACTTCAGAAACAATTTTGGAAATAAAAAATGTATGGCGCACAACCCTGATGACGTCATGACAATCATGATGCCTAAGGACGGTTAGACGAAAAAGAAATGTAAAATAGACTGTTGCATGATCAACATAATATGGTATAAATATAAATATTACCACTTGTATATGCGTTGGTTGCTGATGTTCTTGTGCCTCCAACTCTAAACTGTTCTGGTGCTGCACTTGTTGCTGATGTTGCTGTTGTTGTTGTTGCACCTGTTGCTGCACCTGTTGCTGGACTTGCTGCGCGACCTGCTGCGCTGCCTGCTGCGCCGCCTGCTGCACTGCTTGTTGCTGCGCTTGCTGTTGGGCCTGTTGTGTAACTTGTTGCTGCAGTTGCTGCGTCTGTAATAAATATTGAGTCTTAATTATGCAACATGTTTGTCAACGTTACTAAGGAACGCGCGATTTGCCAGCTGGTGCGCAACATGATAAGTAGTAGATAAACAAAAGTTCCGCGCTTACTGTCAACATTGTTAATTGTTGGGCGCCAAATGTTGACTAGTCGATACGAGGCTTTATTTTGGACCTTATAATTTTTTTTTCTTGAAACTATTATGACCAGCTAAACAAAAACTAAAGATATATTTAGATACGCTAAGAGAAAAAAGCTCAGTAGTTATAAGCTCTAATTAAATTTAAATGAAGTCAAGAAATACTTGGTTTCTTTGATAATTGTATACTTTTTTATGTTAGACTAGCTGACCTGTGCCCACTTCGTTGGGCGTTAAAAATTTTTTGATGATGATAAAAAGTATCCTAAGTTACGCCTTAAACTTCTGTTATCTGCCAGTGAAAGTCCCGTGAAAATCGGTCGGCCGTTCCAGAGATTAGCCGGAACAAACAGACAGACAAAAATTTTAAAAATTGATTTTTTATTGTTAGTACCGTATATATTTTCGTATGAACTAAGTAAAAAGCTGTTGATATGAAATCACAAATAGACACTATATTTATTTGTATAGATATGTTTAGATATCCTTATTGAAAAGAATATATTCAAAAACTTTTACATTTATTTATTAAATGACCAAAAATAAATTAATATTAGAAGCTCCTCATTTATTTTATTTTTATACGTAAAAGCTTCATTTCAGTCAAATTATTTGCATTTTTATCCAAAATCTAACGAGTTTTTCACAGCAACTACTGAACGTCATTTTCCAATACAATTTGTATGAAAATTGTGGTGAAGTGTTTTTTTTTTTCTGTTACTAAACTACAATTCACATTTCTCCACGCATCATAAATAGTCTGTAGATAAATAATTATACATTATATAGAATAATTGGCCGCGTTAATTTTTTTTTATTCTAATAATAATTACCAATTGTCATAAGGCACACGCAAGTTACACTAACACTGACAATACGTACCACATACGTCACGCTATTCGAATAACTGTTTCTCTTCTTTGTCGGCATCCTCTTTGGTACTTAGGAAAGTAACAAGAAGGTCGCAGAAAAACAACTCCGCAAACGAAAATTATCATGCAAAATGTTTTGAGGTGACGTATGAAATACGTACGTCCGTGGTTAAGGGTTAATCGCGGTCAAATTTACGGTGAAGTCGCGGCCCACATCTAGTTGAAAATAAATTACATTTCTAGGCGGTAAATCCATATGCTGCCTCTGATGTAGCATTAGGTGATTCTTCTGGAAGAACGCTTTCCCGCACTGGTTGCATACGTGCGTCCGTAGCGTACAACTGCCGTCGGGATGCCTGAAATATTACATTGTGTT
Source organism: Phengaris arion (assembly GCA_963565745.1). NCBI lineage: Eukaryota > Metazoa > Arthropoda > Insecta > Lepidoptera > Lycaenidae > Phengaris > Phengaris arion. The sequence continues at coordinate 3,883,517 of OY751446.1, read as the reverse complement.
AAAAATCTTGAATATGTATAAAAAAAGGCATATGTACATAAACATGTACAGTGCCCGGTCGTAGTACAATGCACATTGATATAATATGGCAAGAGATACTCAGTTTGTAGTCAAACACTACCAATGTGAAAAAACCATAAAATTATAATATATAATAATAATAGAAAAGCTGATTGACTGATGTATCAACGTAAAATTTAACCCCCAAGGGGGTAAAATAGGTGATAAAATTTTGTATGAAACTTTTTATTCCTTGGACATACTTGCATGATATTTCGTATGTACAAATTCATACGTACTCAAATACGGAAAAAAAAAATGAGAAACGTATTTTGGCATTTTAAAAAACGCCCCTAAGCGCCAATATTCTGCCCCTAGGAGGGTAAAATAGGGGGTGAAAGTTTAAAACCTAATTTCACGCGGGTGAAGCCGCGGGCAAATGCTAGTCTATAATAATAGACGAGGCATGTCGAGGTAAAAGTGTCTACACCTGTACAAACTTGTTTAGGCCGCCAAGGTTTGACATTAGTCATCTTGATATTTCGACATTCTCTTTCCTCATTATTTAAAATTGACAAAATTTTCTGAAATCAAGATGGCGTAACTTTTTCTTGAATGAAGTTTTTTTTCTGTCAAATGTATGTCATAGCCCATGCTTAGTTTTGAAATTAAAAATCGCTCTACAAGCACAGATTAAAGACAGCTAGGACCAGATAAACAGCTTCATAGTTTGCTTAATATTTAATTGCACTACTACAAGCATACGGTGTATGCACAATTCTCCTATTGCGTACACGGCAATAGTGGAAAAATCCGATTAAGATTATGTGCCGTCGAAGAGACGTCTAAATTTTCAAATTTCGTGTTTAAGTTGTGGTGTGATATTGAGAATAATTTATTGTGATAATTTGTTTGGTTGTCATGGCGACAAATAACATTTTTTTAATATTATATTTGTGTCCAATTAATGTTTAAACTTTATAATATAAGAATATTAAATACAGATAATATCAAACAAAAATGTGGTTATGTATTGTACTGTGTGCATGAAAAATAATAGAATTATTAAAAATATATCATAATTTACCTGTCAAATATTTCATTTTCTAGATGTCTTGCTTTTGTGGGAATAGTGGAAGCCCCAAAGGGAGGTCTCCGGCCGAGCGAGGTAGTATGCCCGGTCAGGCCAAAGCCCACTTGTGTGAATTTCAGATGTTGTATATACAGCGTTTATCAAATCGGAGTAATAAAAATTTACTGACATAATTGTTCGTTTAAGTATTAACCGAAAAGCAGTGGCAAAAATTTGTAAACCATACAATTTTGGAGAAAAACCAATTTGAAATATCGCACAAAATATTTAAGTGACAGCCCTCAGAGGTTATTGCATCAAGTTTATAATCAGGTGATTGTACACGTGGACTAGTCTAAATCCTTTATGTCAATTGATCAGCGGCATTCTATCGAGTTATTTCATTGGTCCGTCGGGATGCGTTTACGCATGCCGGCTGTCCAATAAAGGCTCCGATAAACAAACAGATGAGCTCTAGCAGCTCCTCCCACAAATTTGTAGAAATTAATTTTTAATTTTAGTGGTTCCGCATAAATTATTTTCAGTAAAGATTATATTGATTTAATCCTAATATGTTTTTATTCATAACGCTTAAATCTAAGACCAATCTTATGAAATTTTATTATCATTTTGAAAGTAAAAATTATTAAACTAAAGAAACATTATCACATATTAGAACTAAAAAATATAAAATATTTTACAATCTCTTTTGCTGTTTAAAAGTAATCACGTTCCTAACACGCTTTGATTAACAAAAAGATGTTGTTTTTATTTATTTATTTTATTTAAGTACTAATAACTGAATGATAACTTTTCAAATTGTATATTTTGTTAGTGAACCCTAAAAAAATTTCTTAATAACTGCAACAGTTGCGCCTTTTTGTCTCATTTTTACACTTTTTAGTTTCTTTCGGTCCCTTGACCGAGTTAGACGCTATTCGCTATTTGCACGAAAATTTTCTCTCTCTGTATCTCTCTATCTCCAAACCATGTCACATCATCAGTATAGCAACTAGTTTTACGATATGATTTTGTGTGTTGGTGCTGCTCACAGTAACAGTATCAATGAAGCTGGTGAAATTTAGCGGCAAAGATTCATCGAAGGAAAGCCACCAGTTGAACAGCGACCCTTGCTGCCGTATGGCGTGTTCAGGAAATTCCGTATTCGGCTTCAGGGTACCGGTTCTTTCCACGTAGAGCGCAGCGAAGGCCGACCGTGCACGACACATGTGAACTTGGAGGAACAAATTTTGCGACATTTTGAAGACACTCCAAGGACCAGCACGTGTCGAGCGGGTGCCCTTTTTGGTGGTGTGCATGGTGATAATTATGGCGTACACTGCGTGACGACGCGCAAAATCCATTTTTGACCATAAGTGAAATAATTGGGATACTTACCTACTTAAGTGTGTAAGAGTGACGACATCAACTGTGATATTTTACTACGTTTCGAGTAATATATAAGTGAAATACTATTATTTCAATTTCAATTATTGCTATCGATAATTACCCACTTATGTGTGTGAGAGTGACGACAATGACATTTTACTACGTTTCCGTTTACCGACTAATAAGTAAGTGAAATAATTTTGTGCGTGTGTAAGAGTGACGCCGTCTGAATAATCAAACAATTCGAACTAGGATAATAGCGAGTCGCAAGTTCACAACTCGCTGGCAAGCGGCGCGGGGCGGCGGCGGAGGAGGGCGCGCAGCTGATGTTCATTCAATGTCCTAGCCCTAACACTGGTAAGACACTTGTTACTAGGGTTGTCAATATTTTTCATGATACGCTAATGAAATAAAAATGTATGGAAGTAAGAAGTAACTAACTCTTCCAGCGCTGCTACTTTCACAGTAAACTCTATTTAAGGGATATATTCACCTTTAAATATTATCACTCCTTTATTTTACACTTTGTATAGTGCCGATCTTCGAATTCAGGATTGTGGCGCTAATTGGTCCGCCATACTTTATTATAAGAGCGTCCATGACCTGATGAATAGACCCCCTGAGTCACACGCGTGATGATGCAGGTTCGATGCCGGGTTGTGGTGTTTACCAATTACACTTTCTCAATAACCTGACGCTAGACTTAGTTTAATTTGCCCCCATCTTCTGTTGTTACAGGTTGTCACCCTGACAAAATTTGGATAGTTCTATGAAAGGTGTTCCTCTCTGTATGTTTACCCTGTGCTACAAGTTACAACATGTCTACAAAGCTGACTCAAACTGAATATCTCTTTTCAAACGTCGATGTTCATTCTATATGGCCGGGAACCGTACATACTAATCATATTTACCTACATCTTATAAAATATTTTTCATTTTAAACTTTATAAAATAAATCAATGTTAACTTTATAAAATCATTATATGATATGAACCGAAAACTACTGAAACGTTTTTACGAAAATTATGCAAACTGAGAAGCGTGAAATTTGGTGTGCAGAAAGATAATTTTGAGAAATACATAACACTAATCAAAATAAAGATTCACACACTACCTCAGATTTATAACTCATTCTACCATGCGTTTGTATAATAACAGTAGGTGATGGTTTCACACGATTATTATCAATCTTCCTTTCACATTCCATAGAAAACAATTACCTACATATTTTTTATTGCGTATCAAAGAGGCAAAAGAACCCTCAAATATGAATTATGCACGCGTACCACCATACAAACGCATTTTGTCTACACATGAATAGACATAGTAACAGATTGTATGGACAAAATGACAGATTTCCTCTATTCTTGGGTAGAATGAAAGCACTTCCAAGGTGGTCATGGTACGCGTGATGGTCGAATTTCGACCACTGGGCTACCTCTAGTTCAAATAAATATAATCTTACGCTCGTAGTAAATGAATGTTTACAAAATATGTGTCACCTTCTCTGATGAGCCAATAGACCGTGTTTCGCCGCAAATCCCTTTCCACAGTCTACACAGAAATGTAGTTTAGGCCTGGGCGAAGCTACATGATGATTCTAAAAAAGGAAATAAATTTTTATATAAAATACACAAAATCGAAAAAGAGATTTATAGAGTTACTGGTATATAAACATACCGTTGCAATGACTTGTGTATGGACTACATTGCTATTAGGATTGGACGCGATTATCTGAATAGGTTGATCTGAAATAAAACAATACATTTTAGTTTAAAACAATACATAAATATCCTGTACATATTTTAGTACAAGAGCAATTAACACGCCAAACATAATATGTGCATTTACACTTACGTTTGCGTGAACGTCCAAGTACACGTGACACGCAAACTCAATGTTAATGCGTACACTATGAATTTATATTATGTGTCTGTATGTGTAATGTGTGTATTTGCCTTTACGTGTGAGCTCTGCGGCTTTACGTATACGTACTGTGCGTGTACCTACTACACGCACGAGTGCGTCATGTACGTACTGTACGCACGTTCCTCGTACTATATGTACGCGTGCGTGCGTACAGTTCGGTTCACGGAAGTTGATCACAAATGGCGGCGGTCTGCGCATGTACACTATAAAGAAAAAACGATTAATTATCATAAAATAATACTGTGAATGCTGGTTGTTGAAATGAATCAAAGATTGTATTATGTAATTCAAATTTTTTATTAAAAATAAGTTATTATAAAACAAAAAATCTAGTCAATATCGCTGTGACAAAGTTCCATGATTCCTTCTATCATAGAACTTGAGGAATCGTGGAATAATAAACACAATGTTATAACAAAAACAAATTAAGAAAATGAAAATATTTCTTTCGAACTGTACTTGAGAGCAGTGAGAGTGGCTCAACGCCGCGATAGACAAATAGCGACCGAGCGGCCTATCACGTGACGCGCGCACGCCAACAGCGTCGCTACGGTCTTGGCGTATTCCCCTCACGCTTCACCCCGCACCTCCAAAGGGACCTAAAATTGCCTTCTGCGGTGGTCATCTTTCGTGAACCGATCTGTACTGAACGCACAAACACGTGCAGTACAATATGTTGTATGTACATCGTACGTGCCTCCCTGATCACGTACGATGTACATGATGTTTGCGGATTAGAGCTTGGCTCTCGACTCAGAGGTCATGGGTTCGATTCTCGCGTTAGAACAACAAAAAATGTTGTATCCAAGTTTGGTTAGGACAATGCAGGCTGATCACCCGATTGTCTGATAAGAAAGACGATCCATGCACTGGATAGGCATGTAAAAAGTCGGTCCTCCGCCTGATCTCTCGCCAGTCGTGTCGGTCATCCGTCCCACTGGGTTACGAAAGTAAAGGAAGATATAATGCTCTTGTATACTGCTCACACACTTGGGAACTATAAAATAATTCCTGCGTAGATGACCTGGTTTTAATGAAACCGCCCACCGTCACCGAAATCGATGTGGGGAACTATTATTATTATTAGGTACGTACTGTGCGTGGCGTGGTGCGCGGCGACTAGGCCCGGCTGCAGCCCCGCGGTGAGCGCGCACAAGTCCGTCACGCACGTGCGGTCGCCCGCGTGCAGGCGGACGTGCAAAGACAGCGCCTCCTGCGAGGGTAAAATATTACTTTGATCACTTCTGCTTTATTAGAAATATTATATTATAGCTCAGGCCCGTATTTTAAAAAGAACAATCAGCTAAAGTAAAAGATTGACAGACAAAGCTTTCGTCGGAGTGTAATACTTCGTATTTTTTAAATAAATTAAACTCATAGACAAACTCGCCTTTTTGTGCGTTTGTAGGAAATTAAGGATAAAACACTTTAACCAAAGACCAATTTTGCCTCTCGCTTTTGACGTATTCAACGAATGCTAAAAACTAACCTTCGTGTTGAAACAGGAGCCACATTCTGGGCATGCGTAGCCCGTGGCTTTTTCAGAAATGATTTGACCATCAGCACCAATGACCTGAAATAGTAAAAATAAGAGGGGCCATTAAAAACATAATCGAGTTAAAAATAAATTCATAAGTACATCTCATGTTTGATTTTGCTACAATTCGATATAAAATTTTATGACATGTAAGCACTATTGACATATATTGAATGGTCACCAAATAAAATGATAATATTAATACAACATGTATGTATAATAATAATTTAAACTTGTAAAATATTATATTATTACTATACATACTTCAATTGATGTTTTTAAACATACTGTACTTTTTTTTTAAATTATTGTAACAACTCATTTAACCATGTTTTAAGCAAATAAATATGATTAGACATATAATAAGATTTTTTTAACAATATGGAAATAAAAGATAATGTGTTGCTTTACAACAAAAGAAACAACATTTAATGCTAATATTTCACAAATTAAATAATATTTTCGAACAAATTATTCATATGAAATTAAATATAAGCCTCATTCACTTGACCGTTGACATTCATTGTCAAGTCTAAAAAGAGAAGCAATGAGGTTACATACATATTATGTACTTGCATAATATTTTAAGCTAGACCACAATTTTCTAATATTCGCCTACCTGGACTATTTGTGGTTTGAATTCGTCCGTTTTGATAACTGTAGCTTGTTGCTGTTGTTGTTGCTGGTGCTGCTGTTGCTGCTGTTGTTGCTGCTGTTGTGCCTGTTGTTGTGCTTGTTGCTGCGCTTGTTGTTGTGCCTGCTGCTGCGCCTGCGCCTGTTGTTGCTGTTGCACTTGCTGCTGCTGTTGTTGTTGTTGCTGCTGGTGTTGTGTTTGCGATTGCAGATTTAAACAGTGCCTCGTCATTTTACAGTGCTGCAATAGTTCATCCTTGCATTTGAACGCTTCGCCACACTCGAGACACGCAACAACACCTTCTCCAGTGTGAATTCTACAAAAAATTACAGACAAAAATTATATAATAATTGTTAGTTAGCTTTTTACCTCTGCAGCTCATTAAAAAATACGCGTTACATATACAAAACGTAAAATCTAAAAGTGTGTTGAGATTGTGTAGCATAGCTATATTTTTTAACGTATTATTATAAACTAGTAACGACGCTCCTAGCGTCATCTATAGGCTGTTATTGCTAACTTTAATAGCTAATTTATATTAGACGACGCCATCTATTGGCAAACGTTTCTAACTGGAGCTTCATTTCCAATATTCCTTTATTGTGGCAGTTGGATTATGCATTACCGCTAGTTGTCAGTTAAAGAAAAAAACATTATGACAGTAGGGGTATATAAAGGCTGTCACGAGATGACAGTTCCCTTCTTTTGCTGAATTCATTTATTCAAGTTTTTTCTAGACTCAAGATGTAGTTGTTATATTTCTTAATCCCGTGTACCACGGTGAGTTTTCTTATATATCTGTGTTGTGAATATTTGGAAAACACGCTTATAGTAAAACGCATTATTCTTTCATGTAAACTATCATCTTGGTAAAATTAGTTGTCAATTATTTGATTGGCCATACCACGTGGTATCATTTGTAGTTTCATCTTACGTTCTTGCATTGTTAAAATATTAGGATATTTGTATCCATGCCTTAATTATTCTTGTATATCATTTATATTGTGATGGTCACACAGCCCGTGGTTTTGATCGTTTGGGGTTAAGATCACGCTGTGTGACGTGTGCCCACTACACTCCTACCCACACGTTTTTCATGAATTTTCTAGGAACCTATACACCGGGTTCAAGGCACCGATTACGAGGACTTATACCTAGCTATTTTCCCACATATGGAGTTCAGAGTGCCGCTAGATATTCCGGACTGTACAACTTGGTTTTGAAATCAGTCTGCACCGCCCCTCTTGGACGAACTATCGACGACGATCGGACGCAGCGGTGACGAGAGACGTTACCAGAAGTTGGAGCCACATCTCGCTCTCTCGCCACGTGCTAGACTCCTGGACTAAGGACCTGGACTCCTCAGCTAAGTTCCCACGTGGTTTAAAGCCCCTTCGATACCCTTCAGACACCAAAGAGGCTAAACCAGATCCTTCGGCCTTCTACCCACGCCCCTTATTTTGCTTAATATATATTGTCACGGTAATACATCTTTTTATTTTAATTTAACCCGTAACAATTGCATTTCCCACTTTATATTATATCTATGGTTTATATTGTATGTAGTAACACTGTTAATTTTCCTTCTTCCACCCAAAATGTCCGGCACTGCGTGTAAAATACTGGTACAAGTATTAATTAATAAAGAACAGTAACATGAAGCCCAGTGTGTTATAATAATGAGTCCAGCCCAGCTAACATTTAAATTTCAATAATGTGTTTTGTAGCATAATATAATAATAAATTATATTCAATTATAACTTGGAGCAGCTGAGTCCAAAGAGCTGGAATTTCGACACCAACACCTGGTTAAATTACAAATACTCACTTCATATGAGCATTAAGTATTTTCATATGCAGAAACTTTTCTGCATACAGGGCACGCAGCTGTTTACCAGTCATAATATACGCGCAACTTTATGACTCCTTATTAACTCTATACTCACTTCATATGAGCGGCCAGTGTCCTCTTCTGTAGAAACTCCTTGGAACAAACAGGGCACGCGTGCGGCACGCGTCCGTGCACGCGCCCGTGGTTCACGAGCTGGAATTTCCGCGCGAACGCCACGCCGCAGTCGGGACAGACAAACGGGGATAGGGAGCCGTGGAAACGACTGTGCATCACTAGATGCTCCTAGAATAGAATACATGAGATTAGATTATGAAGGAACTAGCTTTTGCCCGCAGCTCCGCCCGCGTAAATACAGTATCCCACGGGATCACTGCACATTGTCGGGATAAAAAGTAGTCTTATTCTACCATTTAACCATGTTTTAATCCAGTCTGAAGTACAACCATGCCAAATTTCATGTGTTTAGGATAGTTTTTGCGTGAAAGAATAACAAACATCCATCCATCCATCTTCCACATTTATTATAGTAGTAGAATTGTGTGATGCCCCTTAGCTACACTGGCTTTCATTTGTGGATTTTGAATCTGCATTAATTTTAAGGAGTTTTAATTGTAAAATAGGGGAAATGTTATTCTTTATAAAAGGTTATAAGAAAATAGTACATTTAGAATGATTATTACTTTTTCAATACACTCCACGCTGATGAGAGCAAGATGGGTATCTTACTCTCCGCTTTAGCGCGCGTCACTTTAGAAGCGCGAAGTGACGTCACCAATACATCCGTCTCGCTCTCACCTTCTGCGCGAAGCTCTCCCCGCACTCGTTGCACACGTAGGGGCGCTCGCCGGCGTGGTACTTGCTGTGGGTGACGAGGTGCCGCTTGAGAGGGAAGCCCCGCCCGCACTCCCCGCAAATGAACGGCCGCTCACGACTGTGCACCTGTGATGTCAGAGTCATCATCATCATGTTTGCATTTTAGATACCTTAAAAAATTCAAAGTGAAGTGGAAATAAAGTCATGAAAATCTGCAAGTATTGAAGATTGAGCTTAATTTTTTACCTTGATAACCAATACATTTAGTGCAAATATCACCAACACCTGTAATTAGTGTTAATCATTTGTCAAAATAGCAATCCTTCTTTTCATTAATACGAAAAACAAGAGATAACATGATATTTAATTAAAGATTCATTTTAACAGGCGTTAGTTAAATTGGCACTAAAACACTTAAATTTCAGAGAAATGTCATTTCTGAAATTGTTTCTGAAATGATAAATTACTCACCCTTGAATGTGTAACCAGATGATGCTTCAAAGTGAAGGCCATCTTACACTCGTGACACCTGTACGGTCTATCCGCAGAATGCAACAGCAGATGTGTATTGAGACAGTGTTTTCTGGCAAACGCCTTCCCACAGTGCCCACAGACATGAGGGCGCTCCCCTAAAAATACAAATGAAAACATTTAAGAAATTGCAACACAGTCTAACCAATTTACAAAATAGTAAATTATAATAGTAGAAAAAACCTATTAATAAATTCGGCGTACACAACTTCTTCTGGAAATTGCTCCTTATATGTATATTTTTTTAAAGTCACACCAATTCCCATCTAAATTATAGGTTTATTAAAAATCTTACAATACTGTTTTAGTTTTATTAATATCGGGTTTCTATACCTCTTTTGAGTATTTTCATTATATCTTATAGTTTTGGGGTTGCCTAAATATGTACTTTAAAAATTATCTATTATACACTGTGTGAAAAAAATGCAAGTGAAAGTACACAAACGAAAATACACAACTCACTACTTTTTATTCAATAAAACACTGATCACTGGTGTACCTGTGTGCACCCTTGCATGAGTAGTGAGATGGTGTTTCAGCAGGAACGACTTGCCACACTCGTCACAAGAATATGGCCTCTCCTTCACGACCGGCTGTGAGACCGTTGCCATCACAGTATTTGTCATGATCTCCGTCTGCGAATATATCGTCTAACACTGGCTTATTACACAATACAATGAAAGAAAAAATAATACCTTGACTTAGAACTAAAATATTAATTATAAATATCTAATTATTTTTTAATTTTCAACTCAAAAATAAAAAATGAAGATAATATAGAAAAAGTTATTTGAACCCTTTTCAAAAAAACATATGTGACTTTACAGAATGTCTATCCAACTTAAGAATAAAAAAAAAATAGCAAACTTACTTTGGGAGAGTTATTAGCTGTTCCCGGTTCCTGTTTTGCATGTATAAGATGATGCTGTGGAACTGATGTCTGTATCGTTTCCGTTTGCTGTTGTGTTGTCGCCTCTGCTAAACTTTTTAAGCCTCCATTGAGCAGTGTATGATTTAACTGTGACGCGTCTATGACTGGCGTTGCTATACCCTGAGCCTGAAGTGCCCGCTTCATTAATATTTCGTTACACTCCTCCGCAGTCAGTTGTATAGGACCTATTGGTGTCATGAACGGTTTAGACGCCAGGTTTGCAGCTGAAATTACGTGACCTGAATTACGTATTTTATTAGTCCAGTGCTTATTAATAATATTATAACATTTTAGTCAAAGAATAATCAAAAGTTAAAAACAATTACCTGACTATGCAAATTATATAGCCTATTTTAATTGACACCTCATTCATTAAAATCAGACCAGTAGTTAAGGCACTATGACGGAACAAACATACATACATAGAAAATCATTACCCTTCCTTTTGGCTTTGCAGTAGTCAGGTAAAAAGGAAAGAACAACAAACATAAATTTAGCATCATTTTAAGAAACTCACTTTGTATTGTAGTGGTTTGATTTTGCTGAGGGTTCTTATGCTGGATGTTATGCGTCGGTGTCTCGTTGAGAACGAACATGGCTTTCCGACCAGCTACTGGTATACCAGAAGTCACTACTCTCGTGACTTGAGCTGCGGAATTCGCAGACACAGTTACTTGTAAAGCTCCGGCTTTTTCTTGAACCTGTGGTGTCTTATGTGACATAACAGTCAATGTTGTTTCTGGTGAAACCTGCAAATAAAATTGGTATTAAAACACAGAAATTGATTTATTTATGTATTAATAGACTCTTTTCAGAAAATATTATCTAGATTTTTTTTTTTTTTTTTTGATTTATCTAGATGCAATATGTTTTTTTAATTTAAAAAATATATATGTTTTGTGTGCACCCTTTGGCAAAGGCCTCTTTCAATCCTCTCCATTTCTCTTTACCTCATGCAAGCCTTGTACATGTTTTACGTTTTGCAACTAGCTTCATCAGGTCATCCGGAATCTGTGGAATCTTTTTACTGGTTTCTCAATAAAAATTATTATTAATAAAGCATAAAAAATAAATTTGTAATGTATCATCGCTAAGCCAACATTTATTACACCACTGAGACAGGAGGTTCTCGACATTACAGTATGTACGGGTCCCATACAGCACCGCACCAATAACTAGCAATATCAGACGACAACTCCATGTCCGATCATTGTTACATCACGACGGAGTGTGTTTTCTTTTGCGACACCGCCGCCATACACATCATTAATCCTTCGAGCCGTTTCTGCAGCACTGGTGCCACGGTGGAACTCATACTCGAAAATAATACGATATTTCAAGTTTTCCATTTTGTGAACAGAGTGATGCAAAGAAAAAACCAAAAGAGTCAAAAACAAATAAATGATTTTAGAAACAAAAATGCATTAGTAAATGGCAGTATAAATTTGAAATTGGAATTCCTAACCAAAGAAGATATATTTGAGATCAAAGTGGCCAATACGACAAAACGCCTTTTTCATATTATGTAAGGACCTAATACATGCATACAGGAATCCCAAGGCCTCCAAATGGGAAGCAAGTCAGAGAGGACCTCCAGTTAAATCTTACAATAATAAAAAAATATGTCAGGACTGTGGAACATTTAGAGCAAACGGTAGGAGAGCTAGAGTTTGGCCTAAACGAGGCCTATCTCAAAAAATGTCCTCTTAAAGAATCAACAAGTAAGCGCAAGGTACCTTGGTGGAGTGGTACTCTCGCACGTCTTAGAAAGGAAACCCGAACACTGTTCAATTAGAGCCAAATGAGACAGGAACTGGAACGCGTACAGAACCGCCCTCACGAGGTTCAATAAGGATCTAAGAAAGCTAAAAGACGCTCTTGGAGCAGGTTCTGCGAGGAAGTGAACAACACCTTGCAAACCTCAAAACTCTATAAAATAGTATCCAAAGCCCCTTGCTCCCATCCTAGCACTCTGAGGAGACCAGATGGCACCTACACAAAGACGGTGCAGGACACACTAAGGCTACTTACGGAGGTGCACTTCCCCAACAATATTCATCTGGATGTGAATGAAGCCAGCCCACACATCCCTTAAAACCAGACCAACTTTGTACAACTGGAAAAGAGCTTCCACGATTTTTAAACCTAACCGAGTCAAATGGGCAATTGACAGTTTTAAGCCCTACAAGACTAGTTGCAAGGATAACATATTTCCGGCCCTTTGCGATGACTTTGTCGAAACCAGTCATGTGATTGTCGAAACTGATATTTTAAAATAATGTAAAATACTTATGAAAGTGGAAACTATTTCCAAGAAGTCCTGTATGTTATTACTGTGAAGGACATTATCCTTCCTGCGCTACGAAAGATATTTAGAGCGAGTTTTGCGTGGGGCTACATTTCTCTTGCATGGACAAAGGTAAAGGTCTCATATATACCCAAAGGTGGTGACAAAAACAAAGCTTTACACAAGTCATATAGACCCATAAGCTACCCTTCTTTCATGCTTAAAACTATGGAGAAGGTGGTTACCCCTTCAGGGCAACTACTTCATCAAAAGGCCTCTGCATGAAAGACAACATGCCTACCAAAAAGGCAGATCTACTGAAACGGCGTTGATAGAGTTAGTAGATCGCATTGATAGAGCCATTGAGGATAAGGAGTTTGAACTATGCGCCTTCCTAGATATTGAAGGTGCAGGCTCCTAGATATTGAATACAGGTGAACTGCATTACAACGTTAAATAGTGTACAGAGGCTGGCCTGTCTGATAATCACGGTTGCGCTTTCGTCGGCACCCACCGCTTCACTTGAGACCCTGATTGACCTGACTCCCTTCCTCTGCTTGTTCAAATGGAGGCTAAGAAGGCACTTCTCAGGGCCAGCGAGCAGGACGAAATGTACTTTCACCCTACATCCTAGTAGCTGTAGCTGTAGCTGCAACTTGAGACACCGGTCATGGCAATGCCATCGGACGCCATGACCAAGGTGCACAGCTTCTCGAAGCTATACTAGGTTTTCATACCTACTAGCGAGGACTGGGAAAGAAAGATCTCAATTACTGTTCACCCCAATGACATAGTTTGGTTCACGGACAGATCCAGAAAGGACTACAGGGCAGGTGCTGGATTCTTGGGGGGCATGCCACCAACAGGCAAATATGCTTGTTTGGGAAAATTTGCAACCATGTTTCAGGCTGAGATATTCGCCATTATTGGTTGTTCACTAGAGATGGCCTTAGCCATTAAAAACATCCTAATTTTCTCTGCTGTAGCTGAAATATCATCCAAATTAGTTCTGGACTGTGTTGAGACGCTAAACAATATCCATATAGTATGGGTCCCAGGCCACAGCAACATTCCCGGCAATGAAACTGCAGATGAGCTGGCTAGGTTATGAGCCAAATGTCTCATTTATGGACCAGAACCAGTCTGTGTAATATCTCCCAGCACTACAAAGAGAGCACTCAAGGAATGGGGCCGCAGCCTAAGCATAAAGCAATGGGCTGCAATCTCGGGCCTTGTGTATGCCCGACCTTTAACAAAAGGCATGCGGAATTGGCTCTTTCAATGAGTAGGAATCAACTAAGAGTCCTTTCCAGAACCCTAACTGGGCACTGCAAGCTCCACAAACACCTCAACAAAATAGGAGTTGGTGACACAACTTGCAGATTCTGCTGGGAGAAGGACGAGACACCCCTTTACCTTCTCCTCCACTGTCCAGCACTTCAACAGAACAGAAACAAGTACCTTGGACAGCACGAATACTCCACAATAGAGGAAATTTCTAGCACCAACCCCAACCACATCATTCAGTTTATGAGCAGCATAGGCCTGGGGCAGTTACTATAACGCGAAGGAGTCACATCCACTTGGGTCGCAGTGATGTCAGGGCTCAATACTGACCTGCCTTCGACAGTAAAAAAAAAATCAGAAGTAGAATTTCACTGAGACACAATGAAAATATATAAGAAATTGTTTGAAAGTTCCGATTACTGGATTGTTAAAAATTAAGAATATATGAATTCAATTCAAAATTAATAAAGTTTTTCATATAGATACTTAATACAATGATACTTTAATCCCACATTCTGTTAAGAAATACTTTCAATTACGTAGTTTATTTCTTAAGTATATATTTGTGTACCTATTAAATCTTAGTACCTGGGTAACCGAGCTTTGCTCGTAGTTTTGAAAATTAAAAAAAAAAAAGACAAAAAAATTATCTGACCAGGGTTGGAACTCGCCACATTCCAAATCTTCTACCAAAGCAAAAATTATACATAGTAAGTATACCAAACTGCCAATCGGACTGACATAACAGAGTTGAGATTATTGAAGTATTGTGGCACGACAAAAGAAAAAAATCTATAGCTTAAAAATATGTATCTATCTTTCTCCCCCAAAACTCCCCACATACTAAATTTCATGGTAATATTTGTAGCCAATTTCGAGAAACCAATTAAATATACACAAGATTGTCTCATTTTAAGTATAAGATTTTCAAATTAATGGGTGCCAAATTACTGTAGGTGTTATAGTGTATTCAAAAGCTAAATATAGTTTAGACACAGAAAATTTACAGTTTTGTAAAACCATACAATTACCACAGACATAAATCTTCATCACAAAAAAGAGTTGTCTTAATTACTACTATAATTAAATATAAAATTAATCTAACAATAAAATGATGTAACAATATCAGTTCACTTATTTTAATTCCATTAAAATGACAAAATATTACTTTTCAAATAAATTTTTAACAGCAAAAGGGAATGTTGGAAATACATAGGGATTGACACCAATGAATCCAACATAAATCAATGTAGTTTTTTGATTTGAATACTCATATGTGTTTGACGGCAATTCAAAAATTGATTTGATTTCAACTAATACCTTGCTCAAAGCAACATCAATATCAATCAATCTTCTTATAGGTACAACACAACAAACTTCAAAAATGTCCAAGCTACCTTTAACTTTTGAATACACTATTGCATATCAAAGTGTCGAAGAGAGATTTATAGTAGGCACAGCGTCTCATTTTTCTAATTAGAAACTTGTAAGTTTTTACAAAAAAATATAGTAACAGACACATTATGACTTCATAGTTTATTAAACAATTAACAATTGTAACAATATAGTAATATTTTGAAATCAATTTTTCAAAGCTTATTGGATATCATTTTATGATAACGAACAAAACGTACCAACATAAAAACCTGGGCAATCTATTACTCGTTAAATGGTTAAATTAATGATAATTTCGATGATACTTACTGTGTTTCCTAATGTATAACTCAAACTGTTTGGTGTGTCCACTTCACATTTTGTGGGATCTGCAGTGCTCGTGAAACCCCAAGAATACCCGAAACCCGAGACATTGCTCGGCGTAGGCATACACATTTTTACTGCCTATAACCGTTCGCTACATCAAAATAAACTTTGAATTCACACATTTACCACCCCGAATGTAAACACTAGTCTTGACAGATTAGCCATTAAACATGTACGCTTTCACAACTACTAATGCACAACGCACCCGTCAATCAAAGCCTTAATAAACACTTTATGCACGTATAAACACATTTTTTGCAACTTCATTGTACCCAATACAATATAAATTACTGCAGCAACGCTTAGGAATTTATATAATAGTCGAACTAATGAAAAGGCGGCACGAGACGCTTAGCCACACATTGACAAACTCAAAATAAGGACGTAGGTATCAGCTCAATTTAGGAGCTTAATGAAGCTTATTATCCTATTTTATTAATAATGTCATTCGAATTATTAAATTTTAATTGCATGAATTGGCACTATTTATTAAATCCATGAAAACAATCATTTATCACACACACAAAAAAACCGGACGCCATTTTATTGTTTATGGATAATATAAGTTTTATATTTTTTATATTAAATTCTTCAACTCTTCCTTTGAAGCAAAGACTTATCATTATTTTTAAATAGTACCATCCTGAAAATCCAGAAGCCTGTCAATAGTGTAAAAGGGTGAAACTCTAAAACTGCTGACTTCCGTTGAGGATAAGGCTGGGACTATATTATGCTCCGGAATCCGGAACACCGGAGAACATTAAAAGTACTGAAAATACAACTCGGGACATTAATAATAGAGTTGAAAATTGAACACATGGGTGTCGAATCGAGTTTTGCCGGGAAATTCAATGGGTGACGTTATGGATTTTGCATTTCTTTCATAAATTTGTGTTATTTCGGTTCTTAATGTGTAATATTGGTAGAATATTAACCATTAAATATTCACTAATGTGCACATGTGTGTGGGAAAGTGGTACAACTTCTAAAAACGTGCTATTTTGAGTTTCCCTCCAAAACTCCCTAGGAACATTCAATAAAGCTTCTACCACTTTACTGACTTAAAGAGGACAAGACGTAGGCAAAAATACATTTTATGAACAGAAGGACACTTGAAGGACACGATCAATCATTATAATCGAGTATCCATCATCATATCCATCATAATCCATCCGGAGTTGCCATTGTCAGGCGTTCCCCACTGCCAAAGTCACGAGACCGCCAGTCAAACCGGTTAAATAATACTAGTTGCCGCGCGATAATTATTGACATATTCGGCAAATCACAATGAGGCTGGACTAAAAAAGAACCGGAGCTAAAAATGCCGAATTTCTGTGTTTTTTTACTGTAAGAGATCAGAAACTTCTGATAAACAAAAGGACAACGTTAATTTCCATCTGTAAGTATTATTTTGACGAAATATGAATGAATAATGCAATAAATAACTAAAAATCCAAAAAAATACTCGGTGAATAAGTATTGCACTGAATCGTACAAGACAACTTAGAGTAATATGTATAGTCTGACCAGAAAAATAAAAACCTGCACTGGAGGCGCTTCATTTTTTGATTGCAGCAACACTAAGAATGGCTGGAATGTGATTGGTTAAATCTCAAACATTTGACATTTTGATATAGTGCCGTGATTTCCCGCAGCATGGCGAGGATTTTTATTTTCTTGGTCAGGCTTTATATAAAAGTAGTCATTTATAAAAACTTCTATTTCATATTCGTTCTTGTTATTACTGTTTCGTCCTGTGTCCTGTGTACTGGGTCGTCCTCGCAGAAAGTGGCAGACTTTTTCGCATATTTCGTCAACGTTTGGTTGAATGCTCTAAGTTGACGCTCGACGCTGCCAATAGTATGTCATGCAGCCATAATTTAAAAAATTACACGGAAAGTGACAGTGACAAAAGGCAATTTTGTCAATGGTAGAGTGTTTGATATGTGTTTCATAGTTAATGTTTTAGTAGGTAGTGTTTATTAGAAAGTTGTAAAGGCGTGTAATTAAATACAATAAAATTTAATCCTATCACATCATCACATCACTCTCAAGAAACCGGCATCATGAATTCCATGTCAATGGATAAAGATGAGTCTTCTTCATCTGGTGTTTCAACAAATCACCCTCTTGAGCAGTTTATTTTGCTCGCAAAATTCGCCAAGGGTTCTGCATGTGCAGAACTAATTAAACAAGTATTAGAAGCTCCTGGTGTACATGTGTTTGGAGAGCTTTTAGAAATGCCCAATATAAAAGAGGTAAATTATAAAACCAGTACCCTCAATAACCTTTGTTATCAATGCTAAAACTGTTAATTGTTCCTTGCCTTTAGTTATTAATGTATTGGACATAATAGCTTCTGTTTTATTAAATTTTACCCAGAACTTGTCTGAAAATATACATAATATGCATACTGAAATTATCGACCATGTTCTATTTTTCAGTTGGAGGATGGTCCTTATGCTGCACACTTCAAAACTTTAAATTTATTTGCATATGGAACATATAAAAATTATTTAGAGAATAAATCGGATTATTTAGAGTTAACACCAGTACAGATAAAAAAATTGCAACATTTGACCATAGCAACACTAGCAACTCAAGAGAAATATATACCCTACAGTGTACTACTCAAAGAATTAGACATAAAGAATGTAAGAGATTTAGAGGATTTAATTATCGAAGCTATTTATGCAGGTAATACATTAGATAATATTTATCATACAATAATTATTGTGATGTAATCTCTTTGCTGGTGTGCTGCAAGGGGGAGTGCTGTTCCCCCTCCTTTTCTCTATTTTCATTAATGAGATAACTAAAGTAATATGTCCAAGTATCACCTCTATGCAGACTACTTGCTAATCTATCAACATTTTACCCTGTCTGATGCGATGTCGGCAGTAACTTTAATAAATCATCATTATAATGCCTATAATTGACTCCAGCGGTGTCTGCTGTCAAGATGCTACTGAAGAGAAACTATATGACTCTTAACTTATTTTTTAAAGTACAATTTGATTCTAATTCCCCTTCCTATCTATACAAGCTATTTTCTTTTCCCCATCTCCAGGATGAATCTTGCAGATCTTTTAGATGTACACTTCTCCAAATTCCTTCTCACAATACCGACTTCTGTTCCTACTCTTTCACTATAGACTCTGGCAGACTCTGGAACTCTTTGCCATCAGAGATCCGTGAAAGTAAAACTCGCATTATTTAAAAAGAGAGTACGATGTCAGACATACCTAAAAATATTTTACTGTTATAACACCATGCTTAATGTGTATTTATATTATTTATTACGTGTATATATAGAATATTAAAAACATCTTGTTCTATTTTTAAGTAATGTTTGTTAACCTATATATTGTCTGTACATAAATTATAAAATAAAATAAAATTGTAAGATAGTATAATACTATAGCCTAATAAAAAATTACATCAATAGACAACATAATCATTTGTAATTTTCAGATATCATCCACGGTAAATTAGATCAAGAGTGTAAACGCTTAGAGGTAGATGTGGCCCTCGGTAGAGACGCAAGACTTGAAGATGCCGCCGCCATAGCTGATATTCTGGCTGATTGGTGCAACGCCTGCGAGGCAGTACTACACTCAGTCGATCAACACATATTACGAGCTAACCAACACAAAACCAGAGCCATCAGACATCAACAGGGCATTGATCAAGAGGTGTGTGTCACCTTTCACTTATTTACATTTCTGTTTCTGTGAACAAATGTCTGATATCTGAACACAGTAGCAGTAAATATCTTTTGGCTGAAGGAAGAAAAAATCATATCTTTTCGTTTTTCTTTTGCACCATTTTCTATAAATACGACAAGTATCAACTCTTTAATATTTTACACTGGCAGAGTCTAATAGTTTAAAAAAAACGATTTTTAGTATGCATCCAAAATTTGGTGCACTTAACATTCAGGCAAACATAGGCAAATTACGTACTGATTTAAATAAATCATCAATAATCATCTTAAAAAATCTTCAAAATTTAAAGATTTACTAATAATAAATATGTTTCATTCATGATTCAAATTTTTATTTGTAGTAATAAATGTAACATGTATTTATTCAGTGACATCTCTTACCATTTATGCTATAATCCATTCCTAACATTTATTACTGCAAGTTAATTTTGTAATTGTAAACTGTATTTCAAAGCTTTTAATAATTTCAAAGCATTATTCTATTTTACAGATTTTATACATCAAGAGAACTCTAAAAACGCAAGCAGAGAGTGAAGAGTCTGCTTCTGGTAGTAGTGAAATACAGTCGGTGCCAAAGAAGATTTCCATCAAAGTGAAGACACCGCGCAGCAGCAAATTCTGGCAGAAGAATACGTAATTGCCGCATCTATATTGTAATATAACTGTGTAATACATTATTTGGAAACCATTAATGCTTTTTCTGTTTGAGTTCTACCTGTAGTTAAGAATAGAGACTTCCAGTTTTCTTAGTCATTGGTGTGATTGAATATCTACAGTAAGTCTTTTTTTTTACACTGGAAACAGAATGTTTTCCTATGACTATTAATTGAGTTTTATACATTGTAGCCCCACCTCAGCTATGCTGTGTATACAATAAGTTTTCCCTTGCAGTGCATAATAACACACACACTTAAGGCTCCCACAGACGAGAGGCCGATCGTTTCAGTTACAACTGACGTCAGTTCAGCCTGAACGGATTCGAGCACATACACGGAAAAAATCGCATCCGACCCAACTGACGTAATTTCGGCCTGAACGGATTTGAGCACACACGGAAAAATCGCATCAATCCGTCCTGTAACTGTAATTGTAAGCTCACTACGCTTGTACACGATACACGCCCGCATGGCCGCGGCTCTGGCGAGAACTGAAGCGATTTGTCCACACATGGTCCGTTCAGTCCATCCGTACAGTGCCAAATTATTGTTGCCAACTTAGTTATTTTACAAAGTTAAACTACTAAATTAAGTATTTTATTTTCTCCTTAGTAGGAATTAGTTGTTAGTAGTGTTTTAGTAGGAAAGAGCCAGACAGTATTCATAATATGCAAAATAGTCTAGGTTAGGCACAAAAAAAACCAAAAAAACAAATTTGACACCTTATATTATTACATCGTAGCATTCGTCCGTAAAATTCTTAAAACTACCCGTATCATTACCGGGCCGTATATGGAACACCATACTCTTTTCCATTGGCAATTACCATAGTCTATGAGTGTCGTAGGACAACTTGCTTGCTGTTACTTGTTGTCGTCATGAGGTAATTATTTTCTACAATTTAGTATAAATTTTATTTCCATGTTTAGTATCACAAAATCGTATTAATCATGACTCGAGGTATAAATATTAGTATTATTAGATCAAACTTTGTAGTCTTGTCGGAGCCGTAAGTTTGTCGCTGTTGAGTGTTTCGTTTGGATTTCAGGAATATTTTGAAATTTTAATATTTCTGAAACTCATATGGTCTGTGGGTGGCTGTTTAAGGTGCCGGAATAAGATTAGCACCTCCTCTTCTATTATCTCTTACCGTCACGTTGGTACCTTAATAGGTGACAAAGGGATCTGCATTCGGAAATAGGTAGGAGCGATTCCACGTTCATAATATATTTGATGTGTAACATCTTTCCTCTCGCTTTCTTGCAATTTGTGGGAGTGATTTCGTGAAATGGGACAGAAATGTGTAACAGGAAGTCGCGGGAGCGCGCGCTATTTGAATTCACGAATGAGCGCGCGGTGGTAGAGTTGGCCTCAAACTAAATAAGTACAGTTAGCTTTTTATAATAGCTTTACCTGCGAAATTGCCGTTCTGCAGTACTGGCCATTTCAAATCAAAATAATTTTTGTTTGGCTAAAAATTCTAATTTCAAATTAATTTTATTTTAAAAACATGGAATTCTTTTTCCAAAAGTAGTCATTTGTAAATTGATTAGGATACATTTTCATGGCATTTCAATCTTTTTCGTCATCATGGATACGTTAAAAATTCGAGTAATTATGGAATATGAGTACCGTCGTGGCAGCAACGCGGCACAAGCGGCACGCAACATCACCGACGTTTACGGAGCTAACACTACAAACCAACGCACCACCTGTTATTGGTTTACTCGCTTCCGTTCTGGAAATTTCGATCTGAAAAATGAACCTCGCGGTCGTCCGAAGACTTTGGTCGACAATGACGAATTAAAGGCGTTTGTGGAAGCTGATGATACACAATCTACGGCTGAATTAGCAGCAGCTTTCGACGTTAGCGTCAAAACAATATTGGTCCATTTGCGTCAAATTGGCAAGATAAAAAAGCTTGACAAATGGGTGCCACACGAACTCAATGATCGCCAGCGCGAAGTACGCGTCGAGACGTGCCTTGCACTGCTCAACAGACACACAAATGAAGGAATTTTAAACCGCATTGTTACCTGCGATGAAAAATGGATTCTGTTTGATAACCGCAAGCGCTCAGCAAGTTGGTTGGATCCTGGTTCAGCACCTAAGCAATGCCCTAAACGAAAACTTACCCCTATAAAAGTGATGGTCACTGTTTGGTGGTGTAGCGCCGGTGTGATTCATCACAACTTCTTACCAAATGGGGTGAGCATTACTGCAGATGTGTACTATGAAGAACTGAACACAATGATGGAGAAGCTGGCACATCTCCAACCAGCATTGGTCAATTGCTCGTCTCCGCTGCTCCTGCACGACAACGCGTGACATCATACTGCACAGCAGACGGTCTCCAAGTAGCAAGAACTGGGGTTGGAAGCTCTCCATCATCCGCCCTACTCACCAGACCTTGCGCCTACAGACTACTACTTTTTCCAGAATTTGGATAATTTCTTGTCGGGAAAAAATTGAATACCCGAGAGGCAGTACAAAATGCCTTTGAAGAATTTGTTGCCTCCAGTCCAGCTGATTTCTTTAAAAAGGGCATCAATAAACTGCCACTGCGTTGGCAAAGATGCATTGATTGCATGGGTGATTACTTCGATTAATACAAATAAAAAATACATGAAAAAAATTCGTTTAAATTTTTTCATACAAAACGGCAATTTCATAGGTAAAGACCTAATATTTTGAGGTTGATTTCTGTCACTGCTTATTGGAAAAGTTTTTTTTTTTTTTCGTACTAATTTCATACTAAGCTATGTTTTTTTGAACATTTTCATAAAATGTTACACAATATCTTGAGCGACTACTGTAGGTAAGACTCGCTCGTTTTTTTTTAAATGTAAATAACTCCGCTCGTCAACATAATTGCATGATAATATATCTTGTGACGATCAAAGTGTGTGCATTCAATAGTCCTTTTTTATAATATTTAAATATATTGTAGGATTTATCATAACTGAGCATCAAGCAACATTGAAATTACAAAATATTATGCTATTAAATATTAATAAGTAATATCTATTGTACATTCTACATATAAGCGATACTAACCTCAATATTTTTGGAATAATTAAAAATAATTTACTAGCCACACCGACGATAAATGTCAAGTGAATGTCAAATGGATGAGAAAGATAGATTGTTCTCGCATAGATATACCGGAGGGAGATAGACTAACAGCTTCGTAAAACGAGTTTTGCCATCGGACTTAGGAGCGATTGTTTTTGACGCAGCAGCGCAAACAAAGTGCGCAGGTAGTGCAACGATTAAAACGTTTGCAGACCGATAAAAAGTGATGTAAATAATACAAAACTCCATTGTAAATAAAGATCTTTTAGTATAAACAATGTACAATGAAACTGTGTAAAGTCGTGAGTTGACTATATCGTAACATGCGAATGAATGTGAAAAACAATATTGTGAGAATTGACTAAATAAAACGCATTAAAATGATTCCGTGATTTATCCATCGTATGAACAGACTTTGTTGCAATACGAGAATAAAGTTCCGGAGTACAATATCATAAGGTCTCCGCGAATTGGATGATCACACAGGCAAGTATGCACAACATCAAAACATACAAAACAAAGGATTACTAACACATTTGGTTTTATAGTTCAATTTACAGTAAATTCTAGAATCGACGTAGTAAAATGCATAGATATAATTATGGAGCACGTTAAATTCGTACGTATTATCATGATGTTTTTATTTTGATAATGTTATGGATAGTCCTTTGTTGTAGGAATCAGCTGTTTGTTCGCGGGGGATACGAGTAGGGATAACTGGTTAATCCAGTTTTATTGCACACTCTTGCATCGCATAAGCATAACGCATTCACAATTTAAAATCGCTCAATGCAATATTTATAACATGCGTTTTCTTTGTGAAAATTTATTTATCTTTTTTTATTATCAATGGTAATTGGTACCTGTCACCGTTTGATACTAATCTACTGCATACCTACTGCTTTAAAGAAGTCTACATGAAAGTGGAATACGTTTACACGAATTTACGTAACATAACTAACAAAGTAGATAAATACCCACTTTAATCAAAAAGAAATGAAAATATTACCTATGTGGTAATATTTTCATTTTTTTTTGATTGAATGAACTTGATGAACTTCATCAGGTACTTTTTAGGGTTCCGTACCCAAAGGGTAAAAACGGGACCCTATTACTGAGACTACGCATCGTTATGATGTATGTCCGTTGCCGCTATAACAACAAAAATATTAAAAAGAATAAATGGAATAGGTATAAAAGGGTAGGGGATGCAATCTCTGTCTCGCGAGATCTTGGCCGAAAAATGGGCGAGATCTCGCGAATTTCACGAGATTGCACTCGAGCATAAAAAGTCTCATTCAAAGCGCGGAAGCGCGCGAACTCTCAAAATACGGAATACCTAATAGAATAAATAAAAAATATTCTCTTAATTTACCTATCCTAAGGATAGTAGGTAAGTAAATATTTCATTTTCTAGTAGGTGCACTAGGTCATGGACACTATATTATATTATCTCTATAGTGTCCATGACCTAGTGAATGGACCCCTTGTCTAATATATCTTGAATAGACACCAAGTGTCGTTTAGGTTCGATTCCGGGTTGTGGAAACTTTCTCAATAACCGTATACTATACGCTAGACTTAGTTTAATTTACCCCATCTTCTATGACAACCTTGATTAAATTTGGATAGTTCTATGAAAGCTGTTCCTCTGTACGTAAATATATTATTTTAATTCAGTGCTGACACGGAGCCACACGGGCGACACTCTACAAGACAGCGGCGAATGTCAGCCATGTTCACGTAAGCGTAAGGTTGACACCGAAATAATTTGAAACATCAGACAAATCTATCTTTATGATAGATTATGAAATTATTTAATTATGTCAGCCCCGTGAACGAAAGTCCTGGCTGGAAAAAACTCACGTCCCGCTCACCGCGCGCACACCCCCTATCGTCTAGCCACGCACACATTACCGCGAGCTGTCATTCGTGTAAGTATATTGAATGACGGTTCTTTACGTAAGTAATATATATTCTTTGACGGAGCTTCGATCGTCTTAGGTTATTTTGTTATAAAAAAATCTGTTTTATTATTAAAAGACTTTTGTTTGATATTAGAAGAGAATACTTACTGGTTATTTATTTCATTTTGGAACGAAGTTCCTTATGGCGCGTTGCGAATTGTATTGGGGCTAGACGGATTAATATAGGCACGACACTATTTGCTACTCGAAATCACAATGTAATAACGACTATTAAGAATTATACAAAAAACTACCTTATCACCTGGACAATAATGTAGAATTTTGCAATTACACATTGTGACTGTTATAACTGTTACATATTGTGACTAGCTAACCGAGCGCTTGATGTTATTACTCAGTACGGAGCCGGACTTCGCGGCGGCAACACTGCGAGCAGCAAGCAACCCGCCCCCTCACCCCTGTCCCTACCTAAGGCGCTAGTTCCGCGCGCACTTTATATACTTAGTTCAACTATTTGTTTTGTATAATATAATATATTATATCTATACAGATAAACAAAATTGAAGTGTCTGTTTGTAATTTCAAATTAACAGCTTTTATTTTCACTTAATGCGTTTAAAAGTATGATCAGTACTTACAATAAAATATAAATCGTTAACATTTTTCTGTCCGTCTGTCAGTCTGTGTGTTTGTTATCAACTATACATTTATATTGAATGTCGTAAATAATGGATAACCCGTAAACTGGAGTTGGTCCGGATGTGAAACTGTAAGAAAATGGTATTTTCTTGCCAGGGTTTCTAACCATATGAAAATGGCGTAGCATTTTATACTTTTTTATAAATTTCGCTACTTTTTTCGTTCATTCCGTTGCCATTTCATCGAATTTAGGTATTTGTGTGATTTTTTTTAGTATTAAACTCCTGAAGACGTGTATTATTTAATTTTGATACAATTTTAGGTGTTTTTAACGTAAACAATTTTCAAAATCATCTTTTTATGCTTTTTTTAAACAATTTTTTTCTTAATGTCAACTTTGATCATTTACTGTGAAAAAAAAAGTATGGCGCTATAGCTGCCCATTATCTTAATAAATTGTCTAGTATGTGTAGTTTCTAAAAAGGTATTACAATGTGTACCTTACTAGCAATATTAAGTTACAGGAGCGAGATCAATATCAAGGTCAGAATTTAAAAAATTTAAGTATTGTTATAAAAGGTTATAAAACTTCGTCATAATGATCTTATTCTACCAAAATTCTTTACACAAACGTTATTGGGCCACTATTAAGGATTTTTAGAAGAAAAACAGGTTGTTTTTAGTAAAAAAATATACTTATTTTATCAATAACTTAAACTAAATGCTCGAAATGCCCTCCGCCGGCAGCAATACAAGCTGTACATCGCCTAATAAAAGATCTTTTAATCCGACGCGCATAGCCGGCTTCTGGGATTTTACTTGCTGCTACTTGAATGCGTGTACGCAACTCTTCCACAGAACTTATTGCTTCCTTGTACACTACTTCCTTAATGCAGCCTCAGTAAAAAAAGTCCAACGGGTTAAGGTCTGGCGAACGTGGAGGCCATAAAATTGGACCCAATCGCCCTATCCATCTATCTGGACATGTATTATTTAAATGTTCCCTTACACGAACAGCGTAATGTGCTGGACACCCATCATTTTGAAGCCAAATCTCGTTTCTTATCTCCTGTGGAACGTCTTGCAGTAATCCAGGTAAAGTATTTATTAGAAAATCCAAATACATATCCGCATTTAATATTTCCGGCAACTCAAATGGACCAATGATTTGTCCTATAATAATGCCAGTCCATAAATTTATTTTAAACTGATACTGCGATCTGTCTTCAAGTATCAATCTTGGGTTTTCAAGTTGCCAGCTGTGTAAATTGTGGAGGTTCAAAAAACCATATTTTTGACACGTTGACTCGTCACTCCATAAAATTTTATTAAAATAACTTGGGTCTTCTCTCATCTTTCGCAGCATTGTGCGACAAAATGTTACTCTCGAGGCAGCGTCCCTTGGCATCAGTGTTTGAACCCTTTGATAATGAAAGGGATATAATTCATCCCTTTTTAAAATTCTGTGCACGGATTTTTGAGGTCCGGGATACCGCCGTGAAATAACACTTATGGACGTTCCAGGTTCTTTAGCGACTATTTCCAGTACTTCGGCTGCATTGTGTCGTTGAGGTCGTCCTTCACTGGCCCCGCCTATGCCGGTCCCAGGAAATCGTCCTTCCATAAATGCATTGTGCACTCTAATGAAGACACGGTAATCAGGATGTCGTGCATTTGGATATTTTTCACGGTAAACA
This sequence comes from Phengaris arion, assembly GCA_963565745.1. Classification (NCBI taxonomy): domain Eukaryota; kingdom Metazoa; phylum Arthropoda; class Insecta; order Lepidoptera; family Lycaenidae; genus Phengaris; species Phengaris arion. The sequence continues at coordinate 3,855,772 of OY751446.1, read as the reverse complement.
CATTGCTGCTCTGGTAGCGTTGCCATTACATAAACCATAAATGTGATGCATGTTTGTGTATTCAGCCGACGTGTATTGCTGAGGCATGATGCAAAAACTTCCAAACAACAAATCCAATCGATAGCACAAAACAATGACCGTAAATGAGAGCTAAGTCGTCAGTATCACCAGGTTCACAAGTCCAAATCACAAGGCAAATCAAAGTCCGATATTAGAAAGCAGTAACAAAGTGACGAAAATAACGAAAACAAGAGCACATGCGATAGTCAAAATCACACTGAGATGTGTACACTCTACAATCAGGAGCGCGCCCTAAAGGCAAAAACATGCTAACCTTTTCACACACCGTGAGTTTGAAAGAGGCAGTGTGCATCTGCCTAGTAACAATGACCATCAATCGTCCTTTTCACGCATAGAGGCCCATTGTATTGCTGTCTTTGTTAGTGTTTACCCGATGATCCTTTTTTCGAATAAACTTGTCGCAACATGTTTATCGCATGAAACATTTAGAGCACAACAATTTTAAATTTGAACACTTTTATTACATTATTACCATGGAGTTATTATATTTTTTTACTAAAAACAACCTGTTTTTCTTCTGAAAATCCTTATTAGTGGCCCAATAACGTTTGTGTAAAGAATTTTGGTAGAATAAGATCATTGTGACGAAGTTTTATAACCTTTTATAACAATACTTAAAAAATTTGAATTCTGACCTTGATATTGATCTCGCTCCTGTAACTTAAAGATAATGGGCAGCTATAGCGCCATACTTTTTTTTTCACAGTAAATGATCAAAGTTGACATTAAGAAAAAAATAGTTTAAAAAAAAAGCATAAAAAGATGATTTTGAAATTTTTTTACGTTAAAAACACCTAAAATTGTATTAAAATTAAATAATACACGTCTTCAGGAGTATAATACTAAAAAAATCACACAGAACTACCTAAATTTGATGAAATGGCAACGGAATGAACGAAAAAAGTAGCGAAATTTATAAAAAAGTATAAAATGCTAGGCCATTTTCATATGGTTAGAAACCTTGGCAAGAAAATACGATTTTCTTACAGTTTCACATCCGGACCAACTCCAGTTTACGGGTTATCCATTATTTACGACAGACCCGTATATATTATAGCTTCGTTCCATCCGGGTGTCCCTTGACACCTCTCAAGTTTTTTTATTTTGTGGCTGACCAATTAGCGCCACAATCCTGAATCGCGCTATCGAAGTTTTCTATGATCGGCACTATATATACGACATCTGAAATTCATACAAGAGGGCTGCGGCCTGACCGAGCATAGCACCTCGCTCGGTCGGAGATCTCCCTTTGGGGAATCCACTCTTCCCACAATTTGATTAGATAGGTCAAAGTTTACTACTCTTAAGAAAAAAAATTAAATAATAATAGATAGATACGTCAAACAATGTTAAACAACACACAACAACAGTACATAAAAGTTTAAAAAATCGTAAAATTATTTTTTATTTCATAATACCTATAAATCTTATTATTCTTTTCCTAAATTATTCAAATATTGTGATTAATTAAAAGGATAAACACACAAAACTGCTAATCTCGCGAGATGTTGAAATTGACGAGATCTCGCGGTATTATTCATAAACTCACGAGGTCTCGCCTGAGCCCCTACCTCACGAGATTGCATTTCCCTATTTAAGTAGGGCTCCCACACAAAAAACTTGATTTTTTCACTGTTTTTTGCTCGATCTTAATACTAGTAATGTTTCGTACCCAACCGTGCGCGCGTCTGACTGGCACTTGGCCGGTTTCGGCCGGCCGGGCCGGTAATCTCAGATTAAAAAGTATAAAATTTAATATATATATTTATATATATATATATATATATATATATATATATATATATATATATATATATATATATATATATATATATATAAATAAAATTATCAAAAGACGTCACGGGTGGTAGCCTGAATTTATATATTTTGATGGTTGGGTTTTGTGGGGAATACTTACCCCATAATTTTGGTACCAATTTTAAATTGAGGCGAGAAAATAAGTATTTTACTTTTTATAGCCATTTTTGTGATTAAAATTTTAATATTTTTTTCACGTTTTTTACAAAAGTCACTTACGTAAATCTGTTTTTATCACTAAAATGTGTATATTAATGCTGGTTTCTTCATATAATTTATATATAAATTTCGTTTTATGTTTAAATAATATAAAATAAATTAATTGTAAAAAACACGTCAACCTCAAAAAAACCGGGCGTGAAATAACGTTTGTGTAGTTTCGGGCTAGGTTAGGTTAGAACTTTTTTATCGCATTCAATACGTTCATATTAATGTTTTTTTATTTATAAATTATACCTAACTACGTCTGTATTATTTTCAACACTATATTTTAGTAACATGTTTTGAAAAATCCTTTTTATAATTAATTCAGAGTAAGCTCTAGTAAATGTCTTGAAAAACGATTATTTCAACTGCTTAGTTGACATTAAATTATGACTGGGGGAAGGGGGGGGGGGGAGTAGTAGATGGGAGGAGTAACCCACTCCTCCATCAATATTGATTAAATATGTTCACTAAATACTAATGAATTGCAGGAAAATTGTCTGTAAAGGTACAATTTAGATGTAAAAATTTCAAAACTTTCAACTTTTGCACTTTTCTCAAAAACTATACCCTCCTCTCCTCACCCTGGGAATAGTGGAGGGAAGTTAGGTGACCCTTCCCTCTTCCCTCCCCTCCCCCCTATTTGGGCTACCCCTATTCTAAAGCAACCTCGACGTTACTAGAAGATCGTTAAGTGCTACAGTATCAGTACAATATTAACAGTATACATCATTGACAGAAGATATCGCCTTCACTAAAGGCTGAAATATTTTCATCAGAAAGTCTGTCAATTTAATGACTTAAATGAGCGTGGGTGGTCGGTAGGTATTGGTAGATAAGTGAGAACATAAATCATTGTGTTTTCTTACCAATGTTGGCAAGATGGCAACATCCGACTGCTCATCTTGGCACTTATGAGCAAAATTCCTTTCAAATTAACGACAGCACTAATGAAGCGACGTCAAATTCCTGGCAAACTGCCGCCTATCGATTTCTGTTCATTGATTAGAAACTACTGAGGAAAGAATAATGGACCATAAAAACTATAATAGGCCAAAAACACTGTCACACCACCACAGAATGATAAGATGAAAATGTCCCTTTCCCCACGCCAATCATACCTAATAGTTAATCAGGATAAAGGATTTCAGGACCATTAAATATTGCATAAACTGGCAACATTGTGATGATATTATTTATAAAGCAATCTTCTTGAAGATCTTTGACCGAGATTTCGTCTGACGGCCGCACTCAGAGACATTTAATGCTTACTTAAAGAGCTACTTAGTAGAGGTTTTGACAGAAAGTCCATACAGTTTCTGTCAGTACTAAGTCAAGTCTGTACTAAGTGACGCCTTAACTTGGCATTAAATGTCTCTGAGTGCGGCCGTTATTCTTAACAATTAATAACGCCATTAAATGTTTAAACATTTGAATATAGAACAATAGATTCGAGAACAGCTTCTATTTTCAAACTCACCAATCAATGCGCGACTATTTATACCATGTTTGTATCACTCTAATCTCGTCATCTAGCGTCTAAGCTCGTATAGGGCTTCCAGCCTAATGCGCTCCGAGGTCTAACGTTCCCGTCGTGTTTAAATATTATATTAAATCGCTTAGATTTAAATAGGCATATTCAGGCTCGTCTACTTCAAATCGAACATTTTTCCTTATTTTGAAATCACTCAATGATGAAATAGTAAAGTCTTAACCAGGGATTCCCAAAGTGGGTTCCGCCAAAATTATTTATTACTTAGCTGATAACTAATACCACGTGGCACGGTTACTTCACAATATTATATTATATTTTTCTTTAAGAAAATGTTCTCATATCAGTGTTAATTTGTGATGATTTGATATTGAGTTGCAACTTGCATAAAATATTTGGTCGATGTTCCGCTATCTATAAAGTTTTGGAAGTTGGAACCCTTGGTCAAGGCTACAGAGCTCAGAGTGGGAACTTCTGTACAAAGTGTTGAAACTGTGCGATCTTATTGTGAATGTGCGATACGCCTTTGCTTATCCTTGTGCCTCTGGAAAACCTTGCAAGTAGGGCCGACATTTCAATCTTCAGATAGATTGTCAAATGACGGGGGCTTAACTTTATTAATTAACTGAATGTCTCTGATAACTATTTCTACTATTTTCATTAAACATTTGGAATTATATCTAAAGAATAACGAAATCAGCTCCCATAAAAAATAACCTCGTGTCTTTTATCAATTGTTCAAACTAAACGTATCAAATAACTATATAAGGCTTTTTCTAGAAAAGGAAAAGTGTGGTCGCGGCTAAATGAAACACTAAAGCAACCTCAAACCCTTCATTCTACTACACAATTGCTCAATTGTTGGTGGTTTCACGCCAACCACAGGCTTTCAGCAGTTTTAAATTACGTTACTATTGTTGTTCACACTTTTGTGTCGATGAACTTCAGGTTTTATGCTTACCTGTTTTTCGCTTCGCCTGGCTCGTCTTCGGTGCCCCTGGATTTCATAAGAGGCTATCAAATTTCAATTGATGCTTCAATTTATTTTGTAACATAACTAGTTCTTCCATTATACATTAAAAATTTGAAACATTTCAGACAACACATCGCCCAGCTCCCGCAAATATTTTAAGTGCAAAAACACACAAAAAAATAAACCTTTCTATATTTACAAACATAATATGATTTAGTAAAACTATTCGTATTAAATGGACAACCCAATCACTATACAGTTTATAGGGAAACCACGATTTATCTTCTATTTTGCAACGAACTGTTTTGGACCGAATATTTCTTATTCGACGTCCAGTCCGTCCTACGCTTCGACGTCCAGTTTGTCCAGGTCTCCACTCGAGAACCTTTCGACCCCAGCAGCCATCGGTTCTACGGGCTGTTTATCCATTTCATTACATTATCAGGATAGGATCTCACAATATCTTGCTATAATTAGAAAATAGATCAGTTTAAATACGTCTCTCAGCTGTTTACTCTTACTGGGTACAGTTGAGCACATAAACGCTTACGAAAGTGGGCCATCCTTCCTCTTGCTACAGTCTTCGCGGGATGGTCATAAATGTTAGCTCAGCACTAAACGTGGGTGTGAATAGTTATTACCGTTCAATGGTTTACATTTAGTTGGTCCACATTATGTTTGAATGTACAGTCACGAGCAGTAGATACTAGAAAAACAGCAAAATAAATTGTGCACTCATGTGCTCTATATAAGTCTATCGAATGTCTCTATTTTTTTTTGCAAGCAATGATTTCAAAACTAAGGATGGACTAAGGAAATCTTCTGCATACAACAAAAATTTACGTTAAGATTATACTGCGGAAATCAAAATATGTCAAACCTCGACTGCCTCAAACAACCCCTAAAAGTAGGGTAGTTAAACTGTTTGGATACTTTTTGCCTAGACATGCCTCGTCTATAATATAATTAGGTCTATGATTGCAAGTGTTAAAAGCTGCGCAGAAGTCATTTAAGTCTGATATATTGCCCTTTCCTCCCAGTCAAGGCGAAACTTCGCCAGAAACTGTGGAAGAAGTTAACTTTTGCCTTTATTGTGGAGTATCTTCTTATTGATATTTGAATTTGTTCCACAAAAATTCTAAATAAAAAAATAGGAAAACAACCGCCACTAATATTTAATTACATTGTATACCTACTTATAATATGTTCATTAGAATCAATTATGGTATTATAGCAATGTTTTTCGGAAATGATAAAACAATCTGTCGTGCTTCGAATAATTTGACTGGCGTTCGGTGGAGCCGTGCATTTTCGGTACACCTACTACGTCACGAAACATTTTTGTTCCCGTTATAAAAACAATGAATAAATTAATGTTTTGCTCTTCGCCCATGGAAAAGTTTTGCTTCGTCATTTAGGTAAATGTATGTATTTTACAGGTTTGCAGGCAATTTGAGTAATGTTGCAGTTGCAATGCAGTTTTTAGGCCAAATGTGTCAGGTGTGTATTTTTTTTAATAATGACTTTTGAAGAACCTATTTTGGTTACATAAGTAATGTGTCCAAATAACATAACTATTTCTGAACATTATTCTGTTTCGGTCCGCGAGGTGTCACATTCACACACGCGTCTATCGCGCGTGAACGAGTAAGACAGCGCGCGGACCGAAACAGGATTGTGATCACAAATATTTACCGAGACTTGTTCTCCTGAGCTCTTTTAGGCTTAGCGCTAAATTCTTTCTTTCTTGTGAATAGTAAAAAACAAAATACGATCTGAATCATCCGGATTATCGAATCGAAAGTTATGTCATGCAAAAACTGCTTTGTTCTCGTATGAATTGTCCCATTGGTCATTATATCGGTTCAGCCCAACTAGGTCAGGTAGTCTTCCCCCAGATTTGGTTCGGATGGTAGATCTTGGTTTGGATTATTTATAGCTATTATTTATAGCTATTATTTATAGATACATATTCTAGTTTAGTTTATATAAAGGCTACGTTTCCTATGAAGTGTTAGAAGTGTGTTCATTTTTTTTTTAATAAATGTTAACAAAAAAATTTCCTCGGAAAGGCCAGTCAGAATGCATGTTTTTTACCAGTTCTAACTTTAACAAGTAAACCTATCTTAAGAAAGATCCAACAAGAATGTTTGATAAGTATTAGTTTTTTTGAGAAGTAACATCTTATTTTTTGCCAAAACCCTTGCCAAATGATTCATACATCCCTTGTGATAGGCTAATAAGATAGACCTGTAATATATAATAATGTCGTACCGTGTTATTTTTCTCTGAAACGGGAGGAGCATCACCGTTTCTAAGAATTTGACGCATAATAAAAATATTTGCATTTGCTTCCACTTCGAAGATGTTTATTGTTTTAGTTTGATTAACCGGCTGTTTTTTTATGATTCCACTGAAAGTTCTAGAATTAAATGCTTTCGAACGCTTGTGTAAACAGCATTTACCCATCAATCCGGGGTTGAGTTACAACTATAGTTTTCCTTGTAACTATATTCCTCTAACTTCTGTTTAATTAATTATATTCTTTGAAAACTATAGAATTTGAGAGATTTACGGCCGAGGCTAACTACTAACTAGTTACATCCTGTCCTTGTCTTTCTGCTAAGCAAAAATAGTGATATCATGAGATTTAGGTGGCCCCTAACTTTAATAAGCATTTGAGAAATAGGCCGTATGTGGTAGGCATATCATGTAGATCGACGTTCAGAAAGTGTATGAAAATACCTATTTTGAATAAAAAATTTTGACTTTGACTTTTGACTTTGACTTTGTCAGTTATTCTTACTCCACTACAAAATATTGTTTACACTGATCTACTAATAACTTGTAATCTACTTTACTACTAGCTACAGCCGCACGATTTTCGCAGCATGGCGAAAATCGACCGTATAAAAAGCCATTCGGCTAGGTCACTATGCAATTTTGCCAACAAAAATGACAAGCGATTTATCAAGCGCCTCGCGTCACGGCGAAAATCGACCCCTGTAAATCTCACAATACTAAACTATCTACTAAACTAATACCTTGTACGACTTTGACACTTCAACTTTAAATCTGATAAAAGCTTCACCAAAAGAAAACATAGGGGACGGGATTGACAAAGTTTTTGATCAGCTTTGTTTCAGAAATTAGGGCGAGCCGTGCCACTGAATGTGCCCTAGATAAGGCCGCATGTAGGTTATAGCAACGCTTTGCATATCTACGAGTAATCTTTCAACAAAATCTCAAATCTTCATTAAATTAATTCATTAATAAAAATTAATCTTTGCTCTTAGTATTTAGGGCCTTTAAGGCTAAAATATGCTGTGTGAAAGCTGTGTGTGTGTGTTTTAGGCGTCATTTGCCATAAAAATTAATGATTAAAAAACAAGCTATTTCACAAAGGACCACCTTCTAGATTTATTATCAGACCCTGAATACCATATACATACAAAGTACTCGTCATAATATATAGTAATACAAAAATAACTTAACTACATAATTATACAATTTAGTGAATATCAGAGAAAGTATGAGCTTGATAACTGAATATATGTATTTCAGACAGCAGCGCTCTTTATTTTACATTACTTATAAGCATGGTATTTACTTATTTTATAAAACAAAACATTTCAAATACTAAATGAAATAATACAATACAAACGGAGTTGTAGAGTGTATCTAAAGATTGCTTCTTTCATTTCATCTAACAGTAAAACTTCAAGATACAGTATGGATTGCTATATTTTATGTGACCGACAGTCGGGACAGGCAGGCTTTATAAAATATTTCGAAGGCAGTAACACTGTGACATCTACTAATTCACTCCTGGGAAATGGTCGAAACATTTTAATTCCCCTGAAAATTTAATATTCACCGACTCAATTTCAAAAATTGAGTCGGTGTTTTTAAAATATTTGTAGGATTTGTTACATGCGTGGAATTAAAAGTTCAAACATGATTTTAGATTTTTATTTATCTTTTAGAAAAAGCCTTAAACATAATATACGTAATACGTGTCCTATTCTTACTAAAGCTTTCAAAATTCATTTGTATGTTCTGTTACTGTATCTACTGCTTTTATCTAGTCTGATTGTGCTTAACTTACTACATAGGTTAATTCCTCGATAAAAGGCAGTCATGTATATCCGTCTAATATGACCTCAATTGAAAGATAATAATTGTTTTAAACACTTACGGATTGTGTCGCGGTGCACTTTTGTTTTTTCCGACGTTTCGGCTACTTTCCTGCGGCCGTGGTCACGGGAGGACCGAAGTGGCAGCAGTCCTATTTGTTGAAGTTATTCAAACTACCCGAAGATTCTTCAATTTTTATTTGTGCTCCGATCCACTCAAAACTACTAACAGTATCTTGAAGCCGCGGGTGTTTTTGAATTAAATTTTATTGTTTATTATTGGATTCCAACCAGATGGCAGCACCCAGCCATCTTCTCGGTTAAAATTAGGGTACTTTTTAGTTTCGATAGCCTTGCGTATCATTCTTGTTCGATAACGGTGTTCCTTTGCCAGTACTTGTGGCTTATCAAATCTTATGTAATGGCGAGGTTGATCCAGTGTGTGTTCGCAAATTGCAGATTTATTGCAGCGACGGTGTTTAACATCTGCGATGTGTTCCTTTACGCGGGTTTTGATGGATCTTTTAGTTTGTCCTATATAGGAGAGACCGCAGTCACAGTCGTGCTTTTAGACTCCTGCATTTTGAATGTTACATTTCACTGGAGGTAAAAATTTACTATCTTTTTGGGCGGCTTGAAATATGTTTTTATAGAAGCTTTCCTTAGAATATAGCCAACTTTATCAGTCACTCCTTTCATAAACAGTAGAACTGCAGGTATTCGTTCGACAGTGGCTGATTTCACTCGGTCACTGTGATGCAAGCGTGGCACTCGAAACTTATTGTCACGTAGAACTTGTGTAACATGATGAAGCACGGTCCTCCCTGCTTTTCTAAACAAACTTTAGCCAACGGTAGATAGCTGTAAAGGATGGTGGTGGAACTCACCATTTAAACATCTATTAGTATGTGTAGGTTGGCAATACACAGTGTGACCTAAGGTGCCATTGGGATTCCTTATTACTAATACGTCTAAGAAAGCTAAAGAGTTATTGGTCTCTAACTCCATAGTGAATTGTATTTTGGGGTTCAGACTGTTCAAGTGATTTAGGAATATGGTTACTTTGTCAGATGGTAAAATTGTAAAAGTATCATACACATACCGCTTGTAGAACCTGGGTGGTATAGGTGAGGTCTCAAGCAGTGTCCTTGAAGTCATCCATGAATATGTCGGCAACAACGGGAAAAACTGGAGAGCTCGCTGCATATAGCATCGCTACACCATCTACTTGCTTGCATGTAGCATTGCTACAACATCTACTTGCTTGTAAAAGTCATAAGTTCACAACATGTAGCCAGATATAAGGCAGTGTTCTAATAATTCTAATATTTATTAGAACACTGCTTTACATCTGGCTATATGTTATGCTTCGGGTAGTTTGAACAACTTCAAAAAATAGAACAACTGCTACCTCAGTCCTCCCGTGACCACGGCCGCTGGAAAGTAGCCGAAAGGTCGGGAAAAAAAGTGCACCGTGACACATCCGTAAGTGTTTAAAACAATGAACAATATTCGCGTAAACATAAGAAATTAAGAAAGATAATAATTTTTATAATATAAAAAATATAATTTATAACCAAAACCCAGACATACCTGAAACTGATATTAATCCAATGATAAAAGTTTGATGACCCTGTCCAATTGGGGACAATATCGCTAACGCGAGTCGTAGTCTTGTATATACTTATATTATAGATCTAACGATCTTGTTACTTTTTTATATCTAATAACTTAGGACCCTCGTTTTTTTCCTCTAAAATAATCCCAATTTTGAAGAATCCTTTCTAAGCTTCCGTTTCTGCATATCTTTTTATCTTTCTCTCTGTTAAAACTATGTGCGTGCCAAACAGTGCAATTTTTTCTACTTAATTTGATATGTGGTGTTGATGTGTGATAGTTAGTTTTTTTATATACACAACATATGTATGTATTGCATGTAATATGTACTAATCCATTAGCTATATTAGTAAATAAACGCCAGCTGTTGCACAGTTATTGTCATTGTCATTTATGTGTCTGTGGATTATTGGCTGGAATAGACACTTGTACGAGTAGTTAGTGCTTGGAGTGCTTTGTAGAAAGGCTCTTTTCTCTTCTGTGTAAATCGAAATTTACTGTAGTTATAATAAATGGATTTAAATGTCCTTATACGGTAATTTCATAATCAGTCAAAACCATGAATTCTTGTCATCAGGTTCCATAAGGAAATGCAACCAATGCAAGATATGCAACCGTCAAAAGGTATACCAGTACATTTTGTGTAATTAATGACCCTAAAAGCTGTTTTTCTTTTTGACACCTAGTATTCCTGTATGTGAAAGCGTATGAACAAAGTAAATATTATTGGGTACTTGAAGCTACAATTTAATTTATAACAGTTCCCAGAATAAATCCCATTACGTATTTCCATTTCATCGATTAATGGTGAAGGCCACAAAAATATGTTTTCGACAAAGTGATTTCGACAAGCGGCGAGAGTTAAGTGCATTCGCTATAGATTTTGGTGTGAACGATGTCAACTGCATTAAATTGTTATGTAAACCCTATTGTGGGAATGCGTGTGAAGCTATTTATCAGAGTGATTGAATGGATACTTTTTTGAAAATTCGGTTGATACAGATGGTGCCAAATTCACGTCTCTTACTTTTCCAAGGACGTGCACCTTCGGAAGAGCTGAATGTTTCAAATAAAAACGCACCTTCCATGTCTGCTATTCCTGAGATATTCCCCAGATCTCTCGTGTTATTTACGATCTGGATCGCACCGGGAAGTATTCTGCAATTTGCGTCATCTTCCCTATAAATAGCTTGATGCAAGTTAAAATGGAACAATGAGGCGTATTCCGGAATAAGTGCATATCTTTGAGATCATTTATGATATAAGTATTCATTATGTTGTCGGTATATCGAACTACATCTTTTATCATGTTTATGAATCCGTTAACAAAGAGATTTGATGTAATAGTCTATGGAGCTTTTTCAAATTCACGTTTTTTTTTTTAAGTAGGTTTGTTTTCAGCTTTTTCTTTTATATCAGTTGTATAACTATAATTCAGTCAGAAATGCTAAAGTTTGGTATGTATGTACTTGTTTAACTATCACGCTGAAATGCCTTAACGGATTTGGATGAATGCATAATATGTAGCCTGGATTAAAGCCTAATAAGTTATGTTAGAAAATGTACAGTTTGTACGTGATTAATACAATTTATTTGAGAAATTTGCGGAAGCATATTGTATTAAACTAAATCCGTTACACTACTTACTATGCAAAAGCTATCTGGGCGATGTAATTGAAACTGAGACGAGTTCAGAGGTCAAGCGTCCTGGTCCCTGTAATTGGGTCAGGCTATCAATGTTCGGGCGGCTATCGACTTGTTGATCAACAGGCTGCAACCTATATAAAACATTTACGCCATTTATAGCCTAAAATGGACAGATTTTCAATTTTGCAAATGTGCCAAACACTGCTGGCGTGGTGGATCACAGGCTAGCCCTCACGTTGAAGAACGACTTTTATTATAATATCATTATTATAATCATCAACATATGGAGATCTGGGCTTCTTTTTACCCAGCAAAATTGAACGGAGGGGAAAAGACGCAACGTATTTATTGAAACGAATCTAAATATCACACTGATTTGAACCACATAGCAGCCTCAATTCAGCTAAGTTGAAACCAGTTTTAATAAGCGAAGATTTATACCCCATTATCAATTACAGAAACATCCTTTGTGCAGTCAGTGGAGTTGAAATCTGCTGTGCACTAGAAATAGCTGGCCTCAGGCCTGCAAAGTTAACTAGGGCGCGGTTTTATTCAGTGTTGCCATGCTGCAAATACTGCACTATTTTGAGTTTGCAATAAAATTAGAAGTTGCAGTTTTAGTATTAACGATGTCGTGGGAAGTTGTAAACAATATGGCTATTCATTGTTTCAGTCATGTCAGATTTATTGTTATGAGCTTTAGTGTTATATGTGCAATATGAATCTAAACTCTAGTTAGTGGAAGTTTTGAAGTTAGAACTTGTATTTATCCGTAGTCCGTACGTACCTATATTAATTATATACTTATATATAAGATTAGGTTTTTTTTACAAATGTTATATATTATGTTATATGTTATATAAAGTAACTCAAAAAAAAAGAAACAGAAACAGACAGTGCAAGTCGTATGTCGAAATCGATGAAATTATGTCAAACATCGAAAAATGAATGAACGACTCCTAAATATACCCAAACATTACTGGGAGCTCATAAACACGAAAGCTCGACCCAGGGCAAAAGGTCAACGTGTCAAAACTGGGTCACAGGCAAAACAAAACCGCCAGATCCGTAAACATGCTGATACGGGGTTTATAGTTTAATTTGATGTTTAAAAAAAAATGTAAATGACTATTAAAATAATGTATACTGATATAATTATGGCGACTTGACACGCATTATATCTAATATGGATTTTAAGGAAACACATAAAACATTTATGGGAGTTAGTGATGAAGTAGTCACTTAATTTCGTTTACTAATGATAGACATACAGTCAACATACAGCCTATCGTCCAATCGATGGAAGATTTTGTGTTCAGTGTTGTGGAAATTGCATAGATCTGCATCCTCAGGCTTTGCATTAAAATGTAGGCAAGTGCTTGGATTGCTGTGTTTAAAGTGCTTAGAATCCTTAAGAGCAAGATTGTAAAGGCTCAGAATTGAAGCTTATAACTCCAAACGTCGACCGTCACCGTCGACGTTGTAATTTAGGTACCCACTAAAAAGATTTCTGATGAAAATATGTAGTCATGTCAAGTATTGACGCTAAAAAAATCCGACTTTAAGGTCTTAAAAATAGCCGACCCATTTTCTTTACGATGGAGATCGCTCACAATAAAGAGCCAACATAAGTTCTTTTGTAAAGAGTATGTGAAAATATACCATGTATATTATGTAATCGGGCTCAAGTATTGAGGTATACTTTGTGATACAACAAAGTGATCGAAATGGCAAATCGAATAAATGGAAAGTTCTTACTAGGACTGATCAAGTTCGAACTTTTATAAAAGCTTAACTTTTATTAACTTTGAGAGCAAACAATAGGAATTTTTGCCGGTTTTCACAAGAAGTCGTATGAAAGAACCTTTTTATTTGTAGATCAATGCTGCGATCAGCCTGCATTTTCCTTTCCAAATATTCATCCCTTTTTCCGCGTGGATCAAGTTCTCTAACCACTGAGCCACTGTGATCTCTAATGTAACTGACACTGTTCATTATAGCTGGTAATGTGATCACAAAGAAAAGGCCGTCAGTGTTATGTTTCAAAACTGTTTTATGTTTTGATTTAATATTATTAATGTTCTAACCGCTGCCCCGTATTGTCTGAGGATCAGTCGGCTTTAGGTTGTCTATGGCAGGCTGATATAAAAAGTACATTTTGATGGTTGTCGCTGTACGCTCACCTCAGATACTTCTGTACAGCTGCAGAAGGGTCCCAGTAGGCCATGTATGGTATAAGTTCATCTATGTATTCAGCAATGTACTATCGAACATGTTGCCGCTCGACCAGGCGTCCAGCTTCGCGTCCAGGCATAAAATGAAAATCACTTAACAGCACCCTTGAATCGTGTGCATGCACACATACGTGTAAATAGTACGCAGTTCAACCATATCTGCAGTATTTAAATATTTTGAGTCGTCCTAGTGCAAAGGAAAATGTTTAGGAACTGGTCAAGCAGAAAATTTGTCGATATTGTACCTTGACTAGAGAAACAATAACACTTACCGGAGAATACTGGAAAGTGGAACGACAGTTAAATTAAGTGACGCTCAAGTCACATGCCGTCCTTGTCATTTCGGCTAGAAGAGACAGCGATAGCCTGTGTATAGGGGGGCTCTTAATTTTTATTAGCTGTCCAGTATTCGCCCTTTATTCTAATTCAATCTACGTGTTAACCCAGACTTCAAACATCGGTATGTCCATTCAAATATATTAAGTTGAGTTGAATGTCTATTTATGTGAAACAAAGTATCCGAGTCATACATCCACTGAATCTTACTTTTTGGGTTTATAATATCACTAAGATGTAAAATAGTACATCTTACAGAAATGTCTTTTTATTCATAATATGTTCATTGGTCATCGAATTTGCACGTTGCACCGCCAAAAAGGCAAAGACAGATATCGACAAGTCAACATCCGATAATGTGTCCAGCGACAATTCTTTTAAATAATAATTGATTGTAATCGTAATTTAGAGAATGATTAATAACACTTACGATAATGTTGATAATGATGAACCATTTGGTTACGGTAGATTACACAGAGAGAACGAATGCCCGAAATTGTTCGTTCACCTCACATTTTGTTCAATTAACTCCACTTCGCATCACTGCCCTGAACTGAAGCCCTGAAATGTAATTCTGACTTTTTTACATATTACATACCAATATGCTTATAGTTTTTGACGCATCTATTGGTTTGTAAGTCTAATGTATCTGCTTCATTAAGTGTAGCTAAAAAAGTTCATAGGAACTTGATGTAGAAGATTTCTCATGTTCTTTTTGAATTATTTAGTTAAAAATTTACAGCTGACAAATAACCATTGTTCAACATAATATGAACACATAAGATTTCTAAGGCAAAATATAGTCTGGTAAATTCACCTTATGTAGCTATCACGTTCCTCTGAGATTTGTTGAAATTCTAAGATCAGATAAAAAGACAGACGATGAATCACAGCCCACAGGGTTCAGACTGCCCGTCTAAATCTTAAAACAGCAGTAAAACTTTAATTCGGTGAGAGCAAATAACACTTTGTTTTCCCAGGTTATGGTGCTTTAATAAGGGCTCTTGGAAATAATTGCAGTGGTGCAGACACTTGGCACTCAATTTCAGAGGGTTCCACCTAAAACAGTCGGGGAATCCCTCCCATCCTTTGTTGTCTGGGCACCGTCTTGTTGGGTAATTGATGAAACTGCGTGTCTGCATACAAATTTATGGATAATGAGTGCCAAGACGAGCCAAGCGAAGCGCAAGGGCACTACCAGACCACCGTTTCTCAAAGCGTTTCGTCGATTTTTTGAACCCTCATAACTTGGGTTTGGATTATACCAGATAAATGACATATTCAGGAAATGTTCCCCGCAGCGGATTTATTAAACATGAAAAGTTTTGATTGTATAGGTCTTATACTTTCCATTTTATTGATATCTAAAAACCGCTGATGTCCCTAAGCTAGTACATAAACAACACAATAATTTTCAGTCTTGGAACTTTTATCCTCCGACCCATTAAACTAGGGCATGAAAGTTTGTAAGATACCTACGCAAATTCTTACTCTTAGAAGTCTGAAAATAATAACAACTAGATGTAGCTCGCGACTTCGTGCCCGCAAAAGGATATCTCGAGGGAATTCATTATTTGACGTACATAAGAATGTCAAAAGACAACATGACGTTATAATATTAGGCCATAAAACAGATACGTTTTAGTTTTTGTAAATCAAAATATTTACTTACACTTAGCTTAGAAGAAAATAAAATCTGGTAAAAAGCGCCATCTAGGAAAACATATAGCTAATGAATATAATATTGACAATGATTTGTATTCAAGCGTTCCTCAATGCTTCAGCGCTTCGACCCTGCATCACGCTATTTCTGTGTTGTAAGTATAATACTTAAAAGATAATAGACTTTTTTATTACATTTTTCACCGAAAGATTCGAATGAAAGTAAATATGTGAGAAACCGAGATTTGGTCGGAGTTATAGTAGTACGAAAAAAAAATTAAAATAGGTATATAAATTTAAAAAATTACACCTCACCGGGGATTCGAACCCGCGACCAATTATTTTCCAACAACGCAAAAAGTCTGACGCTTAGTAGCTGAGCCACACGTATTTGACATTATTTGACATTGACTGCGACTTACGAAAAATATTGTCGTAACAACTTTTTTTAAAAATCTTTATTTATTTAGGGACTTTTGACGCACAGCGTAAATCAGTGCCATCGTAACCTTATCTTATGATAAAAAGTAAAAACTTACAAAAAGAAATGAAATCCCACCTAAATAAAACCCATTCATGTTAAAACATTGCCAAGCCACATATTTGACTAAGGTGTTGAGTTTGTGAAGTTAGGCTTGTAGAGTTAAGGCGTGTAGAAAATGGTTTTACACGAGATCTGATAACTTTTTGACAGAGGCCGATCTGACGTCAGTTCGGCCTGAACGGATTCATGCACATACACGGAAAAAATGGCATCAGTTAGTTCTGGTTTGCCGCGATCTACGGTCGTGTTTAATAATTGTGTAATAATTAAACACCGCGAAAACTTACTACGCTTGTACACGATACACGCCCCGCACGGCCGCGGCTCTGGCGAGAACTTAAGCGATTTATCCACACATGGTCCGTTCAGTCCATCCGTACAGTCCATTATTAATGTTGCCAACTTAGTTATTTTACAAAGTTATAGTGTTTTAGTCGGAAAGAGCCAGACTTATCATAATAATACATTCGTCCGTAATATGCTTAAAACTACCCGTTTAATTACTATATACGTAATATTTCCTAGTATATTTTAATTTAACTGTAAAATTTATAACAAAATTCAATATAATATTTTTTTAATATAACAAAACCTAAAATGCTGCGGTTTTTTGGGGCTTTACGGATTCCTAAGTTTAGTAGCTTTTTTATAGTTTTCAGTATTATTTTAGTAGAAATCGACGCGAGTTTAGCAGTCGCAAAAATTTGCCAGTGGAGCTGACAGGCAACACTGGAACGAATCGCTTCAGTCCATCCGACCTACTGATGTGATCTCGAAATTGCACACAGACGATACGATTTTGCATCCGTTCAGGCCGAACTGATATATGAGGGCCATAAGCCGCGGCGGCGAAATCCATACAAAATCCGGCGGCTAACGGCGGTTTCGGCGGTTCCAGTGTTGCCAACTCTATTTTTACGAATATACTAAACTCGCGTCGATTTCTACTAAAAACTTCTAAAAGAATACTGAAAACTATTAACTTAGGAATCCCTAAAGCCCCTAGAAACCACTGCATTTTGGGTTTTGTTATATTGAAATTTTATTATTTATTGAATGTTATTATAAATTTTACCGTACCTAATTACATATATTACGTACCTATATAATAATTAAACGGGTAGTTTTAAGCAAATTACGGACGAATGTTGCGGTGTATTATTATGATAAGGTGCCAATTTTTTTTGTTGTATTTTAGCGCCTAACCTAGGCTAATTTGTATATGATTACTGTCTGGTTATTTCCTACTAAAACACTACTAACAACCAAATTCCTACTAAGAAGGGAATAAAATACTTAATTAAGTAGTAAAATTTTGTAAAACAACCAAGTTGACAACATTAGTTCTGGACTGAACGGACCATGTGTGACAAATTGCTTCAGTTCTCGCCAGAGCCGCGGCCGTGCGTGTATCGTGTACAAGCGTAGTGAGTTTTCGAGGTGTAATAACTAATACATTTCGAGTGTAATAAAAATACAATTAATATACACGACTAGCTCGCGGCAAACCAGAACGAACTGATGCGATTTTTCCTTGTGTGTGCTCGAGCAAATCTTCAATTCAATGGTAGTGCTAACTGAAAAGATCGGCCTCTCGTCTGTGGGGCCTTTTAAGTTATATACAAATACACAGTGCAGCAGCGCCGCAGAAGTTGCGGAACTATAAGCGTACTAACTGAATATTATAGTCTAGGGAGCAGCTGCAAGATTCAATTAGACTCACTTGTCGCAACACCGTGACTGCACTTAATATAATAATCGCTTTAATTGTTGGCATGACCTCTCTGAGTTAATATCTATTACGAAACAATGGATCAATTTTGATTTGATATTAAGTAGGTATGACTGGTATGTGTTATGTAAAATGTAAACAATGACGTATTAAAATATTATGTAAGACTGTATGTTAGGGATGCAAAAAGTTGCCCTAGCACAAATCGACGCGATAAGCGCGAGAAGGTCGATAAGGGTAAAGCACGACGCAACAGTCTTTAGAATTATATGTCGCGTAATTACACATTCTCGAGTTGCGCATAGTACTACGAAAGAGCTGCAGATTTACACGTTTATTAGTTGATTATTTCATTAAAAAAATCCTTTTTTATGTACGTATGTATACTAAAACTAATATAATATGCTTTGATGTAATTATCGTCTTAATCTTAGATTCTAAACAAGACCCTAGGCTTATCTGTCATCGATATCAGATCTGACCGACGTTTGCGACTACTAAAACAGTCGTGACATTGACAAGTTACACAATGGTAGCGGTGATGATTGTTTCTACAGGACATGACATGTATAGCATACTTTTTGCATACTAAATAGTAATGTAAGAGATGGCTACTAAAATAAAAACTTAAAGAACACCATTTTTTCTAGCATTGATTGCATATTATGACACGACTTTAATTTTATTTTTAACGTTGAGAATTTTTAGTAAAAAACAACATTTATTTTCAGTAATTTTTTTTATGAAAACATCATTTTAAAATCACACAAATAACTTAAATTATGAAGTACATAGTACACACTTCCTTTATTTTATAGAATTACGATATTTCTTACTCTAAACTATTGTTTCATAAAAATATTATGAAATTGTCAGCATGAATTTTCATAGCCTGCGCTCGGCCTATGTTTAGAGTTTGTTGCCCGACCAACCGCCCGTGAGATGCAAATAACCTCCATTTACAATTTTTTCACGCCTTTTTTTAAATTCAAGGTTTTGAGTCCAAATATCTAATAAGTAAAGCTGACTCATTTGACTTGGGCCTTTGGCCTGTCCACATGTCTACGTTACGACAAACGCGTTGCCGCGAGTCGCGACGTGCTAGTTCACGGTACGGCAACTGTAATGTTTTGATTTAAGCCAGTAAAATAAAACCAGAACTACTGCGACAACTATTTATTCATTAAAAATTTTACAACTCAACTACCACTTACGTTCTGGTTACCCACACTACAATTAAATTAACAGTAGTTTATTGCTAGATTAATTGGGTCTGGTGTGCAATTGGTCCTGACTGTACTAAACAAGGTAGCCAGCCTGGGACATAGGCCTACTATCCCCGGCTCACTCAGTTTCGCGCCTGAGTCAGCCCGGGCCGCGGGCCTCGCCCAAGCAAAACCACTACGATCCCCATGATAACACTTAAAATCCGGTACCTGCCCGCGCAGCAAACCTGCGCTCAGCTGTTTCCGAACCCGGCTTGTGGAGCCGAGAAACAATATTTCGCGCTACTGTCCGTCGGCGCCACGGACACCCGTTCGGCTAACTCAGGAGCGCTGTCCTCATTCCTCGCAATCCACAGCAGCCGGATGCCACTCAAAATGTAGCCTCAATAAGACGCCTCCCGAGGAGAATAGGCACGTTAATGGCCGCTTCGTTGCCGAGCTGACGATCCTCGAAGAGGCGTCCAAAGCCTATCAGACTAGCCTCAAACTCGCATACGGCACTCCACAAGAGCCGACGCGTTACACCGCGCGACACCACTCCATCCAAAACTGAAATAAATTAAAACCCCGATATAGAACGATACATCAGATGAAAAGCTCATCGTTGAAAACCATTACGGTAAAATTTATAGCGGATTTACTTACCCAATCCAAATAATTCAATCGGACATGTGGACGACAAAATCTAGTGAAAAAATGACATAGATACCGTCGACAATCAATCCCTCCTTTTTTTTTAAAGCGTTCCGAAAAGCACTGATAAGGCAACGATAAATATATAAGTTTGAGAAAGGACCTTTTCAAAATTCTGTGATATTACCTCGTGACTTGTCCAACCGCAAAGACCTTTCTTTTTCACTAACTACATTTAATGATAGTGAGACGAGAGAAACCTCGTCACTGAATTAACATCCCTCCGCCGAGTTAAAACATTCGACTCAAACAGTGTGACAGTGACAGCTGGATCTGACAGCCGTCTGAGCCGTCAATGCCTGACAACCAACATTATTACACAACGTCGCCGCAGAACGGCGCAGAATGTACAGGAATTTCACAAAGCGATCCAGGTTCGCGTCGTGTAGTGCATTTTTACGAGAACGTGAATTTGCACATGAAGCTGGGGCCTGGGACTAGGGATTGCTATCCGGATAATTGGGAAAATCGGATTTACCGGTATTAAATAAAATCCGGATTTTTAAATGATAATATTTTTTCTAATCTTGGTTAATATTATGAAAAATTTCATATTTTAAATATAATTAGGTACTCTAGACGTACAATATTTGAATAATTCGTCATTATATTTTGTTGTACCTACTGTTGAAATTATTGACATATTTTTCCATGTTATACAGGTTATTTGGTAGAACGTGGTCAATCCGTCAAAGGGAGATGCGATGGATGAATATCTGATATAATATGTATGGCCGATATTGGACTGTTTCTAAGATCACCATTTTATAATTTTTTAGTAGTGGTACCCACTTTATAAAAGTACTGAATATGGTTGCAATTGCTCAAATAGTAAGAAGTACAATAAATAAATCTAAACCCAATTTAAACCTTTATTTTTTATATTTATTGAATTCTTACTTTCGAAACATACTATTGCACTTTTAAGTTTCTACAATCATAGAATGCCAAATTAATATGACAACTTAAAAAGAAATGTAGTGGTATAACTACATTTAATTATCTTCTAAATAATATATATCTAAGTCCTAATACCTGAATCTTATCTCTATGATAACTAGATAAATCCATAAAAAAATTTGGGATGTAGTTTTGGAGTCGATAATTAATGACTGGCTGGATAGACACAGTTTTGCCGAATGAATAGAGGTAATAACAAAATACTTTTTTTATAAATAAAATTAATTCGATTAAACTAACCTAACCTAACCAGTCAGTAGAAAAACCGAATGCAAATCAACGCTGCTGTTTTTGCGAAAAACTAATTATTTTTTATATAATATAAAAGAGACGGTAACGGTTTGTGTAAATCAGTGTTGTTATTTTTAGTTATTTAGTATTCATCCTATGGTCGCGGAAACTTCAAAATGCAATGACGAGCAAGATGTTACTGTTGATTTGTATGAAAAATGTTAAAATAAAGATCTCAAAACAGTTATCGAGTTTAAATTGTGCTTAGATTTATTAATTGTACTTAAGTTATGGTGCTTTTAATTCCCTCAGAATTAAAAGTAATTTTCTCGTTATTAAAAGCACCATTTAGGTGTTTTATTATAACCCAAACAGATGGGGTTTTTACTTTTGATAAGTCAAAAGTGGTCCAACTTCGACCATACATCAATCATTTGAAGACCCATAGTCTTCAAATGATTTGTCTTCACTCCCCGGATCTCAATTTAAAGGATTTTTAGTTACTTACGTTTTTTACTAAACTGTTCTTATTTGCCTACTTTAGATTCACATAGAAATGGCACTTTACGAACGGTGGTGGAGATATTTAAATAATCTTTGAAAAGATCACAGGCTTCTCCACTTTTTTATATTTCTTTACTGCTGGAACATTTAGTATTTAACAAGATCTCACCTTAGCGAACAAAGATTTGATGATTTTAAGTTTTTCAAGATCACGATTTTTAAGCTAGTACCTTATTTCCAAGTACAAGTACAAGTGAGTACATAATTAATCATGTTTTACGCACTTTGTTTTATTATGCTATCAGCTACGCATGTTATATGAATATTTTTAATATATTATACTAGTGTGTATCTTGTTCCAAATAAAATACTAACTTTAAAACTGAACATTGAAGAAATTTAAGAAGTAATTAAAAATATTTCTAAAAGTGAAAAAAGAAATATAATAAGATTGTGTTTTTAAGAAAACTTAAAATTAGAATTTATTTATACTAAATGAATATAAAAAAGTAACAGATTTTTTTAGTAATGAGTTTTAATTTGCTAAAACATCGAAGTAAAAAAAACAAAACTTATAAAATATGCAAATAATAAAAAAAAAAAAAAAACGAAAAAAATCCGAAAATTCGGATTTGAAAAAGAAGCCTGATTTTTCCATCCCTACCTGGGACTGTATGATCCGGATTCCGAAAGGCCGTAGAAAATTCAGAGCATTGAAAATAAAACTCTGGAATCTGGATTAATACAATCGAACACACAAGTGTCGAGTCAAATGACAGCTCGACACTCGATACTTCGATTATCAATTCTATGATATTGTATCCGCGCAGAATTCTATTATATTTAATATGTCAACACACCGTGCCGCGACACCGCACCGTTTCACGTTGACGACGCGACGCGACGTCGTGACGTAGACATGCGAACATGCCGTTAGGAAGGTTTGCATTGAATCTATGATAAATTATAATCCATACTTAATATTATGACGTATTTAGGAGAATATCGCTTGAGTTGTAAAAATATTTTTATGGTTTTTATTGCGCTATATTTTCCTTTCAAAGTTAAGTTTTCCTAGCGTTTGTTGCGATTTTCTTTTGTTTCTTAATCAAACTGATTAATTAAGAATACATTTAAGTATAATTGATGTACAGACTAACCTGAGATAAAATCTTGAAAGTCATGTTAAATTTATTTTATGATTATTTCAATTTATTGTGCGAAAAGTTTATTTTGATTTAATATTATTGTATTGTAATAAGTCAAATTAAAACTATCTTCTCAGCGCAATAACATTATATATTATAATAATACTTACACAGCACAAATATTTTTATTTATAAAACATTAGTTATAATAGTATTTATTGATGTATATAGATCTTCTATCTAATATAATATTAAGAATACTGAAATGTCTTAATCTTATGTTTCCTTTCAATATGCATATCTACCTCCTCCTGTCTCTGCATCACCCAAAGGTTGTCCGCCTCTGTACCATGGTGTGTGCATAAAGTATACCTAATATATAAAAATCAATAAATATTTTTTAGACAAATTAAATTGATCAGAATGACATTCCCTTGGGTCTGACTATATTGTCTGGAATCTGTAAGGGCGGTGAAAATAAAGAACATTAAAATAGAACTCTGGACTGGACTCTGGAGAATAGAGAGAACACGACACTCGACGCTTCGTTTTTCATCTCTATTGTATAAGCGCTGAGTTAAATTTTCAGTGCCCGGAATTTTACCGGGCCCGCCGGGTTCCGGTACATATTATAGTCCCAGCCGTACGCCCCTCCAGAGTCTCCGGTACTCTTACTCTCTCCGAAAAGCATGCGCTGTTTTTCGCCGCGATTTATGCTAGGTCGGTGGCATCACTCTAGAGCAGTAAATCCCAAAGTGGTCCAGGTGGACACCCAGGGGTCCACGGAGGTCTACAATCGTAAGCAGGGGTGCATGAAAATTAATTTGGTTTCGATAGTGAAGAACTAAAATTTTGGCTTGTTATTTTAAATAATATGATACCTAAATTAAACCTTCTCAATAAGACAATTATTTTCTATCAATATAGAGCCTATATATTATAGGCAGATAATATTTTAAGAAGCTCAGCAACTGTTACTTGTAAAAACTTACATATTCCATATTCAGTAAAACGCGTCGAGACTTGTTGCCGCGCCGGCCGCCGCCGTCCCGTCCGCAATGCGTGTTCAAACGTGCAAATTAATACGACTTGTGGTGTATGTACTTGCAATCTTGAATGAAAGTGTTTAATTCTTCACCAATATAAATACGAATGTCAAGGATAAACGTTACTCATTTGTTTCCAAAATTTCATAAAGAAAAGTGAATCGATACTAGTGATTACCAGTGTCGGAAAAGTAAGTACCTACCTGCCTATTTGTATACCTACCTACCTGTTTATATAATATAATATCGCATGCAAACTCAAACCAAATATTGATAATTTGCTGTTAATCCATCATGTACATCCATCTCATTAAAATTATATATTTTTTTGTAATTACCATTGAACCAAGAAGTTACATTACGTTATAAATAAGTGTTTAATTTTGATTATATTACGACTGTTAAAACAATAATAATTATTAGTGTAATAATTTATATATTTGAATATATAATATACAACAACATAAGGAAATATACTATATTTCTTTTTACCACTCCGAATGGGACGTTTTCTAAATAAAATTTGTGAGAATTGATTGGTCCTTGTGCTGAGTCACTGTAGATTTCAAAAAAATAAAGTTGAATGGAGTCACTTTTTCGATTGGCCAACTTTGCTTTTTTGACATCCACTCACAACACAATTAATTAAAATTTAATTGAAAAATTGTTTACTCTACCTACATTATTATCAAATAATTAACCCAATCAAGCAACAATTCTAACCTTTTTTTTTCGATAACTGTTAATTCGACATTGAAACTCAGCCATAACGCAAGTTTCCATAGATAGATAGATCTAATCTTCACTTTTTTTTCGAGATTTAGAAATTGGTAGTAATGTAGATGCAGGGGGTCCACCGGATCCAGCAAAATTTTGAAAGTGGTCTATGAAACAAAAGAGTCTGGGAACCACTGCTCTAGAGTGTAACCGGCATGGCTCTCCCACGGATGAAATTAATTCAATGTTAGATGTTCAGTCCATATACTGTCCCACTCGTCGTATTGATTGCCATAATCGTGAGGCCTTGGCTGAATCGTAGTTTTTTTATCATCTGAATACCTCATACCTGTGACATTAGCTGTTATATAGTTTATAGCGCTCAGGTATAGTTCCCACGCGACCTTTATGTAGTGGGATAAGTCGTCACTTCCTTCATCCTTGTCCAATCTCAAGAGTCAAGAATGATCACATTACCCCAAAATGATAACTGACATAATATGGTACCGCATCATATTGTCAGTTTATATTTTTAGGGTTCCGTCTCCAAAGGGTAAAAACTATATTACTAAGACTTCGTTGCCCGTCCGTCCGTACGTCTGTCTGTGTCACTGTAGCATACATATAATAAAGTGTATAATGTCAATTAATGTCAAAATGACAGTGACTTTGGTGCCTGACTTAGTTTATATTAATTAGCTAAAAGGCTATGTTTAGTGTGTCTGCACTGTCATAACTCATAAGCATCACTCTGATATGTATGCTGGCCGCTTGCATACATTTCGGTGGCCCCGCGTTCTGCGGGCTTAGCATGGCGATCCGAAGAAATATTTTTAAAGTAGAAATATTCTATCCAAAACTGTTCGTTCCCAAATAGTTCTTATTCCACGGTAACAAGGTTGTCAATAGAAGTCAATATTTCTAAATAGCCATATTTTAAAATGGCTATTATATAAATTGAATTAAAAAAACGTTTCTACTTTAGCTGTCAAAAGAGACCATTTTGTAAGCTCATGCTCGAGAAGAAAAAAAATGTTATTTCTCATATCGACAATGTATCCACCTTGCTGCTTTACGTTATGAACTAGTTTGCTGCGAATGGTATTAATGTTTCTTCAATCTGTCATTTTGTCGATTCTTCGGTGTTTCTAGGGTGCGCATGCTAAGCCTGCTGGCTGCCAGTGCGCGCTTGGACTGAATATGTTACTTATTCTTATTGCCTTGTTTCGTGCTGAAAATCGTGCACGTGTAACCACCACCTAAGTGAACGGAACGCAAATTGCAACACTGAAATGTCGTGACTGAAACAACCAAATCATCCAAGTGAATTGAATCGGTTGCATTTCCGTTCGTCGGTCATCGCCCCGTGCCTCGTGCCCCGTGCTCACAGAATACAAAGTACAGAAGACAAGCTTCATATACCTACCTATATAACGCATAGATCGCAACTGTAACCGTATAATAAAATTCATCCCCGGCTAGCATTTTTTAATTGTTTTGTCCTTTTTAGGGTTCCGTAATAGTCAAGGAACCCTTATAGTTTCGCTCTGTTCGTCCGTACGTCTGTCTGTCTGTCCGCGCTTCTAGCTTCTGGAATTATGAATATAAATGGATGAAATTTGGTTTAGTTATAGATCGTGTATAGATCCCGGTTTTGGCATCATAAAACAATAATAATTTTATATTTTAGGGGTGGCTCTGCATACAAGTGAAGTGGGGATGAAAAATATTTATGAAGCTGATAGATCGTGCTAAAAACTCTTTAGGAAAATTATTTAGGATGAAATCGGACTATTACTTTTGAAGAAATTGAAAAGAAAACCTATTGCGCGTTGATAGTGACGGAACCCTCCTTAGACATATTGGCCTGACATGCTCTTGGTTAGGTTTTATCAATTAAGAGTATTTTTTGTAAACACCGTCCTCGTGGGTTTTTTTTTTAATTTTAATTTACTAAGGGTCAGTTCACACCGTGACGAAACGCGGCGCTGCACTTTTAAGATAGCTATTCAAAATTGAACTTTATTCACGACACAAAAAGAATACACGTTTCATACGACACCAGTCATACACTGCAGTTGCGCTATGTAGCGCGGTGCAGTACACGATATTCGAACTGTTACAATGAAACGTGTATCTTCTTGTGTAATGAATATAGTTCAATTCTGAATAGCTATCTTGTATTTGTGTGCGAAAAATGCAGCGACATGTTGCGCATCGTTTTGTTTCGTTGTAAATTGACCCTCAGTGTCACTCTCCCAATTGAGAAAAACCCATAAACACCTTTTAAGTTTAAGTCCGGTGCCAGTGAAATATACCTACTTAAACATAAGTAATAACACTAGGCCACGTTTTAGGTAAGTATTGTTCAGTGCCGGTTTTAGCATTACCAGCGCCTTGGGCGATGATATTATGATCCGGAATCCGGCGGGCCCGGGAAAATTCAGAGCCCTGAAAATAGAACTCTGCGCTAATAAAATTGTACGGTGCAACCGTGCAAAGCCCAAAATGTAAACGCATCATCGTCAATTTTGTATATTTCACGCGCACGCTCATTTTAGATATAAGTTTAGTTATAAATCAGTTCACGCAAGACCGTGGACTAGGTGTAACTCATTAACATAATATAGCATTTTATATTTTATCGTTTAGCAAATATACATATTAGCAGCAGTATCTTAGCCATTTTTTAAACATTTAACAGTTTTAATAAAACTACACGTTTAGCTTTCTACAACAGACTTATTTATATTTTTTAATTTTACACATCCGGTAACAATGGCATAGACATGGAATCATAGACACTCATAGACAATAATATCATAGACAATATTTTGGTACAGCATATTTAACAGTTTTACTCAGCAAACAGCATCTCAAGTTGTACGAACCGTACAACAATAGAGTTGAAAATCGAAGTGTCGAGTGTCCAGCTGTCAGATATGACAATCACATTTGACTTGACACTTGCGTGTTCCATTTTCAGCTCTATTGTATTTATCGCAGAGTTATATTTTCAGTGCTCTGAATTTTCCCCGGCCTTACGGATTATGGACAATATAGTCCCAGCCTTCATT
This sequence comes from Phengaris arion, assembly GCA_963565745.1. Lineage (NCBI taxonomy): Eukaryota > Metazoa > Arthropoda > Insecta > Lepidoptera > Lycaenidae > Phengaris > Phengaris arion. Next base: position 3,827,694 of record OY751446.1, on the reverse strand, counting down.
CTACTATGGCACTAAGGTCCCAGTATCACGCGATGACCGCGACTGTACATAATTGAGCTCGCCATCTGTGCCTTCTGTGTCTCTGTATTCGGTGCTCGGTCGCCTTTTTCCCGGTACGTTGACACCGCTTTGTCCTGGACACCCACGTGCGGAATTGTAGCGATTGGACTTTATTGGATTGATGATGATTAAATGAGTGCATCGGGGAGCTTTGTTTCATTGTCCGATCAGTGCGCCGCAATAAGCGCGTGAGAGGCAAAAAGAGGTCGAAAGTTAAAACACGTCCCATAAAGTGGCTTTCAGACTACGCTATAAATATTGTTATAGTATAATATATAGCTCATTGCACAACAATATCGCGCACCATACATTGTTATAGACACGTTCACACTGTACTGTACTATATATTATTGGCTTACTATACGCTATAAAATAGTGCGATACTCTGAGTTCGTGGTGTGCTATATCGCGCGCCGTCCTCTTTCTCCTCCCTCACCCCCGGCCGTCCCGCAAGCGAAACGAGCGACACAACCATACTGAGCTTGCTATATACTATAAATGCTTGCGATAATATCGCGTATATAGTACTCCGCCTCCGACATGCTATACAGTATAGCATTAGGTCTTTCTTTGCTATACTATATGTATAGCGAAATAGTACAGCGTAGTCTGAAATGAGCTTAAACCTTCCGCTGATATCGAAATCTGTGTCGCTTTTTGACATATTCTTAATTTCCTCACGATAAATAGTAAAATTTCGATTATTCTAGGACCTAGAGGGTTGGACAAGCACTATACTGTATACCACAGATTTCTAAATCATATATGTACGAGTATATATGTATGTAAATATAAATACGTTAATCTTTCAGTATACTGTTTTACGGGAACTGTGGGAACGAAGGAGTATGATATTTGGCACAGTTAACGTTTATGTGGAGGAAGACGTGAAGAGAGCTAATATATTTTAAAATAATGCTTAGAAATACATAAAATTATTAAAAACAACAACAACAACACAAACTACCTCAGATAATTAACACACACTACCGAGTACCGCATACTGTGCGTTTGATGGATACGATTTTGCTAGGTACACGTTGACGTTTGTCCATCTGTCAAAACATTTACATTTTTTTTTCTATCTAAGAGGCAAAAGAACCCTTATAAAATTCAAATTTAGAAATGAATAGCCGACCGCGCCACGCAAAAGAGGGTAATGTGTTTATCAGTCTATGTATGTATCTATGTTAGTAACTTTGTGGCGCTAATTAGACCAAACGCGTGGGCCGATTTTGATACGTCGTTTAATTCGTCATCACGGCACGAATGTCATAGAAAGCATACAAATTTGGAAAAATCAATATGGGTACCTACGGCCATAATGCGAAAAAAAATGAAAGTGTAATCGTGAAAAAACATTTTTAGGTTTCTCATATCGTTTTTCAATCACAATTACCTTTTAGTATCTATAACGATTTAAAGTTGGTTAGTAACGATTCTCACTTATAGGCTTGCCAGAACTGATATTGCTTCGGGTCTATTGACTGCAAATGGTCTTAAGGTAAAACAAGGACCAGCAAAAACTAAAAAGAGAAAAATTAAATTAATTAATTAAAAAATCGTAGTCGATTCATATCGTCACACAGTCGATTCACAATTCATATTAATTAAGTAAGAAATCGTAAAAACCAGACTACGTAAAACAGAAAAGAAAAAAAAACAAGCGCGTTTCTAACAGTCGGGACCCATAAAAATCTGTCTTCCTAATAATAATAATAGGTCCCGACTGTTAAAAATGCACAGTTTTTTATTTTTTCTTTTCAGTATTTACGCAGTCTGGTTTTTACGATTTCTTACTTAATTAATATGAATTGTTATGGGCGAATTTCGGCCACAGGCCGACCTCTAAAATGTCTAATATTAAACACTTATTAATGTTACTTCGTAAGCTATGAACGCTGACTGCACAAGCGAGTTAAGCCACTTTAAAGAGGCAACCTCCAAAATAACTTAGCATAAAATAACTTTTAATGCCACTTAATTTTTTTAAGTCAATTAATAAATTAACCGGATCTGTTAAAACGGGCCTTTTATTGATTAACGTTATCAACTCAGTTTCTTGCATTCGATTTATATGTTGCATTAATTTATGAGTCGTATCAAAAATGGTGCCGCCAACTGTCTAATAGGATTCAAGTGTTACGAAAATTTGAAGATTTTAATCACTACAGCCTACGAGGTCCTAGAGCACAGAGTAGAAAATATATATACCTATTTCGTACAGGAATCAGCTTTCATAGAACGATGCAAATCGATCCAAATTTGAAAATTTTGACGCCGCGTCCGTCCCCTTCAACGGCCCTCAATTTTATTAATATTAATTGTGTGAATCGTGGACACACCGTATGTTTGCAGTAGTGCAATCAAATCGAAAGCTAAAGCAAAACTATGTAGCTGTTAATTTTTATCTGTTCCTTTCTTTAATCTGTGTCTAGAATCTATCTAGATTTCTAGACTTTAGATTGTAGAATGTAAGTCTGCATTTATTCCATGAATATAATACATTATCATGTTTGCGTTCATTAATAAATGTCTTGCAGAAATTGGAAATAAACTTAATGACCGGTCGCTGCAAAGTTAGCTGAAAATGCCAGCAATCGAGTTTTTAAATTGCTGCCATGTGTTCGATTTTGGCGAACCTTGTGTCAAATCCCAAACATTTTTGTTTTCGAACTTCGTCGTCGTAATTAGCGATGGCGACTTGGCTAAAGGCTCCGGTCTAGACATATAGACGGATGTATACCTAATACCATGGATCAATATAGTAATAATTCCTCCATGCTAGTGCCTATGAAGTGCAGCCAAGTTGTGCAGTTGTGTTCAGGACTTCAGGTCGACACCGCGACCGCAGCGCGTAACGCGCTCATACTTACGTGCTAAAGTTTGTAAATACCTGGATTTATATCGTCCTCGACAAAATCAGGTTGGTTGCTATAATTATTGGGAGTTAATTTAAAAATATTGTTTTTTTTTTTGGGAAATCATTTGTCATTACCTATGTGAGAAGTTGATAAACTTTGAGTGATTCAATAGTTTTCTGACATGCTTCCATCACTCCGGTTCTTTTCCACATTTTAGGGCTTTGTGAATGCAATTTTGTTTTATTTCAAATTTGTATGTAGCAGTTGGTACTTGATGAACATTGGGTAAACTTTTCGGAATCTTTTACGGTAACTTTAATAGGGAAGATAAACAAACGAGTGCGAAATGCGAGTGTAAAAGTAAAACCGTATTATTTTGTAAGTATTTGCTATAAAATCACCTACCGAAAATTATCAACGTATGTAAATAAGTGGTGCAATGTCTTCCTTAAAACCGGTACTGCCATGAAAACAATGTTGTTTTTTACCGAAATTACACAGTAAAGGCCCCCACAGAAGAGAGGCCGATCGTTTCAGTTATAACTGACGTCAGTTCGGCCTGAACGGGTTCCAGCACATACACGGAAAAAAATCGCATCCGACCCAACTGACGTCATTTCGGCCTGAACGGATTCGAGCACAGACACGGAAAAAAATCGCATCCGACCCAACTGACGTCATTTCGGCCTGAACTGATTCGAGCACAGACACGGAAAAAAACCAGTTCGTTCGGGTTTGCCGCGAGCTACGGTCGCGTTTATTAATTGTAAACTCACTACGCTTGTACACGATACACGCCCGCACGGCCGCGGCTCTGGCGAGAACTGAAGCGATTTGTCACACATGGTCCGTTCAGTCCAGAATTAATGTTGCAAACTTAATTATTTTACAAAGTTATACTACTATATTAAGTATTTCGTTGTTAGTAGTGTTTGAGTAGGAACGAGCCAGACAGTAATCGTATGCAAAATGGCCTTGGTTAGACACATAAGAAAAAACATAAAAAAGTTTACACCTTATCATAATAATACATCGTAGCATTCGTCCGTAATTTTTTTAAAATTATCCGATTAATTACCATATACGTAATATTTGCTAGTATATTTAACGATAATAATATAATTCAATAAATAACAAAATTTTAATATAATAAAAAACTAAAATACAGTGGATTTTGGGCACTTTAGGGATTCCTAAGTTGAATTGCTTCTTTTATAGTTTTCAGTATTCTTTTAGCCGTTTTTAGTAGAAATCGACGCGAGTTCAGTAGTTTCGCAAGAACAGAGCTGGCAACACTGGAACGAATCGCTTCAGTCGATCCGGCCGACTGGTGCGATCTCGAAATTGCACACAGACGATACGATTTTGTATCCGTTCAGGCCGAATTGAAGGAAAACCAGACCGTATATGGGAACCCTAAGGCTAAGAACTCACGAAGCGGCCCCGCAGCTCCTGTAGAATGCAGATATGTGTGTTAAAATTTAAAGCACATCTCACGACGCGTTTTACGCCCGCGGCCGCGGTGTGCGCGGTTGTTCGCGGGTCCCGATGCACCGGCGGCCAACGAGTAGAATCGCGCGGACCGCTGTCACCCGCAGCCTCGGCGGTTTGCACCCGCGCGCTCTGCGTTCGGTTGGCGAGCGAAATTCATAAATTCTATTGTAACTACGTGTTTGGCTTTTTGCAACCGCGCGTCCTGCGATCTTCGCCCGACACGTTTGCGGGCAATAATCTCAACCGAGGCGGCTGCATGACCGCGCAAATAACCGGTCCCTTGAGTACTCAAGTCAAGGTTTGACTGTACCCACGAAACCGCGTTTCAAGTAACAGTTTGACAACCATGACAGCGTACTTGAGTACTCGTTTAACAATACGTTCGCACTCACTTGATACGCCGTACCTACAGCTGTATTTAAGTACGATCTATTAATTAAAATAACATCTTAAGTACTTTTTTGAGAATTGTCTTAGCGATAAAAACTCTTTATTAATACGGGCCTTAGTATCGGTTTAGAAATATATTGTTTATATTTCTCCAAGCCAAGTTGAGTTACCCCTTTCGAAAGGTCCGGAAGCCATAATCCACGTAAAAATATGTCGACATTTTGTTCGCAGCTTGTCAATGAGTAGTGACGTCATCTCTATTGATCAGTTACCCATTAGTGCTGGTCGTAAATAATTAATTGAAAGGACGTCGAGGATGTTACTTTAACTACTTTGTGTTACGCAAGGGTCAAAGTGCGTCAAACTTTCAAGCGGGCAAACTTTTTTTCTCTTATATTCTTGTACTTTTGCCCATGAATTCGCTCGAGTGGAATCTAGTATCTCCTTGCAAACTTTGATTTCAAATTTCCTGCCCTATAGGGGGTGAATTCTAAAAAACGTGAACTATCTGCGTAGAAAATGTGGCAAATAACAATCCTTTCAGTGGTTTCAGCCGAGTTGATCGATCAGTCAGATACAGATTCGTTTACTTATCGAACTTTATCAGTCCCTTTAGCATTCTAAGCTTGGCGTTGGTACCCAACGTCAACAAATCATTTTAGCGTGTGAAGGGGGCTTCAAGAACACCTACCATCGTTCACCGCTTAGAACTTTTAGCTTCTCGATACGACTTATTTACCCACTCTAAATCCAAAAGTCAATTCAAAACACGTCCGTTTAATATATTTTAAAATGCTTGTGAGTCGAGTTCTTGATCATTTCGTATTCGTGCACCGCGCGACGTTAGACGTTATGTTAACTAAGCAGGCAATGGCATTATAGCGCTAACGGCTGAGTTCTCAAATGCTGCTTAAATTAAGAGGCACTCAATTCACATGCAGTCCTTGTTATTCCGAGCATTTCTGCCAAGCAGAGACAGAGACAGCCTGTGATTTACGGTGACCCTAACTTTAATTAAATAGCGTTTGAGAATCCGTCCATTATGCTGCTATAATGCTCGTTCGGTTCGGCTAGGTGAAGAAAAAACTTGTCTAAATGTCTAAACTTCTAAAGTGTGGTCGCGGAGCACGTATGATTTCTTACATTGACTCATCGCTATTTTTTAACCGACTTCCAAAAAAAGCAGGCGGTTATGCATTCGGCTGTATATATATAAATATATAGTATAATTTTTTTTGTATGTTCAACGACAATTCCGCCGTCTGTGGACCGATTTTCTAAATTATCTCTTTGATGTAAAGGGTTGTCCCGTTTTCACCAAAGTGGTGTTTTGAGTCGGTACCAGCAAATTTGAACATGAATTCTATAAAATATTATAGGATATTGTTTGGGCTGGTACCGATTCAAAATTAGGAAGATTGAGTAGAGAGATAGTTAAAATTATAGCCGAATTTAAAAGCGGAATTCTTTAGAAAATAAGTTTTAATTCATACTTTTTCGTGCATTTTTAAATTTGGAAGTCGGTTTTAATTTTTTGTTTAAAAATAATAATTTCTTTCACTCGCGCATGAATATATATTGCTATAAATTCCTATAGCGTTTAAACAGGTACGCGATAGGCGCGCGACAGCAATATTATCTTCGTGTGCGAGTGAAAGATACAAGTAGGGATAAATTATTGTACGAAATTCTACGTACTCCGCGACCGCACTTTAAACTAATTTAGCTACATCCCAATTTATCAGAAATATCAGCTTTCCCACCAATTATTTTATAATTTAAGCTATCATCTTTTACATCCTCAGTTTACAGTAATCAATAACCTAGTAAAGCTGAGTCATAAGATGAAGCTATTAAAAGCTGTTTTATGTAAAGGTTTATGAATTTTATAAATCACTGTATTTCGTAACTTTATAGTCTATGGAAGTTTCGGTTGTTAAAGCATGTAACCATAAATTTAAATTAAAAATTTGGCGCCCATCCAGCGGTCTGACTCAGTTTGGGACATAGTCCATGAAACACATTAATTGTATGGTATCTTGTTTCATTTCGCCACGTTAAATTATCCAAGAGTTGAATAACTTTTTGCAACGCGGCAAAAAATTGGCGCGAAACTTTTTAGCGTCCATATTGTTATTTCAAGTCTCTATATATAAACCTTTAATTTGATGACAAAAAATGCTGCCATGGTGTTAGTTTGTTTTAACATAATGCTTTTTTTACTGCCAAACTTTTTTTTTAAATCACGAAGCTAATAGATTGATTATAATAAATACTATAAGTTAATTACGAGGCGATTTTGTTATAAAAACATGTCGTCTATAAACGCGCTATGTAAAACGTTTTCAAGGTAGGTACATAATATTGTTACATCGGTTTTTAGACACCTGCTGCCTGCTAGCACGACTTAATCGCATTCTTCTTCCATATTCTTCAAATCCATCGAATATTAATAGCCCAAATAAACATTTTCTAATGAATACGCAATACGATTTTTGACAACCGCTGTGGCTCAGTAGTTTGCGCGTTGGCGCTCAAGCCGGGGGTCGCGAGTTCGAAAATCTAATCTTGCTGAGGGAACAAAAAGTTCTCTGTGTTCCTGTTTCATGGATGTCTATTAAATATGTGTATAATATAATAAAAATCTTCAATATACGTATAGCATGAAAAGTATTTAATATATTTCCCGCTGTCTGGTCCCCGTAACACAAGTTCTGCGGATACTTACCACGGGCCAGATTAACGTGGTGTGAAGCGTTCATAATATATTATTATTATATTACCCACTGAGAACCTACTTACTTTTGCCCGCGGCATCGCCCGCGTGGAAAAGTACAAATCCTGAGCCTAAACCTCTACCATACCAATTTTCATTCACATCGGTTCAGCCCTTTGGTTGTGAAAATATACACACAAGTATCTCATGGGAACACTGTACTTTTTCGGGATAAAAAGGAGCGTATGTGTTAATCCAGATCCTAAACTACTCCCATACCATTTCATCAAAAACCGTTCAGCAGTTTTTTCGAGGTAGAGTTACAAATATCCATTCATCCAATCCATCCTTCCATCCGATGCATCCTTCCATCCATCCATCCTTCCATCCTTCCATCCTTCCATCCTTCCATCCTTCCATCCATCCATCCTTACAAACTTTCATATTTATGTAAGTGTAGTATGAAGTTGTGTATGTAGTGTATGTAGTTGAAGTGAGTTTATTGAGATTGTATGCAGCGATTGATTATCCGAAGTTTTCCAAACAAAGATAGTTTCAACTTTAAAATTGTAATGAGGGTTTTTAATTCGTGACATCTGACAGCTTACTGACACGACAAGGACCGTCGGGCTACCAAGCGCCGCCTGGTGGCAGAAAAAGAATCGAAAATTCTTATTGACCGTTTTTTGATACCACTTACGCCTAGGATTACCAGGCGTCCGGATAAAGCCGGACATAGTTAGGTTTTTTGATTGCGTGTCCGGCCAAAATAACCGGTGTGCGGCTCATCCGGGTTTTTATATGGCCTTTTAGAATTTAAAAATGTAAATAGATGTTTATCTAGATATTAATTTTCATTGATGACTTGATAACAATACTTGGACTGATTAATAATAAAGTGCCTAGACTGACTTGGCCTTCGATTTTGTTTATATTTCATTACAATTACGGAATATTTATGGTAAAAATTAACCTATTTTACTGTCGTACTTATTAATACTGAGACAAAAATCATCAATAATGTAGGGTGTCCGGCCTTTTTACCCAAATGTCCGGCCAAACAGGTTGGTTGGTCTGTCCGGCTATTGGGTTTGGCGACCTGGCAACCCTACATACGCCAGATGACGCTTTGTGTGATTTGGGTCTGCCCCCTAACGGCAGAAAAAATATCAAAACTCTCATTGACAGATTAGTTCTTTGCTCTGATGAAATGACATTTAATGTGATTTATAAAATTTTATCGAATGCCCCGAGTTTTTTCTAAGAACTTTATAAAAGGCAATTAACTGCTATCATTTTCTAATCTACCAACCAATATGCATTGGCATAATTCCCAAGAATCAGTCCTTGCGTAATAAGGCTTCCAAAGAGTTCAACGTCCTTATAGGTTAAATGGTAAATGCTAGTTCGTGCTTAATAATGAGGAACTGTTTACATTTTACTTCCTTTTGTTCCGACTGGTAGTTCTCATATTACTAAGAAAGTACCTGGAAGACCGAGCTGTGATCGAATTTTTAGTACTTAGTACGGAAAAAATAACAGATGGCTATAGGTATTAAAAAAAATAACCACAAAAGTATTAGTCTAACGTTGTTGGCTAGGTATTATTGCCTTTTCAACTTCAACGGTTGCGGGTGCAAATTCCATACAATCTTATCCTTTTCAGTAATTTCTTAGAATATAATAATCATTTGCGTCCAACCCTTTCTCCGCAATCATATTCCTATCTTATTCTTCTTATAAATAAAAATGGATTGCAATCCCAATATCTCGCTAAAACTCGAGAACGGCTGGACCGATTTGGGTAATTTTGGTCTTGAACTGATTATGGTAGTTCACACAACTGTGGGATAAAAATGGGCAATGGCGTCGGGAGCATGTGATAACAGGCTTTAATTTTGAAATTATTATGTACTTTAATTAAAACAATATTATGCTAGTTTTACCTATAATAATTTTATCTCGTCTGTCTTTTCTACTCGTTTATCGTAATGTTGCAGCATCACCTACTTAGGGCACTCAAAGTGAGGACATTTTAGCCTCCATATGCCCTGTCTCTAATCTTCAGAGCACATTCACACTTAAGACTAACTCCCCTCTATACTTTGAAAGTGTCGTATTTGTTCGAGGTTTTCTCTATTTACTTCAGTATTTCGTGATCGTATTATTCTGTTTACAATTTCCTGGTGGTGTGTTATCGTCAGGTATTAACATGTTAGCGATAAGATAAGAAATGACGGCCCAAATAAAACTATAAATTTCGATAAAGAAGTAGGCCAAGCGTCTATTTGATATGTGGTTCTTGACCTAACCCTACCCCAGATTTCAGTTCCTAAAGCTATTTATGTAAATCGATGACCTGTTAGTTTAATAGTTACAAGCGCCACGCTGGCGGTTGCAGGATCCAATCTCATTGATCGCAACTTGGAGGTGATATACATAGTCTAAACTCTCATCATCATCGACTAATTTCGTGTGATAATTGCAGTCGCGTGATTTGGTCTGCGATCCGACCTGCAGATAGGGACAGGTCAAGGTGCTCGTCTGTTGATACTTGATAGTGGATATCTATTGTAGGTACAATAGTGTCCAGTAACTGGATTGTATACTACTAATGCTTTCTGTTCATCATTGGCCACATCATCTTGTCGGATGATTGTTGCAGCGATAGCGGGTAACAGTCACGGAGTTCTCGGGGCACCACATCTGCGCTTGTGAGTATATAGGCCAATGGCGGCGCGACAAATCTTGCCACACTTGTCGCAAATGAAACGTGAGTCCAATGGTGGTTCGTTTTCTCGAAGACGAAGTCTCTTTTGCTTCAGTTTGTCCAGCCAAACTTCGTCGTGCTTCGCCATGCCAGTTTCTAGTTCTTAGCGCCATTTTGGTAGCTCTATTGAGAGTGCTTCCCAGTTGTGTGGTTTCTGTTAGTGATAATTCAATAATGTTCGCTAACTTACTATAATAATTTTGAAACGGTCAACTTTGGTATAACCACTTTCTGCAGTAGCTAAGTTTAATTAGAAACAAAATAGTGGTTCATTCTTGATTCTTATAGTCTATCATCTTTCATGCAAAATAAATAAGGTCAAGTCTCTATTATTATCGTAATTATTACCAACATAATATTAGATGCATAACATTGTTAAGTATGAAACAGTATACATTGTAGCTAAATATAACCAATAATGACCACAGCTAAGCGCAACCATAATTGTGGGTAATGCAAACACAGCGGTAAACAGGAAAACGTTTAGTGCCACATAGATATACACGACGATAACTGCATTATCGTAATCTGCTGCACAACACTAACATAATTACTGATTGTTGTTAGTTTATAAATAAAAATAAATAAAATACCTGTACAGTTGAAAGTAGATTCATGTTCGGGATCGTGCATGACTCCGCTCGACATTTCGGTAGCCACGTACGTGCCTTCAACTAATGGCCGGTTTCAATAACCTATCTACCAATAACTAAGGTGACTTGCGGTAATTCCGGCATATTTTGTGATTAGTTGGTATGATGATTTAATTCAAATCTTTTTTACTATAATGCATGTATCTACTTACGACATATTGATAGTTTTGTTAATAGATAAGTATATTCTATCCTTTTCTTTTAAATATTGTTAAATCTCAAAGATAAATGCATTTCATTTGTTATATCTTTATTTTTATGGTTAGGTGAAATTCCGAAATATTGTGGGCAATTCCGAATGACTATAAAAAATAGCTTTTACGACACTTGGATTTAAAGTATCAATTTGCTTTTTATTCGTCTTTACCCCTCTTCATTCAAAAAATATATATTATATTTGCTTAGGCCAGAACACGTGTCAAATAATTTTTATTTTCGGAATTACCCGCCTGGGGTTCAGAGTTTCTCAACATTTTGTACTTGACAATTTTTGAACTAAAGTTTTGGTAAGGATGTAACCATTGCAACAAGGTTAAGGGAATAAAACATAGACAGTAACCAAAAAATACAGCAAAAAATTGTCCCTGCTTACGGTAGGGGAACAAGAGATAAAAAAAAGAAAGCACAATTTAAGGAAAAGCACAATTTTAAACTACAATTTTGAGGTTTCATAGGGGTCATTAAAATATTGAAATATTTTTTTTTGGTATACTAGAACAAATATTAACTATATAAGACCTACTTTAAAAATGAGTCAACTAGCCTATTATTCCCGTGTTCTTTTTTTGGTTTCGCTGTTGTAAGATACTCAAGGTACGATCGACCGTCCAGTCAATCTAATCAAAGACAACGCAGACTGATAATTATTTACCACAGGTTGCCAACTGGAAACTGGAAATTTGTGTTTGTTTCGGAATTACCACTTGCGGGGTAATAACGAAATAAATACAAATCCAGTAGATAGCGTAACATAACCTACAAAACACAGCACCAAAAACGATTGTCTATCGATACATGTAGGAATCATTAAGTTTACTAACCTGGTTCCAAAGATAAGTCCCGTGGGGTAATTACGATAAGCCACAAAACAGCGAAAAATTCAGAGCATCCAGGAAAAAATATTTTAATTAGCTGCACTTGTCGTAAGCCGTTTGGTGTAAGTGACGCGAGAAAGATGAAAAACATGGCGACAAGACTATTGTTGCCAGAGCGGAAATTATGGTAAGTTTTGGTAGTTATTTTAAATTATCGGATTTTCCCCATTTTCGACATTGCCCCAAGTCACTCTATTTGTTTAAAACGTCGTCATTCAATCATTTGCCGGTTTTTTGCGATACAAATTTGACGTTTCTAACAAATAGTTATTGGTAGATAGGTTATTGAAACGGGCCGTAAATCACCCATCGACCGCTGTCCGGAAAATGGAAAAGGAAAAAAATGGGCATTGAAAACAGATCCTAAAATCTCGTTCTTATTGACTTATAATAAGACTAATTTTGATATCATTTTTGTACCTCTTGGTATTTTTGGGTAATTTTATTAGCATTTACATTCTTTGAGAATAAATAAGTACCAAAGTAACCTAAAATAAATATAATTTATAAAGTACTATCGTAGTAAATAACTACAAAAACACTATTAAAAATATATTTATTACAGCTCCCCACACCAATTTCGGTGACGGGGGCTGGTTTCGTTGAAACCAGACCAGCTACGCAAAATTTATTGACGTGATAACGTCTTATAAATCGATGGAGCCGGCTGCACGCACGAAAAAACATGACTCATGCGTTACCTGTTACCCGTTATCGTTACCAAGTACCGTTATCAAGTACCAGCGTTAGCTCGCATTGCCTTTGCCTCATTATTATTGTTGTTGTTGTTGTTGTTCTTGTTGTTGTTGACGTTGTCACGTTCGTCAGTAAACCGACTTTACAGACAATCGGTATGTTTTTTTTATAGTGCCTTTAAGTGTGCGTATTTTATAGTGCGTAACTAATAATAACCTATCTACCAATAACTATTTGTTAGAAACGTCAAATTTGTATCGCATAAAACCGGCAAATGATTGAATGACGACGTTTTTAACAAATAGTTATTGGTAGATAGGTTATTGAAACTGGTCATTAGTTACTCGTCAACTATCTGCCAGTGACAGTCCGGTCAAAGTCAGTCCAGCCGTTTCAGAGATTAGCCGGAACAAACAGGCAGACAGACAGACAGAAAGATAGACAGACAAAAAATTTTAAAATCGAGTTTTGGTGAAGGTTGTATACCGTATAATGTATATGTATGTATACAATCATAATATGCTATCATATTATGAATTTAGTGCAAAACTGTTAATATGAAATTACAAACAGAAAAAGATTTTACAAGACTTCCATAAGTGTCTAATAGCAGAAGCCTCGATTCAATAATAATGTCTTATTATTGAATTAAATATAATAATAATAATATTTTTTCAACAAACACGCTCACACTACACTACATTATCAACAAAGAACCGACATTAAGCATAATCAATCACGATAAAATTACAAATTACAGAAATAAAACGGACATTTGCCTAACCACATAAAAAAAGAGAAACATAGATTATACATAATATTAACAAATAACAAATAATAGCAAAATAACAGATCATAATAAAAAAGAACAGGTATAAGGTAGTGCAATGTGAACAGCTGTCAAAAAGGACTCCACTCAGGTGTACTCGCGGCATAGTACACAACTATACCGCAATCCCTGGTGTTCTGTGGATCCTCGTTGTTGTCAGGCGACCGACAGATACACACTAGCAGCATCATATAAGTCACACACAATAACAATATGGGATATACCTACACAATTATATAAAAGATAGAAGATACAAAGTAACATAATGGGGATAAAATGTATAATATTATCTGAAAATAGTAAAAAAATAAATAAATAGATATTATTAATGAGGATCAATTACTTAGTAATAAATCTGACTTTACTACTTAGTAAAGTCAGATTTATTACTAACGATGTATTTACATCGTAACTTACTGAGCATTTAATTTTTAAATTATTAAAATCCGTCAAGAAATAGTGGATTTATTAAAGTCCTTTAAGCTGCCCGATCCCAAGAAATTTCGTAGGGCTAGGTGAGCGCACTAGTCTAATTCTGAGAGATCCCTGTTAGTTCATACTGTAAACCTTAATCAAGATTTAAACATTTGTTTCACGAAAGCAATGATACCCTTACCACTTGCAAACTTGGAATAATTTGTGTAAATTATATCTTATGCCACCTGCATGGTTTTTACCTTGCGTAGGAGCATAGGACATCATGAATAGAATTATGTAACTGTTGTTTTGTAAACTAGATCAGTGTGGGTTAAGCGGATAAAATTGATGTATTGTTCTACTCTTTCTCTTTTTTGTTTTACACTGTAACGCCCCCACCTTGTGGAGGCTTCCTGAAGCTCCCCGATCCCAAGAATATTCCGTAGGGCTAGGTGGGGTCGCACTAGCTTTTTTCTGAGAGATACCTGTTATTTTGCCATCATACCATAAACTACTCACACTACCTACACAATGTAAATGTACACTACATGATGTAAATGTAAAACAATGCTGCCTTTCACCTTTTTAAACTTGGACTAATTTGTGTGAATTGTGTCTTATGCCACCTGCGTGACAGGCTCTGTCTAGTGCAGGGGTCTCCAAACTACGGCCCGAGGGCCACATCCGGCCCGCGGACAGATTTTGTCCGGCCCGCGGAGAGCTAGCATACTTGAAAACTCCTTTTAGAGAACATATTTTACAAATTAAATTTAGTTTACTGAAGTATTCTAATTTTATGTTGAATAATTATTAATATGACATCTACATTGATATGGTCATGGGCTAACTACTCATAACATTGTTGTAGGCTTATTGTTATTGTTTTTGTGATAAGTTGGATAAAGAAACACAGAATTGTAATGAGTAAAGACATGTATAATATGCAGAAAATTTAACTTCAGTACATAATAACTAACAAATTATTGAAATGAATCCAACTAACATTTTATACATTCTAAATAAAAACATAACTTATAACAAGCATAGTGACATATAAAATACTAATGAGCTTTATGTACTTAATTGAGATTATCCACTGACTATAGTTTGTAGTTGTGTACTTATTTTACTTGTACCAATTATTAAAAGAGATTTAAGATGCTCATCAGTTAATTTAGATCTGTAAACATTTTTGTGTACTTCATTTTGGAGAAGGTCTTCTCACACAAATAAGTAGTACCAAAAACAGAAAACAGCCCACGAGCAAATTTATGCAAATTATCAAATTGTGTCAGTGGAAGACCCTTATAAAATTCCAACAAAGATGAGTTTTGATATATTTTGTTCTTAATTATATCACTGCACTGTAGATCAATCATTTCCATTTGAAGTTCCGGGGCTAGGGTTTCAATGTCAGTATCAAAAGCATTCTGAAAAATCTTAATTTGATTCGCAATGGCATCAAAGTCCGAGAAACGAGTATCAAAATTTATTTTCAAAGCACTCAAAGTTTCGATTGCAAAATCGATAGGAAACTCAGTCTCAGTGGTGTGGCTGAATATTTCACATGTTTTAAAATGTGAAAAACATTTACTTCGCAGTTGTGATTGAAAAAGTATCAATTTCTTCCGGAATGATTTGATATTAGTGTATAAATCAGGAAGATGCTGGTTTTCTCCTTGCAATCTCAAATTTAGTTCGTTCACATGTTTTGTCAAATCAACATAGAGTGCTAACTTCCACATCCATGCGTTGTTTTGTAATTCAGTAAGAGGGTTAAAAAAGCGCTGAAGGACTTTCCCACAACTAAGCCAACGTACGGCAGTATGATAAGGTAAGCCATTTTCTCCAATCTCTTCAATAAATTGTCGGAATTGTCGGTGATTCAGCCCAAAAGATCTGATAAAATTAACAGTTGATATGACTGGTTTCAGAACTTCAGACATATCCAAACATTTTCCGCACAAAGACTGTTGATGAATGATACAATGTAAGACTAATGGTTTTGAACCACCGTCATTTTCTACAGCCTTTGACACAAGAGCGACCACTCCTTTATCTTTCCCACTCATGTTTTTGCCTCCATCAGTTGTAATAAATACATTTCAAGTTTTTCCATCGAAGGTTCTTTTGATTAATGGCCATTTCAACTCCTTTAAAAATATCTGTACCAGTAGTTGTGCCATGAATACTATACATATCAAGAAGTTCTTCATGCACTTCATAGCTTTTATCTACTCCTCGAATATAAATCAACACCTGAGCAGTATCTGACACATCCGTTGACTCATACAAGGCCAAAGAAAACCACTCAACATGTCCATTTTTGTCGAACAGTTGAGAGGATATATTTTCAGCGATGTTTTCTACCTTTCGAGCCACAGTGTTTGCTGACATACTGACAGTTTTTAATAAATTTACCTTTTCAGGGCACATTTCTTCGACTACTGCAATTATGCATTCTTTGATCATTTCTCCATCGGTGAATGGTTTTCCACGTTTTGCAATTTCAAGAGCCACACGAAAGCTGGCACGAGTTGCAGCCTCTTGTTCAGTTTTGAGTTTTGTAAATGAAGATTGCTGCGATTTTAATCCGCGCTTCATAGCTTCGAATTTTCTGTCCGCAAACTTCCTGTATATTTTGAGTAATTTTGAAAATGTTTTGGTTCATAATGACGTTTAATGTTATATTCCTTGAGAAAGGTTTGCTTTCATTGCAAATCAAACATGCGCCTTGTTACTGGACTCCATTACGAAATACTGAATGTTCCACTGATCTTTGAATTTTCTGCATTCACTATCAATTTTTCGCTTCTTTTCCATACTACTAAATCACACACAAAAGCAACAATTCAAATCAAAATACTGTTACAAAGATGTCTTAAACTTAAACACGCACAAACACGTTTTAAGGAGGTACGCACTATTTTATTTCACAACAGTGTCATAGGAACTGACTTGTGGTTGCGCCACTAGCCTTTTTATATATTCCAATTACTGCCATCTAGAAGTGAGTGGAAGACACCAGAACTTTCTCGAACCAACGAGATTATTTTGTACATGCTATTAGCGCCATCTGTTAGCGGTAGAAGGTACTACCTATTTTCGCTTGTGTCCACCAGATGTCGTGTCACGTTACTCCTCATGGCTCGTACTCTACGAATAATCTAGAAATTACAGATAATGACAGGAAAATTAATAATATGCAGTGTTGCCGTTTTGCGGACTTTAGTCCGATTTGCAGCCTTTTTTAAACGTTGCGTACTTTTTCGGACTTTTTTTTCATCAATGGACTATTTCACTTTTTACCACCGGCAACAATGATAATATGATTTTGGCCCTCGGAACTTACTGGAGTAATCAGTATGGCCCTAAGACTGGAAAGTTTGGAGACGCCTGGTCTAGTGCAAGGGGCATAGCAAAAAAAACATCTCTGTATGTAATTTTTGGAAAAAAAAAACATTTCATTTCATTATTACATTATTTCATTTTCTGAACGGCTAGTTTGAAACGCGCGCTTTCACAGAATTGGTTACAATGACGTCATCTGTCGGGATCCGTGCCTCAATGGCTTGATTGTACTCATACTTCATAGGTATTGCTTAAGTATTCATTCTCCGATTTTTGACTCTTGTGCCTCGCGTGCATTGTTTTTGTTTACGTTAAATATTTTTGTTATGTTTAGAGGGGAGGTGACGACGACCGATGACGTCACAGCGACTCGCTTTATTCTCGGGCGCGTTTTTTGGAACTAATGCACTAAAATTGTTGTATCTTCGTCAGTTTTAGTCCGATTTAAATAGTTTATTTACAGTATTTACTGTTTTTTTGTCGCCATAAGTCTGCATACCACATAAAAACATGACTGATCCTCATTGGATATTTGTTTTTAAAATCTTAGTAAATAACTAAATGCCGAATGTACATAAAATAACAATTCAAATAGGATATATCCTATTTGAAATAGGAATAGGATTACGTTTTCAGAGGTACAATCTGTGTTTGTACAAATGTAAGGATTTGCTTTTTTAAACAATATATATTTCATACAAGAAATATATTTCTTAAGTGAGGCTAATAACTGCAACGTGGTTTAGAAATTAAGGACTTAAACCAACACCGACTGCTAATACTCTTAAACCTTAGACTTTGTCATTGGCCTCGTAATTAAATTTAACAAGGCCACGTTTCAACAATCCTAACTTATGTTAGCAAGTAATAATATAAAGTAATGCAAAAGTAAATTTATTACTTACTTTAGTCTTAGTAAAGATAATATCGTTAGTAGACAAACGTGCTCTGAGATTTTCCAATTTACCACGACAGCGGCGACACACGTGAAGTTTCCGAATTCGCTAACCTCACATTGAGGAGACCCGACCCAAGGGCTTGGGACATCATTGGTCGGTACTCGGTGATGGTGGACACGAAAATGGCTACGCGGATTTTACTGAAATTAAAATGACAACATTTATTCCAGATTTCCAGCAACATATAGTATGATCTCCGGCAACTTTTATTCCAGCAACCTCCCAGCAAAATATAGTCTGATCCAAAGCAACATATAGGCTGATCTCCGGCAACTTTTATTCCAGCAACATATAGTATGATCTCTTTTATTTATAATCGAAGGCAGATCATATCCTAGCCCTGACGTCACTGCGACCCAAGTGGATATAATAGGTTTTAAAAATGAAATTACCATTCTGCAGTACTGGCCATTTCAAATCAAAATAATTTTTGTTTGGCTAAGAATTCTAATTTCAAATTAATTTTATTTTTAAAAACATGGAATTCTTTTTCCAAAAGTAGTCATTTGTTTATTGATTAGTGTTACATTTTCATCGCATTTCAATCTTTTTTGTCATCATGGATACGTTAAAAATTCAAGTAATTATGGAATATGAGTACCGTCGTGGCAGCAACGCGGCACAAGCGGCACGCAACATCAACGACGTTTACGGAGCTAACACTACAAACCAACGCACCACCTGTTATTGATTTGCTCGCTTCCATTCTGGAAATTTCGACCTGAAAAATGAACCTCGCGGTCGTCCGAAGACTTTGGTCGACAATGACGAATTAAAGGCGTTTGTGGAAGCTGATGATACACAATCTACGGCTGAATTAGCCACAGCATTCGACGTTAGCGTCAAAACAATATTGGTCCATTTGCGTCAAATTGGCAAGGTAAAATAGCTTGACAAATGGGTGTCCCACGAACTCAATGATCGCCAGCGCGAAATACGCGTCGAGACGTGCCTTGCACTGCTCAACAGACACACAAATGAAGGATTTTGAAACGCATTGTTACCTGCAATGAAAAATGTATTCTGTTTGATAACCGCAAGCGCTCAGCAAGTTGGTTTGATCCTGGTTCAGCACTTAAACAATGCCATAAACGAAAACTTATCCCTAGAAAAGTGATGGTCACTGTTTGGTGGTCTAGCGCCGGTGTGATTCATCACAGCTTCTTACCAAACGGGGTGAGCGTTATTGCAAATGTGTAGTGTGAAGAACTGAAGACAATGATGGAGAAGCTGGCACATCTCCAACCAGCATTGGTCAATCGCTCGTCTCCGCTGCTCCTGCACGACAACGCGCGACCTCATACTGCACAGCAGACGGTCTCCAAGTTGCAAGAACTGGGGTTGGAAGCTCTCTGTCATCCGCCCTACTCACCAGACCTTGCGCCTACAGACTACTACTTTTTCCAGAATTTGGATAACTTCTTGGCGGGAAAAAAATTCAATACCCGAGAGGCAGTACAAAATGCCTTTGAAGAATTTGTTGCCTCCCCATCCATCATCAAGCATCAATAAACTGCCACTGCGTTGGCAAAGATGCATTGATTGCATGGGTGATTACTTCGATTAATACAAATAAAAAATACATGAAAAAAAAAATCGTTTACATTTTTTCATACAAAACGGCAATTTCATAGGTAAAGACCTAATATTGTGACTTGTTCGCGTCATAGTACCGTCCCCAGCTATGATGCTTATAAACTGAACGATATGGCTGGGGTTTGTGCTGCGAATGTCCTCTGTGGCAGAGTATAGTCTCAGTTGGGTAAATTTTTGTTCTACACTAACGATGTCGCGAGCGAAAGCTAGTTTCAAATCATAAATAAATTATTATTGGTGTACCTTTGCAGTATTTACTTTGAACTTAGAATATTGTTTGATTTGAGAATGGTTTCTGATTAGTTTTTGTTTTCGGTTTATGATTTTACCTTATTTGTAAGGCTTCATATCAAAGTCTAGACTATCAATAAAATTGATTAGAGGACTTACATGACATAAATGACATGCAAACATACTATTTTGATCTACATACGACAAATAAATTAATAATTTATATAGTGCCAACCTATTTTTTTCAATTACTAACGCCTCAGTGGTCCGTTCGTTTAGAACTTGGCTCTCAACTCCGGAGGTCGTGGGTTCGATCCCTGCGTTGGATTAACAAAAAATGTTGTATTCAAGGTTAGGGAAATGCCGGCTGATCACTTGATTGTCTGACGAAAAAGATGATCCATGCGTCGGATGGGCATGTAAAAAGACGGGTCCAGTACCTGATCGATCAGTCGTGTCGGTCATCAGTCCTACTGGGCTACCAGAGTAAAGGAAGAGAGTGTACTCTTATTTATTGCGCACACACTTAGGCACTATAAAATAATTCCTGCGTAGCTGGTATGGTTTAAACGAAACCAGCCACCGTCACCGACATCAGCGTGGGAAGCTATTATAAAAGTCTCTAGCAGTAATATGAACTTATTACCACCATTACTTTACCTAGAATATCATTTGCAAATTCTTTTAACGGCTTGATTATTTGATACCTTTCGCAATATGTTCTACTAAAGTCTAGAGCAGGGTTTCTCAACCTTTTTTCCGTGGAAAAACATTTTCGATATTTAACTTCGATCGAAATTAGAAACCTGTTTAATAGCGACTAATGTGGCGTCGCCTAATTAACACGTTTTTCTTCTTCTTATATATAAAAATGGATTGCAATTCCAATGTCTCGCTAAAACTCAAGAACGGCTGGACCGATTTGGCTAATTTTGATATTGAAGTGATTGTGATGGTGGTAAACGGTGATAGATATTAGAATAATTGCGGGGAAAATGATGAAAACTCCTATTGATTTTCCTATATTTAAAAATACAAACTCTTAACTGTGTTCAATTTGTTACTTAACTGTCAAATATTTATAGGTGCGTTCAGTTTACCTGTTTATTTATTCCAGTTCATAGTTAAGACTTAAGACAGTATAACGTGTGTCGGGACAGCTAGTTACTGATAAAAAAATATAATATAATGTTTAATTTTTATTGCGTCCCCCTTGACACCTCTCTACGCCGCGCCGACCGCCCTGGGGAAGTGCGCCCCACTGGTTGGGAACTCCTGCACTAGAGCATCTGCGCCAGCTGTAACTACAGGTGCCATATTAACCTTTGTCCACTATTAGAAGGGAAATTAGCCATTCCTTTTCACTTCTAATATTATTAAGATTCTTGTTAGTCTCTTCATTGTTTCGTTCCATTGAGGTCATATTTATAGAGCATATTTTTTCTGTTATTTCACTAATGACGTAGACTATTTGATGTTGAAGTACAAAGTCTTCTTTTTTTTATTAATTATTTAAATCAAGATTACACTTTTTACAATATACTGTAATCCGCCAAACTGATCAAGCAGTTTGTAGGCGTTCCGCTCAGTTTGTTACACTGACATAGGTACTTAAATCTTTAGATTACATTAACTTACACTACAATACATTAATACTACATTTACTACAATTAAATACTACAATTAACACTTAACAAACAATAAAATTAATATACTACAATTAACACTACAATAACAAAATACTTTAAAGCTTGCCATGCCGATTACACTTACAAGTTACATCTAATATAATACTATAATTATACATAATTTTCTCTCTAATATTATATATCTAGTGTCTGTATCCTTTAGAATACTAAAAATATCCTATATTTTATGTTCTGAGGTATATGTATGACATTATAACTTACAATTGTTAGAAAATCCGAGCATTTCTTTTAATTTTTGCTTTAATTTAATTTTACACTTAATTTTCTTTTCCTCTTTTAATAATTTATATTTATTACATAACTTTGGCACTTTATACTTTTTAGTCCTTTTCTCCATAATAATTATTAACTTTGATCTACTCTAACTTTCCTTTATCTATTGGTCTGAAATTAAATGAAATGAAATGATGCTTTATTTGGTGAAAATATGTTTACATATAGGTGTCTAATACTATATTTATACATTTTCTTTGTTTTAAATTCCTCTTTATAATATGTCTCTATTGATATAAAATACTTCACTTTTTCACTTACTGGCATGATTTTGCACTCCTGAAATAGCTTATTATAGTCATCTCTATACTTTACCTTTATTCTTTTATCTACGATTATTTTTAAGAATCTTATCTGTATCTTTTTAATTTGTTCAACATAGGTTTTAAATGCTAGCCCATAGCAACTTAGCCCATAATTAATAACTGACTCCACCAATGAATAGTAGACCATTACTAAAGTACGCTTGTCTAATAATCTTTTAAGGATATAAAATTTACTGAGAACTAATCTTAGCCTATTTCATACAGAGTTTATGTGTGGCCTCCAGCTTAAGTTATTATCTACAAGCAGGTCCAAATATTTAATAGTACTTACTAATTATAAATCATTACACTGACAATCCTGGTTGTTATGTAAACAGTCGTATGTGTGCTCTACGATGCGTACTTTAGCCCCTGCCCTTGCTGCCCTGTTATAGGGAGAGCAAATATGCATGATTTTAGTTTTACTCGGGTTAATTATAATTCCATTATCATGGACCCATTTTGTTATTTGGTCGAAATCATTTTCTAACTGCACTATCATGTGTTGCAAGCTTATGCCTGATATTAATAAACATGTGTCATCTGCATACATGAATACCTCACTATATTCCACTACATTAACCATGCTGTTCACATGCATTATATATCCAACAAGACCATACACGGATCCAGTAGGTACATCCAATGTGATGGACGCATGTGCGCTCGTTGTCCTGTCGACAACGGTGCAGAGCGTCCTGTTCTTTTAAGTAGCTCGCGAAGAACTTGTTGGTGGGGCCGCTGATACCACATTCGTCCATGGCCTGTAACAGCTGTTTGTGTCCAAGAGTATCAAAAGCTTTTTTGAAGTCAATAAATAGTGCTATTATGTGGTTTTTATCATTTAGTTTCCCATTAATAAAGTCTGTAAGCTGGATTAGTAAGGTATCAATGCTCCTTGCCCTTCTAAATCCATGTTGGCAGTCGGCTATAATGTTATTTCTCTCTAAATATTCACTTATTTGTCTAACTGCAACTTTTTCTACCACTTTATTTACTACAGATAAAATAGCTATGGACCTGTAATTACTATAATCTCACATCCTTGTTTATAAATATATTTGATCAATGCATGTTTAAGTTCATCAGTATAAATACCTTGCGATACACACAGGTTTATAAATTTTGAAATAATTTTACTTACATCTTTAATTATACATTTTAAATTCATTACCCGTATTTGATCCCTACCCGTTGCCTTATTACAACCTAAGTTATTAATATTTTTTTCAACCTCCTTGGCATTTACCTTTTTTAATCGGAAGGAACTTATATTTACATTAACATAGCTATTTTTCTATCTAAAAAAATTTACACGTATTTTAATTAACTCAAACAATTTTTATATCTTATACTTTAAACAAGCAATTCTTGTATATAATTACTAGCTTTTACCCGCGGCTCCGCCCGCGTAAATACCCACGTATCCCACGGGAACACTGTACTTTTTCGGGATAAAAAGTAGCCTATGTTTTAATCCAGAGTTTAAACTACTAACCATACCATACCATTTCAAAATCCCTTCAGTAGTTTTTGCGTGAAAGAGTAACAAACATCCATCCATCCATCCTCACAAACTTTCACAACTATAATATTAGTAGGATATGCATAACCAGAATATCGGAAACGGCTTCAATAATTTCTATGCACGGGGTTTTGGGGGATGAAAAACCGATCTAGCTAGGTATTATCCCTGGTAAAACGATTTTTTGAGTTTTATGTTTTTCTGTCGTTGCGTATTAACTAATAAGATATGAGCTATTGCTTCTTTTGCTGTTTCACTGTCAAAGCGCGTGGCTCAGCTACGTTTGCGTTGTGGGCAAAATTGGTGTCTCCGATTCGAGTCCCGGTTAAACTATTATTTTTCTAATTATTATTTTTTAATGGACATATCGTCATCTGTTACTTTTCTTCCGCACTACTAGAGCTCCGAGCAAAGCTCGGTCTTCCAGGTACTATAGGTATTTAAGGCCAAAGAATATTATATTCTTTAACGTGATCCAACTTCTAAAAACTCGCCTGATATTAATAATTTAATAAATTTTACCGTCCAGTTTCATAAAATCGCATGCTATTTATATGTATTTAACATAATTTGGCTCTTAAAATGTAAGGCGGTATTAATTCCCTTTCCTTGCAATGTCGCCTGGAATGTCAACACTAATAATATTTCCCCTAATTTTGGCGACTATTATATTGCGACTATATTTTGATTGAAATTATGGGTTTGTACATAAATAAATAGTTTGAGGCTAGTAAAAGGTGATATTTCTTTAAATGGGGGAAGAGGATTGTAATCGCTGATTACCCTGTGCTCCACTAATTTTGGCATTTGTATCTTATCACGTCTTCATGCATGTCAACATATAGATAGGGCATATTTTAACATATTTTCCCCACAACCCGAGCGTTTTTACAGCGCGGCTGTCGTTTGCCAACCGGATCTCTTTATTCAGGTTCATGGCTATTGCGAGTGCCAACACCACTGATCTTTATATTACTGGATAGGATTTGTAAGAAAGATTTCGGGTTCTAGGGTATTCTGGATGTGTTAGGCCCCACTCGGTCACCAAGGAGAGGGTTGCTTGCCTTGCCATTGGCAGGCAAAAGAAAAATTGGCCTGATACATCTAGATTCTAGGCAATAAGATTTATGAAAATGGTAAAATTAAATATTTAACTTTGAAACACGACACAATTGTTTAAGTTCTACAATTTGAGTGATGATGACGTATAAACTGAAGCATTAAGTATTCTTACAGATGCCGCTATCCATTTATGTTAAGATCAATGTACTAGCATTACAATTGTGGTATTATAGAATACGGGTTGATTTTTATCTGATCCGTAGTCATATTTTTTACTCGTTAATAATTAATCACTCATCGGTGTCATTGATTTTAGTTCAGTCACTAGTAAGGTCATGGGTAAACTTGAAGATCATTGTAAAGACAATCTTATAATTTAAACGAGCAATTCTTGCAAATATAAAATAATAATAATATGTACTTAATCAGAATCTCGGAAACGGCTTCAACAATTTCCATTAAATATAGTAGGCGGTTTGGGGGATGAAAATTTTTTGTAAGGAAAATTGTATTGTTGTATCCAAAGGGCCGAAAGGCCGATGGTTTCAGTTAGAACTGACGTCAGTTCGGCCTGAACGGATTCGAGCACATACAGGGAAAAAAATCGCATCCGACTACTGCTATATTCGTAATATTTCCTATAAGTATATTAATTTAACAATAAAATTTATGTAATATAATTCAATAAATAATAAAATTTTAATATAACGAAACATAGTGTTTTTAGGGGGCTTTAGGGATTCCTAAGTTGAGTAGCTTTTTTGGTAGTTTTCAGTATTCTTTTAGTAGTATTTAGTAGAAATCGACGCGATTTTAGTAGTTTGCAAAAACAGAGCTGGCAACACTGGCACTAATCACTTCAGTCCATCCGGCCGACTGATGCGAATCCGAAATTGCACACAGACGATACGATTTTAGATCCATTCAGACCGAACTGAAGGAAACCCGGGCCGTATGTGAGGCCCCTAACAGTATTTTGGTTTGTGATCGCGACTTTTTTGAAACCGGAGTCAAAAATTTCCCATGTCTTTTTAGGCAATTGTCGTTGATGATGATGATGATGATGATGAAATACACTTATATGAACCAACCGTACCCAAACAAATTGGGAGCAAATATTTAATCGGACAAAGTGATAAAAGTGATAACGCGATTCCGTTGTTACTTGTTATTGTTTTGACAACTTTACTTACTACGTATTGCACTAAGAGATACTGAAAGAGGCAATTTTTTTTTATTCAAACAATTTTTCGTATTCTTTGTGACGTAGAATTGTTGAAACTTGGTTCTTTGGTTCAAGGGCCATATTAAATTTTTTACATACTAACTGCCGAATACTGAAATTATAGTTAAATTAAGTGACGCTCAAGTCACATGCTGTTCTTGCAGCTCCCGGCTAGCAGAGAAAGCGACAGCCTGTGAAAAGGAGGGCTCTTAATTTTCATTAGCGTTTCAGTATTCGGCCGTAAGATGTTTTAAAATTTTTAATGAAACTTATTTATATTTTAACGATATTAGAGACATTAGGAGCGGTCTTTTTATTATCACACGTCTATGAAACGTACGGCAGTCGCTTGATAGATACAATTTTGTTGACGTTTGAAACGTTGACATTTGTCAATCTGTCATAACATTTACACTTTTTTTATCTAAGACGCAAAAGAACCCATATTAAATTCAAACTTTAAAATTATTTAAGTCTTATCGAATTTCGACCACAGTTGCATAATATTATGATTTCTTCAATGAGAATCAATCACTTCTTAGCAAATCTGCTTTTACTAAGTACATCGTATGTGTATTAACTTACTGAGCATTTTATTTTTTAAATTATTAAAATCCGTCAAGAATTGGTGGATTTGTTAAAGTTTTTCTGAACGGCTAGTTTGAAACGCTAAAATGTTCCGCTGAATTGGTTACGATGACGTCATTTGTCGGTATCTTCGTCATTTTTGGTCCGATTTAAATGATTTATTGACAGTATTTACTGATTTTTTGTCGTCATAAGTCTGCATACCCCACAAAAAAACATGACTGTTCTTCATTGCTATTTTTAATGTACTATAATATGAAATAGTATATAAGTATTTACATAGTTCAAATAATATAAAATTATACATAATATAAGTACTTACACAGTTTTTTGTTTACTGGCAATGCATTCTTTATTTCTTTAATTACCCACTTGAAACATGATTCCATAATATTTTGTGACAAAAACATAATCACACAAATGGAATAGACTTACGGAATTCACTGCATCGTTTGAATGTCGAAAACAACATTTCGGGAAAATACCTCGTTGGTAATTTGGCAGCTGGAATTTGTAGAGAATTCTCACTAGTTCCAGGGTTTACTGTGGTAGAGTGATGTTATTGTAAGATCACCTAACTGGAAAAAAACTGGCCTGATGGATCTTAGATCCCCGAGAATCCGCAATTCATGAGTAGCTGCGAATGCGTCTTTTTAATTTGCCGAGAATGCTGAAACCCAACTTTCCTTGGATTTTCAGCACTTTATCTAACTAGGCTAAAGCATTACGTTATTTATCGAGTCGGAATTCGTTCAGAAGCCTGCTCTCTCACAGGTTTTTTAAGGCCTCCAACAGACGAGAGTCCGATCGTTTCAGTTAGAACTGACGTCATTCGATCAGAACGGATTCGAGCACATACACAGAAAAAATCGCATCCGACCCAGCTGACGTCATTTCGGCCTGAGCGGATTCGAGCACATACACGGAAAAATCACATCAGTTTGTTCTGGCTTACCGCGAGCTACGGTCGTGTTTATTAAATTGGAAACTCACTACGCTTGTACACGATACACGCCCGCACGGCCGCGGGTCTGGCGAGAACTGAAGCGATTTGTCACACATGGTTCGTTCAGTCCATCCGTTAAGTCCAGAATTAATGTTGCCAACTTACTAGTTGTTGCCAACTTACTAGTTACTTAGTTATTTTACAAATGTTACTACTAAATTAAATATTTTATTTCCTCCTTAGTAGGAATTTAGTTGTTAGTAGTATTTTAGTAAGAAATAGCCAGACAGTAACCAAAAGCAAAATGGCCTAGGTTAGAAACAAAAAAAATAAAAAAATAAAATTGAAACCTTATTATAATAATACATCGTCGCATTCGTCTGTGATTTGCTTAAAACTATCCGTTTAATTACTATGTACGTAATATTATGTCCTGGTATATTTTCATTTAACGGTAAAATGTATAATAAAAAAATAATAAAATTTTAATATAACAAAACCTAAAATGCCGTCGTTTGTTGGAGGCTTTAGGGATTCCTAAATAGAGTAGCTTTATTCGATAGTTTTCAGTATTCTTTTAGTAGTTTTTAGTAGAAATCGACGCGAGTTTAGTAGTTAAGCAAAAAAACGATTTTGCATCCGTTCAGGCCGAACTGAAGGTTAACCGGACCGTATATGGGGGCCCTTAAGTTATTTCTCCGTATTTTCTTTGTCTAAGGTCAAAGATGGCTAAATGGTTTTTAATTCACCATTTAGCGATCCCCGCTCGGCTTTTTTCAAGCAGGCCATTATAGGAATGATTTGACTTTTTACTTATCCCTTCTTGAGTCAAATTAAATTTTATATTTTGTTTGGTCAGAGATGTTATCGGACTTTCATTTCGACGACTTCAAAAGGGAAGTCGTTTATTTGAATAAAATATTTGGCGACCTAAAATTCTATTTTCCAGAGTCAGTGAGCCTCAGAAATGCTTCAGAGTTGAGACGTTCATTTAATTTGGTCAAATCTTGATCCTCTTTTGCGATGTAGCCTCTTTCTTGTCCCTTGACACAAAAGCAGGCGTAGTATGGATACAAATCTACTTTCTAAATAATAAGTAAAGAAGATTTGCGTCTTATGATGTGTAACAAAGCCCAATCACAGCAATAACAGCGTGGCGCAGTTTTCCACTTTTGACGCGTGTCTACAATAACCTCGGTATTAATTTTAGTATCACAATACATAACAAGATACAACATAGTTGTTATTATTTACACAAAAAGCGTTAGTCCTGTTTCATGTTTACGTGTTCATTCACGCCGGCTCTTGTGTTTGTGCGTTAGCGTGTGCGTGTGTGTGTGTTTGCGCCTGCGCGGTCCGCGGCAAGCCAGCCCTCTTTGTTTGTTGACAAGCGAGCGAGCCGACTCACGACTGCCGAGTTCAGTTTATGTTTTGTTTTCGCTGCGTGCACTCACTCTGCCTCCAAACCTGACTTCGTTGTATACAGTGTGGTTGAAATAGACATTCTGCGCATATGTGTTGTGATCTTTTGTTGCTGTCGTGGATTTTTTAACCAAACTCTCGTGCCAAAAGGTGAGTGGTATAATAACAGCTGAGATCGATGTTTCCGTTATCTTAATCAAGTGTTTACCCGTCAGCAATGCTATCTTGTGCATTTTGTGTGCACTCGCGAAAATATTTGTCTTTGTAACATTTCATTTTTTAAACATTTACATTATGTTTAATTTTTATATTCTGTACTAATTTATAAATTTAATTACCTTGATATTATTGCATAAAATCATTGCATTTCCTTCATAATAATTCACATAATTTATCATCCTGTAAGGACGTGGAATAAACGAAAAAAATATTATTAGATATTAGAGAACACCAGACAAGAATGTTGAATATACTATTGATGACAACTTTGTGAAGAAAAAGAGAAGATATTGTAATGATGTTTACAGGAGACAAAAATCCTAATCGATAGAGACGAAATAGATAAAATCACACGTTTAAATAACAAATAATGTGAACAATATATATATATTTATCAATAAAAAATTAACAATATATTATTATAATATATTTTACATAAATAATAAAATATTTTTTACTCTAGTAAATCTTTATAGTTAAAATCTACACGTGTTCAACTGGGCAAATACAAGTAATTACTTCAGTACATATTATGTGTTCTATAAATCAAATTTGAACATAAAACGGTAACGAACTACAAACACTGGTTGATTACAGTTAAAGGAAAATGTTGTCCTTTGCACAATATCGGAATTTGTTTCTAGAAAAAATATTGTTGTCTCTTTTAATATGATCCTTCCAAATTTCAATGGGGTCATACTTATACCTACATTAAATTTTAAACGTTATTATAATAATATTTTGCTAACGTACATCGATGTTGGAATCGAAAAGATAAACTAAAATTATTTTAATAGAAGGATCCTGTAAAATATTTACTGAAGAAAATAACTAGAAAAAGATGAAATATACAAAAATCTGTTGTACTCAATTTGACCAACGATTTACTAACAAATAGTGCAGAAACTCATAATAGAATATGCCCCGAAAACAGAAAATATACAAAACTTATCATAAACAATAAAACATAAAAAAAATAATAGCAGAAGCACAGCGATTTCGAAAGAAATAAGATTGTTAGAGTTTAAATGGCTTCATGTTGGCAATTTTGGACTTGGGCTTGACCCGTGAACAATATCAATCCGAAAACCATATAGTTTCCAAACTCGTATGTTTAAAATCAAACTTAAATTCAGCTACATTCGTATTACATAACAGTATTCTTGGCATACAATGAGCACTAATGAGCTTACTTATACACTTATTACGGCAAGTTTTTCTTTAAATAACCCAACGATTACTGTTATTTTGGTTCGCTAGGGCAAATAACTGTACAATGTAATAATTCCTAACGTCATTAAAGTGGTATACTCCATTTAAATAATTCGTTCTGAGTTGTGGAGTGAATACAAAATGTTTTGTTGGTAATCTTGGTATGAAATGTGGCCGGTTTATACTTTATTCTGATTCATCATATATTCGTTTCTATTCTGTCTGTCTCTAGATCGCATTAAGTACTTAATATTATTGCAGAGAAATATATTCATATAATATCACTGTTAATTGCTAAGTAATTTTGTCTAACAAGTGTTTCTAAAAATGAAAGTAGCAATTTTATAGTCTTTAGAAAAAGTATTGTAAGTATTGGATATTAGATACTTGAAAAATAATATAGAATATTAAGAACTAGAGAATTATATAGAAATTAAATAGATAAAAATAAGCTCTAAATAAATAGAACCTGATAATACCCACGCGAAAAACATACCATCCTCATCACCTTGATGAGTGGCAGTCTTCCACCGTGCGCTTTTCGCGTAACTTTCTGCCGCGCACTGTAAAACTCTGGAACGAACTGTCACCAGCAGTATTTCCGGACCTATACGACCTGCAAACCTTCAAGAAGAGAGCGTATTCCCTCTTAAAAGGCCGGCAACGCACCTGCAGCTCTTCTGATGTTGCGAGTGTCCATGGGCGACGGTAGTTGCTTACCATCAGGTGACCCGTTTGCTCGTTTGCCCCCTTATTTAATAAAATATATATATATATATATATATATATATATATATATATATATATATATATATATATATAATATGCCGATATGTCTAAGCACCAACGGCTTCGATAAATTAAAGAAGTTTTTACGAAATCCTAAATAATCCTTACCACTTCCCTTTTGAAGATCCTCATCCAAATCCCTACCTATTATACAGGCTAAGCTTTCCCTGATGAAGGAGAACCAGCCTTCCTCACTGATAGCCATCACCATCATTTTCACATTCTGATAATACTTATGTTACAATGGTAATACTAAGGCTGGCAAGACTATCACCAAATGAGACCTATATTTCTTATTAAATGCAACAGCAGCTATCATTAGCGACAACTGGTTGCACAATCCATCATTATTCATAATGATGTCCTATTAGGAGCTAGGATTCTAAACTAGACATAAAACGACGTAACCTACCTCAACCTAAATTTAATATTTGCCAGTAAATTAAAAAAAAAGGTTACACTAGACCCTATGTCCTATTGTATTCCCTTACCATAACACGCATTTGGTAAGAGGGTCTGTTAGGGGAGTACTACATTTTTCACATGACGAATGAAATTGTAATCACTTACATGTCTTTGTAACGGTACATAATATGAATCATGCTAAGTTGTTCAAATATCGAGGACATTAGTTTTAAAACGACTTAATGATCCTGACATCGATTTGAGGTCGACGGATTTCACCAATTTTATCCGAGTTGTAGTGCTAACTTTCACGCAGATTTACCGAGAAAGTCTCATCATTATTGCAAGTGACTATTATAATGTGCTTTTGCCAATAGCTCAGCACGAGTTAAGCTAATGCACCCTACTATCCTACTAATATTATAAATGTGAAAGTTTGTGAGGTTGGGTGGATGGATGTTTGTTACTCTTTCACGCAAAAACTACTGAACGGATTTTGATGAAATTTGGTATGGTATTAGTTTACGCTCTGGATTAAAACATAGGCTATCCCGAATCTTATCCCGAAAAAGTACAGTCTTCCCGTGGGATACAGTATTTTACGCGGGCGGAGCCGCGGGCAAAAGTTAATAATAATATAATAAACAAACCTCTTATAACTCCGTCTACTTATGAAAAATCTGTTTAATACGTAGGTGCTATAATATTGCAATGAAATCAACATTATACAGAACAGTCATTTTTGGAGCTATTCGTCATTTTAAGTATCGAAAATGAAAACAAACAAAAAACTGGTGAAGATTTAATATAGAGCGGCTTTTCGAATTTCGATTTAATCCCTTTGACTTGAAACGCTCGAATAAAGTAAACATTCGGCCAAAAATAAATATGGCGGACCGGATTGGCTATTTATTTAACAAATACGATTGCGATACATGTGGGCTTGTGAACAAGTCGCATAGAACAGAATCTTCAGTGGGCGTGAGTGCCAAATCCGACGGGAATTTTACATACTTCTCCACAATGGTGAGAATTTTTGCATGCGAGTTTTTGTGCTATTTTTGGTGTGAACAGCTATATTATCTCAGAGTTTTCAATTTGCCATATTAATCGACAACCAAATTAAAAAGTGAAGATCAGGGTTTAGCGAACCACACAGTGAGGCCGGTGTTAAACTACGCCACGCCGTATACACAATACATATGTAACCAAACTACGCCTTACATTTTGATAGTTTTATTTATTTTTATCGCTTTTGAGTTTTGGTATTGGCATAAAGAGGAAAGTATCATATAACAAAAATATTTCCATTTGCTCAGCCGGATTTCTCAAAATTTCACCGTTGCCTGTTAAGACAATTTCATTTTATACCTGTTGATATTTATTTAAGGTTATGGGCTATGGCTTTAATGTGGAAATCTTAGAATGGTGATTAAGAACAGTCGTTATTTTTTTTATTAAGGGTAAACTTGAACTTTCATTTGGCATGATTATCTCCTTAACTTTTAATGCCCGGTGTCTGAGATTTTTTGTCGGTAGTTTATCCATTCATTTGCGCTCTTGATTGGGTAACGTAAACACGTCAACAGACAATCAGAAGCACTATTGAATAGATAATGTATCTACAAAAAAAAAAACCCCAGAACCGCGCATAGCTGCATAAGTCCGTTTAACTTAGGCATTTTACCATCCGCTACAGTAGGTGTAGACTCTTCTATCGACGTTAACGGCTAGCTAATATCGCTCTTTCATTTATTTTATGCGAGGAAAATAAGTACTTTTAACTTTTACTTTTACTATTCCTTGCCTCTTTTATCCTTTACAATTTAGATGGTATCCTTCGCATCAACGTCAGCAGGATGATTTCGTTTTCCCCGAGTTGGTCGCCCCCGGTAGATGCGTAATCTACTCCTGCGCATCGCGGCACCAGAGAGGAATGGCCCATGCAAGCCCCGATGGGGCCATGGTTCGCCCCCAGGCCATAAACGTCCCCATCCCGAAGGGCCTGCACTGGGCACGGGCGGTGCAGGCCAAGGGCGGTATTGATTGGAGTACCGCCGAGTTTAGTGTTTAGGGGCTGCGCCCATTTGCCATCTTGTCGGGCGCAGCAGAGAGTTGAGATGCTTAAATGCATTATCTCTTCACGGCGAAAAAAAAGGATGATTTCGTTTAAAACGTGAAATATAATTGCGAAAGTGATTTTATCTTATTAATACTACACAGTAACGTAGTGTCTGTATATTCGAAGAAAATATCTTGGAAAACAATTTTTTTTGGTAGTTTTTAATCCAACTTTCCATAAATACCAAAAGTGATAGTGACGCATTTAGAACATTTATCTTGCTATTCCTGGTCAGCGGCTGCTGTGTGAATTTTAACCGACTTAGCGCCTGTTTCACAATCTACTGATAAGTGTCGGCTTGCATGTTTTGTCTTTGTCGCTCGATATAAAGAAAGCAGCGACAAAACTTCCGAAGAAGCTATTCGACACTTGTATGAAGATTGTGAAACAGGCCCATAAAGTCTAAGTCAAATTCAAAAGTTTTTATTCAAAATAGGTATTTTTATACACTTTCTGAACGTCGATCTACATGATGCCTTCCACCGGTTCGGGAACTAGCCCGGCGAGAAGAACCGGCGTAAGAAACTCGCGCGGGGCCATCTGTTATCAAAAAGATGGAAAATTGTTCTTTTAAAATATCAATTTCATAAAATGTAAATATTTTCTTGACCAGAATAAAAAGCGATAAAAATAAATCAAGCCCCGGAAAAAACATTAACAACTTTATCAGCACTTATTAATATCTGAATAAATTGTGACGTTATATAGGACAAGTCAAAATCAAGTGCTGCAATAAGGAAGTAAGATAAGATGCTCACACGTGAGATAGGGTTGGTACTTACCACTATGAAACGTAGAAAAATGAATGGAAAATATGTCTTGACTCTACTAAATTCAATTATCAAAACATGTTAAAAGCTTAAATTCCATGTCTCTACTAATCAAGAGAAATAAGTACTTAAGTAATCTGAATTCTAGCTTTGTTGGCAAATTAGATAATTCCTTACCCGTTTTAATACTTATTGCAAAGATTCAAAATATGGATACAAACGCCCTTTTAATTATTAGATAAATTATGCAGAGAAAACTTATAAGTCAAGATATTATTATTCTTAAAATGTCTCGTCTGTCAAACCCTAGATTTAAGATTGGAAACAGTTATTGATGGGCAAACTCACACCGTAATAGTCCTTACACATAATAAAATACTGATCTAGATTAGAAAAAGGTTTTTGAACTTTGTTATCATAAACGTAGTTAAACATTAATGCTTTTGTAATTATATGTGATCATTATATGTCCAGAAACATCCAATCTCACGACGAAATTGAAATGTACTCTGCGAATACAAGCTTATGAAACTTAGTTCTAGTACTAAAAACTAAGTATGACTTGTATGTGCACTAGGGACGGGGCATGTCGAGGCTAAAAGTATACCCGTTTTGAGTACCTTGGGGCACTCAAGTTTTGACATTTTGTACAGGTATGAATAATATGTAAAATGGTATGTTAAACATACCATTTTACACAGATGGCGGTACTATTTTTTCGTATGAAGAATTTTCTGCTAAATTTAAGTGAATGGTTCCAGTAATATAATAGCTTATGAAGATTCAGTTCAGTTTAGACCTAGGTACAGTAAGGGTCTTTCCACACGTACCACAATCACACCACACGTGTGGTTGTAGTACGTGTGGGCTGAACCTTAATTCCTTAATTCCTATAACTCCAATCCTATCGGCTATACTTATCACCTTTTGAAGACCCTCATCCACATCCCTACCTATTAACATGCTAGGCCTTCCCTGTGAAGGAGAACTTTCGCTACTGTTACCTACCTTGTACCATTGCCCTATATGCATATACAGTAGACACATTTTTGTTGCAGCTATAGTTAGTATCTTCTTGATTACATACGTATCAACTATCAACGTCTGTGCTCTATCCACTCAGATATGAGACTTCTAATTTATGTTGACGATATTAGACCCTATTTGTAAATAAATACCTCCGCAATAATCTAGTTTCACGGTGCAGTGGAACGGAGCTTAATCCTACGAGGTTTGACAGCTCTCCAAATATTATTTATAAGAGCTTTAACTGAAATAACAGAGGTATTTACTGAAACTAAATCCGCTATATACTTAATGAATAATGTTGAAGGCTTTTGGACATATGCAATTTGTTACTTAAGCTTAAGTATTTTCATGATGTCTACTGCAATTTTAAATATTTTTTTGCATTATCTACACATTATAGAGTGGGACAACTGGCAAAACTCCATTATGTTGGAAATGCAATGCTAAAGGTAAACATTCTTATGATAGGGATCAGTCAAGTTATATATTGTATACTGATTCCTTTTCCAAGCAACGCCAACATTCAAATATTCAAAATCGCCAAGCAACTACGGTTCCCTTCAGTGTGGTCACTGGTCACATCAGTTTATTATAGTCACATTAGTATCATCATCGTCATCATCAGATGATGATGATGATACTAAATAACATTATTCGTCGTTCAGATTCTTCAGAGCACTCATGGTGGGATGTTTGGCTACCGTCCAAGGTATTTTAACCCAAGTGCAGTGCCGTTTTTGGTAGTTCTTTGTTCGCAGTGTTTGATGATATTACATTGAACCCTAACATACATTAGCATATTACATGTATGAACGTTTCTCTTGGAGATGAGTTAATTTAGATGTTTGGTGTAGTACGAGATCATTAGAATTTGCATCTTAATTATTTATTTAAGGATTTAATAGATAAAATACAAAAAATATGCCCGTTATTCTACTTAAATTAATGTATAAAAACAATATATTTTATATTGTATGTACTACTAGTACATAAGACTTAGACTATGTCCATTGTCCATAGACAATGGACATAGTCTAAGATTTGAGAACCATCACGAAAATTACTTTGTGGTAAGAATGTAGATAAAGAAAGAGATAAAGCAAGGACAACAGCAGAGGCGTGGGGTTCCCTCTAACTCCATTACTATCGGCTTCACTTACCACTTACCTTTTGAAGACCCTCATCCAAATCCCAACCTTTTATTATACAGGCTAGGGCTTCCTTATGAAGGAGAACCAGCCTTCGCCACTGGACAACAGTCCGTTTAGAGTTATTTTACCTCTGACAGGGGGGACCTTTATGCCATAGAAATTCAGAGGAAAAAAAAACTCTGAACGAACTGTATGTCAACTGTCAAGAATTTACCATATTGCTAAGTGTGAGTTTTTCTTTTCGCATTCGATCGTGAACGCGTTTGGCGTTTACTAGGAATTTGTATGTGATTTGTACAGCGCCACCTAGTTGTAAACGCGACAACTAGGTCAAATCACATACAAATTCCTAGTAAACGCCAAACGTGCTCACAATCGAATTCGAAAAGGAAAACCCACAAGTCACACTTAGCACACAGATTAATCACCGTCAAGAATATTCAGAATCATTTTCATGTATTTTTCAATTGCAACAATTTCTTAGAAATTCAATTCTTCTTAGAAAATCAAATTAACAAAGAACTATGGAACTTTCTAGACTAATTCTATCAGCTTTTAAATTTAATTTTACAAAGTACCAGTCAGGTATAAAGCTAGACTAAGTGCATAATAAAACCTCTAGAGATGTAGACACCCTGTCTGGAGTCTAGACGTGCGTACCCTGGGTCCGGTATGTCTGGAAAGTTAAATTTAATAGTCTGCCTTTATGGCCAATTTTCTGCCGCTTTACGTCCTTTTTACAAGTTTAGGATTAACAGTTGGATGGAAATTGAAGCTAAAATATGCATCTTTTGATGGCACAGCGGTATTTTTCTAAAGTTTTCCTGGTTTATCCTTAAACCGTATGATGTTTTACTAAATTAGCGCATAACAAGCTACTTTCAAGGCGTCCAACAACACAACAACTAGTTCTACAACAAAGAAGTAAATAACACTTCAAAGAACAATAAATTTGGAAACTTCTAGATGTTATTGTGCGCTTTCAACCATTGTGCCAGGTGTCGCGACGACAATGCGATTTCTCTCGGCCGCAGCCACAAAGGCCTTTCTCTACTAGCACAAGTTATTATTATTTAATTATATAATTAAATATATAATTAATAATAAATAATTTATTATTATATTCAATTCATATTGAAAAGCCTATTGGCTGAAAATAGTATTTAATTATTCACGCTTTTTCGTAACTGTAAAAAATGTGTATATTGTCCACATTTTTTAGTTTACGTCTCCGGAACCATATACTTCCTTCCACACCACATCTTTCAGTTCGACCTGAGCGGTTGCAAAATCGTATCGTCTGTGTGCACTTTCCAGATCGCATCAGTCGGCCGGATAGACTGAAGCGATTCGTTCCAGTGTTGCCAGATCTGTTCTTGCGAAATTACTATACTCACGTCGATTTCTACTAAAATATACTAAAAGAATACTGAAAACTAACAAAAAGCTACTCAACTTAGGAATCCCTAAAGCCCCCAAAAAACCACTGCATTTTTTTTAAATACCTATGGACGCTTCACACCACGTCAATCTGGTTCCGTGGTAAGTTCTCGAAGAACTTGTGTTACGGGTACCAGACAACGGAAATATATTTAATATTTTTTATACTATACATATATTTAAGATTTTTATTATATTATACACATATTTAATACACATCCATGACCCAGCAACACAGAACAAAAAACTTATTAATTTATTGCGCGTTGATAGTTACGGAACCCTCCTTTAGGTACGGTACCCCACAAAGATCCATTTGACATTGTTGTAGCTACCTGTATTAAGTGTGACCTTTGACCTTATGTCAGGTTCATTGACTACGGTTCACTTATCTCCAATGTAAACAGAGGAAGGCTTTTAGCAAGTATTATTAAAAGCGTAATTCTTTTGTATGATATAAATAGAATTTATTAAATAATCTGAGAATAGAATCGAATCAAAATCAAAAACCAATGTACGCTCCCTGCTCCCCTATTATTAAGTTATTCGTTATGTTAAAAGCTTGTAAAAATACTATTACATTATTTTTAAGTTTTAAAAGTGTGAACTTTGAACCTGTTCTTACCTAATCCTTAGAAAGGCCGCAGATGGTCATTCAATGAATCTAAATAATAGAATATAGATCAAATGGTGAAACGGTTTCATCATTTGATCTACGCTTACGTAGTTGGTGTTTTTTTTGTTTTACATTAATGCCTAATGCCCAATTGTTTTTTCAAAATTTAAATATTACATACATTAACACTTATTAGCAACACTAAGCAATGTCTTACAAATAAGTGGTCCGGGTGAATCATTGTTTTTATTTAAATTTCCTTCATTAACTTTTTAACATTACCATCCAGCAGGCTTAGCATGCGCACTCTAGAAACATTGAAGAATCGACTAAATGACAGATTTAGAAACATTAATACCATTCGGAGCAAAATGATATACATATAGATCGATATACAGCATCGTCGTTATGAGAAACCATATTTCTTTTCTTCCCGAGCATGAGCTCACAAAATGGCCTCTTTTGACAGCTAAAGTAGAAACGTTTTCTTAATTCACTGTTAAATAGTCTTACAATAATGTCAACTACTCCACAACATGGCAGTCCAAGACAAATAGTTTGATTTGATCATTTTTGAGAGAAGATTTCCCGGCAGCCGTTTTAAAAATATGGCTATTTAGAAATGTTAAGAACTATTTTGCAACGAACTGTTTTGGATAGAATATTTCTTCTTTAAAATTATTTCTTCGGATCATCATGCTAAGCCCGCAGAAGACTTTGTTAAATAGGTAGTTTTGTTATTACGGAAACATTATAGCGTTTTACAGTACAAACAAACGTGCTAATCTTTATAGGGATGATTAATAACCAAACCCAACAGTGCTGTTTGTACACTGATTTTGTAATTAATACAATTCAACAATGTGGAATGTATGCGCTGACACAGCATACGGCGATCGACACGTTAAACCTAATTATATTGTACTTCGTACATCCTGGGACTCGGGGACGAGAATGTTGCCCATATACATACATACATATACATACATATACTCACGCCTCTTTCCCGTAGGGGTAGGCAGAGACCACTTCATTCCACTTGCTACGATCCTTACATATTTGTTTCGCTTCGTCCACTTTCATTATTCCCTTCATACATGCTCTTTGGTTTAGGGTACTCTTGACCTGGCCTTTTTTCAAGACATCCCCGATTTGGTCTCGAAACGTCCGCCTAGGTCTACCCCTTCCAACACTTCCATTCACACTCGCCTTATACACTTTTTTCGTCAATCGTTCTTCATTCATTCTCTCGACATGGCCAAACCATCTCAGCATACCTTTCTCAATTTTTGTCACTACATCTTCTTTCAGACCACAAAGTTTCCTTATCTCACTATTTCTTATCCTGTCACTCAGTTTAACTCCTATCATACTTCTTAACGCTCTCATCTCAACTGCATTTATTCTGTTTTCATGTTTCTTCTGCCATACCCAACTGTCACTTCCGTACATGAGTGTCGGAACCAACACCCCCTCATGCACAGCCAAACGAGCCTTGTTAGACACCTTCCGACTGTTCATAAAGGAGTGCAAAGCTCTATTCACCCTGTTTCCTGCATTCACTCTTCTTTCAATATCACTCTTCTCTCACACTTTCCATCTCTTGTAAACTTTGATCCTAGATACACAAACTCAATCACCTGTTCAATTTGTTCATCTCCAATCACGATATTGCAGTCTGTCACTGCCTCATCTTTTTCAAACACCATCACTTTCGTCTTCTTTACATTCATCTTCATTCCCTTTCTAACAAAAGCTCCACTCATAGCAGTTACCATCTCCTGCAACTCCTCGGCCGAAGACGCAAGTAATACTTGGTCATCAGCAAAGAGAAAACATTTGACGAGTAGTTCATTAATTCTCAACCCACTTTCATTCTTTTTTAAATCTGCCAAGCAATTGTCCATGAACAGGTTAAAAAAGGCGAGAAAAATAATATGTGTAATTTTAGACCAGTTACATTAATACCAGTTATTTCAAAAATTTTCGAAAAGGCTATGCAATCTAAGATAGTGCAATATTTAAATTCAAGAAATCTATTTAGCAAACAACAATTTGGCTTTACAAAAGGTAGCTCCACAACACTGGCCTGTTTTTCACTAATAAAACAAGTAACAGAGGCAATTGACAAAAGGTTATCTGTAGCAGTAGTATTCCTTGATATGAGTAAAGCTTTCGATTTTGTTAATCATGAACGCCTATTAGATAAATTAAATAGATATGGTATAAGGGGGAATGCACATAAATGGTTTGAATCGTATCTAAAAGACAGAAAGCAATGTACTGAAATAACAAATATTATAAACAATAGAGAAATTTCTTATAGATCTGAATACAGAATCAATAGTTGCGGTGTACCACAAGGGAGTATTTTGGGTCCAAACTTATTTATAATATATATAAATGATTTGCCAAAAATTTTAAAACATGAGGGCATCATGTTCGCTGACGATACAACATTGCTAATAAAATCCTGCAAACAATATTTAAACGACGAGATTGAAAATGAAATTAAAAATGTGACGAAATGGTTGTATTGTAATAATTTACAGGTCAATCTAGAAAAAACTAAAATAATAAAATTTTATAAATCGACTAATAATAATGACAAACATTTAGAAATAAAAGTAAGCCCTATTAAATGCGTACCTTCTACTAAATTTCTAGGATTTATTTTAGATAGTAACTTAAATTGGAAAGATCACATAGATAATGTTTGTAATAAACTTAATAGGTTTGTATTTGCTCTGAGGAGGATAAAAAATATTGTTTCACTAGATGCCGCTGTAACAGCCTATCATGGATACGTTTCTTCAACATTAAGATATGGTTTAGTATTGTGGGGAAATTCAGTAGATTTAAACAAAGCATTCTTAATACAAAAAAAATGTATCAGAGCTATGGCAGGAGCTGATAGACTAGCACATTGTAGACCTCTTTTTAGAAAGTTTAAAATACTTCCTCTTGCTAGTCTATATATATTAGAATCGTGCCTATTTATAAAAAAATA
This sequence comes from Phengaris arion, assembly GCA_963565745.1. Lineage (NCBI taxonomy): Eukaryota > Metazoa > Arthropoda > Insecta > Lepidoptera > Lycaenidae > Phengaris > Phengaris arion. Next base: position 3,785,756 of record OY751446.1, on the reverse strand, counting down.
TACTGCGTTATTTGAAGATCAGAATTATAAACAAAATGCCAGATGTAAAAGAACCAGTAGTAAAAATATTACTATTCCAACACAGCGGTTAGCAATTCATAGCAAGAACGCATATTGCATGACTATTAAAATATACAATAATATACCCAATAGAATTAAAAATAATAATACTACATGCAATAAATTTAAAAACGAACTATTCACCTGGTTACTAGATAAAAGCTACTACACAACACAAGAGTTCTTTAATGATGTTATAGTTACCAAAAAATTCAAAAATATGTTTTAAATATTTATTTTATTCTGTTTTAAATTCTTTTTATTTTATTTTCTATATCTACATATTACAAATAAAATGACATAAATAATAATGATTGATTTGACATTGCTATAATAATTATTACTTAATTAATATAAGTTATTAAATATGATGATTTTGACATATTATAAATATTATTTAGATTTTATGATGATTAAGACAGATTTTAAATTTTGACTTATGAAAGGTTTTGGTGATATGATATAATTATTACAATTATTGTTTAAAAGTTTTTAATTTGCGTGATCTTTATTTATATTGTAAATATTTCCACGCCCTAGAGGCAGAAATTGTGACCTATATTGTATAACAACATCCTTGTATTACCAATTTCTTGGAAAATAAAATAATTCTTCTTCTTCTTCTTCTTCAAACAGCCACGGTGACGCTACACATCCCTGTCTAACACCTTTGTCGATATTAAACCATTCAGTGTATGCCCCATTTATCCTTACACAAGCACTAGAATCTCTATAAAGAGATTGCAATGCTCGTATGAGGATATTGCTCACTTCGTTCACGGACAATGCTGACCAACATTCATTCCTCACCACTCTATCATAAGCCTTTTTAAGATCCACGAACGTGCAATAGACCTTCTTGTTTTCGGCTATGCATCGTAATGAAAAGACCTGATCCGTACATCCCATTCCCTTTCTAAATCCCGCTTGTGCATCCCATAATTTTTCGACTGTTTCATTCACAACCCTTTCTATCAATACTTTCGCATACAATTTCCCGATGACGCTGAGAAGACTTATACCGCGGTAATTTATGCAGTCCTGCCGTGACCCTATTCCCTTAAATATCGGCGCATCTCGGCGGTAATTCTATCATACCCTGCAGCCTTACCTAATCTCATACTTTTCAACGCTTTCACTATTTCATCCATGCTTATCTTACTAACAGCCTCCGTGGTCCAGTGGTTAGAGCTTGGCTCTCGACTCGGAGGTCGTGGGTTCGATTCCCGCATTGGAACAAAAAAAATGTTGTTTCCAAGTTTGGTTAGGACAATTCAGGCTGATCACCTGATTGTCTGACAAGAAAGATGATCCATGCGTCGGATGGGCATGTAAAAAGTCGGACCTGCGCCTAATCTCTCGCCAGTCGTGTCGGTTATCCGTCCCACTGGGTTATGAGAGTAAAAGGAGGAGAGAGTGCTCTTGTGTACTGCGCACACACTTGGGCACTATAACATAACTCCTGCGTAGCTGGCCTGGTTTCAATGAAACAGGCCACCGTCACCGAAATCGGTGTGGGAGCTATTATTATTATCTTACTTTCATCAACATTTAAATTAGTTTCCATGGAAGATGCCGGATGTTGTACCTGCACTTCCTCTCTTTCAAACAAACTTTCAAAATACTCTTTCCATCTCTTTAACACACATTCTTCGCCTTTCATAATGCTCCCATCTTGACTCCTGATTGTACTCAGCTCCGAGGTAGAAGTTTTTCCTCTGACTGTTTTGATGGATTTCCAGAAAAATTTGATGTTTGACTGGAAATCTTCAGTTAGTCTCCTATCAAAATCATACTTTCATTCTTCTTTCTTTCTAGACACAAATTCTTTCGCTGCTGATTTCAATCTTTTATACTTCGTTCTTGCTTCCTTTATCTCATCATCCGTTGCCTTTTGAACTTTTTGGTTAGCTTTTGTTGCTAACCAATCCAACCACGCTTTCTTCTTTTTTTGTACAGCCCTTTGTACACTTTTATCCATCCACACATTATAGTTCTTTCTTCCTTTCCTTCTTTTTGCTACCCCGCATATCTCAATAGCAACATTCACGACCCCTTTCTTAAATATCTCCCATAAATCTTCAATCACACTTATCTCTTCTATGCTTTTAAAACTTTCTTTCAGTTTCTCTACATACTCGTCTTTCTTTTCTTTTTCTTGGAGATTTTCCACTTTTACTCTGTCCAGAACACTCGTAGGCTCGGCCCCTCGGTGTCGCCACCGTTTAAAGAGGCTACGCATTCGGGTTATGACCAGGAAGTGGTCTGTGTCGAGGCCTACACCGCGGTATGCCCGAGTGTCTAGCACTTTCTTCCTCAGTCTTTCATCCACAATTGCAAAATCAATTATACTTCTAGACTCACCCTCATCTCTTGTATACAAATGGATCTTTTTGTGGTCAAACATTGTGTTGGCCACGCAAAGATTCCATTCCAAGCATACTTCAAGCAGGCTTCTCTCGTTGTCATTCACTCTCTCGTCCCCAAACGTCCCCAGAACTCCTTCATACCGATCACGCTTTACTCCAACCCACCCATTAAAATCCCCTAACATCACGATCCGTTCATTTTCTCCGCATTTATTCAAGACCTCTCTCATGCTATCCCAAAATACCTCTCACTCTTGTTGGGCTTTTAATGACCCACCTCCGCGCAGATCCGTCAGTGCATAGACCCCAAGGATAAACAAGCGAGTGAGTCCGACTTTTAACCTAATCCAGAGGAGTCTTGGGCTTACACATTCATGCTCTATCACACATTCAACTATTCGAGAGGAAAGAATCACACCAACTCCCTGACAGCCTCGGCTGGTTTGGGGGACTCCCGACCAGTATGCCGTGTAGGGACCATGAACCGTGGTATCACATCCTTTCCTCTTGGTTTCGTTCACGCATAGAATATCTATGCATCGTTCATCCATCATCTGACATACCTCATCTACCTTACCATCCATTCCTCCTCTTACATTCAACGTAGCGAAGCGGCTCTCCATGGGCCGCTTTTCGCCCTCGCGAGAAACGAGACGTGATGGATGGCGAACCACATCGCCGCCATTTTGGTCAATCAAATTATTTTTGTGATTATCCATTGCGTTCCCACGCGTAGCAAGGGAAAGGTTTGTCCACCCTAGCAGAGCCCCGCATGCCAGGGTAAGGCTGGCCTAATTCTGGGTGCGCCCGGTCCCAGGGCAGTGTGGCACGCTAACGACTAGAGCTTGCCCCTAGCCATGCATCCATCCGCGCGGCAGACGTTGGATTGGCGGAGAGGGTAGGAATAGGGAAAGGGAAGGATAGGTGGTGTGAAAAGGAGGATTGGTAAGTTAGAGTAGGATATAGGTAACGTAGGATATTACCGTCCAGGAGGGCAAGGAATAGGACAGTAATAGCTAGGGAAGCCGGGGTCGCATACCCGTATACCATTCCACAACTACCGGACAGGTAGTTGGGATGAGCATCCCATGACAGAATAACTTAATATGTAACTTAATATGTAAATAACTAAAACTTAATTTCCATGGTTTGTCAATAAACTAATGACTAATGAGCTGACATTGCAACTAATAACAGAGTCAGGGAATAATTATATCCTCTATAGCCAGAATTCGTTCGATACGAAGTTTCTAGTGATAAGATGTGGATGAGTCAAAACTCAAAACACACAGTTGGCAATGTGACGCATTATCACCATCGGGGGGTCTCGCTACTGGGGATCGATAGACTCCCGCAGGGTCCGTTTGAAGTTTGAATACCATGTCACAATACTTGTTCACTCATTTACAGGATGTAGGATATGGCTACCCGCAGATTTTGAAGTGTTTTGTTTTTCTTTTTTTTTTTAAACAAAAAACTCCATGATAGTTTTATCCTGTCTTTACTTAGTTAAAATCCGATGAAAAGAGCTAGGTTGACATTAAAGACTGAATGTGAAGTTAGTGTCATGCAGCGCATCATGAAACTAACTTCCCACTTGTCTAGATTCGTTGACAGAAGTTAAATTATGATACGCAACAGTATAATTTAACGTCTATCAACTTCGGCACTTCTTAATGGAGTTTAGCAATGTTATAGAAAGTTAGTAAGTTATTTTAAACTTGTAAGTGCTTTCAGGTTGGTTAGATTTAAACTCAGTTTTACTTAGATTTTTTTTTTATTGTTTCAGGTAATTTTCAAACGTTCCTGACGTCTTTCTTCTTCTTCTTTTATTATTGGCTACCTAAACGATATGTTGTGTGAAATGTTTTTATAAAAGTGCCAGAATGCTGTATTACTGATGCGGTGGTAAGTGTTTAACATCTGTAATGTATCCAGTAACTATTATCATAACTTTCTGCAGAGGGATTGGCTTGAGTGACGTATTAAGGGATTCTAAAAATACATTAGACAGAATTATTATTGCAGGATCAATTTCAACTTGGTATAATACTGCTTAGCGAGCATTTCACGGGTGATTGGTAACAATTTGACTGAGCGATAATGTAGATCCCGCAAAGTACAAACTCTAATATTTAGCTTTTATTACTTGAAATTTTTGTTGCAAATAAGTTTATATACTCAGATGTCATACAGTTTATAATATTGCTTCCATGTATGAGGGAGAGGGTGACAAATGACAGTCGAAAAATCTACATATTTAGTTTGGTTTTGCAACTAGCATCATCACAACAACTGGATAGCAGTGGCGAAGGGTCTTAAAAAACTCCATTCTTATCGGCTTCCCTTTCAGATTACCTCATGAACCTCCAGCCAAAGCTGGCATATGGAAAACAATAATGTCTTATACAAGTCAGGTCGGATAAGCGATAGCGCGATGTAGACCAACTCGAGCGACATCTATGCGCTACACGATGCAACTTTGACACGAATATTGGAATCTCAGATCTCTTTATAAGCCGATATATTCGGAGTTATGGTGGGAGATCATAGGAACCTTATCTCGTTAGAAATAAAGTTGAAATTCAAACTTATATGCCGAAATATTCGCAGTTCTATCATGAGAGAGAAAGAACCTTATTTTTTTAGAAATAAAGATGAAATTCAAACTTAGGTATATGTCTAAATATTCGGAGTTATGGGAGATCATATGAGCCTTATTTTGGTAACAATAAAGTTGAAATTCAAACTTGTTTTTAATAGCCAGCTGGAAAACTAAAGAACTATATTAATAATATGATTTGTCCGATGACAGTTCGAAGTAATTAAGGGATATTTTTCTGTGACATTAACCCGCAATTTTGTAGCTTTCACCAATGAGGAGCCGTTATTAGGTAATATCACGTGCATGACAGATAACAAAAAAATTGCATAAATGAATAGTGCTCTTAATTATGAGTAACTTCTCAGAAGAAACGGTACCTATATTAAAAGTCAATATTTTCAAAGGTATAGTGAAAATTTTGCAAATAGACGAGGAATGAAATAAAATGTCGAGGTAAAAACTGTCCCCACTTAATCGGCCCTACTATTAGAGTTGTTTGGTTCCATTTTGACATTTGAGGTATTTGAGTAACTTTTACTTGTATGAAGATTTGTTCTTTCAAATGTACGACATAGCTCATCCATAGTTTATCTGTCCATCCGATCATTGCTATTTAGGGCCAGTTTCGCAGTCGCCTATTAAGTGTCGAATAGCTTATCCGGAAGTTTGTCTCTGTCACTCAGTATAAAGTAAGTAGCGACAAAACTTCCCCAAAAGCTATTCGACACTTATTAGGCGATTGTAAAACAGGCCCTTAGTTAATATACTATCTAGATTCTAGTATAATTAACAAACAATTACATCTTCTGTCTGTATGTCACAGATGATATTAGCGTCACATTTCTAGGTTACATTTGAATTATTATGCGCTTGATATGACTACAAATCAATGGACTAGTTAGGTCTTTGTGCCTGTATAATATTGTAATTGTTTACTTAACAGTGGCGTGGGGTTCCTATAACTCCATTCCTGTCGGCGTACCTACCCAATACCTATTAAACAGGCTAGGGCTTCCCTATGAAGGAGAACCGGCCTTCGCCACTGTTACTTATTACATTTACACTGATGTAATGTATAGTTAATATACATTGCATCAATGTAGAGTGTAGACATTTTACATACTTATATTTACATCTGTGTTACATAGGCAACATATGGTTTAAATGAAGATACGATATTTGACAAAATAGGTAGTTAATTACTTAGGAAACTTTGACTACATAATATGTAAAAGATGAACTTCACTTACCTTACCATAGTCTTCTGTCTTCAAGAGCGAATCACTGGTATAAAATCTCAGACTTTTTCCTCTAAGACACAGATTACTCAATTACGTAAGCCAAGCTCTTATGGTATAATGAAATAATTTGTGTGGCCTTTAGTCTAGAATCTAGATTCTGATAAACACCTCGCTCGGGTTTCGTAACAAAGGTCGTTTTTTGCTTCCAAGTTCCACTAATCGCTTGTCATACTTCTGACAGACAGGCTAATCCCTAATCCTAATGAAAATACTTGAAAAGATTTCCCAAGTGGCAATTTACACCGAGACGCGACGCGGCGCCGCATTTTTTAACCGACTTCCAAAAAAAGGAGGCGGTTACACGATAGCGATACAAAAAACTCAATTTACTACACAAAGATGCGCGCCGCAGTACGCTGCAGATCGACATTAGAACTCTAGCAATGATACAACATATTATATCTTCTTGTGCGGTGAATCGCTATCTTAATAATGCTGCGCATTTCGATGTGAACGAACCGACTGTGAAGTCTCTAGACGCTTGTTTTATTTGTTGAAAATATTATTTAGGACCAAAATAATTTTATCATTTGAATTGTGAAACTCTTTTATCGATTGTGTTTCGCTCATGAGTCATGGAGCTTATAAATTCTATATAAGATCCATGGTTTCGCTTCGCTGGTGTTGATAGGTGGCAGTATTCGGTATTTCTTTTTATCAGGCGATCCGTATACTCATTCCCCTCCAAAATGTCCAAAAACACATCAATCTAAATATATTACGTACTTACCCTTTATATTACCAATTAATAAATAGTTTACCCTTTTCTTAACTAACACATTTTAATAGTTAGATTTAAGTGGGTTTTCAAAACTATAAGAGGGTATAAGGCTTACTACTATAGGGTAGTAGTACTATTATAGGGTATGCATCTTTCATATTTGGAGTGGTAGAGAATTCCCCTTTCTATGCCCGGTAGACAGCATAATGACAATTGACAATACTGCACAGTTCGGCCACAGTTTACAGACCACAGTAGACGTATACGGTATACAGTACTACTGCATCTTCATACTAAACTGCCCCAATCGGCGGACGCACACATACTAAATATGTGTACTTTGACCGAACTGTGTAGTTTTATGGGTGTGGTGTGTAGCGGGCATAAAAGGGGTTTTGGAGGGTGTGTTTGTCTGTCCCAACAACCTATCTAACTCCTAGTTGTTACATGTTTGATTGCGGAAGCTATGTCACGTGGACCCTACACTACTGCGAATCGGACATCAGAGTCAATAAACTTTATAACCACTCAATCGAAAATGAACACATCTACAACGACATAAAGCCTATGTACGTTCCCGTCAGATGATGCCATCATTCAATCAAAATTAAAGTGTAACGCAACGACATACAGTCCATATTAGAGTACGATTTGCGGTGCCACCACGTTATGTAAATGTACACAGCTGGACCACCTAGCCTACGCCAATGGAAAATTAACCGTAATTATATGATCATAGGGTGTAAAATAGTTTGGTGCTACTAAATTCGCTTGCTATCTAGTTGCATGTTGTCTAGCGTTATCAGTGTTTACGTTATCTACGGCAATTGCGTCGTTAACTCGCGGGAATATTGTTTAATTTAACAATAAAGGTTAAGTTACTCAAATTGGTCCTTATGACATCAAAGTGGTGACCTGATGATGTGGATCCATGAGGAATCGAGGCAACTCCTCGAAATTTATATGGACACATATGTTGATTACGAAATTTCTCCGAAGTAGTCCAGGCATATGCTACCAAAAAGTAACATTTTGCACCAAGGTATGCCAGGGCATCCAAAAGTACTGGACAGAACTCTAGAGTCCTTATAGATACATGTTGGGGATTCCGGCGTTGTTTAAAGAACTGCAAGCATATGTCATCATACCACTTACATTTATCATCATCATCACCACCATCTTCACACGAAACACCAACATATTATTATGATGACATAGGTACTAACTACTCATCAGAGTTTTGTGGACCGATATTCATGATATCATCGCCGACTATAACAATAGATAATAATAATTATTTAATTATATAGTATCTAATCATTATCATCACTGGTGATTATTCAGTAGGTCCGCAGATCGGTAATCCTTATTTGGGGAAATACCACGACCTCTCAGAAAACTGGCATGAAATAAATAGAAACTCAAGCGAGTTTGTTTTGCCGAGAGAGTGAGAATAGCGGAGGCTTTTTTGTATTACTTTCTATGTATTTGTGTACTTTATATGTAGAACTTTCTTTATATGTGTTCATAATAATATAGATAATATATTTATGTAACTAAGAAGAGAGAAATATTATTTTTAAACAAAAAAAAATGAAACCGACTTCGATGTAAGTAAAAATGTTAAAAAAAGTATGAAATAAAAGTTATTTTCTAAATAATTCCCCTTTAAATTCGGCTAATGTTTACATCATTTCTAATTTCTATTTCACGACAGTTTCAATATTATACAATGCTTACAATAATTACGACCAATTAACGTAACCCACATAACGAACCAAGCTATATTCGTACAGAGGTCAACCTTTTCCGGTTACTTTCCCACTCAGAATTTGAATGGAAGTTTTGCGTGATAGGGTAAAATGGTGAAAAATAAATACAAAATAACTCGACTCTTGATTTGAAAACGTCAATGTTGAAACATGGAAACGAGGTAGATGTGAGCCATACTTTGGCACGAATGAGCCGGCTCGACCGGAGATATAGCACGGTCTCACAGGAAACCGGAGGCCCAGTGGGGTTTGGGGATTTTAAGGACCAGCGGCGCGAGTGCGCAACACCAGAGGATTTACAAGAGTGTAACTCGTCTGTAGGTCGATTCTGCTAATTAAATGTTACAATAATACAGTTTCGATGCAGTCTCGATATGTTAAAACAGCAAAATAGTTTTCTAATAAACGTCAAACCAACGTTTAACGCGTTTTGATTGGTCCAAACTCCAAAAAGTCAGTTTATTGATATCACGAGGATTCATAGTAAAGTTGATAGTAAATTGAAAGTCTTAAGTTAAATACGAGATATACGAGAATTGGGATTCTGGTGTTGTGAGACTCCATGGACAGGCGATCCGTCTGCTCGTTTCCTGGTCCATTTCATGAACTAAAAAAATCATAATAACACCGACTACGAACATCTCCATTGCTGATACAAGCACAAATAATCGACAGCAAAGTATTCGTAACTTTAACGTTATCGAATGATAATATTAATTAAATTGAATGCTATGGGATTTCCTATTTGATTATATAATATTATCTCGTCCATCTTTTTCACTGGTTTGTCGTAATTTTGCAGCGCAACACTGACCACTATATTTCCAAATGTTCAACTCGTAGTAAGGAGGCTTGGCCCTCGACTCGGAGGTCGTGGGTTCGATTCCCGCATTGGAACAACAAAAAATGTTGTTTCCAAGTTTGGTTAGGACAAAGCACCTGATTGTCTGACAAGAATGATGATCCATGCGTCGGATGGGCATCTAAACAGTCGGACCTGCGCCTGATCTCTTGCCAGTCGTGTCGTTTATCCGTCCCACTGGGTTATGAGAGTGCTCTTGCGTACTGCGCACACACTTGGACGCTATAAAATTACTCCTGCGTAACTGGCCTGGTTTCAATGAAACCGGCTACCGAAATCGGTGTGGGGGAGTTGTACTCTATATGATAAGGGCCCTACGCCAGAGACTCCAGTCAATACTCAATAGATGTATCATGCAACTAACCGCTCAAATCTATTAACAGGTTTCAGCAGAGAATGGATGCGACAAAGCAACAACCAATTGGTGTGAAGTGCACCGCACAAGGTCGGTCACGGCTAATTATATCGAGCTGGGAATAATCTGGGAAAAATAAACGTAAACAACGAGACATCTCAGCATAGTTATTAGGGTATTAAGGCTGCGATGCGAATTCGCAATTAGTCATGTGGGAGCCCTTATGAAGCATTTTCAAATCTCCTTTCATAGATCTATGTCTTCTTTATCGTGCTTTATTGTGAGTTGTGACTGTAGCAGACTGATGCCCAGTTTCAGAGTTGAATTTGTCGGTAGTTTGTCTATTCACTAGCTCTATTGATTCATTTGGTTCGATATCAAGTTTGTGAGGATTGATGGATGGATGGGTGGATGGATGTTTGTTACTCTTTCACGAAGAAACTACTGAACGGATTTCGATGAAATTTGGTATTGTAGTAGTTCAGGCTCTGGAGTAAAACATATAATACTTTTTACCCCGTAAAAGTACAGTGTTCCCGTGGGATACTGTATTTACGCGAGCGGAGCCGCGGGCAACAGCTAGTATAATATAAACTAAGCTTAACTTAACTGACTAATGTACTCATACTAATTACTAGGGTGGTCAATATGCCAATGTCGTCATATAACTCATAGCTACTGAATTACTGATAGATGTCGCTGACACAGAAAAGAGTTAAAAAAAATTACAGAAAAATATTTATTAGTAAATAGTTTTACTACTAGGTAGTGGTAGGGCACCACCACCATACCTGTAATGGCTGATAACTGAGTCGGTGTCAAGATATTCCCCGATGTAACAAAAAGTTAGACAGGAGAATGCGTGATGGGCCAATGCGTTTTGAAAGTGCTGATGCTGATGAAACCCTCTCAGACGCAACGATCAGGAAGCATTACGGTCTGCTACTCAGCACTCGGTACTTACTGCCCACGTGCGTCCAGTTATGTAACGCGCATGTGTTAGTACGTGCATTCGATCACGTTACGCGCGTCAATAGCTGCAAAGTCTACTTTCTGTGTTCATTGCTCAGTGCAAATTGACGATATGGCTATCTATATGTATAGGGTATGGATAGGTGGCTATATAGCCACCTTTATAGAACCTATGTCCAAATAAAATTATACCACGGTCCCACCACATTTTCGCCTTGGAGCGAGAGTCGACGAAGTGCCAAAACGCTACAGTCCTTGCTGAATCCAGTACCAATGCTTTCTGCAATTCTTTCTCGCTAATTTTATTTCTCTGTGCGTGCGCACGATTCAACGGCGGTGTTAAGCGATTTTCAGCTTAAGCCTGGTCGAGCTGGCCTCATTCTTGATACTACCTAATAAAATAATTTCGATTTAATAATAATAATAATAATAAAACATTTATTCGACAAAATAAGACATTACATTACATACATAGATTTACGCTATAAGACACAATAACATGAAACGCAATAACAAAAACAGAAATAAGTATTATATAATAGTATTTTGCTTTGTTTTTTGTTTAATGAGTAGGTACCTGCTAAAATTTAATGCACGCCAAGATGCGTGCGGATAGGAAGGTAGGCAGCGTAATGTGAAATGTCCTATTGCCGAAATGGAATTTCAATTCTCGCGTCGTGTCGACAGCTGGTGAACGACCCGATATGAGTGTGGATACCTGGAAAACATTTTGTAGTTTCATGACTATTGTATGAGGAATCTGGAACACCGTCTGTATAGGGTGCTGTGCCCCCTGGTAACCCTTTACGCGTGTTACCAATTAGTCACAGTTCCTCTTGTCTCTAATGATGTGTACGTGTGTCGCTGTTCTTTGTGATTAACACAAAGTGCTGTTCAGGGTGTTCTAGTAAGCATGACACATTGGAGAAGTATTTCCTTTGTGGGATACTTTAAAAGTGTCTAGAGAACAGGTGGTTAATAAACCAAAGCCATTTAAAGCCACATAAAAACCATGTTAAGAAAAAAAAAACATGTTAAGAATAAAAATAAACATATACAAGTACAGGTCCAGATGAATCACGAAGCCGCTAAAGGTTGTTTCATAAATAATTTGATTTTTTTTTTACCAACTGTTAATGTTACATTCGTTAGTCTAAATACATGATATTATTCTTCTCTTTCATTAATACGAAGAACGAAAGGGATAACATGATATTTTGTTGGTGTGATCGACAGTGTTCTTAATACTACTTAGCTATTTGTATTCATCATCATCATCTCGCTTACTGCTTGACAATGACGGGGTTACTTATTTTTATTAATTATCTGTGTAATCTTTTTAGTTAGTTTTACTTTGCAATTCAAATGCAAGAGTTCAAATTTCGAATTGCATCGAGATTCGAGCTGCGTAGTGCAGCGCGCTCTAGCTATTAAAAATGTATCTTCAAAAAATGCAGCGCAGCATCGAGTCGCGTCTCGGTGTGAGCTGACGGCTGACGCTTATGGTTGCTAGTTGCGACAGAGTGCACGTGCGGTGACCTTGTTTACCTGGACCGTTACCGTAGCCGACTCACACCACACTCCATAGACAACTGACTCATACTTATGGCAATACTAACAATAGAATATAGGGCATAAAGGGCTGAATAAGATTGTGAAGAAACTGGGAAAGGTCCGGTTGCCCAAGCTGGAACAATTTGCAACTATGTTTTCGTTACTTTATCGAAAGAGAATTGTGTGAAAATTATGACAGAGCCCATACAATTGATATTCGATAACGCGTACCGTACGATTCACGTTGTTGTCTATTGTTCCTGCTTGGCCTACAGCCACACATTGTACATAATGTTATGCTAAAACAAACTGTTGTATAACTAAACAGCTCTATATGCGTAAATAATTTTCGTTTGCAAACAGAAAAATACGTTACATACAGAAGATAAAGTATAGTGTAATCTTTACTACTTCACAGAATCGCTTGTAATATTCTTAGGCCTGGATTATATTGTGGTCCGGAATCCGACGGCCGAATCGACACTTGTGTGTTCGATTTACAACTCTATTGTATTAGCGCAGAATTCTATTTTCAATGCTCTGAATTTTCTCCGGCCTTACGATTACGCTGCTTGAAATCTTAGCATTGCCTGCATTTAATTTACCAAGTTTTTAGATGTTATTGCGGGCTTTACTTTTGAACATCTGTATTTGCCTACATCTATCTGTAGTCTGTACCAAGTAGCGCTTACTTATATCAATTTGTAAGTAGGTGTGGGTACATTACTAAACACGTGCGTCATCGCGTTCGTTATATCTAAATTGATTGTTTATTGGTACTTAGGGGCCATACTATTACTTCATAGAATGTTCTAAATATACCTAGATTAGCTAGAAAAAAACCCGTTCAAGTGCGTGTCGGACTTGCGCACGGAGGGTCCTTACAAAACGGAAAAAAAATTCACTTTTGTTGTATGGGAGACACCATATTTATTTTCTTGGGATTCATGGGATACGACCTGGTGAAAGACGGACAGACAGCGGAGTCTTAGTAAAAGTGTCCCGTTTTACCCTTTGGGTACGGAAACGTAATAAGTTAAAAGATCTCTACGGGTTTATATGTGCAGATTTCGTTGTTTAGTTACAGGCTACAATGCTACATCATATTAAACAGTCAGTGTAAATTTTGTACTTAACCCCTACATCTCCCGCGATGTCTTCATTTTCATAGTGGTGGTAACCGTCGCCCAAGGACAATCGCAAGCCCAGAGGAGTTACTCTTGTAACTCTTCTGGTGTTGCGCACTTGCGTTCCTGGTCCTTGAAATCCCTATCCGCCCTTGGGCCTCCGGTAACCTCACTCACTCGGCGAAACACAATGCAAGCGTTATTTCACGTCGGTTTTCTGTGAGGCCGTGGTATTCATTCGTTCGAGCCGTTCCATTCGTGACGACGTCGCGCATGACTCTACCACGTTCATGACATTATACCCTTTTATTATTTTTTATATACCCTACCTATATATTATATAATAACCTTTTATTTTATTATGACATCACCCTTCTACGGCGAAGCCGTATTAAGGGAAGCTGAAGGGTTGTATGTATGTATGTTTGTTCCACCGTAGTGCCTAAACTACTGGTCCGATTTTAATAACTGAGGTGTCAATAGATTCGTAATAATAGCCCGGGTAACATAGGCTATATTATAATTTACGTAGTCGGGTTATAGTTTTTTTTATAAATTTTAGTTATTAAATGTCTCTTCATGCCCCATCATATTATGACAAAAATCACGACACACAAGTAGTTTAAAGCCGCTATCGGAAATCCTCTCAGAGTAACGCTTTCAATCTAAACTAATTTGATCTACGATTCCAGTACAAATTGAATCTAGACTAAACAGCATACGGCTAGACCTAAGTCGCTAGTACAGAGTACTGTTACTTATTCTGTGCCTAACTGGACCAGATTTACACAGAGATGTTTGGTAAGCGAGAGTACATTGCATCTGTAATTCTGGAGTAAGTAAATATATACTGTTACTATTGACCATTCAACACAGACATCCTTGAAAGTTACGGCCGAAATTCTGTAACACTTATCAAAATGATGAGCCCTCCTATTCACAGGATGTCGCTGTCTCTTGTAGCCAAAATGAAAAGGACGGCATGTGACTTAAGCGTCATTTAATTAAACTATCGTTTCAGTATTCGGCCGTTAGTCACGTAGAGTTATTATGATGTAGTGAATACCTATTAATGGCGTGAAGTTCCTTATATAACTCCATTCCTATCGGCTTCACTTACCACTTACCTTTTGAAGACCCTCATTAAATCCCTACTTATTATACAGGCTAGGGCTTCCTTATGATGGAGAACCAGCCTGCGCCACTGGTAGGCATCTATTAAATAATGTCATACCAAAGTTCTCTTCCTATGGGGATAAAACGCAATTATTATATGCAACATAGAATAAAAGCCGAGCGGACAACATAGAATAGGAGCGGAGCTATGGCCAAAAACAAATACAGAAACAATTCTTACCCAAAAAAAAAAAAATTAGAACGTGTGACCTACGGAACCCTAGAAACTTCAACTTTGAGTGCTGAGTGCCTGTCAAAAGTGCTTTGCACGTAGGATGTAAATCAACACGTTTTCCCAAGTCCCACACACGAGGTTTCCGCATTACTATTAGGTTGATGAGTAAATAACCACCTTTTGTGTTTAACACCTCCATGGTTGACTGGCTCGTCGCGGGCTTCTTCAATCTTCCAGTGAAGAAATAACATTTTTAACTCTACCAATACATAGATTGTGCTGTCTGAGCAATGTACTTGTAGTAAAGTTATATTATATTTCACAGTGCAGGAAGACTCATAGCCTACTGCGAGCATAAGGTTCTGTATAATGCCAGTGACCTTGAGCGTCAAGTCCCATACTAATTTTGTAGGCGACAAGGGCTTATGGCGCCGACCGGAGAGTATTAAAATCGAATAAAAAATCGTTACAAATATATAAGACAAAATTTGCAAAAACTAAAACTACTTTCCCCTGAGTCTTGTGTGACTTGTCGAAGAAGAGATACAAGGTTTTAACTTATATTTTTAAATCAATTTTAAATAAAAATTTCAATTTATAAAAAGACAGACCTCGGCTAAATTTAATGCAAATTAACATATTGTTTATATGCATATTACACCGGCATATTTAGCGGAACACAAAAAAAGGTCCATAATTAAAATAATATGGTTTTATTTTAAAATCTACTTACTACACTTCTTTTGTTATTTAAAGTTTCATTTGTTTTACTTAAAATGAGATCACATTAAGAACAGATTTTGCGAGTAAAGGCTATTTGTGAAAATTGGTACATTTTTGAACTTTTCATGTAACCGGGAAAAGTGAAAATTAATATTAAAATAACAATTAATTAAATTAGAAAAATGGTGATTAATATCGCGTATTTCCTCCACGTGCTCTTATTAAAGTTTCTACCCGTCTAGGCATACTGAGAATGATGTTATCGATGGTCTCCTGGGATAGTCTCCGCCATTCCTCAACTACGGCGATTCGCAGTTCACTCACGTTGGCAGGAGCTGGAATTCTGGACTTAACTTTTCTTTTCAGCAAGTCCCAAACGTGCTCTATTGGGTTCATATCCGGTGATCTCGCCGGCCACTCCATAACAGTGATATTCATATCATTAAGATAAGCTTGAGTTACCCGAGCGGTATGCGGCCGAGCATTATCCTGCATAAAAACAAAATCGTCACCGATATATGGGGCAAACGGTACGACATTTTCTTCTAAAACTTCTCTGATATAGCGGTCTGCAGTCAGACTCCCTCTGTCAATCACTACCAAGTCTGTGCGAGCTCCCAAACAAATGCCCGCCCAAACAATTATTGATCCACCACCGTATGCAACTGTAGTTTCAAAATTTGTCTGAATGTATCGTTCTCCTTTGCGTCTGTATATTCTTTGCCTGCCGTCAATTTGATTTAAGAGAATTCTGCACTCATCACTAAACAATACCTTACTCCATTGGTCCGTGTTCCACAGTCGATGTTCCTGAGCAAAAGTTAACCTGTTTCTACGATGATTTACCTCGAGCCTTGGAGCCTTGGCGGGCACAAATGAACCCAAACCAGCTTCTTCGAACCTTCTTCGTACCGTACGCTCACTTACGGTTACACCCCGCACTGCTTCTAACTCATGTCGGGCTTGGACGGCCGTCAAACGGGGGTTCCTACGTACACGAAGCCGAATGAAACGATCATCCCTACTCGAAGTGCGTCTTTTTCTGCCTTGCCCTGCTCTTCTCACATAAGTACCGGTCTCCCTGAACCGTTGGATACTGCGATGGATCGTTGAAACTGGTCGACGAAGATCTCTGGATATCACTCTGTAGGTTTGACCATTTCTTCGCATTTCGAGTGCCCTGGCAATCTCCGTTGGGGCTAAGTCAGGCATAATTCAGTCCTCAACTCCAAAAAGATACGCGATTAAAAAAAAACTAACAAAAAACAGTATTTCATTGAAATTTTAAATCAAACTCAGAAGGAAGAAATACTCGAAGTTCGCTCCAGATAAGGTGTATGTGAATAAAATTAAAACAATTGCATAAAATGTGATTATCAGTTGTTTTCTTAATTTGAAAATATTTCGTTTTTAAATTAAATGACGTATAAACCAGCCAGCAACCTTATATTATGATACTGATATCAAACCTTTATTTTATGTTCCGCTAAATATGTGTGTGTGGTGTGTGGTGTGTCCGCCGGTGTGTGTATTTTTTTGGGATTTTTCAATACGACCATGACTAAGAAAAAATTTTTCAAAGAACTCCAATTTTCAGTTCTATCCAGCGCACAACACCTTAACGTCTTCACACAGAGGCTCTCCATGCATCTCTCTCATCTCCCCTCTTGATGGTTCTGCCACAGTACTTTAGTCGATATAGTAGGACGATAACTACAATCATTATAAAAAACTATAACCCGACTACGTAAATTATATAACCTTTGTTACCCGGCTATTCTTACGAATCTATTGACGCCTCATTTATTAAAAACGGACCAGTATTTTAGGCCCTACAGTGCAGGTGGAACAAATTCTCCTTTTTCTCCTTTTGGCTTCGCCATAGTCGGGTACAAAACGTCCTGCAGCCATATCTCTCTTGGCAACCTTAAGCAGAGATTTACCAAACGGGTAGGCTTTTAGCGTGCGTTCCGTTCGGCCTGACGCTGACATAGGTAACTAGAGTACGGATATACATACATTCGCGTGAATAAATGCATGATTTATATTATATAAACGTTTAGCGTTATAAAACGAACTTAAAATTATAGTTTAAGACTATCTGATGCCCGCAACTTTGTTTGTATAGAACTAACGAATAGGAACCATATTTTTTAAACGGAACTCTAAGATAATGTAGCCTATGTTAACTTATAACATCAGCTATCTGCCGGTGAAAGTCCCGTGAAAATCGGTCCAGCCGTTTCAGAGATTAGCCGAAACTAACCGACAGACCGAGAGACAAAAATTTTAAAAATATATATTTTTTATTTTAAGTCCCGTATATATTTTCATACAGGCGTGTGGCGTAATTAATGGATAATCCTTCACCTGCATCTGGATAATATCATAACGGATCAGAAAAATACAATTCATGTTTAGTAAAAGTATCACGGTTTTTTAGCTATCGGCAATTTTTTAAAAATTATAAAAAATGAATGAGATTGTAAAAAGGTATAACAGATAGTATTTAACCCTTAGATTTCAAAGTGATTACCTAATGACTTTGATGAAGGCCTATTTTCCTAAAAACATACGTCTCAGAAAATATTTTAATTATTTTTTTTATATTAATTATAATATCTTTTTCAATATCACATTATACATTTTATAATAAGGACAAAGCAAAGCTATTCAACTCGTAGAAAAATTCCCACCGAAAGACCCAGACCCATTGACAAAATACTATGGAGTGACGAATCTTCTTGTAAAAAAGACGGCTATTTTAATATGCATAATTTGCACAGTTGGCAGCTGACTAACCCACATTTAGTTAGAGAAGATAGATCCCAGTACCAATTTAAAATAAATCTGTGGTCTGGTATCCTTAATGCTGAAGTCATCGGCCCGTTCGAGCTGCCAGACACGTTAACCGCCGAGAGATATCTAAATTTTTTACAAAATGATCTCCCTGGAATTTTGGAGGACGTGACCTTGGAGAATAGAAGAGACATGTGGCTGCAGCACGATGGCTGTCCTGCACATTATGCCCGTAACGTTCGCGAATATTTAGACGCGACATTCCCCCAAAGATGGATTGGCCGTTTGGGATATTTTCTTTGGCCTCCAAGATCACCAGACTTTAACCCTCTGGGTTTTTTTTTATTGGGGTTGTATAAAGGAGAAGGTGTACAAAAAACCAGTCACATTAGTGGTAGATTTACGCGAAAGAATATTTGCCGCTGCTCGAGAAATTAAGGAGGCAGGCCACGCGCAACGAATAAAACAATCGTTTATTAGGAGGTGCAGGGCCTGCAATAGAGCTCGGGGTGGTCATTTTGAACACTTGTTATAAAAGTGAATAATAAACTGTGCAAAGATCTTTTCTTTCAACTCCTTTAAATTTAATTCATAAATGAATAAAATAATTTTAAAATAAAATTTTAATGAAACCTGTCATTAAGACAATAAATGGGCTCTTTTTTTATAAATTATGAAAATTCTTTGAAACCGAAGGATTAAATACCATCTGTTATACCTTTTTACAATCTCAATTGAATAGGCTAATTATTTGTAAGTTGGTCAGTTAAGTCCCCATACATTTTTATTACGATATGAGCGATCAAACAAGAAGAAAAAATGATTTGAAAGAAAAAAATATATTTTCGATTGCATTTGTAAAAAAAAATTAGGCAACAGCACAAAAGTGACATGATACATTTGATAATACAACTATTCAAGTATAATAAATAAAAATCTGATAGCGATAATTCTTGTTTTTGCGACTGTGGCAACAAAATTAGTGAGCAAGGTTGTCATTTTTATAATTTTTAAAAAATGGCCGATAACTAAAAAACCATGATACTTTTACTAAACATGAATTGTATTTTTCTGATCCGTTATGATATTCTCCAGCTGCAGGTGAAGGATTATCCATTAATTACGCCACACCCTGTATATGCGTTTAGTGACACGCTGTTAATTTAAAATTACAAACAGACACTTCAATTTTATTTGTTTGTAAAAGTAATTTGCTAGCCTTAGCTTTTAATTGCTTAGTAGGTAGTATAGCAAATAATTTAAGTGGCTCTCAGAGACTTGAAGAATTAATGCTCTATAATCGGATTAAGGCTCGATCTGCATCATCTGGAATTTCGACCGGAAAAAACAGCGCTGAAAATAGAACTCTGTGCTAATACAATAGAGTTGAAAATCGAACACCGTCGACGCTAGTGTGTTCGATTTTCAGCTCTATTGTATTAGCGCAGAGTTCTATTTTCATCGCTGTTTTTTTTCTGGCCGGAGAGATTCCGGATGATATATTCCCGATCCTATGCAGCCTGAAATAAACGGAATTTAATTTAATAGTCCAAACCAAAGCTTTTTGAAAGGACAATTGAAAACTGAAAACAAAAAGTCGCTTAAAAATATATTTACATACTATAAGGTGTCTTGGCAATAAATACCCTTTTCCGAAAAGTTGTCCGTCCGTCATTTCAGCCTGAGCGGATTCGAGCACACACACGAAAAAATCGCATCAGTTCGTTCTGGTTTGCCGCGAGCTACGGTCGTGTTCATTAATTGTAAACTCACTACGCTTGTACACGATACACGCCCGCACGGCCGCGGCTCGGGCGAGAACTGAAGCGATTTGTCACACATGGTCCGTTCAGTCCAGAATTAATGTTTTGATTTCTTAGGTTTACGCGAATATTGTTCATATTGTTCACGGGAGGAACAGTCCTCCCGTGACCACGGCTGTCGGAAAGTAGCCGAAACGTCGGGAAAAAGAAAAGTGCACCGCGACACAATCCGTAAGTGTTTAAAACAACAGAATTAATGTTGCCAACTTAATTATTTTACAAAGTATTACTACTAAATTAAGGAATTTATGCTCCGCTTAGTAGTAATTAAGTTGTTTTAGTAGGAAAAAGCCAGACAGTAATCATATGTAAAATGGCCTAGGTTAGGCACAAAAAAAATCTTATTTTCTTTTTAAACCTTATCATAATAATACATCGTAGCATTCGTCCGTAATTTTCTTAGATGTACACGTTTAATTACTATAATTATACGAAATATTTCCTGGTATCTTTTAATTTAACGATAAAATTTATAATATAATAATTCAATAAAAAATAAAATTTTAATAAAAAATGCAGTGGTTTTTTGGGGTCTTCAGGGATTCTTAAGTTGTGTAGCTTTTTTGATAGTTTTCAGGATTCTTTTAGTAGTTTTTAGTAAAAATCGACGCGAGTTTAGTAGTTTCGCAAGAACAGAGCTGGCAACACTGGAACGAATCGCTTCAGTCCATCCGGCCGACTGATCTCGAAATTGCACACAGACGATACGGCCGAACCGCATATGGGGCCTCCAATACCAGGGATATACCAGGTAGATTCAAACATTCCTTTCAGCACACGCATGTTTTCGCAATGTGTATTTTTGCCAACCCTAGTGTGATATATAAATGTGTCAGCGGGGTCAGTGAACTTGACTCTGAAATAACTGACGCGTAATTGAACAGTTTTTGTTTATATCGTTTGCAAAATGGATACTATTGCATTGTATTTATTTTATGCGCATATACATAACATTATCGTAGGGTCAAGGTCGCTAGGAGGTCAATCGATATTCGATAGGGTCGGGTTACCAATTTTATTAGGGCTATTTGATATTTTTTCAACTTTTTGTTTACTGCTTACATTTGTACGAAAATTTCACTTTAGCTAAATTTATGTGATGTAAACTTTGCTTTAGTTTAATTTTAAAATTATGATGGCTACAGTTCAAAATAACAAAGTACAGATCCAAAAAAATCTTCCCACACGAGCAAAATTTTGATGAGCGATTTTATCAGCAATCGTGCGGTGAATTCAGTGCGGTACGTTTTAAGAACAATGGCTTTTAATAATACAGATGGTTCAGATAAAAATAATGTGAATTGTGAAGGTACTTAACTTATTTCAGGTTTTCTGCCTCAGAACTCTGTTCCCACGACTATTTTCTAGAAGATTCTGGAAATGGAGCTGTAGTTTTGCAATTGTAAATATTAGGTCCTTACATATGAAATTGGCGTTTTGTCGTACTGGCCACCCCCCATGCCATGCCATGCCAGACCCCATGTACCTAGATTTCAACCCCAAACGGTTCAAATATGAGATCCCCACTAAAGTTCTCATACTTGCGCCGTTTGAGGTTCTCTGCCTGATTTGCGGCCACACCTGCAGTACTTGTGGTGGCCTGGACATGGACGGAGCAAGTGTATCGACGCAAGTAGCGTCCCATACAGGAGCCCGCCCCAGTCTCCAAGGCACCAGAGTTATTCCGTCTGGTCTCTTGCTATCGTCGCGCGACAGACCGGGGGTGATAAGAGCCGAACGAATGAGGTCGTTGAGGCAGTGAAAAAGTGACGCAGGGAAGTGGCTAATCGAAAATTTGTTCGATCCAGCAATGTGCCCGTACTGGGCGACGGTAGCGCTTGTAGCCCCAAAGGCCCGACTCCCATATCTCTGCAGCTAAGAGGCGAGCCTGCTCCGTAGGACTAAACGACGTGTTAAGGAGATTATACAGAGAGGCTCGTCCCAGAGCCTTTGGAAAAAAGTATTGGCGGGAAATTCGCTACATGTACTAGCTGCGCTCCAGGCGTCCTTGGCCTCGTCCAGAAATTGAACTGTATTGGGGTAGGATGTGTGCTCTAGTATTTTGGAGATATTATTATATTACATAGCTATGTATGAAGCCCACCGCGTTCACATTCTACACATCCCATCATCCAGCCCCGGATCTAAGGGGGGGCTAGTTGTCTTGTCAGCTATAAACGGGGCCTTCGGCCGAAGGCAGTGCTGTGGCTATACACAGCAATAGTGAGGCCGATGGCCACATACGGCTGCGTAGTGTGGCACAAAAAGGCTCTACAGGTGAACCGCATTACAACGTTAAATAGTGTACAGAGGCTGGCCTGCCTGATAATAACGGGTGCGCTTTCGTCGGCGCCCACCGCTTCACGATGTACCTGGAGTCTGGACCCATCTGGATATCTACGAATGGTGCATCGCTGAAAGACATTTCATAAAATTTTATATTTGGAAACTTCCAAAATAAATTAATATGTAGCTAAAACTTAAAATAAGTATATCTGTTATTGTTTGTACTGTAGGTTCTTGGTGGAAATTCATGTTTCACAGTAATAACACACGGGACTTCTTGCACTGTTTCCACTTTAATAAGTATTTTACATTAATTTTAATATATTACGCGACCGGTGCCTTTAGTCAAGATGCATTCGATAATTTCTACGACGAAGTTCGAAATCAAAAATGTATGGGATTTGACATAAGTCATCGTCAATCAATCACATATTGAATTGACATGCAAGAAAATTAACCAATATGTGTATCTCCTTAGTCGCTTACAAAAAACAACCTACACAAAAACGGCATTAACTGCATACCATTCATTTTTAGTGTCTGCTCTTAGGTATGGACTGATAGTATGGGGCAACTCGGTAGATATACCTAGATTATTCATTGGACAGAGAAAATGTATTAGGGGTATGTGTGGAGCAAAACCCATGGTTTGATGTCGCCCTCTATTTAAAAAATTAAAATTACTTCCTTTAGTATGTTTGTATATTTTTCAAATAAGTATGTTCGTTCGAAAGTATATAGCTGAATTTTACATTAAAAAATCTGAAGTCCTTAAGATCAATACTAGATACCCGAACAAGTTAGTATTACCAATTACAAAAACAACATTTTTAAGTAAAAACAGCTATTGTACGAGTATGTCCATAAAAATATATAACTTGCCTGAAAATTTAAAAGAGCTTACTGGTAACTTATTTAAAAGAAGACTATACAATAAGGCTTACTGAAAAATTTGTTTACACCATTAATGAATTTTTAGGACATCATGAATAACTATTATTACAATAAGAATTAAAATGGATTAATATTAATAAACTTATATGACATGTTTAATTTAATAAATGTAATAGACATTTTATCTATATTCTATACTTATGATATACGTTCTAAATATATTGACATTTTAATTATTATTGTAGGACATCTAATTTTATATCCAATTTATTTAATTAATGTGTGATTGTGATTTAATATTATGATTTTATCTTTCTTCTATGTATTAGAATTAGCAAAAGTTGTATGTAAGTATTTTAAATTGGTACACTAATATGACATTTCTTTTTAATTATATTGAATAAGAGGGATTATTTTTATTGTTTGCTAGGCTTGAAATATGATATATGGTGGTAATTAATAAAATGAAACTGTTTTATATTCGCCAGTAACTTCTAGAAAAACATCCCACCTCCTTGGGGCGCTGAAATAAAAAAAATATATATATACAGTTACAGTATTAATAGGTACTGCAAATATAGAATGAAAATGTAAAAAACTTAATACGAAATACCTGTGATGTATGCACCTTAGGCGGAAGGTAGCATGATTCACGCCAAAATCTTATATTTGATAATCAGAAAAATAGCTTGTTGAATAAAAGATGTGACACTAATAGATTTCTCAGTTGCTTACAATTTATATTTAGTTCCTCCATGGTTAAAAACTTAAAATATTGTGCACATGCCACGCTTAAGCCACGATGCTATAACTTCTTCTAGTTTAATTTTTTTATTTTGACACTGACAGCAGCTACATACTAAGTTTTTTTTTAAATATTTTTAATGACTTATTAGATATAAGTATAAGTAGTTTATAAGTGGACTTTGTATGTTTGTATAATCTTATATTTCACGCCTGTAGGCCGGTGGGGAATATTTTAATGTTTAATTATTTGCATACATTATTATTACTAATTAATTGATAAGGTACTGGGATTTTGATGACAATTCAAATGTTTTGTTCACTTATATGATTATATTTATTTTTTTATAAAACTATGTACTAATACTATTCCATGCCCATAAGGGCCGATATTGTGATCAATTATAAAAATGTAACATCTATGTAACCAATTTCTTGGAATAAACGATTCTGATTCTGATCGCTAAGTGACATGTTGCTTGCAATGCCTTATGTCAAATCCCATACATTATTAGTGTGAAATATTAAAATTAATGTAAAATACTAATTATTAAAGTGGAAACAGTGCAAGAAGTCTTGTGTATTATTAGTTTAAATATATCCACGAATAAGACATTTTAACTTAAAATACACTAATTAAATTGGAATTATGTTAATACTTACGACATCATTTATAACGACGAACCGGAAATAACGACAAAAATGTGACTCTATTAATTAAGGTAGAGTATGGTCATTGTAATAACGGTTTTAACGATTGTTGTCTATATAATGGTCGTAATTTATTGGTCCCTTAAATGTCGTTATAACCGATTTTCTCTGTAATTTTATTCAAAAACTTAGAATATTTTCAAAGTTTCAAAGACCATAACGCACAACTGTCGGAGTCAATGGCCGCAGCAAGGCCTTGTCGGTTGACTGACTACGCCGTTACTTCGTGACTGATTCAGTCGTATGGTAGAGTCTCCTTAGACGCCTCTGTGGTCCAGTCCAGAGCTTGGCTTACGTCTTCGAAGGTCGTGGGTTCGATCCCCGCGTTGGAACAACAAAAAATGTTGTTTTCAAGTCTGGTTAGGACCTGATCTGTGACTGTCTCATGTCTGACAACAAAGATGATCCATGCGTCGGATGGGCATGTAAAAAGTCGGTCTTGCGCCTGATCTCTCGCCAGTCGCTTCGGTTATCCGTCCCACTGAGTTACGAGAGTAAAGGAAGAGAGAGTGTTCTTTTGTACTGCGCACAAACTTGGGAGCTATAAAATAACTCCTGCGTAGCTGGACTGATTTCAACGAAACCAGTCACCGCCAGCGAAATCGGTGTGGGAGCTATGATTGTTATTTATTATACGGTCTCCAATTAGTTTTCTGTAGAGTTTAAGTTGTATTAGGAATCATACTAATGCGAAAGCAATGACTACTAGTGTAATAGGATTATATGATCCGGAATCCGGAAGGCCGGGGAAAATTACAAGCATTGAAAATAGAGCGCTAATACAATAGAGCTGAAAATTTAACACACAAGTGCCGAGTCAAATGTCAATGTTAATGACAGCTCGACACTCGACACTTCGATTTTCAACTCTATTGTAATTAGCGCAGTTTTATTTTTAGTGCTCTGAATTTTTTCGGGACACCTGTGATGACTTTGTCGAACCCTCCGGACTCCGAATCATAAGTCTTAAAGCGTTAAGGTGGACAGTACGAAAAATATAGTTGTAAGCATATTTTTTGTCCCAATATTTTTTAAATTATGTAAATTGAAGTATGGTGAAAACAAGATGTCTGACATATGAAGTATGGTGAAAACCAAGATGGCGTAACTTTTTCTTGTATGAAGATTTGTTCTCAGTCAGGCTATGACGTACATTTGTACGTCATAGCCTATCTTGAGTTTCGAAATCTTTGTTAAATAGTACTTAATACTAGTCATGAATTGCTTTCAAGTTTTTATCTCATGTCATAATCTAAAATAATGTCAAACGTGCTGCTAATTAAAGACAATTAATTACACTCATGTGCATCTGTTATTATTTTTCGATAGAGAAATTTCCAGGTTCAATTATTTTTATCTTCTTACGTTCGTTAACTTTGTCTACATCGTATTTAGAACTTTCACCATAAAACTTTTCTTTATTTAGTAACGCGAGGACGTTAACAGACGAGACTTGTTTCATAAGGCCTCCACAGACGAGAGGCTGATCGTTTCAGTTAGAACTGACGTCAGTTCTGCCTGAACGGATTCGAGCACACACACGGAAAAATCGCATCAGTCCGCTGGTTTGCCGCAAGCTACGGTCGTGTTTATTAATTGTAAATTCACTACGCTTGTACACGATACACGCCCATATGGCCGCGCTTCTGGTGAGAACTGAAGCGATTTGTCCACACATGGTCCGTTCAGTCCATCCGTACAGTCCAAAATTAATGTTGCCAACTTAGTTATTTTACAAATTTTTACTACTAAATTAACTATTTTATTCCCACCTTGTACGAATTTAGTTGTTAGTAGTATTTTAGTAGGAAAGAGCCAGACAGTAATCATATGCAAAATGGTCTAGGTTAGGCACAAAAAAATACACCTTATCATAATAATACATTCGTCCGTAATTTGCTTATAACTACCCGTTTTTTACTATATACGTATTTATTACTTATTAACCGTATATATATATTACTATATATATATATACGTAATACTTCCTAGTATATTTTATTTCAACGGTAAAATTTATAATAAAATTCAATATAATATTTTTTAATATAAAAAAACCTAAAATGCCGTGGTTTTTTCGGGGCTTTACGGATTCCTAAGTTTAGTAGATTTTTTATAGTTTTCAGTAATATTTTAGTGGAAATCGACGCGAGTTTAGTAGTTTCGCAAAAACAGAGCTGGCAACACTTAAATTGCACACAGACGATACGATTTTGCATCCGCTCAGGCCGAACTGAAGGAAAACCGGACCGTATATGGGGCCCCATAGTTTAATATTTCAAAATAATACTATATATTTCTTGCCAAATATGTTAAATACTATTTCTTTAGTAATAATTTGTGTAAGTGTATACCGCCTGTCCTTGTGCTGAGCTGAGTGGTATAAAGACCAAGGTTTAAGGTCCATGGGCAACGGTAATTACCATCAAGCGATCCCTCTGTGCGTTTTCTGGTATTATTCCGACCATCCCAATTGCCAACCGGCGGCAAAAAATCGGCGCCTACCACCTACGTTCCCATTGCTTGGATTCACGTCTCTCCTCAAAGGCTTGGCGTATTAGGTCCTACTCCTAGTAAAACACGCTGACGTTTTATGATCTTATTGACTTTTGCCCGCTGCTCCGCTAGCGTTAGTAAAGTATAACACGGAAACACTGTAATTTTTTCGGGATAAAAAGTAGCCTATGTTTTAATCTATACTTAGAGCATAAACTACTACCATACCAAATTTCATCAAAATCTGTTCAGTAGTATTTGCGTGAAAGAATAACAAACATCTGTTCATCCATCCAGGATTCCATAAAAAGTTTTTAATGTACTGCTGTGTATTGTCCACAGAGGGTGGCGGGCAGTAAGAAGGAGCGCGCGGCGCGGTGCGAGAGCGCGCGCGGCAGGTGACCGGCGGCGCGCGCGCATGTGGGCGGCGGGCGCGTGCTGCTCGCGCCAGGCAGGTACGGCAACATTACTAAAACCCCTAGAAGATAGCCCCACTGTGGCACAAGCAGTATTCCGACCTATTAGGCTGGAACTATATGTACCGGAATCCGGCAGGCGCGGGAAAATTCAGAGCACTGAAAATAGAACTCTGCGCTAATACAATAGAGTTCGTAGAAAAATCGTAGTTTCGAGTGTCGAGCTGTCAAATATGACATTGACATTTGACTCGACTTTTATTTTACTTTTATTAAATGGCGTCGGCTTAAACCATTTGCCAGTGTCATGTTAAAAAGGCGGGAAATAAAATTTTAGTTTCAATTTTCAATACCGCATTCCTAAATCGTCAAGTCTAAAGTCTAGTCAAAGTCCGTAAATAATAAATAGTCAGTGCAGTCAATGGGTTAAGCCAGTCGATTCAGTAAAGTGGTAGAAGCTTTACTGAAAGTTCCTAGGGAGTTTTGGAGGGACCACAAAATAGCACGGTTTTTGAAGTGTGCACGTTGACGAATATTTAATGGTTAATATTCTACCAATGTTACACATTAAGAAACGAAATACCACAAATTTATGAAAGAAATACAAAAACCACAACGTCACCCATTGAATTCCCGGCAAAACTCCGACTCGACACTATGTGTCCGATTTTCAGCTCTATTGTATTAGCGCAGAGTTCTATTTTCAGTGCTCTGAATTTTCCCTGGCCTTACGGATTCCGGATCATATAGTCCTAGACTTACCCCAATGAATCTTTAGGTTAATTCTGGAAAACGTATGTCCGAGAATTCTCCTTATGCTAGGTGGAAAAATGTTAAAATATATGCTAGAATTTTTCGGACATACACATTTCCTAGAATTCATCTTCTTTGGAGTAACAGAATGCAAAAACCGCACACAATAGTGACTCCATATGTGGCGCACCGGTTGTGATTTTTATTTTAACACCACGGTGACGCCACCAGCAGTTGTTCGTATGAATGGTGTTAAATTGGTGGCGTGACGTTCGCAGACACCAGGTGAACGACATTTCATATAGCCTTACACATTTGACTGGTAGGGCCCTGCGCCACTGATGGTGTCCTAACAATCGAGTCACCATGGTGGCGGCAAAAGTCTTTAATCTGAGGCGACACTAGTAAAATTTATGAGGAATCCGTCACCAATTTGACACCAGCAATATAATCAGCTGTTGGTGTCGCCAGTCCCCACCGTAGAGTTCTAATGGGTAACTAAGGCTCGAAATAGTATTCATTACACATGTTACAAATAAAAAAATAAATTGTCTTCAATGTCATCACCAATATTAGTTGCTATTATTAGCAATATGTTTGTCTCGATTGAAGTCAAATTCATGAACAATTGATGGAAATTTAGTGGATATTTAATGTCTGCCGGCTATTATTGTGTCTTGGAGTTTCCAATAACGCGATAAACATTCAATATCCATGGAAAATTTTACCATAGATACATCATAGACAATAGATGACAAGAGGGATATTTTTGATGTGCAACATCTTTCCTCTTGCTTTCCTGCAGTGAGAGTGATTTCGTGAAATGGGACGGAAGTGTCTAACGGGAAGTCGCGGAAGCGCGCTATATAAATTGACCAATGAGCGCGCGGTCTTAGAGTTGGCGGTCAGATTCGAATGAAATATTTCAGTATTTAGCTTTTTAAAATTATGACGTTGATTTTTGTCACTGCTTAGTGGAAAAGTTTCCGTATTTTTTTTATCATATTAGAAAATCGTACTAAGAGCATTGTGTTTTTTTGAAAGATTTTCATAAAATCTTACAAATCATATGCGGCTACTGTAAGGCTCGCTGGTTTTGTTTTATTTACAATATGGCTTGGTGTGTATCTAATCAAAGGGTCCTGTAGTTGATTTTTCATACGCATCATCTTATACTGACCTTTTTGTGGCTTAAGCGCCATTCTAGTCTCAATATGAACAAGGTGGCAGGTGAAAACAAAACTTTAAAGTTTGATTTTTCTACCTCTAACTTCTATTGTCTATGACCTAGTTTTTAAGTATTCTTAATTTAGTTTTTAAATTCCATAATATTGTTTTCTGTTTTATTTAATTTTATACTTCTTGTTATGTGTTATTCATCGCATGAGTGCTGTGTGCCCCACGCGCACTATCAAAAAACACCATTGAGATTTCCTATGGGTCCACACACATAATATATCTGTTACTGTGAGCAGTGCCAATTTTATTTTTCAATAACCGTTTGTTTTTCGCTTACGTACGACGTTGATTAATTTTATTTCTATTTCATACTTTCTTTGGACTGAATTGGTCACAAAAATGTCAATGGTGGTTATTTACAGAGCTATAGAGAACGGATTGAGCAAAAAGTAAAATACCTACTGAAACTGACCATAGTCTGAACAGAGTGAAAGCAGTAGTGCAGCCAATATTAAGGCTGGACTATGTGATCCGGAATCCGGCGAGCCTCACGCATCAGCTCTATTGTACTAGCGCAGAGTTCTATTTTCAGTGCTCTGATTTCTGAATTTTCCCCGGCCTTACGGATTCAGGAGAATATTATAGTTCCAGCCTTAAACTTATATTTGAATTGCTGCAGATAACTAAATAGGCCGAGGTGGCTTTTTGTAGAGATTGTAAGTAAGGTATAATTAGACTCTTGTAAGTTCTTGATCATCGACGATAGACCACTCGACTCGTCGTGGGTTCGATCCCCGCGTTGAAACAAAAAGAAATTTTGTTTGGTTAAACAATTCAGGCTGATCACGTCTGTCTGACAATAAAGATGATCCATGCGTCGTTTGGGTATGTAAAAGGCGGTCCCACTGGATTAAAGGAAGAGAGAGTGCTCTTGTGTATTACGCACACACTAGAGCACTATAAAATAACTTCTGCGTAGCTGTTCTGGTTTCGCTGGTTTCAATAAAACCTAAAATCGGCCACCGTTCACCGGAATCGGTGTGGTGAGCTATAACGTTAATGAATCTGCACAATGGTCTCTCATGCTCTGTTCTCCACTAATATGGTATGCTCAGTCCACTCTCTGCGTCTGACTGGCATAGTGCGCTTAGGGCGTCCGCTGACGGGTGTGTATTGGTAGCTAGCAGGCACTCATGCGTGAGGGGGTGACTAACCGTGGGGTGGCAGGCGAGGGTGCGGCGCGCGTCAAGACCTTCCAGGCGTACCTGCCGCCCGCCCACCGCACCTACAGCTGCATCCACTGCCGGGCGCACCTGGCGAGCCACGACGAGCTTATATCCAAGGTGAGCTGAAGTCTACACTCTACATCCGCTTTAGAACCCCAAACTCCAAAGGACAGAAGTCTACTTGACCATTTTAAATGCAGACCTTAAAATTGCAGCGCCACGTAGCGTTGCGTATCGTCGTATATACTCTACGCGACTATAAACGACGCAGCGTTGCATTTTTGTAATATCTATGCAAAATTGATCTTTATTCACTACACAAAAAGACACACGTTTCATATGACATCAGACATACACTGCACATGCGATGTGCAGCGCGGTGCAACTTGACATACGATCTCTTACAAATTACAATGAAACATGTATCTTCCTGTGTAATTAATAAAGTTCAACTTTTTATAGCTATTTTAAAAATGGAGCGCATCATCGCGTATCGTTTCATGTCGGTGTGAATTAGATATTTATATCACCCCAAGAATATCCAGCTCTGTCTTGTGTAGAGATTCTGGATATATTATGATCTGCATCAAATCTGCACACCCACAAAGACCAAACTTCCTAAACTCAACGCCAAAGCGTATTATTCAAAGACTTTTTTTATTTATTAAACACTGCACTGCACATATTGCGTAGTTCATAATAAATAAAGTTTAAGTAACTTGCATCAAGGCAAGTCCAGCATACAAGTTACGACAATATCTTGTATGCACACCCCTGCAAAGTTTGCCCGTCAATAACGAAGCTGGTCAGGTTATGGGCCACTTAAACTTGCTGTAAAGTAACATGTATATAACTCTGAACGGCAATGTCCACTATATTCTTCTATAGCCTTCAGTCTGCTCCACTCTCTCTAAGACTAAACATTCTATTTAATTTTAATAAATAATTGATACAGTCTCGACTGTATCAATTATTTATTATAGTATTATAATTTCTGTTAATAGTAAATATGCATAATTAATTGCAGAATGTACTTCCTTGAGCTTAACTTTACTAGTACGGGTTTTCTTACAAAAGATAAAATTGTTAGATTTTTAATACTCTGAAATGAATAGTTGTCTTAAATATGAGTAACTTCTCAGAAGAAACAGTATATTAAAAGTCAATATTTTCAAAGGTACAGCGATTTGTATAAAAAATTTCGCAAGCCTCGTGAAAACGCTCCATACTAAAGTCGTACCTAGCTGTGTCGTCACGCATAGGTTAAAGTGTACGAAGTAAGTATACGGCCGCAGGAACATATTTGTAAATATCTCCGATATTTGTATGTTTAAGTTCGTACTTACCATAATGAAGGTTTTTGTATATGATGTAAGTAAGCTAATGATGTGGGTTTTGTTTACTAATTTAGCAAAAAAATATTTTTTTTATACTTTTTAGATGCATGTAATTACTAAACTACACATAAAATATCATATTTTTTTACATTTACCAAGTAGTAATGCCTCAATATTTCTGAATATATTAATGAAGCGAAATATTTTAGATGTAGTCATCATCCCTATTATACTAGTGGCAAACCATTTACATGGGGTGAATGGTCTGTAGCCTGTTGACGGTTTGTCAGCTGTTGACTTCGCACTCTATTCCTACTTCTTTTATAAATTAAGTTTAAAGTTTTATACTAATGTGATGTTTTTTAATTTTCAGTCGTTCCAAGGCAGCCAGGGGCGCGCTTATCTGTTTAATTCAGTGTAAGTATACACTTATTACAGATAATACATTAAAAATTTACGGAGAAAAGAATTCTTCTGCTGCGTTGTAGAATTCGGTAAATGAATAGCAAAGAAATATAATCTTGACAAATAAGTCAAAAATAACAATCTATATTTATAATATATTATTAACATTTCTATCTTTTCATTATTCATATTCTTATCTCGTTTATCTTTTCACCAGACTGTCGAAGAAAGGAAAATATTTTTTGACAATCTATTTTGTCTACAAACAGGCTTAGGAATACACCACTCACCACCTTCACCGAACGAATCACCCACCATTATGTGACAAGTGAGGTCGTTATTTACGCACTCGTGTCATCCGAGTTGATTAACGAACAACTGACTGATTGGAGGTTGTTTACATTTATTTGTACGAGGGCCAGTAATCAACAACTAAACAACTTAAGTACACGAGGCAATGTTCCCTAATTACGATGTTAAGATCGATTATATTATTATTATTCTCCATATTTATGACTTACAAGAAGTTGCCCGCGACTTCGTGCATGCAAATTGAAATCTCGAGGGAACCGTACGTTTTGCCGCGATAAAATGTCTCTATCAGTCTATGTCCTTACCCGTCGTTATCTATGTCTGTGCCAAATTTTGATCAAAATAGGTCTAGTAGTTCGGAGCCTATTGAATTCAAACAAACAAATCTTTCCTCTTTATAATATTAGCCATTCCATAATATTAGTATAGATATTAAGCCTACGACGCATCCGTGGTCCCAGTGGTTTAGAGCTCAGTGGCTCTCGACTCCCAAACTCCTGGTCAGGGACATCCCTTTGCCCAAAGATTTCAAAACTAAAGATATAGGTAAAGGTATGACGTACATTTGACAGACAGACATCAAATCTTCATACAAGAAAAAGTTACGCCATCTTGGTTTTCACCATACCTCAAATGTCAGCCATCTTGATTTCACCATACTTCAAATGTCAAAATGGCCCCAAAAACCCCAAAATACCCCAGTTTTTTAACTGGAGACAGTTTTTGCCTCAACATGTCTCGTCTTACCCCTATACATTGACGCTGTTTCCCCTGCAGGGTGAACGTGGGGTGCGGGCCGGCGGAGGAGCGCGTGCTGCTGACGGGCCTGCACGCCGTCGCCGACATCTACTGCGAGTGCTGCAAGACCATGCTCGGCTGGAAATATGTGAGTGAAAATGTCATGTATATTGTATAACTGTCAATGTCAATGTCAATAGTTAGATAATAATCGATAGAATTAACGCAAACACAACGCAATAAAAAGCTAGTGAAATTAACAATAATGCTAACGCCTAGGTTCAAATTACTTTTGGATTGAGCTCTTTTTATTTTGCGACACTGATTGGCCATTCTTGTTAATATTATATAAATATATGATATAAAATATATTAATTACTTTTTCAGGAGCACGCTTTCGAGTCGAGTCAGAAATACAAGGAGGGCAAGTTCATAATAGAACTGGCCCACATGGTAAAGGAAAACGGCTGGGACTAGCCATGCGGTGGACAATAGTGCTGTGCCCGCGGACTTGTCAATTATCGATAAAGTGAGACGATCGATACAATGTGAAATGGACCCTCGCAGGGAACCATCGTGATAGACTCGCCGGTTACCGCGTAAATCGATCAGCCTCGTCGCATATTATTTTTGTCACATTGAAAAATTGTTATTGAAATAGCGCGGCTGATGGATTCACGCGACGCTTCAGCACCGATCGACGTTACAACTACATATAAGTTATCGATCTCAGCCGCCACGTTGTAGGCGAATGCTTAGAATTTATGTTTAGTTTTATTTGACGCTCTGTAAGCGGTCGCATCTTAAGTTGTATTAGTTTAATTACGCGTTATCGTATTAAGAGAACACTAATATTTTCTCTTGTCCCCTTAACCTGTGATAAGTATGTTAGTATAGGCTTTGAATTTCTTGAACGATTTTTCTCAAGAGTTGCTCAGAGGTGAGATGTATGTTCCTAATAATTTCAACTGTGCAAGTTATTTCTTTTTCGAGGAAACTAGTCGAACCTTCAATTGAAAAGGTAATTTCCATTTTATTTTTATTTTAATATTTTATTTTTAAAGTTTGATTTTAATGACGGCTCCGACTGTTCCTCACATTCGTCTACACAAAAGTTTCTTTAGTTATGGAATACTTATGATTTATTTTAATTTCATAAAACGTGATAGTCGATAGTTGGAAGGAAGGAATAGATAGTTTTTATAGCGACGACAGGCAGGGAGAGAAGAGTTTTATTATTCATTTATTGTTTCTTAATGTAATTATAATTAGTACGAATACGAATATTATGGTACTTTATTTGTCATGTAATCTATGTAAGTCATATTGCATGAGCGATCGACTAACGAATCGATATGAAATCAAACACAACACTAGCGTGATTTGCCACACACGCGTATTTACGCGCTATTTATAATTCATTTGAATTATTTAGGCCAATTTATGGTTTATACCGTTTTGTTTCTCGGCTGGAAGTATTAACAACGCCAATTGACTAATTAAGGTTTTATTGATTTGTCTATTTATTTGCTAATAGATATTGTTCGACACGCCTAATGGAGGAGCTTTAAAAAGCTTGTAGGTACACAAAATTGTGTTATAAACTTACTTATTATACCTTGTGTATTTATCTTTTTAAAATTTTACTTAAAAATAACGTGCCCACTAGAATAAAACAAGCCTTTGAAATGACTGTATAATAATTCATTTACAACCTAAAATACCATTACATGGAATAGTGGAAAATTGGTTTTGTATTCGAAGTGACTGTACGACTCATAAGAAAAACGCTGGATAAATTAAATTCTTTTTCGTTCAGAAATTAATGCTTGTCTTTTTGAAAAGCTAAGTATATTGTAGTTTACCAACTGTTTTTCCAGAATGTATCATTAGCATGGAATCATTTTACTTGTTTTTTTTTTATTCCCGAAAATTATCTTTACAAATTATTATGATTGACATTAACTAACACTAGGCATTGCCTAGATAGGCCTCAGGAGTCAGGGTCTATCAATTTAAGACTATTCACACCTCAGTCTAAGAACTTAGTATCATTATACCGGACCCTAGATCCTACCGGACTTAATTAGGGACCCCGTCCCTATGTGGGGCTAAAAGTGTCTCCATTTTAAGTGCCTTGCGGCACTCGAGTTGTGACACTTTGTACAGGTATTAACATGACAATTTAAACAGATTACGGTACTATTTTCTTGCATGAAGAATTTTTCTGTCAAATGTTCGTAGTAGCCCGTCCTTGGTATATAAGTCTATAACTGGACCACAAAATGTTTCATGTATCCCTTAGATTTCTTTTGCCAGCGTATTTCTTATGAGTGAGTACAGTTGCTGTCATCAAAATATCTAAGCGTTGATAACTGCCATTAGATATAAACACATTTGTAATTTACACAATATAATATCAATGTATGGGTAGCCATACACCATTCTGCCTGACGTCCAATCGACATGACGCGGCTGATTGGATCAATTGGAACTGACAGGGCCTGGATAGGCATGATAGTTACGTCTGCAGTGCGTCCATGTGGACGCATTGGATAAAACCAGTGGCGTCATGCCAATTGGACGATAGGCAGTATAGTGTATGGCTACTGTAAATTACATCAAATATTATTTTTACATTAAAATATATGGCTGTTTAAAATATACACTGACCGAAAGATGTACCTGTAATGCAGAGGTTTTAATCTCATATAAAAATATTAGACGGTGGATCGATATTTAATATATTATTTTCACAAAAATACCATAAAGATGCGCATATTATATTATATATGTATATGTCTATAATCATAAAGAGATTATGTACCTACATTAAAATATTCTTGTAAGATTTTATGACCCCCAATGTTCAAAGTAGTGTACATAGCTTGAAATAGTCACAAAGGAAAAATCTATAAAAAATCTATAAAAAATAGCATTGTAAAGTTGTGTCTTCTATTTTTATATGAGTAGATTCATAGTGTGGCATAAACCCAACCGTAGAGAATAAATTGCGCGGGAACAAAATTAATACTAGTGGACCTAGGTATGTTCTGTGTTTAAAAATCTGGAACTGGTTTTTGACAGTTGCCCGAACGGCAGGAAATCTGATCTATAAAGCGCACCCTGAAATAGTTTGGTTTATGTCAAACTTAGATGAGGTTTTTAAATATAACACCAATTCCAATACAGTCAAGTCTCGCTAATCCGGACCCGCGTTACTTCCGTTATTTATCACCTTGCAGTTTGCGCGTTTGCTGACAAAATGGCACCGCCGCGTAAACATTGTACATTGTCAAAACACACGAAAATGTGTTTTATTCCTATTAAAATACATTTTTAATAGCAATAAAACATTTTCGTTTCGATATTTTGGAAGGGATTTGTTTTTCCATCTCCGGATTAGCGGGGCCTACTGTAGTTAAATAGTTCAAACGCCTTATAGGGTTAAGTGAAAATTACAAGTCGAAATTCTGTGACCCTTATATCTAAGTCACACAGAACCTGAATTGCAGTGACACTCAACAAGCGAATTTTGTTTAACAAAAAATGATTAATAAACCAAAAGTAGAAGATGAAACTGTCAAAGTATAAATTGACAGTTCGCTCTTTAGTCTATGCTTCGTTCGATTTTTTTTATTCTACCCACACTTAATCCTATGGCGTAATATTATTTATTACCCATTACGGGGCTACTGTTGTAATAAATATTGTCATTGTTCTATGTAAGAGTTGTTCACAGTTTTGTTCAAACACTAGATGTTTTCGTTCGTATCGATGTTAAAAATAGATATACATTGTGCATGTCAAATGAAAATCTTTACAAAGAAAAAATTATTTTA
This sequence comes from Phengaris arion, assembly GCA_963565745.1. Lineage (NCBI taxonomy): Eukaryota > Metazoa > Arthropoda > Insecta > Lepidoptera > Lycaenidae > Phengaris > Phengaris arion. Next base: position 3,748,023 of record OY751446.1, on the reverse strand, counting down.
TATATTCGTTTAAAAACCGTATCATCCATTTACTGACGTCATACAATGATAAGTGACAGTTAGTGTTGAACCAATACTACGATCGAAAATCTTAAGAAATAAAAAACAAAAGGAAGATAATATTCTATAACTGATTGATTGTTTGTATCTTCGTTATTTTTTAACGAAGATACAAACAATTTAAGAAAATGGGTTCTAGATGGTTTATTAACATGTTGTTTAACATCGAACAGACGGAAAAAATTTTTTTAGGCAACATGCCTATTAATAAGGTTCATTTGACATGTTTAGAAGTCACGTGTGATTTTCGCACCAATCATGAAAATTGTTTTTATATTGCTTTTAGATGCTAAAAATTGGTGTTCAATATAAAATCGGTGATATAGTAAGTCGAATACGTCTTTCTTAATATATTAAGATTAGTCGAAAAACGCATCGCAAGTTCACAGTTTGTCTGTTAATGTAATCGTATATCTGTTTACATAGGATTAAATACGTTTTTAACTAGGTATGTTATTATCGTAACGGATTTAATGTGTATTATATATCGAATAATCTGATACATATAACGTTTCGAATTCCGAAAGACGACGTCTGAGATAAAAAATTGTCATTAGCTATAAATGCACAATGTTCAGTGAAAATTTGATCCGACACTGTCCTTAAGCCCCGTTTGAGGCTGGGACTATATGATCCGGAATCCGGAGGGCCCGAGAAAATTCAGAGCAAGAACTCTGTGCTAATACAATAAAGTTGGAAATCGAAGTGTCGAGTTTTGAGCTGTCATATAAATGTCATGACATTGACATTTTCGTCTCGACACTTGTGTGTTAGATTTTCGGCTCTATTGTTTAGCGCAGAGTTCTAATTTTACTGCTCTGAATTTTCTCCGGCCTTACGTATTTTGGACAATTTAGTCCCAGCCTAAATTAGGAAAGGTTATTAGGAAACATAGAATAAAATAATAGTTTGAATAGATATAGAATCCCGTAGTTAACAGCTGATACTAGCTTGACGCATTTATACACTTTTGGGTTTTGTGAACGTCTAAAATACCTGTGCCATATATTCTCTTTCAACCGTTACAAAAAAAACGCAACTCAATTTATCGCCGAGTCATTTAAATACAGCTAACAATTTTCATGAACATTATGCAAATTAAAAATCGAACTTAACGAAATTGTCACTGTAGTTTATAATTAACACTCTTAGACCTAAGGTATCTTTGCAGTGAGATGCGACAAAAAATATCATGGACGATAAAAAAAAATAATAAAAAAAGCTAGATCTCTGTGCATAATTAAAATATTTTTCTACTTGTTTAGGGACGCTATTAGATATTTTTGGACCATTGTTATAATAGTATCAGTATTGGTGGGTAGATTGAGGCTAGCTCGTGATTGTTGTCCGAATGCAAATGAGATGTTGAGAATGACGCTTTTCTAGCTGTAATATAATGCACCCAAAATAAATTAGGACGTGCTTTGGTATTTCTACAAATCAAGTAATAATTACTACTCTTTTAAAGGAGAATTCTTATGAGATATATTTAATTTTAAGACGGAAAAATATTTCTAGCAACTAGGCTATACTCTTTTTACAGAATAATATTTGTTTGTTTTTTTTCAGTAAATATCTAAACCAAATATTTTTGTTTTAAAACTAGTAACGGAATATCAAAGTACCTCCACGGTCTTGGAGTGTTAACTGATGACCAAAATGTGTATTAAAATATTTCCCTGTATAAATGTTGCAATCTGTCCTTGGCGGGCGAATACTTTATGTAGAGGGAGAGACATGGACAGAATTCAAGAAAGACAGAATATCGATACTGTTCAAACGTACACGGTGCATTTCTACAGAATGGTACCCCAGTAGCGTATATGAAGGAACCGCTTAATATTTTTGTATTTTCCTAGTATGTAAAGATGCATTATTATAATTACGTGGTGTCTTCTGATTGTGTATGCATTATGCTATAGATGAATATTTCATAAACATTTGATTGAAATAATAAGTGCGTAATAAAACACTTTTTCGTAATTAAACTGTGGTATTATTCAAAAATTCTTTATTTTAAGTGAAATGTAATTTTTTTTTTTTCAGGTGCAAATTAATCGATAGTTTAATATTGATAGCACTACGCTAATATTTATCTGTTGTTTTTTTTTAATAGTTTACATATCGATGATATAATATTTTTTAATTCGGGAAATATAGGAGGAATAAAGAGTTAAAACAAAACTGTTTACATCAAAAAAGTTTTATTTTATAACTAACACTGAAATTCATTTTTGTACAAAAATATGTACTTATAATTAAATTAAACGACTTAAAACATATAAATTAATATTACGACATTTTATTCACTAAAATCACAGATTAACACAAGGTCAGAGGCATTTCCATACTCTGACAATGTATATTCCTGACATTTAGTACTTATAAAAAACAAAATAAATTACATTAGTTACTATATCAAGGCTGTCCTCCGTTTTGCCTACCAGTATATTGGCAAAGTCCGCGTAACTCTGCGCCATATCTTGCGCCAATAGGCAATACAGCGACAATTCGTCGCCGTCACAGATTTGTTTAGTACATTTGGTACTGGCGCGAGATAAGTGTCAGAAAGAATCTCGACTTGTCGCGTTTACAGGCAACTGATACTGGGACGAATGTGTGAACCGTGACGTCATTAAAACTGGCCAGTAAACTGGTATAATATAACAATCCTACTACTATTATAAATGTGAAAGTTTGTGAGGATGGATGGGGATGTATGGCTAGATGTCTGTTACTATTTCACGCAAAAACTACTGAACGGATTTCGATGAAATTTGGTATGGTAGTAGTTTAGGCTATTTTTTATCCCGAAAAAGTACAGTATTCTGGTAGGATACTATATTTACACGGGCGGAACCGCGGGAAAAAACTAGTAATAAATAATAGGTAATAATATACACATATTACACTACGTCATTCTGGCCCCGTTATAAGTATCTGAAGAACTTGCGTAATGGGAACCAGACAAGGGAAATACATTTAATATTTTTTTGTAACAGCCTCCGTGGTCTAGTGGTTAGAGCTTCGCTCTCGACTCGGAGGTCGTACTCGATTCCCGCATTGGAACAAAAAAAAATGTTGTTTCCGAGTTTGGTTAGGACAATTCATCACCTGATTGTCTGACAAGAAAGGTGATCCATGGGTCGGATGGGCGTGTAAAATGTCGGACCTGCGCCTGATCTCTCGCCAGTCGTGTCGGTTATCCGTCCCACTGGGTTACGAGAGTAAAGGAGTAGAGAGTACTCTTGTGTACTGGCACACACTTGGGCACTATAACTCCTCGTAGCTGGCCTGGTTTCAATGAAACAGGCCACCGTCACCGAAATCGGTGTGAGGAGCTATTATTATTATTATTACTATTAATTTTTTATACTATATAAATATACATATATTTAGGATTTTTATTATAATATTATAACATTGAAAACTGTTCGTCCTTCAGCGGGATTCGAACCCGCGACATCCTAATTGAGCGCCGACGCGCAAACCACTGAGCCACAGAGGCCGGTCGTACAGAAGGCATGCAAAACGCAAGGCAACTCAAACCAAATCAAGTTTGTAGCCGCTGCTACTAATTTTCATAATCCCATTCACAAATTACAATCAACTGGCTAAAAGAATTTAGCTAAAATATTAATTAAATTGAACCCAAAATAAAACAACTTATCGCCTACACTACACCTACTTATCGGTATTATCTAGTACTCTATTGACCTCGTGTATTATTCGTATGGTATGTCTGGGTCATTTTTAAGTTTGTCCGAGACCAGCACATCACTGTAGGGATCTGTAGTCTTCAGTATCACTTTGGCTTGATCTATTTGGGTCTTTGATAGTATCGGCAACTGCTTGAAAAACATCTGAAAATAATAAACATAAATTTTGGTTAATTCCTACTAAAATGTTTTTGTAGGTCGCCGCACGGCTAAAATATTTATAGTTTACCCTGTCTGAACTTACGTAATAAAATATTTACCTTGCGTGTCATGAGGAGCATGCCATGCGATTTCTTCATGTGGTTTTTAAGTACGGACATACGCGGGTACCTGTAAAATAAACAACTTAAGTTATGATATTATTTTAGTTCTATAGACTGGTACGCATACAATACTATAAATATAATAATAATAGGCATTACCAACTTTATATTATATCATATAGTGCAATGGCGTTTTCGGCATCGAAACCACAGAGTAAAAATATATACTTACGTACGCACAGAGGGACACCTCCCATAGAACAATCGAAATTTTGTCAGGGTTGTCACATAAGATGGGGGTTAATTAAACTAAGTCTAGCGGCAGTATACGGTTATTGAGAAAGTCTGATTGGTTTTTTTCGATCCGATCGATGTGGTGTGTACATCGATCGGATCGAAAAAGGTCGAAAAGTTAAACTGGTCTTTTGAAATAAACAAAATAAAGAACAAGGGCAATTTTGTATGGAGCTATTTTTTCCCCCATGGTTTCGAGATTTTTTGTCATACAATTAATTGACACACTTTACTTGTAAAGGGCTTGTGCCCTTTCGATTGATATATGTCTTGTGGTGCGTTCAACGTGGTTCTTTATGAGAAAACTTTGCGGACGGATAAAGCACGGTTTAAAGGAAACAAACAGATTGTCTCGTCTCCGCCGTGTACGCATGCGATAGGTTACTGTGCTAATAAAAACAACATTTTAGTACCTTTTAGGGCAGATTTGGCAGGGGAAGGGCAGGGGCAGATTCCTGTGGTCGCGGTTGACGTGCACCAGCAGCGCGGACTTCTGAGAATATCGCTTGGGGCACTCGGGACACGGGTATTTCTTCAGTGCTGTGTGATAAAAAAAAGCTATATGATAATTTAAAAAACTAATGATTTTGTACGATTCACTGCTTAAAGGTGTTTTAGCAAAATCATAATATAGCCATCTAGTGTCAAATGTCACATATATAAGAAACTAGCTTCCGCCCGAGTAAATATAGTATCCCACGGGATCATTGTACTTTTTAGGGATAAAAAGTACCTAGCAAATGTGTTAATCCAGAGCTCAAACAACTGCAATACCAAATTTCATCAAAATCTGTTCAGTAGTTATTGCGTGAAAAGTAATCCATCCATCCATCCTCACAAACTTTCACATTTATAATAATAGTAGGATTAATAATAAAAGTTTTTGTATGGAGAAATGTAGTTAAATCTAAAACAAATAATTTTAGACTTGAAAAATTATAAGATTTTGTCATTTGGGCTGTAAAAAAATTATGGCGGACTAGCGTCATGTCACACGTCTTAATATCACTGTGCATATACTCACGGGCGTGCGTGTCCATGTGGAGTATCAACGCCGCTTTAAGCTTGAAGCTCCGACTGCAGTGATCACAGATGTACTCTTGGCTGCCATGTTTTAATTTGTGACGCTGAAAAATAGGATTTTGATTATTTTTAGGTCGTAAGATACGCAAAAGCGAAGGATGGCTGAAGGCATTTCCACGTTAGTATAAACTAAATCAAATTCTACTACTATTATTAAGGTGAAAGTGTGTTACTTTTTCACGCAAAAACTACTGAACGGATTTCGATTAAATTTGGTATGGTTGTAGTTTAGGCTCAGGATTTAAACATAGGCTACTTTTTATCCCGAAAAAGCACAGTATTCCCGTGGGATACCCGATATTACATTTACGCGGGCAGAGCCGCTGTATAAATCTAAAATCAATTATTTAACAATGCACGTTTCGGAAAATATTTGCTAAATAGTTATAGTAAAATTTATAATCTCAACCATAGCATTTTTTGTCTTTCTATTTCAGTTAGTAGCTCAGACTTAAAGGTGTTGAGCCTTAATTTTACTTACCGAGATTATTTAAATCATACTGAAGTTCTACAAACTTGAATATGATATGTAGTCTCCACCACAGTCCCTCTAGCGAACAATGCAGCACAATTAACCACTGAGGCAGGCATCATAATATATGTTACTTTATGTATCTGTCCCTTGTGTAGGGAACCATCATTATGATTGATATGAGGCTGGCAACAACAGTCAGTGTTGGAAGCCTCTAGAAAATTTGTGCAAAAAAAGAACCTAGCCAAGAGCATGTCAGCACATGTCCGAGGAGGTTTCCGCAACTATCAACGCGCGATAGGTATTCTTTATACAAAGAAAAAATGCTTCATAATTTGTAGTCCGATTTCACTAAAAAATAATTTTCCTAAAGAGTTTTTAGTATGACCTATCAGCATGGAAACTTAAAACTGACCGCTAGCGCGGTCGGCGACGTGTAAGCCCGGGGACAGTGGGGGCAGGCGAACGGCCGCTCGCCCCGGTGCATCCGGAGGTGGGACTCCACACCGTACTTCGTGACGAAGCTCGCTGAGCACTCCGTACAGTGGAATCGCCTCACCGGCTTGGTGTCATCTCTGTAAGGTACATAAGGATCAATTAACAGCGAGACGCGACGCGGCGCTGCATATTTAAGATAGCGATTCAAAACTGAACTCTATTCACTACTCAAGAAGAATACATGTTCCATTGCAAGAGCGCTATGCAGCTCGAAATTAAAACTGTTACGATTAAATGTGTATCTTCTTAAATAGTTAATAAAGCTCAATTTCGAATTGCTATTTTAAAAATCCAGCGCCATGTCTCAGTGTGAACTAACGCTTAACATTAAAGTATTAAAGTGCGATCTGCCGAGCACACAGAGTTTGACTCGACAGAGGGACATTTCACCGCGGTAAAATGTACGGTTCCCGCGCACGAGGTCGCGGGCAACATCTAGTATGTAATACTGACTTTGGTAGCTCACTGCTAAAGTCAGGCAGGTAGGGTCTGGATCTGCCCTTGCGTCCCAACAGTCGCGCTCGTGCCTTCAGGACAACATCGATGTCTTGTGCGTCGCATCTCTTCTCGTGCTTGTACAGGTTAGTTGAACTAAAAATTATAACACACTTCTTTTTTTTAACTGTACAAAAAAAAACTCTCATCACCAGAAGCCGTACGAGAACTTAAATATGTTGAAAACTTATTGTGTTTAAAATATTTATGAAATGTTTTATTAATCTACTAATAATTAATTAATTATTAGTAGATTGATATTAGTATTAGATATATTGATAGTAATATATTAATTAGATACTATAATAGAAATTGGCATTTTGTGGTACTGGCCACTTTGATCTCAAATATAAATATATCTTCTTTGGTTAGGAATTTAAATTTATACCGCTATTTACTCATGCATTTGTGATTCGAAAACCGTAATTCATTTGTTTTTTCCTCTTTTGATTTTTTCTTTGCCACTCTGTTTACAAAATTGAAGTCTTGAAATATCGTATTATTGTCGAGTACGAGTTCCACTGTGGCACCAGTGCTGCAGAAACGGCGCGAAGGATTAATGATGTGTATGGCGGCGGTGTCGCAAAAGAAAACACAGAACCTGCAGACCAGCAGAACAAGCCCCGTGGACGGCCGGAGACCAAAGTTGATAATGAAGAATTGAAGGCTATTGTGGAAGCGGATCCATGGCAAACCACGTCCGAGTTAGCTGCAGGCTGCGGTGTTAGTGATAAAACTGTTTTAATCCACTTGAAGCAAATTGGGAAAGTGAAAAAGCTTGAAAGGTGGGTACCTCATGAATTGAGTGCAGCAAACCGACAAACGCGCGTCGACTGCTGCGTTACGTTACTCAACGGGCACAATAATAAAGAGATTTTAAATCGAATCATTACCTGTGATGAAAAGTGGATCCTGTACGATAATCGGAAACGCTCATGGCAAAGACTGAACCCTGGCGAACCAGCCAAAGCCTGTCCCAAGCGAAAATTGACTCAAAAAAAGTTACTTGTGAGCGTTTGGTGGACTAGTGCAGGTGTTGTTCACTACAACTTTCTTAAATCTGGCCAGAATCATTACGCCAGATGTCTATTGCCAGCAACTGCAAATTATGATGGAAAAGCTAGCTAGCTGCTTAACAACCGAGGTTGGTCATTCGCTCTAGGCCACTACTGCTTCAGGACAACGCTAGACCACACACTGCACAAGAGACGGCTACCAAATTAAAGGAGTTTCAATTGAATGTCTAATACATCCACCATACTCCCCGGACCTTGCTCCAACAGATTACCATTTTTTTCGAAATTTGGATAACTTCTTGCAAGGGAAAAAATTCAACTCCGATGGGGCAGTCCAAAGTGCCTTCAAAGATTTTATTGATTTCTGTCCGAATGGTTTTCTTAGTAAAGGAATCAATGAAATACCTATGAGATGGCAAGAGTGCATAGATAGCAAAGGTATATACTTTGATTAAATAAATATATTATGTTTAAAAAAAACGACTTTATGTTCCTCCTTTACAAAACGCCAATTTCAAAAGTAATGACCTAATATTTCATAAAAATCGTGTACGAGTGACAACATAATTATACAGAGTACACGTGGCAGAAGTGAAACATTCATCGTTTAAAATCCAAAAATACTCTCATCGTGCCTAAAAGTCATCACTTCAAAAAATATTAGATATATTTAAATCAAATCTCAAGATAGGCTATGACGTACATTTGACAAAACAAATCTTCATACAAGAAAAAGTTACGCCAAAGGGAGGGCATTTAAAAGAGAAGAAGAAGAAATGTCAGCCATCTTGTTTTCAACACACTTGAAATGACAAAATGGCCCCAAAAATCTCAAAAGTGGGGCCATTTTAATGGAGACACTTTTTGCCTCGTCTATAATATATACGTCTATGGACCTAGTGCTATCAGTGTCAACAGTATTAAGAAAGTTAAGTTATGTAAGAAGTATAAGTAGCTTCCGACAGATGGCGTTATATCCAAATTCATGTCGTTACGTGACGCGACCTTGAAGTTTCATTCTCAACGCCGCTAAAGTAAAATTTATTTAAAAAAAAGAAGTAAAAAAATTATTTTTACCTTCTGAAGTCACTTCCACAGGCATAACAATATAAGTATCTCTCTCCATGCTTGTCTTGGTAGTGCCGTTGAGCATTAGGTATTGAAGTTGACTTATTACCACAGTGAACACACCTTAAAAGTTTAATTTAATGATTACATTAACTAATAAAACAGAAAGTCTAAATAACTTGTTTAAAATAATATCAAATATATATTTATCATCAGAAACATAATACATAATTTTTTATATTAATTTCTAATTTTAAACCCATACACAGCAGAGTTTTTATAATAAAAAAATCAACCAATAAAAAAATTAAATCTGTGAAATTATACTGAAATTTTGTGAAGCTATTAACTATAAGCAATATTATAATACTATACTGAAGGAAAACTAGTGTTTCATAGGGGCCACATATATGGTCCGGTTTTCCTTCAGTTTGGCCTGAACGAATGCAAAATAGTATCGTCTGTATGCAATCTCAAGATCAGTCGGCCAGATAGCCAGAGATATATAGAGTGAAGCCACAGTGAAGCAATTCGTCCCAGTGTCACCAGCTCTGTTTTTGTGAAACTACTAAACTCGCGTCGATTTTAATTCTGGACTGAACGGACCATATGTGACAAATCGCTTCAGTTCTCGCCAGAGTCGCGGCCATGTGGTTGTGTATCATGTACAAGTGCAGTAAGTTTACAATTGATAAACATGACCATAGCTTGTGGCAAACCAGAACGAACTGATGCTATTTTTCCGTGTGTGTGCTCGAATCCGTTCAGGCCGAAATGATGTCAGTAGTTCACGAAACATCTAGTAGTTAAGATAGAACAACCACTATTGGGTACAGCTAGTTATTAATATAAGAATGACAGTGGTCTTGAGTTTTGGTTTGATTGTAAATATTTGTGGTTTGGCACTGAAAGTTATAATTTATTGGCTGTGTTCGGCGGAAAAAAGCACTTGCTAGCTCTAAAAAAAGACACAGGCCAGGACACATTAACTAACTTCAATAGCTCTGACACAATCCACCATTTTGCTTATATATTTTGTTTGTTTTGAAATCAGTTAAAAGTGTTTTGTGCAATTAATTTAATTAAAGTATTATTAAAAATTACCAATATTGTCAGCCCAAAAAATAGTGAAATATTTGTATGTAATAAATATATAAATTGAATACTTTATAAACATATATTTAAGTAAGGTTAGGTTCCCGGTTAATGCTTACTTAGCATCCTAGAGGAAAATAGCATTTAGCATTGACAGCTCTTACCGCTAAGTGATTGCCATTTTGCTTACAAGAGCTTCCGAGCACTTTTTTCTGCCAAAAAAGTGCTCAAAATGGCAGTGTTTGAAGAAAGCTTTCTTGCTTTCTTCAAACACTGCCATTGTATCTACCAATGGTAGTCTGCTAAACACTTTTTTACACAGCAGGTCAAAAACACCCAATATATTTGTACACGAAACGGAACCAACACGGAATATGCATTTGTGGTGTGAGGTTGTTTGTCACTATGGCCTTATATTTTTTAAGGAATACTTACTCAAACATAATTCCATTCATAACAAAATAATCTTCTGGAGGCTCAGGCCGCTGAGTTTGTCTCATCAACTCTACTATACAGTTTATAAGCAGATCCTCGTCTTCTCTTAAATCCTGATATTCACATCGCAGATAGTGTACATAAGATACTGTTTGTCGGCTCTTCCCATTAAACAGCTTTTTCTGTCTAGCTCCATGTTTCCTTCCTCTCTTTTTTACTTTTAAATTTTCTGTCTCTCTTTCCAAATCATCATCACTTTCATTCTCATACTCACTGTGATCAGAAGGCACAAAATTATCATCACTATCATTTTGCTCAGGACTCTCTTGTATATCTTCATCCACAACAAAGTCAATGTTGGTTTCAAATTCAGCATGTTCAGTTTTAATTTTAAACTGGCTGTCATCAACATCTTTTCCGATCAACAAATTGATGTCTTCCTCACCAAGGTCCATACTTTCGCCATATTCAGTTGCTGTACCAAGTAATTGCTCAACTTTGATTTTGATCTCTTCATCATCTGCATCCTCTAGTTCTTGCTTTATTTGAAAGTTTGGATCAATTTTCATATGAGAAACACTTTCGTCATCGTCTCCGACTATCACCATGTACAAATCGTCATTGTTACTCATTTTGTGGCAGAATTAGTATCTAAAAAACATTATAATTTATTATTAAAACTATCAGAATCTACTTCAATTTTATGGATAAGAGCAAAACCTTAGGGCAAAACAAACAAATGAAAAAAAACGTCAAAGCATATAAAGGCAAAAGGATTACAATTAGAAGTGTCTTACGCTATTGCACAATGTCAGGGAATGTGTACTTATAAATATTTTATTGTAGCTAACGGAATTTTCTTGACTATGAACTGATAAGCAAAACAATTGGTTATTTATTTATGTTAGAAAAAATAAAAAGCATCATTTTATTAAACTGTGTCAAATACCTCCCATTGAGACTTCAGACTTGAGTCATTAGTACTTACTTTTAAGATCAAATACCTACTAGGTGCTACACGACTAAACAGGTTTTTTTGGTAAGAATAATTATGCACTATACATTTTTGTCGGAATAAATTTTTAGAAAACAGTAAATTTTAACTTCGCCGCACTGCTGCAAACGAAAAACCTTCGCCTTTACTTTTTTCTTAATTTTTTTATCGCGGCAGTCATTGATTTGACACTGATTACATGTTTTTTTTAATTAAGCACGGAAGAAGTGAGATAATTTTTTTTTATTTAAATAAATGCCATCGGCTTATAACTATTTGCCAGTATCAAGTTAAAAAATGCGGGAAATAGAATTTTCGTTGAAATTTTCAACAATGTATTGCTAAATCGTCAAAACCAAAGTCTAGTTAAAGTCCAATTAAATAGTCAGTGCAATTAATGAGTCAAGTCAGTCGATTCAGTAAAGTGTTAGAAGCTTTAATAAAAGTTCCTAGGAAGTTTTGGAGGAAACACAAAATAGCACACTTTTTGTAGTTGTACCACTTGACCACACTTGTACACATCAACGAATATCAAATGGTTAATATTCAACCAATGTTACACATTAAAAACCGAATTATGACAAATTTTGAAGGAAATACAAATACAACAACGTCGTTGATTGACATTCCCGGTAAAGCTGAAAGCGGATTTGCTGGATGGGTTTAATAGCCGTTATTACAGTCAATAGTGTCAATCATTTATAATTTGGGCTTAAAGGCTGGATGGTGAGTATGGCCCCAAAGCCCTGAATCGACTGACTTGAGTCATTGACTGCACCTCAGAGCAATAACATGACTGCACTAAGCAAGCACAGAGCCATATCGCCATTTTTAGCAAAAAAGGGACAGGCATCAGGTTTTATTATATTTTTAAAGAAGAATGAAGTTTTGCCGGGGAATTAAATTCAATGAAGTTCCGGTTATTGTATTTCTTTCATAAATTTGTGTTATTTCGGTTCTTAATATGTAATATTGGTAGAATATTAACCATTAAAAATATTCGTTAACGTGCACAAGTGTGGGCAAGTGGAAACTTCATAAAACGTGCTATTTTGTGTTACCCTCCAAAACTCCCTAGGAACTTTCAGTAAAGCTTCTACCACTTTACTGATTCGACTGACTTAACTCATTGACTACACTGACTATTTATTTGGACTTGGACTAGACTTTAGACTTGGCGATTTAAGAATACGGTGTTGAAAATTGAAACGAAAATTCTATTCCCGCCTTCTTAACTTAACACTGGCAAATGGTTTTAAGCCGTAGCCATAAAAAAAAGGAGAAGTAGAAGCGAAAAAAAACCAAAAATATGTTTTTTTTATATATACAATTTTTAACCTTACAGAATGGTACAAATATGTACAATATAGTGATTTATTAATTACTAATCAATTCTTTGACCCAAGTAAATATCAATTATATAGTTAGAATTCAGGTTTTGATATGAATTTACAGTTGTCTTGGAGTTTGCTGCTATTGTTGTCTCAGACCGAATAGAGATTAAATATAGTCGTTTGATTTAAATTTAATACAACTTGCTTCCACTATTTAAAAATTTTGAGACTAAATAAATACATTATGTGTACACTAAAAGAAACCAAATATTCCCTTTCGAACGTGTCCTCTCATGTTAAAGTTACAGCAGTTGAGTTGTCCTTAGAACAATGCCTAACAAAAATACAAGGTAAGCTATACTTTTGTTGTTTTTATTTTTTTTTAATGTGAAATGTCTAAGTACGAAAGTAACGCCTGTTTTTATCTGTTAAAGTTGCTAAACTCTTCATCTTTTTTAGCGTTCCGTAGTACTATAAGGAAGTAGAAACCCTTATTTACAAGTTCTGTCTGCCTGTCTGTCTATATCTGCTTCTTGTCTTGTTGTCTTCTAGCCTCTATTCCCTCTAGCCGTTATTATAAATGGATATATAGATGGATGAAATGTAGTACAGTTATAGATTGTGTATAGATTTCGGTTTTAATTTATAAATAATATAATGTATCAAAACTGGAGGACAGAAGATTAGACTGCATTTTCTTTTTCAAAATTATAAAAATTAGAAAAGATAATATATCTTATCTTTTCTAATTTGTTATTCTATATTATATTCTATTTCTATATCTATATTCTTATTATATAGCGATTAGTATACCACATCACTCCTAACGTTCTCATAATCTCTCCCATATTTACTATGCTCACTCCAACTATGCCAAACAGCTTTTTCAGATGAGTACCTAAATATTATAATAGAAAATTATCTGTCCTTGACCCTTTTGCTATTCGACTTAAGATAAAAAACTTGCTTAAGTCAAAAATGTTAAAAGTACTTAATTAATTTTTGAATGCTTAACTGTGATTTTGTAAACTTCACTTTCACACATATGATATTGTTATGTAATAAAATATATTTTACTTTAAAAGAATTTGTAACAACCAACATACAACACGGGCACATACATCACAAACACACACCTCATACTCACAAACACGAACCCCATACTCATAAACACGAACCCCAGTGGAACTAGTTTCTAAACCCAAGACTTGTCATGGGGTTAGGGTTCTAAACAGACATATACTACACACCACATAATACATACCACACACATACACAATACACCACACACCAATCTGGGTTCCACGTTCCGGTATCCTATGTATCTTGGTGACTCAGATAAGATTTATGAACCTTTAGGTCTATTCTGTATGCGTTCTAGATAAATAAATTAAAAAAAAATGTAGGGGTAATGGTACAGATTTATAAATAGTGTAAATGCATGTCAAGTGATTAGTGACGATTAAAAATGTTTTTTCATTCTACCCCATCATTAATACTTTTAAATAAAGTCAAGTTTCATTCATGACTTGGATAAATAGTTGTACTATTTATCCAAGTTGTTACTTACTTTAATTTAAATCATTTTATCTTATTTCAGAACTAGTAATGGATTATGAACAACTAAAGCTTAATTACAAAGATTATGAATCCCAATATTTGACACAAAAGGAAAAATGTGAAAGGTAAAATCCTATTACAAAATATTTGAATATTTAAAATAGTATCAATATATATTTTTTTCCTAATCAATTTATTTGACGAGGCTTATGGTGCACTTGGCGTATAAATATTTATTTTAATTTAAAATTATGTGAATTATTTTCAGCAAAACTTGCAGTAGTTCTCTGGAATTAAAAATAATGAATGAAACCAAAGATAACATTATACAATCAATTGGTGAGTATTTTCTTTCTGAGATTATTATGGCTAGGTTATTGAAACGGGCAATGGCCCATTGGAGTCTTTATCTTTTAGAGATAACACATTAGGGTCCATCCAGATATTACATCACACGCAATTTGGGTCATACTAAATGTCGTACATGTTAAGTACAGGTACAGGGATACTAAAAAGCGTGACACGCGTTCAAGAAGTCGAAATTTTGCGTGACGTATTATGTGGACGGCCCCTTATGTGTTAAACTTTTTGGGATAAATAACAAGTAAATCAATTGAGGTGTAACAGATAAGGTTGTTTAAAATTCACTACGGATATTTTGGGAAATGATTTACTGCTTATGTAAAGATAGCGTAGGCAGAAAAATAATTTAAAATTTCGAAAAAAAACATTAAAAAATTACATTACCCTCTTTATGGCGCTGTTAAGTTCATTGACCTCACACAGCTGATTGTTTTGATGCTCCCACTTTGACTAGTTATGAGTTTCATCTTTATTATTTACAGCTTCAGCACTCACCAAACTAAATGAAACAAGAGATTTTAGTAAAATTAACGAAATATTTAGTATAATTTGTGGGGAACATGCACCACCTGTTGATGAGCCCAGAAAAAGTCAGCCGGAAATAATTCATAATAAAAATTCACAAAAAACTAAGGAATCGATCTGTGATGAATCTTTATCTGAAATTGAGGGCACACCAACAGGCAGAAAGAGTCCAATAATATTTACTAAAATATCCAAAAATATAACAAGAGACAAAAAGAAATGTCCAGAAAATTGGTAATATGTTAAATTGTTAATTATTAGGTATTGTTTGTATGTCATAATAATTATTAATTGAATAAGCAATGCCAAAATGATGAGTATTTGGAACACGCTTTGGAGGTAGTTCAGTGAGTGAAACTCAATCTGCATTTGATGAGAATCAGAATATTAAATAATTAATTTTCAAAATACAGCTACTTATACCAAAAACAGTTGATTGTTATTTTGTAAACAAAACATTCGAGAAAAGTCAGTGACCGTCGTGGCTGCGCAGCGCCTTTCTAGAAAAGGGGCGTGGCTATTGCGCGACTTACGCGATATTAAGGGTTGTCACTGTGCTCTCATGGTTGGCATCTGTCAGACATGTAATGCTACAAGTATTTTGTAATAGCAGAATAAATAAAAATGCTTTATTTAATATTAATTCAATCAAAATGTATTTTAGAATTTGCAATGCTTTAGAGCAGCAAGCAATACACAAAGTATAAACTTAGTAGTTTATACTTTGATAAAAAATTGTTTTTTTTAGGTGCTCTCCAGAAACTAAAACCATAAAACTATCCAAAACCCCCACAAGATCTTCAAATGGCAGACTGGTACAGACAAGACTGACCATGGTAAAGACTAAACCAAACTGTTTTGTGGACCTCACAAATTCACCAGAATTGAAAAGTGAAAAAATTACTCTTGATCCCATACAGGTAAATTTGTTTTAAAAAATTCTGTAACATTATTTTACATGACTAAAAACTGAGATCTATAAGAAACTCATGGCCTGGCTAGAAAATGTTTTATCAAGCTAAGAATTAGGGTCCATCCACATATTACGTCACAGCGCAAGGGGTAGGGGGGGGTCATACCAAACGTGACAGTACACGTTAAGTACAGGTACAGGGATACTAAAAAAAGCGTGACATATGGGGGAGGGGTTCAAAAATTTTGTGTGACATAATATCTTTAAATATGCAAAATCTGGTTGGTTCTTTTTTAGTCCAGTTGAAAATGTAAAAAAAACTATATCGTAACAATACCTAAGATTAAATAAACAATTATATTAATTATTACAAAAAATGTTGCAATAATTTGTAAAAGTTTGAAACAAATAGGTAGTTAATATTATAGGTGAATCTAAAACAAGAGGAGTTGGATGATGAAACTATACTGCCTTCTCCAAGTGGACTTGTCAACTTTCAGTCGCTGTAAGTTTTATTTTGTTCTAATAGATATTTTTTTATATATTTTGAATCTACATTTGTATATAATTGAAACATACGAGGGCGGGTCAATAAGTCCGTGACGTTTGGAATAAAACACAGATTTTTTGATAAATAAATCATTTTATTTTTCAACGTAGTCCCCCTTGAGCTCTATACACTTTGTCCAACGCTTCTCCAATTTTTTTATCCCTTCCAAAAAATATGATTTGTCGAGGTCCTCAAAATAGGCCTTTGTTTGCGAGATGACTTCATCATTGGAGTCAAATCTTTTTCCACCGAGCCATTTTTTCAGGTTTGGGAACAAGAAGTAGTCACTCGGAGCTAAATCTTGAGAATAGGGTGGATGTGGGAGCAATTCATAGCCCAATTCATGGATTTTTGCCATGGCAACTGCACATGTGTGCACCCTTGCATTGTCTTAGTGAAAAAGAACTTTTTTCTTGGCCAAATGAGGTCGGTTTTTTTTCAAATCCTCATTGAAGCGGTCCAATAAGTTGGCGTAATATTCCCCATTAATTGTTCTTCCCTTTTGAAGATAGTCAATGTGGATTATCCCACGTGCATCCCAAAAAACAGTCGCCATAACTTTATTGGCTGACAAACCCACCTTGGCCTTCTTTGGCGCCGATTCACCCTTAGAAACACACTGTTTTGACTGTTGTTTGGTCTCTGGTGTATTGTGATGGATCCATGTTTCGTCCACGGTTAAAAAACTCCTCCATATTGTGATTAAACAACGCCAAACCTTCCTGTGAAGTTGTTACACGATTGCGTTTGTGGTCGACTGTGAGCAAACGCGGCACCCATCTTGCGGAAAGCTTTCTCATGCCCAAGTGATCATTCAAAATTGAAACCACTGAGCCATGCGAGATGCCTATGGCTTCCACAATCTCTTGCACTTTCAATCTTCGGTCGGCCAACACCATATCGTGAATTTTTTCGATTGTTTCGGGTGTAGAGACCTCAACTGGGCGTCCAGGACGTTCGGCATCTTCAGTGCTTGTAAGGCCACAACGAAATTCAGTAAACCACTTTTTTACCATTGAAATCGATGGTGCAGAGTCCCCATAGTATTTATCAAGCTTAGCCTTGGTCTCGGTAATGGTTTTTTTTCGCAAAAAATAATGCTTAATAAGCACACGAAATTCACTTTTTTCCATTGTTTCCTTAAGTTACTGGATAGTCTGATAAAGATAGCTGTAAAACACAAACTAACTGACGCAGCAAGTTCAAATTTTGATAGGAGCCAACTGACAGATGCCTGTTGACAGGAGTAGTGTTTCTTTTTCAGTAAGGAGGTTAGAAATTCAAAAAGTCACGGACTTATTGACCCGCCTTAGTATTATAAAAATATTTTTGCGCATACATAAATATTATGTTAGTCATAGTTGAATTTAGCGTGAGTTAAAATTTTAGAGGACACTACTTTTTGAACGTCCCAACTGCGTGTCGCCGAAATATTCTACAAAAGAGGCGTATCTGTTGCCATGCGCGAGTGTATTTATGCTGTCTCGCTCACGCGTTGGTTAGGGCTGTTAAGTCAGGGTTGTCACAACATAACTTTCTTGTTTAATATATTTATTATGCAACATTGAGCTACAAAATATTGAACCTCTTTCTCAGCCCTTAACTTTTCTTTTTACAGACAAAAGTCACTAAAATGCAGTCCACACAAGTTTAAGAAGCCAAACCTGTCGTTAAAGTCTAAGCTAGAGAGTGTAAGAGTGGATGGAAGTGGCAAGAGCATAGCGGATGAGAATATGTTTGAAGTCAAAATTAATCCTGACAAGTATGTAATTGTCACCTTATTACTACAGTAGGGTATTACTACATGTAAAATATTTAGATTCGTTTATATATTCTGAAATATTGATGTATTATAACTTGATAAATGTCAAAAATTGGATAGTTGTGTAATTAGGTGCATTTCAAAGTTACAAAAAAGTTGAATATATTTTAACATTATTATTTATTAGTCTCTTAAACCTACTAATTTCTATACGGCTAGCTCCAAAAATCTGAAGGAAAACTATAATGGATTATATAACTTGAGTTCAGGACAGTTAGGTCAGGAGTTATAGAGGCCTTAACGTTTTTTGTTTATAGCTGCAGTAAAATATAAGGTTCGGTAAAATAAAATTTCGGATATTTTGGGCATATGATCTACTGCTTATGTATAGACGTTTAGGCAGAAAAATAATTGTCATATTAAAAAAAATCTTTTATATGGGCGAGTTTTAGTAGTCTAGCCTTTTAGTAGAGTTTTAGAGTCTTTATAATAAGCAGTAAATCATATACCTATTATATAATTATATATTATATAATTGAAAATGCATTAAACATAGTAGTCTTTACCCAACGAATGTTAGCAACCTTTATAATATTTTGTTAAAATATGAACACATTTATCGCCAAATTGTATGTACTTGTGACTTCATTTTGTAAAACAATACTACTTCGTATTTTAAGGTTAAACTCACCCATGAAGCTGGAAATAGAATATACAGAGCAAGTTGCTGACGAGAGTATATCTCTGCTTCAACAGATGTGTAAGTTTGATGCCAAGGTGCCAAGCGGGGAAATACCAGAACCTGGTACTACTTTAAGGTATGTTTACATGAAGTATTTTTACTAGAGGTACGGTTTATAGTCTGAGAGCTTGGCCAGTAAACGTTTTTGAGGATTACTCTTCCCCATTGTGAGATAACGTGATATACGTCACGATCCCCTCTCCCTAATCTGACGACTCCCTAAATATTAAAATTCGACGACCTCTGTGGCTCAGTGGTAGAGCGTGTTGGTGCTCAAGCCGGGGGTCGCGGGTTCGAATCCCGCCAAAGGAACAAAACGTTTTTCTGTGTTCCTGGGTCATGGATGTGTATTAAATATGTGTATAATATAAAAAATCTTAAATATATGTATAGTATAAAAAGTATTAAATATATTTCCGTTGTCTGATACCCGTAACACAAGTTCTTCGAGAACTTACCACGGGACCTGATTGACGTGGTGTGAAGCGTCCATAGATATTATTTATTATTATTATTACAATAAATGTGTTGATTTTATTCCAACATAATTTGTTTGTTAAGACTAGTATTTGAGATTATTGTAACGAGCATGTGAGACGCGCACAATTGTATTTTCCAAACTTTTTGATTTAACCTAATTTTCTTGCATTTTGTGACAATTGTTTGTCATTAAGTGGGATTTGGCTGGACCCCTCCCTCTTGAATTATGTTGTGTATTAAACGTAATTTATGGACGCCCCCTAAGGGCGATTCCGCCACGAAAATACTTTGTATGCTATTGAAACAATGTAATAAGAATTTTCTTATTGATAATTCTAATTTGTATTTTTATATTTTAAGTCCCAGTAAACGACCACTGGCTGAGAACAACAATATAGTGAACATAAAGAACCAGTTAGACTCAGAGAGCAGCATGTCCATATTGAAGAATAATCCACCCACTACAACTGCTTCTGCCACTGTCGAGGAGAGTGTTAAAAGGTATGAAATAATCTAGTTACTAAAACAACATTAATATTGTATTACAGTATCTGCGTGACCTGCTTAGCCCCAGATAGTCTTCAAAACACTACGCTTGGTCACCGGGTGGGGGGAGGGTTTGTAGGTTTTGGTCACGTAGTCAACATCTTCTAGGAAAAATCTTGCACGACGGCCATGCTGTTGCGGATGTCTATAGGCTACGTGTGATCGTTTACCATAAAAAACCGCGCTAAGAAAATAAAGTATTTTAACTTTTCTCTTTACGTAAATTATATATTTTACACAATATACAGACAGATCACAAAGTTACATGTACAATACAAAAAAGAAACAATTTTCACAATGTTTAATTTAATTTACAGAACGAAAAATGGGGAGCCGGTGTACAAAGAGCCGACAGTAAGAAAACGAGCCGAGAAGAGAGCTCTAAAGGGCTGGAGTTGTGAAGAGTGCAAATTCGTATGTACAAATTCTGTAGTTCATTTGTAAAATGTTTCAGCAAAATAACCTCAAATGGCGGCGCCGCGCTCGTTATATTACAGGGCTAGCACACTAGGGCTAGTTTTGTGCAAAAATCTATATATATATATATATATATATATATATATATATATATATATACCGATTTGGCTTGGTGGGGAGGTAGATTAGTACCAGGAGACGGTCATAGTATACTTTTTATCCCGTTCTCTCGCTAAAACTCTAGAACGGCTGGACCGATTTAGCTAATTTTGTTCTTGAAATAATTGTGGAAGTTCAGGGAAGGTTTAAACGGTGAGAAGTATTGGAAAAGTTGTAGGTTGTAGGAGTAAGTGTAGGACTAGTAGGTGTAGTTATTTATTCATTCCAGTTCATATTTAAGACAGAACTACGTCTGTCGGGACAGCTAGTACAACATAAAATTTAAATCGATGATAAAAATGTGATTGTGTAAAATTTACAAAATAAAATGGAAAATTAGAAACTTTTGATATACAAAACTCAAAACAACGTTTAAAATTGAAGTTAAAGTAATCCTTTTGCGTATTCGATATTATAAATAAATACAGAGCACACATGGCAGAAATCACGGATAAGATAAATGAGGTTGGATTTTCAACCGTGACACTTTTACTTGAAAACCAGCGTCGCCGCCTGTCTCCCACCAATGCACTCCACTACATAAGAAATAATAATACATACACGAATTACGCACACTAATTAATAAATTACACCTAGAACAGAGGGCTGCGATTTGGTACTCACACTACGTTGAGTCGGTAACGTTACGACACAACCACATGCTCAAAATTCATACGTACGCTAAGGCTTGCTATGGTCGATACTCGATAGGAATTTTCGATAGTGAAAATGGTCAAACTTGAATCTTGAAATCATCGTAGTTTCAGTTAGATTTACGATTTATGAGCCCTAACTTTTGAATGCGGCGGGGGGAGTAGCGGGGCAAGTATGGTTGCGCGTGTACAATATGTGCATCCCCACTATTTTTGCCGAGGGCTCATCGTAAATCGTAAACCGTCCTGTAGCTATTGGTAATTGAATGAAAAATTTTATTAACGGGAGCACTAGTAATTTTATACTAACTAAAACATTGTGTCAAAGGCGAATTTAATTGGTATTGGGATAGAAAATGAAAAAAAATATCAACATGTATTACCTTTATTTGTAATCAAAAATAATTAGAAAATCAAAGCAAAAAAATAAGTCGATGGCAGTGTAGCACTGCCATTTACACAGTCATAGTCTTTTAATTTTTTTTTATTGTAGACGAAATATTCATAATTTACATTTTCAGATACTCAATCTCTTATGCAATAACAACAAGTAATAAACCAATACATTATCTTCTTCGCTTCAGCATCAAATATTACATTCGTCAACAACCCCGCATCGCGGAAAGGTTTTAGGCATAGCCGGGCACCGTTAATCAAATAGTTAACTTCGTTAATCATTAATCCGCTACAAAAAAAGTTAGCTTCGTTAAACGTTAAAGCGTTACATTTCGGAAGAATTAACACAATTTAACGTTAATCCGTTAATATGTGTAAAATTGCATATTTATATCGTTGCGTTAGTGAATTTATAAAACCTTATAGGTTTAGGTTCTAATTCATTAATCAATAATTATCAACACGCAAATGATCACTGACAGTAATTTATAATAACAACAAACAAACAAACAAAACACTCGTCACTCGCGTGCAAGATCCGACGTCTTTATAAATATTATGTAGCAAAAAAAGACTAGCAATATTTTACTACCGAGAACAGTAGTAACTCATTCTGAAGAAAAATAATTTGTCGATAAATCATCGATCACTGACTGCACTATCCAGGCGACCGAAGCGGACGTGACGCGAACGAGTCGAAAGGCGCGGTAATTTGGCTCGCTTCGCAACTCATTGCGCGTCAGATGTGTCTTCTCGCGAAATATTTGCGTACTTCACCAGCAATGTAGCTTTTTTGGGAAAAATACTAAAAAACTAAGGTTTTTATGCTTACCGATGAAAAGAAATTCCTCCTTGTTTCATATTTGATGTCTGACTCTTTAATTTGCACATATCAATCGCACAACACGGCATTTTCAAAGGATTTTAGCGCTGCTCCGTACTGCGAGGCAATCAACAAGCGACTAAAAAGTATGAACGCGTGGTTCGGTTGAAGTATGATTGTCCAATCTTACTTGTGGCGCGTCTGCCCCGCCCACATTGCCAATCCAACCTCATTTATCTTATCCGTGGCAGAAATGAAACTTCATTCATCATTTAAACTCCAAAAACACTCTCATCGTGTCTAAAGAAAATCACATCAAAATATAATAGAATGATTAAAATTTGGATCATTCTACCCCACACGATGGGGTAGAATGAAAAAATACTTTTCATCCCCACTTCACATGTATAGAGAACCACCCTAAAATGTAAAATTATTATTATTTTATGATGCCAAAACCGAGATCTATACACAGTCTTTAACTATACGAAATTTCATCCATTTATATTAATAACTACAGAAGCTAGAGGCGCGGACAAACAGACAGACGGACGGACAGAGCGAAACTATAAGGGTTCCTTGATTATTGATCTTACTTGATTGATCCGTAATAACGGAACCGTTATAACCGGAAAAAGGAGCCAATTATACGTTCGGCTATATATCACTTTTTTTTGTATGTTCAACGATAACTCCGCCGTCTGTTGACGGATTTTCAAAACTCTTTGTTTGATGTAAAGGGTATAATCTGAAGTTGGCCCCGTTGCCACCAAAGTGGTGACCTGATGATGGCATCCATGAGGAATTGAGGGAACTCCTCGAAATTTATATGGACACATATAGTAATTACTACTTTTTCTGAAGTAACCCATGCATATGGTACCAAAAAGTAAAATTTTGCACCAAGATATACCCTGGATCCAAAAGCACTGAACAGAACTCCTCAGTCTTTTAAGATACGCGTTTGGAAATTTGACATTCTTTAAAGATCTTTAGCTTATGCAGTTCTTTAGCTTATGACAGCATATGACATTATGTAACTTACAGTAATCATAATCATCATCTTATATACAACACCAAATGGAAGCTTGGCGCGTATTCAATTATACTTTCGATAGTTTATTTTAAAAGTTCTTAAAATGTGTTAATAATATTATGACAAATATGACTAAAAAAGGAAAAATTATTATTTTTAAACAAAAAAATTAAACCGACTTCCAAAGTAAAAATATACAAAAAAACCCGACTGCAAAAAAAGACCCAAGCAACGCACTAAAAAGACCGAAACCAGATTACACTATGAGCTGAAAGCCTAAGTGAAATAATTGACGTTATGTTTGGTAGCAGGCGGGACCTATTTTTTTTTGTAAGATATATAATTTGTCCCGCCTGCTACCAAACATAATGTCAATTATTATTTCACATTCAGCTCATAGTGTAGTCTGTTTTCTCAATCTTGTTTCGGTCTTTTAAGCGCGTTGCTTGGGTATTTGTCTTTTTTGCAGTCGGGTTTTTTTATTTTTTTAATCAATTATTTTATTTAAGATTTTTTTAGTTTATCTAACACACACTTTGTCGATTTAAAGCAAAAATACGACAAGATGTAGAGAGTTTTGCGGGGAGTTCAATGGGTGACGTTGTGGTTTTTGTATGTCTTTCATAAATTTGTGTTATTTCCTGATGTGGTTCACCAACCTATAGAGGGCGTCTTCGGTGCTCCTTTGGGGCATGAAGCCATATTGGTTAGGGCTGATCTTGGGCAGCAGGTAGAACCTGAGTCGGGCGACCAGCATCTTCTCGAAGATTCTTCACCGGACTGGAACCTAACACCACGAAGACTTTTCTTAATTTTAGGAAATGTAAAGAAATCGTTAGGGCTCAGGTCAGGACTGTATGGAGGATGGTCAAAAACTTCTACTTTTTCCTGCTTCAAATACTCAATCGTTTGACGAGCGCTGTGTGAGCTTGCGTTGTCGTGGTGCAGGATGATGCGTCGCTTTGAGTTAGATGTTCGAAGTTCGGCGATGACTTGTGGTAAACAAACTGTGGTATACCACTCTGCGTTAACCGTTCTACGATCTTCAAGTGCTATAGTCGCAACATGACCGGTTTTTCCGTCGAACGTGGCCACCATCTTCTTTGAAGTGCTTCGAGAACGAACAACTTTAGTCGGCTTTGGCTCGTATTGAAAGACCCAGATTGTATATTGTTGTTTAGAATCAGGATCGTAGGCATAGATCTAAGATTGGTCACCACTGATGATGTCGTAGACGTGATTTGACTCTCCTCGGTTGAACCTTTGCAGAGTTTTCTTACACCATTTGACGCGGGCCCTTTGTGATCGTCGGAAAGCAGATGCGGTATCCAACGGCAAATTAGCTTTCTCACACCAAGCGCTTCATGCAAGATCTTCTGAATGGTTGTTCCTGAGATGCCTAATAGTGCCTCTATCTCTCGATACGTCACATGATGATCTTCGAGAATTAGTTGTCTCACAGCAATGATGCACCTTCAGTGAAGGCGAATTTTGGGCGTCCTTCGCGAGATTTGTCACTAACACTAATATGTCCACGCTGGGTTTCTAAATACCAGCGTTCGACAGTCCGCAGACATGGGGGTTCATCACTGAACACAGATGTAAGCTCTTTAAAACACTGAAGCCGTGTCAGGCCTCTTCGAAAGTTGTAGAAAATTATTGCACGAACATTTTCCTTAGAAAGATTCATTTTCGTACGTGACCTGACAAATTCCAATCGACGCTGTGACTAAACAATAGCATTAATCCTAATGCTTTCAACTGTTTTGAGATTCATTTAAACACATTCGAATATAGAACAGTTTCAAATTCAAAATTGCCGGGAAATATGGAAACAACAAAACTTAAAAGGCATGCCTCGTATGTATATTTTTGAATTCTCCTTTTAATTTCCTTTATTTTGGTAATCCCTACTCGATAGGTTTGGTTAAAAAAACGAACTACTTACAATTTGCCGTCAAAATCCGCCATTTTGTATTTTTATTTAAACTAGCTATCTAAGGACACTTGGGTTTTTGAGACAAATCTTTTTGGAAGTTTAGTTAAGGACGTTTGGAAGATACGTGGGAATAAAGAAATTTACAAACATACAAGATACGGGCGAAAAACATAACCGAAAAAACATAACGAAAAAAAAGTATGAAATAAATCTTATTTTCTAAATAATTCCTGTTTCACATTCGCCTAAATTTATAACTAATTTATTTTCTTTACACAATTTATTTTAATTTATAATTTTGAAGTCGGTGCCAGCCAACTTAAACGTTAGCTCTATAAAATAATGATTTATCAGGATATTGTTTGGGCTAGCACCGACTTCAAAATAATGAAAATTGTGTTAAGAAACAGTTAAAATTTTAGCCGAATTTAAAAGCGGAATTATTTAGAAAATAAGATTTATTTCATACTTTTTTGTATATGTTTACTTTGGAAGTCGGCCTAATTTTTTGTTTAAAAATAATAATGTTTAAGTCTAACCTATATGCGAAAACAATGTAATTGTGTATCTTTTTAGCAAGTCAAGTTTGTGTATTTTTTATATTTTCTTTTATTTTCTTTTTTAATTATTTATTTATTCGGGGAATCAACAGCTTATAAATAAAAAGTAGAAAGCAGACAGTTGAGAGTTAAGCCAATAATAGGTTTCCACTAATAGTTATAAAATATAAAATTATACAAACAACAGCAATCACAAGCTACCAATAATAATAACATATGAACCTAGATCAAGTACATGGAAATTTGAGCTTAGAAATTTTGACAATATACTTAAAAATAATACAAGTACATACTCACATCATACATCTGTAGCAAAAAAAAAAATTTTTATTCAATTCAGATCTTGCGTTAGCAACTTTAGTAACAAAGGGACCCAAGTCTAGTTCTTTACATAGTGCATACTTGCTCGCACCAAATAGGAATTTCTTCTATAGTTAGTGTTGAAAACTGGGACTAACAGTGGAGGGTTATATCTACGGGATCTGGAAGGAATATTAAAATTTAACTTATAGAGAAGATTAGGACAGTCAGTTTCGTTATTTATGATTTGTAGGATATATGTGCAATCACCGATACGTCGACGGTTAGTTAAGGGCTGAATGTGAAATCTCCTACAAAGTGTAGTATAGTTATCAGAGCTATAATAAATTTTGAGTCGGTAACATAATAGCTCCCCAAACCGATTTCGGTGACGGTGGCCTGTTTCATTGAAATCAGGCCAGCTACGCAGGAGTTATGTTATAGTGTCCAAGTGTGTGCGCAGTACACAAGAGCACTCTCTCCTCCTTTACTCTCGTAACCCAGTGGGACGGATAACCGACACGACTGGCGAGAGATTAGGCGCAGGTCCGACTTTTTACATGCCCATCCGACGCATGGATCACCTTTCTTGTCAGACAATCAGGTGATCAGCCTGAATTGTCCTAACCAAACTTGGAAACAACATTTTTTTGTTCCAATGCGGGAATCGAACCCACGACCTCCGAGTCGAGAGCCAAGCTCTAACCACTAGACCACGGAGGCTGTTAAGAGTTGTGTCGGTAACATAAAAACCTAATAAATCGTTTTTGAATATTTTCGACTCGGCCAATATATAGGTTATAGCATGGATTCCATATTTGAGAGCAATATTCAAGATGGCTTCTGACAAAGCTACAGTAAAGTACTTTGAAAGTTTTAGCTAGCCTGAAAGAAGAACTTACTCTCATTATGAAACCAAGAGCCTTTGAAAACCTTCACGATGATTTTATCAATGTGCGCATCAAATAGCAGTTTTTCATCATGATATACACCGAGATCCCGTACAATAGAACTTCTAGGTATTTCATGTCCCTTGAGATGGTATGAGGTGAGGATTCTGTTTCTTTCCCGGAAAAAGTAGTTATGGAGCATTTAGACGGATTCAAGTCGAGGTTATTGAAGAGGCAGTAGTCATCCAGTCGGGCTAAATCGGACTTGCGATTATCCAAGTCTTCTGGTGATGATATAGGTAGGAAAATTTTCATATCGTCAGCGAAATATAGGGAACGAGAATAGCGGAAACATGAGTCGATATCGTTGACAAAAATACGGTCAAAACACTTACTGTAGTCGGTGTATATGACATCGATTTGAGTGCCGCTGTCCATTTTACTTTTTAAATAGCCTATAATATATATTGTCACCTAATAACCTATTTAATTAAATAAAAATTTTGAGAGGTGTCAAGGGACACCCGGATGGAACGAACGTTATATATATATATATATATATATATAACGTTCGTACCTGGACAACAGGTCACAGGCAGTTGTAGTTAATAACTACATATCTGTTGTCAATTTTGTTTATCTGTATAGATATAATATATTATATTATACAAAACAAATAGTTGAACTAAGTAGTCAAAGATGGCCGAAAGCACGTCGAAGGAATGTCGATAACAGTCACAATGTGTAATTGCTAAATTCTACATTATTGTCAAGGTGATAAGGTCGTTTTTCTTATATCATTCTTAATAGTCGTTACTACATTGTGATTTCGAGTGGCAAAAAGTGTCGTGCCTATTTTTTCCGTCTAGCCCCCTTTCGCAACGCGCCATAAGGAACTTCGTTCCAAAACAAATTAAGTAAGAATCTAAATCCTAATAATTGTGATCACTTATTTTTACAGTTCTATGAGCTTTACCAAGACAACCCGGAGATGCTCGCTAAGAAGATGGACGAATGCTCGAAGCACCGCGGACGCAACAACCCCGTTAGACCTAAAACTCCACCGGGGTACTGGAACCCGAGGTGGGACGTACCAACCGATACTGAAGAGTTCAACAGAAGGAATAACGCGTTATAACAGTTACCTTGCAGAATGTTATAGAAAATTCCGGGCCTGCATAGTACAAGTCGAAGTGCCCAAGCGCGACACTGTGGAATTGTGTAGTCTTTGCTTGTAATAGATATGCCCTGCGACTTCGTTCGCTCAAAAGGATATCGGTATTTTTCGCGTAAGCGTACATTTATCGAGACAAAGGGTTATTTGTGTTAAACTGTTTACCCATCTTATCTACTACCATACCAAATTTTACTAAAATCAGTTCAGCCGTTTATGCGTGATTGACAGTCAAATATCCGCACACACATAATATACAAACTCTCGCGTTGATATATTATTAGTTAAGTGATACCTACTCGACACCCTCGCGAGTTATGTTTATCGCGGTGAATTAATGTAAACGTGAACAAAAGGATTAAACTCAACCAAATGAATGTGTATCTATGTCTTTGAACTCTTTATTGCATTATAAATACGTGTCACTTTAATTTGATAGCACTATACTTCTTGTTTCTATCACTTCTTGTTTACGTTTTGATTGACTTGGATCTGAACGGGAGTATCGCACAAGGGGCAGGTATAATTTTATATGTAGCATGCTGTATTCCTAGACTGGT
Organism: Phengaris arion; assembly: GCA_963565745.1. NCBI lineage: Eukaryota > Metazoa > Arthropoda > Insecta > Lepidoptera > Lycaenidae > Phengaris > Phengaris arion. The sequence goes on along the minus strand of OY751446.1, from coordinate 3,718,849 downwards.
TTCTGCTCTGGGGTCTTATTAGTTCTAACTTTCTATGCACTTATAGGCCGTTAGATAAGAGTTGGCGCCTAAAACATTCTTGACAACAATGCATGCCACGTCACCTAATGCATATATTCATAGACAGCACACAACGTAGCATCTATACATGTAAGGCGCCAACTCTTATCTAACTGCCTATGCCTTCTTTGGACTCCTAAGAAGTTAAAAGTGATATTTCATGTATGTAAATTAATGTATTAATAATAGATAAGTAACCAAACAGTCCAGTTAGATATTTTTGATAAAATAGGTAATAATTATTACTTATAATCTACCTCGACATATCAGTATAAATGCTAGGTAAGAAGTTGATTTTAAGTTTTTATCAATGAATTTAGGAACTGTACTAGTAAGTTTTAAAAACAAAGTATCTCTTTGCATGGGATTACTGCTACTGTGATAATATTATTTTGTTTTGTAGTTAGAATATGCCAAGAAGAATGTTTTGATTTTTAGGGATCCGTACACAAAAGAAAAAAATGTGATCCTATTACCAAGTCTCCGCTGTCTGTCTATCACCATCTCATGAGCCGTGATAGCTAGACACTTGAAACTTTTACAGATGATGAATAATAAAGAAACATTTAAGTGAGACTACCATAATTACAACATATTTTTTTGGTGTTTTATATGGAATTTCGACTCCAAGTTGGCTGGTTTAAGTTCTGTTTTTATTATATTTTAACTTTATATAATAATTAATGTAAATGTATATCTTTAAATAAATAGTTCAACGTAAGAATCTGTTTCCTTTAAAACCATTCATAAGAGCTTTGCTTAATTGCTACCTTCTGAAATAACATTTTGAATATATATAATGCTATTCAAAGCATGACTTTCAAAGATAATAAATTGCAGGTTATTTATAAAAAATGGCATTGATGTATAAATATTGTACTATTAATAACATAACACAAACAAAGTATGGCTACAGTGGACCTGGTTATGAATTAGATTCCCTGGTAGTACAATATCTGGGTGTGTGGTTGAACAACCTTGCAAAAGCTATATTTGTAAACATAAGTGAGTCAACCAACTACAGTACATGCCAACATTTAAATCAGGATGACTTGCAACATGGGTATAAGATGAAACCAACAATATCGGGAGAACACCTTTAATTCTCATTAAAACAGAATATTATAATTTTTCACTAGCTTATGTTAAAAAATTAACCAAAATTAGTATAACGTAGAGCTTAAACTGTTATGTTGATTAAAAAAATAAGGTTAAAGTTTTAAAATCTAACGTCCGTTGTACATATTCCTCGAAATATTAGGTAATCGGTGTTTGTTAAAGAAGTTAGGATTTCTTCAAAAATAGTTATCATTTACAATAATTATCTCAACTGAAGATTTAAAGGTTTTTTTTTTTTAATATATTATACATTAAACGTTACAACAACTTTACACTTGCCTATGAGAGTTTTTTAGCTTTCTGATACAGTGTGTCAACAACTTTGCTCATGTGGTGAATTGTCTCCAAGACGGTCTCATATGTCTTCTCCAGCGGGGATTCATCAAAAACAATCAAGACTCCTTCACCCTGGTCCAGGATGCCATTTAATTTCTTATCCAGGATCATTTGGGACAGTTTCTTTTCAACTTGTACAACAGGCAGACGGATGCATTTAGCTACATGCTCGACTTGCACTCGCATGTACGGTTCGACAATACGACACAGATTTTGCTCCAACATCGTGTCGTAGAGAGCACCAAGGTGCGCTCTAACAACTGCATCTTCTTCGAGCTCTCGTTTGTAAGTCTTGAGAGCGGCTTGGAAATCTGCCAGTGATCTCTTGTGGGATGCGGTAGCGACCGCCCTCATGGCTTCCAACTCTTGTCCTGCATACTTAAGTGCAGCTTTACTTCCACATATTGTTCCTACTTCCTCAGCCTGGTTGAGCATGATTTTGGACAGCAACATGTATTTCAAAGCTGTTAGCGCTTTTGGGCTGTCCGCTCCATTGTAACCTTCAAAAGCCTCATAGAAGTATGAATAAGCAGTTTTGAAGTCCCTCTCGTCAGCTGCATGAAGTATACCGGATTGTAAATCAAGTGCCGCCTGCATCTTGGGCGGACAGTAAATGGCGTTGGCTGTGGTCCTCGCTGATGTTAACGAAGCTCGGGCTTTGGGCAAGTTGCTAAGTGCATGATAGGTTTTGCTCTCAAACAACAAAACTTCAACAAGTAAATTCTTGTCATCTAATTTCTTCAGTTCTTTTAGCAAAGCGGTGGCCAGATCTAGGGCCTCTGTGTACATACCTGTGTCGAAGTACAGGGCGATGAGTCTGGCTTCCAGGGATTGCCTGAGGAAGGTACGGCGCTCCTCTTTGGCCCATTCTATACACTCTTTGCAAAGCTGTACTTCGATTCCGATACCTGCTTCTAGATCGAGGAAGAAATCGACGAGGGAGCGTACCAACTTCGCTGCCTTTGCCTTGCTTATCAAACTGAGAAATGGACGTGTGGCTTTGATCAGTTCTGCCAATTCTTTAGCTTTTCCCTCCTTCTTATATTTTTCACCGAGATTAAGTATTCCTTGCTCCTTTGCCCTGATATTTTCTTCGTCATCCTCAGGAATTTCTCCCGTGCTTACCATTTTATCGTTCATGCGGTCCTTTTCTTGATTTGAAGACGATACGCCTGATCTCTCAAATAACATTGCTCCAGCCATTATATATAATATGTATTTTACTTATAAAAAGTGTAATAATATCACACAACACAAATACACTTTCCTTTGTAATTTTGTATAATCGCTAAGTCATTGAAGACGAGTGACGACCTTTTTCGAAACAAATCGTAGACGCGGATAACAGTGTCGCCGTATATAAAAATTAAGAAATGTCAAGTTGGCAAAATTTTTAATTATTCGATTAACATTTAAAAAATATTGCACAAATAGGCTAGATGACTATTTTTTTTTTAATTTTAAACTTAAATATGAGTAACTTCTCAGAAGAAACGGTATATCAAAAATCAATATTTAAAAGGTACAGCGATTTGTATGCAAAATTTCGCAAGTCTCGTGAAAACGCTCCATACTAAAGTCGTACTCATAGCTAGTATGACGTCACTCTTAGGTTAAAGTGATGAATGAAGTATACGGCCGCAGGAACATAATATTTATAAATACTAACCATAATGAATGTTTTTGTATATGTAGGTTTTGTTTACCAATTTAGCAAAAAAAAACTTTTTTGTACTTTTAAAGCGCCAAACTTACGTCCCATCCAGCAAATCCAGCACCGGTACTAATAGACGTCAACAGTGTCAATCTTTTACAATTATTGATTACAAGTCCGCGGCCTTGGGCTTGCAGGCTGGATAGTCAGTATAGCCCTTTAGATGTATCTTATTACTAAACTACACATAAAATATATATATATATATATATTTTTTTTTTTTCATTTACCAAGAAGTGTAGTTAATGCCTCAATATTTCTGACTATATTAATGAAACTAAATATTTTAGATGTAGTCATCATCCCTATTGCGTATCTTGGAGGAAGTTAACCAGAGATTATATGGACTATGCAGCTCCATAACCATAATCGTAACAATCAGATATCGGAATTAAAAAACTATCCGTAACCGTAACCGAATCCGGTATAAAAGCTTCAGAAGGTTTCGGATATTGGCGGAGAATGAATAAGACTACAAGTCCGCGGCCTTGGGCTTGCAGGCTGGATAGTGAGTCCTTTACGCATGCTAGACCTAGCCTGATTTAATTATTTTTCTAAAGTTAAAGTCTATGGCTTACTAACATAACAGTAAGACGTATTGTCAATATTTTTTCTAAAATCGTGCGCCAGTTTTACAGAAATATTAACATGGAAAAGGTGACTAATAATTCTGGATTACGACATGAAAAATCCACTGAATTCTTATTTGATATTTCAAAGCAAATTAAATATTTTTACTCAACCCCAGTTATTTTTATAACCTTAAAGGATTATTCTGATGACGTATTTAACGTACTGTGTTCTTTAAGAACAGCTCTGCAGAGTGAATGTAAAGCAGATGTTATTGATATCGTTGTTTCTTTTCATTTAAAATGGATGAGCGCTGTTAATGAAATCGAAGAGTTCATAAAAAGGAATAATGAAATTCCAAAACCTGAAATTCATAAAGCAATAAATTACACAATTGATGCAATTTCTTCTCGATGCAAACATTATAAAAGGTATATTGCTAAGTATTGTAATACACTTTCAAACGAACAGCAAATTCATTTACGTGCAGATTGTGATGTTGTTGACGACATGAATAACAAAGTTGTTCAATGTCTTTCTAACACGCTCCAATGTTTTAACAACTATGATAGTAATGAGGAGTTCAGAATTAAAGTAAATGATGCCATAGATGAACTCTTCGATTGGCTTGATAGTATTTACGATAGTCTATCATTCATGTTGTGTAAATACATCAATGAGAACATGCCAAATCTGAATAGCAATTTAACAAATATTTTGCAAAAAATTGTTAGTGAATTCATTAAATACAGAACACCTCCCGCTGAAAGACTATTGCAAAAGCTTAAAGCAAAAGGGAAACAGGTAGAATATATGATACGATGCACAACAGACTATAGGCTAGAAATATGTACAATCGAGGAAAATATAAAGAAACTTGAAAGTCGTATATTAGAATTCGAAAATAATCCACATGCTGTAGCTGCTGTTAAAGAATTTCGGTGTAAGCATACATATTTGAATGAAACAATGCAATCTATTGAAAATTTGAAAAATAATAATAACAGAACCTACTATAGTGACATAACAATACATTTAGAAGAAGTCGGCGGTGATGTATTATGCGCATCTGACGATTTTTTCCAACTGAGAATCTTCAACCATGAACTACCTCAGAAACAAAGAGAAGAGCTTGTGACAGAATTATGCCAAGTATGGAACAAAGCAGTACTTGGTGGATTAGGTAATAAATCTATTATTTCTATATTAAGTGTTGATGCCGTTAATGAAGAATATTTTGACGATCTAGGCACTTTTCATATAGATGAACATAGTCGTAAAATCTATAAAATTCCTGGGGATGAAACTTTATACCAGGTAAATGAGCAAGGCACACTCGTTCCCTTATCTGATGACACATACCATGTATATTTTTATGACGAGTGCGGTCGCTATTATATTGATCGAAACACTAGACTCAGAGTTTATAAACACGATGAAACTACTAGTGAATACATTCTGGGTACTTCCGGAAAATTATTTAAATTTAAAGAAGAACGAGATGGCGTTACATATTACTATAATAATTTTGGAAGATATTATATTGATAATGAGGGAAAACGTATTTATCGTGAAGCAGATGGTAGCAGTGAGTATGAATGTGACGGCTTTGGGAATCTTGTCCGTATACGAAGCCACTTAGATCTTTTGGAACCGTGTCCTTTAAATATCAATGTCACTGAAGACACAATGTTCTTGCAAGTAAGTGTTGGTACAGCTCTTAAGCGCTGTATCGCCGAAGTTGTACTGTATCAGCCAATCGATCCTATAAAGTACTTGGCAGATTGTCTCGTAAAATATAAGGAGGATATAGAGCGCCACGAACAGGAAGGTAAAGAGAAAAGTGAGATAGACATTGAAAGAGAGTTAAGAATTGCTGAGTTAAGTATAGAAGAAGGGGACAGCGATATTAAAGAGAAACAACCCTACTTAGACGAGGGAGAAATTGAGGGACAATCTTATGATTTAAACTTTGCAGAATATAAAACAACGATACATGATCATGAATGATTTCTTTTAAATTCTGATAACATTTCTAGCTATAGCTTATAATTATATTCCACAATAAATTTTATTCCTCAGATATAAAAACAAGTTTATTTTTATGTATACATCTTGTGTAAATAACCGGCCAAGTGTGAGTTGGTCTCGCGCACAAAGTTTGTTATATGGAATAAAATGGCAAATAAAACACGTTTGCTGTATGGGAGCCCCACTTGAATGTATATTTTATTTTGTTTTTAGTATTTGTTGTTATAGCGGCAACAGATATGGTGAGCCTGGTGACAGACGGACGGACAGACCGATGGACAATGGAGTCTTAGTAATAATAATAGGGTTAAAATAGGGTTCCGTTTTTACCCTTTGGATACGGAACCCTAAAAATGAATTGCACTAATTTTATTGTCTCGCTAAAGCTTGAGAACAGTTGAGCCGGATTGGTAAATTTTAATCTTGAAATAATTGTGGAAGTTCAGGGAAGGCTTAAACGGTGAAAATGTTAGAAAAAATGAGAAGAAAATATTAGAAACGACAAATTTTCGGTATTCTATCTATTCGGTGTAATAGGGATGTACCTAGTGTGGAATATCACATTTTTATAAATTAAATTTTAAAATTGTTGAAGGTAGGAAGGTACATAAATCTAAAAGAAATAGGTATCTAGCGCGCGTTGTGTGAAGCGGGCGCCGGCTGCGAGCATAATTAATTTCCTTTTATAAATTCAAATCTGGCAACACAGTAGATGACAGTTTAGTCCGCCATATTGCATGTAGTAGAATTGACTAATTTTTATTCAAGAGTCAAGTTTAATCTCACTTTAATAGTATTAAGCCATAGCTCTCGTCGGTAACCCAGGTTTTTTTAACGTTAAATTTATAGTAACAATTTCTATAAAAAAAAACAGATTTGGTATATAGGTAGTGCTGTAATACGAAGAGTTGATACTTGTAAATAACATAAGTGCACGTACTTCCTATTATTATATTTTTGGGGCAAGGCTTTTAAATTCTATGTAAATTAGCATGGGTTTTGTATATTATAGTTTCATATCATCAGTCAGTGATTTCCATGCGATATCAGTGCTATCTTGACTTGTGATGTAAGTTGTGCTAAACATCGAAACAAACCTAATGGCATTTTGTGGGTGCTTTTAATTAAAAGTGAGAAATGGCTCCTAGACCTCCGCCACCGCCGGGGCCTCCGCCCCCTCCCGGTCCACCACCACCACCTGTTTTTGAAGGTTCTAAAGGTGGCTCTGCCAATGACAGAAATGCGCTCTTAAGTTCTATAAGACAAGGAACAAAGTTAAAGAAGACAGTGACTAATGATAAAAGTGGACCAAATATTCCCGGTAAAGTGTTGAATGTGTCAAGCAGCCCATCGTCTCCAGCGAATGGTGTGAAAAGTGCTGCTCCGTTGCTAAATGGTCCCGGGGGTAAGCCCGGATTAGGATTATTATTTGCTGGTGGAATGCCAAAATTAAGACCTACGGGAAAGTTAGCAGGTAATTTTTCAAGTTTATGATTATTTTACCAATAATTTAAATTATATTGAACACTAGCAAAAGTTGAAATACTGTACCTAAGATTTTTTTTTATTTTTGTGTTTAACTTAGATAACTTTGGCATCATAGCAATTGATCTTCCATATCAAATTAAAGTGAGAACTTTATAAAATAATAATTGCAACTGAAGTAAAATATTACTACCTACTTTTGTAGGTAATAAAAGTTGCGATTTTTTTTACATTAGTCTAAAAAACCTACATAATTAGTTTACTTACATCAAATACAAAAAGATTAATGGCCTGCTTCACAATATTCTAGTAAGTGTCAGATAGCTTATATGCATGTTTTGTCTCTCTCTCTCTCTATATATAAAATAAGCAGCAACATAATATCTGCCCGATAAGCTATTTGCCATTTCTTCTTCTTTTATTTAGGGCAACCGCGGTTGCAAAGGTCTTGCACCATTCTGCCAGTGTCAAGTATTTAAAGATTTTATTTAAAATTTACATATTTACATATTAGACGATTGTGAAACAGGCCCATACTATGATAAGTATGAACATAAATGTGCAAACTTTAGATATATCAGAAATGTTGTGCATATGGACATACATATTGTAGCAACTTACAAGCTTGTAACGTCACCTGCTTGGACAACTTTTGTATGGGGCGTTTTTACAAGACTCACAAAAGTCTGAAATATTAATATTTTATGGAGCTATGACAGTCACAGTTTAATTAAATTCCATAATTTATTTGTTCCAATAATTAATAAAAAATTCTAAATCATAATACCTAAATTTTAGATAGTAATTCTATGAGTAGGATATTTGTAATTTTATATCTAAAATATCTTAATTAAAAAATGAGTAATTTCTGAATGTTTGAAAGTAATAGGAAGTATGTGTTTAAAATTAAGACCTAAAAATTCTGGTTTTTAAAGAGTTCTACATATACATTAGAAATGGGAACTATATTCATAGGTTAAAAAAATAAAATGAACACCTGTATCCCTTCTACTTACATTTTAAATTGCATAATATTATCTCTGCTATATCCCCGATCCTCTTATTTCCAGGGATACACTGCACATATAAATTAATTAACTACATTAAAGTAGAAAAGGGAACATAGCCATTACAATTTCTCATAGTCATAATACAGGAATTCCACTATAAAATTCCACTGTCCTGAATCAACCTCAACATGAAGTAAAATGAATCAATGTTTGCTGGATAAATTATGAACTGGTGACCTTGAATTATATTCATTTTAAGTCTTAATTCGAAATGCATTCAAAATAAAAATATTGCTCAAAAGGTACAACTCCAAATGGCCAAGTTAAGACTGAAGCACCCCGGTTTCCGCCACCACAAAAATCACCTGAAACAACGAGACCAGCTCAGTCTCCATTGACAGGAGGGAATTTAGTGGCCGCCTTATCAGAGGCCTTAGCTTCGAGAGAGGCCCAGAATCAACCCACTAGGTCAACTGTGAGAAGACAGCCTAGTGAAGTGAAAGCAAGGGGCCCCCCTCCGCAACCACCAGTCCAAAAACAGGCAATGCCTTTGGTGAGTAATAAAATTTCTATATATTTTTATGAACAAGGAAAACCTACACTTTCTAAATTTTGTCCCAGGCGTAGTAGGAGGTGACAGGTTATGTTGGGGGCGGTAGCAGATGCCAAGAGGAGCATTGGGCGCCCGAAGCTCCGTTTTAATGATTGTGTCAAGCGTGACCTCATCTCCTTTAACATCAAGCACAATATGTGGGAAGAGCTAGCTGAAGAGAGATATCTGTGGAGACAGAATATAGCCCAAGGTGTCCGTTACCATAATCACACATGGTTTGATAAGCTAGCTGAAAGGAGGACCAAAGGTAGCACAAGCATTAACTTGCCACCCAATTCATCAAACACTTTATTTTTGTGCTCAAATTGCGGGCGGTCGTGTCGGTCTAGAATCGGACTTCATAGTCATCAAAAGAAGTGTTTGAAATTGCACCCTACTTGAATCATCCGTGATGGATGAAAAGGCCAATGATGATAATGATGTTCCAAGTCCAGGTATCCTATAACACTGTACTGAACCGTACCGTCGGAATAAAAAGTATCCAGACCTCAAACTCATACCATACCAAATTTCATCAAAATCCGTTCAATAGTTTTTGCATGAAAGAATAACAAACATCCATCCATTCATCCTCACAAACTGTCACATTTATAATATTTGTAGGATTGTTGATTTAAGATCTTTGAGTATGATCTTCAATCAATCAATCAAATAAATTTCTATTATTGTTAACTTCACAGATCCATGTAGATGACTGTTTACTTATAAATGGTTGGATGTTTAATGAAGTAAATTATTATTTTGCTGCCTCTGTTGTGAAGCCAATCTCATTGTACATAGGAAGTATTTTTATCGCGACTATCGATGGAGGATTGCTTCCGCCAATCTGGCTAGATAGTAGGTAGGGGTTGGCTGCGCGTAACTTCGCCTCGCTAGCTCGTGCATGACCAACCTGCGCCCCGGGGGTCGCACGCGGCCCGCGGTCCTTTGCCATGCGGCCTCTGAGCCAATTTAAACCTCGCATCATCTAATCGGGATTGTTTACAAACACGATCTATCGAATAATCCCCATATTCGCGGACAAACGGTAACCGACCCTGTGTTTGTAACGGTACGCCTGGCGTCCGAGCGTTTATAACAATTTTTGGTAATGTTTGATAAACATGATTTTTGGGGTTTTGTGGACGAATTGTGGATTTTTATAGATGCGGGGTTAGGTCCGTTAGGGTTTTGCTAAAATAAAAAATGCCTCGCTACCTTGAAAAGGTTGGTTATGCCTGGTCTGGCTTATTCCAATTTCCTTTCATAATTTATTTCTGATTTTACTGCTACGGACCGCGTATTCTAAAGTTCAGAAGTCTAAGAAAATTTAGTATTTTTTCCACGTGTTTGGGGAAATCGTAATTTTTTTTCGTACTATTCTTAAATGACATGACGTCGATTAAACATTAAAACAATACATATTACGTATGTAGCAATTTTCCTTTGGAGTCAATTACAGTTTTCCAATATGAAATCGAAGAATCGTCGGGTTACGAAAAGGATTGCATCGTTAGCGCTGCAAGGTTAACTGAATATAAATAAACGTATTACTAAACTGTTCCCACCCACTACTTAATCACACGCTGAGATTATTTCGATTCACACACGTGGCCAATCTGGTTATATGTACACCGATCCAATTTAAACGTAAACAGGAAGACAGCAGCACACTATAGTGCTACTAATTTAAATAATAAAATTAACAGCCTCTGTTAATTTTATTATTTAAATTAGTAGCACTACTCGCGCGACTCGGAGGTCGCGGGTTCGATTCCCGCATTGGACAACAAAAAATGTTGTTTCCAAGTTTGGTTAGGACTATTGATTGTCTGGCAAGAAAGATGATCCATGCGTCGGATGTACATGTAAAAAATCGGACTTGCGCCTGATCTCGCGCCAGTCGTGTCGGTTATCCGTCAAACTGGCTTATGAGAGTAAAGGAGGAGAGAGTGCTCTTGTGTACTGCGCACACACTTAGGCACTATAAAATTACTCCTGCGTAACTGGCCTGGTATCAATGAAACCTGCCACCGTCACCGAAATCGGTGTGGGGGATTTTATTATACTAATTTAAATGTCATTACTTGCCAAAATGACTTGAATCTAATGAATTATCTATACACAAAATTAATTTTTGTTTAGTAAGGTTTTATTTGTTTAAATAATAGAAATGTTTTGTGTTTGCGGCGGCCATATTGCATATTTCATGTGTTTGTTTACAATTTAATCGCTCCTGTTTATTTATAGTTTTCTTAAAAGATTTTTCATTTTAACATTTGAAAGTGTGTACATTTCATTGTGAGGTTTGAGTTGATACGAGGGCGGCACTGAAAATTTCGGGAATCAAGGAAGTGACACAACATTACTATTTAAAAATGTATTTATTGCTTTTCGAAGTATTCTTCGCGAAATTTGACACATTTTTCCATACGATGGAACCAATCATTGAAGCAACCATTCCATTCGGAAGTTGGGGTCTTCAAAATGGCCGTTTTGTAGGCGTCCACAGCTTCGTCAGGTGATGAAAATCTCTGTCCACGCAATTTGTTCTTTATTTTAGGGAAAGTATAGAAATCATTAGGGCTTAGGTCGGGGCTGTACGGCGGATGGTCTAATAATTCTATGATTTCTTGCTCTAAAAACTCTTTTGTTCTGTGCGCGGTGTGAGAACTCGCATTGTTGTGATGGAGGATGATGCGGCGGTTGCAGTTCTCTTTACAGAGTTCAGAAACGACCTGTGGCAAACAAATGTTAGCATACCATTCTGCATTAACCGTTCTTTGTCCCTCAAGAGGAATAGTCGCAACATGGCCGGTTTTGGAGACAAACGTGGCCACCAATTTTTGTTGGCTTTAACTCATTTCCGAACACCCAAACTCGTGACTGGTTTTTTGTTTCGGGTTCGTACGCGTATATCCAGGATTCGTCACCTGATACGATGTTGTATACAGCATTTGAGGATCCTGCGTGGAGTCTTTCGAGAGTTCTGACGCACCAAGTAACGCGAGCCGCTTTTTGCTCTTCACAGAGCAAATGCGGTATCCATCGGGAAAACAACTTTTTTACACCTAATTGTTCATGCAAGATTATTTGTATTTGACTCATGCCAATGTCTAAAGTTGCCTGAATTTCGCGGTATGTCACATGTCGATCTTCCTCAATCAGCTTACGCACAGCATCAACGTTTTCTTGGGTGACTGCAGTTTTTGGACGACCTTGACGGGGATCATCACTGAGCTTGACACGTCCACGTTGACATTCAGCAAACCAGCGATAAATTGTGGTTTTGGATGGGGCTTCATCACCAAATGCAGAAATCATCCGGTCAACACACTGTTTTTGTGTTAAACCACTTCGAAAGTCATAATAAATCATCGCTCTAGAATTTTCTCGAGTCAATTCCATTTTCTCAACGACTAAACAAGTTTGACAAGACCTTGTGACAAGACCGAGAATCTTTTTTTAAATAAATAAACGGTATTCGATTTTTAAAACCAAGGAGTTATAAATTAAAAATATTTTAATATGACAGGAACAGTGGAAATATTCCATTCCCGATACTTTTAGTGCAGCCTATGTAATGTGTGTTTATTAAAAATTAAAAATAACAAGTGCTCACAATTGTCATTCAGTGAAAAGATTCAAATTCTGTCTAAAAGTAGGTGTGTACCCGAGTTACAACAATTAAACCAGCAAAAAATAATGTAACTTGAAAATTTCATGTTAAAAGTTATGTGGTTGTGTACACACGATTAAATTATATTGTTTTCCTTGCATATTATTTAGTAATTTACATCGGGATATAGTAATCTCAAGTAACCGGAACCTTGAATATGTGAAAATTGAAGCTGACTGACTGGTGAGTAGTTATAATATTTTAAAAAATGCTTATTATTTTACTTATTAGAATTTCTTCCGCCGCGACGATCGATCGCTGTTTTGTCTGCGTTGCCGTGGAAGATGCACATGAATAGTAGTACATCTAAGACTTGCTCTGTTGGCATGGTTTCGACTTAGAGATCCGTCGCTTGGCTGTAGCTATGCTAAAAACCTATAAACGAAAAAGTTTTTGTGACCGAGTACTTCGCCGCATACCCAGTGCCATAATCCTGTGCACGCCACTGCAACTAAGTACACATTAATTTGGTGGCATTTATTATTTTTGTTTACGTCTAGATTCAATTGGATCTTAACAGAGAATAGAACACTGATTTGAAATTTAAAATTTTGCTCTGAATCTGGAACGATTCAGTCTTTAAAAAGGCGGGAAATAGAACTTTCGTTTCAATTTTCAACACCGTATTCCTATATCGTCAAGTCTAAAGTCTAGTCAAAGTCCGAATAAATAGTCAGTACAGTCCATGAGTCATGTCAGTCGATTCAGTAAAATGGTAGAAGCTTTACTGAAAGTTCCTAGGGAGTTTTGGCGGAACACAAAATAGCACGTTTTTAGTAGTTGTACCACTTGCACACACTTGTGCACGTTAACGAATATTTAATGGTTAATATTCTACCAATATGTGTAATATTGGTAGAATATTAACCATTAAATAATATATATTAAGAACCGAAATAACACAAATTTATGGAGAAAATACAAAAACCACAACGTCACCCATTGAACTCCCCGGCAAAACTCGAAAACCGACTTGCAATGTAACTGAATGTCTAATGTAGCAATGTCTATGAGTCACCTAAAGGGGGAAGAGAGCATAAGTTTATAATCAAAAATCATAACATCAATGACTATTATAATATTGCGTCGCATATTTTTTCACTACATGCGCATGTCAACAACACTAACATAAATATTGTTACTACTTGCTACTAACATTAATTATTTATCAAAAGTTATCATTTTATCATATTTTATGATTATCATAATCAAGGTTATGGAAGAAGCAAAGAATGGAGTTACTAATGTGGAAGTGCCAAGCAGATTTCTTGATTCGCAAAAAAATTAAGTTTTTAGGTTGGCTTAGCGTTACAAAAAGTAACTCAAGTAAATACTAGATAAAAAAAAAACTTATATTTACTTTTGTACAACGTAGATAATTGTTATTGACAAATTAATAAAGCATATCGATCGAACATTGGAATTACAACGATAAGATAACTCTAGTGATTAAATATTATGGAGTCAAGTGACTAACGTGCTAGGAAAACCTTCATATAATGAATTAGAAGGCGAGAATACTAATTTTCAATCTGGCAACACAGTACCTATGTAATTACAATACATCATCACCGTTCCATTAATTTCTATTTCATAGGCATTGCAATTTGTCAGTATTTATTGGTTGTTTGTCTCAAATTAAAGTAAATATAATGATAATAATAGAGTGTCTGTAGATAAGCTGTGGAGAGGACGTGATGCGTTACGATTAATGTATTTTCTAACAGTAAAACGATTTTTACACTTCGAGAACGAGAAATTTTTACACTTCCAAAGGTAACGTAGGTAATATAATAAAAAGTTGAAGTTATCAACGGCTTCAAATCGTGTAAAATTTTATGCGTTGCATACTGCGTAGGGATTTAGTGGATGGTCATCATTTCTTGTTTTTTTTTTTTAATTACATTACAACAATTGCTGGATAATTTATGTGTAAATAATTTTCCTAAAATCAGATGCAATCATCGACCCCAAAATTATTCGTAAATCATTTTAGAAAAAGTTTTCTATTATTAAAAAACAGATGCAGACTCATAAGCAAAAAACAAGTTTTCTGAAGTTATTTATGCAACAAGTTTTATACAATTTGACCATGTATAAAATATTGAATAATATTATTAAGATTTATGTGACTTATGACTATTCAAGACGTGATCGAAGAATGTAAAAAAACTGGTTGTGCAAGTATGTAGAAAGTGTACATAGCCAACACCAAAATATTATTCTTTCACGTATTTGTTTTAGAATTTGTAATAATTTGTTTAAAAAAAATGTATCTTAAACTTTCTCAAAATCTTTCATATATTCAAGCAAATTGGATTTTGGGCACACATCAGTATTTTATTATCGTGCTCATACCAAAATCAAAATGCGGCAAAATAAGAAAGTGTCTTTGATTTTTAGAGTTCCGTACCCAAAAGGGAAAATCGGGAACCGATTACTTAACTTCTCATTCCGTACGTCTGTCTGTATTCACGGTTCACGAGTTATACCAGGCTGTATCTCGTCAATCGTGATAGCTATACAGTTGAAATTTTCCCAGATGATGTTTTTCTGTTGCCGCTATAACAACAATAAAAACAAAATAAAATAAATATTTAAGAAAGGGCTCCCATACAAAAAACTTGATGTTTTCAATATTTTTTGCTCGATAGTAGGGCTCTCACACATAATTGCGAATTCGCATAGCGTCGCAAATATCTGCGAGCTCGTATATGGGCTCTAGTATACAAGCTTGCGGATGCGATGCGAATTCGCAATTATGTGTAGGACCCTTAATACTAGTGTACCTGACATTAGTACTAAATTACTAATAGTACACGTAAAATGGTACGGAAGTCAGAAGTTCGGAACCCTTCGTGCGCGAGCCGAACTCGCACAAGGCCGGTTTTTTAAAATAATTTATAAGAAACTGGATTAAACACATAATTACACATAACTCTCGAAAAAGCAACTTACAGGCTGCTTATACAACTATCTATATAAATAAAAAAAATAATATTTAGTTATGTTGCAGTGTCGATAACGTTTATGACAGCGGTATCTACTCGCGTTTCGTGCTGAATATTAATGAGATTGGTTTGGTCCCGGCACTGTTCCACATTAATATAATTGAACCACGGTTAAATGGGGACAATAGGGCACGTCCTGAAACATTATTGGCACAATATATCATCACGCAAGCAGACAAAGCTGAATTTGCATTGAACCTTAAGAACCCTAAGTTATTTGGCCTCTTAGATACGTAATAAAAATATGTAAATGTTGTCTATTGTGTAAAATATGTAAATGTGAAAGAAGGATTTACAATTGTATCAAAATAACACGGTCTACTGTTGATATACAAACGCATTGTAGTGTCCTGTGTGAATTATTAATCTGAGGTTGCAGTGGCTAAGGGTGGTTTTACTTCAGAGGGAAGCCCTAGTCGCTTGACGTGAGATGTGAAAGTTTTTTTGAAAGGAAATTTAGCACCATATTATGTATGATGGTCGAGGTCGTTACAAGCGTGCAGAGTTGTGTCGTGTCCGAGAGAAATTGTAAATACTTAGGTAACTATTCTTATAGTTATACCTACGGCTCCTATTCCTATAGTTATATATACGGTATTCTTATACCTACAATTAGGTATATACTTAATAATAAAACGTTTTTCTGTGTATTAATTAACTATTGTAAGATAATCATAATATTAAAATACTTCCACGGTATTACCGCCTATTAAATAATAATATATAATATTATGATCGACTATTATTATTATATTTACTAATAAAAATTGATAGTAGGTACGTATCCAACTTTCCGCTTACCGTAAAAGTAGATTTATTCAAACGGTTTATCATCAACAATAAACACAACACAAGTAGTCTCACATTCAATATTCACATATAAGTACATAAACAAATACGTGTTTAAAATTTAAGACGAATTATATTTATCACTTATCACTGCGCAATATAGTTTCATAAATAATTATTATTAACGTAATAACATGATTTTACATCCAAGGATGCGCGAATGAGGTACCGACGAGCTACTTTTCAAAATTCATTCGTCTCATGATGCACGCGATATTATCTAATAACGGCTCCTCATTGGTGCAAGCTACAAAATTGTGGGTTAATGTCACAGAAAAATATCCCTTAATTACTTCGAACTGTCATCGGACAAATCATATTAATAATATTGGTCTTTAGTTTGCCAGCCGGCTATTAATAACAAGTTTGAATTTCAACTTTATTTCTAACGAGACAAGGTCCCTATGATCTCCCACCATAACTCCGAATATATCGTGTTTTAAAGGAATCAGTGATTCCAATATTCGTGTCAAAGTTGCAACGTGCAGCGCATAGATGTAGCTTGAGTCGGTTTACATCGCGCTATCGCTTTTCCGACCTGACTTGTATAAGATATTATTGTTTTCCATATACTAGTTTTGGCTGAAGGTCTTCATGAGGTAATCTGAAAGGGAAGCCGGTAAAAGTGGAGTTCTTTAGACCCTTCGCCACTGTGAGATAGTGTGTGTAGCTTTTTTTAACTTTATGTATTTCTAAGCACTGTTTAAATTTTTTTAACTTTCTGCACACCTTCCTCCACATAAACTAATACTGTACTAAATTTCATACTCCTCCGTGTCCATTTGCATAATTTTCGTAAAAAGAAGTTTTTTACTTCACGTATTAATAAATATGATGATTATGTGATAATTAAAAACATTTTAAAGACTGAACTGTAATTTGGCTCTCAAACAGACTTATCTTTTACTAGCTTTAGCCCGCGGCTTCGCCGGTTTTCGTAATATGTGCGGCCCACCCGCGAATATATCGACTTGAATTTATTTTTTTCGCGCTTACATTTCAATTTTATGATATCGCCTAAGATATTAATTGATACTGTATGGTTCTAATTAATATTGAAATTCCACATTATATCATGGGATAATTTATTTAAACTTAAAATGGGTATAGTAACCTATCCTTAAAAGATAGACATATCCCATCGCGGCCTATTTTTTAGACCTTTAAAAGAGAAACAATTATACCATACAATGTTTTGATATAATATCTCCAACGGATAAGACAGTGTTTTCGATTAAAGCTCCCAGACGGCTTTATTTTTTCCAACACCTTCAACAATAATTATCGTCATATCCACAAAACCATAACAAATTATACACCTAAACCTTCCTCAACCACACTATCGATCGATGAAATCGATTATCGCGAACATATACATCAGTCAGACAGACGCGGCGGGGACTTTAATTTTAAATAATATTTAGAGAAGAGATGACTCTCCCTCTCCATTTTTCTATTTCAATTTTGTCATTCACACGCACTTAAGAGAGAGAATGCGTACGAATGACAAATGCGTGATGCAAGTTGCCATATAGTAGACCTTAACTTTAAAGTTTGTTTATATTCGGAAGGAAGTCGCGACGAATGCTAGTCATTCAATTTCAAATAAATCAAAGAATCTAATTTTGAACGAGCTGCTTGGGAGAACTCGCAGAAGCATACTTAAGTCAATTTGCTATCTCGGATATTTCTGTCTAGACTGCAGACAATATATAATAAAACCATAGATTTAACATGCTTGTTAAAAGTTTTTTGCGAAAGAATGAACAGAAATTACTAGTTTTTCGACACTTCTTTTTTGAAAGCCCGTTTGTATTTGTCTACTGCCTGCCTTTTTACAATTCTAAGATATAGGTTTAGTAATTACTAGTTGGTGTTATAATCTTTGCCCTAATTAAGACGAACAAGAAGCCAGACTATTATGTCATTACCCACCAATATTCTAAATTAAAAATCTTGTGCACTTTTTACAATAATTGCTGTACGTCCTTTATGTGAATATTTAAAATACATATTATAATACAAATAAACCACCTTAAAGTATCGAAATTTATGTTTAACGAAGAATACAGTTTTGTGTACATATTTTGATGTAACAGAATGCGCAGATAAGATTTTTCACACGTTAATGTGTCTGACATTTAATGGGTCATTGGCCTTAATAATTTTAACTATGAATATTTCGAAGTACCAACAGTTGAAGTAATTTAAGATCACTGTAATGGCGAAATTACTTAAATATTAGAACATAATATTTAATTTCCGAGTTTCTAAACACTTAAACCTAGTTAAAGTTTTGAAGAGTTAAATTTAAAAGAATACAAGCGCTAGGTACACTGTATAAGATTCCAAAATTTCTATAGGTAGATAATAGACGTCATAGAGATGATGAAATCCTAAAATGAATAAGTAGACACGCATCTTAAAACATATATTTTAACTTTTAGGAGGAGAAACGATCAAGTTGATTTAAAAAATATTATTGTATCGAAATAATCGCGGAACATAATATTATTATCAAAAAACGATACATTTTAAAATGATAAGAAAGTATTAGATAAAGAAGAAATATTTGTTAAATGATTGAGTAACATTTTGCATTTCGTCAATTCGTATTTTGATCCTAGTTTTGGGGAAAACTGTAAGCTTTGGTGCTTTCTTTAATTCCAATTTTATTTAATTAGTCTTTCCTCGATTTTACAAGATACTGAAAGTTTACCTTAAAAATCTGACGTCAAAGTACGCGTAGAAAATCTATTCGTTATCGTTTATCAAGCATCGTTGTAGTATAACTAACATAACTCGTAGGACAAGGTATCGATGTATACGTCAATCTTGATGAGTTTAGAGGCCTAGTTTCATTTTATCTAATTTCATTACTACTAAACGTTACATGTTGCCTTTGCTTGTTTAGTAGGTGCTATGTGTATTTTCATTTTTGTTGGGCTTTTGATTTTCGAAACCATTCCTCATTTGTTTTCACAACTAATTTCTTCATTGACATTACGTGTTTTTATGTGGTATTCGTACTCTACTTAAACTTAGTCACCAGTTCCATAGTCAATTACCATTTACCTGGTTTCTATTGACTAAGTGCGTAATCGCCGCACCTCCATTACTCATGTCAATGGTCTTAGCTTCCTTGTGATAGAACCGTCACTGACCTACCAAGTAACAAGTTCATTGTTTCTTCTTTATGTATGTTGTTGTTTGTTAGAGAGTTACCTCGAGAAAATAGAGTGGAAAGTGAAATATATTTAGAGAATAAAACACAAAAAGTATAGTATAGCAGTGGCGAAGGCTGGTTCTCCTTTATAGGGAAGCCCTAGCCTGTTAATAGGTAGAGAGTTATTTTATAGTGCCAAAGTGTACTCTCATAAGTCATAACCCAGTGGGATGTATAATACCAACACGACTGGCGAGAGATCAGACGCAGGCTTATTACATGCCCATCCGACAATCTTTCTTATCAGACAATCAGCCTCGGAAACAACATTTTTTTGTCGTTCCACCGCGGGAATCGAACCCACGACCTCCCGAGTCCAGAGCCAAGCTCTAAACCACTGGACCACGGAGGCTGCCGATAGGTACCCCACGCCACTGTAGTATAGTTCTCATTGTTTAATTAGTGAAATAAAACTACATTCCTGTACTGAATATGATGCAGATTTGTATTGTGTGAGTGATATTATCTTCTGTACACAGTGAGTCATTTGACCAAATGTTAAATACGAATTTGCGACACTCACATCAAGGTTCGCTCTGAGTGACACAACTTTGATCTAATTTGGAAGTGCCACTTTATAAAACATTGGGAAAAGATCACGCCCTCGATGTACTGCTCATGCAAAGTGGAAACGAAATACTTTATGACGCACTGTCGTTGCTTTCGTCTGTCGAATTAGTATTTTTTAGGTTGGGCTGTATTTCTACTAGATTCCCCAAAGGCAAGTCGGACTAAGGATATTATATAAATAGACATCTAGATTTTCCTAGAAAGTAGAAAGATTTGTCTGCGGTCATGTAAAATCTTACGCCTCATCGTTTGGAGTTTGGAGGAGGAATTAGGAAACGTGATACATACCCTTGCTATGTTTGGTTTATCGACTATTTCATTAAATATGCCATAACTTGCAATTTTCATCGTCGCCCAAATAAGAGATTATCTAAAATCGAATTATATTTTATTGATCATTATCATCATTAATTAATTTTATCAAAATTTATTTGCTATCGCTACCGTCCACTTCAACTTTTAATGATATTCTGTGCGAGAACTCGTTTCTGAACTTTTGCCAAACAATATTATTTTTGCGACAGCTTCGTTTATTTTCGTTGCGGGCTTTTTAAACGTTATCTTAAAATAAGGCTTACATTTGAGGATACAAATGTGGTTAAAACCTTTTTTAAGGATTCATAAATTGAATTATTCATTAAATAAATTAACAAACCCATAATTTCAATTTGTTTACAATTTTATTAATTTATTGAAATACTAGTTGTCCCGACACACGTTGTTCTGCCTGAATTCTATAAACTGGAATAAATGAATAACTACACTAACATCTATATCTACCCGTCCTACACCTAATGTCTATAACTCTATACCTATAATTTACTGCGGCTGGCCGACTTTTCTGAAAAAGTAATTGTTTTGCAGTCCAACCATACAGGGTGGAGCCCCGAATTTACACTACCGACATCGACAGATCGAACATCAAATGTTGATATTTTGCATATCTACAGATGATAGCGCGCGGTGGCTTCAACTTGTATAATTTTTTTATTATTTTGATTGTCGCCATTGTTTTATTAATAAGTGGAGAAGAACTAAGGACCTATTATCCTTGATCAATATGTCAATGTTGCTGTTTGATGATTCAACGCATTCTATATCCTTATGTCCGTGGTCAGACCACGATCTGACTCATTCTATGATTCATTGAATTTTGTTTAAATTGCGGAAACATAGCTCAATGAATATTCTTGTGGTTGTAATTTGTTTCTTATCTACTAGGAATTATTCTTCTCGAAAACACATTGGGGCAAACCGCTTTGGTTCTGCTATCGTAGGTACCCGTGTCCACTTGTTCTTTGAGTAATATTGATTAATATTCATCATGTTTAGTTGGGCCTTCTTCACGATGGCGACAATTGTGGCGGGTCGCTTGATATTGTGGCTAAGTGTTGGCCAAAAGATTGTGCAGTCATCCACACGTTGGAAGGTCGTTTAGTATGCTTCAGTTCGGGCCAATGTGAGGACGTATTTATTAAAATGGATAATAGTTCTTGTGGGATACTGTATTTAACGCTTTCACGTAAAAACTACTCAACCGGTCATTATAAAATTTGGCACAGATCTATATTCCCCCGAGATACTGTATTTACGCGGGCAAAGTCACGGACTAGTAACGCTAACGCTAGTGACTATCAAAATAAATAATCGGCGACGACGGGGGCAAGGTTAGGTGTATTAGTAGGTTAGTACCTACTTACAATGGGTGCTTTCTTTGGGGAATTTTTTTGGAGCATGCGCATTAAGATATGCGCGCGCATCTATAATGATATTAGTTACATATAAAATTGGCGTTTTGTCGTACTGCCCACTTTGATCTCAAATATACCTTCTTTGGTTAGGAATTCCAATTTCAAATTTATACCGCTATTTACTCATGTATTTGTGTTTCGAAAACCGTAATTCATTTGTTATTTCCTCTTTTGGTTTTTTCTTCGCGTCACTCTGTTTACAAAATGGAAAACTTGAAATATCGTATTATTTTGGAGTACGAAATTGGGAAGGTGAAAAAGCTTGAAAGGTGGGTACCTCATAAATTAAGTGCAGCAAACCGACAAACGCGCGTCGACTGCTGCGTTACATTACTCAACCGGCGCAATATCGAAGGGATTTGAAATCGAATCATTGATGTCCTGTGATGAAAAGTGGATCCTGTACGATAATCGGAAACGCTCATCGCAATGACTGAATCCTAGCGAACCAGCCAAAGCCTGCCCAAGGTGAAAACTTTTGATTAAAAAAAAAAACTTATGAGCGTTTGGTGGACTAGTGCCGGTGTCGTTCAATATAGCTTTCTTAAATCTGGCCAGACGTTTACGGCAGATGTCTATTGCCAGCAACTGCAAATCATGATGGAAAAGCTAGCTGCTAAACAACCGAGGTTGGTCATTCGCTCTAGGCCACTGCTGCTTCAGGACAATGCTAGACCACACAACAGACGTCTACCACATTAGAGGAGCTTTTTGGAATTGGAATGTCTAAGACATCCACCGTATTCCCCGGGCCATTATTATACAGATTACCATTTTATTCTATTTGGATAACTTCTTGCAAGGGAACAAAATTAAAATCCGATGGGGCAGTCCAAAGCGCCTTCAAAGATTTTATTGATTCCTGTCCGAATGGTTTTTTTTTATTTTTAGTAAAGGAATCAATGAACTACCTGTGAGATGGCAAAAGTGCATAGATAGCAATGTTATATACTTTGTTTAAATAAATATATTGTTTTACATAACGCCAATTTCATATGTAATGACCAAATATAATAAAGAGAAAAGGTTTGTTTGTTTGCATTGAATAGGCTCCGAAACTACCGTTCCGATTTTAATGAAATTTGGCACAGATATACGGGAAATATAGGCTACTTTTTATTGCAGCAAAATGTACGGTTTCCGCGAGATTTCCTTTAGCGCGCACGAAGTCGCGGGCAACATCTAGTTTTTGATAAAAGGTGCCGAAATTTTTGACATTCGAAAAATTATGCGCTGATGTTTTGCGCACGTACACAGCACATGCGCCAAAAAAATTTTTTCTCAAAGAACGCACCCGATGTTTTTATTTTTGTGATTTTGATTTTTCGGATTTTCTGTTTGATATAATTCTATAAATCTGAACGTTTCCTCGTTCGTCATTGTTAAACTTGTCAATTTTATTAGTAAATATTAAATTAAGACAGTTTCGACCATGACTGCTGCGCTGACTGTCGGAGCTCGTGACAAACTAAGCATGTGCCAACGTCTGGATGGTACGGCCATAACTCGAGCCACAACACTTTGATCTTTTGTCAAAAAACCGACACCGCACGGATCTTGGCCAAGTTGCGATTACAGTTGTGGCCCATCATTCCAACACGCACCGATCCCTAATTTTCACGATGGCCCACACCGTTATGGCCATCATGATAGCCAACGTGAATAAGGGCCAAATGACTAATACTAAATATCTTTGCCTCCACATATCTACTCTGTTCCCTTATATCGTCATCATTTGAAAATATATATTCGGCTAGTGTCGGTTGTGTAGAGCATATTCTCTTAGGTACAGCGTGTACATGCTTGATTTGGCCACCTTCAAACATAATTTTATACACAATTTTCTATAATTACCTACCTGTTGGGAGTTAGTACCAGTAGGCAAAGATTTTATTGCTGAAGCAAAAACTCGAGAGCACAGGCAATGCGATATTTCTATCTCAAGCGGTTAGGCGAAACAATAACCCAGTAAATAAGTACTTGTTATTCTATGCAATCTTCATTATTCTCTCTATTGTATCGAGCACTGATTGTTGATGATCTTATGTTCGTGACATCACAATAATAAAACACACCAGGTAGCGTCTTATATAATTATATGCTGATAATTTGCTAAGCATTGTCAGACTTTTAAGTTGAAAAAGTGTGTTAAAATATAACGTTTACGAGTCGTCGATTTAAAATTCAATATTTGTTGTTGTGAAGCATGTGTGATGATGTGAATAATAAATAAAATCTCTTGTTCCAATCTTCAATTTAAATTGTATTGTAATACTAATGATTTTACCAATGAGATACTAACTTGCCACTTGCCACGGGTCAAGTTAGTTATAATCATCTCATCTATTCATATTTCGCATCATCAGAACAGAATTACTGAATATAAATAAAATAATAAAAGTAAAAAAAAATATTTTGTGATGTGTGACTATGATGCATCGCGTGGTGTGTGTTTATTTACGGAAATAAACCACTTATTTATGAATCCATAACAAAGCAAGAAGCTCCGTGCGCGAGTGCTTTTACACTGACAGGGAGCCCTTTAGAGATATTTTTATAACGTTATTAATATAATATTATATTTGTTTACTTCGAACGTATCTCACGCAACGATTAACTTTAGAAATTATCTGTAGAATGTATTAATTATTTATTGCCTTCTGCATACTGTACCTTAACTGTTAATGATAACAATATTTACAGAGGATGGATTTGCCAAATCCCAATTTCAGCACAACCTTTTAAACGTCCATTAACATTTATAGTGAGTGGAGGATCTAAACTACTAATTATTTTTAATTTTGGTTTTTTAAAATTTGATAACTGTACTCGTGTGTTTGTTACTCTCTCAGAGATATGTGTAACCTACTCTTTTAGAATTTATTTAAGCATACAGCCATCTTACCTGTATCTAAGTAAATCTTAACTAGATTTTTCTTATTTTACGAAGGTTAATATTATTTTTATTTTATATTTTCAGAGCTCATCGGATTCCGTACTCACGACGGGATCTATCACAGATCGGATCACGAATTTACAGAAGGCCCCTGAGCCGCCGCCGCCGCCTAATGTGTCCACCCTGCACCGAAACAAGAGCTCGCTACATAGCAGCTCACAAACATCGCTAGGTACGTTCCTGACATTAAAATTCAGGTTTTATCAAAATCCGTTCAGTAACTTTTGGGTGAAAGAGTAACAAACATACATCCATCAATCTTTCTTCACAAACTTTTACATTTATAATAGTAAGTAGGATTATAATAGTAGTAGGATACTCTGTGTATGAATAGGCGCTCCGGTCGAGCATTACCCATTACGAAGTATGACTTTGTGTTTTACAATACCGGTGTTCGACATGCGAGCGGGCTGCCGGTCTACATCCATCTCACTTGCAGGTGGTTCTATGACGTCACTGTCGTCAGCGCCGCCGACGCCGACGCCATCCTCATCCCTCTCCACGTCGGACCTGTCCGAGCGGCCAAGGATGAGCCACGGCAAGCCCAACTTAGCACCCAAACCGCCGACAGTTAACACACCGCCGGACCGGCCGTCACCGCCACCCAAGAAGCTCGTCGTCAACGGGAAGTTGGCGACGAGAGCGCAGAGCATGAGAATGCCTCGGTGAGTGCATTTAAGCAATTTTTGATAGGAATAAATTTGCTAGGTAAATCCAGTTTACCACTTTTGAACCTCATTGTTAAGATCATACATAATATTAAGATAGAAATGTGGTACATAATACATTGTGTCTGTCGGCGACCGTACACTGACTTGTCTATTTAAGCGTATTACTACTAAGTACTTATAATAAGAATTTTCATACACGTTACACAGCGAAACATTACGTCGTGACACATACATATTAAATAAATAAATAAACATTATTATTATTATTAACAGCCGTTAGTGTCCCACTGCTGGGCAAAGGCCTCTCTTTTATCACAAGTCCCGATTCTGAGCTGCTTCTGGCCACTCTATCGAACGCATCCAACTCGTCGTGCCACCTTGTCTTGGGTCGGCCTCTGTTTCGCCGACCAGCCTCGTTTGGGAGCGCTGAGTGGTGTTTCGGAGTCATTCCTTTTGTCGCCTTAAATGCTGCGCTCCATGGCTCGTTGGCAGACTTCGAGTTCTGCGAAGCGGACAAAGACCGATACTAGACACCGTAGGTTAGGATAGACAGGATACACATGTCCACGAGTTGATGTTTTAGGCAGAGTGGAGTGTTAACTGTTACATATACAAACTGTTGCGAAATGGCGACCGAGTATTACCAATTAGCATAATGTATTATGTACATAAAGAAATAATTGTGGTTGACTGTTTGTAGGTCGCCCCCCGTGTCGCCGCCGTCGCCGCCCAACCTGAACCGGCCGCCGCAGCCGCTGCCGGCGCAGATGCACCACCCCGTAGGCACTAAGAACCCGGCCTCGCATTTTGGTAACTACCCACATTTTATGTAATACACATCTAAAACAGTATTAAGCAGAATTAATACTCACACTGCACAATATATATAGCTGAAAAAAAAACAGCATCCCGTTTTAGTACCTACCCCCCTAAAATGTTACTACAGTGGGAAAAGAGGGAATACTACCTATTTTTATACGTCATCCCATTTGGTAAATACTAACTACCTCCATAAAATGTTACTACTACAGTGAGAACAGAATGAATACTTACATTGAATTACCTCTATACTCTATAGTCGGGTTAGGCCGGTACAAATATACAATAGTCTTCACTTTATCGTCACCTATGACCATTTGCAAATTTTCCAGGTACGTTACGTGCGCCGCGCGGCATGCGCCCGCCGGGCGTGTGTCCACCGCCGCCGCCAGCCGCGCCACCGCCCGCGCCGCCGACGCGCGCCGCGTCGCTCGCGCAGCCACCGCCGCCGCCGCCGCCGCACCACCGCCTGCCCGTGAGTCACTAACATTTTTTAGTTTACACCTCTTCCAGGGTTTCCACACGATTGACTTTGCAGGCGCGTTGAAATAAGTACATTCCATTTTTATACTGACTCAATCTGTCACCGAATATTATTAATATTATCGTGTGGAGATCGACTTACAGCGTTGAGGACGAAGCTGAAAAAAAAAATGTATTCGTAAGGAAACAGATGTTTCATTTTAATTAAAAACTTAAAAGGCCCAGAAAAATTTAAGATGAAACGTGATATAAATCATATTTTTTTATAAATTGACGCCATGTTTTAGGGAGCGGGCGCGGACGCTCACGCGCCGGCGGTGCCCGTGCGCGGGTCGTCGATTCGCGCGGAGCTGGAGGCACGGTTCTCGGCGCTGTTCCACCCGCCCGCCGCGTTCCCCCCGCCCGACCCCTTCCTGCGCATCGCTAAGGGCTATAGCAGCGCCGTGAGTGCCGGTAAGTACAAGTGACGTGCGCCAACAGACGAACACTGGCTTAGTCCCTAGCACAGATGCAGCCGATCACCGATGCCGACTCTCGACGGCTGTCAAACGCCACCTGTCGCGGCTGCAGTTGTGCTACGGACGACGGGGTGTCGTTCGTCTGTGCAATACACGCGTACACGGGAGACAAAACTGTCGTTGCGATATTTTTGAACTGAAAACTTCTTTAATAAAATGTGGAATTTATAAAACAAAAAAGCGACAGCATAATATGCTGTCGCTTATATTATATTAATGCTGAAAGTGTGAGAAAGAAAGCATATTTTTAAAGATTTCCTATTGCTGGTGAAACCAGGTTTTTTATCTTACGTATCAATTGATATTTATGTGAAAGTGTAGTAGCGACAGTCTTTGTCTTCTACATGCGCGCGGGGTATGAGTGTTTTCACATTACACGATACGATAGCCGATTTATTTTCGCATTGAATAGGTTCGATATCACGCCAATATGTCGTGTAATGACAAATACAGACATGTTTCAATATAAAATATATATCTGCCTCTCACATTATCGCATGGGATATCGGATATCGTTATCGCGTCATGTCAAACGCCCCAAGCCGACAGTCACACGTTCTAGTGGTTAGTTTTGTGTTTATTTTGTCGTATTATTTTGGCCATAGTACGACTCCTATGATTGTTGTCTATGTAACATATAGTGTTATACAACACAACGAACGCAAAATGGCTGATTTAGACTAGATACGTCCATTTATTTGTATACAAAAGTAATCATCCGGTTTTTAAAACTGGACTGTATTGATACACAGATAGTATCGAGCTAGTGTTCTGTATGTTGATATTTCACACTGCCGATTTAAAACGAATTCACAATATCATAATCTTCCGATATATTAGGCGATAGGTTCAAAACAATGAGTTTTTTCTATACACCTCTTCGTAGCTTCAATATAATAATTATATCCTTTGTAGCTTCATCATAAAGATAAAATTTGGCAAACGACTTTTTACTGATTAGTCTTCAATTGTAACTACTTGGGTGCATTTTAGAAAAGGAGAATAAATTTTACCAAGCGTTTATAATCAACAGGAAGTAATTCCATAATTTTTTGCTTGGTTGAAAAACGTCGGGCCTGTTTCACGATCTACTGATAAGTGTCAGATACCTCATTGGGACGTTTTGTCTCTGTCGCTCGATATAAAGTAAGCAGCGACAAAACTTTCGAATAGGCTATCGAAATATAAGTGTCGACTTATCAGATAATTGTGAAAACGGCCCATACGGCCGAATACTGGAACGCTAGTTAAATTATGTGGCGACGCATCGCAGGAACTAACGATGCGAATTGCTGCGACACGATTTCGTGCGGTAGGCGCAAGGTTCAGGTCTATACCTTCAATGGTCAGCTGTATTGGACGTGTTTTTAAGAATGTGACATGGATCGCAAAAATATTGTTGCACTGCTGTTATTGTTAAATAGATATAGAAGAAAAAGATTTTGGGTTCATCCATTTATTACAATTATGAACGCTGATGGGAAATACTTTATTTGAAATTATGCTTTGAGAATAGAAGAAGATACATTTTTTGATTGTTTTATAATGAGCATATCTTCATTTGAAGAGATTTCGAGGTTATTGGTCTCACAGAGCGGAATAAAATGGAGTCACCGAGTGTGACGCAGGAATGCGCTATGCTAATCAGATCGGAAGTTCTTGCGATGCATTCGTGCGAGCTCGCAGATATTTGCGATGCGAATTCGCAGTTATGTGCGGGAGCTTTAAGTGACGCTCAAGTCACATGTTGTCCTTGTCATTTCCGCTAGAGACAGCGACAGCCTGTGTATAGGAGGGCTTTTAATTTTGATCAGCGTTTTAGTATTCGGCTATTAGTGTAGTAAAATAAGTGATTGTAACAAAAATTGTAGTCATTGTTTATAGTAGAAGTTTCGAACTATTGAGGGGCGAAACGCACATTTTTGGCTCCTGTTAGTCATAAATAAATTAGATATTTTAACCACAGACAAGTGCGTAATAGTAGATATGTACCTATCTTTTTTCTAACTATTATTATAGTAGTGTTTTAAACTTAAACATAACGTATTTTACGTCTTATATGAAATTATTGATTTCCAGCAAGACATAAAATAACGTTAAAGACAAATAATACGTTAATTTTGTTTGAGGTATAATAATTTGTGTTGCATGTAAAAAGCATGGTTATGAATAGTACTGATAAACTAGGTTACCCCATAAACTAGTAGGCACTTAAGTGAGTATTATACATATATTTAAAAAACATAATGTGAGGGTATGTTACTTTACTAGCCTTTTGATAAGTGACATATACCAATACCATATTCACATGTTTTGTCTCAGCCATTTGACATGAAGTAAGAAAGCGACAAAACCTGCGAATAAAGAGCATTCTGACCATCCAGCCTGTAAATCCAGCGTCGATAGTGTCAAATTGAAGCGGACTTGTAGGCAAAAATAAAAATGATTGACACGATTGACACTAATGACGTCATTATGTACTGGCCTTTGATTTGCATACTGTATGATCAGGTTGCCCCCTTAGCTATCCAAAACACTTATCATAAGATTCTGAAACACGCCCTTAGGCTATGAAACAGAAGAGTCCGAATAATTTGCAGGATCGTTGATTTTCTATAGTTTGTTATGTACAAAATAAAATTTGCATTTATTTGACCTGATTGTCATATTTGAGACCCGATACATTCCAAATATCAAATCTTCATTACATACATTATCATGTCATTCACTTCTGTTTGTAGCCATTTAAATATTTTATAAACATTAATCATGGGAGCTTATTCATTTTATGTTCAATAAAGTCAAAGTAACACCAAATTGTGAAAAAAATAATAGTTGGTAAGGCATTTGTGGCGTTTCGGTATATGTATTTTATGTGTAGCATAGATATTATAGAGATTTTATCCAAGTTTATAGCGGATGTTTACTAATAATTATACTTTGTGTCATTTCTTTTTCTAATCATAATAGCCCAAAAGACCTTTAAAAAAATTAGATGGTCTATTTGAGCTAAAGGTAGCCTTCCAATCTATGCGACCGCCGCGACCAGCACACCAGCGAATCAGCTCTGGCTACGCTCACCGGTCGCGCGCCGCGGGGCTTGCTTCATACTAAGGGGTCCGTATAAATTCATACTAGGCAGTGGCTCCGCGACCCTTATTCGAACTCGGCTCGCGTGCATCGGGAGGCTTAATGTGATACTTAGCTCAGATAGAACACAAAGTATATTAATTATTATTGTCTGTAATATGTATTTAGATATTTGTACAATATTTGCCCGACCGTGTTGCACGTAGAGATATATTTATATACTATTTAATTATATTATGTAGTTAATAGTATTTGTTGTGATCCTGTTACAATATTGTGGTGCCATTTTTTATTTTTATTTTTTTGTAATTGCAATCCCCGCTTATCATTTTGTTTCATATCAAGATTTCAATAACAGTGACAGGAGTTGATATTTATTTTAAGTACATATATTTTTGTTAATAAATAAACATTAAGAGATTTAAATATGGCGTTAAATCGAAAACAATTAAAGTATGTGATATGTTGATGTATGCTTAATTCTATATATTTTTAAAACAATAAAAGAGAAACGTTTTTTTTTAATTTTTCGTCGCATTTCATTGATATCCTAATTTGGCTGGGTCGCTAACTCATACATAGCGAGTCCCAAATGCTTGTGAAAATAATTTTGTTCTTATGTTGTCGATAGTTAGTTCACTTGTCATTTTCATGACTCACGGTTAAATTTAACTGGGGCAGACTTCAGGGTATGCCTGACAGATTTGCCTGAACAGTTGAGTTTTATAGGTAAACCGGAGAGTGTATGTTGCACAACTGTGCCGGTTTCCACACTACTCGGCTCAAGCTTACCTGACAGGTGTAACTGTGCAGGCAAACCTGTCAGGTACACCCATACGTGTAAGGCTATCTTAAAAGAGCACAAGGCAGATAATTTTTTATTTTAAGCTCCATTGAAAATTGGATTGCGGCATACCTGTATTTCGTCATCGCCCTCTAAAAGAAAAGAGATATATAATTTTATGCTCTATCAAAAAATCATTAGGCAATGTTTATTAAAAAAAAAAGCTTTTTGCTGTGCTTGTTTCGTCTGCATTTATTTAGTTAGACTTTTATTGCTTGAAATTTAAACAATATTTAATGGTGCAAGTGAAAAGGAAAATGTTTGCTCTGTATCTTTTATGTAGACTGATCTCTTTTAAAGAATCCTAGTAATTGAAGAAACTACATTGGAATATTTTACAAAGTCGCTGATATTCGGCATGGCTATGGTAAGTTTAACTTATAAGTATTGCATGGCATGATTGAAACAAGGCACTAATAGAAGAGCCCTGGATGCTAGGTGGCAAAATTCCTATAGCATGAAACTTAACTAACATTCTTATAAATAAATATTTTCTTATATATACCTATTGTAATACATAATACTTAAAATATAATCAATATGTACAGATAAAGATTTCTGTACGAATAAAATTTATTAACTTTTACAGGAGCTTTCCTTGCTGTTTATTCCTGGGACATAACTAAGAACAATAAAATATGTAATAGTTCGTTGCTTACGCATAATTTATCATTCGTTTCATTAGTATGCGCACCGTAACTACCAGTTTATCATTATTCATTCATTTGATTTCGCTCAGTAGAAGTTGGCTGCCTACAAACAAACTGCCTACAAATAAACAAACCAAGAAAATTATTGAGATCATTCAAATGTTAGTTAAGTATCAGGATCTGTCTGTCTTTAAATATCAAAAGATTACGTGGTTCGGACTTCCGTACGATATTAAGACAAACCAAAATCCGGTTATCTTATACTACGACAATTATTTGTTAGTAACTTTAACTAACACAGCTACGCAGGGTGCTTAGCAGCACTATTAAGCACGAGAGAATCGTTCTTAACTTAATGTTACTGAAATGTTGTACATATTACCACTCGTATATCGAGATTTTTGTAAATTATGAGCCCTTGTCCACTAAGAAACCGGTGGTACGTTAACACTAAGTATCGCACAAATTGCTAAATGGCTAAAGGCACCATTAGGAGCTGGTGGCGCCACCATCCTAGTGGGCGAGGGCCGAAACTGAAAATCTCCGTATTTTTAGTAAACTATCGTCGTCGTTTTAGTAAACTATGGTCGTGTAACAGCGGGCAAGGCGCAGGCGCCGGCGCCGCCGCTGCGCATGCCGCTGGACGGCTGGTCGGGCACGTCAAGCGCGTGCTAGCGCGCGCGGGGGGCCTGCCCCGCCCCCCGTGCCGCCTCCACCGCGCGCCTGCCACCCGGCGGACATCCCGCACACGCGCTGCTGTCCGCCGCCAGCGCGCTGCTGCGCCCCGCCGACGCCATCTCCGCTCGCCCGCTGCCTATAGAGGAGCCCATGCCGACTGACGACGTCAGCGATCTCCGCGACGTCGTCGACGCCATCAACAAGCTGTGCGAGACCATGAAGACCTCCTACGATTACGATGACGATCATGAAGCCGAATCGAATCCGGCAGAAACTGTAATAGCCCCGGTAGAAGCAGAAGTGACTCCAGTAGAAACTGATACGACCCAAACTGTAGATCAGATGGACGACGCTGCAGAGACTTGGAGCGAGCTGTCGTTAGCCGCAGACATCGCAGCAGAAATGTACTACTCAGCGATTGCAGAAGCGTCGCTAGATATGTGGAACGATTCTATCAACGAAGTTAGTCAGGCGGAACCAGCCCGAACCTGCGGTGCTTTCTATAACGCGCCGAGTTACATGGAATCGAAAACGGAAAGCTTAGAGGTGAATCCCCCAATAGAATGTGGTCTAGATCCGGCAGAAACTAAAACTGGTCCCCCAAAAGTCGCCACAGAAATCGAAACTGGACCTCCGAAAGATTCCGCTGGTCCTCCAATAGATCCAGTAGAAATAGAAAGTGATCACCCGGGTCCGAGTGGCGAACAAACAGAAACTCATTCTGTAACTAGTGAAGAAAGAAAAACTGAGAAATGCGAGACGGAGGCTGTGGCGTACGAGACAACCAGCGAAATGTATTACACCGCCTCGTCGGAGGTCTCGCTTCTGTCCGACACGGATTTCATGGAAAAAGTGAACGATGAATCGGACAAGGAAAAAAGCGATAAAAACATAATGGCGGGCCACGTGGCGGCCATGAGGGAGCGATTCGAGAGTATGACGAGAGCGAACACCCCGTGCCCGGACCTCGTCAGGTCTCTCTCGCCCTCGCTAGACATGTTCAGAAACATAACGCCTTCGCCAGATTTCTTAGACAAGTCGTAAGTATATCTCAAACGTTTACGGCGCTAGATAAACAGTAGCAACGATGTTCCTAGGTATCCCACATTACAGATTTTATCCAACCCAGAATTATTATATTAGAGTTTTGTAATTCCTTTACTAGAATTTTATATCGCCTTTCATTTATGGTGCCATATCCAGCACTGGTTTTAGGTTATTCGGGAATTGTATGTCCGTTGAAATAAGAGTTAACACAATTACTAGTCTTCGTTATCTACACGTTGGAGTAGTTTAGTGTCAAAATTAATACTTAGTAAGGTTGTGAGTTATTTACCTTCACAATCAAACGAACAGTTACATATCGAAGAAGATTGTTTAGTTTTAGTCTGGTAGGTAATTTGTATCGTCGACATTATTCATCTATATTTTGACATGTGAAGTATATTATTTCTGGAAAATGATGCAATAGGTATTGCGTTATGTGATAATAATATGGTCAAAATCTCGATGATAACCAGCCTAAGTATTATATTGAATTTTTTGGAGCGCTCAAATTTTGTAGTTTTATATTAATGTAATATTAGTGCTAAAAGACCAAGTAATGGATGATAGATGTTATGAACAATACTTACTGTAGAGCTTCTTTGAACGCGGTTGAAGAGTTTTCAGTAACTCGCATTACCTATGCAATACTTACAAACTTTTTTGTTTCTTCTATCTTCCATCACTAAGTGCCCCGGAACACTGCTTTTCAACTTATGTCTAGACGTGCCTTTATGAAGTTTTAGAAGTAACAGTTCTACTTTAACTTTGCTTGTTGCAAAGAATTTAGACTAATGAGACTTTCACTGTGGCTACATTTATAATTTTAAATTTTATTGTAGTAAAAAGTAAAACAAAAATTAATATTATATCAGCAGTTCTAAAATGGCCACATTCGAGGGCGTGTTTACTTTCACATAAAATGGCTGTTATTCGGTCGATTTTGCGAACCGTATGAAACCAAATACTACATAACTACCAACTGTCATAAACAGAGTAGTTATAATTTTTAGTATAGGTAGGCAAAAACCATTTTTCAGAACTTTTTCACACAAAATTTAGAATAAGAGGTTGTGTTTAGGATCATTTTTCTGCTCTTATGTAGCTTATTTTGTTTGTTTAAAAATACCCAAATATAGCGGATAATAATCACCTTAAGTTCGGTTAAAAATAATCCAATCATATTTAGAATTGATTTGGAAAAAGCATTGGTATCCTCAAAATTTTCACGTGTTTTGCTTTTATGCATGAGTCTTAATGCGTCACAATAATGTTAAAT
Organism: Phengaris arion; assembly: GCA_963565745.1. Lineage (NCBI taxonomy): Eukaryota > Metazoa > Arthropoda > Insecta > Lepidoptera > Lycaenidae > Phengaris > Phengaris arion. The sequence continues at coordinate 3,683,814 of OY751446.1, read as the reverse complement.
TATATTTGGTCCCTGTTTGGATTTATTGCACCAAACATTTCTAAAAAAGTATCAGTCCATACTCATCTGTTAAACAACACATGTCGTAAACGCGTCCTTGTGTGAATAGTACTATGAAACCTTAACTTATGAATTTCAAAAGTCTATGTTTCATAGTACGATTCACTTAATGTAGCCATTTTGGAGCTGTTGAAATATTATTAACACAGAATTTTAAATCTCTCACATACCATTATTTCCACTCTAGCACCATCTACTTTATAGAACTACCCACTTATTAGTATGAAAAATTTTCATCCATAGGTTAATTATTATCTTGCAAGTGTTATGCGAAAACACCCGATTAAAAAACTTTATAGGCCTTAAGTCTTATTTTAGTAGAACATTTACAACTACAATTTTTTTTGAAATCTAATACCGCGTTCATTGAGATCTGTTATCTTTTTGTTAAATTTAATTGCCATTTTAGTAGTAACTATGTACTTGTTCACTTATGAAATTATCTGTTGTGATTTTTATTATAGGATTATTAATTCAGTTAATGTTGGTTTTTATTGCTATACAAGTAAATTTTTTTATAAATCTGTTACTGTAGGGATTTGGTAATACATACTATATTTAATGATGGCTAAATGTGTATAATAAGTGTGTTACAGTCTACAAGTGAGAATGTTTATGATAATCAATATATGGCTTAAATTATTATGTATTTTTATTTGAAATTTTCAAATCTTAAAACTTACCAACTGATTTTATATTATTGAATAACATTTATAGCGAAAAAAAAGAACTACTTTATCTAAGAGTGCACTATACGTACATAATAGAAAATGGGACAACAAATCGCTATATTTCAAATATATTTTTTAACGATTCTACTCTAAACTAGACTGATGCAAATTGAACATGGAACGCCGAGTTTTACGTTCCTTGCTTGTAGGGTGGATATTTTAGTAAAAATGCATTATTTTCAACATAATCCTTTAATTACTACTAATTACAATAAAATACTAAATTAATATTAGACCCCATAAGCGTGTGTTTGTGACGGAAGGACATCTTACCTGCGCGGGAAATATAGCGATTTCATAGGTGTGCCGTCGTCGACCATATAAACACTGCGCTCGGCAAGCTTAACACGTCATAAATAAAAAGCGAACATTTAATATCGAGAGCGTTTATTATCCATAAAACTGTCAAAACTCTACAAAGAATAGGCAAACGTCACAACTGTGGAAACGCTTATGAAAAAAAGTTAAGGCAATTTAACATCGAGTTACACACTTCGGGAGTCCGCGTCGAATAAGTAAAAGGGACAGGGGGCCGCCAATCCAACAACAGCGTTGTGACGGGCGTCGCCTGCGCGCGAGCGCGGGCAGGGAACTGCCGGCCCAGCCCTCCGGGCGACCGTAGTCACCTGTCCCGCACGCACCTGCCGCCGCCGCCGCCTTACCTGCGCCGCCGTCGCGCTGCAGCCGCACCGCCGCCGCCGGCGCGCTATCGGTAGCGCGGCTGCATCATGGGCAGGCCGGGCACGCCGCCGGGGAACATGCTCATCGGCATCACGCCGCCCATCCCGCTCGGCAACAGCATCCCTGCACACACGCTCGAGTCAGCCGCGGCCGCGACAGCGCGCCCAGCGACAGGGGACCGGTCCCGCGCCGCGCCGCCCGCGACAAACGACACGCCGATACAGTGTGAAGACGGTCACGAGTGTGTCCCGAGTGTATTGCGAGCGAACATGGGTATTGCACCACGCATGTCAATAAAATAGGTCGTATATTACACGGATGGTCAGTCAATAGCGATGTTCACTTGCGCCATGTTTTCCGCAACCTGTGTTAGAAACTGTGAGAATGTAGTATCGGCGTGCGGCGGGCGGCGGCGGCGCGGGCGGGCGGTCCAACACACGGTGTGTGTGACTGAACGTATGCACGTAACAATCGCCTGTGTCGATCCCGCCTGGCGCGTGGCGTGACCGGTGCGAGAAGCGAAGGAACACAGGTAGGTAGGATAAATAATTCACATGAAAAAATCACACTCGTATACTCTGCGATGATCGCCGACCGTCATGCACGATCCGGGTCGCCCGTCCGGCCGCTACTCGGTCATGCACATTGTAAAGCGACAAAACTACTCGTACGTAAATAATATTAGTACCCACCCGTGAACCGAACTGTCACATCGTATGACACTACGAGAGATTCGAGACAGTAGGAGAGCTACTACATGAAGCAAATCCAGTAACGAATTATAATAAAATTACCGCTTGCGATCCGGTGCTCCGATCGTGCGGGCGCGGATCACGGTATACACGACGGGAGCGTTTTGCCTAGGGTCAGGTTCGGGAGGGTGTTAGTGGGGTGTTAGGCGGGCAGAGTATCGAAGCGTTAATGTTTAGTGGGGGCGGGACCCCCGGGCGTCATCCCCGCGGGCCGCGCCGCCCCTATCTCAGTATAATGCAAGTGGCACCCACCGGCCGACACTGACCGCCGACTGTAGCCCGAGTTTCGACTTTAGCGAATTAAGTGGAGACTCCTCACGCTCAAACACTCCATTTATATGGAAGTTTAATGACAAGAAACTTCAAAATTTAGTCGGAGCTGTCGTGGAAAACAGAAAACAAAATTACACAATAGCTAATCATATTTTATTGAAAAATCTAAATGCACGAGAAAGTCACTCCATTTTCCACGCAAGTGTCTGTATAGTAACAATACTGAGAGTGTGGCGCGGCTACAGCTAATACTGACTATTCAAACTTATTCGCTAAACAAAACCACCAAGTCACTCCAGTGTAAATGCAATGTACTAATTGTATTTTACAATTCGTTTCTTCTATGACAAATACTCAAAAATCGGAATGGCATTAACAGTCTTTCTATACCTAGCATAAAATGTCTTTTGGCAAATACAATTAACTACTGAATACTTCAATATTAATTAGTTAACAATTTGAAAATATAAATCAGCTTTATGACTAACAAAAGTTATTTATCAAACGGTGGTCAAACATTTTCCTACCATTAGTTATATCTCGAACGCGTTTTCCTGTGGCGTGAGTCTGTTATACCCACCCGCATTGATAAGCGCCATCTAGTAGTTAGAGGACACGCTTTAGCGTTGAGGGTGGGTAAAACAGCACACACAGTGGTGGGCAGAGAAACGCGATTAAGAAAAACTTGTGTTACACAATATGTTTTACTAATCGTAAATAGGTAAGGTTTTGTAACAAATATTCCTACAATAACCTTTCTTACGCCTGGCATTAAAATACGATTCTAGTATAGAAAATATTTTTAAGAATAAAGATTACAATATCTGTTTACAATAACGACAAAACTTTACTTACAAAATTTGATATGTACTATATTAGAAAAGCTACCCATGTAGGCCTCTTAAGTACTTTGTGATAATATACTGTTGTAACCTAGCCATGGAATGAGTTAATGTGTGAATAAAAACGTTAACAGTTACTTAGGGTCAATTCACACCGAATGGAAACGATACGCGACGTGTCGCTGCATTTTTAAGATAGCTATTCAAAATTAAACTTTATTCATTACACAAGTAATTTAATTGTAGGATTTCGAATGTCAGATTGCACCACGCAGCACAGCGCATATGCAGTGTATGTCTGATGTCATATGAAACGTGTATCTTTTAGTGTAGTAAATAAAGTTCAATTTTGAATTAGCCATCTTAAAAATGTGGCGCCGCGTATAGTCTTGGTGTGAACTGACCCTTATATTGTCACAATAATTAAAAAAATATAATATGTTCATAATATATTTCTCAATACGGGAAGTATAAAAATATATGTGGCAACTGGTAGGCAATCAGTCCATAATTCATTTAAGGACAAGTGAAATTACAAAAATCATAAAATACATGATGTATTTAATGACTAAAATAGTTACTTTTGGTCATTGCAATTAGTGCATGGTAATTTGCCAAACAAAAATAAAATAAATAAAAAAACTTCTAACCACTAATAACAACTAAAGTAAAAAAATTATAATAGACTATTTCTATCCCAAAAAGGCATTGTCGCAAAAAACTTAAATCCTAAACAAAATATGTTCCAGTAAAAAAGTCTGGCCTCATGTGATACTCGGGTAAACTTAAAAATACTTTCTATGAAACAGTGTGCGCTGAATTTTGTGTCAGTTTGATCTGTAGAATGTATCCATTTCAGCTTTCGTGACTGTCACATGTATAATTCGATCGGATAAAAATATTAATGGTGAACCAAAGTTATCCTCTTCTATTGTTTGAGCGCTTAAGAATGAAATCAGTATGCTGAGTGCGAGTTTTTGTCACTACTCGCTGTGAAGAACATAACTTCAATTTGTATCATATCGAATCAGTCACCATTGTTTGCCACTAGGGGCGTTGTTTCGATGCCATACAAATTCTGGTTAACTTCTTCACCGTGAGTAGTGACAAAAACTCGCACTCAGCACACTGATATCAGCTTATGCACTCACTCATCAGTATGCATGGTTTCAAGACATTTTGATTTTGTTTCTTTATCTGAACGAGTTAAATTATGTATGTGTGCATCTGAAAACCAATTCTGGCAGCTAAAACTTAACAACTCAGAGTATGGCTCCAGAGCTGTTGTTGCATTCATCAAATTACGCTTGTGCGCGTGCTTGCTTTGCACAGCTTGCACTGAAGCCATACTGTAAATTGTCAAATTTGAGTTACGAGAATTGTTCACCTGTCTGTGTGTGTGTGTGTATGCGGCGCTCACGTGTGCGTGTAGTCGTGGTACTGACCGGGCTGCAGCGGGCGCATGAGGTTGAACTGCATCTGCTGCTGCATCTGTTGCTGCATCTGCTGTTGCATCTGTTGCTGCATCTGCTGCTGCATCTGCACGTGCTGCATGTGCACGTGCTGCGGGTGCACGGGCAGCATGACGGGCAGGGAGACGGGCACGGGCACGCGCACCTGCGGCAGCACGCCCACCATGCCGGGTAGCGCACGCCGCAGCGCCGCTTGCCGCCCGAGAGCCGCCGCCGACATCTGCGCCGCGGCGGTCATGTGCGCGGCCACCTGGAACACGAACCGGTTAAGGCTGAGACTTTATTGTCCGGAATCCGTAAGGCCGGGGAAAATTTAGAGCACTGAAATTAAAACTCTGCGCTTATACAATAGGACTGAAAATCAAATGTCATATATGACAGACTCTGAATTTTCCCAGCCAGAGTTGTGAATATTCGGATTGGAAATAAAGCTCTGTGATACATATAATAGTGCCTGTAAGGTGCGGCCGGGTGACATAGCTATTAAAACTCCAGAGCTATGTATACTGCAAACTAAGTAACCAGAGTGCCACTAAGCTAAGAAACCACTAGCAAAGCGGGGTGCAAATACGTAACACGTTATATTACCGCGGCCTTTAGAAGAATATGGGAGTTTTTTACCTGATAATTTTACCTGGTAATTTTAGTGTGTTGCATATGTATCTGTCTTTTTTTGCAGTCGGGTTTTTTAAATTTTTAAATTATTTTTTTATTTTAGATTTTTTAAGTTAATCCAACACACACTTGGTTGATTTAAAATAAAAACACGACTATTTAAATGCATTGATTACAAACATAATTGAATGATTTCATTAAAATGGTTGTAATTATTCCTGATTAAATTTAAATACATGACATATATGTATATTTTTGAAATCTCCTTTGAATTTCCTTTATTTTGATACCCTACACTATAGGTTTGGTTAAAAAACATTTTTGAACTAATTACAATTTGGGGCCATTTTGTATTTTTTCTTTGCATTACATATCTAAGGACACTTGGGTTTTTGAGACAAATCTAACAACACCATAAATGTCGAAATCCATCCAGCCGTTTGGAAGATACGTGGGAATAATGGAATTTACAAACATACGTACATTATTACATACAATATACGCGCGAAAAACATAACACAGTAGGGTAAAAAAAAAACAAAATATTGCAAGAAAACAGGAGCATTACCTCAGCCTGACTACTTGGTGTGATCATTGTAGGTGTCGGAGTTTGTGCAGATGGCTGGTCCAGTTTGGGCTTAAGACGATACTTTGAGTTTCTCGCTCTGATCTCCTCCAGAGAAACGTCCTCCGGTGGATGTATGATCTTGGAGCCAGCGCCCGTAGCTGTCACCAATGGACAGGCGTTTAAAGCTGGGGGCTTCACATCTCCGTTCTCTTTTGTGTCTGACCCAGATGCTGTAGATGTGGTCGGCGGTGCACTTATTGTGGCATTACTACTGGAAATAGAGACACATTACATATACATTTGGTAAACTTTTATCGACCTAAACCCTATAAAAATCTATACCGTTTTGTATAATCAATTACAGAAACTTTAGGGAAATGATTTACTGCCTATGCGTTTCTTTATTTTTTAAACTCAAAAACAGAAAATCAATTTACAAAGAAAGACGATAAGTTTTACTGATTATTTCTTAAGAAATGTAAAGAAGTTTAGGTTTAGAAAGAAGTGTATAAAGGAGTCTAGGGCGCTCAAAAGGTCATTGACCTCACTCAGCTGAACTCAGCTGATTAAAATTATTTTGAAATCAGTCATGAGTCAGGTCAGTGTTGTAAAGATTGCAATGTAGTTTTTAATGTGTATTTAAAAAAATATATCATTATTTTTCTGCCTAAACGTCATTATTTAAGCAGGAAACCATGTGTCCTAAACTAATAACCGTAAAGTTTCTGTAATTGATTTTGCAAAACGTTATATTGTAATTTTTTATACACAAAATACAAATACAAGATTAATAAGCTGTTATGAAGATGAGAATATAGTATTATTTCTAGAACTTTTATAATTTATGTATTAATAAAGCAAAATAAAGCTACTTTTTTCCTTTGTTTGAGAGCTAAAAGTACCTGTAAGCTGGGAAGGTAGGTTTACTTGGTGTGGAGGTTGGTACACTAACTGCTGGGAACAGTGGCCGCATACCTGGCATCATCATTCTATAAAAACAATACATACATAATTATAAAATACACAAACTTTAATAATACTAATAATAGCTCCCCACAGCTAATTTGCAGCTATGCAGGAGTTACTTTATATGCCCAAGTGAGTGCGTGATACACAAGAACACTCTCTCTTCCATTACTCTCGTAACCCAGTAGTACGGATGATCAACACGCCTGGTAAGAGGTCAGGCACAGGACCTACTTTCTACATGTCCATCCGACGCTTGGATCGTTTTTATTGTAAGACAATCAGGTGATCAGCCTGCATTGTCCTAATCAGACATGAAAACAAATATTTTTTGCTGTTTTGAAATCTAACCCACAACCTCCGTCGAGAGCCAAGCACTAAACACTGAACCACGGAGGCCTCTTTAATAATATTAAAAGCATAAAATAAAAGACAGAATTACGAGGGGAGGTCCAAAAGTTCGCGGAATGAAAGGGTTGTTAATAAAATATAACAATAAATTTATTTTTCCTTTTCAATATAATCACCCTTAAGTGTAATACATTTATTTGATCTATGGATTAATTTTTCTAAACCATCGAAAAAATATTTTTTGTCTTTGGCCTCAAAATGCGCCGAAATTGCCTCCTTCACTTCGTTATCGTCGGAAAATTTCCTTCCCCTTAGCTCTTTTTTTAAATTTGGAAACAAATAAAAATCGCTAGGGGCCAGGTCTGGACTGTAGGGTGGGTGAACAAGTGGTTCGAATCCATGCGTGTGAAGAGCAGCCATGGCAACTCGGCTCTTGTGAACCGGCGCGTTGTCTTGCAAAAGCAACACACCCTTGGCCAATTTTCCACGACGTTTTTCTTTAATTGCCTCCTTTAACTTTTCCAATATTGTGGCGTAGTATTCTCCGGTTATAGTGGTACCTTTTTCTTTATAATCAATCAGTAATATTCCCTCACAATCCCAAAAAACAGTGGCCATCAACTTTCCAGCCGATTCTGACACTTTGAATTTCTTGGGAGGTGGTGTACCCTTTTTGTGCCATTGCATGGACTCCTGTTTTGATTCAGGTTCAAAGTGTTGAACCCATGTTTCATCTCCAATAACAATCCGCTCCAAAATCTGCACAGGGTTGTCTCCACACACCTCCAAAAAGTGCTTAGACGCTGCTGTTTTTGAAGCGGCGTGAGCATTCTCGGCACCCATCTTGCACTGACTTTTGTCATGCCCAAGTGGTCGTGCAGGATCCGCAAAATGGTTGTATCTGATACTCCAACAAATGCAGATAATTGTTTTTTCTTTAAACGTGTGTCTTCCAGTACAAGTTTTTCGACTTTTTCGACGATGTCTGATGTGGTGGCCTCAACTGGCCGCCCAGAGCGAGGGTCGTCTTCAACTGAATCTCGACCATGTTTGAAAAGTCCATGCCACTTATAAACCATTGTTTTACCAGGGCACTGATCTCCATAAACGGCTTCCATTTCATTTAAAATGGTTTGAACGTTTTTTCCTTGCTTGGTAAGGAATTTTATCACAGCGCGATGTTCAATTTTCTCCATAGTTGCAGTTTGCTTCCGGATTGACTTGTTTAGCAGGCGAGTACTCGTAAACGAATGGCGCTATAGGGTTGAGATTTTATATATATACTAATTATGAGTGCTAAATTAGTATGACACTAAGCGAGCTACCCTATCCCCACTCCATCCCCTCCATTCCGCGAACTTTTGGACCTCCCCTCGTATATCACTTTCTACTAGTCCTTGAGATGAGAGTATCTGGGACAACATATGCAATGCTAAAATAAGGGTTTGTACATAAATTCAGCTTATTCCATTCAATTTTTAGGTGAAATGCTTATTTCAATGGACTAGTAGAAGGTGATATAATAAGCATAATGTCATTTGTTTTTTTTTGTAATGGACGTCTATGGACGCTTTTCACACCACGTCAATCTGGTCCCATGATAAGTTCTCGAAGAACTTGTGTTACAGGTACGAGAACCCGGAAATATATTTAATACTTTTATACTATAGGCATATTTAAGATTTTTATTACATAATACACATCCACGACCCAGAATCACAGAAAACTTTTTGTTCCCTGGCGGGATTCGAACCCGCGACTTCCGGTTTGAGCACCAACCACTGAGCCACAAAAGCCGTCGTTGTTTTATGCTTTAAATATTTACATTCCTAGGTAGACTTCTTACTACTCGTTAGTCAAGGTCAAAAATTTTTTATTCAAAATTGGTATTTTTATACACTTTCTGAACGTTTTTCGCTTTCATGACTGATGATGAATGTTGGCCTACCATCGGTTCGGGTACTAGCCCGGCGAGAAGAACCGGCGTAAGAAACACGCACTGGGTCACCTTTTAGCAGAAAGATGGGAAAATTGTTCTTATCAACAAAAAAAATTACAATGTAGTAACTTAATCTATATATATATATATTCCCAAGGTGTGCAATCGTTAATGAAATCACTAACCTTATAATAATAGTAATTACTACAAGTAGTTCTTATTTCATATTATTAATCACTTACTTTTAACACTTTTTTTACAATAAAATTCGTAAATTATGTAAGTTCAAAAGCAATTACAAAAATAAAGTCATTGTGAGACTTATTTATTAGATTCCCCTTTATAAAAAAAAACATTAATTTTTAATATTGACCACTCAGCAGCCATTTCTGTAAATGAAAATACCAAGATTATTAACCAATATAAAATAAGAAATACCTAGGTGCTTGCATGAAGTGCTGCATCATAGGATTCATCTGCATGTGTCCAGGGTACATCCCAGGGGGCACGGGTCCCATGGGCGTGGGTAGGATCCCCGGAGTGACATTGGAAGGTCCAGCACCCAACTGCAAAAACAAGAGAGCTCATTGAAACAACATACAATGTAATTAATATATGAAGAAAGTCCAGAGTGAAGCTTTATAGTCTACATTGCATTTTTACAGTACTTTCTTATAGTGTTTGACCACAGTCGACCTGGTCGAAAGAGATAAAACTTAAGACTAGTCATGACAGTTGTTGGATTCAGATTACCTTTCATGCAGTAGCCGTATGTTAATAAGATCTTTCAGCAATAGCAATAATATTTAACCCATGATGTTTTCTAGCACATGCTCTTTGTGATAGCATGTTCTTGATATATATATTCAGTGATGTACATGCGCTCAAGTTCATATTATCAAGCCATATGAAATATGGTACCCATGCTTTATTTGGATAGCTAGTTTAAATTTTTAGCAGATAATTACAATTCTTAAATATTTAATATTTGTACTTTTTTTATTGTTAATCTAATGAAGAAATAGGATCTTAAGTTACTTATGATTAAATAATTGGACTATTAAACTTATTGAAATTGAGTTTTTGAAAGTGAGAATGCAGTTGACAATATACAAAAACATAATTTTATGAAACATTATTTTGACTTTTAATTAATAAACAAAAATAATTGAAATCAAATCCAGATGATGATATTTTAATTTTAATAAAATTGGGTCAAGGTAAATCGGTGAAGTTTCAAAAACAATGCATGTATATTTTAGTGCCTGCCAGAAATATTAAAAAAAAATTGTAGCAATTTATTATTTTTTTTACTGTTCCAACTGCAAATCAAAAATCTATCACTTACCAGTTTCTCTGGCCCTAATAAAACCCGTGGGCTTAGCTCGAACAATTGACAACAACATACTCATTATGCTATGAAATGAATACTGTATGGGCGCCTAACATGATTTTCATACATTTGTCATTCGATAACATTACGAATTTGCTGTTGTTAAGTGTGAGCCAATGAAAGGAAATTTGATCAACACAATGAGGGTTTGACAGTTTGTTTCTATAGGTGGTACAGACCCAACTCACACATAGCGTCATCTGGTGGCGTAAGTTGTATAAAAAACGGTAAATAAGAACTTTCGATTCTTTTTCTGTCACCAGGCGGCGCTTGGTAGCAGAACGGTCCTTGTTGTATCAAAAAGCTGTCAGATGACATTAATTTAAAAACCATAATTCTGAAGAAAACTTTTAGTAACTTTTTGTTTTTTTTCTACATCTTCACATATTATGGAATATTACATAAAATATTTCTACAAATTCTTAGATCCCAGCTAGAAGTAGGATCTGTATAGGTGTATAGTAATAACTTGCATTAATGTTGATATATGTTTTCAAACAACACCGATAACCAAATAACCTTATTAGAAACTTAAAGAGTATAAGAATAGGATCTTTTCAAATTTGTTATTTACAAATATACAAAATTAAATCTCGCCTTGTATCTAGATTATTCCATAAAAGGAGACGTAACTGTCAGAACTAATGCACGCTGGGAGTAAAACTTCCAGAGCAAAGTCCTGAAATACAAAATATGTGCTCGCTGAAATAATGATCACAAAAACAAATAGATTGTATATTTAACAAATTGATGTTGTTAATGATTGCATTTATATAAATATATTTTGTAATAGATACATTTTACTGTCGCCTCTGTTTTTTACAGATTTTATAAAAAATTAAGTTACTAATATGCCCCCTTAACAATAAAAATATTTACACGATTTCTTTACCTATTCAATATTGCTGTGTTTGTCTGATATGTTGGAAAAGTCACTTGACAGACAAAGACAGCAACATGTAAATATTTATATTAGAAAGGGGGTAACAGTGTAAACTTAGCCACCTTTTTTTTTTAATGTTGTGATTAAAAGATTTACAATGTATATAGGTAACTTATAAGAACAAAATATCAAAACCAATAATTTGCCTGTTCTGTTTGTGAGTAGAAATTTTCTAATTAAATTAGTGAAGTAAAATGAAATATATCTTACCAGAGCAGGAGTAGCTTTTTTCTTTGCAGAGGGCTCATCGTCATCACTGTCAGAAACTTTGCCTCCACCTATAGAAACAGACTGTCATAAAATCTGGCTACATGGCACCAGTCAAGTATCTAGTACTAAACATTGACTTAATACTAGTGCTACCAATTCTCAAGCAGAAATATAAAAAATGTACATACATTTTTTTCCAAAACAGCCGATAGTGGTTTAATAAATTTATGTATACCTGTCTTTTGCTTTTCGTGTTCCTTCAAATCTTCAGGAGGAATACCTTCCATACCATATATTTCTATTTCTATGTTTGATTTATTTGGTAAAGAATTTGGAACCTTATCTATGGCCTCTTTGTGAACCTGAAATTGATGAAACCCATTAGTGGGATACACAAACATTAATCTAATTATAGATGTGGATGTGCTATATTTGCATAATTTGGCGCATAAGAGCTGCCAAATATCACTAACCCAACGCGGACTGATTAAAAAATACACTGGATTAGAGATGGGACGTAGGCGGGCAGAGTAACACTTGCCAAATTAAAATACCAACATACCTGCATGCAGTGTATCGAAAGCCCGGGGCCTGTGTACAATTTCTTGTGGCATATGTGACATTTAAAATGCTTAGCTTTTTGATGTTGTATCAGAATCTTTTCATCGTCAAATTCTCTATTACAATACCTGTATCTGTGCTAAGGAAAACATTGTTTAAAAGAAGCTAATATTAAATAGACATAAAAGTAGGTCAATTAATAACACAGAAGGTCGGAATTTTAATTGATAATCCGATTATTCGTTGGTAAAAAGGATACCAGCACCATGGTTTCGATGCCTTCTTCTTTTTTCGGCCCATCTTGTGAATATATTTAAAAGTCTCTAAGCGCTTACAATAAATACACTTACACAAATAATATCAAAGCTTCTAAAATCAATAAGAATAACATAAATTTACCAAAAATGAACCACACAAAAAGCGTTTCACGACAAAACCTAAGATGGCGGACCAAATTTACCATAGATAATATAATATAAGTACTACACTGAGAAAATTTACCAAATCGACAAGAATGAATTCCACAATGTCCGCTTTGACAATTTTAGAGCGGGCAACCTTGCCCCATTAACCAATGAGAAATTAGTTTTATCGTCTTGCTGGATTGGTATTGGTTTATTAATATCACATCTGCAAATATAACCAATCAACTAAAAATCAACTAAAATTTATTTTTTAATTTTTATTCTTATTTGGCAATGTATTAGCATCGTACAGCCTTTTAAGTTTTAAATCTAAAATAATAATATTATAAAAAATAATCCCTAACAAACTGTGTGACCACACTATCTCTATATTTTAGTGGCCGGACTTTATTATTTAAATAAGAATTAATTAGTCATCATCATCATCCTGATAATAAACTACTTACGTCCCCACTACTGAGGCTGGTGTCTTCGTCCTCAGTGTACCAAGAATGTAGACCACCACGGCCTACGCTAGCCAAGTGCTGGTTAGTATTTGAAGATTGTATATCTTTGAAGACACGCATGTCAATCAAGATTTTACATCCGAGTTTACATCATTATTGTAAAGGTGAAAACGTATATGAACACTGCTGCAAGTGAAACTCTGGAAAAAACACTGCACTTTTCGAGATTCGAGTGCAATCCAAGCAATATACTATTAGACCGCGGGCATTAGATACTCATTTACGCTTTACTTAGTCATTACAATTTATTATTTACAACATACCTAGTTAGGTAGTTTACTATTGAAACCAGAATTAAACGCCATTGTCGTAAACAAAGGACCATTATTCAAACAAATAGTCGAATATTCACACCGTTTTGCGACTATTTACATTATAATATCATTCATACAAACAGTGCGTACGTAGCAATTACAAATACTTTATCAGCTAGAATACATTATACTAAATTATATTAAGTAAGTACCTGTCCATAAAAATAATAATCAGTAGATACCTAAGCTCCTATCGTTCCAGCTTAGCATGCCGATCCGAAGAAATAATTTTAAAGAAGAAATATTCTATCCATAACAGTTCGTTGCAAAATAGTTCTTAATCCATGGTGACAAGGTCGTCAATAGAAGTCAACATTTCTAATCAGCCATATTTAAAAATGGCTGCCGGGTAATCTTCTGTCAACAAATGAACAAATTTTCAAGTATATGACTGAACGTAAAGAAACTATTTGTCTTGGACCACTATGATGTGGAGTAGTTGACATTATTGTAAGACTATTTGACATTGTAATAAGAAAACGTTTCCACTTTAGCTGTCAAAAGAGGCTATTTTGTGAGCTCATGCTCGGGAAGAAAAGAAATGTTGTTTCTCATAACGACGATGCATCGAACTTGCTGCCTTACAATAAGAACTATTTTGCTCCGAATGGTATAATGTTTCTTCATCAGTCATTTTGTCGATTCTTCGATGTTTCTAGCCACCCTAAGAAAATGCAAGAAAATGTTTCAATTCAGCAGCCCATTATAACTTAGATACTATTACTTAGTAGGTACGTAAAATACTTATTTATTTCATAAGCACTAAAACACTTTATATATATAGGTAATGTATTTAATAGAAAACTGCAGTGTTTGGGCGCATTGGACATTTTTTGATTTGGAAAAACCATTGATCTCGTGACACTGTTAGGCTGGGACTATATTGTCCGGAATCCGTAAAACCCGGGGAAAATTCAAAGCACTGCTATTAGAACTCTGCGCTAATACAATAGAGTTGAAAATCGAACACACAACTATCGAATCAAATGTTTTAGTTATATGACAGCTTGACAGTCGACACTTCGATGTTCAACTTTATTGTATTAGAGCAGAATTCTATTTTCAGTGCTCTTAATTTTCCCGGGCCCGCTGGATTCCGGATAATAATATAGTCCTAGCCTTAGAGACACCGGTGCGGTAAGAGGTAGGGCGGGGTAGGTAGCTCGCGCGCCGCATGCTTGCCTGTGTGCTATTGTTTTCACTTCTGTGGACACTGTTTGCCACTGTATTTATTTCATTCTTCACTCTGCTACATTACTATTTAGGTACTACAGTCTGCTATATTACTAAAGTGCTCCATGTAATATGAAGTATGCTCGAACCTTGGCTGGATTCGAACTCATGACCAATAATTAAAAGTGAATGAATGCTTTCGCGTACCTAATTATGATGTAATGTTGGGTGTAGCAACCATTCTCAATAAATAAAATAGATCTTTGTAATAGATTCGGCACGTTTCCTATGGGCGAGTAGAAAATATTACCAAACTAGTGTGTTGCGTAAAGTATTAACAACATAATATTAGGTATTTTACAGTAGATCAGGTTGTTTTGAATATGTGTTACTTATTCTAATAGCTTTAGCCCGCGGCTCCGCTCGCGTAATTTGAGGACCCCACGGGAACACTGTTCTTTTTTAGGATAAAATGTAGATTATGTTTTAATCCAAAGCATAATCTACTACCATATTAAATTTCATCAAAATCCGTTCAGTAGTTTTTGCGTGAAAGAGTTACAAACATCCATCCATTCATCCTCACAAACTTTCACATTTATAACAATTGTAAGATTATTATCGTAAGTAGGTAGGTAGTAGGTACTTAGTTTCAGCCTTCCACCAGCACCCGTAGCAAATCTTACGTAGTAATTAGTAATCTGTGGCATAACCACCGCGCTGCCGTGACGTAAAAATGTTTTTTTTTCTACGGAAGAATAGACCAAATGTCAGATTGATAAAAGAAAGCTGTCATTATGTCCATATTATCTGTCAGTATGTCTATTCTTGTGTAGAGAAAACGCATTTAGTAGTATCGTTGTACGTATCTAACGCCCGAAATTAATAACGTATCTAAAATCAAATAGAAATCATAGATTGACTTCAATAAGACTCTCAAACAAAAATTGACGTAAATGGACGTGAAGTTAATCCTATAAGGATCGTTGAAATATATTGAAATTTTGATCTCAGATAGCTAAAATGAGATTAAGATTGATTATTAATTTCGAGCGTAAGTCTATTTACTTTCAGGGGTCTGATTACACCAATTTTTAAATATGAATTTGTAGCTAACTGCCTGCAGCCATGGCAAAAAATAGATATTACAACAATTTACATATTGTAGTCCTTGTAAATATATCCTATATGGTTTCTGCTATAATTGCATAGGATCTAATCACTAATGCGCTCTATATGTGTGTAGGCATTAGGTTACCTTTACTTGTAACGCTTGTAGTAAAAGTACCCTATTAATTAAAGCTAGGTAATTCAATAACCATAGGTCGTTGTAAAAACATTTAACTCTTGACTTTGTAGTTTGTACGTAGCACCTGGGTAGGTAAGGTTAGGTTGGGCGTCTATAAGGGTAGATGAAATGCATTTAACCTAATTAAAAACTTAGGTAATTTGAGCTTTATATCTACTAAGAGCGAGCGCTCACTTGACTAACTACAGTCGAGTCTATATTGCTTATCACTTAGATTATAAATGAGGCTTTGCATACAAATTTTAAGTAACCCCCGAATTGTCAAGCAGTGAGTGAGCTGGTGATGATGAATTACAGCTAAGAAAACATGATTATGTTAGCTTTCAAACAATAAAAAAAAACTAGATCAAAAGGACATCATTCACGTTTCATACATTTTTGGACCAAAAAATGAAAGTGCCGGCCAGAAAGAAAAAAATATATATTCGAATAGAATACACAATTCCTAACATTTTTTACTATGACGTCCAATCTGTGCGCCCAATGGTTACGTCGTAATAAAATAATTTAAAAATAATCCTTTTGTGATAAAAAGGTTGGAGTGTCACTATTAAAAGCATGGATATCTTACGTTATGATATAATACTTGATAGTAAAACACAGTGGTAAGGTTGATAAATAGTATTGGAAAAAAATATTTAGTCATAAAATAAAAATAAAAAATATGTATCAAGTACTAGCTGTCCCGGTGAACTTCGTGTCACTTTAAAACCTTCCCTGGACTTCTACGAATATTTTGAGACTAAAATCAGCCCAACTAGTTCAGCCGTTTTCGAGTTTTAGCGCGACTAACACATTTGAAAATCCATTTTTATATATAAGAAGAAGACTAACTGTCCCGGTGAACTTCGTGTCACTTTAGAACCTTCCCTGGACTTCTACGAATATTTTAAAACTAAAATCAGCCCAATCCGTTCAGCCGTTTTCGAGTTTTAGCGCGACTAACACATTTGAAAATGCATTTTTATATATAAGAAGAGGAAATATAAATAGACTAAACAGCATTTGTTTTGTTTGATCGATATTACAAGGTAATGACAACATTACTAAGAAAAAAACGCTCTGGCAACTCTGGCAAAGTGTGATGGCGCTGGGAGAAATAGACAATATTAACCGCAAGATTCCTGCTTAGAATTAGTGGTTATAACTAATAAATATGATACAACAACCAAAGATATACAAAAAAAAAAATTGGCAATGCCTGGAAAAGATTCTGGTCCTTTAAAGAAATAGTAAAATGCATAAGTATAAACATGAGCACCAAAAGAAAACTATTTAATACATGGATTCCACCCATTCTAACATAAGGGTGCCAAACTTGGGCACTAACAAAAGCTCATACAAGTATGCTGGAAGTTGGGCCGAAGGCTATGGAGAGGAGTATGTTTGGAAAGAAAAGGATAGACAAAATAGAAAACAAGGAGTTGAGAAAAATGACACGTGTAACTGATGTAACATATAAAACTAAAAAATTGAAATGAAACAACAAACAATCAAAACATGTCCGGCCCGGACATGTTTTGATTTTGAGAGGGCCAGACAAATGGACAAAAATAATAACATCTTTGTATCCCAGAAGGGCTAAAAGAAAAGAGGGCAGATCTCTAAAAAGATGGGAAGATGAAATGGTACAAATGGCTGGCAAAATGTGGACTAGTGTATGTGGAGTGGCATGTCAGAGATGTGAGTGGAAGCTGTTGGGGGAGGCCATTGCCAAGAGGCACTCAGAAGCAGAAACCGCGCAACGGAAAAATCAATTATTGATTTGAATATTTTGTAATGTATATAAAATAAATGTATTGTTCTTCTGAATAAAGGCTAATAACAATAATAAGTTAATGACGTACAATTAAACATTTTCTAGTCTTACAAATACGTCATCTAAACTTATTGCGGGTGGGCTGAGGTAAGGGTCATGTCTAGCATAACCCATGTACCAGACTATGCACATAGTATGGGAGCAACATCCGATGGTTCTCATTCCTATATGGCATGTGCAATAGTAATGTTTTATTGCTCGACGCCCGGTTGCTGTTCTATCCAGAGCAATATACACATAGTATGTTTTAGATCGGATGTGTCGGGATTGTATTCGCCCTCGAATCAACCACAAGTCCTCTCCCTCCAATTCCCTTACAAGCTCTAGAGGAATTCCACCACTTAGCTCAATGCTAAAAACTCCATCTGGTTGAACATGCTCTCCATAGTAACTTCTCGCTTGTTTCAGCTGATATATACCGAGGCTAAATAATATTAATTCTTCTTCGGTCAGCGTAGGAAAGTCATTAAACTCAGCCATATCTGCAGACATGGGCTGGAACTGTGCTCTCATTCTGTTCAAGTGACGTCTGGCGACAAGATCTGCCAGTGTATTGGGCATGTTTATCCTTTCCCGGATTATTTGTAAAAAATCAGAAGCATGGACATTATCTACTATCAACACGTGATAAGCATTTATTAATGCTGCTGCGATTCTAAAATATTTCAAACATATAGTGCAATGTTATATTAATATGAACGTTTCTCAACAGGCGGAAATCTCGTTTAAATCGGCCATTTACTATTTCCACAACCCAACGGCAAATAGTAACAAGGCGTGACTTGTTTGCTTGTTCCGTGGTTAGTTGCGTCGCTCCAGGATGCTTTGTCTCCGGCATTTTCACAGTGTAACCATTTCCTTCAAGAATGGGAACTGCATCTCTGAACCCACGGTCCAAAATAAATACGTCCCCGCTTTGGTAGAACCATTGGAATAATCCATCGCCATGATCACTTTCATTTTCAGCAATATTCTGCATTATCTGCGCATCTGAAGAAGTAGCAGCGTGTGGACCTGAAACTTCTATTATGTGACCGTCGCAGCAGACAAATAAAAATGGTTTTACTAAGTTCCGGAACTTGTGACTACTATAAGATTTTCGTTGAAAAAAGTAGTTTGAGCTTTTTTGGATGTAGATGTATGTGCCATCCACAATTGTAATAGCTTTTCTTTCTTCGGGAGGACTTTCAATATTTCCAAAAAGACTTTCTGGGATAAGAAGATTCCTACGTGTGACATCTTCCCGAGTCATATGGTCAAACCCCAAATGCATTGGAACAAAGTCTCGCAAAAGTGCTTCTCGGCCAGTCTCAAGCATTCGCGCAAATGTGGATTCGCTCGTTTTAAATATCGTTGCGAGCCTAGTATTTGAGTCTCCAGTTCGGATCTTTGCAAGTAAAGCTGCTAAAATTGTTTTTTTGTTTCTTCTTTGATTTAAGCTCGGAGTGTTGGCCAATAAATCAGAGAATTGTTCAGCAGTAAGACCAGTCCAATCGTGGAACTCTTTGTTATTGATCAATTCATAATGCTCAAAATCTAAAACTTCTGTTTTAATGTGGTTTATTAACAACCTTAGCGCACTAACGATCTGTGCAGAATTAAAATCTTGAATTAAATTGTCTTGCATAGCAAGTAAATGCCATTCATTTTGCTCGAGGTGTTCGCTGCAAACACGACTGTTTTCTGATATGAATACACTGTATCGGCAAAGAACACGTAGAATAATGTTTTCTGGTATTCTGTGTCTTG
This sequence comes from Phengaris arion, assembly GCA_963565745.1. Lineage (NCBI taxonomy): Eukaryota > Metazoa > Arthropoda > Insecta > Lepidoptera > Lycaenidae > Phengaris > Phengaris arion. The sequence continues at coordinate 3,664,162 of OY751446.1, read as the reverse complement.
TTGAGTCTACACAGTGTTGAAATACACAAGAGTTTGCCGTATTACTAGTTCGTACAAATCCAGGTAAAACTGTAGAATGAGGCACAGCGTCAACTTCTTCGTCTGCAACATCAGGTTCTTCGTTGTCAGGTTCTTCCTGCACTTCACGTTGACGTCGGAGATATTGCCGCTCGGCCCTTTGCCAACAAGGTCGGCATATAACATCTGTAGGTTCATTCTGAAAAAAAAGAGTTTATTAGCTTAGTAATATATCATTAAATAAAAAAAATAATATATCTGCGGAGGGCGGGGGGCCCTCTTTATTTGAAAACTTGTGTTTGTTAAAAAACACAGCAGCAAATGCGGCTTATGTTATAACATTATGTACATAAGAGTTATGATGTTTGTTCGTAGTAAATATCTTAGGCATATTCGTTCGTTATAGCGATAATATAATCCTCACCTGATGACCCAGTAGATCTTCAATAACAAACTGTGCGATTTCGATGTGTTGTGATTCACGGGATGTCCAACTATAACTTCGGCGATCACCAATAGGCACACGACACGAAATACACAATTGTACGTTCATAATGTCAGATATTAAGCTTCGCTAAATACACTTGATATTATATCGCTCTAAGAACAAGAGATTATTGTCACGATAGCCGTCCGATGTAACCAAAGTTGCATGGATAACTGACTGGCTGGCCGCTGGCTGGCCGCTGGCGTAGCGCGGGCGGGCGGTCGGCAACCAATAACAATGCGCTCACGCACCCAGGTAGCCGTCCCTTAACCCTTTTCATTAGTTCTCGGAATTCCATTTGAAGTTTTGAGAGAAAGTAACCTGTAATGTTTGACTCTAAACAGACAACATTCTTTATTATAAAGAATAAATATGAATGTGTTAAATAGTACGATTTTATATCTTGACCACTAGGTTTTGACCTTGAGTATTTTGCGATTATGTACCTAAATAAGTTTTAATATAATATTTTTTTATATTATAATGTCACTCCAACCTTTTTTTAACAACAAAGAATTAATAAAAAAATATTTTATTTTTTATGTTATTACGACGTAACCGTTGTGCGCACAGATTGGACGTCATAGTAAAAAATGATAGAAATTGTGTATTCTATCCGAATATCGTAGTTTTTTTTTCTGCCGGCACTTTCATTTTTTGGTCCAAAATGAATGATGTCCTTTAATTTGGAAGCTGCGATGCTACGGAGCCACGGACAGACACAAAGACACTCAAGTCAAACTTATAACATCCTTCTGTTTTTGTCGAGGGTTAAAAATACATAAACGCCTGAAACAAAAGGTCTCCTAGCCAAAACTGTCTAAGAGCCACACAGCTGTCTTAAAAATGTGAGTTTATTTAGAGATTTTAGTCGTAAGACAGTCACGATTGTTAACGTAGACACAAGCTAGATTCCAAAAAAAAAATGTGCTCAAATGTCATTACAAAATAATGAATAATTAAAGAGTTTGTGGTGACATCAACTTGGTGAGAAACACGTCGAGGCACCGTGTACCTTTCTTCACGTGATCTTCCCTCTCAACATTCGTCCCTCTCACACATCGTCCCTCTCAACTTATATCTAGTAACTAGCTTTCTTGTCGCTCGTACACCTGGGTGGCACAGGTCGTGTTGAGATTTGAATGCTTCGTAACGTACGGACGAGATGATGATGATGAATATTCGCAGGTGATCGGTCGATTGCCGTTAGGGGTGGCGATATCAACGAACTTGAGATTTGGTTGCAGTCTTAGCTTTATCAGTTCATCATCATGTTGCTGGTCGATTGCTATCTTGTTGTAATCGAGGTTTGAAGGAACATCGATCTCTTCTATACAGAAGAGTACGTCGGCCCTAGAGTTGTTTTCGCCTTGTATGTCTCTTTGTGCAAAACTGACTGATGAAGTTGAGTTGTCTTTCTCTTCTAGGTGTGACGCTGCTGCTGGCCGGTCTCGACAGGGTTAAAGATAGCGGCTTGTGATCGGTGTACACGATGACGTCGCAGCCTTCGATGAGCCGAGCGAGATGAGAGGGACGAATGTTGAGAGGGAATATGTACACGGTGTCTCGACGTGTTCCTCACCAAGTTGATGTCACCACAAGTTTTAATAAAAAAGTAGAAATGTCAAATGGCCAAACGAAATAATTTATGAGCTGATGATTATGAATATTACAGTAGTAAATTCTCACGAAATGCCATCATGAAACTAACACTATTTCATATTTGCTTCAAGAAAGATAAAGTTTAACACATGTTACAATTACTACTTAACTTATCAAAGCAATTATGACTCTTAACCAAACAAAGTATTATATTAATTGAGTACGCTCGCGCTGGAGACAATTCTACTGTACAGGCTATCAAATTAAACTAACTAACCTAACTCAAAGCTACACAAACGTTATTTCACGCTGGGTTTTTGTGAGGCCGTATTACCACTCCGAAGACGTTGTGATAGTGATGAAAAAGTTGGTGTCCTCGATTTTTAAACCGACTTCCAAAAAGAGGAGGCGGTTATACGTTCGGCTGTTAATTTTTTTTGTATGTTCAACGATAACTCCGCGGTCTTTGGACCGATTTTTAAAATTATTTTATTAATGTATAGGGTATAATCCCAAGTTGGTCCTTTTGACATCAAAGTAGTAGTGTAACCTGATGATGGGATCCATGAGGAATCGAGGGAACACTTCGAAATTTATATGGTGATTTCGACTTTGTCTGAAGTAGTCCAAGCATATGCTATCAAAAAAGAAGATTTTGCACCAAGGTATACCCTGGATCCAAAAGTACTGGACAGAACACTCCGGTGTTCTGATTAAAATATTTTAAGAACAATCTATAAGTAAATTGCCAAACGATCAAATTTCGTGTTAATATAAAAAAAAAATAAAGAATGTAAACAAACATTCCTGAATATTCGCCCCTGCAGGGCTCGCAACCTTTGGATCGAATTGAACTTGGGGATTCCGGCGTTGTTTATAAAATGCAAGCATATACAATCATACCACTTACAGTAAACATCATCATCATCATCATCAGCATCACCACCATATTCACATGAAACACCAACATATTATTATGATGACATACACAAGTAACAATTTATCGTCGTACAATAGTTTAGTAAAAGTTATTATATTATCACAGCTAAGTCACACTAATGTTTTAATAACGTTTATTAAAAGCGAAAAGGGCCTCATTTATACGACCAACGTTGTTGTATAATCGTCATACAAAAGTCACAAGTGTTTTCGTTGAAGTCATTCAAAAGTCGTGTGAACGTTAAGAAATTACCACTTTCATCGCAGAGTAGCATAATAACTTTACAGCTAATCGTTTTGTCATATAGTGGTCGTACAGGTGATTTGATGACTAAAATGGTTTATTTGAGTCAAGTAACAACACCTGTACGACTGTTTTTTTTCTCTCTTGTTAGTGACTTGTGGTTTTTGGCAAGAGTTCGGATTTGAGTGCGGAATAAGTATTTCCTAAAAAATTATTCCTAAAAAAGATGAGTGTTATCATGTCATTAAGTTTTCATATCTTGCTATCTGTATCTAATACCATTTAGTTCGACTGGGAATTTAAGTTTTATGATGATATACCTATGTAAACAACTATTCAAATTCACACGCCCCGTCGTAGTTTTGTGTTTCAAACATTTTAATATTTTTATAAAAATAATATTTTTATTTCTAAAAATAGAAGATATGCTGCTTTTGTCCCATACTTACCTGTTTATGACGCTATAAAGACAGTAAGTTGTTTTAAAGTTATTAAAGACCATGCAATACGCCATCCGCCATTACTATTAGGGTTCCTCAAAAAATAATAATCCTTTTAAATTTGTTTGTTGTAAAAATTCACACAATATCAATCTTTAAATTTATTTCAGGCAAAAGCTGATCGTAGTAACAGCGCAGTGCAGATTACACAACATTTTATTATATTCAAGTATACATATACCTATATCATTTTTAGAATTAAATTATATCAAACTTTCCATTAATAATACGGCGTTTAAAAGAAAAAATATTACTGAAATGCGACAACAAGGTTGTTGAAGTCAGGGCATGACTTTTAATCGACAACGTGTAACATCCTACTAATATTAAAAATGTGAATGTTTGTGAGGATGGATGGATGTTTGTTACTCTTTCACGCAAAAACTACTGAACGGATTTTGATTAAATTTGGTATGGAAGTAGTTTAGGCTCTGGATTAAAACATAGATTTCTTTTAATCCCGGAAAAGTACAGTGTTCCCTCGGGATACCCGATAGTATATTTACGCGGGTGGAGCCGCGGGAAACAGCTAGTAACAGATATATTTAAGTCGCAAATGAACTACCAAGTCACTCAAGTGTCTCAAATTGACTGCTGTAAAACAAAATGGGGTTCGTTTTACAAACGTCATTATGAAAACGTGTATACAACTGCATCATTATACAAATGTCATATAAAGGTTTTTCAATTACCCAATTTGGTCAGTTGAAATCGTTTATTAGACTGCTACGTTAGTATGACTATTGCGTTTTTGTACAAACGATTAAGCTAAAACTATAATATAACGTCGTGTAGTTTAGTCTTGCCAACGTTGTTATGACCTGTTAATTATGACATATCGGTCGCACGCCTAAAAAGTTAAATTAAAGACGTCTATAGGACCTATTAGTCTCCTCATTACTATTATAAAACTGCAATACAACTGGAAGTCGTACAAGCATGACTTAAATGACGTTTTTGTTTGGTGCGTAGGTACTAACTACTCATCAGTTTTGTGCTCCGATATCAATGTCATTGAAATTATATTCGTGATCATCATCATCATCATCACTTTAGTATATTTCTGCCGCCGACTAAAACAATAGATAATAATCATTATTTAATAATATAGCATCTAATCATTATCATCACTGGTGATTGTTTAGTAGGTCCGCAGATTGGTAATGCTTATCTGGGGAAATACCACGGCCTCTCAGAACACTTGGCATGAAATAACGCTTGAGTTTGTTTTGCCGAGAGAGTGAGAATAGCGAAGACTTTTTTTGTGTTTATAACTTTCTTAAAATGTCTTTTATATATGAAGATAATTTTAACTAAAAGAGAAAAAATATTATTTTTAAACAAAAAATTAAAACCGACTTCCAAAGTAAACAAAAATTTATTTTCCAAATATTTCCCCTTTTAAATTCGGCTAAAATTTTAACTATTTCTCTACTCAATCTTCTTAATTTTGAAGTCTTAATTTCATACCTACTTTTTTGTGCATTTTTACTATTGAAGTCGGTTTTAATTTTTTGTTTAATCTACTCTTTTGTATTAGTGCAGAGTTCTATTTTCTGTGTTCTGTATTTTCCCGGGACCGTAGGATTCCGGATCATATTATAGTCCCAGCGTTATTACCGAAGTTGTAAATTCGAAATGTGGTACAAAAAACGAGTACAAGTTTTAAAAACATTATATGAATACTTACATACTTTTACTTTTTGTCCGTCTAAGTTCCGCCACCAACCCGCCATATTATTTAAGCCTCCGATACACAATGCTACGTTATTTCATGCCATTCGTGCCGAATAGCTCTCCATCCGAAATCATTACTTAAGTGTTTACTATATATATATAATCGAGGTGAAAAACAAGTCCTTTATCCTTATACAAAGATAAAGGAGTTCGTTTTCACCTCGCGATTTGCCCAATTTCGACAAAATCACTGCCACTGAATATCAAACAGAAGATCAAGGAAAATCGCCGTTCGCATAATAATTTTGTCTTCTGGGAATTCGAATGTATGTTTTATTTTCAACAATAATTGTTTGTGTGCGACTCTTTTAATTTGCATTTATAACCACAGAGTACCTAAATGATATTATATACAACCCACCGAAAAACATATTCATGTTAAAATATGGCCAAGACGATACCAAATGACTCGCACTGTCAAAAAGTTATCAGATCTCATGTAAAACCAAGCTTCTGACTCTACACGCCCTAACTCTACAAGACTAACTTTAAAAACTCTACACCTTAGTCAAATTAATATGTGGCCTATCCATTTCGCTATATTTAGGTACTTGCGCGTAAGGTGAAAAATTCATTGACTGTTTTTCTGTTATAGCACACTTGCAGGAACAAAACGGCAAAGCCACATATTTTGATTTAGGTGTAGAGTTTGTGAAGTTAGGCTTGTAGAGTTAAGGCGTGTAGAGTCAGAAGCTTGATTTTACAGTCATGAGATCATAACTTTTTGACAATTCGAGTCATATGGTATCGTATTGACAATATTTTAACATGAATATGTTTTTGGTAGGATTTCATTTCTTTTTGTAAGTTGTTACGACAATATTTTTCATAAGTCGTCAGTCAATGTCAATGTCAAATACGTGTGGCTCAGCCACTAAGCGTCAGACGTCAGAGTTTGCGTTGTTGGAAAAAAATTGGTCGCGGGTTCGTTCGTTCGTTCACAACACACCAATAGCGTGATGCAGGATCGAAGCGCTGACATCTGTCGGTAGCATTAAGTACTGCTTAAATACACATTGATTGTAACTATATTGTCGTACAAGGTACAACTTTGAGCAGCGCTTATGCCTCTATTAAACGGCTTACAACAAAATGTCCCTTGAGGAAGCAATCACTATGCCACCGGCCTAAAGGTTCGTTAATAAGTACTTTGCGTACAAGAAGCTGTCCCAGTAGGCCAGTAATGGCGGAAGCAACTACTATGCAGAAGAGAGCGCATACAATCAATACATCATGAGGGTTACTTATATGATCATTTGTCAGACAGGCTGAAACACACTTTTTTAGGTATCTCGTAGATTCCTAAATACCGATATTAGTTTGCGGAGTTTGAGGTGAGGACGAAAGCTAAGAGAAAAGTCCAGGATAACTCCTAGATATTTTCTGATTGAGAAGAAGGCGTCTTCTCTCGCCGGGCCCCTGAAAAGGGCCTTACAGCGGAAAAACATGACCAGGGGCTATGCCCCTCTACATGTGGAGTTTTAATTTTTTAATAGAGGACACGCCCAGTACGAATACTGAGCGCAAGACGTCCGTTCTATGGGAGGACCCCCCGCGACAGAACGCGGGGTAAACCCGAGGCTGCGATGGGAAGAAGAGACAAACGGCCGAGGGCGGCCAAGACCGGCAGTCGACTCCGGCGGAGCGTGGGATCCCGGTCCGGAGACCAAGGAAACGCGTGTGGTGCCGCTCCCACACACTCCGCATTTTGTCGGACTGCGGACACAACCGACCGGAAAATCAGGGGGGGCAAGGGTGTTCCCGGGCCCCAGACTTTTAATGTCGGGGGGGAAAAGGGCTGCCACGGAGTTGACGCATGGGGCAATAGGGCTGCCCCTCGTCATACTCCGGGCGCACAAGAAGTATTTGCGCCGGTTTGGAGCCGGCGCGGGGTAAGGGATGAGGGGGTCATCGATCCAACGGTGCATAGTCGAGGCGCTTCGCGCATGGGCGCGTCTCGGCAGCGTGGCTCACGATGCTCCCTGCGTCTGGTGTTGTGCAGGCGGATGCCGTTTGGCGAGCAGGTATGCCACTGCAGCGGGTCAGCATATGTACCGCGCACGTGGCTTCCGCTCGCTCGAAGACTGGTCATACACTGTAACTAAAAACAGAAATTACCCACGTTCAAGCGTGGAGGGGGGGGGGGGGGGGGTGCTGCTTTGGATCTGGGAAACCAAATTTTAATGAGGGCAGCGATAGTTGGGGCACCTCGTAGGAGGGCCTGCATGAGTGTAGGAAGCAATTCCTCCCCGGCCTGGACCTTCTGAGCGAAGTCCATAGCCAGGGAGAAGAGGGACCGCAGGAGCTCTGCTGTGGATGCAGGTGCCTCACTCTGCTCCAACTCTTGGGGCAGTGGAGGGGACATCGGAGGCTCAGTGTGTGGGGCAGCCGCGTGATTTTCGGGCTCCGAGGTGGCAGTTAGTTCCACGACTGTAATAGCCGAGGAGGTGGCGCTGGGTGAGCGCGAGGTGCTCGGTGAGTGCGGGGGGCGCTGTAGGCGCCGAGTGGCCCGCGAGTAGTCCGGCTGCTGTGGAGCGGGCGTAGGCGACTCCAGCTCCACTAGAGTGCTGATTGTGGAGGAGGCGGCAACACAGGGGGTAGCCTCCGGAGCTGCGACATCCTTCCTCCTGGTTCTCGGCTTCTTTGTCCTCCGCACGGAGGAGTCGGGGGCCGGGGGGATGACGCGTCTAGAGACGTAGTCGTTGGCCTCCGCCATTAAAGATGTTGAAGTGGCGGAGGAGGTGGGGCCTCCTGCACAGGGGGAGGCGGGTCGGAGTTTGCGCAGGGAGGGGGGGGAGGGCTCGGGCCTTGTCTGCTCGCAGTTTCCTTGCCTCCCTGCGGAATTTTGGGCAATCCCTGCTGTTTCCTGGATCCGCTGGATTCCGGCATCTCGGTACACGGGTGGGGGGCACTCCAGGACAGAGTGCTCCTTGGCACACCGGACACAAACCACCTTACGGTGGCAATTGTGGCTGGAGTGCCCGAACTGGAGGCATCGGTGGCACTGAGCCGGGCCGCAATGTAAATAACCGGCATATTTAAAAAGGTCATTGACTTTATATATGCCGGGTACGACATCTGGGGCCCTGACAATCAGGGCGAAAAATATGCAGCCGCCGGACCTCGGACCTCGCCGGAATTTGGGACACGTATTCCGCCACGTATCCCAATTCGGCGAGCCCGGCCTTGACGTCCTCGGTATCTGTGGAGGAAGGTAGGCCTCTGATACCTACCTTCACTGCTCCTTCCTAGATATTTTGTTGTAGAGGTTTCCTCTAAAGGCTTACAAGTACACAGTATGACATGCGGTCTCGGACACATGTGTACTGTTTTTTCAGCATTTAGAGACAGAGTATTAATACGTAACTATTACACTGTGTCGAGTCCATTTGGGGCGATCTCGAATAAGCTTGCCCATATATCCGAGTAAAACAAGAGGGCAGTATTATCTGCGAAGGTAAAGATGTTCCTATCATGAATTATACATAAAGGTAACATTCAATTTTATACTATATTTTAAGATGAAGTACATTAAAATATGTCAAAAATGTATTCCTTGTTGTTAAAAAAGTGTTACACGGTTATTTTACTAGATTTTATTGCTATTATTTACAACATGGATCCCTACAACAATTTTCAGACCTCTAGCATCAAAATTTGCGGAAGACTCATACAAATTTTCATTCCCTAGTTTAAGGGGTTGGATAAAAGTTCGAATTTTGGCAATTTTTATATTAGTTGTGTACTAATACAAGCATACGTACCAAATTTCAGCTTTCTAGGACAACCGCATGTCCTAGAATGCTGAAATTTGGTACTTTCTGAAGTATCATATAATTTTGTTGATCATCAATGAGTCAGTGACGAAATCAGGGGTTTTTAGATATATCGATAAAATCTAAAGTACAACCTATACAATCAAAACTTTACATGTTTAATAAATCCGCTACTGGGAACATTAACTGAAATTTTCATTTATCTGGTGTAATCCAAACCCAAGTTATGAGGGTTCAAAAATCGTCGAAACGCCACGAGAAAAGGTGGTCTGGTAGTGCCCTTGAGCTTCGCTTGGCTCGTCTTGGCGGAGGCACTGCCATGCCCCCAGATATCAACAAAGCTCCTGCTCGATCAGTTTCTAAACATTTTCCTTTGTACCAGGACGCCACAAAATATTTAAATTTGGTGAAGTTAGGTTTAACTTCATCGTTTCGGATGTCAAAAAATTTCTTGATCTCCACTCTGTAGGACATGCAAAAGAACGTGCTAGCAATTTTAGATCGTGTTTATAAACAGCGGGTGCTAGATAATGAATACTTCTTTCAAAAGTATCTAGAAACTTCTTTCCTCTTACCTGGTCAGAGATCAGAGATGTACTTATTCCGTATTCAACCCCTAGACGTTACGTAGGACGAGAGGTAGAGAATTTAGGGGTCAAATTTGGAATAATCCGTTTGAGACCAAAAGGGCTCGAATGGTAAAGGTATTTACTAGGAACACTTCTTGGGTTGATTCGTTATCCTCCCTGACACTGCGTCATTCGACAGTTTTTTTTATCATCGCTAACCCTGTTTTGTTTTATGTCTACCGCCAACACCTGAAAGGGTGAGGGCTGTCTGATAAATGTTCATTTTGCGAGGTAAAAAAAAAACAAACAGCTCGGAGGCGCGGCGTAGCGCGGTAAAGGATTAAAGTATTTGTTCACAACAACTCTAGATCATTTGCATATCTTTACAAGTCTGTGGGTACGCCGTGAGCCGCGCATGACTCGTGCGCATGACACCCATGCGCGGGGGCGTGCTGAATCACTCGCTTCCTATTGGTCGAGCGGCTGTCATACGTCATGCCCGCTAGTTGTCATGCTGCAGGATTAACGCTATCTTGTTTTCAAGTGGATGCTTCATGGCTAGTCTCGATACGGAAAAATTCTTTGGAATTAAAGGTGTAAAGTTACTATAGGTGTAAAGGTGTAAAGTCAAGATAACAATAAAATAGCAGGCCAATAGCTATCAACTTCGGTCAATTATTTAAATTGACAGTTACGTGTAGACGACATTTCAAAATGGCGTCTCAAACCTGTATATTTGCATTTACCCTCACTAGCCCGCGAATAAAAAATTAGAACAGCCAAAGAACTAAGGAAAGCCCGGAAAGGAGAGGTACATACTTATTAGGGTAATGATTATTCCGTGTTCAACCCCTAGATTTTCTACCCTTGCCTCTCATTCTTAAAACGAGGACGTGACGAAGGACGGGGTTGAACCCATGTTCAATAATAATCCCAATTTATTTATTTTATTTTATTGGGTCATTACATATGAAATTGGCGTTTTGTAAAGGAGGAACATACAGTCGATATTTTTTAAACATAATATTATATTTATTTAATCAAAGTATATATACCAGCAATCTATGCACTTTTGCCATCTCATAGATAGTTCATTGATTCCTTTATTGAAAAAACCATTCGGACAGGAATCAATACATCAAATAAATCTTTGAAGGCGCTTTGGACTGCTCCATCGTAGTTTAATTTTTTCTTTTGCAAGAAGTTATCCAAATTTACAAATTATTGGTAATCTGTTGGAGCAAGGTCCGGGGAGTGCGGTGGATGTCTTAGACATTCCAATTGAAGCTCCTCTAATTTGGTAGCCGTCAGATGTGCAGTGTGTGGTCTAGCGTTGTCCTGAAGGAGCAGTGGCCTAGAGCGAACGACCTACCTCGGTTGTTTAGCAGCTAGCTTTTCCCTCATGATTTGCAGCAATAGACATCTGCCGTAATCGTCTGGCCAGATTTAAGAAAGCTGTAGTGAATGACACCGGCGCTAGTCCACCTAGGGCAGGCTTTGGCTGGTTCGCCAGGGTTCAGCCTTTGCGATGAGAGTTTCCGATTATCGTACAGGATCCACTTTTCATCGCAGGTAATGATTCGATTTAAAATCCCTTTATTATTGTGCCGGTTGAGTAATGTAACGCAACAGTCGACGCGCGTTTGTCGGTTTGCTGCACTCAATTCATGAGGTACCCGCTAACTCGGACGTGGTATTCCACAATAGCCTTCAATTCTTCACTATCAACTTTGGTCTCCGGCCGTCCACGGGACTTGTTCTGCAGGTCGAAATTTCCAGAACGAAAACGTTGGAACCAAAAACGCACTGTGTTTTCGTTTGCGACACCGCCGGCATACACATCATTAATCCTTTGAGCCGTTTCTGCAGCACTGGTGCCACGGTGGAACTCGTACTCGAAAATAATACGATATTTCAAGTTTTCCATTTTGTAAACAGAGTGATGCAAAGAAAAAACCAAAAGGGAGAAAAAAAAGGGAATTACGGTTTTCGAAACACAAATGCATGAGTAAATAGCGGTATAGATTTGAAATTTGAATACCTAACCAAAGAATATAATTAAATTTGAGATCAAAGTGGCCAGTACGACAAAACGCCAATTTCATATGTAAGGACCATATTTTTGAGATCAAAGTGGACCTAATATATGTCTATGATTCTGGTTAAAAATCTTACTAATTAGCTACGTACCGTTTGTCATAATGAAAAAAATTATGTTTACGAACATGTTCACTGAAGTCATTCGCGTTACTCATATTAAAACAAAAGGATTGAGTCGGTATGAAGCGAATAAAAGCGCGGCGGGCGTGATTCAGTTCAAATATTATTCTTTAAATAACGGTGTTTACGTGTTTTTAAAGTATGTGTATGGATTTGGAGACATTACGCACTAAGATTAGTTTCTACACAGGTTTCTAGGTGGTGCGACTTGCAGAAAGTTTTTGTTCAAAAGGGTAAATAAATAAATAAATAAATAAATTCTTTAGTTACATAAAACATTGTAGGTACAAAATATGTTTTCGAATTTAACGCGGACGAAGCCGCGGGCAAAAGTTTAGACTAGAAAAACTTATCAACCAAGCTCTAAAAAGATACGAACGAGAGATAAAATAAACTAGAAGTATTTATTAACTATAGAGCTGATAGTTACACAGAAAACACAATAGCTTTATAGTAAATCTTCCGGAGAGATCTTGTCGATATAAGATAGGTGATGAATCGTTTTAGCGATTACATTATTGTTGATACGAGTATTATACCTACTTGCAATTTACGTAACGACTGACGAACTTAACTCTAACTAGGTATCTAGGTTTTAACTATACCTATGTAGCTTGCACACCAGTGGCGAAGGCTGGTCCTCTTTCATGTGGAAGCCCTAGCCTGTATAATATGTAGGGATTTGGATGAGAATCTTCAAAAGGTTACGAGTGATAAGTGAAGCCGATAGCAATGGAGTTATAGGAACCTCACGCCACTTGCATACCACACACGCGATTATCAGCGTAAACTTCTTTACAAATAAAACTGTCAAGTACAAGTTTACATAGCAAATGTTTGTGTAAAATCTATGTATGAAACTTTTATTAAGTTTCATACATAGACTTCTAACGATTCAGATAGTTACGAAGATCTTTAGAAAGTCAGAATATTTAAACAAGGTGTAGGCTCGAAAATCTAATTTGAAACTGTTTAGAAACGTTTTTTTGCAGCTTGTCAAACTTCGACAATTTACCTTTAGGCTTTAGTACAGTAGTACTATACTTATATATATACGGAGAAGCGATGCATAATTTGCTAAAAAAAAGGTATACCGCGAGTTGCCGATTTCGACAAAACGGTAAAAATGTTGCAAATCCTGTTTTTTGTGTTTCAAGGGTTACCGGTTTTGGCTGTACGAGCGACGCTCAAAACGAAAATGCCACCTATTTGGCCATTGCAACAAAAAGTTTTCATTCCGAGATCTACAGATCTGCTGCCGTCTGATTTTCTTTGATAGGTACAGACACTATAAACTACATCATGTTTCATATAAACAAGTTTACCTACAAGCTTTTAATTCAATGAAATATTGCCCAAACCTTAAGGGCTTCTGAAAGAATGCCGTGTATTCCTTACCTATGTTATTACGCATGATCACACGGTCCTTACGTATGACCATGTCATACTCAGTTAAAGTATGACATGGTCGCCCACAGTCCACAACATGAGCCGCTGCACCCCTGCGCTTGGCAGTTTCTCACAAATGCAGGCTAGAACTAGCTTGCTAGGCTATCGCAAAAATTTCGCCGTTGCTGCAGAATGAAGACGTCGAAATCTTAAAATGTTGTTTAAATTATTATTGTTAGAATGTGGATGAGGCAAGATTGCCCAGGGGTCAGTGCTTCCTACACCTACCTATAGGAAAACTAATGAAATGTATTGTATGTTTAAAGTGCTACAATGATAACTTTATTTTTTGACCCCCTTGCAATGTGCTTGACTCAAGTGGCCAATACAGTGATAACAAGATTTTGGGGAATCCCTTTGGTACGGAAAATCCATGGAACAAATAAAAAACCTGTCTTAAGCCTTTTTTTAGACAACAAAAATTTATAATTTAAATACGTATCCGCGGTGGGGCAAGAATTGTACCTACGCGCTCGACTATGTCTACTTGGGTAACGTTAAAGTAGGTAGGTACAATTTCTGAGCTAACTACGAACTCATAGACCATCGTTTCTCAGCCATTTTTATGTCGCGACACACGAAAAAGCCAAACAGTTAAGTAAAAAGTCTTGCGATCCCGTCACTATAAAATTATAAGTAATAATAATATGTACATAGCGCGCTAATTTTATAAGCTATACGTTATATTCGCCTTCACTGGTTCGAACGATTTTTTCGACGTTCGATAAAAAAGATTAGTTTCAATTGAATTGAATCCTATATGTAGTTTGTGTTTATTATTTTTCCGACCGTACCGACTTCAAGATTTTGAAGATTGTTTAGAGAAACAGTTAAAATTTTAGCCAAATTTAAGAGGAATTATTTAGAAAATAAGTTTTATTTCATACTTTTTTTGTGTAAGTACTTATTGTTACTTTGGAAGTCGGTTTAATTTTTTGTTTAAAAATAATAATATTCTTTCCCTTTTTAGTGATATTTGTTAAATTATTATTAAAACATTTTAAGAACGTTTAAAATAAACGATCGAATGTATAATTGAATACGCGCCAAGCTTCCATTATCATCCATCATCTAATATACAATACCTATATTGTATATAAGATGATGATCATTACTATAAGTGACATAAAGGCATAATATGCTAGCAGTTCTTTAAACAATGTCGAAATTTCCAAATGCGTATCTTTAAAGACTGAGGAGTTCTGTTCAGTGCTTTTGGATCCAGGGTATACTTTGGTGCAGAATCTTACTTTTTGGCAGCATATGCTTGGGTTACTTCTGAAAAAGTCTAAATCAATATATACGTCCATATAAATTTCGAGGAGTTCCCTCGATTCCTCATGGATGCCATCATCAGGTCACGACCTTTGTAAAAAAGCGTCCAACTTCGAAGTATACCCTTTACATCTAAAATAAAATTTTGAAAATCGGTCAACAGACGGCGGAGTTATCGTTGAACATACAAAAAAAAATACATACAGCCGAACGTATAACCGCCTCCTTTTGTGAAAGTCGGTTAAAAAGGGTAATTAATTCGATTCAATTCAATTAAAATATACTTTATTGTGCACAAAACAATTACCAGAAAACATAAAGACATTACATATATACATAAAAAAACAGACATGCACACAAGGCGGCCTTATTACATCCAGGCAACCTTTTGGATGATATTGGAAATAATAATGCGCAGGAAAATGGCGATGTGCAAAAGTATAATTAATGAAAATAGCAATACTAAATATATATTATATATACATACACACACAAACATATATATGTGTATGAATATATAAAGAAATAAATAAATAGATTAAATTAATAAATAAATATAATATGTTTTATAATAATACATACAATAATAAGAAATATATACGGTATAACATCAGTTAATAAGTACCTATTTATTATTTTGCATTAATTAGTGGTTGACTACATAAATTCAGGTAGTGGTTTTTTAACAACGACTTAAAGCGATTCAAAGTTTCAGCCTGTCTAATTTGGGCAGGTAAAGAATTCCAAAGCAAAATGGGTTGGATTGTGAAAGAGGAATTAAAGAATTAAAATTTTTAATTAAAGAATTAAAATTCCATCGCACTAAATATTTAGTGCGATGGACAGGGATATTATGGAGAAGACTAGAAAATGATCGGAGCTCTTGTCATCGTAGTTGCGAAAATTAAAATGGTTTTTTTTTAAATAAAAAGTGCAATGGGAATCGAATAAAATATTATAATAGTAAGGAGAGAACTCGAGCATCGCGGCGGTAAGCGATTGGGAGCCACTTAAGCTTGATACGATACTCTGAGATATGTTTAAACCAAAACGAATCTCAACGAAAGATTTTGAAGGCTTATCGAGTCGTTCTTCAATCAGATTAATAAAACATGCGTCTGCATAATCTAAAAGAGGAAATAACAGAGATTCTGCCAAGGCCACCTTTGTATATTTTAAACAAAAAATGAAAACCAAAATAAAAAAATTTAAAACTTCCAAAGTAAAAACGCACAAAAATGTATGAATTGGTTATTTTCTAAATAATTCTCCTTTTAAATTCACCTAAAATTTAACTATTGGGTCCTTACATATGAAATTGGCGTTTTGTCGTACTGGCCACTTTGATCTCAAATACATCTTCTTTGGTTATGAATTCTAATTTCAAATTTATACCGCATTTGTGTTTCTAAAACCGTAGTTAATTTGTTTTTTCCTCATTTGGTTTTTTCTTTTCGTCACTCTATATATAAAATGGAAAACTTGAAATATCGTATTATTTTCGAGTACGAGTTCCACCGTGGCACCAGTGCTGCAGAAACGGCTCGAAGGATTAACGATGTTTATGGCGGCGGTGTCGCAAAAGAAAAAAGCAAGGTGCGTTTTGGTTCCAACGTTTTCATTTTGCAAATTTCGACCTGCAGAACAAGTCCCGTGGACGGCCGGAGACCAAAGTTGATAATGAAGAATTGAAGGCTATTGTGGAAGAGGATCCATCGCAAACCACGTCCGAGTTATCTGCAGGCTGCGGTGTTAGTGATAAAACTGTTTTAATCCACTTGAAGCAAATTGGGAAGGTGAAAAAGCTTGAAAGGTACCTCATGAATTGAGTGCAGCAAACCGACAAACGCGCGTCGACTGCTGTATTACATTACTCAACCGGCACAAAATGAAGGGATTTTAAATCGAATCATTATATGAATGGTGTGGATCTTGTACGATAATCGGAAACACTCATCGCAATGGCTGAACCTTGGCGAACCAGCCAAAGCCTGCCCCAAGCGAAAATTGACTCAAAAAAAGTTACTTGTGAGCGTTTGGTGGACTAGTGCCGGTGTCGTTCACTACAGCTTTCTTAAATCTGGCCAGACGATTACGGCAGATGTCTATTGCCAGCAACTGCAAATCATGATGGAAAAGCTAGCTGCTAAACAACCGAGGTTGTTCGCTCTAGGCCACTGCAGCTTCAGGACAACGCTAGATCACACACTCCACAACAGACGGCTACCAAATTAGAGGAGTTTCAATTGGAATGTCTAATACATTCACCGTTCTCCCCGGACCTTGCTCCAACAGATTACCATTTTTTTCGAAATTTGGATAACTTCTTGCAAGGGAAAAAATTCAACTCCGATGAGGCGGTCCAAAGCGCCTTCAAAGATTTAATTGATTCCTGTCTGAATGGTTTTTTTAGTAAAGGAATCAATGAACTACGTATGAGATGGCAAAAGTGCATAGATAGCAATGGTATATATTTTGATTAAAGAAATATATATTTTTTTAAAGAAATCGATTTTATGTTCCTCCTTTACAAAACGCCTAGTTCATATGTAATGACCTAATATAATCTTCAAAATTAAAGTCGGTTTTTTTTTATAAATCGCATTAAAATATCTTTGATAAAACTTCTTTTTTAGGGTTCCGTAATACTTATGGAATCCTTATAGTTTCGCTCTGTCCGCTCTCCTAGTTTCTGTAATTATGAATATAAATGGATGAAATTTGGTATAAATATTATAAAATTATAAAATTTCTATATATCTCGGTTTTGGAATCATAAAATAGTAATCATTTTATATTTAAGGGGTGGCTCTCTATACATTTGAAGTGGGCATGAAATATATTTTTTCATTCTATCCCAACGTGTGGGATATCGTTGAATAGGTCTTTTAAAATAAAGGCAAGGTATGATACGTGACATTTTTACAAAGTCAACCATTATCGAGTAATCAGCCTCCAAAGTGGTTTATAAGTTGGTCCCCCCCCTGGCTTTTTTAAACTATAGGAGACTGAAACTTCTAATTTTCTATGCTGATAGATCATGCTAAAACTCTTTAGGAAAATTGTTTTGAGCAAAATCGGACAATAACTTTTGAAGTAAAAGTTACGGAACCCTCTTTAGACATGTCGTGACATGCTCTTGGTTTGGTTAGGTTATTTCATAAAGTAAATGCAACGTTAACTTGAATAATTGTAAGCGTTTAACTTTAAACCTACTTAAATAGTTTTTGCTTGCGGCCCTTGGCACCGTGGTGTTTGTGGTCCCTGTAAAAAAGGTTGAGTATATATATTGTATAAGTAAGGGTTGGTCTAGAACTCTAGACTCTAGACGCTAAAGTTTTAAAAATGGGGGGCGCTACAAAATAACTGATTTTCAAAGTGGGCGTGAGACGGAATATGTTTGGGGACCTCTGCGCTAGAGGCTTCACGAGTCCTAATCAAAAGCGTACACGTAAGGAAAAAATAATAATCATTAAAGTGGAGTCATTTTAATAGGTAACATTTGACAATTCATCAAAATTCAACAACGTAACCTTGTAACGGCGGGCATAAAATAATATATTTTTTAGTTTTGTTAGAACTGCACAATTGCTTAAATTTTTTCAATTAAGATTACATATTTATTGTAATAATGACCGATACGAGTAATTTTACGATTTGCTTTCACTAATAAACCATTCTAAATATAATAAACAATTATTTCTGATCTAAAGAACTGAACGTCGTTACCACGGATAAGATAAATGAGGTTGGATTGGCAACCGTGATACTTTTACTTGAAAACCAGCGTCGCCGCCTGTCTCCCACCAATGCACTCCACTACATAAGAAATAATAATACATACACGAATTACGCACACTAATTAACAAATCACACCTAGAACAGAGGGCTGCGATTTGGTACTCACACTACGTTGAGTCGGTAACGGACACCACCACATGCTCAAAATTCACACGCACGCTAGGGCTTGCTATGGTCGATAGGAATTTTCGATAATGAAAATGGTCAAACTTGAATCTTGAAATCATCTTAGTTTCAGTTAGATTTACGATTTATGAGCCCTAACTTTTGAATGTGGCGGGGGGAGTAGCGGGGCAAGTATGGTTGCGCGTGTACAATATGTGCATCTCCACTATTTTTGCTGAGGGCTCATCGTAAATCGTAAACCGTCCTGTAGCTATTGGTAATTGAATGAAAAACTTTAATAACGGGAGCACTAGTAATTTTATACTAACTAAAATATTGTGTCAAAGGCGAATTTAATTGGTATTGGGATAGAAATTGAAAAAAAATATCAACATGTATTACCTTTTTTTTAATTTGTAATCAAAAATAATTAGAAAATCAAAGCAAAAAAAGATGTCGATGGTCGATAAATATTATGTAGCAAAAAAAAGACTAGCAAAATTTTACTACCGAGAACAGTCGTAACTCATTCTGAAGAAAAATAATTTGTCGATAAATCATCGATCACTGACTGCACTATCCAGGCGACCGAAGCGGACGTGACGCGAAATATTTGCGTACTCCACCAGCAATGTATATTTTCTGTGATTCTTGGCTTAATTGTCGTTTCTACTTAGAATTTCATAATTCGAACTAGTTTTTTGGGAGAAATACTAAAAAACTAAGGTTTTTATGCTTACCGATGAAAAGAAATTCCTCCTTGTTTCATATTTGATGTCTGACTCTTTAATTTGCACATAACAATCGCACAACACGGCATTTTCAAAGGATATTAGCGCTGCTCCGTACTGCGAGGCAATCAACAAGCTACTAAAAAGTATGAACGCGTGGTTCGGTTGAAGTATGATTGTCCAATCATACTTGTGGCGCGTCTGCCCCGCGCACATTGCCAATCCAACCTCATTTATCTTATCCGTGGTCGTTACAATGTTGCGTCAGTTAACCCTTTTTCTTTTTAATCACTAGGGATGTTACTATAAAAATCGAAAGCTGATAAGTAGAATCAAATGCAATAATTACTTGTGAAGAAATATTACCATAAATTAATAACCACGTTGTGATTTTATTAAAACATAATTATATTTATTATTCTTTTAACTATAAAAACACAAAAAATAAAAAAAAGTTAAATTATGTACTTGTCTTATTTTGTTCCTTAAATTTACGAAAGAAAAAATAATAATGGGACAGGGATTCGCCTGATGATTTTTAAAATTCACGTATATTTCAAGTCCGTATCGATTCATTCATTTAATCGATGTTTTTAAGCAGGTCACCTTACTATGAAGATAAAACTGACAGACGTCAAATGTTACCTGTTAAAATGACTCCACTGTAAGTAAGGTAGGATAAAAGGATAAGGATAAAGGAGTAAGGTAGTATTATTATTAACGATACCGGAATCATGTATATCGGCAAATATTAGAAAAAACGAGAAACACACACCATACCAAATTCTTTTGTTTGGGTCGGATTAGGGATATCCCATATGCAAAAGATAAAACCCGCAAACGCAATACCTATTTAAGATGAGCTCTTAGGGGGGAGCGTAGAGAAATGTCAAGGGGGGAAAACCACAAATTCAACATGGGTATTTTTTATTACAAAAATTAATCCACGTCTCGTCACTCGTCAGTGGCTATTAGACAAGTTTCGGCAAGTTACAATACTTATTTATTTCCATACAAAAAGTGATTTGTATGGAAATAAATAAATATCGATGATAATTTTTTTTTATAAAAATACTATACCCCGACTACGTAAAATATAGCCTATGCTACCCGGGCTATATTGACACCTCATTAATTGAAATGGGACCCAGTATTTGAGGCGCTACGCTGGAACAAACATACAAGCTACATACATACATACATTGATTGCCAAAATCATTACCCTTCCTTTTGGCTTCGCCTTAGTCAGGTAAAAATGCATTTTTTTGCAATAAAACGCCACACATGACACAGTACACGCATGTATTATATTTTATAATCCCAGACAGGGGCGACGTAAGAAAAGGTTGGGAATTGGGAAACACCGGTTTAGACTATAACACTTTATGTGCGTTTTGAATGTCCAATGTTGCGACACTCAACCGCAGCGTGTAAACTTTCTCCATTGACACCAAGAGACTATGTTCGGTACTCCAAAAGGAATCCTCATGACTGAAATAATATCAAACATGTAAGGTGACTTCAAAATTTGAGTTGGGACTTGGAGCGGATATTAAATCATACTAATATTATAAATGTGAAAGTTTGTATGGATGGATGTTTGTTACTCTTTCACGCAAAAACTACTGAATGGATTTTGATGATATTTGGTATGGTAGTAGTTTGGGCTCTGGATTAAAAAATAGGCTACTTTTTATCCCGGAAAAGTACAGTATTCCCGCGGGATACCCGATATTATACTTACGCGGGCTGAGCTGCGGGTAACAGCTAGTAATATATGTGGACGGTTACACGTCCATGACCCAGGAACACAGAAAGCTTTGTATGTTGTTGTATGTTCCCTGGCGGGTTTCCACTGACCACTGAGCCACAGAGGTTGTCAAAATAGTTTAAGAACCGTTATGTACTCGGCCGTTACTTATTATTTATTACCTACAGGGGCTATAGACATACTAAAGATTTCGCTATGTTAGTCTGTTCTTCAGTGTCTAATAAAGTTTATCGAGCCACACGCTGTTAAATACTTAGTTATGGATTGGGAAAGTGGATGCATTTGGTAGAAAGTTTCCTGCACTTTATATTTTATCGTTTTTGCCAGCTGACAGTCTTTTGTTGTTCTACATAATATTTTGTTTTGTTAAATTAAAAATTATAAACCTAATAATTTATTATTTTTATTAAATAATATTTTGAATACTTTAATCCTAGCGCTCGCGTCATTGGATTTCAGAATGCAGGCGACTTTGTTTTTAAATATTTTAAAAATGGTTAATAAACAAGGAAATTATTAACTTACATAAATATTTAACTACTTTTTTGACACTTGAATTGGGTTTGGTAAACGAAACTGATTTTAATATAAATTAATTCATTTGCTGAGATATTTGCGTTTATTTTAGGAATAGTTCTGCAGCACAATCTATGCGTTAACTCATTCATAAAGTTATCATCCTCACTCCTCAGTGTGAATCGGTGGAGCATGCAATTATGCCATGCAACGAACCATTAAAGGTCTAGTATTACATGATTAATGACCTCAAGTTGTAAACAGTATAACCTTACATAATCATTATCATCTCAAATTTCTTCTATGAATGAATTAGGTTGGTATCTTGTTAATAAATTAGGTTAGGTAGAATCAAAACACCATAATTTTGCAGGTTTAAATTAATTTATCTTTTTTGTTCCTTCTTAAGTGATTATCATGCTTATATACAAAATGGTAAAATAATGTTTAACAAAAATATTAAAAAAAAAAACCTTATAACCCGTTATCGTAGTACCTACGTAATTAAATAATTACGTTTCTCGTGCTATAATCACGAATCTATTAACTTCTCATTAATTTAAATTGGATCCATAGTTTAGACGCAACGGCGAAACAAACATACATACACACGTACATAGACTGCCAAAATCATTACCCTTCCTTTTAGGTTCGCCGTACTCAGGTAAAAAAGGCATAAAATACAGGTATAATATATTGTTTTTCAAACATTTGAAATTTAAGTAAAGAAAATCAATAATATAAATTATTACAGAACTTCCGCAACTATTTGACACGTAAAAACTATTGAGAGCAAACTTTAGAGTTTAGCAGAGATAAGTTTATCATACGATACATTATCATCGATAACAGGATCCTAAGTGATATAATGTGTCAATTTTACTGATCTTAGCACCTGACTGACTGAATTATCAGAGCAATCACGAACGCAAGTCGCGTGCCTTATAAACAAGGTAATAGCATTATTTCATGACAGTCGACTGCAACCTTCGTTACCATTAAGCGGCGTGACTCGACCAGAATGACGATTTGACGCGCGGTTTTCAAACATATGTACAGGACTCCCATAAAAAATATTGGCTAAAAATAATCTGTGATTTGTGTAAAAGTATTTTGTAATAATTAAAAGTGAAAATGGGCTTGAAAGCTGAAGACGATAAGCGGCCGAGCAAACTGGCGATTATGGATGATATATCTGACACCCCGCGTAAGTGTTTTAGATGTTTTTACTTTTTTCAGCAAATTTTTGAGCAATTTTAGCAACGATTTCATTATATTACTGCGGCTGAATAATTTGGGTACCTATTAAGATGATTTTTTAAAACTGGCTACTTAAGTATTATTTAACTACAAAAAATATGCAAAAAGTTATCTTATTTATTTTAATATCGTATTATTTAAATTGTGGTAGTAGGGTTAATTTTTATTTTTTAATTAAGTTTTTTTATCATTATATCATACTTACGTCTACATATTTTCAAACATTTTCGTATTGACACTGTTTTTTTGTTGTTATAGAAAGTAGGTACCCAAAAAATGTATTGGGTATAACATAAATATTACATAGGCACCCAAAATATTTTAAAAAAATTGCTACCACAAATACCACAAAATAACTTACCTACTCACCATTTACGTAATATTATGGTTTTACAAAAGATACATAAAGGTATTTTAATATTTAAGTACAGAATAACAGTGTAACTGAGCAAAAAATCTTAAGCATACATTAGTTTTGTGTCTTTAATGATACGAGTAAAAGAATAAATTTTTAATAAACAAATTTCACAGAAAAAATTTAATGGTCACAATAATTACATTTTTGACAACTAGAAACCTGTCTACAATAATTTTTTTTTCGACAATAATGAGAAAAAAACCGTCGCTTAAAAGACAATATGCTTAAATAAATTATAAAAAAAAAACAAAATGGGTAAGAATTTTGAACCGTGAGATGTAAATATTGGCACTCAACTTCGTGTAAATGTGCTCATCAATAGCAAACTAATGATTGTCCCAATATAAAAAAACTAGTCATTTAAAAATAATTTATTGATTAAAATATAAACAGATTTAAAATTTATGTTAATAGGCTATTATCTCAACCTTCCTAAAGGATTTGGCTATAAAGCCAAATTTTATTTCACCATCACTAAATATAACCTTTTTAAATGTTGTAAACAAAACCCAATGTCACTTTCAACTAATATTTTATCAATGGAAAATGAACACAATATAGGTAGACGTAAGTGATACGTTGTCCTCCTCACCTGAATAGCTACATCCATAGATAATTATTTATTATTTTGCCTATTGTTTCTATTATGTAATACTTAAACAATTATTATTGAGCAATTATTTTCCTGACAAAAATAACTACTATAATATTTCGTAAGAAGTGTTGGTTGAAGGCAGGTAGGTTAGTAGTAAATACGTTTGTATTAAGGGTTATTTAAAGTAAATAACCCTTATTAGAAATTATAACTAATCCGTCAATTAAATACGAGTATTTATAATTATCTAGTTAAATTATAATAATAATGATAATTTTAGGAAACGAGTGAAATCTTTAAGCCTACGTTTTTTATTAATATTATTAACAGACAATAGCAGATATTATTATAGAAATTCAATACTAATAGCACATATTACTAACTTGTTATATACAAACCTATTATAATATGTGAATTTTAACTTTTTGCATGTGATATATTTATTAAAAGGTATTCTTTATTGTAACGTGCTGTAGTGTTTTAATACTCCTCAAAAGATGTTGTAAGTCATTAACATGAGTTTGATAAGGCTTCGCCTTACTACTGGCAATAAAATATAGCTAAAATCCGACCAAGTGCCAGTCGCACTCGAGCACGACGGATAACATACCATATAACCAATATTCGACATGTTTACATAATATTTCCTTATTTTTTAACCGACTTCTAAAATAAGGAGGCGGTTATACGTTCGGCTGTATATCTGTATATATATTTATCTAATTTTTTTGTATGTTCAACGATTACTCCGCCGTCTGTGGACCATTTGACATCAAAGTGGTGACCTTATGATGGGATCCATGAGGAATCGAGAGAACTCCTCGAAATTTATATGGACACATAATAATATGTGTCCATATAAATTTCTACTTCTGAAGTAGTCGAGTCTAGTCTGAAGAAGTCCAAGCATATGCTACCAAAAAATAAGATTTTGCACCAAGTCAAGCACCCTGTGATCCAAAAGCACTGAACAGACCTCCTCAGTCTTTAAAGGAGGTACGCGTTTGGAAATTTCGGCATTGCTTAAAGAGCTGCAAGCATATGCCACTATATAACTTACAGTAATAATCATCATCATCTTATTTACAATACCTAATGGAAGCTAGGCGGATGAACCTAATGGAAATTTGAACGTAACTCACGTTCAAATTTCCATTTATACAATATTGTAGGATATTGTTTGGGCTGGTACCGACTTCAAAATTAAGAAGATTGAGTAGAGAAATAGTTACAATTTTAGCCGAATTTAAAATGGAATTATTTAGAAAATAAGATTTATTTCATACTTTTTTTGTGTATTTTTACTTTGGAAGTCGCTTTAATTTTTTGTTTATGTACGAAGCTTTCCAAGTAGGTAAGCGAATTTTATAAGTTAGGCGTCATTAACTCGCAAACGGATACCTAAATCAAATTGTCTTAATACATTACTAGGTAATGTTCTGTTTTTAAATGTTTTTTAGTTTTGGAAACAAATGCATGCTTGTGTAAAGAAATAAAAAAAGTATTATGTAAATATATAATATTTACATAAAACATATCTTTCAGGTTGTTAATGGTTTGTCATTCTTATAATATAAGAATATCTTTGCATTTAATTGATAATAGTTTTGTTTGAAATGATAATGCAAATATTATAGAGTACCTACAATAAATTAATCGCAACAAGATGATATTATTCAAATAATTATAATGTTTGTTACATTTTACACAATTTCCTTTTTGTATGCGGAAAGGGCCTTCATAAACATTGTATGTTTTTGCACTTGTCAGGTGACACACATTGTTGGCCAACACCTTAGCTAACAAACAAAAGTCATCGCTTTCAAAGAACTCGTGCGATAGTTTGCCAGTCTTTATCGCCATACAAAATGTGTTGATTTTGTGATTACGACCAATTTCTATTTTGTGAAACTTCGAGTAGGTCTACTTATTATAAAATTGCTATTTTCTAGGGTTCCGTATCCAAAAGGTAAAAACGGGACCTTACAGTCTAGTACTGAGAATTTGCCGTGTCTGTCTGTGTCTGTCCTTCCGTCCGTTCTGTCTCAAGAACCGTGATAACTAGAGAGATGAAATTTTCACAGAAGGTGTATTTCGGTTGCCGCAAGGATTAGAAACACTATAAACTGAATAAAAAAGAATTTTTAAGTGGGGCTTCCAACAAACGTGATTTTTTGCTGTTTTGTACGGAACCCTTAGTGCGCGAGTCCGACTCGCACTTGGCCGGTTTTTTTTACAAAAAAAAAAAAACGTCTATTTTAATGTAGAACTTGTGCTACTGCCAGCTAACTAGGTACATTCATTTCACGTACGCATAAAATTTGCGTTACTTACAAACGAGTCGATTCATTTTCGTGTTCCTGTCTTCTATGATCTATCGATGAATCTAGACACGTTGTCGCCACTATGCCCTGTTACTGAGGTTTTTTGTCGGTAGTTTATGTATTCAATAGCGCTTTTGCTTGGGAGACGCAAACGCTTTAACCAATCAAATGCGCTATTGAATAGATAAACTACCAACAAAAAACCTCAGAAACAGGGCAGAAACTGAAAGTGACGAAAGTAATTTACACAGGATATTATAACTTGCAAATAAGCCCATGACATAGATCGTAATAATATTTGACTAACATTTTAGGATATTTCATAACTTATCAATGGATAATATCGTACGATTACCAGTACCTAATTGAATTTCGAAACTCGCACATGGATAATGTGAATGCTCGTGTTATTAATATTTTAGCACGCTAATTTTATACTTAACTCGAAGATAGTAAGGTTTGTTTTACTGTAAATAATTTTTTAACATTGACGCGCGTTGTGCGCTGCACAATATAAAAATTTATTTCTATTAAATGCCTTTCGTAATTGAAATATTATGTCTGTAATGTATTTTCTCTTTGTTTCGTTACTAAGTACTAAGTATTCACGTAATTCTTAAGTATTGAGTAATATTAATTACAAATTATAATGAAGAGAAATAAAATAGCGCCGCGCCAGTACGGTAAGGTAGTGTGTATCTTAGGATGTGTTCTTTTACTATACTACTATAGGACTATAATACGATCCGGAATACAGCGTGCCTGGGAAAGTTCAGAGCACTGAACAGAACACAAAATAGAACTCTGCGCTTACACAATAGAGTTGAAAATCGAAGTATCGTGTGTCGAGCTGTCATGTGCCATATGACATTGACATTTGACTCGACAATTGTGTGTTCGATTTTCAGCTCTATTGTATTAGTCCAAAGTTCTATTTTCAATGCTTTGAATTTTCCCGGGCCCGCCGGATTCCGGAACAAAAAAAAAAGAAGATCAGTAAGGTATAATTAGGAGACAGGTAAACAAAACGTAAAAAAAGTCGTTATTGTAACAATAGCAAAAACAAATAAGTTACATACAAAAGCCCAGACAAGAAAAAGCTATGTCATTCATATTTTTCTTCATCCCCTCTACCGAAAATCTGAATTTTATATTACACATTTGAAAATTCAGTGTTATTTTTCAGTTATTGTACAAAAAAAATGTTGGCGAATGTCCACTATTTTGTGATTTGGGACCACTGTGCGGCGCGGCAATTTTAAGATAGCGATTTAAAGGAACCTGCCCGATTTTCCATCAACAGCGGCCCAGTTTGGAACATAATATGTGATTTGAAAGTACCTACTTAAAAAGTTATTAAATAAAAAAAAACTATTTATTACATTTTTAGGACTTGGGAATAAAAAGTTATGTATCTCCGAAATATATCAGAGAATTCATGAGCAAAGTACGTACTAATCTGTGGTAATCGTTGTCATCATTCAGTATAGTCTATGGTTATCATGCTGTAAATTGTCACTTTGAGGCGTAAAAGTTCCGTCTAGTGGCCCAGTAGATAGATTTAGGTATATCTATTTTTTTTACAGTTCAACAGTTTAGTACTAGTTTTATGAAAAATGAAATATTACTTGGGGTCAGTAATAGATCCCTGAATACTATTTAAAATACCAAGAAAAATAATTATTATGTTATTGGTTTTCGTAACGTGAAATTACTGACATCTCTTATTTATCTGTTAGCATATTGCGTTTCCAAAATGGTTTCCAAACAAACTAGTTATTAATTTCATTACGTAATTGACTAGTAGATGTCACTTTTCTGCAAACCGCCACTAGATTTATCAATTATCTTTGTTCCTATTGTTCATAAAGTACAACTTACAATAAATATTTTTTCTATCCGTGTATTTTAATTACCAGGCAGTAAATGTATAACGAAATGCCGATCTATACTTTATTCACTAGATAAGAGGAACGTTTCATTGCAAGAGTTCGAATTTCGAGCACGCCGCGCCGCCGTGCCGCCCATAACGCTCTTTTAATGAAACGTGCTCAAAAGATTTCACATATAGACCGACGGACAGACACACAATGAAGTCTCAGTAACAGGGTCCCGTCTATAGCCTTTGGATGCGGAACCAAAAAAGGTTGTCGGAAGACAACCATTAAGAAAAACAAAGCTTGTTTTCACGTTAGGTATCGTAAGAGGAAAATCGTACCTAGTTCAAAACAAGGTTGGGTTATGGTCATTCATAGTATGTCATAAAATTATATTTAGAGCAGCTCGAATCGATGAGTGCTTTATAATACCATCTCTATTTTTTACCCGACTACGGCGAAGCCAAAAGGAAGGGTAATGATTTTGCAGTCTATGTATGTATGTATCGTCTAAATCTAAAATACTGGGCCGATTTCAATAAATGAGGTGTCTATAGATGCCTATATATATATATATATATATATATATATATATATAGTTTACATAATTTTCATGTGCTTGCACAACTTGTACATTCGTACTAACCCAGTTGTCCAATAGATATATTTGAGATCATAGTGGCCAGTAAGTCATAACGCCAATTTCATATGTAAGGACCTAATGTTCAATTGGGAAACGGAAAAATACGGAATAAAAATAAGTAAAAAACCTACTTTATAAGGTTCGGCACAGTCGATGTCAAATCTATCTTTGGGTATAATTCTAGAAACTTCTCTAGCCCTTAGAGTCAGCTCATACCTAGACGCGACGGATCTCGGTGTGAACTAACGCTTAGATGCCATTGCCAATTCCATTAGTGGGTGCGACCACGGCTCTTGCTTGACTATTTTTGTACCTATGCATTTCTGGATTTCTATCTGTATTATTTTCTTGTTCCGGCCTTTTTAGACCCCTGTTTTACGTAGTCGGGATATAGTTTTTTTTAACTTATTTTTATATGATCCTATTTATATGACCCTACTACTATACACGTCTCCAATAATCAATTGGAGATACTTCGGGCACATGATTCACTGATTTAAAGACGTTTAGGCAAAAAAAAAAGTTCATACTCAAACTAAAAACATCATCTCAGTGTGACTCTCCGCTAAACGCAAATTCGCCCATATGCAGAAAATATTATAATTTTTTCGGGTATGAAAATTATTTTTCTGCCTAAAGGTCTTAAGGTAGTAAGATCATGTGCCTGAAATATCCGTCATTGATTTTTGGAGATGTTATAATATGTATAAATGCATGTTGCCAGGAGGCAGCCTAGCTCTAAAGCAACCGCATTTTTTTATAATTAGCACGGACTCGATATTTTTCAACCGGAATTGTCTCGATAAAATTAATATTTTTGGAGCCTCAGATTATAAAACAATAGGTTATATAATCTAAGTTTGGAGCTCCAAACTCAGATTATAGAACGTTTAAAGTTTCGAAAAATCGTAAAATAGGGTACTTTCGACTTTCGATTCATGAAAAATGTAAAATAAATGTTTTTCATACTACCCCATTATTTGGGGTATCGATGAAAGTCTCGGCGAGGTTCCATAAAAGCCTTTTTTATAAAGTAAATTATTTTTGAGTTGTATTTTATAGAATCCAAAACTCTTACACTACGATTCACCCATCACGATCAGCAAATTATCCGTTCAGGCTGTGTTGTCGGGTCCAGGGTTTGGTAATGTTTGGTAATTAATAAAGATGAAACAAAATGAGAAATTTGCGTTAAACAAAAAAGCATTCACAAAAAATATATGTGTACATTCGTAAAAATAACTACCTACAAATTATAAAATTTCTCATCTTGTGCAATTATTTTCGCAAAAACAGGTAATTAAAAAGGTAGGTAGGTAATTAAAAGTAAAAAATATGTTGTATTTCAACTTTATTAGCCATGTTTTGTTAAATTTTCTAAACGTGTTTTCGTTCAACAAACCACCTTCAGACACAAAGGTAAAGTCGAATTTATGACCACAAAATCAATTATATTTTATAATACAAGAGGGAGATATGTTATAAGCGCGCGCGTTTTGAAGACTCAAATACATCCCAATTGTGACGTCTTGTAGTTAGTGTCAAGAACAATCACGAGCGTGACGTACCATAGGTTCCTGTATACCTACCAAAATAAATCAAAAATGCCATCGTGTGTGTTTCGCAAGTGTACCAATTATGACTCTAAAGTAAACAAAATACAAGGAATCTCGTACCACATGTGAGTATGCAAAGATACTTAGATTATTGGAACGAAGTTCCTTATGGCGCGTGCGAATTGTATTGGGGCTAGACGGATCATTAGGTACGACACTTTTTGCCACTCGAAATCACATTGTAATAACGACTATTAAGAATGATACAAAAAAAGACCTTATTACCTTGACAATAATGTAGAATTTTGCAATTACACATTGTGACTGTATAACTGTTACATATTGTGACTAGCTAGCCGGGCCTTGGGTATGCGAGTGGTAGGACGGAAGGGGCAAGCAACCCGCCCCCTCACCCCTGTCCCTACCTAAGGCGCAGCCAACTAGTTCCGCGCGCACTATATATACTTAGTTCAACTATTTGTTTTGTATAATATAATATATTATATCTATACAGATAAACAAAATTGAAGTGTCTGTTTGTAATTTCAAATTAACAGCTTTTATTTTCACTTAATGCATTTATATAAAATTATTTATATTGGAAGGCAAAAATTACACCCTTCTACCAGCTGAATTAAAAGAAAATTCTACAGTTGAAGATTTAAAAAGGGACAGAAAATTGGAATTTGAAAATTCTATGAAGTCAAATTTATACAATAAGCAAAAATTTGATAGAAAGAGGAGAGATCTAGATTTGAAAGTTAGTAATTTCGTAAATATTGAAAATGGAAATAAACATAATAGAAGAAAGTTAGATGAATTAAAGATTGGGCCTTTTGAGGTTTTGGAAAAGATATCTGACTCTATATACAGAGTAGACACTGGTCACAAGAAGTGTCAATCAAATTTCTATCACATTACGAAGATGGTTCCAGCTCCTACAGCTGCAGCGGTCGGAGTCTGATCTGGAGGGGGAGATGTAACCTCATTGTTTTTTAGACTTGACAATGAATGTCAACTGTCAAGGAAATGAAACTTATATTTAATTTCTTATGAATTATTTGTATAAAATATTATTTAAATTGTGAAATATTAGCATTAAATGTTGTTACTTTAGTTGTAAAGCAACACATTATCTTATATTTCCATATTGTTAAATAATCATATTGTACATATATATATATTACGTTCGTGGGGCACCCATTTGTCAAGCTTTTTTACCTTGCCAATTTGACGCAAATGGACCAATATATATATATATATATATATCTATATATATATATATATATATATATATATATATATATATATATATATATATATATATATATATATATATATATATATATATATATATATATATATATATATATATATATATATATATATATATATATATATATATATATATATATATATATGTACAATATGATTATTTAACAATATGGAAATATAAGATAATGTGTTGCTTTACAACTAAAGTAAACAACATTTAATGCTAATATTTCACAATATACTCGTATATACGCAATATGCCATGCGTAATATGCCATGTTCATGCACCTTTAACATAATATTATAATAATTGAAATACCTTTCACGGTGATATTTCTACTTATAGGTACTCGTAGACTACTGTATGTTTGTTTCTTTGCTTGTTTGCATTAAATAGGCTCCAAAACTACTGGACCGATTTTGATGAAATTTACCAAAAATATAGAGTAGGAAGGACATAGGCTACTTTTATCGCGAAAAAATTTACGATTTCAGCGTGATTAACTTTTGCGCACACGGAGTCGCGGCCAACATCCACTAGTACACATTATTGTATTAAGTCATTACATATGGAATTGCCGTTTTGTATGAAAAAATTGAAACGAATTTTTTTCATGTATTTTTTATTTGTATTAATCGAAGTAATCACCCATGCAATCAATGCATCTTTGACAACGCAGTGGCAGTTTATTGATGACCTTCTTAAATAAATCAGCTGGACGGGAGGCAAAAAATTCTCCAAAGGCATTGTCTACTGCCTCTCGGGTATTGAATTTTTTTCCCGCCAAGAAGTTATCCAAATTCTGGAAAAAGTAGTAGTCTGTATGCGCAAGGTCTGGTGAGTAGGGCGGATGACGGAGAGCTTCCAACCCCAGTTCTTGCAACTTGGAGACCGTCTGCTGTGCAGTATGAGGTCGTACAGTACAGTATGACCTAATAAAATAGGTCTTTACCTATGAAATTACCGTTCTGCAGTACTGGCCTTTTCAAATCAAAATAATTTTTGTTTGCCTAAGAATTCTAATTGAAATTAATTTTATTTTAAAAACATGGAATTCTTTTTCCAAAAGTAGTCATTTGTTTATTGATTAGTGTTACATTTTCATCGCATTTCAATCTTTTGCGTCATCATGGATACGTTAAAAATTCGAGTAATTATGAAATATGAGTACCGTCGCGTCGTGGCAGCAACGCGGCACAAGCGGCACGCAACATCAACGACGTTTACGGAGCAAACACTATAAACCAACACACCACCTGTTATTGGTTTGCTCGCTTCCGTTCTGGAAATTTCGACCTGAAAAATGAACCTCGCGTTCGTCCGAAGACTTTGGTCGACAATGACGAATTAAAGGCGATTGTGGAAACTGATGATGCTGCTGTCGTGCAGGAGCAGCGGAGACGAGCGATTGACCAATGCTGGTTGCAGATGTGCAAGCTTCTCCATCATTGTGTTCAGTTCTTCACAGCTTACACATCTGCAGTAAGGCTCACCCCGTTTGGTATGAAGCTGTGATGAATCACACCGGCGCTAGACCACCAAACAGTGACCATCACTTTTCTAGGGGTAAGTTTTCGTTTAGGGCATTGTTTAGGTGCTGAACCAGGATCCAACCAACTTGCTGAGCGCTTGCGGTTATCAAACAGAATCCATTTTTCATCGCAGGTTGCGGTTCAAAATTCCTTCATTTGTGTGTCTGTTGAGCAGTACAAGGCACGTCTCGACGTACTTCGCGCTGGCGATCATTGAGTTCGTGGGGCACCCATTTGTCAAGCTTTTTTACCTTGCCAATTTGACGCAAATGGACAAATATTGTTTTGACGCTAACGTCGAAAGCTGCTGCTAATTCAGCCGTAGATTGTGTATCATCAGTTTCCACAATCGCCTTTAATTCGTCATTGTCGACCAAAGTCTTCGGACGACCGCGAGGTTCATTTTTCAGGTCGAAATTTCCAGAACGGAAGCGAGCAAACCAATAACAGGCGGTGCGTTGGTTTATAGTGTTTGCTCCGTAAACGTCGTTGATGTTGCGTGCCGCTTGTGCCGCGTTGCTGCCACGACGGTACTCATATTTCATAATTACTCGAATTTTTAACGTATCCATGATGACGCAAAAGATTGAAATGCGATGAAAATGTAACACTAATCAATAAACAAATGACTACTTTTGGAAAAAGAATTCCATGTTTTTAAAATAAAATTAATTTCAATTAGAATTCTTAGGCAAACAAAAATTATTTTGATTTGAAATGGCCAGTACTGCAGATCGGTAATTTCATAGGTAAAGACCTATTTTATTAGGTCATAACATATGAAATTGGCGTTTTGTAAAGGTGGAACATAAAGTCGTTTTTTTTAAACCTAATATGTTTATTTAATCAAAGTATATACCATTGCTATCTATGCACTTTTG
This sequence comes from Phengaris arion, assembly GCA_963565745.1. Classification (NCBI taxonomy): domain Eukaryota; kingdom Metazoa; phylum Arthropoda; class Insecta; order Lepidoptera; family Lycaenidae; genus Phengaris; species Phengaris arion. The sequence goes on along the minus strand of OY751446.1, from coordinate 3,630,060 downwards.
TCATCTCATAGGTAGTTCATTGATTCCTTTACTAAAAAAACCATTCGGACAGGAATCAATAATCAAAATCAAATCAAAATCTTTGAAGGCGCTTTGGACCCCATCGGAGTTGAATTTTGTCCCTTGCAAGAAGTTATCCGAATTTCGAAAAAAATGCCAATCTGTTGGAGCAAGGTCCGGGGAGTACGGTGGCTGCTTAGACATTCCAATTGAAGCTCCGTTAATCCGTCTGTTGTGAAGTGTGTGGTCTAGCGTTGTCCTGAAGCAGCAGTGGCCTAGAGCGAATGACCGACGTCGGTTGTTTAGTAACTAGCTTTTCCATGATTTGCAGTTGCTGGCAATAGACATCTGCCGTAATCGTCTGGCCAGATTTAAGAAAGCTGTAGTGCACGACACCGGCATAAAACGCTCACAAGTAACTTTTTTTGAGTAAATTTTCGCTTGGGGCAGGCTTTGGCTGGTTCGCCGGGGTTCAGCCATTGCGATGAGCGTTTCCGATTATCGTACAGGATCCACTTTTTATCACAGGTAATGATTCGATTTAAAACCACTTCACTTCAATTCACACATGTAACGCAGCAGTCGACGCGCGTTTGTCGGTTTGCTGAACTCAATTCATGAGGTACCCTTCAAGCTTTATCACCTACCCAATTTGCTTCAAGTGGATTAAAACCGTTTTATCACTAACACCGCAGCTTGCAGCTAACTCGGACGTGGTTTGCGATGGATCCGCTTCCACAATAGCCTTCAATTCTTCATTATCAACTTTGGTCTCCGGCCGTCCACGGGGTTTGTTCTGCAGGTCGAAATTTCCAGAAAGAAAACATGGAAGCAAAAACGCACTCTGTTTTCTTTTGCGACACCACCGCTGTACACATCATTAATCCTTCGAGCCGTTTCTGCAGCACTGGTGCCAATAGTGGTGGAATATTACGATATTTCAAGTTTTCCAAAGCAAATTTAATAATTAGCCTTACGAACGGTGAACTGCTATAGCAGTGAGCGTGCTGATGATGAATTATAGTTAAGAAATCTCTCAATCATGTCATCGAAACAAAAAAAAAACTAGATCAAAATCAGTTTACCCGTTTGGGAGATACGATGCCACGGACAGACACACAGACAGACACGTTAAACGTATAAGTTATAACCACTCTGTTTTCGTTGGGGGTTAAAAATGTTTGCGATATGAGATATGAGATAATATGCATCAAATCCCATTATCCCATGCATTTTTGTTTTCGAACTTGGTCGTCGTAATTAGCGATGGTAACTTGGCTAAAGGCTCTGAATATTTACTACTTACATATTCTTGTGTTTTCATCCTAGTGAAAATATTTGTTGACAACGACACCACAATATTCTTATTATACGAATATATTGTGACGACTATCCAATGATAAACATTAAATTTTCTTGACTGTACGCGTTCAAAATCTTTTGTGGGCCAATTTATTTTGCGAGGCCTTCTGGTGACAATACATAAGGGGCCCCATACACGGTCCGGTTTTCCTTCAGTTCGGCCTGAATGGATGCAAAATCGTATGGTCTGTGTGCAATTTCGAGATCGCATCAGTCGGCCGTATAGACTGAAGCGATTCGTTCCAGTGTTACCAACTCTGTTTTTGCGAAACTACTAAACTCGCGTCGTTTTCTACTAAAAACTACTAAAAGAGTACCGATAACTATAAAAAAGCTACTAAACTTAGGAATCCCTTAAAGTTTTTTTAGGAAGTTTGTGTTTACAAACAAACATACATTTTCAGTTTTAATATTTAACCGTTAAATTAAAAAAATATAGTAGGAATTTTTACGTATTTATTACGTATATAGAAATTAAATCGGTAGTTTTAAGCGACTTACGGATGCGTGCTACTATGTGATATTATGATAAGGTGTCATAATAGAACATAGAAGCAGACCATTTTGTATATTATGATTCCTGTCTAGCTATTTTCTACAAAACCTACTAATGAGGTAATAAAATATAAAATTTAGTAGTAAAACTTTGTAAAACAACTAAGTTGGCAACATTAGTTCTGACCTGTACGGATGGACTGAACGGCAATAAAATTGAACTGAACGGTAACAAAATTCGAGTGTAGACTAAAACCGGTCAAGTGCGAGTCGGCAAGAGACCCCTCCGTATATATCTCAAAAAATCACGTTTGTTGTATGTGAGCCTCAAATTTTTATTTTAGTCTGTTTTTAGTATTTGTTATTATAACGGCAATAGAAATACTGACACCATACATGTGTGAAAATTTTAACTGTCGAGCTATCACGGTATAAGAAGGTTAAGATATAGCCTGGCGACAGACGGACGAATAGCAAAGTTTAAGTAATAGGGTCCCGTTTTTACCCATTGGGTACGGAACCTTTAAAATGGCACGTTGTCTAAAGAAATTGATTAAAGTTCATTGAAGTATTTAAAACTTTAGAGCCACTATGATTGATAAAATCTAAAGAATATTACTATAAGACAAAGAGAAAAATGTATGACAGAATAATGCGGTTTCGGGCTATAGCGTGATTACAATTGCAGCAAAATACAATAAATAAATAAAATAATAGCCTAAACTGACCAAGAGCATATCACGACATGTCTAAGGAGGGTTCCGTAACTATCAACTTTCTTTGAATTACTACAAAAGTTATTGTTAACATAAATTCTGTATAAGTTCTATAATAACATAAAGTTATTACAGAAGCTAGGAGAGCGGCGGACAAACAGACAGACGGAGAGGCAGAGTGAAATTATAAGGGTTCCTTAAGTATTACGGAACCCTAAAAACACGCCTTAAAACGCCTAGAACCGAACTGACGTCCGCGTCAGTTGGGTCGGATGCGATTTTCTCCGTGTATGTGCTCGAATCCATTCAGGCCGAACTGACGTCAGTTCTAACTGAAACGATCGGCCTCTCGTCTGTGGGAGCCTTAAGTATAAGTGTACATGCACCATGTCATTGACCTTTCATTGACTAACTGTTGCCCTGTGCCCGCGAATGTCGCTGATGTTTTTGTTAAAATTTATGTGGATGGTTTTCATCAAAGTAACTTTTCAAGGATTACCATCATAAAAATGTGAATCTTCGGCTTAAATGCATCCTCATTACGTACCCTATTATAAGTACAATAAAGATTTTTCGAGAAGTATTGGGTATTTGCCTACATGTACAAATTTAGTTTTTTTAACATTCGAAAATAATTAAGTGTTACAACTTGATAACAGTAAAAGAAAAATCAGATTTTATATGTAGTATTATAATTAGGTGCATTTAAAAGTTACAAAAAACAGTTGAGCACGATGGACTAACGATTTCAAGAAGGTGCCTGGCAGTGGATGGTTGAGGGGTGTCCAAGATCGGGATGGTTGGCGCTCATTGGGGGAGCCGGAAGGCCATAGGCTGATGATGATGATGAAAAAAAGGTGGAATTTTTTTACAGCTTTAGAAATGCGGCAGTTCAATCGTTGAACCGCTGCATTTTAAAAGGGACATGTTTTTTGAAAATGGCAAGCTGCGCCGTAATATTATACGGCGGATTATACGACCCGACTGCGACATCCTTAACGTGACGCGTCTTTCGTTTTCTCTTGACACAGCTTTAATTCCATAACGCCACTGAAAATTCAGAGCACTGAAAATAGAACTCTGCGTTATTATTATTACAATAGTTAAAAATGGATGTTTCGAGTGTCGAGCTGTCATATATGACATTGACATTTGACTCGACACTTATGTGTGTGATTTTCAGCTCTATTGTATTAGCACAGATTTCTATTTTCATTGCTCTGAATTTTCACTGGTGTTCCGGATTACGAGGCATAAACTCTCAACCTAATACCGTATTTATTTATAATTTAGTAGTAAAACTTTGTAAAACAACTAAGTTGGCAACATTAGTTCTGACCTGTACGGATGGACTGAACGGCAATAAAATTGAACTGAACGGTAACAAAATTCGAGTGTAGACTAAAACCGGTCAAGTGCGAGTCGGCAAGAGACCCCTCCGTATATATCTCAAAAAATCACGTTTGTTGTATGTGAGCCTCAAATTTTTATTTTAGTCTGTTTTTAGTATTTGTTATTATAACGGCAATAGAAATACTGACACCATACATGTGTGAAAATTTTAACTGTCGAGCTATCACGGTATAAGAAGGTTAAGATATAGCCTGGCGACAGACGGACGAATAGCAAAGTTTAAGTAATAGGGTCCCGTTTTTACCCATTGGGTACGGAACCTTTAAAATGGCACGTTGTCTAAAGAAATTGATTAAAGTTCATTGAAGTATTTAAAACTTTAGAGCCACTATGATTGATAAAATCTAAAGAATATTACTATAAGACAAAGAGAAAAATGTATGACAGAATAATGCGGTTTCGGGCTATAGCGTGATTACAATTGCAGCAAAATACAATAAATAAATAAAATAATAGCCTAAACTGACCAAGAGCATATCACGACATGTCTAAGGAGGGTTCCGTAACTATCAACTTTCTTTGAATTACTACAAAAGTTATTGTTAACATAAATTCTGTATAAGTTCTATAATAACATAAAGTTATTACAGAAGCTAGGAGAGCGGCGGACAAACAGACAGACGGAGAGGCAGAGTGAAATTATAAGGGTTCCTTAAGTATTACGGAACCCTAAAAACACGCCTTAAAACGCCTAGAACCGAACTGACGTCCGCGTCAGTTGGGTCGGATGCGATTTTCTCCGTGTATGTGCTCGAATCCATTCAGGCCGAACTGACGTCAGTTCTAACTGAAACGATCGGCCTCTCGTCTGTGGGAGCCTTAAGTATAAGTGTACATGCACCATGTCATTGACCTTTCATTGACTAACTGTTGCCCTGTGCCCGCGAATGTCGCTGATGTTTTTGTTAAAATTTATGTGGATGGTTTTCATCAAAGTAACTTTTCAAGGATTACCATCATAAAAATGTGAATCTTCGGCTTAAATGCATCCTCATTACGTACCCTATTATAAGTACAATAAAGATTTTTCGAGAAGTATTGGGTATTTGCCTACATGTACAAATTTAGTTTTTTTAACATTCGAAAATAATTAAGTGTTACAACTTGATAACAGTAAAAGAAAAATCAGATTTTATATGTAGTATTATAATTAGGTGCATTTAAAAGTTACAAAAAACAGTTGAGCACGATGGACTGACGATTTCAAGAAGGTGCCTGGCAGTGGATGGTTGAGGGGTGTCCAAGATCGGGATGGTTGGCGCTCATTGGGGGAGCCGGAAGGCCATAGGCTGATGATGATGATGAAAAAAAGGTGGAATTTTTTTACAGCTTTAGAAATGCGGCAGTTCAATCGTTGAACCGCTGCATTTTAAAAGGGACATGTTTTTTGAAAATGGCAAGCTGCGCCGTAATATTATACGGCGGATTATACGACCCGACTGCGACATCCTTAACGTGACGCGTCTTTCGTTTTCTCTTGACACAGCTTTAATTCCATAACGCCACTGAAAATTCAGAGCACTGAAAATAGAACTCTGCGTTATTATTATTACAATAGTTAAAAATGGATGTTTCGAGTGTCGAGCTGTCATATATGACATTGACATTTGACTCGACACTTATGTGTGTGATTTTCAGCTCTATTGTATTAGCACAGATTTCTATTTTCATTGCTCTGAATTTTCACTGGTGTTCCGGATTACGAGGCATAAACTCTCAACCTAATACCGCGGATTGTACGATACGACTGCGACATCTATAGACTATAACGCGTCGCGTCTTTCGTTTTCCCTTGACACAGCTTTAAATCTAAGTTGTTCATACTCTAGTAGGATTTACGTACTTAGTAATCTCAAGAGGAAGGTCCGTGAGTAAAATACCTAAGATACTTGAGATATTTGATAAGACAAGTCAAACGTATCTGACGTCGGAAAAGATTACGAATTATTGATGGTGAGAAGAGTTGTCAAAACACAGAGGAAAAATTACTAAGTTTTTGTCTGGAAGAAACTGCTTTAAGCATTAAGGCTGGGATTATATTATCCGGAATCCGGAAGGCCGGTGAAAATTCCGAGCACTCGAAAACTCCTTGTTATTTATATGGACACATATTATGGTGATTTCTACTTTTTCTGCACTATTCCAAGCATATGCTTGGAATACTTCAGAATTCTAAGAATAGTTTTCTTAGAATTACCTACCACTACACCTACCATTAATAGCTACCAAAAATACCCTGGATCCGAAAGTACTGGACAGAACTCCTGAGTATATATACATGTTTGGGGCTTCCGTCGTTGTTTAAAGAACTGCAAGCATACCGACCGACTTCAAAATTATGAAGATTGAGTACCTACCTAGAGAATAGGTTAACATTTTAGCCGAATTTATAAGGGGGACCATTTAGGAAATAAGTTTTATTTCATACTTTTTTGTGCATTTTTACTTTGGAAGTCGGTTTTACTTTTGATACTTATACTTATTGTTTCTTCTGAGAAGTGACTCATATTTAAGAGTAGGTAGGTACTATGCATTTATGCAATAAAAAATCAGTCATCTAGCCTAGCTAATCTTACAACTTTCAACATCTCTGAGTCACGATACAAACAATACAACTCAAAATTCTAGTCACAACTCACAAACCACACGCCATTATAACCGTGACCAGCAGCGAGCGTTCCAAGTTCCTACTGTAACATCGTTTATCTAAAACTAAACTGACGTTATTGTTACCTTGATGTTATCCTTTATATATTGAGGATGTGGACTCAGATTAGTCTAGTTATTTCATGTTTACAGAACCTTGTACAATTATTTATTTCCGGTATGGTTAGGTACAAAAGAACTTAGAAGACATCCTCTGAAGGAAATGTAATTCAGAAAGTGACAAAAATGATAATACATAGGTATTAGGTAATAGCACAGAATACATAATAGTACATGTACTAGTAACTGCTAAGTAAAAAACCGGCCAAGTGCGGGTCGGACTATCGCAAGAATTGTTCCGTAATAAACGGAAAAAATCACGTCTGTTGCGTAGGAGCCCTACTCAAATATTTATTTTATTCTGTTAGTATTTGTTGTTATAGCGGCAATAAACATACATTATCAACTGTCAAGCTATCACGGTTAAGGAGATACAACCTGGTGACAGACGGACGGAAGGGAAGTCTCAGTAATAGGATCCTGTTTTTACCCTTTGTGTACGGAGCCCTAAAAACAGCTTGGGTGGAAACCTCATTCAACAAAATCAAGGCTAGTAACATTTTTTAGTTTGGGAGTGAAGTGTGAAATGGAGATTTAAATTATTTTAACTACTTAAGTAATAAAAATAATCATTTTCTGTAAAGTTATTTAATTCCTTTCTCTGTATCAGCGCCATCTATCAGTAGAAATGTCAATTACGAATTATGTAATCAATAAACGGACATCATTCGTCAGTTATGTTAAACTTAGTAGTTAGTTTATATTATGTCACTTTTGTTCAGACCCCTTATCGAACCAATAGCGCTAATGAATAGATAAACTACCGACAAATTCATCTCAGAAACCGGGCGTAAAAGAGGTATCTGATTTTGTGATTTTGTGTTTGAAAAGATAATGATTAATATCAATGATAATAACGCCGAATTTTTATGCGCTACATAAACATAGGGCTAACCCACTCTCTCTGCTTGGCCGGACAAAGACAGCATGTGACTTGAGAGCCTCTTAATTTAATGAGCATATAAGAATGGCGACAAATTTTTGTGTGAAAATCACTGTATTCTAGCACCATCTATTGCAAATTAAAAACTTCGCGACGCGAGGCTGTATTGGGCTATAAAAATAAATAGGTAAAATAAGATAATTAGCTAAGATGTTTTTAAAAATTTGAGATGTCGAGCTAACTCTCGATAAATACTTCAGATAAAATTATTTATCTACGAATTATGTTTAAATCATATCAGTCGCAAATACTGAATTCGCCATATTTGTTTTGTAAACCGCTTGTAAAATATGTCTACTGTTTTATGACCATGTCACGCGAGGAATAAGTTAACAATAGAATATAATAATTATTAATTAAATCTCAGCCATTGTTTATTACTTAACTCTGTTGTAGTCTATACTATAATATTAATATAAAGAAACAAGTCATATTTGTAGTTTGTTTGTTTGCGTTGTATAGGCGAAGAAACTACTGGACGGTTATCGATGAAATTTGACACAGATATGGAGTAGACCACAGGGAAGGACATAGGCTACTATTTATCGCGGCAAAATATACGGTTCCTGCGCGATTGCCTGTTGCGCGCACGAAGTCCCGGGCATCATCTAGTATAATTATAAAGTAGTTGTGTAGAGTTTTTGCTTATTCACGCGAGCAACAGTAGTGCTATACGAATCTATTCATTCGGACAAGACGTTTTGCCGAGTAAGAAGGTAGAACCATAGATAATACAGTATATACATATAGAGGGAAGAACTGACATAACGTCTCCTAAATCAAATACGGATGCTCCGGTCACATGATTCACCGCTTGTGTCAAGACGTTTAGGCAAAAAAATATTTGTCACGCTCAAAGTAAAAAGTCATCTCGTGTATGGGTGGGTCTCGTGGGACTCTCCGCTAAACGCAAACTCGCCCATATAAACAAACAATATTTTTTTCGAGTAGGACAATATTTCTTTTTCGGCCTAAACGTATCCACATAAGCAGTAAATCGTGTGCCCGAAATATCCGTCATTGATTTTTCTAGACCAACCAGTAGTTTTAAAATAGAAATTCCCTAACCGAAAGCATGTTAGGACTTAGGACATGTCTAAGGAGGGTTCCGCAACTATCAACGCGCAATAGGTTTTCACTTTACTTTAAATTACTTCAAAAGTTATAATTATATATTTTTTATTCCCCACTTCACATGTCAGGAGAGCGACCTCTAAAATAGAAATATATTATTATTTTATGACGCCGACACCGAGATCTATACACAATCTATAACTAGACAAAATTGACATCCGTTTACATTCATAATTACCGACGACAGACAGATGGACAGACGGACAGAGCGAAACTATAAGAGTTCCTTGTAGTGCTACGGAACCCTAAAATACGTTTCTGTGCTAATGATATAATCTTGAAATCAGTATCAAACATTATGGCGTGTCCAAATTCTACAATACTAGGCCAACGTCACCACCTCACGCGATTACACGGGCTTGGTCAGCGAAAAATAACGCGAACCACAATATTATGTACTTACACAAACATGACACAAATTTTAAGTGCGGTTAGCATTTCTGTACACTGTTACAACTTACGCTAGTACCGTGTGCAAGGCCTATTAGGTTAAATACATATTTATGAGATTTAACATTGTCATTAATAAATTATATTGTTTAAAAATGATAAAAAGTAGCGGATCCAATATTGATCCCTGGGGCATGCCGTGTTAAAAATTCGGACTAAATAATAGGGAATAAGTACTTAAAGTTTTTTTTAATAACCTATCTATAGCTAATAGCTATATACATACATCATATGGGAGACCGAGCTTTGCTCGGTGTTTTAGTGGAACAATAAAAAAATAAAAAGAAATCTTACCGGGATTCGAACCCACCACATTCCGAATTTCCAAACAATGGGAAAATTATGCGTAGGTAAGTATACGAAGCTGCCAATAAGGATAAGAATAGGATAAGAAATAGTGAGATTAGGAAACTTTGTGGTCTGAAAGAAGATGTAGTGACAAAAATTGAGAAAGGTATGCTGAGATGGTTTGGCCATGTTGAGAGAATGAATGAAGAACGATTGACGAAAAAAGTGTATAAGGCGAGTGTGAATGGAAGTGTTGGAAGAGGTAGACCTAGGCGGACGTTTCGGGACCAAATCAGGGATGTCTTGAAAAAAGGCCAGGTCAAGAGTACCCTAAACCGAAGAGCATGTATGAAGGGAATAATGAAAGTGGACGAAGCGAAACAAGTATGTAAGGATCGTAGCAAGTGGAAAGAAGTGGTCTCGGCCTACCCCTACGGGGAAAAATCGAAATTATTGATATATTGTTGCACGACGAAATAAAAAAACATATATTGCTTAAAAATGCGCAGTTTCTAAGGGATAAAATAGACTAACAATGTCTATGACTAATAATAATAGGTGAGCGGAAAAGTTTATTGAACCATTCAATTTGAATTTTGATTACTATCGGTCATGTTTACTGTATAGTACCGTTGTATTTTACTAGAACCAGGGATAGAATGTTATTTATGTGGCAATAACTGATCTGCTATGCCGCCTTTAATAATGTAACTGTTAGGAGCATAATGTTCTTACACCTTGGAGCTAGTTTTAATTAAAAAATACCAATTAAGTATCATTGAAAAGTTTCCGGTTGGGCGAGGTATTAATTACTTCTCCTTTCTTTTTTGGTTCGACTAAGTAGGTACTAAGTGGAATTGCAATTGATTTCGAAAGATCCTTCCTTAATGTATATGAGAAATACGTGTGCAAAATTTGAAATTTCCAGCCTTAAGCGTTTGGCCTGTGCGTTGATACATCATTCAATCAGCTTTGTCTTTTATTTTATTTTTATGACATGGTTCATGGTGATATGGGTCAATTTACGTCAGGTTTTGAATATTTTTCTGCAGACATATAACTCTGTCGAGTTTCTGCCCGGATTGTGAGAGAAAATTGTCGGTGGTTTATCTATTCAAAAGCATTATCAAATAAAGAGCGCTATTGAATAGATAAATTACCGACAAATTCCCCTCAGAAACCGGGCATTAGACGAACATAATCTGCAACGAAGCGTGAATGATAACGACTTCATACTACTACTACTACTACGTACTATAATAACCTACTAATTATAATGGCGATCAGCGTGGAAATAGTTTGTTTACTACTTTGATACAATTGTAAAAAATTATACACTGTATTTATTGTAAAAATGTGCGTGGATTTCCACATTTGTGCACTTTTTACAATAAATGCAGTGTTTAATTTTTTACATACAGAGCGCAAAATACTACAATACTAAATTTGATCAAAATCCGTTCAGTTATTTTGCGTAAAAGATTAATTAACATCTATCCATCCCTCTTAAAGGGACCATGTCAGTGTGTTTGTAGATCCTGTCCTGAACATTTTTTTTTATTCCGTGGTCCTAAAGGTGCTCCGCATTATATATAAAGCATGCTCTTCCATGGCTCATCGTGATATGGGTCAATTTACTTCAGGTTTAGAATATTTTTCTGCAGACATATAACTAAAAAAACCATCTAAACATACATCCATCTATCATCATAAAATTTCACATTCATAATAGTAGGAGGAGGAGCAAGGAAGTAAGTTATAGGTACTTTAGAGCTGGTACCTCCTACCCGGTATGCTCTATCGATTCGAAGCCTATGGGATTGGGACCTACCAAACGTTACTATACCGATCGCTTGAAGTTTTGCTGCAGAAATTGTAAACTAAAAACTTTGTACCTACTACCTTGTAAATAACTCATAAGTTTAAATAAATATCTTAATCTTACTTGCGTTTTACATGCCTTAGCATACATTACAAATACAAGGACACTGAGTCATCTTTTCATTATTTTATTTACATTCAAGTAGGTGGTAGGTAAAATGATATTACGTATGAAGTAATAACACTAATAACTAATATTCAACGTCTCTTATGATACCCCATACTATGGGGTAGACGCGAGAAAAAAAATAAACTCTGCTTTACGTGTAGGTAGGAGGTACCCCAAAAAAAATATTTTTCGTCATTTTATTTTAGCACTTTGTCGACATGATAAGTATACATATCCGTGCAAGTTTCATCATTCTAGCACTAACCGTTTGGACGGTAAGCCGAAGATGGACGGACGGATATGACGAAATCATAAGGGTTCCGAGACGTGAACTACGGAACCCTAAAAATCTTAGAAGCAGTATAGGCTCGTCTACCCCTATAGGGAAAAGGCACTGCCGGATTAAGGTAGCTTGATGCCCTAAAGGGGCCCATACATGGTCCGGTCTGCCTTCAGTTCGGCCTGAACGGATGCAAAATCGTGTCGTGTGTGTGCTCGAATCCGTTCAGGCCGAACTGACGTCAAGTGGGTCGGATGCGATTTTTTCCGTGTATGGGCTCGAATCCGTTCAGGCGTCAGTTCTAACTGAAGCGATCGGCCTCTCGTCTGTGGCTGCCTTAAGGCTTACGGTTAGCTTAAGGTTTAGCCTTCCCTGTGGGCTTAGACGTGCTAATCCAGGACTGGAATTAGCCTATAAGTATTATTGTGTATGTATTATATAATTATTAATCATATATGTAAACAATCTAAATAACGTTAGTATTTTGGGGTATTTTTATTAATAATATTCATGACTCATGTACTCGGAAACCGTAATTGTCAAATGTATGGTTTTTTTTTTTTTGGCATTTTAAATTGGACCTTGGTAGTCCTTGGAGCGAGGCCACAACACTGCGTTGCAATGACGCATGACCAACGATGCATGAAATCGCATTTTTGTATATTATATTATAGTTCCCGGCCATAAATAATGCACATCGATGGTTGGAAAGAGATATTCGGTTTATAGGTGTCGTCATTGTGGAATGTAGACATGTTGTAGAGCGCTGTCTCTTAAAAACGTCACATTACGTAGTGTTTGACAGAGAAGATATGTATTATTCATGGCCAGATACGTAGAGCTATTGGGTGTCAAAAGTTACTTTGGGTCACCGAATACCGTAAGGTACCGGAATTCGGCGGGTCCTGGACAATTCAGAACACTGAAAATAGAACACTGCGCTAATACAATAGAGCTGAAAATCGAACACACGAGTGTCAAGTCAATGTCAAATCTGACAACTCGACACTCTATTGTATTAATCCAGAGTTCTATTTTCAGTGCCCTGAATTTTTCCGGGCCCGCCAGATTCCGGATCATATAGTCCCAGTAATTAATCTGAGGTGTTTTTTAATAAAATTTCCATTCGTATTTGAATAAAATCACGAGGAACCTCCTGGTAGAGTCCAAAAGATCAACCTTTACAGCCTAATATTAGCGCATTAGCATTACTTAACAATACACACAAACTCACGAATGCACAATCATTTACACTACTTATCGGCTTACGTTAAAAAATATATATTATGATCGAATAACTATACAAACTAGTAAATTCTGTCCCGATTAATTAGCACTGATATAATGTAGAACGGTGGCCCGCGCAGCGGCGTATTGACCCTAGGGCCAAAGGGCCACGGCGAGTGGCGGGCTACTATATAGAACGGCTCTTGCGGATTTCTTTGAGCGCTATATAAGCGCTATACTCACCGTCCAGCCTGCAAATCCAATGCCGCGGCCTTGACGCGGATTTGGAGGCATTAGTACCGGTGGTGGATTAGAAAAATAACGAAATATAAATTAAGTAAACATAAAAAATATTGGTATTGTGGTACGAAACCATAAGTGCGCGAGTTGGACACGCACTTGGCCGGGATTTTATGTAAACGTTTTATATCAACTATTGGAATATTTAGTAACAAATCAGCAGTAAGTTTTAAAACATCTCGGTTTAAACAAGCTAAGGGCGCTTTTCCGGTCACGCGGGTTTCGACGCGCATGCTTGTTTAGGCCGCATGCGGCTTGTTTTCTGTAGGTCGATTCTGCTAATAAAATCCTGCAATAATACAGGTAAAGCATGACCGGAAAAATAAAGAATCTCGCCATGTTGCGGAAAATCACGGCACTAAAACGAAATGTCAAATGTTTGAGATTTAACCAATCACATCCCAGCAATTCTTAGTGTTGCTGCAATTAAAAATGAAGCGCCTCCAGTGCAGGTTTTTTATTTTTCTGGTCATCAGCCGGCAGTCCCGATATTTAAAACTGCAAAATGGTATTCTCATTAACGTCAAACCCCTTTCGATTGGTCCGAACACCAAAAATCATTTTATGATATCATGAGGATTCATTTATAATTATTTAATAAAAGTAAGTGTACGTTGATTACGAGAATTGGCGTCTGTTCCGTGGCATGCACGCTGCCCGCAGCTTATCACTTTAAATACTGATGTGCCTATATGTTTTTATGCGCGTGCAGCTCGCGTTCGGGTTGGAAACTTGGAACGGAACCACTTGGAACATCCTTACGTGTGGAAACCCGCTAGACAGGAAAAGGGCCCTAAAAATAATCAGCGCGTGTCGATAGAGGTCTTAATCAAGTGTTTGTATGTACAGTTTAAATACTTTATTAATTATTTTTCTTAATTTATACATTTTAACTGAATGTGTCATTTCCAAACGTTGAAAAACGGGAGAATGTAATAGGCAATTAAACAGTTAATCGTTTCTCAGTATCATATTATAATTTATTTGTTTTACCGTCCACTCACAAGGTCACACTCGCGGGACTAAAATAGCTTGTTCTTACAAAAACAACACAACCTTCACATTTCGAAATAATCCATTTTCATTATCGTTTAAATTAAGTTAAGGCACTTAGGTTGCGACTATATGATCCGGAATCTTCCTGATCCGGAAATTCAGAGCACTGTAAATAGAACTCTGCCCTAATATAGTAATCGAAGTGTCGAGTGTCGAGCTGTCATATTATGTCGTACATTGACATTGGACTCAACACTTATGTGTTCGTTTTTCTGCCCTATTTTAATAGTCCAGAGTTCTTTTTTAGTGCTCTCAATTTTCTACGGCCTTCCGGATTCAGGATCATATAAAAAGTAGAAACTTACTTAGCATCACACTTCACAAGCTGCCATTATCACGGATTATCAGGCTTCAGCTAATTAACTCTGCTTATAACTTTCATCTTAGGCCCTAAAGGCATTTCACATTACGCGATACGATATCGCATATCTCGCCGATAATTACCGAAGACATGAGAAAGAAACCTAAGTATTTACGTTTTAATATGTCTTTCTTTGTTATTATCGGTTTAGTCCATTAGTAACGAAATGTCTTTACCGTCCAAGTTTTTCACGTTAGTGTGAACACAGCTTAATCTAACAAAGCCTCTACTTTCCTCACTTTTTACCCGACTCCGCCAGAAGGAGGTATATAATACGTCTTTACCTATGAAATTGCCGTTCTACAGTACTAGGCCATTTCAAATCAAAATAATTTTTGTTTGGCTAAGAATTCTAATTTTAAAATTAATTTTATTTTAAAAACATGGAATTCTTTTTCCAAAAGTAGTCATTTGTTTATTGATTAGTGTTACATTTTCATCGCATTTCAATATTTTTCGTCATCATGGATACGTTAAAAATTCGAGTAATTATGGAATATGAGTACCGTCGTGGCAGCAACGCGGCACAAGCGGCACGCAACATCAACGACGTTTACGGAGCTAACACTACAAAACAACGCACCATCTGTTATTGGTTTGCTCGCTTCCGTTCTGGAAATTTCGACCTGAAAAATGAGCATCGCAGTCGTCCGAAGACTTTGGTCGACAATGACGAATTAAAGGCGATTGTGGAAGCTGATGATACACATTCTACGGCTGAATTAGCAGCAGCTTTCGACGTTAGCGTCAAAACAATATTGGTCCATTTGCGTCAAATTCGCATTCGCGCGAAGTACGCGTCGAGACGTGCCTTGCACTGCTCAACAGACACACAAATGAAGGAATTTTGAACCGCATTGTTACCTGCGATGAAAAATGGATTCTGTTTGATACTCGTAACCGTAAGC
This sequence comes from Phengaris arion, assembly GCA_963565745.1. Classification (NCBI taxonomy): domain Eukaryota; kingdom Metazoa; phylum Arthropoda; class Insecta; order Lepidoptera; family Lycaenidae; genus Phengaris; species Phengaris arion. The sequence goes on along the minus strand of OY751446.1, from coordinate 3,614,371 downwards.
GCTCAGCAAGTTGGTTGGATCCTGGTTCAGCACCTAAACAATGTCTTAAACGAAAACTTACCCCTAGAAAAGTGATGGTCACTGTTTGGTGGTCTAGCGCCGGTGTGATTCATCACAGCTTCTTACCAAACGGGGTGAGCATAACTGCAGATGTGTACTGTGAAGAACTGAACACAATGATGGAGAAGCTGGTACATCTCCAACCAGCATTGGTCAATCGCTCGTCTCCGCTGCTCCTGCACGACAACGCGCGACCTCATACTGCATAGCAGACGGTCTCCAAGTTGCAAGAACTGGGGTTGGAAGTTCTCCGTCATCCGCCCTACTCACCAGATCTTGCGCCTACAGACTACTACTTTTTCCAGAATTTGGATAACTTCTTGGCGGGAAAAAAATTCAATACCCGAGAGGCAGTACAAAATGCCTTTGAAGAATTTGTTGCCTCCCGTCCAGCTGATTTCTCTAAGGGCATCAATAAACTGCCCCTGCGTTGGCAAAGGTGCATTGATTGCATGGGGATGGGCGGTTCGCACTATGGAATGCATTTCATTTTTCATTTCCTTTTAAATAGTTTTCTATTAATTTTGAATTTTAAACCTATCTTATGTTAGCCATCCATGATCCAGCAGCGCCAGCTCCTACCTGACAATCCAATCCAAATAAGTGTAGCCTATGTTTACCAAATTTCATCAAAATGTGTTCAGTGGTTTTTGCGTGAAAGAGTCACAAACATCCATCTATCCATCCATCCACCCTCACAAACTTTCACATTTATATATAATAGTAGTAGGATATTCTTCCTATGAAGCCAGCATGTACTAGGTATTCATAGAACGTAGGAAAATTCCGCCGCGTCGTATTAACTGTTCAAAACCGTTACATACAGATTATACGTCTCAAATCCTTAATACACGCGACCTTCCTGCAGGAGGAGTTTAAAAAGCGTGTACCCAACAGCTGATGCACGTAACGGCACTTCGTATCCGCCTACAAAAACAATAGTTACCAAGAAGCCACTTCATATAATCGGCAGACGGCAACTTAACAAAATATTTTCCTTGTGAATGGCGGACGAGTGTAACTGAGCCATTAGGAGCAACACAGAAAGTGGAACAACTATTGTCGCGAGGTCTCAACTCTCGATGTCCTACGGCACTCGGCAGAAGTGAACAACATTTGGCTATGACTATGAGTCACTGTATGCAAATCGCTTTTTCTGTTGTCTGCTGTGTCAAACAGTTCATTACCCTCCGTAGTACGAACGTTTAAAAAGTCTTTTAATGATACCTAAATACAAATCATTGAATACGATTTCATAGTTTTTTTTTTTTAAATTCGTCTTTTAAAGGGTCGAAATGGGTCTCCCGTTTGGATTATTATTATGAAATTCATGCACCATGGGTGTGCAATCCTCCACGCGGACAAAGTCGCGCGCGAAAGCTTGACGCATAATAAGTAAGTGTCAAATAGCGTATTCGAAAGTTTTGACGCTGCTTACTTTATAACGAGCGACAATGACAAAACATGCAAATAAACTATCTGGCACTTATCAGCAGAATGTGCAACAGGCCCTAATAATAATTTATTTATTTAAGTAAGATAATTCGTCTTTAGAGAACTGAGTATACTTAAATCGGCAATTATTGTCACGCAACAAAGATTACTCTTTAGTATTTACTAGTTCTTTCCCGCGACTTCGTTCGTACAAAACGAAATGCTGTGGGAACGGTACATTTTCCCGCGATAAAATGTATAGTCTATATCCCTCCCCGTGGTCTATTCTATATATTATGTGCCAAATTTTATCAAAATCGGTCCAGTAGTAGTAGTCCTATCCAATCTAAACAATAGAAATCTACAAGTATCCTCTATATAATATTAGCATATTTATTTTACGTCTTAAAAAATCCATTAATATCTCCCCACACCGATTTCGGTGACGGTGGCCGGTTTCATTGAAACCAGGCTAGCTACGCAGGAGTTATTTTATAGTGCCCAAGTGTGAGCGCAGTACACAAGAGCACTCTATCTTCGGATCACCGACACGTCTGGCGATCTGGCTGATCTGGGAGATCAGGAGTAGGTCCGACTTTTCACATGCCCATCCGACGCATGAGTCATCGTTCTTGCCAGACAATCAGGTGATCAGCCTGCATTGTCCTAACCTAACTTGGAAACAACATATTTTGTTGTTCCAACGCGGCAATCGAACCCACGACCCGAGTCGAGAGGCAAGCTCTAAACCACTGGACCACGGAAGCTGTTTGCACGGATATTTCAGACACATGATTTACTGCCTAACTAAAAACGTTAAGGCAGAAAAATAATAGTCATACTCGAAAATAAAATTTATATGGGCGAGATTACGTTTAGCGGAGTCACCCATGCATGAGATGATGTTTTTATCTTGAGTATGGCAATTATTTTTCTGCCTAAACGTCTTTACATCAGCAGTGAACTGTGAATCATGTTCCCATAAAATCCGTGATTTTGATATTTGGAAACGTTTTAAAGTGGATAGGTTTTTAAGTTTGATATTTTAGTATATACAATATTTCTAAGCTAGGTTATAGCTCAGATTAAAGAAAGGGAAACAGATAAACAGCTACATAGTTCGCTTTCAATTTCAAAATATTTTTTTGTAGGTAGGTATTTCGGTTTCAAAATAATGTTATATTAGTTTTTTGTGTGTAATGAAACAATTATGAAGCGTTTAGGACATAAATAAAAACAAGGTCAAGTAGTCTGTTAGTGTATATAACATCTGAAATCTTTTTCGCGATGAAAGCACCTCAGCAAGTTGCACAACCATAAGCGAATACTCATAGGCTTTATTATTATTATTTTTTTTGGTTTAAAGAATTTATTCTCATAAAAAGATACAATATCCACTTACATGAGAACAAGACGCTAACAATACTTATTTATGATAGATAGTACAGTTCGAACTTAAAAACTGAGTACAAAAGTTTTTGCAATAAAAAATAAAAAAAAAGAGAAAATTAATTGTTAAAGTTAAATTACTAAGAAAACAATATAAAGATAGCAGCACAAAATACTTATTTTAACATTCTTAGAATAGATTTAATAGTGTTCAATGACATGCTTAGATAACTGGTGCTTAAAACAATAAAATGAATTTATATTTTTAATATTGTAGTTATTATTATATTTACAAATATGTGACATTGCGAAATCATTTTATTCACTACAGTCCGTTTAGAGTTATTTTACCTCTGACAGGACCTTTATGCCGACGACATAAGGACCACTCCCATAGAAACGCCGAGCTAAATTAACTATGAACGGACAACGGACAATACATCTTCTCAATACAGAGATTGAATAACAACCGCTATTACTGTCGAGTGTACCGGACGCGTATTGTACACCCACACCCAACCCACACCCACTTAGTACTGCGGTTACACCCGTACGATTTGCAGGATGTTTGTCACCCGCATAGGTTTTCCCATGCAAATTTCATAGCGAATACCGTGGCATACGTTTTCCCATGCCAATTTTATAGCGAATACCGTGGCAAAGGTTTTCCCATACCAGTTTTATAGCGAATACCGTGGCATACGTTTTTCCATGCCAATTTCATAATACAGATATACGAGACGTCCCGTATTTCCCGGGACGTCTCGTATTTCCCGGGACGTCTCGTATTTCCCGGGACGTCCCGTATTTTAGGTATTATTTAAAACGACCCGCCGGGATTCCGTCTGCTTGTTTTCCAGGCTATTCGATAAAATAAAGAAAAACCGGCTAAGCGCGAGGCGGACTCGCGCACGAAGGATTCCGTAGGTACCGTTATATATTATATACAACTATTAATACTAATATCGAGCAAAAAGCAGCGGTAAATCAAGTTTTTTTGTATGGGAGCCCCCATAAATATTTATTTTATTTTATTTTAGAATTTATGTAAGTACACGCAATATAAACATTACTTAGAATAATAATAATACATATTGTACAAAGGCACAAGATATTCCAAAATAAAATATGTCTTTATATTTAATTATTTATTTTTAACGAGTATAATATATAATATCTTATTCAATTTTCGGTGAATAATTCAAACTTTTCCGTTATTAATATCGAGCAAAAAACCGCAAATAAAATCACGTTCATGTTGTACGGGAGCACCCCATAAACATTTATCTTATTCTTTTTTTTTAGCAAGTATTTGTTGTTATACTTTAGTTACTAAGTTTTAAGAGGCTTAAATGTTAGAGCTTAAGCATTATAATATACTATTATGGCAGACCAATTAGCGCCGCAATCCTGAATCGCGCTATCGAAGTTTTCTATGATCGGCACTATATATACGACATCTGAAATTTATACAAGTGGGCTTCGGCCTGACCTAGCATAGCACCACGCTCAGTCGGAAATCTCCCTTTAGGGCTTGCCACCAACATCCCGGACTATATTACGCTGTGTAGTAGTTAGTTAGATGGCACTCACCGAGAATGTGACATGGTCTAGACTGTACCAAACTCTCTATAAAAAAAAGTAGGTAGGTACTTATATTTAAAAACTATGATACTTTATTAATAACCTGATTTAACTTTCTATCATAACAAGTGTCGCCCTTATAGGTACCTACCTTGCTTCATTCCTAGGTTTCATTAAGCACTTATATTACTTTTAAATAATTTTATGTGTTATTTTTCCGGAATGGGTACCTGTTTTAACGTTTTTGCTATAAAATATGATACAGGTAGTTTAACAATTACAACAATTAATGAGGTAGCTAGGGTAACCAACAATAAAATGATTTGTTTTCTAGTACATTTAAGATAAATGAATCTAAGAAATCGTTTATCTAATGTTGGAGCACACACAAGTGTCGAGTGATATGCCACTGTCATAAATGACAGCTCGACAATCTACACTTCGATTTGTAACGCTATTGTATAAGCGCGGAGTTCTATTTTCAGTCAGCGAGCCGCCGGATTCCGAATCATATACCCCACCCTTGAAACTCATTTCAGACTACGCTATACTATATATAGTAATATAGCATGGTGTTCACATTACGCGATATTATCGCCAACATTCATAGTATATAGCAAGCTCAGTATGGTTGTGTCGATCGCTTCGCTTGCGGGACGGCCCGGGGTGAGGGAGGAGGAAGAGGGCGGTGCGCGATATAGAACAGCATGAACTCAGCGTATCGCACAATTTTATAGCGTATAGTAAGCCAATAATATATAGTACAGTACAGTGTGAACGTGTCCATAACAATGTATGGTGCGCGATATTGTTGTGCTACGACCTGTATACTATATGCTATTATATATGTACATTTATGATATAGAGGAGCCCAATGTAACATCGGTATTAAGTTGTAAAAATGCCCTAAATTAAACGTACATTTACATAATGCACATGGCCAAAAATAGGAATAAATATAAATTACTTAATAATTGCTTATTTAAACACTTATAAAAATACTATTTTTCACAACCCTATCCGGCAATTGGCTTAATTACTGACTTTTAACTGCAGTTTAGTTACAGGCTAGTGGGTTTTTGTTAGGGTTCCGTACCCAAAGAGTAAAACGGGGCCCCATTACTAAGACTCCACTATCCGTCCGTCTTTCACCAGGCTGTATCTCATGAACCGTGATAATTGGACAGTTGAAATTTTCACAGATGATGTATTTTATTGCCGCTATAATAACAAATACTAGAAAACAGAACAAATATTTAGAGGTCTGCCATACAACAAACGTGATATTTTTGCAGTTTTGGACGGACACTTCGTGCGCCAGTCCAACTCGCACTTGGCCGATCTTTACCATTATATTTTATGTCGGTATATGCCAGAGACAATTAAGTTATGTAAAATATCTTAACTTTATTACAATGTAAAGTGTAATACCGCATTTTGACATTCTTATCTTAGTTTACAATTGAATATGTGCTGCCATCTATGAATACGAATACACAATCGTTACGAGTAATTTTTCACAAAAACCAAAACTATATTATTGTTATATTGTTGTTATTATCTATACCAATATTATAAAGAGGAAAAGTTAGTTTATTTGTATGTTTGTTTGCATTGAATAGACTTGGAAACTACTGGACCGATTGTAATGAAATTTCAAATTTGGCAGAGATATAGAGTAGACCACAGGGAAGGACATAGGCTACTTTAGTTACACTTACACTTAGTTTTTATCGCGGAAAAATGTACGGTTTCTGCGAGATGAACTTTTGCGTGCACGAAGTCGCGGGACACATCTTATTGTGTATAAAAATACTGAAAACGTGAAGTAATGCGCTATTGGTTTTTAAAATCTAACAATCAATGAGAAGTCATCTGTCATCATTATGACTGCGTAATGCATATATCTACGTCTGTCCACAACTTATCCACAAATTATTATACCCACTCGATATAATGGCACGTGCCTTTAAAAGACATGATTGTACTAAGTTATTTTCCTCTGTTTTTTTCTCACTTTTCATGTTAATGTTTTTAGAAAAAATACTAGTTTTTGCCCGTGGCTTCTTCCGCGTAAATACAGTACGTATAGTTTTGGAATAAAAAAGTAGCCAATGTGTTAATCCAGATTCCAGACCCTGAACTACTACTATATGCACCAAATTTCATCAGAATCCGTTCAGTAGTTTTTACGTGAAAGAGTAAGAAACATTCATCCATCCGTCCTCACAAACTTTCATATTTATAATAGTATAGTACATGGAGCAGATGAACTATCATCTGCTCCATGTACTATACTCCATCCATCCATCCATATATCCATGTAGTATACATATAGAGTACTATATCTGCTCCATGGTATAGTAGGATATATTATAGCAAGACATAGCAAGATATTTTACAAGAACTTTGTTTGCTATTTTAATCTATTTTGTTATGTTCTTTTGAGGAATGAAACAATGATATCTTAATAATGTCTGAATTTTGACTGGAAATAAATATGTATTTAAAAACTGCATCTTTACGTATTACTACAAAATTATATGTGTAAAGAGTCATCTAGTGGATGAAGCTAGAACTACGTCAGATTACGTATTACTCCTTGTTCAAAAGATGATAGTAACGTAGTATAGATGGCATTAGTAGTATCGTTTCGTGTTAAAAAATTTAAATTATTACTTACATATGTACTGAAACGTTTTTCATTTTTCCATGAGCAGGCCATTCGAATATAAATGAGCAAATATAATTTATGTAAAAAAAATTGAAATGTGAATTTTTATACTAGGAATTATATATTATTAAAAATACTTACCTACCTAAATAAAAATAAAATCAAAATACATTTAAAATCCTTAATTCGATGGCCCTAGCTATCTCGTCATATTAATAATTGATTGTATTTAACGAAATCTAATACGTAATTATTCACAAATTACAATGTAATATAAATTCATGAATGAATCGTGCCGTCATCTTACAAAATTATGAAGTGTGGGTAAAGCGCATATAAAACGAGATATTATTGTTGGCAATGTCACAAGTCAAAAACATGGAGCTAGTAAAAAGGTCACAACTCACATCCGAATATGGTATAAGGCACGAAGTCGAATAGTCTCATATTTATCATCATCAATCTGTTATTGAAGAGAAAAAAAGACTGCACTCAATGCCTAAAGTCTAAATCATCATCAGAGACCATGGGCAAATAATATAATATTAGTTCTTTACCTACTTATGAAATTGCCGTTCTGCAGTACTGGCCATTTCAAATCAAAATAATTTTTGTTTGGCTAAGAATTCTAATTTCAATTTAATTTTATTTTAAAAACATGGAATTCTTTTTCCAAACGTAGTCATTTGTTTATTGATTAGTGTTACATTTTCATCGAATTTCAATCTTTTTCGGGATTTGGATAATTTGGATGGATACGTTAAAAATTCGAGTAATTATGGAATATGAGTACCGTCGTGGCAGCAACGCGGCACAAGCGGCACGCAACATCAACGACGTTTACGGAGCTAACAATACAAACCAACGCACCACCTGTTATTGGTTTGCTCGCTTCCGTTCTGGAAATTTCGACCTGAAAAATGAACCTCGCGATCGTCCGAAGACTTTGCTCAACAATGACGAATTAAAGGCGATTGTGGAAGCTGATGATACACAATCTACGGCTGAATTAGCAGCAGCTTTCGACGTTAGCGTCAAAACAATATTGGTCCATTTGCGTCAAATTAGCAAGGTAAAAAAGCTTGACAAATCGGTGCCCCACGAACTCAATGATCGCCAGCGCGAAGTACGCGTCGAGACGTGCCTTGCACTGCTCAACAGACACACAAATGAAGGAATTTTGAACCGCATTGTTACCTGCGATGAAAAATGGATTCTGTTTGATAACCGCAAGCGCTCAGCAAGTTGGTTGGATCCTGGTTCAGCACCTAAACAATGCCCTAAACGAAAACATACCCCTAGAAAAGTGATGGTCACTGTTTGGTGGTATAGCGCCGGTGTGATTCATCACAGCTTCTTACCAAACGGGGTGAGCATTACTGCAGATGTGTACTGTGAAGAACTGAACACAATGCTGGAGAAGCTGGCACATCTCCAACCAGCATTGGTCAATCACTCGTCTCCGCTGCTTCTGTACGACAACGCGCGACCTCATACTGCACAGCAGACGGTCTCCAAGTTGCAAGAACTGGGGTTGGAAGCTCTTCGTCATCCGCCCTACTCACCAGACCTTGCGCCTATATATATATATATTACTTTCAACATCTAGATTCTAGAGCAATGATTTCAAAACTAAGGATGGGCTATGAGCTAAGACGATTTGACAGAGAAAATCTTCATACGAGAAAATGTGACGCCATCTTGATTTCACCATACCTCAAATGTCAGCCATCTTGATTTCACCATACCTCAAATGTCAACCATCTTGATTTCAGCATACCTTAAATGTCAAAATGGCCTCAAAAACCCCCAAAAGTAGGGCCATTTAAGTGGGGACAATTTTTGGCTAGACATGCTTCGTCTAGATATATACGTCTATGTTGTAGAGCCAATATAAGTACAATATCGACAAAGTTCCTTCTCACTCAGTTTCTAAGCATTTTCCTTAGCACTAGGACGCCTGGTGTGAAAATATTTAAACAATTAAAGTGACTACAACGACTGCAAACGTGGTTAAACTATACGTAGGTATTGACTCAACACGATTTAACGCCGCTGATAAGCAGTTTTCATCTTATGCCTGGTCGAGCGGCAACTTGTTCGATAGTACATACTACATAATACAGGGTGTATTTTTATCCAAATGAAATATTTAACCTAAAATTAAGCTACAATATTACAATAAGTTATAACATATACTTAGGCATAACTAAAAATTCTCGTAATATATATAAAAATAATATGATTAACATTTCACACTACCGTACAAGTTACAACGCGCCGTCTTTGAATGTCACGCGCCCGCCACGAAGTAACGGAGCGCAGTTATTAATAGAATTTAAGTATTTTATAGGATAATCTTGTTTAAAATTTGAGCACACATGTTACATGCTGCATAAATATTTTGAACGGGAATAGAATACTGATTACGCCCATGATCTTTGAATAATATCTACTTTTGTTTGGAAGACATTCTGTATTATAAATATTATAATAGAAAGTAATGACCATAGACAAACCATTGGTCTCGCTGGGGTCTCGCTGGGCGCTCAATCAAATATCTTTGTATTATAATAACTTAAGTGGATAGTTTTAGTACCAACTATTAATAAGTTGACTTAGACCTTAGTCATATTTAGTTGATTCCGTATATTATTACAAATTGTCTCTAAATGCAATGAACTTCATAAAATTCGTGCACTCGCATGTTAATTAAATTGATTTTGTGTAGAGTCACCATCTTTTCCTAAAAATCGAGGACAATGATTTTTTATTTTTTATTTATTTTTATTGATTCTGAAGAGATCAACAGAGCCTAGACATGTTTAACGTCTAGACATTGTTATGACATTTAGGCCTGAAAGTATTGCGTCACAGCATGACAGCACACCCACAAGATATCGTCGCCGGCCTTGGGACGAAAGCGTCCGCCCTTTGGCGGCCAAGTTCAGTTTTCAGACGAGACATGAGGACACAAATTATAAATTAATATTGAACAGTGAAAACTCAAAACACATGCATGATACAAAATATTACATCTCTGAATTAGATATATCATATAAGGTAACCTACTTTATTTACGTTTCTGATGTAAATGTAATTAAAAAGTAGAATACCTAAGCTTCAGAAATGACCTACTAGAACTCAATTGTATAACGCTGATGACACTTAAAATTCAATAATCATAGATAGCACGTTAGGTTTTATGCAAGCATAAATTATACACCTTGATTCGAAAACAGTTTTTGCGCGCGGCCGGCGTGAAGCGTCAACATCGGAGTGACGGCAATTTTTCCCGCCACTCTGGCGCTTTCAGCGGTTCAGTGTGACGTCACGCGCACGCCGCGGTCGCGTGCTACCCCCGCGCCCCGCGTGACGGCCGCGCGCTCGCTCAGTCGACTCCGCTCCTGACGTGACATCACATCCCTCGCTATGTACGACTACCCTATACTCGTCCACGTTGGTCACGCCAACGTCACGTAAACTCCGCGACGGTTCTTGTGTTAAAGATGGTATCGAAGTCGCGAGGCGCTCATGTGCTGGTATGGGAGCAGCCCGGCGTGAGGGAGCCCGAGGGCTACAGCGGTGAGTGACGTCATCGGGAAATACAGAAGTTTGTTTGAATTTATGACGGCACGTTATTTTTTCAAAAGTATTTCAGCAAAATATTATGTGTTGTTGTTACACGCACAGAGCTAATTAATTAAAAAAAAAAAACACTGAAAAAAAAATTTAAATATAAGTGTTTACAAAAACATATACTAGAGAAAAATATTACATTTTTAAATAGCCAAGCGGAAAATAATTTTCTTGACTAAATACACGCGTCTGAAGCGGCGCGCCCACGTGGGATTTCCGTTTCACGACAACATTAGATCGAGCGGTAAAACATTACTGTAAATGAATTAATTATTTATATGTACACATACTTAATATTTTTAAAATATCACTTAGTTTAAGGTTAAGTTAGTCATCAAATAAGGTTTTTTTGTTTGTATGCAAATAAAAACACTAAAGGCTCTTTATTTTTACATGGAGCCTAGAATATAAAATCCATAAATCACAAATTGTGTTTTGAACTGTCAAAGTCATAGACTTTATAATTTATTTTTAGGGCCGACGATAAACTTTTAATTAAATACCTAAATTGTATTTGTAGGGTCAACCCACCTAACGCGCAATACAACTTAATATTATTGTTATTTTATAAATAATTAAAAATAACTCAAAAATGTCTAGTAAAAAGTCTGTTTAGTACTTTTTATATACATACATTTTATTTTATTTATTATATATATTCATTTTATTTATATACATACATTTTTTATTACATACATCAATCCTCACAATAATAATAGCAGTAGGAAGTAAGCAATGCTCTATGCTGACCAAACATCTAAAATGTAATTTACCTGTTATTGATTTCTTGTAGATGACTATGCATTCCATATTTAAAACCGATACATAATTGAGTTGTAAGCTAGAATTTGGCAAATGTTTTGAAGCAGCTGCAATCGAATGCCACGAAAACTGTACTTGGGTAAAACGCAATCCTAATTAGACTGAACCAGCACGTGTTAGTAAGTGGGTTAATTATTCACGGGTAATAATTTTATTGTGTACTATATACCATGACCACCATTAAAGAAAAAAAAAACGGAATTTTAACCAATCGCCATCCCAGCTGTTCGTAGTGTATATGTAGCGCCCTCAGTGCAGGGTTTTTTTATTCTTAGGTCAGGTTTTACTGGGGAAACTAAACGGTTACTTTGGATTACCTGAGGGTCGCGACTGGTTAAGGGAAGCTTAGGCATGGAGTTCTTGAGACCCTACGCCGCTGGGGCTAGACTGAATTGAAATGTCGTTTATTATCTCAAAAAAATAACTTTTCCTACAGCGTTAATGATATGTAAAGAAATATTGCTCGTATCTTTTGGATACACAAATGTTAAAATTTGCTACAGTTGACGGTGTTTATCCTTATTCTTACCCATTATTAGTAATCTATGCATTTAAAATTAGATGGTAGGTTTTAACGAAGTGCTTGCAAAATTAAATAAAATCAATGAGGATGTTTACTTATTTAAAAATAAAAAAGAATTTGCATAATCTGTGTAAAACGCGTTATATAAGAGTTACCGTATTTACTAATTAGCGATTTGAGGTTTTGTGCCAAAAAATTTAAATAGATCCATACGAAATTTCTAAAAACGGAAAACTGAAAATATTCACTCGGAACACCGTTTTCCTCAAATAGTATTAGACAAAAAAATATATTACGTATAAAGTTTTAATTATTGGTATTGCAAGCACTAGAGACGCAAATTTTTTAATGCGTCAACAAAAAAACAATCAGCCAATGAAAAACCAATAAAAAGATTCGAGCATTAAGATTATTATTTTTTTTGGAATAGATGACAACGATTTACTTCACCAATCACGCTACTTTTTTTTTTTAAAGAAATTGGATATTTTTCTTCGTCGACAATGACGAAAATATGCTTACGCTTATGCAAAATTTTCGTAAAACAAGGTACAATCCATAACATAAAACAGATTGTATCGGTTTAGTCATGGTGTCGCGATAAGATAAATGCATCAAGTACGCGTAATTTAGACTGCACGATGGTAAATCTAGATAATTATATGTCTTCAAATAAGCCATTAGAAGTTTATATTTTCTGTAATTTTCATTTAGTATTTTATACAACTAGCTGACCCAGCATACGTTATTCTAACATCTAAATTACCACTGGTTGGTATAAAAAAACAGTTTACGACCTATTCTCAGACCCACCGAATGTACACAAAAAAATCATAAAAAACGGTCAAGCTAATTGGGAGCCATTAATTATATTAGTAGGTACTGGGATGTAGTCCGCGACTTCATCTCATTCGAATGAAAATCCGTTCATTCTTCAAAGCTTAACAAACATCCACACCTCCATACATCCATACATGGAATCTTTCGCGTTTATAATATTAGTATATGATTATTATTATAGTTTTGAAATCGTATATTAATATTGATGAATATTTTGTTTTCAAAACGTAATATGCTCTCATTCTCCACATTTCTTGTTGGTCGTCATTTTTCAGACCTATCAGCAATATTTTACCGACATTATGACATACTTACATAAATGGTACTATTTTATATTTATGACTCAGTTTTGTCATTTGTGGTAGTAGCGGTTAATATCAAAAGAGAAAACCACAAATTAAGACCGTTGTATTTACAATGCCATAAGATTTGTAATGACGGTCGTTATGGTGTCAAGGACGGCAAGTTTAGGGGATATTTGTTGAATATAATTAGGGTTACATAATAAAACTAGCTAGAACGGTCCCCAATCCTCATATTGCGGGTTAAGAAAGACCCTTCAGAAATTCGATGTAAGCTTAACGTAGGGCTGCATTTGAAGGTTAAACCATGAAATGCGTTGTTGAATTTGCTGAGTGTTACTTAAAAAATATTAAGTTTAAATTAGGATCTTGCACACGACTGGAGCCTTGTATTTGTATCGACTAAGGGCCAATTCACACTGAAACAAAACGTTACGCGACATGACGCTGCATTTTCAAGATAGCTATTCAAAATTGAACTTTAATGCACGTTTCATTGTAAGAGTTCGAATATCAAGTTGCACTGCGCTGTCTTTGCATAGTGAATAAAGTTCAATTTTGAATATCTTATTAAACCGACTACCTACGTAAATTATACAGGCTGTTTTTTCAGACAGCGTCCTAACTTTCAGGAGTGAATATACTCTTGAATATAAGCAACTTTTACTATGGGATCAACATTCCTACTTGAAAAAAAAATTTGTTACCCGGGCCATTATTGCCAATCTTTTGACACTTCATTCATTAAAATCGAGTCCGTAGTTTAGACGCCAGACGCCAGGATGGAACAAACACAAACATACACAGACTGCCAAAATCATTATCCTTCCTGTTGGGTTCGCTGTAGTCGGGTAAAATGCAGCGCCGCGCCGCTCGCGTGGCGTCGAGTTTCGTCACGGTGTGATCTAACCCTAAGTAAACATGTGACGTATGACGATATGTTTGAATTTCGTGATGAAATCATTACGTCTTGTCCATTACACATAATTTGCTTCCAGTTTCCTTATTTTTCTGTAAACAAAATCTATCCGGATCATTAACGAAAGTGTCAGTCAAAATTCGCCATTGATATATTGTAATTTGTATCTATATTGATGATGCATTATTAATTTGCAGCAGAAGACAAGATTATAAATAGCTAGAGCAGATTTTATGTTCAAAACTTAAGGTCACTTTTCGCGCTCACAAGATATGTGTTCAAAACATACACGCATGTCTGCACTCTGCACAAACAATATTTAAAAAATGACTTACGTAAGTATTTGGCTACCTTTCGGCAAATAGCCTCCACAACTAGCCTTACAAGTATCCTTTAAAGGCTATAATTGTAAGGCTGGTTGTAAAAATCATTCAAAACATGAAACATGCAGACTTCAACGACATTTCGGACATAGTCATTATCTAATTACAATTATACTTCCTACTCCTCCTACAATCTTGTGATTAATTTCGTTGCGGGTTCCAAGACAGATTTAGCATGTCCCCCGGGCACCCCTGAGATCATATCAAAGGGTTTTTGCGGTTGGTTACCACTGTCGATCGTGGCTACACAGGAGTTGCAGTGGTGGGTAAGTGTGGTGGGCCAATTGCCCGACTATCTAATTACACGTGCCTACGTATGTCCCGTGTACGTTTGTACGTTACAGTTTACGACCTGCTGCTGTCAAAATTAACACAGAAAATTATTTATGCCTCTAATTATTACGAATACACTAGCCAGACATTCAGAAATATGATTTTTAATGCGACAAACCAATTTTATATTTGTCGAGTATTTAGTGATTCGTAGACGTGAAATGACTTCCTGGAAATTGTTAACATATTATTGTGATGGTGTTGTGTTAGGGCGAGCGCATCCGTCAGTAGCTGAAATGTAGAGCTCATGACTACGTACTGAGCTACCCTTACAGACGACATAATTTCAGGTCACAGTGTTTTGTCTGAAGGAATTTAATATCTCTGTAAATTATTGTAATACCTACATAATATAATAGAGAAGAAATATGTAAATCTGTATATTGTATACATAACAATGGTTTAGTATCGCGACAGTCCGGCGCCTAATTGCTGGATTAAGGGCAAACGGGACAGCTATTCCCCTGATGTTAAGTAGTTAATCTACCACTAACTAAGCTAAAAATGTAAATACCGTTTCCACTACATCTTCCTACTGCGGATTGCATTAATGCCTTTACCAAGTGTAAAGGCATTTTTATTTTTTCTATCATAAACGTGAAAGTTTGTGAGGATGGATGGTTGTTTGTTACTCTTTCACCCAAAAACTACTGAACGGATTTCGATGAAATTCGGTATGGTAGTATTAAAACATAGGATACTTTTTATCCCGAAAAAGTACAGTGTTCCCGTGGGATGCTGTATTCACGCGGGCGGAGCAGCGGGCAACAGCTACTCTATACTAATATTATAAAGAGTAAAAGGTAGTTTGTTTGTATGTTTGTTTGTTTGCATTGAATTGGCTTCGAAACTACTGGACCGATTTTGATGAATTTGGCGGAGATACAGAGTAGACCGCGAGGAAAAACATAAAACATATTTTTAGCGCGAAAAAATGTATGGTTTTCGATTAATATAATATGCGCGCACGAAGTCACGGGCAACACCTAGTAATATATAAACGTAGTCAGACTTATATGAACATTTTTTATGGAATAGGAGGCAAACGGACAGACGCATTCATAATCGCCTAATGCTTCTTTTACCCGACTACGGCGAAGCCAAAAGGAAGGTTAATGATTTTAGCAGTCCATATATGTATGTATGTATGTTTGTTCCACCGTGGCACCAAAACTACTGACCCGATTTTAATAAAATAGGTGTCAATAGATTAGTAGTAATAGCCCGGGCAACTTAAGTGATAGGCGAGGATAATTTAATTTACGTAGTCGGGTTATAGTTTTTTTAAATAAAAATTATACTTATTTTCAATGATCTTGCAGGGGAAAGGACAACCGGGAGAGGTTTTCACCCCCGAGACCCGTAAAGGCCTCCACATACGATTCTTAATATCGTGAGATGTAAAAATGTAACTTATATTTCATTTTAAACCATTTAAACACAATTTGTGAACTTTATTTATATTAAACTGATATTAAGGAACATATTAAGGATTATCTTAATACGGGCAATATTTGACATTTACAACTGACGGGTCGTTCCAACAAACTAAGCCGATATGGCTCAAAATGATTTACTTCACTTGTCACGCGCGCTTCTAGGCGTTTTAATCTAAGGTTCGGCCTGAACGGATTCGAGCACATACACGAAAAGCTGTCGCAAGCTTCGGTCGTATTTTTAGGGTTCCGTAATACTTAAAGGAACCCTTATAATTTCACTGTGCCCGTCCGTCTGTCTGTCCGCCGTTCTCCTAGCTTCTGTAATAACTTTATGACAATAACTTTTGTAGTAATTCAAAGAAAACCTATTGTGCGTTGATAGTTACAAAACCCTCCTTAGACATGCTCTTGGTCAGTTTAGGCTATTATTGTATTTATTAATTGTATTTTGCTGCAATTGTAATCACGCTATCGAGGAAACCGAATTATTGTGTCATACATTTTTCCAGTAATATGTTATAGAAATAATTTCTCTTTGCTTTATAGTAAAAGTCTTTAGATTTTATCAACCATAGTGGCTTTAAAGTTTTAAATACTTCAATGAACTTTAATAAATTTATTTAGACCACGTGCCATTTTAGGGTTCCGTACCCTAAGGGTAAAAACGAGACCCTATTACTGAGACTTTGCTATTCGTCCGTCTGTCGCCAGGCTGTATCTTAATTCTTAACCTTCTTATACCACGATAGCTCGACAGTTTAAATTTTCACAAAGGTATGATGTAGGTATTTCTATTGCCGTTTTTTCAACAAATACTAAATAAAATAAAATTTTGAGGCTCACATACAACAAACGTGATTTTTTCATTTTGTACGGAACTCATCTTGCCGACTCGCACTTGACCGGTTTTATTTTACACTCGAATTTTATTACCGTTCAGTCCAATTTTATTGCCGTTCAGTCCATCCATACAGGTCAGATTTAATGTTGCCGACTTAGTTGTTTTACAAAGTTTTACTACTAAATTTTGTATTTTATTCCCTCCTTAGTAGGAATTTAGTTGTGAGTAGTGGTTTTGTAGAAAATAGCTAGACAGTAATCATAATATGCAAAGTAGCCTGCTTCTATGTGCTATTATGACACCTTATCATAATAGCACATAGTAGCACGCTTCCGTAAGTCGCTTAAAACTACCGATTTAATTTCTATTTACATAATATTTCCTACTATATATTTTTTTATTTAACGGTTAAATATTAAAACTCAAAATGTATGTGTGTTTATAAACACAAAATCCCTAAAAAAATCTTTTAGGGATTACTATGTTTAGTACTTTTTTATAGTCATCGGTACTCTTTTAGTAGTTTTGAGTAGAAAACGATGCGAGTTTAGTAGTTTCGCAAAAACAAAGTTGGCAACACTGGAACGAATCGCTTCAGTCCATACGGCCGACTGATGCGATCTCGAATTTGCACACAGACGATACGATTTTGCATCCGTTCAGGCCGAACTGAAGGAAAACCGGACCGTGTATGGGGCCACTAAGGCTGGGTAAAATTTATGATCCAGAATCCGACGGGCGCGGGAAAATTCAGAGCACAGTAAATAGAACTCTGCGCTAATACAATAGAGTTGAAAATCGAGGTCACAAGCTGACATATATGACATTAACATTTGACTCGACACTTGTGTGTTCGATTTTCAGCTCTATTGTTTTAGCGCAAACTTCTATTTTCAATGCTCTGAATTTTCACTGGTCTGCGGGATTCCGGATCATATAGTCCCAGCCGTAGACAAGAGGCAGGTGGTTTGCAAAGCGACGCCTCCGCACTCCTGTCCTCCGCCAATGGATCACTTATCGCCTCCCCTATCTGCAACCCCAGGCTATTTTACGCTGGTCTATGAGCCCATTATATTTCTCCGTCATGGCTCGTTACGTATTTAACCCACATAATTCTAGCTGGTTCCGGGTAGACATCATCATCCATAATGACTTTCCATCAGGTGTTTTCTGGTTCGATGACGCTCAGCGGTAATAGAATAATCTCTTCAAGGCTAACTCGTTTCCTTATTCAGACAATTTCACGAGTCTATTGTGTTGTATATTGCGCATTATTTATTCCCTAGAATAGGGGGAATAATTACTAGAATTATAGAATAGGAGGCAAATGAGCTAACGGATCGCATGATGGTTAGCGATCGCGTTACGAGTTAGCGAATCCGCGAAACCAGAACCCCAATTCTCGTATATTACTTAGACTTTCAATTTGCCTAATTTCAATTAATTTTAATCATAATTGAATCGTCTTGATATCTTAAACTGATTTTGGAGTTTCCAGAGGTTCTCAACAAAGGAGGACCGAATAAATAACGCGTTTGACTTTGGTTCGACGTTTACATGAATACCATTTTGCTGTTTGTCACATGAGATCGAACCTGTCTCGAAACTTCATTATTGAAATATAGCAGAATTGGCCATAAGATTATAGAGAAATAGATTTAAGCAGTGCGCACACCGGCAACAAAATTGTCTCCTTCCTCCACTATTTGCATTCCAAATTCCGATTATCGACTTTAACGCACGCGAAATAGAGTCAAATATTCCGCAATACATGACCGCATAGGAGAACAATCATGTTTTGCGGAAAAGTTAACTCTATTTTGCGTACGCTAAAGTTCCTAATCAAAATGCAAATGTTTGGCGACAGAGACAATTTAATGCCAGTGCCGCGCTTTGCAGATTAACACGTTAGGTGCGAAACAGGGCTTGAAACACCCTGTCCGTGTCTCGTCGTTAAAGCGGTAGGAAAAAACTTAAACTTCTCTGTCGTGCGGGAGGCATAACTTCCATCTGGTTCAGTGTAGGAAAGTGATAACTATATATCTGAGATGTGCTATTGATTCCTAGTTCAATGGTATACCGACCTTAATACCGGGTTTCTTAGACCTCGTGTCGCACTGAACAAATAAAAATTCTAACACAGTGCGGAACGAGGTTGCGAACACCTCGTACCCCCGCGCACCTCGTACCGCACCCTAAGCTAGCTTCACGCGGTTAGTGTTGTGCTTCTTGCGGTCGGCATCTTAACGCACTGGACCAGACGGATAGTGCCGATCTGCCGCGGGGGTCTTCCCTAAAATTGACTCTTTGCGCCCAGTACTAGTACTGGGCGCGTCATCCCAATTAGAGGGGCTTACCCCTGAAGTTGGTAACCACCGTAAGGCCCTTTTCAGGGGCCCGGCGTCGAGAGAAGAGTCTCCTTCTCTAATAGTGTTGTGCAACGCATTCGAGACTGAGCACGCGACGAAGTACGACTGCTGCCGATTAAGTCGAAACGTTGCCGAAAAAAGTTAATCAAGGAGGAAGATGAAGAAAAACCGGGTGGTGAAACTGGTAAATCTGAGTCAAAATCAGGATATAGGAAGATATTTCAAAAACGGGTCAGTCACAAATATACTCCGTCTAGGTGAAATAATTATGTCAAGTATGTTATAGTCAACTCTCTGATTAAGTGTTCTAAGTGACTTTTATGACTTTTTGAATTTAAATATCCGACAAATATAATGAATTATATTTTCACTTTGTTTTTAGCGATCTAGCATAAAGGATTACGGTATTTAACGGATCTGTGAGTACGTACTGTTAAGTTGGAGTGGTGCTTTTAATTAACCTGAGCTATATTTTTTGGCGTTTTTGTGTGAAAAGCTTAAGATGTGCATCATTAACACTAATATACCTACACAATAACTTATTTAATAATAATATTATTTTTAATAATTTGCTATTTTTGTAAAATTAACATTTATGGAATGAACAACAACAAAATATTATAAAAACTAGTATTAATTAAATCAACAATGCTTCATGATTAAGGCTGCCATCAGTCCGGTTTCCCTGAACTTGTCTTAATTTGGAAGGCGTCCCGGCCGGGCCGGAATTACAAAAGGTGTCCGAGAAAAGTCCGATATTTTTTATCCCGCGTTGGCAATTTAGATGGCAACCTTATTCATAATAATATGTGCCTATGTGAATATGCGCTATAAAATTAACCAGCAATACCCTCCTGCAACTAGCACGCTTGATTCGTTTTTCTTTAAAATTGCAATACTCAATATCAATAATTATACAATGAGCTCTGAACGTAGCATGCTCCAATTGCTCCGTTATAAAAAAAACGAAAGCACTTTTTCGGAAGCTTAATAAAAATTGTACCGAACAAAATGATAATTTTCATATTAAAAATTGATATCCATGTTTTGTTTTGAGCATACTGAAATTGAGATTAATTATCGATATTTTGGTACTTTTAAATTTTAAACTGGCTGTAGAGCTTCTTGAGATTTTTGCCAATTTATTTTGGCTTGGTAAATAAATATATTATCTGTTCATATTTTCTGTAACGAAGGCGCAAGTCATTGAAACCCTGAACATGATTACCTACACTGTTTACGCCACGTTTTGATCGGTACACTTAATAAACAGCCAATCATAGCCGAGCTGCGGCCTTTATGTATAAAATATTATAATATTATTAGGTATCTATTGCTTTTCAGAAGCCACCAAGTAGTAATACCCCGCGAAATATACGTTTTTTCGAAGATTCTAGTGATGAAGAAATTTTTTCAACAAAACGTTTTAAAATTTCCGACACTGACGAAAAAGAAGAAAACTACAATTCAAATGAATATAGAGCACCACAAAACGTAAATATAGAAATTGAACCGACCAATATTCAAGAACAAAAACATATCAAGAATAAAGATGCAAGCTCGATCATTATTACAAGTACAGGAAAACATTATAACAAAGCAAAAACGGGAGTTAAATATCTCAAAAATAACGATGTAAGGAACAGTGTTAAAGCCATAGAACAAAAAGAAACAATTTATTTGAGTCCAAGTACCGGAAAAACCTGTCAAGTATTACAAAATGTTACCTTTCCCTTTTCTAGTGCCCCAACTACCCCAAGGCAAAAGATCCAAAAAAAAAAAACAAAAATTCGTCATCTCTATGTTCACCTTCACTAGACTTCCCTCATTTAGTTTCTGAGAGCAGAGCTAGTTCTTTATCAGAAATTTCACGCTCCAATTTACTAGACTGCGATTTATCTCTTAACGAGGAAAATATAAAGGAACTACTTCAAACACCGGAACAAAAGAGATCAAGTAAAAAAGTTATACCCGAATGTGCAGTTTCTGATGACTCTAATGTGTCCAGATGTGAAGAAAAAAGAGAAATAGAGGTTACTGTGGTTGTTGAAAATGTTTTGAAGGATTTTGATCGAAAAAAACAAAACAGGTGTAATAAATTATCAACTGTACTTAAATTGCCAGATTCAATTGACTATAATCGTATTGAAAATTTGAATAGTGACAACGAGATAATAATTGAAGACAGAACTCGTGATAATTTACAGGATATTCCAAAATCACCTCATGCGAATAATTATGATAATATCGAATGTTTTAGTGACAGCGGGGATGATGATGATTATAGTCCTTCTAATGATAATTCAAGCGGTTCGGAAGGATCTGATAATTATTAATTAGAGGGGTGCATAGACACAGAACAGGAATTATTGTCAGAAGATGAAAATGAAGATACAGAAAATGAAACTTTAGACGTAGAAGAGGCATTACCCAGCCGCCAAACTAACAAGAATGATGATGATGAGTGGGAAGACATATCCGAGAGTCCCGTAAATTTTGATGAATTTATTGGGGAAAATACTTACAATATACCGCCGTTTGTAAAATCACCTGAAGATGTATATAAGTTATTTGTAACAGATGAGATGATCAATAAAATTATGCTTGAGACAAACAATTATGCGCGAAACTATTTACGAACAAACCAACAAAATATGAAACATAATTCACGTATGAAAAAGTAGACTAATACTAGTTTTGAAGAAATGAAAACATTTCTGGCAGTTGTGATGGCAATGGGTTTATGTAAAGTGCCTCATATAAATTTGTATTGGAGCAAGAACAAATTATACAGAAAATAATTTATACGTTCAGCAATGAGAAGAGACAGATTTTTACTCTTATTAAAATGCTGGCATGTCAGTGATGTCTCAAATGATAATAAAACTGACAAACTATATAAAATCAGAGATATGCTTTCGATGATCACTGACAATTTTCAGAATGTATTAAAGCCCGGAAAATATATAGTAATTGATGAGACAATGATACCCTGGAGAGGACGATTAGGTTTCCGACAGTATATAAAAAACAAATCTCACCGATATGGCGTTAAGCTTAACAAACTTTGCACCCCCGAAGGTTATACCTACCAAATAGAAATTTATACAGGTAAAAAAGATCAGAAGAGAGAAGTCGATCACAGTCAAAAAGTTGTATTAAGGTTGGTGAACAATTTGACAGAAGAGGGAAGAATCGTAATAGTAGATAATTTCTATACTTCGTTGAGTTTGGCAGAAGAACTCCTATCACAAAAAACATTTCTATGTGGAACTTTAAACTTAAGAAGAAAATATTTGCCAAAGAAAGTTGTTAATGCGAAAATAAAAAAGGGCCAGATAATTGGAAAAATGAACAAAAAGGGTGTGAAAGTATTGAAATGGGTAGATAAAAGAAATGTTTGAATGTTGACTACGTGCAAAGATCATGACGATAAACTAATAGATACTGGGAAAAA
This sequence comes from Phengaris arion, assembly GCA_963565745.1. Lineage (NCBI taxonomy): Eukaryota > Metazoa > Arthropoda > Insecta > Lepidoptera > Lycaenidae > Phengaris > Phengaris arion. The sequence goes on along the minus strand of OY751446.1, from coordinate 3,591,363 downwards.
GAAGAGAGGAACTAACGAAAGCATTAAACAGCCCGGAAGTGTTCTAATGTACAATGAAACAAAAAAAGGAATTGACTACAGTGACCAAATGTCTTCGTATTATACAACATTAAAGAAAGGAATTAAGTGGTGGAGGAAAGTAATAATGGAGCTAATATTTGGTACAGCCCTTATTAACGCCTGGATTGTGTATAATTCAATTAATGGTGATAGAAATAAAATGCCAAAGAGACTATTTGTGGAACAACTTATTGAAGCTTTTACAAAGAAGGACTTGGATGTGGATACAGGTAATTTTCAAACATCCTAACTACTCGTAATAATAAATATCGTTAATAGAAACGTGAATGTGACATGTTGAGTAACTTTCTTAAAATAGGTTGATAATCATGATTACTATTAGTGTGTTTGTTCATTGAATCAACTAGCGGCAAATCCAAAACACCCGGCAATCGGTGTATGGCTCATCAAAATTTAACTCTTGCCCAAGTCAACCCCACTCTTCCCTACTCTAACCAACTTAACACAACTCTTCTCTACTCTAACCAACTTTACCCAACTCTACCCGAGTCTATCTAACTCTTACCCTAATTTACTCAGCTCGACCTTACTTTTCAGAACCCACTACAAACAAGGCACATCATCTCGAAAAGGTATCAAAGAAGAGGAGATGTGTAGGATGTTACGAAAAACTCCGCACCTTCTTAACAAGTCGTGAGGCCGACAAAAAAGTAAAGAAAATTCTCACAGAATGCACTGGTTGCAAAAAATATTATTGTTTGGCCTGTTTTAATGAAAAACATCCATAAGTTTGATAAATAAATACAATTAAATAAAATCGATATTTCTTTTCCCATCACTAAATTATATGAAAAACTGCTATTGTTCAGTGCGGTATGGGGTACATCAGACCCCACATTTTATTTTACCCATAGAATCTAAACTAACTAATCTAACCACGGGCGGCGGTAGATTTAGGTCAATGAACTCATTGTTAATAATAATCACGACAAAAGCCGCACACTTTGTCTTATTTGGCGCCAAAAAAAGGATTTTGGTCTCCTACGGGCGGTGGGGTTTAATATGCCTCGTGCCGCCACAATCTCTGGTATAGGACAAGGTTTAAAACGACCCGTAACGCAGTAATGGAAAGTACAGATATATCTGTGCCGCTGGGAACGTGTTAAGAAATATGGTTCAAAAGCTTCAAACTCTACATTTTCGGTATTGTCATAGTTCGTTGGGATTTGTCAAAGTTTTGGAAATGTTTGGGCAACGTTTGGACCAATTTTGATCCAGGCCCGTAATCTAGTGGTTTATCGTTTTTAGCAAATACGAAATTAACCTATCGTCGTAATTTTACATTTCAAACATAGCCATATCGATTTGTTGTTCAATTGTGTTGATTTGTTATCATTACAAATATGCAAAGATGACAGACATTTCCGATGAACCAAGTACATTAAGTTCGGCACATCGCTTTGCAAGAAGATGTATAGGAATACGGTCGATGCTTAGGAAAATACGAAAATGTCTAACTTGGTTGCGAAAAGCTTGCAGATGTAAATGTGGTATGTGCAGTATACTGCTTATTAATATGAGAGTACGATAAACATCGAACATGCAATTGCATGTTTATAGAGGGCGTTTTCACATTGTCCGATCCGTATGGGCGACTGGGCGTGGATTGGTATGACAGAGTTGTCTTGCCAAAATCTTTATACGTTGGCGGTGTAAATGGACGAACTGCAGATTGGATCGAGCCTGCAGCGTCATGACGATTAGATGGTAATTGGTAGGCAGTGTGGTGTATGTCTAAGGTAAGCCACTGCTAAAATGATATAAGCAAACCATATAATCTATCATCCAATCGACTTGATCAGTACGATTGGATCAGTTAGAACTGGCCATGTATACGCATTAGGGCGTAGATTGGCATGACGGTCTCTCGTGGACGTTGGAACTGATTAAATCAAACTGGATTACAATCGATTGGACGATATACTGTATAGTGTATGGCTGTCATTACACGACAAATCAGCTTGTGGAGCTTACTTAAGAGTAAAATAGATTTTCGAATAAATCTAAACAATACTGTATCATGTTCGTTATTCCTTTCACGCCTTAACCTAAAATTGAATAATATTTACCCTACAAAAACTAGAGTTCCCTGGAGCCTACAGTTCTAGACTGACAGATTTCTTTCTGCGCGAACCAAGTTACGGGCAAATTGTTGTTTGCAAATAATCGTAGGAACCCTTGCAAGTGCTGATTCGGTTTCTAATTGAAACTTGCTGGGTTTACTGAGTGTTAAATGTGAGTTTTTCTTTTCGCATTCGCGAAAAACGCGAAAAGAAAAACTCACACTTAGGACTCTGTAACCATGACGAACGATTTTTCATAAATAGGTTTTTGCTCAGGTTTCGGGACCCGCGGCTTTGATTGGCATATTTTTACGTCATTTATAAGTCAGTGGCGCTGAACCTTTTTTCGAAAACTTACAGTTTGTTTTTATTCTCGAGATAATATTTTTATTATTTTTACAAGATTGACTGAGTGTGGGGTGTTTAATGTTTTACGAGGATAGAGAAGTGATGATGATAATATTTTATATTACTCGTTCCGTTTTCATTCGACAGACAGTTTGACGTCAAACACTTTTTTATTTAGTCTGTGTAACACATTCAAGTCGTAAAACTATTTTTTTTGCATTGCTTTAAATTTTTCCTATTTTGTCAGCCATATTATATATTTGTAGAAATAGTTTAAATATTGAAAGTTTAAAACTCTGAGAAACGGGGTAGTTTAAGTATTTTTATACTGTTGTCTGTTTGCACATACTTGAAATACAATTTAAAAGAAGTTTAATATCGTTGATGACCGTAGCCGAATTTTCCGGAAAAATTGTCCGGAATCCGCAAGGCCTGGGAAAATTTAGAGCACTGAAAATAAAAGTTTGCGCTAATACAATAGATCTGAAAATCTAACACACGAGTGTCGAGTCAATGATATGACATTTCGACACTCGTCGACGCTTCGATTTTCAGCTCTATTGTTTCTATTTCCTATTTCCTATGTTCTGAATTTCCCCAGCCTTCCGTATTCCGGTTCATAGCCTAAGGTCAGCCTGTCCCTTATAATAACGCAACTTCAATATAAGATTAAACGTGAAAACACTGCTGCTGCATAAATTAATTCGTAGACCATAAATAAATACCTACTTTTTTTCAGGCGGCCTCGGCACGCGGCACTGGGTGACGTTCATGTTGTTCCTGGGGATGGCGAACGCGTACATCATGCGGACCAACATGTCCGTGGCCATCGTGGCCATGGTCAACCACACAGCTCTGCCCGTGGACAAGGAAGCCATGGACACCGAGTGCGGGAATGTGGACTCTAACAGAACTAACGTGAGTATTTATGAATAACGATTAGAGATGGAGTGATACCATGGTCTTGGTAACTTGTCAGGCTCATAGTCTCAAATTTCATGTCAGGCCTATGTCTCTTGGATTAGCTGGTTTTATAAAAGAGCGCCATGAATGAGCGAACTTTTCCGGGAGGGACTTTTAAATACAGCTAAACAGAAAACAAATTACCAACGTGACGCTGGCATTTGTATTTTTTTTAGTGCATGCGCGCACTGACAATAAAATTGTCTCTCTCGCCGACCATTTGCATTCCGATTATGAACTTTAGTGCATGCAAAATAAAGTTAACTTTTCCGCAACACATGATTGTTTTCTTATACGGATATTTCAAATTGACTCGAACTTTTAAAATTTGTTTATTGACTTTACCCTGCTTCTGACCAGCCAGTCCTGCAGCCTCGTGTTTGGGTACAATAGGAGAAGTATAGGACACAAGGTAGCCTAAAAAACCTGCTCTAAATTTATACTATATATTTAAATAAGCGTACCTACTATTCATTTACGCGGTAACAAAAATCAGTCGTCTAGCCTATTGCATACGTCTAACTGCATGTGTCGTGTTTACGTTGCAGGAGGTGCAGACACAAGACGGAACGTTCGTGTGGTCGTCGACGATGCAGGGATACCTTCTCTCCTCCTTTTTCTACGGCTACGTCATCACGCAAATCCCATTCGGCATTTTGTCTAAAAAGTAACGTCTGAATTTTCAACTCATTATATTAAATAAGTACCTACTTAAGTAGTTGAAACAAATAAAGAACAACCATCGCGGGCCGAATTGAAACATCGATTGTTGTGTAGATTGACCTGGCAAGTGGCAACGCGATAATTACTTAATTACCCTGGGATGGTATATAATCTGGAATCCGGCGGCTCCGGGTTTAACAATAGAGTGGAAAATGAAGCTGTCATATATTATGACATTGACATTTGTCTCGATAAAATTGTGTGTTCGGTTTTCAGTCTATTGTATTATAATTATTAGCGCAGAGTTGCATAGTTCTATTTTTAGTGCCCTGAATTTTCCCCGGCCTTACGGATTCCGGACAGTAAAGTGCCAGCTTATCTTGCGATGTGACGTAATAATAATAGCTCCCCACGCCGATTTCGGTGACGGTGGCCGGTTTTATTGATACCAGGCTAGCTACGCAGAAGTTATTTTATAGTGCCGAAGTGAGTGTGCAGTACACAAGAGCACTCTCCCTTCCTTTACTCTCGTAACCCAGTGGGACGGATGATCGACACGACTGGCGAGAGATCAGGCGCAGGACCGACATTTTACATGTCCATCCGACGCATTGATCATCTTTCTTGTCAGACAATCAAGTGATCAGCCTGCATTGCCCTAGAAAAACTTGGAAACAACATTTTTTGTTGGTCCAACGTGGGAATCGACCCCGCGACCTCAGAGTCGAGAGCCAAGCTTTAAGCCACTGGACCACGGAGGTCGTTGAGGTTGCGATGTCTGGTATAATATAACAATGGATCTACAATAATTCTCTTATCGATATAAGGCAGCTCCAGTTTTTTTTTGTATCACTCAAGTACACTCAAGTCATACTGTATGTAATTAAGCTATGTACTAAATAGTAAATAGTGTACTTACAATTACCTATATTGTTTATTTTCCAGGTTTGGCGCCCGTATCTTCCTGGGAGTGGGTATGTTGGTAAACTCCGTGTTCGGTCTGCTGGTCCCGATAGCCGCCGAGCGAGGCTACTACTGGCTCATCCTCGTCCGGTTCATCCAAGGACTGGGAGAGGTTGGTTCATTTACAATTTATTTTCCGTCCGAAATATTTGGGGAAAACTTATATAAAAAATGCGAAAAAATCATGAAGCTAGTACAAAGATAAAGGTTGGTTACTCCCAAAGTACTATAAATGTTTTGAACACCTGACGTGAATATTAATCTTTCAAAGTACAAAAACAGCATTCGCAACAAATTTATTAAACAGAGAAGATAAGGACTAATTGAAAATATAATTTCCAGGGTCCCATCGTGCCGTGTTCTCACGCGATGCTGGCGAAGTGGATCCCGCCCAACGAGAGAAGTCGGATGGGAGCAGCTGTATATGCCGGTATGCGGTTTGCCTTGTGATATTCATGCACATTTTGGTCGTAGTTAATGAAAGTTTATTTAACTCATATTAAGTGTTAGCATGTGGGATAAGGAACGATATACTAACATACTTTTATGTTTCTTCTCCTACTAATAGCCGGGTCTCTGTTCTATAGTTGTTGCCTACTCTGAGTAGAGGTGTGTAAAGGTATCGCTTTATAGGGTTCCGTACCCAAAGGTTTTGAGACCCTGTTACTGAGACTTCGCTGTCTGTCTGTCTGTCCGGTCGGCCGTCCGTCTATCACCCGGCCGTGTCTCATGAATCGTGATAGCTAGAGAGTTGAAATTTTCACAGAATGTGTATTTCGGTTGCCCTTCGTGCGCGCGTCCGACTCGCACTTGACCGGTTATTAAACTTTCCGGACTCTCTCTCGATTTTCGATTTTGAACCAAATTCGATGCGGACAGCGGCGGACTCAATTGATAATAATTATGTTCGCCGGACTACTCTACACACGGTCGGATTTGGTCCGCTCCGTACCGAATCCGTACGTGTGTTAGTAACTTTTACTAGTGCACGGGAGTGACTCCTGTCAAGCGGTGACCGCCTACGCGTCTGCTCGCGCTGCCGCTGCCACGCTGCTTGCCGCTTAATCCGAAGCATCTTATAGATATATTTTTCTCAAACTACATAGCTCTGCTAACTCAAACGTTTCAACCTCATGACGACCTCTATGGTTCAGTGGTTAGGGTGTCGGCGCTTAAGCCGGAGGTCGCGAGTTTGAATCCCGCCGAAGGGACAAAAAGTTTTTCTGTGTTCCTAGGTCTTATGTATAGTATAATAAATATCTTAAATATATGTATAGTATAGTAGTAACAGTATTAAATATATTTCCGTTGTCTGGTACCTGTGATACAAGTTCTTCAGATACTTAATACAGGACCAGATTGACGTGGTGTGGAAGCGTCCATATATATTACTATTATAAATTATTATATTAACTTGCAGGAGCCCAATTCGGCACGGTGATCTCCATGCCTCTCTCCGGTCTCCTCTCGGCATACGGCTTCGCGGGCGGCTGGCCGTCCATCTTCTATGTGTTCGGGCTGATCGGCACAGTCTGGTGCATCGCCTTTCTGCTGTTCGTGTCTGAGGACCCTGAACAGTGCCCCAGTATCAAGGAGAACGAGAAGAATTATATACTGAGCTCGCTGTGGGGCGCTGCTGGGTCCAGCGTGAGTATTTTTACCATATATATGTATTTTAGACGAGGCATGTCGAGGCAGAAACTGTCCCCACTTAAACGGCCCCACTTTTAGGGGTTTTGGGGTCACGTTGACATATGAGGTACCTATGGTGTAATCAAGACGGCGTATCTTTTTCTTGTATGAGGATTTCATAGCCCAGCCTAAATTTTGAAATCTTTGATCTTTACGTCTATAGTGTATTTAAATTCAATAAATGCCTGAGCAGTGAGTGCGCTTAGATTATCAAGCACATATCGTATACATATAATATATACGATATTATGTGCTCGCTATATGCGATAGCAATTACTCATAAACACGAAATAACTTATAGATAGAAAAAAGTAAATATAGGACATATTTTATTAAATATAAGCTGGTATTTAAGAATACCTACAGCCACACTGAATCATTAGGTACAAAGATTTCAAAACTCAAGATAGTCAATGACGTACCTGCATTTGACAGAACAAAAATTCATACAATAAAAAGTTACGCCTTGGTTCTCACCATACATCAAATGTCAAAATGGCCCCAATAATCTCAAAAGCGGGGCCATTTAACTGGAGACACTTTTTGCCTCATCATGCCTCGTCTATAATAAAGGCTGTTTTTTTTAGAGGTACACAACTTTAAGCTGGCAACACTTTTTTAACTGGCGGCCATTTTGTCAGCTGTCAAGTGATTTATGTTTAGTTAAGTTTGGCATTTCAACATGAATAGACGGACGACCTGAACAACGACTCCAAATTGTGCAACTTAATTTTTAAAACCATGGTTCTGTTCGAAATACGTTTCGCGCACTACGTCCATTTTACGGTCAACATAATCGTCCATCAGAGCAATTAATTCGATTAACTATGGAACGTTTTAGCGCCACCTTTACTCTAAATGATAATACGCCAGCGGTGGCGGAGTCATATTCCAGAAGTCATATTTAAATTTTAATGCCAGAAGAGTAGGTATCTTTCGATTTTTGTCAATTTAGAAACTGAATGTTACGCGGCGGTTGCTATATTTTCTTGCAGAAATCGGCTGCAAGAAGCATTCCAATTAGCTCTCTGCGATCAATACTTCATTTATGTTTTTATATAATTTAAATGTTTGGCGACCTCTATGGCTCAATAGTTGAACGCGTTGGCTCTCAAGCCTGGAGTCGCGGGTTCGAATCCCGCCGAAATAACATGAGTTTGTTTGTGTTCCTGGATCATGGAGGTGAAATAAATATGGGAATAATATAATAAAAATCTGAAATATAATATTATGTAATATGTTGATTATAAAAGTATTAAATATACTTCCCGTTGGCTGATCCCCGTAACGCAAGATATTCTAATAATTAGCACGGGTCCAGACTGACGCAGTGTGAAGCGTCCATAGATTATAAATATGTAGGTATTTAAAAATAATAATTCTACTAATTCCAGTCCCCACCTATCCCGTGGAGCAAGATTCTTCTTTCAACTCCGTTCTGGGCGGTCATGCTCGCCCACATGGGACAGAACTACGGCTACGAGACCCTCATGACTGAACTGCCGACCTTCATGAGACAAGTGCTGCACTTCTCCATCAAAGATGTGAGTATTTTTAATTTTGCGAGTAAAGAAAAAATTGATAAAAAAAGTATGAACGGAAAAAGTTTTTATCACCATGAAAAAGGTTGGAGATCCCTATGTTCAACAGTGATTGTAAATATTAGGTGATTGTAAAGTTACACTTAAGGCTGGGAACAGTCCCAGTAGATTAGATCTGTCCGTCCCGTTCTAACATTGAATGAGAGAAAGAGATAGAATGTGTGTTTAGCGTTAAGCGCGTTTAATAAACTTTATTAAACTTTATTGTCCGGAATCCGGCCGGGGAAAATTCAGAGAAAATATAACTCTGCGCTAATACAATAGACCTGAAAATCGAACACACAACTGTCGAGTCAGATGTCAATGTCATAATATATGACAGCTCGATACTCGACACTTCGATTTTCAACTCTATTGTATTACTGCAAAGTTCTATTTCCAGTGCTCTGATTTTTCCCGTGCCCACTACAAAATTTATTTCATTACATAACTTATATACTTCGAGATAAAATATAAATGTTGCAAACAACATTTTAAATATTTGAACACTAATTTTCGTTTTTCGTTAAGCCTGAATGTGGCAGCAGTATAAGTGATAGGTATATCATTGAGGCTAGGAATTAGGTACATGAGATTATTATTGGTCTATAAGTACTCTATTATGACTCGTAACTCATAAGCCATTCGTGTCAGGAGGTCACAGGCCAATTGCTCTATTGAGTTACGCGACAATTGGACTAGTTGCCCGATTTGTTAATAAAATGATAATTTAAGACTTTATGTAGTCCTCTTGACAGAGACAAATTGTGGTTTAAAATCTTCTATAAGTACAGGAAAATTTCTAAACGTTACAATTACACTAGTTTTTGTTATATTCAAAAATACCAAGTACTTAGTTAAGATTTTACATGCGTTCAGATTTTACATGCGTTCAAATTTTGCAAAAATATCCATTTCCTAGTTTTGTCTAAAATAACTGTCGCGTGAGCTCACGATTTTACAGGGCCCACTTCCTATGTATGGGGAACCACCCCTAAAAATTATTATTATTTTATAATGCTAAAAACATAATCTATACCCCATCTATAGTTATGCTTTATATTTTAATGCATGGCTGCGGTACCAACTAGCGTAGGAGTTGGTGCAAATTTAAAATGTAAGCAAACTAAACAAATTAAAATGTAACATTATAACCGCCTTATTGGAAATCGATTAATAAAATTCATGAATAGGGGTACCTACTACCTAGTTATTATTAGGAGGACTACAGAGTCCCACAATTATAGGGGTCGCGGGAACCGACGCAGGGCGCCGAATGGTGTTGCCGTTAATAGGTAATGGAGTTTATTCAATTTCAAACTCCTATTTACTCCTACGAGTTATTGGCTGCGCTTATCTACGGCTACTACTATTCCTATAATTGTGATTAACTTCAATAAAACTAACACACTCTTACTATAATTCCAGAACGGCTTCGTATCAGCTCTCCCCTACCTGTGCATGTGGCTGTTCTCCATGTTCATCTCTGTGATCGCGGACTGGATGCTGTCCAGCGGCAGGTTCAACCACACACAAGTCCGGAAGATCATCAACAGCATCGGTGAGCGTCACTGTCGCATAAGTACAGAAAAGTCCCCTGCCACATTTTACCGCTATACCTAAGCGTTGAGCGTGACACAGTCCTAAGGAACTGTCCGCCCAGTGCCAGCCCAGGAAAGTAAAGCGTGACACAGTCCTAAGGAACTGTCCGCCCAGTCCCAACCCAGGAAAGTAAAGCGTGACACAGTCCTAAGGGACTGTCCGCCCAGTGCCAGCCCAGGAAAGTAAAGCGTGACAAAGCCTAAGGAACTGTCCGCCCAGTCCCAACCCAGGAAAGTAAAGCGTGACACAGTCCTAAGGGACTGTCCGCCCAGTGGTTTTTATTATTTTTAAGGAACTTGGAAGTAACCGCACTAGCGGAAAAAAACCGTGATTTGATACATATCGTACGCGATGCTGAATTTGCGATCGCAGGATAAAATCCGTGCGGTGAAAAACCGCTATGCCGATAGGTGCTTAAAAAGCGTGGTGTTATGTGTGGGGTGTGGGGATTTTTGATACTCACACAATAAACTTACCTATCGCAGCAAATTGTGGTATTTGGACAAAATATGGATACCCGGGACACTGGATACACAGAAAATAGGGATGTTTCCTAGTGTGGAATATCACATTTTTGCAAATAAAATTTTTTAAAAATCAAAAAAAAGCAATAGGTATTTAGGTAGACGTGATTAAAAATAAGCAAATAAAAAATTTGCCCATCTGTTTCTCGCAAAACGATTTGTTACGTCACAAGCTGCTACCGCCATACAATTTTTAAAGACAAATGTATGGCGGGAGCAACTCGTGACGTCACAGGCCATCGTTCTCAAACTTGGGTTCTAGATTGTTGTTTAATAGCATGTTATCTAACATCAAAAAGACAAAAAAACTAACTGTAGGCGACATGCCTGTAGTAAGTATGTAACGTCAGTAAACTCGTGATTCCAATCATCCTACGATGGACATCATTTAACATATCGTGACATCGTTTGTGCTTATAGTCGTAACTTATAATATTCTTTATACTTATGTCCCCAGGCGAGTACGGACCAGCAGTGGGTTTGTTCATCGCGGCGAACACGGGCTGCGACCCCGCCGCCACTGTCGCCATACTGGCCGTGGGCGTGGGACTTAACGGCGGCATATACTCCGGGTTCAAGGTGAGACCTTCGTGACTCCGTGGTTTAAATTAGATTTTGTCCTGGGCTTGAGTTTTAAGATATGAAGAATATGCTTAAAGTTAACTGTTAAGTCAATAGTTGTTAGAGCTGGAAAACCTTGGAAGTCATGCTTCGGCACAGGTGGGCATTTACTTTGGCCCCACATTAACAAGCTTGAAATAGCGCTTGCATTGTGTATTCAGTGGGCCTAGCAGGAACATTTGACAGCGGCGTACGCTAACGTTACGTTTATGCCGCTGTCAAATGTTCCTCCTAGGCCCCCAGATAATCTTAGTTTTTACAGGCCCTTTAGCCAAGTCGCCATCGCTAATTACGATGACGTATCGCGCGCTGTCACCTAGCGAACGTTATGTCATTCCCATTTATTTTCAATTTCGAAGATCGTCCTTGTAATTAATGATGACATGTTTGGCTAAGCCCTCTGTATCCTATCGTTTTCACGATAAAGTGAAAATCATTAGTAGTACAGTCTGTTTCTACGCTCAGGCCAATGAAAAAACGTGTCAATATTTGCAAGTTTTACCAATACTAGTAAACTAATACTCATCTTCCTATGTTCAGGTGAACCACCTGGACATATCGCCGCGATTCGCTGGAATCCTGATGGCGTTCACCAACTGCCTCGCCAACCTCACCGGCCTGCTCGCGCCCATCGTAGCCGGCTACATCATCGAGGGCAAGGTTAGCCATGTTCATTTTACCACATGTGTAAACTAGCCACCTGCTTAAGCTGCACCACCCAAAAAATTACTGCTTCGTGTACCGCTTTACTACATTTACGTATTTTGTCACCTCAGACCAAATGAAAGTTTTTATTTGGTCTAAGTTCGTCACATTAACCAATAACATGTCATTGAGTCATCTTACTCAGTTAGCCAATAACTAATGAAAGTGGCTAAACGTAAGTTCTCTCTTTTTAGCCGACTCAAGCGCAATGGAGGAAAGTATTCTACATCGCCGGTGGAGTTTACATCTTCTGTGCCACTTTCTATAACATCTTCGGTTCAGGACGAAGACAGGAATGGGACAATCCAGCAGAAGACGAAGCCATAGCCAAGAAGGCAGCAGCGAAAAAAGCAGAAAAGATACAGAGGAAAATGGATTCGAATACAGCAGAAACCGCGCAGTAATTATTATGTGATTATGAAATAATGCAGCCATTTTTAATCGTTGTAATTTTAATCGATTTTAAATGTTCTTTATGATACGAGTTCCAACGAGCTTTATAGAATAGTGTACAAGCTTGTAGGTATTTTTTAGACTTCCATTATTAGCTTTAACAAGGATCGCCTAAATATAGTTCCCAAAGTGCCCGTAGAATTTTCAATATTTTAGCATTAATGCCAATTTATTTATGAAAACGAATTTGTTAGTTTGTTAGAATTTTAAATTCATCCGAGCCAAAATACCAGAATACCTTAAATATTTTAAAAATATGTATGTGGCGGATACTGATATTAGGCGTAACTTCTTTGTTGTCAAAATTATTTAGCATGCAGTGTACAAATACTGTTCAGTGTGTTTAATTTCAAAAGTCATAACACACCCGAGACGCACATCAAGCGTGGCTGTGATAGATTCTTTTTAGGCATTGAACATGGAACTTGTATTGTAATATTTATTAAATGTATAAATTATTTAGATGTCTACAACTACCCACGTTTTGACAAAAAATCTATTGCGTCCATCAAACCGTTCCATTTCAAACCGTTTTTCATTTGTCACTAAAATTATTTATCTTCATTTATTTTGGGAAAAAATGTGGGTAGAAATCATTATTATTATGAAATAAGTACCACGTAAGTATTGTAGAGCTTGAATATTATTAGCCTTAAACGTGTGATAAAGGGTCCAAAACAGTTGTTACCGTCCTAGCCAGTGACTTTTTGTAATCAAATGAAACTCGACAATATTATTGCAGTGACTCGAATGCAAAAATGACATTATAATAAGTTGGCTATGGTCATATTATACAGATAGTACAAAATTAAATTTATACAGGTGTTTTTTCAGTCAGTGACCAAACTTTCAAGAGTGGATATACTCTTGAATATAAGGAACTTTTACTATGGTATCAACTTTCCTACTTAAAAAAAAACCAGCTGTTTCCTACAAAAGGGCTATGGCATAGATAGCACTTTTGTAAGAAACAGCTGATTTTTTTTCAAGTAGGAAAGTTGATACCATAGTTAAAGTTGCATAAATTCAAGAGTATATTCACTCTTGAATTTTTGAATTTTTCAAATCTATATATAATATATAATCATTATCATCGATCATAAGTCAAAATAGTGAGATTGGCAATTACCATAGCATTACTAATGAGGTTGCTAATTACAGTAGCACTCACAATGAAAATGGCTATGACCATAGTGCCAACAATGAGATTGGCTATGACCATAGTGCCAACAATGAGACTGGCTATGGCCATTTGTGCCAACAAAAATTAAGTTGTGAAATATTTTTTTACCATTTCACTGTTCGCTTAGCGAATGTTGTTGCCTTAGTTAAGATATTTGTAAGTTGATTGTTATATTACATAAGACGAAGCGTACCTACCCATAGCTAATGTGATCATTATTTTTGAAGCTTTCTTAAATGTACCTAAAGTAATATAAAAAAATAATTATATGGTTTCGAGTTGCCTACATTTTATGGCTAAATGTCAAAAAACATTTTTCTTGCATGTTATGTGAAGAAAAGAAAAAAAAAAAACAAATACGACATTTGAAATTATTGTTCATTCTGTACCAGCTCGTTTATTTTTTTTTAATTTGATGCATGATCACAATACAAATGTTACCATAAAATATTGTCAATATGCTCAAAGCAAATATATTGGCATAAATATGTAATACAAATACCATTTTTAAAATGTAAAACAAATTTTATATATTGTACCTAGTAATAGTAAGCAGTTTTTAAATACAAACCGTGAAATAACTTTGTATGTTTTATTTAAACTAGAATCTTTAAGCAATTATAATGATTACACCACAGAGAACACAAAAACGATTTTAGTGTTCTATAAAATAATTATTAAATAGCCTGACCAGTGACCAGGAATCTGGAAAACCTCACCATGTTGCGGAAAAATCACGAAACTAAATTGAATTGTGATTAATGTCAAATCTGGGGGTCAGTCTCCAAGAATAAAATATTTGTAACATAATGACGGTAGGTTTTTTATACACTACACGGAATTTTATAATCAGGCAACCAATTTTTTATTTATAATGATATAGTAGTCTGTGGTGGTGGTTCCACCAAGTTCCAATAAGAGCATTAATATATAGGGCCGGTCAATAAAAATTTTTGTAGTGCTCAAAATACCAACCATCATTATACAATTTTTTATCTTCGAGATTTAATCTCATCAAATCCTAGCTATTCGTAGTGTTGGTGCAATAAAAAATGTGTCGCCCTCAGTGAAAGTTTTTTATGTTCCTGGTTAGGCTTTATTTCGAAAAATATAGAATCATGCTTACGCACTACAATGTTGTAAACTGAACGATCCAGTACCACTTCGGCAAGGCTGCCCCAACATGAGGCAACTTGAGGCAGATCTCAAACAATCTGTTTTGGAATTTAGCACAGCTTCCTTCAAAAATATCAGCGAGGATTCGAAAGACATCTGTTGCAATGGCGACGTCGATGCTTCCATACCTTTCCTACTCATCGGTTCAAATACTCCATTGTATGTCATATAATCGGCTACCAAAGACAAATGGCGTGGATCCACTTCGATTCCATAAACATTAAACACATTCTGTATCTCCTTGATTATGACTTTATTAGCTGCCTCTATACCATAAGTGTTTGCGATCGCGTGAATATCGTTACTGTATAGCTTGTTCAAATCCAAGCAGTCCTTGTATTTGAACATTTGAACAATGTTGATGCCTTCTGTCTTCAGATACAACACATCCTTTTCCTTATTAGTTATGGCACGTCGTATGTTTTTGATTTCGTAAATTACCGATCTCATTGCTGCGCTTCTGAGAGCTTGTGATAGATCTACTATGAGGAACGATATTGGGAAGAGAACGGTCAGTTCGCACCACAAATACTTTTTAGTGTCGTAGCTGTAGTTGGTAGCATTGCTTAAACTTTCGACGACATTCGCCATAATTTTGCTCTCTTCCATTGTGACCTCATCATCGTTCATTTCAACAACGTCATCGTCGTTCATTTCAACAACGTCATCGTCTTTCGGTTCATCATTCTGGTCCTCGTCATCAGATTTCTCCTCTTCCTCAGATTCCGGATCCTCATACTCTTGCTCCTCTGCTCTCTTTTTGCGTATTTTTACCTGAAATTTTAAAAAATACCATTTATTATTTTAAATAATTATTATTATATTATTTTTATTACTACACTATTTAACATGCAAAATTATGGTATAGAGTATACCTAAGATTCTTTTTTAGTGCCAATAATATAAAAAACTTTAAAAAATTATGATTACATATAAGATTCATTTTATTTTAATAATAAAACTTACATCTGTGTTGTCCTCATCATCATTAGGTCCTTCTTCGTCTGAACTGTCTACATCTACGTCAGCTTCAGCGGTTTTTACATTTTCTCTAACATTGTCCTCCTCCTCGTCATCAACTTCACTACCATTTCTTCTCCTTTCCTTTTTTTCCGTAGCCCACAGCACGCCTGATGTGGTCTTCGCTTGCTTTCTGATCGTCGAAAACATTTCATTAAAGAACTTCTTCTGCATATGCTTTATTATCTGAGCCGGTTTAACTATGTACTGGGCTTTGTATTGTGAATGCGGTAGGAAAGAAAATCGCATCGTCGTCTTCAATTCTCTGTGAGGATGAATGACTATTTCGCAGTTAACGTCTATTTTCTCTAGAACATCACTCACTGTAACCCTGTTCATCTTACGCCTAAGTTTTTCAGCTTTCTTATTCAAATCTGGCAAGTTCTGGTAGAAAGGTATGTCCATATTAGGTGTTTTTAGTTTCGCTGATGCTGTCATTAAAATTTCTCGGAGTCGCGGAATACCTAGAGTCACGTTCATGTCACCACGACCGGCAAAGTGAAAAGTGTTCAGTGTCATCTGAGTAGATGGTTCTCCGATCGATTGTGCTGCTAATAATCCTACTGGTTCACCAGGAGATGCCATCGACTCGAGATACTTCGCGCTCATTGTTTCTTTGAACTTTTCTTTAGTTGTGTACTCATTGCTTTCTCCTCTAGTCTTTAAATAACTTTCAATAAGACCGTCTAATCGTTCAGTGATCATTCCAAACTTGTATTCTGGCGAGGCCTTACACATAATTGGATCTGGGCAAATTTTATTTTCGTATTGCTTCTTTTCCTCCTCATCCAATGATCGCCACATTTTTTCTAGTTCCCAGTAATACGGATCCCGAGTTTCATCGGTTGGCTTTTCATTTAAATCTATGCTGTTTCTCGCTACAGCAGAAAATTGGGCAAAACCACTATGACGCACTTTATGAAATACATTGTCACCGTATTTCTTTTTCCATTTCTTTATTGCTTTCTGTGATTTGATAATGGCTTTAGAGTTGTCTTCTTCATTTAGTTGTTTAAGAACTGATTTGTCCACAACTGCTTTAGAATTTATGTCTAAGAATTTAAATTGACCCTTCTTTAAAAATTGGCATTTGAGTACATCAAGACCATCCTCTCCATAAGCGTATTGTATGACACTATTGTCTGCGTCTCTAACAGTATAATCATAAGCTACACTTAGATTTTCCAAATGTTTAATCAAACATCTCTGTAGATAACCTGATCTACTAGTTTTAACAGCAGTATCGATAAGACCTTCACGACCGGCCATACAATGGAAAAAGAATTCTTGTGGCTGAATTCCAGTCAAAAATCGCCCATCTATAAAACCTCCAGCTCGAGGAGTTATATCGTATGGTGTGAAGCTCGGCAATGATCTACCAGATATCATCAGTGGGGGTCTCTTACCCTCAAGTTCAATTTGTCCAAGTAGGCAGGAAATTTGCATAGTATTTACTGTTGAACCTTTCGCACCAGATTGTACCATTAACTGAAGATTATTGGCTGGAAACTTTTCTAGTAAACCTTCTTTCAAACAAACAGTGTTTATATTGTTTGTGTATGAGTCAAGCATGTTTTTGTATTGTCTGTCTAAGTAAGCGCGGAATTTTGGATCTTTCGTAAGCATTTCGCCAATTTTATCTTTAAGCTTAGTGTCTTCTACATCTGCAGGTAAATCTGTTGCCTTTACTGCTGCAACATTCCCTACATTTTTTACAAGGTTGATAATTTCATTTCGTTTTTCGTCCGCCTCTTCAACCACTAGGATATCTTTGACGCCAAGAGTAAAACCGATCCATTGCAAATAAAATGTAAAACCCTTAGAAAATGAACTCAATAGAGCACTAGAGCTATCGCCACCATACAATTCATACATACAATGTACTAAACCATAAGGAGTTGCTCCATAGTGAGTTTTATCTAGAACCCCACATAGCAGTTCTCCATTTTTGATCACTACCTCTGCTTCTGACATACTATCTGGACTTGTAAAAGGTGTTCCTCCTGCTTTCCATGGTCTACTATCACCAGTCTGCCATGCTTTTGAATTAATTTTAGCTTTACCAATTAAAGACAAGCAAGGTTTACCTTTGGGTACTATGTTGATAATAATTGTTGAAAGAACTTGTTTCCCTGACCATAACATCAAAGGCTTCAGAATAGTTGGTGGAAGCAATTTAATGTTGCCCTTATGATTTGCCAAAGCCTGAAATACTAGTTGGTGATAGTCTGACTTAGTGAAAAATGTTCCCCGAATCGACATTCTTACTCCAGAAATAACATGATCTTGAATCAATCCACTTAATGGTGTTCCATCTTTGGGCACAAGATATTGCTTTCTTACTGACATGATGTTGTAGGCCTCACTCCGGGCTATCTCGTTTTGTGGAAAATGAGCATTCATTTCATCACCATCAAAGTCAGCATTGTAGGATTTACAATTAGCATAATGAAGTCTAAGAGTTTTCTCCCCTTTAAGTATCCTTGCCCTGTGAGCCATCATACTAGGCTTGTGAAGTGATGGCTGCCGATTCAAAATTAAAACATCACCATTTATGAGATGCCTATGAACTGTTTTTAGGCCAGATTTGAATTCATCGGGTGTCAGTAATTTTTTGGCAAGACTTTTTCGTTTTTGGAGTGAGTCAGGTGGAATTCTTATCACTCTTCCATTTTCGATTTCTAATTTTTCAGCACCGGGATGAACATTTGGACCATTTATGACCATTTTTCTGAGTTCATCCACATTCCACTCTGTTACAGGCACTGGGTAGGTCAATTTGGTGGCAAAAACATCTGGTATACCTATTTCATCTATATCTACATTAGGGTCAGGTGTGATAACAGATCTGGCTGCAAAGTTAACCCTCTTACCCATCATATGCATTCTTATGACCCCAGTTTTTTTTTCCAGTATCTGTTTCAAGCCTGGGCTATTAACACCACCACCTTCTGAGCTCAACAACTGAATTATGCTTTTCTGGAGCTCCTGCCATATAGTATGCATTTTCTCAGGTGTAGTTTTACCCATTATACTCTCATAAGCTTGTCTATTTGTGACATCTAAGCTGTCAACAGTCTTCTCATGGCTTGAAGATGCTAGCACTTGCAAAACAACTCTGGCTTTGTATGCAAGAGATAGAATTGCCTTGTAAATATTAGACTGGGGATGTTCTACTAGCTCTCCATGCAACACATTGCATGGTCTTACTGAGGGAGGAGGCACTGGTACAGCTTGCATGAAAAATATTTCAATAGCAGGTTTGACAGTTGTATGCTTTAAAACTGGCAAAACACTGCACAGAATGTCCCCGTCCTTTTGTTCTATAGCATGACATGTACGCCTAATGTCATCCGGCATCAAAATTTTAATGCCTTTTCCACCTTCCTTAGCAAGTTCTTTGCTTTCTGCATTCATGTTATACATTATTTTATTGTCCGATGTAGTGACTTTTATTAACTTACTATTACAATAAATACAAATTCTTGAAACATTCATAGTTCTGAAATAATTGTTGATAATCTTTGATCGGAGTTTTTCGACATTCTTATTTTGAAAAGTCTCCAAAACACCATCTCTCTTTTTTAATAGTTTTTGACATTTTCTGATAACTTTATTTGGTTTTTCTGGGGATGTTTCACTTCTGTAATCTTTGATATCTCCTATGAAGCTGTCAAGATCCAGAGCTGCAGTAACATGTCCAGCATCAATTAAATCCAGTTGTAATTTCAAAAGAAACTTCATTCTATCATCCATCTGAATCTTGTGACATTTTAAACATGTTACTCGGAACAATGTATATATATTTTTGATAAATAGTGGATTTACCACTGGAAGAGGTAGCTCAATGTGGCCAAAGTGCCCGGGACAATGGAGCAATGAGTTTGAACAGGTCAAACAGAAGTCATCACGTTCTCTGGTCGGCCCCAGCGCAGGGTCGTACAGGCCTCCTACCGTCGGGTTGCCCATGGAATCAAAGGATATAGAATTTGTGATCTTTGATACGCTAAGTTTCCGTACATCTTCATCGGTAAACATAAGAAACTGTACATAGTCAGGGTCGACAGACGTCTTTCCCATTAAAGAGGATTTCAAACCTGATACGAATTCCATCTTGCAGCCTGCAAAAGAATATTTATGTTGTGAGTGTTCAAAGCGAAAATGTGATAACCTCTTCAAGTAAATAAAGTCCATTAACAAATTTATAAATAATTACTTACAACTTAATAAGTTATGTTGCTGCAGCACTTATGTTGCTGCAGCACTTATGTTGCTGCAACACTTATGCTGTAGCAAATACTATATAATTAATAAAAGAAAATATTAAATTCTCTCAATAAAAAAATCAAAACAAATCACATGTGGATTCTTCTTCTTGCGGTGGGAGTGGGTGGTCCATAGATGATAAGTACTACTACTGAAATAGATATTATAATTCATCCTGTTTGATGGTTCAAAAATGAAGGTTTGATGTAGCTCCTAGCGCCATCTGGTTAAGGTGCAGTTGCACAACATAGCTATATATATAGATATATAGCTATGTTATATATATATATATATATATATCCCGTAGATTTAGCATTATATTGAAAGCTATACAGCATAATGCTAAATCTACGGGATTTGTATGTCAGAATTTTATGTTACAAAGACCTTGTTTGTTTGTTTGACCACTGTTTATTTGTTAAGTTTCCTTAGCAAATACAC
This sequence comes from Phengaris arion, assembly GCA_963565745.1. Taxonomy (NCBI): domain Eukaryota; kingdom Metazoa; phylum Arthropoda; class Insecta; order Lepidoptera; family Lycaenidae; genus Phengaris; species Phengaris arion. Next base: position 3,571,019 of record OY751446.1, on the reverse strand, counting down.
AATACTCACAAAAATAAAACTTTTGAAATATAAAAATCCGACACAATAAAACAAAACAAAACAAAACTTAACCAAAAAGGTAAAATATTTTATTTTTACATATGAAAATAGAAAATTATTGTTTAAACACGTTATACTACTTATACTCTGTTTAGATCCAATTTAATTTAAGCGCAATCAAATACTTATAAAGCTACTTATTCAAATGTCACTTATTTTCCGTGCAATAAATAAATACACACAATGATTTGGTGGAATTTAAACATTTTGCTTACGTTTACATTAAATGGGGTCTGAACTGAGTTTACAACTTTACATTCTTAACACTTTTGAATAAATTATACTACTAATATTATAAATGTGAATGTAAGTTTGTTTGTTATTCTTTCACGCGGAAACTACTGAACGGATTTTGATGAAATTTGGTATGTAGTTTAGTCTCTGGAATAAAACATAGGCTAGTTTTTATCCCGGAAAAGTAGTGTTCCCGCGGGATACTCAATAGTATATTTACGCGGGCGGAGCCGCGGTTAATAGCTAGTATGCAATAAAATAAATTAATCCGTAAATCTTTTTGTGTTACCAGTAAATGAATCGATGATTTCTAAAACAACGTAATTAACATTTTTGCCGAAATCGACTTTAAAGCGATTTTGGATTTAGTCTATGGCCATTAATAAGTTGTGCATTAAAACAACACAATTGCTTTGCTTTTTCTGTTTAAATTGAACTACTGAAAATACCGCTTAGTGTTAAAACAACATAACTGACTAACATTTCTCTTCGGTGATTTTGAAAACAACACAAGTGCATACAATTGTGTTGTTTTTTCATTCAACCAACCCTGGCAACACAGACGAATGGCGCCGAAAGAAACGTCAGCTGTCAAGAATATTATTTTAGTTTGTCATTCGAAAGAAAGAAATGACACTGTACTTGGATTGGCTTTTGATTACATGATGAATTTGCAATTACCACAAATTCCAGTTCAGGAAACTTTTTACTTGCGACAACTAACTGTGAATGCTTTTTGAATTACAAATTTAAAAACTAATATCTCAAAATTTTATATCTACCATGAAGGTGTAGGTGGCAAAGGCCCCAATGAGGTGACCTCCTTTGTAAATGATTACATAAACACTGAAGTTCCTCCAGGTATACAGACCCTTTATGTCTTTTCAGACAACTGTGGAGGTCAAAATAGAAATCATACTTTGTTGAGATATTTTGCAGCCATGGTGGAACTTAAGAAGTTCAGTAAAATAGAACAATGTTACCCAGTCAGAGGGCATTCTTTTCTGCCTTGTGACAGAGCATTTGGGTGTGTGAAAAAGAAGTTAAAAAAGGAAGACCGGTTATATTCAATTTGGGATTTTGTTCAAATTGTCACAAAGGCATCATCCAAATTCTTTGTCCATGTGGTACAGCCAAATGATATAATTAATTTTAAAGCGTGGTGGAAGGCTTATTAGAAAAAGTCATGTCTATCAGATTGTTCTTATGGCAGAAGTGTTGAGAAAAAAGACAAGATACATTTCACAATATCTACATGTGTGAGTACATGTGTATGGGAGTACCATTTCATCCACTCAGTTGACAATATTGGAAAGTTGAAGGCAAGTGAGTTTATTGATAACCAGATCAATAACTTTTCTTTCACATTGCGTTTTTCCAAGAAAAGCTGCATTTCTTCACAATTTTTTTTTGCCTTCAGAATTGGCATATTCAGTGAAAAAACTGATAAATATAAAAAAAATTGAAGATATCAAAAAGTTAATTTCCTATGTCCCTGATACCTTTAAAGACTTCTATAAAGAAATTTTGGAGTGGCCAACCACAACAGTAGAAACTGTAGATGAAGTGGGAGATGATGCACAACTATAAAAGTAGGCATAAGCAACATTATGTTATGATTTTAAGATTAAAAAAAGTTGAATAAATATGAGTATTTGAGTTATTATTTTATGTTACAGTAGTTTCTTGGGTATCAAAACAACACAAGTAACAGATTTAATGTCAAAAGCACATAAGTGAAAAACTTTATTATTCATTTATTTATACTAAAATAAAATAAAAAGATGTATAAAAATACATTATTGAGAGCTCTATACATAGAAATATAAAATATATATACATAATTATAAATTACTCGCATTATCAAAAATTATCCAGGTTTTTGTATCTCCTGCAAATCTTATTTTTAGTTACTTATGCTGTTTTAGAAATCATTGATTCAAATAAAAATGGCATTTTACTGCTGAGAATAAAAAAAGAACCATAAGATAAACATGAGTACATCATTATGATCAATAAAGATTTAAGTTTTGTAGTAAATATTTCAATTTAATATAATTTTTGAATATACTCCAAGTTTTAACTATCTTTAATTCATAAACAATGCGACCAATGTCAAATTCCTGTAACATGTGACTACGAATTTACATAAAGAGTTGATAATATATTTAATATCGAATAAATCTTGCCAGATATAATTTCATATAAAATTATCACCAATTATTAATATATACAACGTGTTCCTTTTGATTTCCCATATTTAACTTAAGAGAAATATTCACTATATTATGAAAACATTCAATGTTTACCATTAAATCTAAATCGAATTATGAATCAATATTCGGAGCACCACATAATATCATCACCGTTATAACGGATGTCCCAATAAGAGTGCCCGATTTAAATTTGGCGCCATTTTTATTCTGAGCAAGTGGCAGCTCTGAAACTTGACAGCTGTCATCTATGACTATTCCAATTATTAAATATGGAGCGTTACACAAAAGAACAACGCGTTATCATCGTGAAAACCCATTACAAAAATGGGAAAGCTACGCTGAAACCGCTCGCAAACTTTGCGTAATTTTCGGTCGTGAAAGTGCACCAAATGTGTCAACAATTCGAAGAGTGATCAATAAATTTGAGGAAACTGGGTCGATTATTGAAGGCAAGTCTCCTGTGCGTCGGCGTACCGGTCGGTCTCTCGAAGACATAGCTGCTGTAAACGAGAGTGTCGCCGAAAACCCGGGAACATCAATTCGGCATCATTCACAACAACTCCAACTTTCGAGGAACACCACACAACGAATTCTAACGAAGGATCTTCACCTTCATCCTTACAAGATTCAGCTGAACCAGGAGATTAAACCATGCAAAGCGCCGACAATTTGTTGAATGGGTATGGGAGCAAAATGAATTGGATGCCGATTTTTCGAAAAAAATCATCTTCACCGATAAGGTTTACTTTCATTTGAACGGGTTCGTTATCAAACAAAATTGTCGAATTTGGGGCTTACAAAATCCGCACGTGATCCAGGAGAAACTAATGCATCCCCAGCGAGCCACTGTTTGGTGCGGATTCTTCGCAGGCGGCATGATTGGGCCGTACTTCTTCGAAAATGAGGCTGGAAATGCTGCAACTGTAAACGGTTTGCGTTACCACACCATGATAACAGAGTTCTTGTGGCCCCAATTGGAAGGACTGGACCTGTACAACATGTGGTTCCAACAGGATGGCGCGACCTGCCACACCGCCTATGAAACAATTCATTTATTGGAGGAAAAATTTCCGGACCGAATAATCTCCCGAAATTCCGATGTCAACTGGCCACCGAGATCTTTCGATTTAACGCCTTGCGACTTTTTCCTTTGGGGTTTTGTTAAATCTCAGGTCTATGCGAATAAACCACGAACAATTCCCGAGCTAAAGGCCGAGATCCAACGCGTCATCGGTGAGATAGAGCCTGTGAAAAAGTCATGAAAAGAGTAAGGGTCTGCCGCCAGAGCCGTGGGGGCCATATGCAGTATATTCTATTCCATACTTAACGGAACATGTGTACTTTATAACACAATAAAAAAAACTCCTCTTGCTCAAAAAAATATGTGTTTTTTCTTCAAAATAAATCGGGCACTCTTATTGGGACACCTTTACTTAATAATTTAAGATATCTATTATTATCTTTAAAACTATGCATTTTGGAACCCCATGGGAAATTAAGAATCACACCACGTATAAAGAACATTAGTTTGACAAAAGGAAGAAGAATTCCGTTTTATTTCACATCTTAAATACAAATCAATACAATAATTTTACGGCCTAACCAGAAAGATAAAAATCTGCTCTCAGCGTGCTTCATTTTTTATAGCAGGAAAACTACGAAAAGCTGGCATGTGATTGGATGAATCTCGAACTTTCTTTGTTTCATATACATACTAAAATCATGCAACAAATGTCACATTCATGCAAGACACTATACAAAAATATACTGAGGAACAAAAAATTTTATGTTAATATTTTACTACTATAAAACAAGAAATATAATGTGACCAGGAATTTATTTTAGGAGTTAACGATATATTTATTATTAAATAATCCTGCCAGATCTAATTTAATATAAAATTATCACCAATTATTATTATACAAAGTGTTTCTTTTGATTTCCCATAAGTTTCGAGTATCATATGTTTATGGTAAGTATATGTTTAAATTGTTGACGTGCCTTTAAAATACTATAAAAAATTTTAGAACCATATGAAAATATAAAATGTTTACAATAACATATCAAATCTGAATCGAAATATGTATAAATATTCGACGCACCGCATCAGCTCACCACCATTATACTTAATAATTTAAGATAGCTATTATATTATTTGCATGCATTTTAGAACCCCATGGGAAATGAAATATCATGAATTATATATGAGTTTGACAAAAGGAGGAGGATCTCCGTTTTGATTCTCTATCTAAAATACAAATCAATAAAATAAATTTAGGGCCTAACCAGGAATATAAAAAAACTTGAGCGTGTTTCATTTTTTATTGCAGGAACACTACGAAAAGTTGGCATGTGTTCAGCTTAATCTCGAAGATCTGTTATTTATTATTTTATTTTTAATTTAATTTAGTGCATGTGGCCAAGTTTTGTATATTCCCGCTCAAGCTACAAAAACAATTACTATTTATATATTTTTATTAAATACTTATAGTTTATACATAACATTAAACAATTGTAAACATTACTAAGTAGTAGCTGTAGGCCAAGCTGGTGGTGATCTCTCAAACCAGATTAAGATGTTTCTTTAAGTTTTTTTAAGGGGCATCATATATGGCAAAGATAATTTATTATCTTACGTTTAAATACAATTTCGCTTGCTGTACAGTTTGTATGAACTATCACAGATGCTGAAGATACTATATATTTTCAACTTGTTACACTTCATATAAATCTTCAGACATCTTAATATAAAATATCACATCTTATAGTATCTTCGTCATCTGAGACGCCTTTAATGCACTTAAAAATAGAATACATAATATCAATATTGGTCTAAGATCAGATATATAGAATATTATAAGATTATATTATTATTTAGAATATAGAAAATTATTATTAATAATATCCTAATCTGTTATTCATTTGCGATAAGTCTTATATTAAAGATAAAAATCAAATTAACACATTGCAAATACTCGTAGCCTGCGTATTTAATTATTACGTGCGGATAATATTAATAAATGCAATGCTAATTAGATTTTTATCTATCATATAAAACTTATCGTAAATAAATAACAAATATGGGTATAATATATTCTTTATAACGTAGCTCGTACCATACAGGGATATAGGTTAAGTCAAAGTTGATCCTTTAAAGGGATTAAGTTCACAACCTTTTTTTGTATTTTCTACAAATCCAAAGGTATTTTCAGAATAATAGCGGCATTACTAGCATTAAAAACAATAATAAAGCTCATTAGCTACATAAAACTATTTAAACAATAGAGAAGAGAGAAAAAGTTATTAATTTTTATGAAAAACTTAAAAGTAAAAAATCTCGGAAAATATTAATTTTTGAATATTGGTTTCATTGTAGACAATATTGAAAATGATGGGAAATCCAACATTTTAATGGATCGACATCGACTTAACTTGTAACTCTGTATATTAATGCTTTTCATTATTGGACCAAGGCCTCCCCCCTTGACCTCGTTCCTGCGCCATCTCCAGCCTGATTGCAGTGCATCTTGCACAACGCGACATCTCTTTCTAGGGGCGGCCACGGCGTCTTCGTCTATTCTCCCAAGCAATGCTGATTTTTCTCCCATATTCGGGATCCAATTCTTACTTTGGCTTTATTGATGCTTGTTTTAGTACCCAGAATTTCATAGATTGATTGACATCTTAAATTCATAATACTAAAAAATAAAAAGCAGTGGTTTAGTATACGAACTATTAACTAACTTTATAGTTTTATGATGATATGATTTAAAAAATTGCATCGTGCTAAAAAGAAAAATGATACCTAAATCTGACCCTAGCTCAGGGCTTCTCAAACTTATTACTGTTTAAACCCAGCCTAAACTAATATAGGTATTACCTATTAAATACTTGTAGTTTTAGTAGCTTTATACAGAATGTATGCAGAACAGTCCCGATAACTTCGTGGGCTTATTATAGGGCATGATATATATCCATTGGTACAAGTCAATGGTCATTTGCTATTAATCGATTGTTATTTTATAAATTATTTTTTTAGAATTTTGAAGCAAAAAAATATTTTTTTACATTTCTGTAATGAGAAAAGGTAGTATTATCGGAGCATAGCTTCTAAGTCAAGGTTTTAGTTAGAAATGCTACTGTGATCTCTAAATCGCCTCACGACGCCCCTGGATTAGCTTGCAACGTCCCAGGACGTCGCGACGCACAGTTTAGGAAGCCCCGTCCTAGATGATAGTTACTGCACTTGATAAAAATTAAATATGCTGCATTACCTTTTTATTTTATTTTAAATATTATGATGACTGTTCAGTCACAAATCACAAGTAAAAAGGGATATTTCTTCTTTGACACTGAAAAATTAAAAATTAAACGTTAGGAAAAGATTATGTATTTAAAAGATTATTATTTATTTAGATAATAATTTCAAAAATTAGGGCTCCGTTTGTTTTACCCAAACAAATTGCAGGCAACAGCTAACCTCTACTAGGTAACTATAATAGGCCTATTACAACTTATTAGTTGTAATAGGCCTATTAAACTTAATGTAGTTGTACTTATTAGTACTAATATAAATTGCTATAATAATAAATAATAATAAATAATTAAATAATATCGTTAGGATTAGCCCAGCAGGTGTTAACTTTCGATTCCACGAAGAAAAGTTGCACCACGATGAACCTATATGAAGCGCCTACAATTATCCGCTCGATGCTGAAAATAATAATTATTAATTATTTTTTACTCTCTGATTATTTATTTATTATTCTCTGATTATAATCAGAGAGTTATATTACACTAAAGTTAAAAGTCAGCTAAGTTTCTTGCGCCGTCAGTCAAGACAGTCAGATAAGTCCAACTGCACAAATTTTGTTAGCACAATATGTTAGAAAGAGTATTTCAATTTTATAATTTCAAATACTCAATTTTGACAGAATTTTTGCAGTAGAACATTTATATGTTAAAAAAGTAATAAATATATTGAAATCTGATAAAACATTTTTATATGTTAAACACAAAAACACAAAATAAAACAATAATGAAAAAGAATAATTTACAATTATTCTGTAAATTTTTCCTTTTCACTATAGTATTGATGAAACAGCTTTTGAATTTGAAGAATTCTTTTTATTTTTCTGTACCAAGTGAGAATAAAGAAATTTAAAGAGGTCTCAATAAAAATATCGGTATTTATTATCTAGTGTCAAACAGGTTAAGTTATTAAACAATAAAAAGCAAAAGGAAGTGGCACAGTGATGTTTGTTCGTAAACGCCTGAACAAAAGTTTATAGCAAAATCGAGAAATGAGTTACGGCGTAAGAGGTTAATAAGATTTTATTTTTAGGATTGTGACGAAATGAACAGTTCCTGAAACTTATTGAATTGACTATATGAATATATAGCTGTTCATCTTCATATATAGCGCGGAATTATGTTTAGGTATACATTTTAAGGGCAGTGGCCATAGCCAATTTAGCCATCACATTTTTATGACTATACCAAATTTTATTCATTTATATTCATTCCTATAACAATCATAATATACATAAGCCCAGTAGTTATGTTAGTATTTTTTTATAAAATATAGACCTTTTTAATGTTCACCAACAATCTCACTTTTGTGACTGTGTTTCGTAAACGATTGATTACTGCAAGGACAATATTTCTCAGCTTATATAATGTACTTTTGAAAAGCTAATAAAAAAGTATGAAATAAAACTTATTTTCAAATTCCCCTTTTAAGTTTGTCTAAAACTTTAACTTTTCTCCACTCAATCTTCATTATTTTGAAGTCGGTACCAGTCAACTTGAAAATGAGTTCTATATTAAATATTGTTTTATCAGGATGTTGTTCGGGCTGGTACCGACTTCAAAATTATGATTGAGTAGAGAAATAGTTAAAATTTTAGTCAAATTTAAAAGAGGAATCATTTAGAAAATAAGTTTTATTTCATACTTTTTTGTGCATTTTTACTTTGGAAGTCGGTTTCATTTTCCGTTTAAAAATAATAATTCTTCACTTTTTTGTGATATTTGTTAAATTATTATTAATACATTTTAAGAACGATCGGATGTATAATTAAATACGCGCCAAGCATCCATTAGCTGTATTGTAAATAAGATGATGATGATGATGATGATGATTACTGTAAGGTACATGCTTGCAGTTCTTTAAACAATTCCGAAATTTCCAAACGCGTATCATTAAAGACTGAGGAGTTCTGTTCAGTGCTTTTGGATCCAGGGTTATACCTTGGTGCAAAATTTTATTTTTTGGTAGCATATGCTTGAGTTACTTCAGAAAAATCACTATATGTGTCCTTATAAATTTCGAGGAGTTCCTCGTTTCCTCATGGATCTCATCATCAGGTTTGCACTTGAGTGACTAAAGGACCAATTTCGAGTTATACAACAACAAAATAATACCATAAACAGAGTAATGTTCAAAGATATCCGTGTTGGTGTAAAATACTATAAATAGACTGAACTGTAAATATAAAATCTAGATTGTATCTTAATTACCGATTGCAAATGATAAAAAACTTCCAACCTACCTAAGTCTTAACTGTACCCCTCATGTCATATTTTTTGGATTGTATTAAAATAGTAAACGAGCAATGCTTGGTTACTGTTGTGTTTTTTACTACTTTAATTTGACATAATATACATAAACAAAATAAAATCTAACCATTTTTCGTCGACTTACTAGTTTTAGGTTATGTTCAATACATAATATGTATTATGTTTACTTACTTTTTTCTGGTGGGCAGCCAAAAATGCATCTAAAGCTCATGGTGATTTTTTTTCTCGATTAAACAAGAAAAACAAAAAGGGCAGCAATTCTGCTTTTTAAAAAACAGCGGCCAATTTTTATGTTTTCTTTTTTATATTCTTGTATTTTAGTATGTACATTAGAGATTGGCCACACATGTAATAATATCGTCGCGTCGCTTAAGTTCTAACACTACATATATCAAAGAGGAGTAAATACTGAGGAGAGTGAAAAAACCGAATATTTTAAACGTATACTATTACAGTACTATTTGGTATTTTGTATACACCTTATAATATATTAAATTTTTAAGAATCCTTAGTTTTTTATATAAATTGGTAAATCCAATTTTTGTGACATACGTTGTATTTTAATATTCGTTCGGGCTGACTTACGTCGTTTTTTACGCAAAATTGAAATAAAATAAGTTTTTAATCGTTTATTTATTTATTAAATTGCACTCTTCTTCCTTCCTTTTCTTTCCTCATCAATATTTATCCTTAACAGTTAATACTTTACATTTAATTACACTTTTTATAGTATATAATCAAACTTATTTTGTACTGAGATCCATACTAATTAGGGAATCGAAACCAGTTTTACCCAAAACCGAAAATTCCGGTTTTGGAACTATATCAAGAACCGGTTCTCAGAATATTTAGAACCGGGTTTTGGGCTTTTTTTTAAATTTAAGAATAAATTAAGAAAACCTACCTAACCGGACTGTAACTTTGAGCGTAGAAGTAGCGAAACCGTACAAAGGTCATAAACATGGTGTTAAGGTCTTCCAGAGTTTGTCTCATCTCACGATCTCATCGGCAAATTGAAGGTGAGTCGCTATTTATATTGATGTCAAGTCCTCGCCAGTCAAGGAGTTTAAAAGCCTCCAACGCAACCAAAAACAGTTTCAGAGTCATGTCGTCTCCTTGTCTCACACCACCGATCGGTGCAATGGAATCGCCTTTGTGCTATGCTCGTGTACTCGGAAGTCGGACTGACATGGCTTTGTTGTATCAACACTTTGATGTAACAGTAGTCGATGCGGCATCTCTGAAGAGGCTGTGACGGGCCAGGCCATCGTAAACGAACGCCAAGCTAGTGGTTGATTGTACTCCTCGGTTTTCTCTATAAGCTGACGAAGCATATGTATGTGGTCTATGGTACCAAATTTACTACTATGGTACTAATGCGTGGGATTATCTAAGCATGGTAATATCTTGCGATTGATTATATTAAAAACAAATTGATATGATTATTATAAGACCAATTGCATAAAGGATAAAAATTATAGCTGTGATTATTAATTCCCTGTTTTATTTTTTACTCTATTCTATAATTTTAGACTATTTAAAAAATTCTTATATATTAACTAAAGAACCGAAATATCTGAAAAACTCGGGTTACCCAGCTTTGGAGTCAAACTGAGGCCGAAAACAAATGGTTTTTAAAATATGTCCGGTTTTCGATGTCCTAGTTAGGTACTCCACAACACTACGTAACTCCCAACGTGTGATGGAATCAACAACACGTAAGTCACGCAACAATGTTTTTTTTTTAGTTTTAAAGTTTTTCTTACCTTTCTTCTATTAATTGCCAGTAGCAAGTGGCAGTTGGGTCAACAGAATTACGTAAGTCAGTTTGGTTCTATAAAGAACTAAACAGCGGGGCTATTATTAACAGCTTTAACTTTCGTTGGTCATGGTCATCATTTTGACTTTAAAACTTTTTAAAAACACAATTTATAAAGATAAAATGTCAAAAAAGATTGCGCAAGCCTACAGGCATGTCCAACTAAATAGTCCGCCATTTTGTCCTTCAGAGAACGAATAAAACGCCCTTTTATTTTTTTATATATGGCGTCGCCTCGGCTTATCTTAAAACCATTTGCCAGTGTCAAGTAAAAAAGGCGGGAAATAGAACTTTCATTTCAATTTTCAACACTGTATTCCTATAATGTCAAGTCTAAAGTCTAGTCAAAGTCCAAATAAATAGTCAATACAGTCAATGAGTCATGTCAGTCGATTCAGTAAAGTGGTAGATGCTTTACTGAAAGTTCCTAGGGAGTTTTGGCGGGAAACACAAAATAGCACGTTTTTAGAAGTTGTACCACTTGCCCACACTTGTGCACGTTAACGAATATTTAATGGTTAATATTCTACCAATATTACACATTAAGAACCGAAATAACACACATTTATGAAAAAAATGCAAAATCCAAACGTCACCCATTGAATTCCCCGGCAAAACTCCCCGAAACGCCCTTTAGACCAATAAAATCGTGTAACGTAGTGCATTTTGACATAAGCCATGAAATGAGAAATAAAGTAGGGACCTATTGTGCTCCCGGCTTAACATTTTTAATCGACTTCCAAAATAAGGAGGCGGTTATCCTGTGTAGACTTCATTTTACTAGGTAATTAATAATCTGTGCTTTACTTTCTATAAAGTATACCTCTATGAGCCACGTCGATCGCAAATATTCTTGTCTCTTGACTTATTCTATTCAGTCCTAATAAATATTGTGGCCTGTGAGTTTACAAAACAATTCAATTATGAAATCTCATAGGTCCGAACATCGAAAAGAATCTAATAATATCAAAATTACTTCTTTTCTATAAAAATCTATATTTATTGAACTTATTTTTAAATGCGAAAATGTTTAACATATTTTAGGATAATTTATTGTTTGGCATGGTTTATAATTTTGAAGTAAAGTGACAATATTTCGTTTCCATATTACACATGATGGCCTTCTTCGAAAATTATATAAATTGTTTTAAATATGAAATTATAACATCGGCGGTGTTTTTTTATTTTATTTGAAATACTCTTTTTAAAAGTCCTTGGCTTGTGCAGTGGCTTGTGGGCTTAGAGCAGCCATTGTTAGGCGTTCCCCGCTACCAAAGGTACGAAACCACCGGTCATACCGGTTAAATAAAATTAGTTGCTGAGCGTTATTGACGTATTCGGCAAATCACAGTGAGGCGGGACGAACTGGAGCTAAAAATGCCGAATTGCTGTGTTTTTTTACTGTAAAAAGAGATCGGAAACTTCTAATAAACAAAAATACAACGTTACTTTCCATCTGTAAGTATTATTTTGTCTAAATATTAACAAATAATACAATAAATAAGCAAAAATCCAAAAAAAAAAAAACTGTGTCAATAAGGTTAGTGTTGCCACTGAATCGTACAAGATCCTAATTTAGTGTAATATTTTAAATATTAGTAGTATTTTATAAAAACTTGTATTTCATATTCGTTCTTGTTATTACTGTTTCAAAATGTAGAAACATAACTAATTAATTAGTAAACTATTTGCAATTTTGTTTTTCTGCTAGTTATTAACAAGTTATTAACAAGCCACACTGCAGAAAAATTAGGGATGTGACAGCACAAAAAATATCGATATTTATTTTATCAGTATGTTATTCTGACTATTAATTTTTTCAGATTTCCTAAGGATACATTGATTCGGGATATCTGGATTCGAGGTTGTGCAAACCATGTTTCGTGGACTAAACGTACGAGAACAATTTGCTCACAGCATTTTGAAGCTTAACTAATTTCAATTTTTCTGCAGACTAAAGGACGTCACAGACGTCAAAAATAATGTTATTTTTTATCTTCAGATGCCTGAATATTTATTTTATATTAAAGTACGTACCTAATATGAAAATGTGTAGTATCTTAGCCATCTGTGATAGTTCAAGCAAACTGTATAGCAAGCTTATCTTAACATAAAATATTATAGTATCCTCGATGTCTGTTATGCCCCTTAGAAATAATTTAATAGCTTAAAAGGTTTGTCACGCACTCATTATATTAGGTCCTTACGTACGAAATTGGCGTTTTGTTTGTCACTTTGATCTCAAATATATCTTCTTTGGATAGAAATTCCAATTTCAAATTTATACCGCTATTTACTCATGCATTTGTGTTTCGAAAACCACAATAATTCATTTGTTTTTTCCTCTTTTTTTCTTTGCGTCACTATGCTTACAAAATTGAAAACTTGAAATATCGTATGATTACGATTACGATTACGAGTTCTACCGTGGCACGAGTACTGCAGAAACGGCTCGAAGGGTTAATGATGTGTTTGGTGGCGGTGTCGCAAAAGAAAACACAGTGCGTTTTTGGTTCTAACGCTTTCGTTCTGGAAATTTAGACCTGCATAACAAGCCCCGTGGACGGCCGGAGACCAAAGTTGATAATGAAGAATTTAAGGCTATTGTGGAAGAGGATCCATCGCAAAACACGTCCGAGTTAGCTGCAGGCTGCGGTGTTAGTGATGAATTAAAAAAAGCAAATTAGGAAGGTGAAAAAGCTTGAAAGGTGGGTACCTCATGAATTGAGTGCAGCAAACCGACAAACGCGCGTTGATTGCTGCGTTACATTACTCAACCGGCACATTAATGAAGGGATTTTAAATTGAATCATTGCCTGTGATGAAAAGTGGATCCTGTACGATAATTGGAAACGCTCATCACAATGGCTGAACCCTGGCGAACCAGCCAAAGCCTGTCCCAAGCGAAAATTGACTCAAAAATAGTTACTTGTGAGCGTTTGGTGGACTAGTGCCGGTGTCGTTAACTACAGATTTCTTAAATCTGGCCAGACGATTAGGGCAGATGTCTTTTGCCAGCAACTGAAAATCATGATGAAAAAGCTAGCTGCTAAACAAGCGAGGTTGTTCATTCGCTCTAGGCCACTGCTGCTTCAGGACAACGCTAGACCACATACTGCACAACAGACGGCTACCAAATTAGAGGAGCTTCAATTGAAATGTCTAAGACATCCACCGTACTCCCGGACCTTGCTCCAACAGATTACCGTCTTCTTTCGAAATTTGGCTAACTTCTTGCAAGGGAAAAAATTCAACTCCGATGGGGCAGTCCAAAGTACCTTCAAAGATTTTATTGATTCCTGTCCGAATGGTTTTTAATAAAGGAATCAATGACCTACGAGATGGCTAAAGTGCATAGATAGCAATGGTATGTACTTTGATTAAATAAATATATAATGTTTAAAAAAAATCGAAAAGGAACATAATCCTCCTTTACAAAATGCCAAATTCATATGTAATGACCTAATAATAAAACACAGTTTTTAAGTACATGAAGAGCTACTAAAACTACAAGAGTTAAAAACATTTGCCGAATTTAAAAGTCCTACTACTATTGTAAATGTGAAAGTTTCTGAGGATGGATGGATAGATATTTATTTCTCTTTCACACAAAAACTACTGAACGGATTTCAATTAAATTAAAACGGAGGCTACTTTTTATCCCAAAAAAGTACAGTATTCCCGTGGGATACCCGATACTATATTTACGCGGGTTTAGCCGTGGGAAAAAGCTAGTTATTTCATACTTTTTAGTGCATTTTTACTTTGAAAGTCGGTTTTTATGCTCCACACACATAAAGTTTTCGAAATAGTAATTATTACATTGTGGAAAGAATGAGTTTTTGTGGTATAAAAGTGTAAAAATAATGGCAATAGAACTCCAGACACGTTGTTCATTATAGTGCCGGAAGATATCGAAATGAGGAAAGTTTGTTTGGAAGTTGAAACTCGCAAAAAGATATCCTAAATCAGCTAAAGTTGATTGTATATTTGTGAAAATCACTTCAATGTAAAAAAATCTCTATTTTATGGTACTTGTACATGCTATAAATCAAAACAACTATTTTTCTATAAAATCAATATGACTATAAAAGCCATATTAAATCACATATTGCATCTATTCAATCAATTTTTATTAAATAAAATCAATCAATTTATATAAGCAAATTCGAAAAAATCACTTAAAATTTATATTTATTTCTGTATATTTTTTTTATTCATCACATTTCGTACAATTTTGTTCACCATGGAAAGTACCCTATAATTATTCGCCGAATTCATCGATAGTGTCAAGCACTATCGTTGCTTGAATAAAAATGACATGTGTCGTACACTGACAGGCTGTTTCCTTTAGGTGTTTGTACATGTTGCGTATAGTTTATGTTTGTGTTTGACAATATTTTCGAGTGCGTGCGTAACGACGTGATTGAAAATGCATTAGTGTACTTATATTTTGTGTGCGTTCCTCGTCCCCCCAGCAGAAAGTAGCAGACTTTTTCACATAGAAACTTGCTGTCATTTCGTCTCCGTTTGGTTGGATGCTCTAAGGCTGGGACTATATGCACCGGAATCCGGAAGACCGTAGAAAATCCTGACCATTGAAAATAGAACTTTGCGTTAAAACAATAGAGTTGAAATTCAAAATGCTCAGGTGTTGTAACTCTATTGTATAAGCGCAGAGTTTTATTTTGAGTGCTATGAATTTTCAGCGTTCCGGATTCCGGAGCATATACTGCATATAGTCCCAGTCTAAGCTTGTGGGCCTTGTGGACCTTGTGGTTGATTTAGAACTGGCAACAAAGCTAAAACTTATCATCGAATGCCTGTATGTTTGTTTAGTACCTACAATAAATTTTCACGGTATTTTACGGTATTCCCTAACAAGGAAATGTTTTAAATTTCTGGCTTTTTATTTCATGTTCTTTGTTCACTTAATAGTGAAATCTATACTGATAAAAAACAATCAGTCGCGAGTCAAAATGGCGGCGCAGGATGAAGTTGACGTATGTGAAAGTTGGGAAGATATGGACGAAATTGGCGTAAGTTCAGTGTTAAATCAAATTTTCAATTCTTGTGACCTTTATACTGACATTAAATTATCTAATTACATAATTCTTTTAGTTAGACCAAAAGATTAATCTGATGTCCAGTGTGCCACCCGTTACTGCATTGAAAGGTTGCAAGGTTACGAACGTAATTGTCGAAGAAAACGCTTGCATTGGATCTCAGTGCGTGATGCCAGAACCAGCTATTCGTATATTGAAACGCCCTTCGGCGTTGTCGAGTGGCCAGCTCAATGGGGAGAACAGAGCGCGCCCTGTCAAAACATTGGAACAAAGACAAAAGGAGTACGAAGAGAAGCGTCTACGTATACTCGGCGAGGCGCGAAGCCCTGAGGACGTTATTGACGATAAGTAAGTCATTAATACTTTACCGATAATTTAAATAAAATTAATATTTGGCTTGTAAATATTCCATGAGTTCAATTTACCTACCAATAACTAACCGCGTGATACAAAGTATAAGTATTAGTAAATAACATGGTGTTCTACTTTGCAAGCTTAGAATATAATAAGCTTGCAAAATAGAGCATGCAGTAGTTTAATTCTTACTACTATTTTATATGTGAAAGTTTGTGGGGATAATATATTGATGGATGTTTGTATACTTCTTCATGTAAAAACTACATAATGGATTTTGATGAAAATTGGTATGGTAGCTGGGGTTGCCAGATTTTTGTGACATATAAAGGACTAATATTTATATAAGCCAAAAAATATGGGGTCGACAAGTTTTTGATTTTTACTGAGAATCAAGCCAGTTTTAGCATATTTTTTGATTCATTTAGGGCACTCAAGTTCCTATTTATGTGTATGGGATATTGCGAGAATTGTGTGTGAGTACTAAGTACTTTTCCTAGACAGCTCTTGTCCTGGTGGGATGTTATAAATAATACCTAAAATAAGGGAAGTCTGGCATCCCTAATGGTAGTAGTTTAAAACATAATTCTCTGGATTAAAACATAGGCTGCTTTGTATCATAGTTGAATGTGAGGGACCTGAAATTAATTAAAATATTTTCCATTGTTCCAGCTTAAGCCGGTTGCAAGATAAGCTACAAGCGAACAATCTAAATGATAATCATGGTGGCAAAAATAAAAACAATGACAATCACAATAAAAAGGAAAAGAAAGTCTTAGTGAGATTACCGCCGGAGGCTACAAGCGGGATATTCCCGTCTCCTCTCCCCCCTGGAGTGCTTGTGGTGAGGACTCCGCGGTGTCCTGACGGCACTAAGGGTTTTATGCGAAGGTAGCATTATCAAAATCTTAGGACTATTTCATTACTGTTTGTCAATCATTATTGTTATGATGTAGTTTTATATTATTTACCTAGCTGGATGAGTTATTCTGTATACAATTGTCATATTGTTATGACATAGTATTTGGTTCCTGTGAAATGTATATGTTATTGATCTGATGTATGAAGTTTTTGTCAGTATATTTCAAGAGATGTTCTCTTGAAATATTTTATCATTATTTTTGAAAGCATTTTTTTCCTACTGTGGGAAGGGTTGGATGCCCCAAAGGGAGATCTCCGACCGAGCGAGGTGGTATGCTCGTCAGCTCGAAGCCCACTTGTATGAATTTCAGATGTCGTATATATAGTGTCGATCTTTGAAAACTTCGCTAGTGTGATTCAGGATTGTGGAGCTTATTGTTCCGCCACACTACAAAACTAAAAAACTTTTTTTTATTAATATTAATAGCAGCATACTTATTTACAATTATTTTCTTAAATTCAAATGAAACAAAAACTTCTATGAGATTAAATAATTAAATAATAATTATTAATTGAGACAAGGTTTTTTGTAGAAATCTTTAGAATCAAATATACATTTTAATATTTATAACTTTTGTCTGGGAACAATTGTATAGAAGTCATAGGCTAGACAATACTTTGGTTAAGACTGGCTACAGATTCAATAAAAAAGTCTGTAAGGGCTCCATCACACCTGCGGGCTGAATCACCTAATTATTTTTGGTAAATTTGTAGTTAGGTTCCAGTGTAATTTTTACATGTATGATTTGATGTGTGTGGGAATGACAGCATGAGCTGACATTGAAAACCTTGAAACCCACCTACAAAGAAGAAGGGTCATTTTTGTATGGAGCCTGGTGGGGATCCACCACATCTATGACACATAATATGTCAAATGAAAGTGCTTCAATAATGTATAATTTTATTGTGTGATAAAAATCTTTAAACGATTGGAGAAAAAAGTTGAAAAAACGTAAAAAAACACCTTTACACTTTTACAGGTGTTTTTTTTACGTTTTTTCAACTTTTTTCTCCAATCATATTCTATAGAACCATCTGACTATATTGCTAGTAAGGAATAATTTCTCGCAAGTAATGGTATACAGGAAACTCAACATATTATCTTGAATAAGTGTATGATAAAATAATAAAATGCTAAAAATAATCTCTTCCCAATTTTTTCACATACAATTACTTTTCAGAAATTACAGGTGTTTTTTTTACACTTAACCCCCCATTAATTTATTTCCTCCATTGTTTATAAATTTTTCGTCATATAATAAAATTATACAAGCCCTTTTATTTGATATATTATGTGTCAAAGTGGTACAGTGGTGGGGATGTTTCGCCCCTTCTTCTTTATTATCTAAATTAATTATGTGAATTGGGTTTCAGGGCCACTTAGAGGTGCCTATTAGGTGTGAGGGCAGCTAACTTAGGTAGCATTTAATGCAGTTGAATGCAGGACAATTCTATGTGCCTACATATGCCAAGTATTATTACTATTTCAATTGTACATACTTGCCGTGCTCAGAACATTTAAATGACAATTACATGTTGTAATCCAGTTTTTGTATATTATAGAGATAAGCTAATGTATTTTTAGGTTAATTTTGGTTAGAAATAACTCTTAAAAATGATTCGAGTTTTAACAGTCTAACTTTTAAAACTTTTAAAAACTGTCACCAGGTATTTAACAGTTTAAAAAATCTTGACTGCTTTGAACTAGAATGTTCAGTGATAATTAAAAAAAATTTGATTCATTTATTTGTAAATAATAAAAAAAACATTATTTTGGATTGGTTTTGACCTTCAATTTGAAAATTCTGTACTTTAATTGCTGTCATACATAAAATATTAATATTATCTGATGAATCTTAATTTTAACGAGTTATGTTTTATATAATATGGTGCTTAGTCAAAATATGAAATAAGTTGCATCTGTTTTAGCCCTTATATTATATATTTTTATTTATGATTTGTTTCTTTAATTTTTGACGGTGACCAAACTATTTTATTTGAACTTTATTTTTTGACACCATTCATCTATATTTTGGTTATGGAGTGTAGAGGAAAGAACTATGTCTATACATGAAAAATGTCCGTAAATAAGCTGACATTAACAGTTCCAAAACTGGCCACAATGGCGCTAGAGTCAGAAGAGGGTATGATATGAAGTTAGCATTAAGAGATGGAGTGAAGTTATTTGAAAGATAGTTATTGGTTAGTAATTAACTCAACCTGCTAGCACCGCTCGTGGACCGTTTTTTTCAACTGCTATTTTCAGCGACAGCTGAACATTTTGCCCCCATACAGAGATATTTCTCTTGTCCTCTACATAATTTTGGTACAATTTTACTATTATTACTAAGTTGAGTAAAATTATCTGTCTTATAGTTCAGTTGCATTACGACACTAGAGAGTAAAGTCTAAATTGCGTTGTTTGCAGTGAGTCATTGGTGTGAATGTCGAAATTGCTCATTTCTTCTTTTTATGTTGGCTCCGTAGTGATTCGCCAAGGTCACAGTAAACGACTTACTTTAATGGATAAAATAAAAATAAAAAATACACAAGAGCACTGTCTCTTTCTTTGGTCTCATAACCCAGTGGGACGGATAACCGACACGACTGACGAGAGATCAGGCGCAGGTCCGACATTTTACATGCCCATCCGACGCATGGATCGTCTTTCTTGTCAGACAATTAGGTGATCAGTCTGGAAGATCAGCCAAGATTTTTTGTTGTTCCAATGCGGGTATCGAACCCACGACCTCCGAGACGAGAGACAAGCTCTAACCACTTGACCACGGACGCTGACCACTTTAATGGTTAATGCAAAGACTGCATAAGTGTCATTGGTCAATGTTGAAATTTGCACTGATGACTCACTGCAAACTTAATGCGTGGCAACGCGTTCGGCCTCTCGACCTCTCGACTAAAAATGTTAAAACATAGAAAGTTTTCGGATTTACTCATCCGAGTAACGGTGGCATTAATAAATTTTCTAAATACGGTAAATAAAATAAATACGCTAAATATAAAAACGCGGTTTTTTTTATTTCTGTGACCAGACTTGTATATTTTATTTTTAATACTAATTACCTATAGTTTACAAGAAACAAAAACTATTTATACTCTCGGTCAGTAAATTGAGTCAAAACAAAACTTTGTCTATACCAACTGACAGTTATTCTGTGTTCTACCCTCGCACCCTATAACGACATTACGTAGGACGAGCGTTGAAAATCTAGGGGTTGAAAACGGGGCTATTCCCATTAAAAGAGAGAGAGATATATAAAAAATGTAATTTTACTTTTGATATAATACTTTTGATATTGAGATACATCAGATTATTGTCAGATGGGGCAAGAATCAAGATAGTTTTATTGGATACTTATTGGACAAAGATGGCCAGCGCCATACAAAAAGTATGTGCTGCGACGGGAAATGAAAGAAAAAGAACTCTGGACTAATAAAATAGAGCTGAAATCGAACACAGAATAAACGAAGAGTCGAGTCATATGTCAATGTTATATATGACAGCTCGACATTTCAACTTTCAACTCTATTAAACAATGGCAGAGTTCTATTTTCAGTGCTCTGAATTTTCCCGGGCCCGCCGGATTCTGGTATAGTCCCAGCCTTAACCCAGAAGAAAAAGTATGCTCTTGCCCCATCTAACTTTAAAGACATTTGTAATATAAGGTAATCTGGGCTTAAACTGTGATAGATAAAAGACAATCGAAAATGTTAGCATAAATAAGGATTGTGATATAGTCTGGTTCACAAGTGCCATTTCCCTCGGTTCTTGACCACCACCACCGAAAATTATGATTTTGGGCTCATTCGATTCGGAATTGCATCTAGAACATTCTATCAGTACCCAATTTTTTTTATTCTTTAATATTAATATTTTTTTTAGTTCATGTGTCAGATTGGGGCGATGCACGCGGCAGCCGAACTACGCGTTTTTACCGTTATTTTCGCTCTAAATTAAAATTATAAAGATTGTCGGTCAGTTCCGGGAGGTAGGACTTTTTTTTAGGAAATTTTCTGCTCTTTAAGGATCTTATTTCAAATTTCGATTATCTCAAATAGTTTTTGAAATATTTCAAAAAAACCAAAGCCTTATTTTTTATTTTACTTTATTGTTTATAACTTTTGCATTTTTTTTCGGCCCCTTTTGGCAATTTGATAGAATGTTCTAGATGCCATTCCGAATCGAATGAGCCCAAAATCATAATTTTCGGTGGTGGTGGTCGAGAACCGAGGGAAATGGCACTTGTGAACCAGACTAATATAGACATAAATTTATTGCAAAACCTTTCTAACATAGTTCTGGATAGCGAGAGATAAGGTGGTAATTTTTTTTTCGTCTTCGATGTTGGACAACATGTTCATAAATAATCTAGAACCTATTTCCGTATATCTTAAAATAACGAAGATACAAGCAATTTAAATTTACAAAAAGAAAGACCGATATATCGGCCTGTGACGTCACGAGTTGTACTCGCCATTTGTCATTATAAAATGTATGGTGGTAGCAACTTGTGACGTAACAAATCGTTTTGCGAGACAGAGATGGGCAATAATTTTTAATCGCGTCGATCTAAATACCTATTTATTTTAGATTTATGTATCTTTAATCAACAATTTTAAAATTTAATTGATTAAAATGTCACATTTCACACTGGGTAATATCCCTCGTATTTGTGATCGCAATATTGTTTCGGTCCGCGCGCTGTCTCACTCTCACGCGCGATAGCTGCGTCTACGAATGCGACACCGCGCGGAAGTGGGCAGTGGGGACTCTGGTATTGAATTTCAGTAGTTGATGTTTCATAGTACGATCCACTTAGGCTACGATCCCACGAGAGATTTTGTGTGGTCGCGACAGAAAAAACTACACTGTAAATAGAACTCTGCGCTCATGCAATAGAGCTCAAAATCAAAGTGTCAAATGTCAGATTTGACAGGTGTTTACGATTTTCGCCTATACTCTCGTGGGACGTAGGCTAAATGTGGCCATTTTAGACCTGCTGATCCTAATGTGAAATTATAAGTGGCAGGCTTATGATCTGTGATCAGTTATTTCTGTTGGCATGGTGACGTGGCCAATAACCATTTTTATGTACTATGATTTGTACAAAATCTTCGTATTCTTTCATTTAAACGCCGAAAATATCCGCAATTGGTCTAGAACTCTAGAACCTTTAAAATTGGTGCTTTACAAAACTCGTAATGCCAAGTATCTAAAGTCTACGTAAATCTGTTTTAATTAAATAATTATGTGAAGCTCAATTATGTTTGTACCAAATTTTATGTAGGGTTACAAAAATTTACTGCTTATTCGTGTGATGTTATTGTTTTGTACCTTGGATAATATGTCACTGTTGAATTACCGCTTTGGGTCCATAGACGTACTGCGCATGGATTCAAGTAAAAAAAAATCTAACCGCTCTACTTTACTCAACTGTTTATTAAATTGAATCGCAACGGAGTATACGATAAAATTACAGAATCGTTTTGCCAATATATTGTATAATTTTTATGTCAATATATTGAAGACGTCTCACAGTCTTCTGTCTCATTCGCACACTCACTTTTCGGAGATTTTTAAATATTTGCTATCATTTTTTTAAATATTTTTTTCATACAAACCTCCTAATTCCAAATCGGTGCAGTCGTTTGGAAGTTTTTTTTTTTCTTATTTGTTTTGGCATGTTTGGAAGTTATGCGCGTACAGACATTTCAGTAATTTTATTTTTATTACTTACAAAGATTTCACTAATCATATTACAACGTTGTTTATAATACGATTCAATGAAAAATACGTTTTTGTGTATTAAAATAAAACGTATGTCCACCTGGTATAAATGTTATTTCTAAAAATGCATTTAATATGACCAATTATAAAGGACTTATCGTATTTTTCTAAATATAGGCCCCGTGTAAGAATATACTTTATACTGTAAAGTTGATATACGTTTTATATTAAGTTTATTATACTGGTGTGGGGAAATGTACAGGTTTTCAACTCTTACTGAGTTGCTACAAATAGTGTAACAAGTTGCTAAAATGGAAAATAAAAAATATATATTTTTTTTGAATGCCCCCCATATACAAGTTGTGTGAGAGGAGGAAATTTGGTCTAAAAGAATTTAAATTAAAGAATATAAATTTATCTCAATGAAAACAAGGCCTAACTCCTCCTCAGGCACCGGGTGTCCTGTGAATTAAATCTAGCATAGCAGATTCGAAAGAGTTGAAATTAAAACCAAAATGTTAAAATAATAACAAAAAAATTCTGCCCCACGCCAGTTGGACTTTGGTTTCTAAATCTAGTTGTATAATTTGTAAATAAATACTTATATTACATAAGTCTGTAATAAAATTCGACTTTGTGGTGCCAACTAACATTTATTGCTTGCTTGTGTTTTATTATTGTTTTTTTATTAAATAACAACAGAATATTATGACAACTTTTTTTATTTTCACAGTATAGTATGACCGGGAAAATAAAAAGCCTCGCTAAATTACGGAAAATAACGAAACAAAATAGACGTCATTAATGTAAAATCTTCGAGATTGAACCAATCACATCCCAGCTTTTCGTAGTGTTGCCGCATTATAAAAAACTAAGCCTGTGCAGTTTATAAGTTTTCATGGTCAGGCTATAAATTAAACAGCTATTTTGTGAGCGTTTCCTCAGTCTGTGTTGTCAGTAAGGTAAAGAAAACTTATAAGGTGCAATTATAAAATTATGCAGGAACATAACCTAATATGTACCTACCTACTACCCTAATACTTACCCCTACAACCTCAGGGCACCACCCTGAGGTTGTAGCGGTAAGTATTAGAATGGAAGAATTATCGACCACTGAGGCTTGAAGATTACTACAATACTATATTGCTATTAAAATATAGGGGTTGGTGTTAGAAGGGTATGAAAATTTAGGGTTGTATGTATTTTAATGCTAAATTATAAAAAAAAAATTGACAAATAAAAAAGGGGTTTTCACTTAGGGGCAATGCTTAGTAGTATGAAAAATAGTTTATAAATTATTCTCAAAGATACCGAATACCTACAAAATTTCATAAATATCGGTCAAGCCATTTCGGAGGAGTTCTGTAACAAACACTGTCACTCTATTTATTAGTAAAATAAAATATTATTATAGCTTTACCTCGATCAAGTTAGAGATTAGGTACTAAATTCATGTGGTGTGTAGCATTCTTAAAAATTGTTTATAACATAATTAACACGCATAAATATTATGCAAGGTAAGATCATAGAAACTGATTAAATATTGTTTCTTTGAACCTAAATCCGAGATATAACTCAAATTATGAATGTCATATTGCATACCATGTTGAAACTCCAGTTTATATAATTTATATTATCTTTGTGTTATTAAAGTATTTTACGCAACAAACACTAGGGACTGGTTTTTTATAATTTGCATACTTGACAGCAAATGGAGGTACAGATAGCAACGGAATTTGAATTTATCCAAATTATGTCGATCTATCCTAGCTTTGCTTTAAAATTGCCTCTCAGAAATTAAATAAGTTCAATCTAGAATTGTTAAGAACTAGAATGTTTTAAAATACTTAATTCAGTAGACACAAACATTTTTCATCTATGAAAGTTATAGTTCCTTAATAGGTACCTATTGTCCGACAGAATTACGGCCGAACTTAGAGACATTTAATGCTTACTTATGTAGCTACTTAGTACAGACTTTGACATAAAGTCCATACAGTTTCTGTCAAAATATGCACTAAGTGACTCCATAAGTAAGCATTAAATGTCTCTGAGTGCGGCCGTATGGTACTTTTAAACGTGTAGGTACTTATTTATATCTTTGATCTTTTTGAGTAAGCCTATAAAATTGTGGACTAATTAAGTATCGTGCAAATATTGTAAGGGTTTGAGACAAATTAAGTCTACACAATATGTTCAGTTGTACGTATTGTATGTAGACTTCATTTGTCTTGAACCTATTCTTTATGAGACTGCGAAATACGAACGATAATTATTGAATTTACTTAAATAACGGAGTTGCCTACTTGAAGGCCTCCGTGGCTCCGTGGGTAGCGTGTCGGCGCTCAAGCCGGAGGACACGGGTTCGAATCCCGCCATCCCGCCTGGTCATGGATGTGTATTAAATATGTTCATAATATAATGAAAATCATAAATATATGTACCTATAGTATAAAAGTATTAAATTGACTCCCCGTTGTCTGGTCCCCGTAACTCATAACTCGTAACACAAGTTCTTCGGATACTTACCACGGGGCCAGATTGACGTGGGCTGAAGCGTCCATAGATATCCTACTAATATTATAAACTAGCTGACAATAACGAACACATAAAAGAAGAATGATTTATCCATTTTGGTGCAGTCGGTTATGCGCGTACAGTCATTTCACATATAGATTATTATTATAACGGAGTGTTTTTGCTGTCTGTACATATCTTAAGATCAAGCTTTTAATACTTAGAGGTAGTGTTATATTGAACGGTGAATAGAGTAGATCCCAGAAATGTCGGGGTTCGAACAGCATCTGAGTGAGCGGGACAGAGCGGTGCTGCGGAGTATTTTTGACCCCACGGCCACCATCGGTGATGTAGTGGACGATGGTGATCATTTTGTAGAAGATGATGAAGGTAATAATAATTTTCTTAAGCTAGATAGGTAGTAGACAAGTGTAAAGGATATAATATATTAGAAATTATGTTGAAGTTACGTAGCTACGTATATTCAGATCCAATTTAATTTACACGTAAACAAAAAGAGCAATGGAACACAATATAGTGCTACCAATTTAAATGACACTTATTTACCTACCGTGCAATAAAGAAAAACTATAAATTATAATAATATATTATTGTGGTGAATTTAATATTTTTTATGGTTCCGTAATACTCAAAGAACCCTTAAAGTTTCGCTCTGTCCGCCCGTCTGTCTGTCTGTCTGTCTGTCTGTCTGTCTGTCTGTCTGTCTGTCCGTGCTTCTAGCTTCTGTAATTATGAATATAAATGTATGAAATTTGGTATAGTTATAGATCGTGCATAGATCTCGGTTTTGGCATAAAAGTGTCGAAGTAGCGAACGGTCGCGCTCCGCGTTACACGCATGCAGCAAATATTAGTTATTTTGTTAATCGCGCGGCTCATTGTCGCTGCACGTGATCATGGCGCTCGTGGCCAATGAGTTGCTGGCGTTTATCCATCATGCCATCGACCAGCTCATCCATGGTGGACGAGGTCAGCATAATGCATTTCTGCACCACCACCAGCACCAGCGAGGAGATTTGCGAAGGCAAGCATTTGCTGTACGAGACGCTCGGCCAGAGCGCGAACATGCCATCGCGACGGAGAGATGGAACCGAAATAAGGGTGCAGGACATCATCTCCCTGCTAAAGCAGACGGATCCGGATGAAGTGCTAGATTTTGTAGCGAAAAAACTGCATAAGCAGCCACCGGTGACACTGGACCACGTCGACGTCGTCAGCATACTGAAGGAAATCAAGTTCCTGAAGGAAGAACTGACCGAAGTTCGAGGTAGATTGCAGGCATCAGAGTCTACCATAAGTGATTTACGTAGTGAATCATCACAGTTAAAAAGTGTTAATTCAATATGACCTACATAATATGACCTGATGCAGCAAACGTTACTCGTCGAGGCCCGCAGGCGGTCACTTTTAGTCCGTCAGCATTATCCGACGGGTCAACGAACATCGTCGCTCCCGCCCCGCGTCCGAAAAACAGAGGGAAGAAGGAGGCCCCTTCAAAAGAGCATCCTCTTTATAAAAAGGACCGAACGTGCGATGATGACGGTTTCATCAAAGTCGACAGGAAGAAGAAGAACCTGTCGTCCGCAATCATCGCGGCACCGCACTCGGAGGATCCGAGCAGCTGTTGCGGTGTGAGACTCCCGCGACACCGCTGTATGTGTCCAGGTTGCATTGGTCTACGACGGTCGAGCAGGTCGTGGACTACATCAGGAGCAGAACTAACTTCGCCTTGAGGGTTGAGCGTTTGGAATCTCGTCATAAAGTGAACTTTAGTTCTTTTGTGGTGAGAGTTCCGACCCATCACTTACCGACCTTCGAGAAGGAGGAGTTCTGGCCGATTGGAGTCGTCTATAGAAGATTTAGAGGACGACTCCCGAACACTTCGCACCCCACGTCGCAGACAATACGTGTTTAATATTAGTGTTAGTTTATTATATATGTATAAGGTATTTGGTTCCGTGGTCTAATGGTTAGAGGTTGGCTCTCGACTCGGAGGTCGTGGGTTCGATTCCCGCATTGGAACAAAAAAATGTTGTTTCCAAGTTTGGTTAGGACAATTCAGGCTGATCACCTGATTGTCTGACAAGAAAGATGATCCATGCGTCGGATGGGCATGTAAAAAGTCGGACCTGCGCCTAATCTCTCGCCAGTCGTGTCGGTTATCCGTCCCACTGGGTTTCGAGAGTAAAAGGAGGAGAGAGTGCTCTTGTGTACTGCGCACACACTTGGGCACTATAACATAACTCCTGCGTAGCTGGCCTGGTTTCAATGAAACAGGCCACCGTCACCGAAATCGGTGTGGGGAGCTATTATAAGGTATTTATAATATGGGCCTATGCAGCCTGAAATAAACGGAATTTAATTTATTTTAATTTATAAAATAATTATTTTTTATATTAGGGGTGGCTCTCCATACATGTGAAGTGGGAATGAAAAATATTTTTTCATTCTACCCCATCGTGTGGGGTATCGTTGAATAGGTCGATATTACATATATATTAGTAGAAAGACATTAATACATGACTATTACAAAGTCGGACATTTTCGAGTAATTGGCCTCCAAAGCGGTTAGTAGGTAAGTTGGTCCCCCCTGACATTTCTTAACTATAGGACTTGTAACTTTCCATGCTGATAGATAATGCTATAAACTCTTTAAGAAAGATATTTTGAAAGAAATCGGACTTTTGAAGAAATTCAATGAAAACCTAATGCGCGTTAATAGTTACGGAACCCTCCTTAGACATGTTCTGGATCTCTTTAGACAAACGATTGTAAACGTACCTACTAAGGGAACATCGAACACAAGAAAATCTCCCTACTTGACCATAGATGGCGTTGTGTTAGTTGTTTGACCAATTATGACATTTATTTCATAGGGGGTAAGGTTAATATTTACTATCCGTACGAAAATTCTCTAACTACCCGACAAAACCACGATCACCACTCCAAAAAACACGGATGTTGGTTGTTATTTTTTATTAAAGATCAACTTTATTTCATTTATTATAAGACGTGTCATAGTGATTATACTCTCTGCTTTGTCCTCGAGATTAGCATTAAGTACTTATTTACACTAGTAGTTTCGCCTACGGTGACGCCAGTTTTGCACTAAAGTTGAGATTTATAAAAAAATAAGTGGGTAGTTTCGCTCACCTGTAAACGAATATGGCGGTTGCTTGTCATTCACAAGTACAGTGCTCCGCCAGTACGCACTATTTATCTTTTTAGGTTCGTATTTTCAGTTTTAAAGTGCAAACATGGGTAAAAGGAAACACTCAAAGGATGCTAAATACGAGTATATTACAAGAAAGTTAAAAAAACTCGAAAGAAAACTGAAACATGCCAAGAAGAAAGGACATGATTCAACATAGTCTTCTGCTTCGTCTGAACATGACGAAATGTTATCAGATTATCCTGAATTGCCGTCAGACAGAAAAGGTACGATCACCAATACTGTTACATGATAAGTCTGTACTGCGGACAGCTTTTGGGGATATCACTTTACAGACAATACGGTAGCAAAATAATCCTTCTTTTGGATATATTATATTTTTTTAAAAGTACCTGCTATAACGCTAAGTTACTTGATAAGTTGGTTTTAATTTTTACCAACAATACTGTAACAATATAAGTACGTGTATAAATTTAGATTATATATTATATAGCAATTTTTGGGATTGTTACTTATCTAAATAGCATGTCTTATCATAATTTTAAGTTATCATAATATAATAAAAATGCAACTAACAAAAGCCGTTACTGCTCACTAAACAGATGGCTCACAAATTGAAATTGATCCGGCTAATGAAGGTGAAATTGAGGATACAGAACAATCTGTACCCTCCACCAACACTGGTGCCACCGCTAATTTAGCCTGCAGCGTCGAGCCTGTTCCATCCACTAGCTCGTGCGAGTTACCTGCCCCTCAGAATGATTGCCAGGATCCTGAGATGATAGCTGTGCCTAAAGTGGATACTGCTATTCTAGAATTGTTAGGAGACGATCCATCAATCGAAAAATTGTACGGCAAGGATATAAACGCCGATCTGGCTGTGCGCACCCAACATGTAGCTACAATTGGCTTGTCAAAAGATCTTCGTAAGGACTTACAGGGAAAATATCTTCCCCCGGAAAATTCTACCCAGATCGATGCTCCTGAGCTTAATCCAGAAATTAAGGCTGCTGTAACGGATGTCATTTTAAAGAGAGATAAAGGAATTGAAAGCAAACAAAAAGTTCTGGGCTCTGCAATTTCGTGTCTCGGAGAAGCTATTACTATTTTGCTCGAGGAGCAGAATAAAAATACTGCAATCATAAAGCTACTCATGGATGCTACTCGACTGATATGCGACTGTCAAAATATTGATTCCATGACACGGCGCAATTTTATCCTATATAATTTAAAAAAGGATATGAAAGACCAGTTGACAAAAACAAAAATTGACAACTGCCTCTTTGGATCAGATCTGGCTGATACCTTAAAAACTGCAAAGTCAATTTCTTAGTCAAGCGCGGATTTAAAAATCACTCCAGCGTCTAAAACACCTGCAAGCAAAAAGCCCCAAGCGCCCGCTACACAAAGGAGTAATTTAAACTGGAAGGCTCCCCCCCAGTTCGCAGGCAAAAGATGGGGAACCAGAGGACGAAGGAACCTTCGGAAGGAAAAGGCACAGAAGTATCAGCCCGCGAGCTCCTCCAGAACGGCATATCGACAACCGACGGCCGGGAACCCAGCGCGGAATCGTCATCGGCAGTAGAATATGAGGTGAGTTACGCTGGCAGACTTACCCATTTCTATGAACAGTGGTCATCTATCACTAGTGACCACACAATACTGTCTTGGATTTCCGGTTACAAGGTACCCTTTTGTAAACCAGTTATACAAACACATCCTCCTGTACAACGTAGTTATACAGAATTAGAGAAATTGCAGTATAAACAATGTATTGACGACTTACTATCTATAGGGGCTATTACCCAGTGCCAGCCGTGTAAAAAGCAATTTTTGTCATCTTTTTTTCTTGTGCAAAAGCCAAATGGTAAATACAGATTTATACTAAATTTAAAAAATCTTAATAGGTTTATTGAAACTGAGCATTTTAAATTAGAGGATCTACGTACTGCAATAAAATTAGTTTCACATAATTCCTACATGTGCACCGTAGACCTAAAAGATGCCTATTTTTTAATAAAAATTCATGATGAGTATAAAAAATATCTCCGATTTCAATTCGATGATAATTTATTTGAATTTAACGTGTTACCATTTGGTCTCAGTACGTCACCCTTTGTGTTTACGAAAATAATGAAACCAATTGTAAAACTACTTAGATCCTGTGGCTTATGTCTACCATTTATTTGGACTATTTTTTATTAATAAACGATGACTATAAGGGATGCTTAGATAACACTATAAATCTTTTGAAATCATTAATTTTTTTAAGCTTTATAATAAATTACGAAAAGAGTAATTTATGTCCAAGTACATGTTGTAAATTTTTAGGATACATTATAGATACTGAAAGATTTCTTATTACATTACCTCCAGAAAAAATTAGTAAAATTAGAGACCAAATTATTCATTTTAAATTTTTAAAGCGATGTAAAATTAGGGACTTTGCTCGTTTGATTGGCTTACTCACATCTGCTTGCCCTGCCGTCAAATACGGTTGGTTATATACCAAAAACTTTGAAAGGTGCAAGTATTTAAATTTATTAAAAGACCCAGATAATTATGAAAGGTATATGAACATACCGGACAACTTGATATCTGATTTTGAATGGTGGACTCAAGCTGTAAATACACCAACTAATAGTATAAAATACGACGAATACGTATTAGAAATCTTTAGTGATGCTTCAACTACGGGGTGGGGTGCGGCATGCGGAGAGGAGACTGCTAGCGGTACTTGGTCAGATGAGGAGCGCTCTAAGCACATTAACTATTTGAAAATTTTAGCAGCCTTTTTTGGCTTGAAAATTTTCGCAAAAAATTTTAATAATTGTCAAATACTGATGCGGATTGACAATACCACTGCTATTTCATACGTTAACCGTATGGGTGGCGTGCAGTTCCCTCATCTTACACAAGTCACCAGAGATCTGTGGCAATGGTGTGAGCAAAAGCAAATAACAGTATTTGCTTCATACATTAGCTCAGCAGAAAATACCGTTGCGGATGCGGAATCTAGGCGTAATCACCCAGATGTCGAGTGGGAACTAGCTGACTATGCCTTCCTAAGTATAACCCATAAATTTGGCGAACCTTATATTGATATATTTGCAAGTAGAATAAATAAAAAATGCCAAAGATACATATCCTGGAACAGTGACCCTGATGCAGTCACAGTAAATGCTTTCACCGTACCCTGGTCAACATTCTTCTTTTATGCCTTTCCACCAGTTTCTATAATTCTAAAATCTTTACGAAAAATCATTAAAGATAAAGCGATAGGCATAGTAGTGGCTCCGTGGTGGCCCACACAGACGTGGTTTCCCCTTTACAATAAACTTCTGATTTCCGAGCTGTTAATTTTAAAATCAAGTAAAAATCTTATATTATCTCATTCCAGTAACCGCCACGTACACCAACGACTTACCCTGGTTGCAGGAGTGTTGTCAGGACGTCCCTGTTGAGAAGAAACGTTCCTCATTCCGCAGTGGACATAATGTTTGCATTATATTATGCATATTGTTTGCTTCTCTCTCACAAAACTCTATTAAACAATACGATTCTTGCTTAAAGAAGTGGTTCCAATTTTGTGTACAAAATAATTTAAACTTTTGTCAGACATCAATTTCAAATATTTTAAACTTTCTTACAGAACTTTATAATAATGGAGCCCAATATGGTACACTTAATAGCTGTAGATCCGCATTATCTCTAATAATCGATTCCAAAATTAGTAGCAATGACAAATTAAAAAGATTTTTTAAGGGAGTTTTTAGATTGCGACCGCCCCAGCCAAAATACAATTTGACTTGGGATACCTCCCTAGTTCTAAATCATATTGGTGATTTGTACCCCAATGAGTCATTGGACTTGGAGACAATTTCCAAAAAACTTATAACGTTGCCGTCACTTGTAACCGGGCATAGGATGCAAACGATATCAATTATAAATATAAAAAATATAGAGTGGTTTCCCGACAGAATTATTATAAAAATTCTCGATCTTATAAAGACGTCTCGGCTTAACTCAACACAGCCAGCTCTTATACTGCCATATTTTCAGGATAAACCTGAAATATGTGTAGCCAATACTTTAAAACAATTTTTAAAATTAACGGAACTTTTACGAAATAATCATTCCTTTCTTTTTGTCAGTTTAAGAAAGCCACACCACAAAGTAACGTCACAAACGTTAAGCCGTTGGGTGAAAAACACACTCGAAGTATGTGGTATAGATTTCTCTACTTTTACCGCTCTCAGTATGAGGCACGCTAGCACCTCGAAAGCAAATAGACTAGGTGTAAACCTAGACTTAATTAGGAAGACAGCAGGATGGAGCGCTAGCTCAAAGACCTTTATCAAATTTTATAATTAAGATATTGTAAATGATTTTGATCACGGAGTTTTTGCTAATACAATAATGTCAGGACAATAAATAAATAAGCTAATATTTATTTAGAACTTGTTTTTAGTTTATTGTTGTATCAATAAACAGTTAAAATTATAATTTAAAAGATAATGTAAAATATATCTTTTATAAAATATATCAAATATAACATCATATTGTATTTTGTTAAATAAAAATGATTTTTCACAGCAGATATGGTCTCTCAATGTCTACTAGTGTAAATAAGTACTTAATGCTAATCTCGAGGACAAAGCAGAGAGTATAATTAATGATTAAACGAACTTACCTGTACGTGAAGTTCTATCATAATTATACGAGCTGCTTTGTCCGAAGAGATTAGCACCCCACCCATCCCAGGAACCCAGCTGTGAAAAATCGGCGCTCTGAACTAAATGACAAGCAACCGCCATATTCGTTTACAGGTGAGCGAAACTACCCACTTATTTTTTTATAAATCTCAACTTTAGTGCAAAACTGGCGTCACCGTAGGCGAAACTACTAGTGTAAATAAGTACTTAATGCTAATCTCTTCGGACAAAGCAGCTCGTATAATTATGATAGAACTTCACGTACAGGTAAGTTCGTTTAATCATTAATTATTTCAACAAAACAGCGACATTTATGGTCAAATAGGGATGTTGCCCTTTCAATTTACCTCTGCATAACTCATGATCGCCTGGTAGGTAGCCACTTGTCGTACCTACGCCGAATTTTTGGACATTAGACGATTTTTTAATATGCAACAAAAAACAAAACAAAAGTTCATGTACTTAATCGTAATAACACATAAAAACAGAATACAGCGATACAAATAGGAAATACAATCTCGAGATCTCGGCCTTTTTAGCGAGATTCATCTCGACTCCAAAATGGGCGAGATCTCGCGAGTTTAACGAGATTGCATTCGAGCACAAAAACTTCTCATTCAAAGCGCGGCAGCGCGCGAACTAACAAAATAATAAAATAAATAAAAGTATCTAGATTTTACCTATCCTATAGGATAGTAAAGGTAAGTAAATATTACATTTTCTAGTTATAGCTGTCTTGCTTTATTATAAGAGCGTCCATAACCTAGTGAATAGCCCCTTGAGTCACCAAGTAATCGTTCAGGTTCGATGCCGGGAGTCTTTCTCAATAACCGTATATTCAAAATAGCATATTTAATTTAAGTATCGTGCATGTAGACAGCACGGAGGCACACAAGGAAGCAGCTACACTCTGCCGTGAGGGGGTTCGCCTGGCCGAGGCTGGAGACTTGGACAGCGCTCTGCAGGCTATGAACAGGGCAGCAGAGATCTCTCCACAACGCGCGGCGGGGTACAACGACCGGGCACAGCTGCTGAGGCTAATGAAGAGAGATGATGGTAAAAAAATTTATAAACTATTAATTAATTATTTGACATTATTATTAAATATTTTTATCTATTTTTATTTTATTTATTTGAATTATTATATATATATGACTAATTTAATGAAATGATATTACTTCTATATTTTGATTTATTGATGGTGAATCTAATTTAACTTATCAAATAACATATTTTATTTAACTATTTCCTTTTCTTTTGTTTATATCCAGATCGATAGGAAAGTAAAGTATGAATGTAATAAAGAATATGAGAAATGATTTAAAGTGTGCAATATTATGCCGACCGATAAAAAAGTGGAGTACTTAATAGGCTTACAGTATTACTATAGTAATGAATATAAAGTGGTAGTAGATAGTAAATATAATACTGGAAGAGTAAAAGAGAAAAGATTAAACCTAAATAAACTTCTATGGAGAGAGAACGAATAAAAACTTAGTACCTACCTAAAATATTTAATAAATTAGATATATTAAGACATACAGAAAAAATGTCAACAAGAATAATAAAGAAAAAGTTAAGGGCTGGATTGTTAATTAATATTTTTGTTTTATTGTTTCGTAAACTGTACATTTCTTTGATGTTAATAAATTTTGTTTTGCTTTATATTATTTTTTCTTTTGTTATAAAAAACTCAACTACTTATAATACATATTATGTTACAAATATTATATTAGATGAGCGCATCTCGCCGTCAAACACTCGTTTGGCGAGATACAACTTGAATTGTTTCTTAATAAATGAATAAACAAATAAATTAAAAAAATGCGTGAACTATATTTCTCGCCTTAAATATTAAATTATTAATTGGCATGCATTATATTATATTTTTTCTTTAATTACTGATTTATTTTGTTTTTATTTTTTTATGCTATTTTAACTTATTGTATTTTGTCAATTAACTAACAATAATTTTAAGTTTATTCTTTGTTACGCCAAACGGTACCACCAAGATACAGGCTCTGCCTAGTTTGTATCAAAAGATGTCGCACTCGGTGAGCTAACTCGCTATTGTTTCATAATCGACAATCGACGCATATCGTGTCCACCTTCTGAAAACTGTCGTTTCAACAAAACTAAATCACACTGCAACTAATATGTACTATTATCCATGCTTTATTAAATTCCAAAAACCTGGATCCCTTAAGAACTATAAGACCTTCCGCGTAAATAATGGAGTACATCATCACTATTCAGTACAAATGTCAAGTTGACCAGTGACGTCGTGCTCATATTAACCAATTAATGTAAGCAATTTTGATATTTGTACAAACGAATGATGATTCACTGCATTCTTAACGTGATTCGACTATAAGTTAATTTACCTAGGTCCTAGAACTTTTTCAGATGCCATAAAAGATCTAGATCGCGTGTTGGACCTAACAAATGGTAAACAGACGAAATCCCGCGCGCTCGCTCTATGCCAGCGCGGCGTGCTCCTGCGAGCCAGGGGTAGTGACGAAGGCGCGCGTGCGGCGTTCACCGAGGCTGCTAAACTTGGGAGTGGATTTGCCAAGAAACAGGTGAGAAATGCTGATGATTGGGATAATTTTTATTGTGGCAACGTGCAGGATCACCTGATAAAAAGTTGGTGCGTAAGTAGAATCATGGGCATAAAAGTCTCTCTGTTGCAACACGAACTGACACACGCAAGAATAGTGGAATGAAAAGTGCGTAGTCTACCTCTGGATATCCTCCTACGTATAAATGTGAAAGTTTGTGACGATGGATGGATGGATGTTACACTTTCATGCAAACACTATAGAACGGATTTTCAAGAAATTTGGTATGGTAGTAGTTTAGTCTCTGGATTAAAACATAGGCTACATTATTCAAGATAAAGTAAAGTATTCCCGTGGGATACTCGATACTATATTTACGCGCCCTGAGCCGCGGAAAAATATAGTACTATAACTGCCATCCACTTGGAGCTATGCGTATTGAAATAATATATTTTTTCGTTACAGGTGGTAGAGCTGAATCCTTACGCAGCGCTGTGTAACCAGATGCTTAGTCAGGTGCTTCGGGGAGAGAGCGATATTAAAATTTAGTTGCTGTAGCGTTTTGTTTCATTATATTAAGTATGTTTTGTATTTTGTAATACTTTACCTAACTTTTAACACGTAGTAAGGGCTTAGGTTATTATAAACCGTTTAATATTGAAAGCTACGAAGGAATTTATTTTTATAACCAACTTATCTTCTATTTTAGGGAAAGACCATTGTAAGAATTACAAATCCAACCTTGATCTATCCAATGCACGACATTTGTGGTACAGAATTTGTACAAATAATTGTACGTAGCACCAGGCGAACGGGAGTTATAGAGAGGCGAATTAAGAAGAAATCCCCTACTTGACAATAGATAGCAGTGTGTTATTTGTTTCAGCAAATATTACATTTATTTTAAACTAGCTTTTGCCCGCGGTTTCGCTCGCGTAAATACAGTACATTTCCATGGGAAGATTGTACTTCTTCGTGATAAAACTTAACGTAGCGTAATAAAGTTCAATTTGATCTTTAAAATGTAGCGCCGCGTGAACTGACTGTTCCTGCATAATAAATCTGTAATATCTTCTAAAATATTAATTTAAATTACATGCCGTAAAGGGCCATATTGATTTATATTAAATGCACGATGTATTTAAAGTACTTGATTGGATAAGGATCAATGCTGTATTGCTTAAAATCGCTTCGTAAATAAGCCATTATTTCTCGTAAAAGTAAAGGATAAAAAATGGTTATTGTGGGATAACCCTAAGAGATACCTACCATCGTGGACTTTTTTGTAGACATTTTTAAGGTGTAAAATACTGTAGTACATTATTTTGATTTATCTCGTAGGATTAAGCCAGCGTTTGCAATGTAAGCGCAAAAATGTGTTGATTTACGACATTATAAGAAACCTCTAAAATTATCAATGTTTCTCTACTATATTATAAATGTTACATACATATAAACCTTTCTCTTGAATCACTATCTATGTATTAAAAAAACCCGCATCAAAATCCGTTGCATAGTTTTAAAGATCTAAGTATACATAGGGACAGACAGAAAAATATTGTTTTATACTATGTAGTGAAGAAATAAGGTTATAAATGTGCTTTCCGTGAAAAAATTCTCCAAATACCCTACAAAACCACAATCGCCATTCCAAAAAAAACACGAATGTTTTCATTTAAAGGTCAACCTTATTTCGTTTATTATAAGAGTTATAATAATTATTCCAACAAAACAGCGTCATGCCAATAGCTAACATCTATATTCAGTAGGGGTTTTCCTTTCAATTTATCATTTCATAAGTCATATTCGCCTGTATACGCCTGCATAAAATATATTGTAAGTGTAATGCGGGATTTACACGGGTGACTTACCTTAGCCGTCTAAATGACAAATTATTCGTTTGCGACGTCGCCGAACCGGCTGGTTTCACGGTACCAATGTTCTGGCATCGTTTTCATGTCTTTTGAAATGTTTAAAGACTCATTATGGTATATGAGCGACAAAACTATGGCTGCGAATTCTGTGAGAAGCATTTTCTGTGAGAAGTTTTACCACAAAATGTGTACGAAATTCACTCGATAGTATGTCTAGACTATTGAAGGCTCTAATCTTAGATGGAGTGGATATTATCCTGCCCTACATGTTTGTTGCTTTTCACATAAAACTAAACTTAAAAACGTTAAAGCAAACGAGGGTATTTAATGGGATAAAAAAGAACTAGGCACAATAAGTCTAACGGAATTAGAAATTTTTATTGAGTACAGTTCACAAATACTTTCGAGAAATGCACACTCGAACTCGATCGAGTTCCCAGCACAACACGCCAAAATCACAAAATGACAAATGTTACAATCGAAAATGACAAATTTGATGCTACAATTCGAAATACTGTTCGCTACAATATCATTAATAGAAGTCTCGCTAGATTAAGTACGGAATACTACGGAAATTCTGTACTAAATCTTACATTAAAAATTGGTTAAATTCCAAAAAGTTTTACCACGTAATTAGTGGGTCAGACGACGGAACTGCCAACAGATGAGCACTTAAAAAACGGGGAAAAGAGTGTTGTGGTCAAAAGCTTAGTTGAGACATAAAAAAAACACTCTAAAATAAAAATAAAAAACTCCAGAAATATTAACTACAAATAAAAATGTAGTTATTTATTCAAATCTTTTTTGGCACGGGTTCTTTTATTTTGGGGCCATAAAATGCAAAACTCTTAATTATTATCACAGATAGATATAATATAGGCAAAGAGTTAAAATTGTAACTAAGATTTGAACAAGTCTTGACGCAAACTAGGTACTTTAATTCAAGTCCAGTGCTAAACGAAGACTTCATAATTACTTTCAAGAAGTCGACTCGAAGTCGCTTTGTAATTAATTTAGATGCAGTTTGGAAGTCATGTTAGGTGGTTAGGCTTAACTTGGTTTAGTGTATTTAATAAAATCATTTGGGGCCTGGTTCACAATCTACTGATACGTGTTAGATAGCTTATTTGCATGTTTTGTCTCTGTCGCTCGATATAAAGTAAGCAGCGACAAAAGTTCCACGTAAGCTATCTCGACACTTATTAGAAGATTGTGACACAGGGGCAAAATAATTTAAATCATAACTACAGATATTGGTATGTGAAAAAATTGTAAAAAACAAAATATAAATAGAAGAAAAAATGATAGACGTGTATGTAAGTAATAAGGGAGTTAGGTTGGGGTTCCGTCGTCTATAAAAATGTATATTAATAACACTTAGGAAAATAATGTGCAACAATAAATGTATCAAAGTGAATTAAAATACATATTATTAGCGGTCGAGTTACAACAGAATGAACACTGGATTCAGGAAGCTTGTTTGAATAATAAAATATTTTCCAAAAATTGTCAGACCCCTAATAGTATGCGGGTCATGGACACTAGAGGAGAGAAACACCATTACTCTAAAGGTAAGACCGCACAAAGCGGCATCGGAGCGACACGACGTGTATTACCTACTCCCTACTAATAATACCGCAATGGAGTGCCGCGCCGCGTAGTTCCGCTGCCGCCGCTGCTTACCTTAAGGGATACAACTCAAAACGTGTCCGACAAAAGTAATTAAATAACAGTTCCAAAACTGACAAGAATGGCTCTAGAGTCCGAAGTGTGTATGATATTATGAAGCTACTAATTTGCCAAAAAAAGATGGAATGAAGTTAGGAGTGAACTGAGTTAAGTTTATATAGTTAAAATTTTTAGGCGAATTTAGTTAATTTTAGTAGGTAGTTCATAATTCAGAAAATCACGAAAATTACTCTGAGTAATAATGCCCTTATTTAACCTTTTTGACGGACATATCTTCATGTAGGTATAGAGATGGTGCTCCTTTCCATAGTCTCGATGATGAGGGGACATAAATGGAAAAGAGACGAAATACAATTCATAATAAGGAAAAATATTTACATTTTGGCACAGGCGTCGTCCGATCGCGACACCGTATTATGTAAAAACTTTATAAATATCATTCAAAGAGTATACTAAAAGTTATTCTACGGGCTTATTCTAGAAGGTGACTTTAGGCCTATATTTCAAAAAGATACTAAAATTTAACGTGCTATCGAAATGTCATAAAATAGTGGCTGTAAACATGCAGTGTCAACTGTTTAAAAAAAACAATTATTTAAATTTTCGAACGTCTTCTACGCAGTTGAATATTGTAGGGTAAAAAATTTGTTGTTGGCCCCCAAACAGCCCATGTTTGCTTCCACTTATAATATGAAATACGGGTTGCCTATTCGTTTAATTTATCCTTTTACACTCCTTAATACTTAATTATGTTTTTTCTTTTTATTTGTGTGTAAATGAAGAGTGGCCAATACAGAGTATGTAGTCTAAATTTTTGGGGCCAATAATTGGGGGGTGTCAACAACAGGTAATTTTCCCCTAAGTCACATAAGTAATTTGTATAATAAATTCAGATATTTGTTATTATTTTTGTAAATATGATATAACATAAAACGAAAATGTTACATTACATAATATTTAATATACAAATAATAATTATTAAATTATATTTTCCATTTCCAACACGCTGTAAACAATTTTAATTATATTAAATAAACATTCTCTTCAAAACACTTAATATAAATCAACTTCAAAACGGTTATGGTGATTTTAAATTATAGTGTCATTGATTATGGCAACATTTATATTAAATATAGATATTTAACAATTGAATAAATAATAATAAAAAATAACTTATTCAAATCATATAATATTTTTCATGGATTAGATTTAAAAATAAAATGTTTGTTATGGACTGGGATATTGGCACTTTCTAACAAAATTTTTTAATTTTTTATTTAAATGGAGTTACACTTTCTATGAGTTTCTAATGATTACATTATTTATATATACAAGAGAGATCTTAGATAAAATGGCGATTTTATTAATTAATTAATCTAAGCGCAATTTCAGAGGCACGGAATCTGCAAATTTACTTAGACAAAGTAAATTTATTTTTTACGACTGGCAACTCTAGGCGATCTTTGATAAAATTATATATGAATTTTATCAAAGAGCCCTTTAAAGTCTGTATTAAACCAATAAGTAGTTTAATATGATAATTGTGGTACGATCGACCAAACTTTAAACTTTATACCTTGAATATACCTTATTATACCTATATACCGTACCGTACGCATGACAAAATAAGTCATGTCTTACAGCTCCGAAATCTTTCTAAGTATATTATATTTTGGTACGGTTAGCGGAGTCTCTAGATTTGCAAATTCCGTTGAACACTCGCCCTCTGAAATCAGCCTACAGCTAGCAGATGTGAAATAAAAGGCTTTAAGCTAGCAACACTAAGTGGCCAGTTGCAAAGTACTATCTATCTTTAGATACAACTATAGAATTGGTGTTTAGATACAGTGAAACTTACCAACAATACAGAAGGTAGATTAAGAATTTACATCTTTAACTTGAAAGTAAACTTATAGTAAAATTATTAAATACAATTTTTAGTTTTGAAAATTAACTATCAACTCTGTTACTTGAACAGCATACACAGTCCTGCAAGTAGGAAGCAACACACATTAATGTAACAATTTAGGTATATTTACCCCGTTAAATCTTTTCACAAATTACACGTTATTTCTGTTATTATAATATATTTGTAGTTTAGCATTCTTCTATGACATGTCACCTTGCATGTCACTTGTCACATCGAGACAGAAAAAAGCAGTACTGTAAATAAAACTATGCGCTAATACAATAGAACTGAAAATCGTTGTTAAATCTGACATTTTCGAGTTGTTAAATCTGACACTTGAAACTTCGATTTTAAGCTCTATTGTAAGAGCGCAGTTTTATTTACACTGCTGTTTTTTTTCTGTCGCGATCACTAAAAGACTCTCGAGGGACCTTAGCCTTACTCCTCTTAAAATATGATACAATATTGTGTCCGTCCTACAAATCGGACCGTGTATCGCCTTCATAACAATTGCGTCAAGACGTCAACTACACTACGTTAGTAAGTTTAAGCTCAAATTTGGTCTGAGAAGCTATTTCTGCACCGTGATCTACACTAATGTTGATTGAAATCGAGTATTCGATAGTTAGGAACTTAGATAGTAAAAGAGTAGATATTAGAATAATGAGTTTATATAAATAAGCTACAAGAGGGGGCTAATTTACTTACTTTTATTTAATGAGCAGAATTATTTGTAAATTTTATATATTACGAGTAATTTGGAATAAATTTCACCTGAATATTCGTGCTACTTCAAGGACCACTTTTGGGTCAGTTTAATTTTAATAATTAAGTTCTTGAATACTATTAGAATAGCATATCGCAAAACAAGCCAAGACGTAGAGGTATATAAGCAAAGAAAGTAGGCTTAATCGATGAAGGTAGTTCATTTTCTACCCCCTCTCACTAGGTGTTCATACTGGTTCATTTTCAACACCAAAAAATATTAAATTAGCCTCATATCTCTTGTTATTTAATTGATATGTAGGATCATTGTCAGTCCTGTCGAGTACTTGAAAGAAAATAGTGGCTCAACAAATAAATCCGTATTCTACCAAATAAGAAAAAACATTCTTTTAAGCTCGATTTCACCCACCCAGTCAAAATCATAAAAAAATCAGTGGTAATGAACCAGTACGACTTTACTAACTGATTTACCATAAGAAGCAAAATTTACCCTATTTGGGCATATCACCTGAACTGCAAGTACTAATTGAAGCTCGCAAATTACACATACGGGAAAATAAACATCTATGTAATTTATTACAATTTAGAATTAAGTGCTTTCCTCATTTTATAATTCACAATTTATACTAGCAAACACGATTTTATTTATATCATTATTTTAGTACAATAAATTTAGTAAGGCTATTTTATTACATACAGCCGATTACGCGGTGAGATTAGACGACTTAAAAAATTATATCTAGTAACACTTATATAAAATATAGACAAAATAACAATAACAAATACATCTAGAGGCGTACTAAGCGAACCATCGTCTAAAAATACCGCTGTGAACACACACAACAGGCAAACGAACATACGACTCAAGCGAATAGAGATCGACAGAAAATACAAATTATCTGTATATAGAGAAAAGTGTAATCTGTGAGAAAATTGTTGTCTTTTGATAAACGATGTTCAACTTTGACAAAAAGCTGTTTTTTAAACCTGTTTTACTTTTTTAAACAATTTATAGACTTTTTGAAAAGATTCACTTTAGCAATTGCTACCTATATGATAGAGTATATATAGTACAAAACATACGATCTGTCGACACTATTCGATTCGCCAAAAAATAAATAAACAGCACTATCACATTATAAACATCTAAAATTTAAACAAGAGATTATAAAATTTTATGGATTAATACTGAGATTAAACAATTTAAAACGAGTAAAATATGAACATAAATGACAAACATTAAAGTTATTGAGATTATTAAGCGCCATCCACACGACACGACGAACATTACTCTAATTACAGTTACATTGATATGTGAATGAAAAAGAACGAAACGTCCACACAACTAATTAATTATAAGCTCCAAGATTGCCAATAGTTAAATAAATTCAACTGTAGCCATTTTCAAAATATTCCCCAGATACGAAAAAAATGTTGCGACTGGTAGCCCCAGTTGATTAAGATACAAGTGATTATATTCATTAGTTGTGTGAACATAAAGATTACATATAAGTGGCCCCTAGTTCACGATACACCGAGACATGAGAAAACATTCACATCAAAATAACATCCATTAAAGATACAAAATCGAGAACAGACGGTAAAAAAGATGTAGTTGAAGTGGCCAACCCATTTTTATATTGACGATTATGTTGAAGTTGGTAACATAAAGAGTCATTAGAAGTACTACTGTTTTCAATGGGAAATACAATCATTCAGATTATAATAACGTATAATAATGTTAAACAACCTTAATGTTAGACCACTGCTGTTCTCGTATACAATATATAGCAAATACTAGTACGACATAGAGAGCAATATTACAACATGAATACAATTATTGCTTTGATGTAATTCGTTAAGATGACAATTTATTGCGAAAACCAAATACAACCATGTCATGTCGCATTGGATGGACAAATTAAATACTAAAATAATACTCAGTCGACACACGACAATGAAATGAGCAACTCCAAAATCCTTCGAACTCTCCAAGATCCTTTTAGAACGAAACAAGATCCAGAATGAATGAGACAGCTGTACGCACACGTACGAGTGACAGAGACAGTGATAGATGGAGTAAGACGCTTGCAGCGTGGAAGCAAATTCATTGGCTTTTACCTGAAATTTAAAATCATACTTTTGTTAAATAT
Source organism: Phengaris arion (assembly GCA_963565745.1). NCBI lineage: Eukaryota > Metazoa > Arthropoda > Insecta > Lepidoptera > Lycaenidae > Phengaris > Phengaris arion. The sequence continues at coordinate 3,526,685 of OY751446.1, read as the reverse complement.
TTAACATAATTCTAATTTAATTTCTGTCTTATATAATTAAATACTATTTTTGACACAATCCTATGAAATCAGATTTTTTTATCATTAAAATTTCAACCTCATATACATGTCACTATTTTGTATAAGCACTTTTATGTTTTCGAAAAGAAGGCTGAGGTGTACTCTATAATATATATAGCTATTGTCTATGGAACTCTGTGTTGATATATGCTCACCTGCGCGCTCACACGTGCTGCACGTACTCGGGGTTGAGGAAGGAGAATCCCATGAACTCGGTCTGGTCGAGGTTCATCATGAACAGCTTGTCGGTCGGCGTCAGCTCCGTCTTCTCTTGGGTGAACTGCTTGTCGAAGTTGGACACGTCCTTGCGGTGTTTCTGGAAGGTAGAGAATTTAGTACTCAGTCACCAAGATAACAAGTACTATCAGGGATTTTAAATCATAAGCAAGTTGACACATAGTGAGTAAGAGTGACCACAAAGTGAAGAAATTGATAAAGGCGGGCCGCTTGTAAGATAATTTTACTTAGGTAATAGTACCTAAGTAAAATTATCTTATAAGTGTTATTAAAATTTAAAAAATAAATATGTGTGGCACTCGGGGACTGCTGCGGTAAAGCTATTGCATAGTAAGTCTACACGCATACTTCTAGTCGCACGCACACAAACACCGTGCCGAAGTCTGCCGAACTGAAACGACGTTAGACGATGCACGGCTTTCAACGCCGCACCGCTGTGCCGGTCGGAGTGGGGGGTGTTAAGTTTATTTTCGTTACGGAATTTCTTGATGCGGTCGCCGCGCTCAAAGCCCGCGATAAAAGCTATGCAATAGCTTAAAAATAATTTAATTATAATAAATAATTTTTCATTTTTCATTGCTCCTTTGTAATCTGCATTAATTAAAATGAAGAAAAAATGAGAGGAAAATAAAAACTAATACAAAAACAAAAGCTTTAAAGTACTTAAAACCTAAATTAAGTATTTTGTAGTTTTTGTTGTGACGAGTAACGTTGGCACACGGGCCGCACGTTGCCGTCTGCCAACCACTGGTTTAACCGAGTTTTATCGTTAAGTGTGTAACGGGCATTAGGTGTCGAATGTGACTATCATCATAATGCGGATCGTATACTTGTTTTGTCAGTTATCACCGACTGTTGTAGAAAAAAACTCACAATCTTGGGCTTGAATGGTGGCTGCACGTCGCGCTGCTCGACGCGCGTCCAGTCGATGCGGCGGAAGAAGGCGTGCGTGCGGACATCCTCTTCTCCTCGAGGCCCGCAGCCGAGACGCTTGAGGGGATTCTTCTGAAGGAAGGACTTGCAGGCGTCCTTTGCCTCCTAGAACGGTTTCCGTCAAATCTTCATTAGGTTGTTAGACAGAGAAGTGTTTCACTGAAAACTGGAAGACTAAAACTAAATTGAATAAATTCTTATTCGTATACCTGCTTCAAAAAAAAAAAAGCCAATTTTAAAACCCAATCCCAATTAATTGTGTCATGAATTCGACATTTTTACTAATATTACGAAGTGGAAAGATTTATTTGTTTGTTTGAATTGAATAGGCTCCGAAACTACTGGACCGATTTTTATGAAAGTCACAGATATAGAGTAGACCACGGGGATGTAGTGGGTCCTGACCTTGTCCTGTCAAAATGTATGGTTTCCGCAGGATTTCCTTTTGCACGCATGAAGTCGCGGGCAACATCAAGTATTATCTATAAAATAAAGTTCAAGTTGAAAACGAACCTTGCTCAGCGTCTTCGGATACGACACGCTGTTATCAGTGATAGCCGCGAACAATTCCTCTTCATCCTCACCGTCAAAAGGCGGCTGTCCCACCAGCATCTCGTAGAGCAGCACCCCATAGGCCCACCAGTCGACCGACTTCCCGTACGGCTGGTATAAGATGATCTCCGGGGCGATGTAGTCGGGGGTACCACAGAAGGTCTTGGTAGTTTTGTCACCGTTAATACCCTCCTTGCACATGCCGAAGTCGGCGATTTTGATGTGGCCGTCTTGGTCCAAGAGAACGTTGTCAAGCTTCAGATCACGGTATATTATGCCGCGAGAGTGTAAAAAGAATAGCCCGATGGCTATTTCTGAAGCGTAGAACCTGTTATAGAAAAAAACTTCTTAGAAGGTTCAATTTAAATGTATTTTATTGTTGATGAAGAAATCAAAGCACCACGACGTAACTTACTTTAAACTCACGACATTAACTATAATTTATAACAATTTTCAGACCTACTTATTAAATATGCAACATGAGAAGGCAGGTGAGTAACATTATATTATTATGTGCAATAATTTTGTTTGTTGGTAACTGGTTGTCATGTATTCGTTGTATTACTTACAAATTAATAATTGTCCCTTCATATGAATCGACTGTCCCAATTAATTTCAATAGAATTCTTTGCAGTATAAAGAGAGTAGATATTTGCTATTGTTTGATATTTAATTTTAGAAGATATTTCAATTTAGAATGTTTAATAGTAACAATACTCACACAGCCACTGGTTCCTTGAACTTTCCGCACTGCTGGATTTGGAACATCAAATCTCCGCCGTTCACGTACTCCATCACAAAATACAGACGATCCTGAACATAAAACAATATTTACTAAACAACAATGTATACAAGAATACGTATTAAACAGTTTTTTTTTTAATAATTTCGAGTTCTTTATTGAGATTCGAGGCATCCATGCTTTGTGAAGAAAAAAATATTAATTTTGGGATATTAAAAGTTTCTGAGAATATTCATGACCACGCAGAGATTCACCTTAAAGAAAATACCTTAATCTTGGGTTAGCTTAGGTTAGATATGAAATATAGGGCCTATTCCCGATGTCCCCCAATATTTGTCCACCACTGAGGGACAATCGGGAATATACTAAAGAGTAAATACTCAAACATACCATAGTCTGGAAACAGGAATGCAATTGCACGAGGAATGGTGGTTTGCTGCTCAGCGCCAGCACTCTCTTCTCCACCATAGTGCAGTCCACGTCGTCGTCTTGTATGATGATGTCCTTCTTGAGTATCTTGATGGCGTATAGCTCGTCTGTGCCGCGACGTTCCGCAAGCATCACCTACAACATAAGCACAGAGTAGAAAATATATATACTTACGTACAAAGAAAAAGCTTTCATAGAACGATCCAAATTTGAACATTGTTGTTTGTTTTTTCCATCCCAACGGGCCACAATTTTTTCACACAGTTGTGATTACACCGTATGCTTGTAGTAGTGCAATCAAATCAAAAGCTAACAATGTAGTATCTGTGACATAAGTCCACGAATACCACACCATGGTTTAGGTATGTGGATATTGTATTACACAGTGCGTTTTTGGTTCCAACGTTTTCGTTCTGGAAATTTCGACCTGCAGAATAAGCCACGTGGACTTGTACTTGTTGTTTGACATTACCAACACCAATGTGGTTTCATCAGGATCTGTAGACTGGTTTGACTGGTACATTAGGCAGATGAATGACACAATAATAATATTAGGTCATTACATATGAATTTAGCGTTTTGTCGTACTGGCCACTTTCATCTCAAATATATCTTGTTTGGTTAGGAATTTTAATTTCAAATTTATACCGCTATTTACTCATGCATTTGTGTTTCGAAACCGTAATTCATTTGTTTTTTCCTCTTTTGGTTTTTTCTTTGCGTCACTCTGTTTACAAAATGGAAAACTTGAAATATTGTATTATTTTCGAGTACGAGTTCCACCGTGGCACCAGTGCTGCAGAAACGGCTCGTAGGATTAATGATGTGTATGGCGGCGGTATCGCAAAAGAAAACACAGTGCCATTTTTGTTCCAACGTTTTCGTTCTGAAAATTTCGACCTGCAGAACAAGCCCCGTGGACGACCGGAGACCAAAGTTGATAATGAAGAATTGAAGACTATTGTGGAAGCGGATCCATCGCAAACCACGTCCGAGTTAGCTGCAGGCTGCGGTGTTAGTTTTAATCGACTTGAAGCAAATTGGGAAGGTGAAAAAGCTTTAAAGGTTGGTACCTCTTGAATCGAGTACAGCAAACCGACAATCGCGCGTACCGGCACAATAATGAAGGGATTTTAAATCGAAACATTAACTGTGATGAAAAGTGGATCTTGAACCCTGGCGAACCAGCCAGTCTGCCCCAAGCGAAAATTGACTCAAAAAAAGTTTTGTGAGCGTTTGGTGGACTAGTGCCGGTGTCGTTCACTACAGCTTTCTTAAATCTGGCCAGACGATTACAGCAGATGTCATTACATATGAAATTGGCGTTTTGTAAAGGTGGCACATAAAGTCGATTTTTTTAAAACATAATATATATTTTATTTAATCAAAGTATATATCATTGCTATCTATGCACTTTTGCCATCTCATAGGTAGTTCATTGATTCCTTTACTGAAAAAGCCTTTCGGACAGGAATCAATAAAATCTTTGAAGGCGCTTTGGACTGCCCATTGGAGTTGAATTTTTTCCCATGCAAGAAGTTATCCAAATTTAAAAAAAAATGGTAATCTGCTGGAGCAAGGTCCGGGGAGTACGGTGGATGTCTTAGACATTCTAATTGAAGCTCCTCTAATATGGTAGCCGTCTGTTGTGCAGTCTCTAATATGGTAGCCGTCTGTTGTGCAGTGTGTGGTCTAGCGTTGTCCTGAAGAAGCAGAAGAAATATATATATATATATATATATATATATATATATATATATATATATACAGAGATTAGCCGGAACAAACACACAGACTGAAAGACGGACAGAAAAATGTTAACAATTTATATTTTATTGTAAGTACCGATCATACTTTTAAATGCATTAAGTGAAAATAAAAGCTGTTAATTTGAAATTACAAACAGACACTTCAATTTTGTTTATCTGTATAGATATAATATATTATATTATACAAAACAAATAGTTGAACTAAGTATATAAAGTGCGCGCGGAACTAGCGCCTTAGGTAGGGACAGGGATGAGGGGGCGGGTTCCTTGCTGCTCGCAGTGTTGCCGCCGCGAAGTCCGGCTCCGTACTGAGTAATAACATTAAGCGCTCGGCTAGCTAGTCACAATATGTAACAGTCATAACAATCACAATGTGTAATTGCAAAATTATTGTCAAGGTGATAAGGTCGTTTTTTGGATCATTCTTAATAGTCGTTATTACATTGTGATTTCGAGTGGCAAAAAGTGTCGTGCCTAGTCAATCCGCCTAGCTTCCATATAATTCGCAATATCGCCATAAGGAACTACGTTCCAAAAAGCAAATCATGATGGACGATTAGGGCAGATGTCTATTTCCAGCAACTGCTGGCAATAGATATCTGCTGTAATCATCTGACCAGATTTAAGAAAGCTGTAGTGAACGACATCGGCGCTAGTCCACCAAACGCTCACAAGTAACTTTTTTTGAGTCAATTTTCGCTTGGGGCAGACTTTGGCTGGTTCGCCAGGGTTCAAGATCCACTTTTCATCACAGGTAATGATTCGATTTAAAATACCTTCATTATTGTACCGGTACGCGCGATTGTCGGTATGCTGCACTCAATGGTACTCGTGAGGTACCAACCTTTCAAGCTTTTTCACCTTCCCAATTTACTTCAAGTGGATTAAAACTAACACCGCAGCCTGCAGCTTATTCGGACGTGGTTTGCGATGGATCCGCTTCCAGAATAGCCTTCAATTATTCATTATCAACTTTGGTCTCCAGCCGTCCACGCGGCTTGTTCTGCAGGTCGAAATTTCCAGAACGAAAACGTTGGAACCAAAAACGCACTGTGTTTTCTTGTGCGACACCGCCGCTCTACACATCATTAATCCTTCGAGCCGTTTCTGCAGCACCGGCGCCACGGTGGAACTCGTACTCGAAAATAATACGATATTTCAAGTTTTCTATTTTGTAAACAGAGTGACGCAAAAAAAACCAAAATAGGAAAAAACAAATGAATTACGGTTTTTGAAACAAAAATGCATGAGTAAATAGCGGTATAAATTTGAAATTGGAATTCCTACCGAAAGAAGATATATTTGAGATCAAAGTGACCAGTACGACAAACCGCCAATTTCATATGTAAGGCCCTTATATAATTTAAGTAGCAGTTACTCTACTTTAGAGATGGCTTGAGACAATTTTCTTGGTCAATAAAGCGAGTATAATTAACATACTTTGTAATGTCTTTTCAATGTTATTATTTACGAGAAATCAGACAAATTTAATTGTACAATTTTCATCTACATTTTATTTGCAGTAAATAATTAGTAGTATTTTAATATTAGTCTATATTCAATAAATTATGAATAAATGCATATTCGATTTCTTATGGATTCCATCATCATCAGATTCCGACTTCATGATCAATGGGACCAACTTGTGAGTACACGATTTCGAACATTTTTTTAAAATTAGTTCTGGCGTCATCGATTAATTGCAAATATGCGCGTAATATCTAGGAAATCATATTCTCGCCAACCCCCATGTCTTAAATATGTGTAATTACGTATACATTATTATCTACCCTTATTCTTGTTGCGGGCTGCGACGTCTTGGTTCTTACAGATCCTTCTTACGCTTGAGTGGTGATAATAATAATATAGCAACAATTGTGATATTCTTCTTTATTGGTACATATGAGAGATGCTTAACACAGATACGTCTACACTATATTTACCCCCTTACTAATAAAAATATTATACAATGGATAGCTTCCACAAAGTCGCTGTCTTTGTCTGATGCGTTGGAAAAGTTACTTAACAGACAAAGACAGCAACGTTGTTTAAGTTATCCATTGTGTAAAGCTTTTTATTAGTAAGGGGGATAGCCTTTTGGCTAACTAAAATAAATAACTAAATAGGCTGTGCTTGTGACATCTGTCAATAAGACATTGATATTTCTATTTTTTATTACTACTATAATATAATGCAACAATTTTATCTTTGGTCACGTGGATTCTTTATTTATATAATTGGTTCATAGTAAAATTCCCAATGTACTTTTTAAAACAGTAATATTTTATACAAATACCATAGGAACATATAAAATCTGAAGAAAACCCTTTTCATGTAAAATAAAAGTCCTTCGGTAATGTACTCTTGAACCTTTCAAATTATACGTTTTCGGATCGTGTGAAATATTTAAATAGACCTTTTTAGATTTAGTACCCATAATGTATATTTACGGAGCCAAATATCTCTGCTTAATTTTTTATCTCTTCTCGCTGTACCTAAACCTTTCTTTGCATTTAATCTAAAGGTTTGTTAGCATTCAGCTGATTTAGCCTAAGTAGAGAGCATTTTACATTCAGTATCTATAACAACTATTAATGGAAGAATATCTTACCTTGCCAAACGAGCCCTTTCCGAGTACCATTATGAAATTGAAATCTGTGGCCCTGATGATGTCAGCTGCATGCATATTATGGGGTACCTCCCGGTCTACGGGCGGTGGTTTGCGGGCACCCACGTTGGTGGCCTTCATCTGGTTCTTGAGTTGAGCCAGATCAGCACCCTCCTCGGGCACGGGCACATTGTAGTACTCTCCCTCCTCCTGGGTCAGGAGTTTGAACCAGCCCTCCGCGGGTGCCTTCATCACCTCAGAGATACCGAAGGAAAGGGATCCCATAAAATCATTGCGAGAGGTACGATCCCAATCCCATATCTATAAAATTAATAAATGTTACTTTAGATCATGTTTCAGATAAAGACTTTTGCTACTTCAGAAATTACGTTCTAGTCTACTTCTAAAATATGTATTTACAAGCGTGAAGAATTCCTCGAAACTTCATTGGAGAATTATGTTTTTACGAGTACGGATATTTGGGTATTGCATAGTGCATACTTACTTCTAGAAGAAGCCGGCGATCTTTGTCCTCAGGTTTCAGATCGAACGTCAAAGTCTCATTCCATTCAGGGTTCAGCGAGTTGCGAATAGTCTTCGTCTTTTTTTTCACACTATCCGATTCAGGAATGAGCTTCAGCTTCACATACGGGTCAGATAGGCCATTCGGATCCATAGGAATGAGATTGCGACCTTGTATCACTGTGAAGGCAATTGTAAATTGTAAAAGCGCAGCAAAAACATGGCAATTCAATTAACAAACAAGAAAAGTGATACAGTCAATACAGAAATGGAAATTTCGAAGCTCCGAAACAAAAATAGGGCAATTGTTACAAAACGAAGAAAATTGTCAGTTTTTCCTATTCCAAAATAAAAAACAAAATTTTCACACCGATTAAGTTTTTTTGTTGGCCCCCTTTTGTATAACAGAATAAACAAAATAACTAGACATATTACATTAGAATAAACATGAGTGTAAAACAATGTCAAATCATGGATATGATTGGTTATTATAAATTATAAGTCGACTGAAAATCTACTGGCACTTGCGTGTTGATATGATTAATATAATATTAATAAGTGAATAAAAATTGAATAAAGCTAAATAACAAAACTTTTTTAGTATTCATACACACATACTCAATTACTCATACATACACACATAAACACATCCCCTGGTGGAACTGCTTTCTACAGTAATCAGTCTCCATCCCAAGATATAATATCGTAGGGCTAGGGCTTCACTCATACACACACCCCCTAGAGGCGCTGCTCTTCACAAGAAGCAGTGACCATCTCAAGATACCTCTCATACACACACGCACACACGACGTACTGACATAGCTTAAGTTAAGCTGTAGGTCTTAGGTATATTAGCAAGTACGAGAAATGAAATACTATCTTAATTGTACATAAATATGTTATTACTTAAGTACCTAAACTGGGTCACCGAAGTATCCTGTTGTTATAGGAACTTATGCCCTTTGTTTTAGGTAGGTAAAATAGAATTTTGGTTGTCAGCACGTCGTGTGTGTGTCTGTTTGCGTGCGTGTGTAGTTACTAGTTATTGTGTAGTAACGTACAGAACATTCTCGGAAATAAACTAGTGAAAATGTAAAAAAAAAATGCGGAGTTCACGGTCGTTGGAAATTGGCATCGTTATTTTATTCCCTTTTTATGATTGCAACAATTATGTCTAACGTAATGGCGGAAATATCATTGATTTATTGCTGAGGTGTAATTAATTTATTTCTTGCCGTAGTATTCTGGGAGTGTATAAGCATTTTTTGTTCAGTTAGGGATGATTTTTCTCCCTCAGATCATATCAAAATGTCTTCTGTGATAGCTCAGATATATTAATGGGACGGAGCTTGCGAGGTTGGGACAAGGGAGATATAATGGTCGACAATAACCTTTGTGTTTTAATTGAAGTTACAGAGGAGTATTTTTGGACTTCGATTAACTAAGCAAATTGAAATTACGTCCTTTAAAGTTGAATAATTAGTAAAAAATTTTAGACTAGATTTAACAATGTTGAGGTATATTTTAGAGTCGACGCAAATTTCTAGAGTTAAAGTTTATTTTGAGACCTTAAAACACGAGTGTTAATTATATTGTGGGCTAAATTAATTTTGAGAAATGTTTTTATACCCTTATCAAATTACTAATTATTAGAGAATGTAGAAATAATTGGATACTTCTGAAAATGTTTAAGTATTGACAAACAGTTAAAGTTCGGTAAAAAGTGACATGACCAACGGTTTGATTTACGGTTTCGCACTCTACTGATAAAAACTTTCAACAGTCGTTCCTGTACCGTCAGCCTATTCACTATTGGATTTAATAGGGTTGCTTAACCAGAATAAGGGTAAGCTCAAACCGAGACGCTAGGCAACTCTGACAATTAAACATGTGATCTTCTTGTGACAAAATTCAATTTCGAATCGCTTTCTTCAAAACGCAGCGCCGCGTATCGTCTCGGTGTGAACGGACGTTTATTGGATTTTGGGAAAATCTGACTGTTTTTGTTCTGTTCGCAGTTACCTTCGACGGTGAGTTTGTTGCCGGTGCACGAGACAGACAGCTGTATCCGTCCTCGTCTCTCGGTGTGGTCGCAGCCGCACAGGTTCGGCACCGACTCCTCGCACCGCTTGTGCACGTTCATGTCGCATGCTACATTACATTAATGTATTATAATACAATTTACATTCTACATTACTAATACATTTCTGATTCCATTACAATACAGTATAGAATTTATAGCGTGCAAGTTATTCTTTATTTTTCTTATAGCTCTGAAAAGGCTCCTAGGTGAGCATAGCTCTGTTTTACTATTAGTACCAAATTCATGTAATAGGACAAAGCTCCTGCTCGACCATGTAAACGCCCTAAAAGATTTAAACACAAAGTAAGTGACCGGAACGACTGCAGACGTGATAGAACTACGTATTTACACGTGAGCATGTGTGCGTGCGCGCGATTCTTCGGCGCTGTTAAGCGATTTTGATCTTATGCCTGTTCGAGCGGCAACTTGTTCGATAGTACTAGGTTTGTAGTACAAGAACAGCTGTAGGTCTTCTGTTAAATATTTATGGGTACACCTACCTACTGAAAAATTTTGATTTAAATAAAAATACGTATCGCATAACATTTAACAGCTGTTACAGTCGATAGATAGTTAAAATAAATCTCATAGCTCTATCGTATTCCAACATCGATTTGTAAAACCTTGCCAAGCCATCCTATAACTTTGTAATGATAGGATAATTACTCTTTATATATTATACAACACAAATAAACATGCGAGAAGATACAAGTGACAAGCAACATATTTTACATTACGCTCTCTAATATTCCTTTGTTATCTCATATTCACAAAATCTAGTTATAATTCGTGTTTCATTCCGTATTTCTAAGCAATTAATTGGACCTTAATATTAATCACTTATGTTTCTACAGAAACAAGAGCAATATTTGTAATGAAGACGGAAATAATACACGATTTTAAAATAACACAATTTGGATAGAAAGGTATAATAAAAAAAAATTAAGTATTCAGATTTCAGATACACATATAAGCAGTAAAAGAAGCTAATGGCAAAGATACAAAAATAGCAATTAATTCAAAATGACAGCCAAGCATGTTCATAAGCTAGGACCATATTGTCCGGAATGCGTAAGTCCGGTGAAAATTCGCAGAGTTCTATTTTAAGCGATCTGAATTTTCTCCGGCTTATATTAGACAATGGAAAAATAAAGGCAATAATAAAAGCATCGTGAAAAACGGTGACAAAATGCCGTTATTATGGTGCAGATACGACAAAGAGTATAGCAATACACGTTCACAAAATCACAGCATACATAATAACTCATGCAAATATAAAGACGAATCACGAGCTCTAAAGGTAGCATTCCGATCTTCGCGACCGCGACGCGCGACTAGCGACCGCCACCGGCGAACCAGGCAGGTCTTCTGGCCACGCCTACCGGTCGCGCAACGCGGTTGCGGGTTTTGTGTAGTGCTCCATATAAATTCATACTAAGTAAGCAGTGGGTCGCTTGGAAGGCTACCTTAATATGTAGAGCTAATCTAAAAAGGCGACTCCCAAAACAAAATAGCAAGCTTCAAAGTGAATGCAAACAGAAATTGGTTTAGTTAGAATTGTTCTTTGTGTACCGGATTAATATGATAATGAATGAGTGATAATATTTCTGTGAATATCATTTCTTATAATTTCTGTGATACAATATAATTTCTTTGGAAATTAATTTAAGGGCAAGATGCACATTTTCTAGACAAGACATTTTACCCAACACTATGCAATCTAGGGGATACTCGGTACTTTGTACCATCCGTAAATCTGAAGCATTCATGTAACAGTTGTTCTTAAGTGCAATTTAAAGGGCATTTCAGCCAGCATAGCAGTTCTACTTGGTTTTTTGCACAATATTAACAGCTGTTACTTCATTCCTTTTGTACTTAATTTCTCATTCTTTGTGCAATTTTCATGGGCAGACCAGGTATTTCGGTCACATCCATCTAGGGGATGCTCGGTACCCAGTACCGACTGTCTCTATACCTGTGCACTTATATCCTTGTTGGGCAAGACCATGGAGCATCGTCCCGCAATGATCACAGAACGTTGGCGCAAGAAACGTCCATGTATCCCATTTGTGGGGGGTATACGCAGCCTTAACAGTAATATACTATTAGTTACTAAATACGAGAATAACATGAACCCTGAACAAGAAAAGATGAAAATATTAGACAAACACATTAGCAGAAAAGCACGAACGAGCTGAAAAAGGCGAAGCGTTAGAGCGTGGCGCAGTTTCTTCCAGATACCTTGACACTTGAGACCCTGGTGAAGGATCCCGTACAGCAGCGACCCGCAGTGGTCGCAGAAGGTGGGCGACGAGTACGTGTAAGGTTTGAAGTCGTGTTTGGTTCTCGTGTCCTGTTGTTGGAGAAAATTGTTAACATGCGCAATTCATCAACAAAACTCCGACAATTGTCAAAAATAAAGGACGTAACAATTTATTCAGCGAGTATTTTCCTCGCTCTGCCCTGCCCTGTCAAAATATATTCAATTCATTATATTTTATAGGATTTGGGGAAAGAGATATTGGAATTTGATAACAAGTAAACCGACCGTGGCCTTTAAAATAATTTATCATGTCAACAAAGTGGCGAGACAACAGAGGAACAAAGACTCGATTCAATAAAATCGTCGGAGCGCACGTAAGCGTTTAACCCTAACGGATAGACGGAATTTTGAACGGAATTAAATTTTCAGCGACTGTTTACGAAATATGAAGCTTTATTGGAGTCGAACAATTTATTTCGTCGCGGTTTTCGGTTCACAAGAAAAGACTCTCTTTGTTCTTAAATTGGAGAGGAGTGACGCGGTTCCAGTGAAATTACTCCCATATAATAATAATTACTTTACGAAATTTATTTGCGCTGGTGTTGATTTGGTTGTTTTTTTAAGGATGCCGGAAGTTTTTGCCTTATTTGAGACTTCCATTAGAATGGTGAAATATGGATCAGCTGTCTGGGGCTTGCTTTTTCTGTTTAATATTAATGGAACCTAATTTCACTTCGTCGACATGCTTTGCCACGAATTCAATTATACTTTGTAATCCTAATCATAATCGAATCTTAATGTCATTGTGGTTAAAAATAGATAGAAATATTGTTGTCTCAGTATATTAAAAACCCGATAGATTCTAATTGACTTTTAAGTTGAATTGAGTAGAAAACTGTGAGTATTGGGTAAGTTTTGGAAAACTTTTTCGTGGATAGGCACTAGGCAGATTATGGTGGACTGTTTGGAATAACCGATAGGAACACATTTTACATTAAGGCACTCTCTTGACATTGTTGTTTCCTGTTACATGGTTCGAGTTAATGGACAATGGCTGATGCTGATGAACTCCTGATGGATTTAACATGGCTCCCGCTGGAGTCGGGACACGAACAGTAAGTAATTGGCTCGCGTGCGGGCCTGGCGTGTATCAATAAGTACACTCACTCTAATTACACTTTTTTTTAATATGAAACTATACCAAATTGCGGTGTAGCTAGACCATGACTACAAAGTTTCCATTTTCATTATGGCGTGCCACTTCTTAGGGTACCGTACTCAAAGGGTAAAAACGGGACCCTATTGCTAAAACACCGCTGTCTGTCCGTATGTTCCGCGGGCAGAAGCTAGTAGGTATAGGAATATACAATATAGATAGCTATTGATACATAGATAATAGACATAGTAAAATACTTACGTCGGAATCCGCCCCCTTGTCCGCTCCGGGGCACGTGAAGGTGACGTACTCGTGACATCGCTTGTGTACCACGAAACTGCACACTGTAACATCAGGACATGTATTATTACACCTTCATCATCATCGACTACTTCAAGGTAATAGAAAGAAAAGAACAATAAATGCCAAGTGTCCTGATAAAGATATAATCTTAGTAAGTAGGCGTATGCGTAGACGTGTAGGTGTGTCTCGAGGTTAAGAGATTTTAACAGCAGATAATAAGCTTAATTTTATCGAAACAACACCCCCTTTTGGGTGTCGCAACTCTCACCCCGAGTTACAAGCAATTTAATATTTTGTTTTGATTGCTACATTACAACTAAATATGAATAAAACTAAATAATAATTATTACATAATATGACCTACTACAGACATCAAATTGAGGTCACATTTTATTCCTAAGAATATTTTTTACATTATTAATTTTTTTTAACGTACTCTTTTTTTAAGATACAAAAATGTAATTATTCTAATTTTTTAATTTTTTATTAATTGTCAGTAAGCACTTCAGAAGGTCGATTCTGCTATTTTAATCCAACAATAATACAGATTCGATACAGGCCGTATTCTATCAATCAGCAAAATGGTATACTCATAAACGCCAAACAAACGTCAAATGAGGAAATTTACTTTGTCGATAAAATTTAATCTATGTACCTATTATCTGTTGTTAAATACTCGACACACTCTGTATATCTCATCATAGCGAGATCAAGCTGTAATTTAATGACCTAGTATCTTCTGAATGCGATTGGAGCTGAATTAGACAGTCGGGACAGTCCAGCTACTAAGGGTTGTCAGAATTCATAAGCTTTCAATAATTTTAGTCCTCGACATGCGGATTTCCTCATTCTCTCGAACCGTTCGCGATTTTTTCATACTCTGCAAATTATGCTTGACAAAACTCAAAACCCAAAAAAATAAATAATTAAAAGTCGTCGTCACCCTATGGTCAAAATTCGCTTATAATAATTAATATAATTTTTTTGTGTGGACACCTAAGGGTTATTTTTTCCATTTCCGTTTAGATACAAAAAAATGTAAACGTTGTGACATACTGACAAACATCAATGTGTAACAAAATTATACCCATCAATCGCACGGTAGTGTGTGTTAATAATCTGTGGTAGTGTGTGTTAATAAGCTGAGGTAAAGTGTGTTGTTGTTATTTTTAATATTTTTATGTATTTCTTAGCATTATTGGAACTAGGTTCCTTATGGGGCGATGCGGAGGGGTAACCGGGAAAAAACGTCCCTAACGTAAGATTTTTATGTATAGTCTTTAGTATTTTCTTTATACCTCGAATAGAACATAAAATTAATATTTTTATAATAAGGAACTTCGTTCCTATCCGGTGTCCTACGACACCACACGGTTTTTTTTTAATATTAGCTTTCTGCACCCCTCCCTCCGCATACTTCTTTAACTGTGCTACATACTGCTCCGTTGGCACAATTCTCGTAAAGCTGTACTGAGAGTTTTTCTTCACGTATTAATATTATATAATAATAAACAAACACCACAACAAAGCCCCAACGAGCTCCCATCAGGTGCTGACATAAAAGGCTGACTGTTCTATTACGCTGAGGGCTGACACGGCCCACTAAGCACGGTACAGATTGAGTGAATCTCTCATCGAGTAAAGCTATTATAATCACTATTATTTTGATTGCCTTTGAAGTGTTGATTTCGAAAACCTCTCGTGGCTTCAAGACTACTTAAATTAAAGCTTTAACACGCGTACAGATTTGGTCCGGAGTAGACCACGGATTTGGTCGCCAACTTAGGTGTTTCTCCCTAAAATTTGGGAAAATATCCTCAAGGCCCCCTCGTTTTTGAGTGTTATTTTTAGTTTATTTATTTAGTTTATTTGTATTTTCTTGTTTTTAATTAAATTAAGCTATTGAACCGTTTCAATTATCATATGTCCTATGTTTTAACCCAGAGCCCAAACTACTGCCATACCAAATTTCATCAAAATCCGTTCAGTAGATTTTGCGTGAAAGAGTAACAAACATCCATCCATCTAATCATCCTCACAAACTTTCACATTTATAATATTAGTAGGATCAACGTAGCTTTAAGAGTAAATGTAACTCGTTACTATGCCGCTCAAGTGTTTGTAGAGCAAAATAACTTTGTGTCTACAAAATAATGTCCATTTTTCAAATCAGCCCGGCGGTTTGTGATCTCTTTATTTTTTTTTATATAAACTAAAGCTCACCAATCTTAAAATCACGAAATTAAGATTAAAAATTGTTGTTTTAGGTCAAAAGGCTTTCGATATTAATCGGATGTGAAGTATCCACTTAACTTTGTAACTGAAGATATTAAACTTGACATGGATGCAAGTCTATTTTTAAAACAATCAAAACTTTTATGTCAACCCTTGACAACCCTAAACGTAGCATTCCGATCTTCGCGATCCGACCAGCGAACTCGAGAATCAGGTTCTATTGCTACGCCTACGTCCCTCGTGACGGTCACACAAATTCGCATTTGTTAAGTGCTTTATATAAATTATAAAGATACTAAGCAGTAGGTCGCAGTCGTGCGTCGCGCGTCGCGATCGTTAAGATGGGAAGGTTACCTTGACGTGCAAAATTACTATACCCGGCATGAGCACCAACGCGCTCAACCACTCAGCAACAGAGGTCGTCAAAGATATGAGATGGCATAGAGATGTCATTTTACAGACTGACATTACAAAACAGAGTACATGGCATTATTATCTTTAGCTTTTAAAACAATAACACGAGAAAATTAATTCGTTTCATGGTTCAGAAAATTAACCTTCGTCGTGTGTAGAGAAAAGTCCCTCAAGGAATGAACCATCTGCTCCTGGGAATAATGATTTAATTAACTGGGGAAATTATGGGAAAATATGATGATTTAATTTGTACAGACCGAAAGTAATAGATAATGACGGCCTCTGGGACGCGGTGGTTAGCGCGTTGGTGCTCAAGCCGGAGGTCTTGGGTTCGAATCCCGCCGAGGGAACAAAAAGTTTTCTGTTCCTGGGTCATGGATGTGTATTAAATATGTGCACAATATAATAAAAACCTTATGTATATTATAAAAGTATTAAATATACTTCCCATTGTCTGGTACCTGTAAATCAAGTTCTTCGGATACTTAGCACGGGGCCAGATTGACGTGGTGTGAAGCGTCCATAGATATTATATTATTATTATTATATAAGTTACGTCAAAACCCGAAGTGCGGCTACGTCTAGTTTTAGCCGGTTAGAACGAGGTGTAAACATTTCCTCTTGGTTAAACAACCCGAAAACAATCGGCTTATACTAGAGTATAAGCCGATTGTTTTCGGGTAAAACTTGATCTAACTGGTATCATCCCGGCTAGTACTAGGTCCAAACCAAAACCAAACCAAACCCTAGTGGCTGATACTAGGTTTAGCCAGTAGCGTTCCGGCTGCAACTAGACCCAACCAATCCCTGTCGGGGATATCATTAGCTGAGAAAGTGAGGAAATTATGTCTTTGTAGATAAAGAAAACTCGATCGCTGACAGCCAAGTGGCTGGCAATTAAGACAGGGACACCTCAAAGGGCGCAGCTATATTTAGTTGATTGATAACAAAGTGCTCACCTTGACACTGGAACCCTTGTTTCCCGAAGCCCCTGAAACAAACAATCAATTGTTATTAATTCAATTCAAATTCATTTATTTGCCAAGAATATGGTACAGTAGGTGTTTACATATTTTATTGAGTTCGACATATTCTACCTACATAAATAGTGTGCAAATATTTTCAGTTTTTCATAGTTATTTAAAAGTTATTTTAGATTATAATATTTAATAGATTAGAAATGGTTGTTATAATTACATTAATGAATAATATAGTCAAAATTATAAAAACGTCAAAATAAAAGGTCAGATTTCACAATAAGATACAAATTAAATTAAATGTAGTGTCATTTTTAACGTCTGAATGTTACATGATATCTATTCGATCATTTAAATATTCATTGATTGTATAATATGTTTTGTTAATTATGTTTTACCTATTTATAATTATTATTATTTTGAGTATAATAAAATTTTAACTGATATAGTACTAGATGTCGCCTGTGAGTTCGTTACGCGTAAAAGGAAATCCCGCAGAAAACGCACATTTTATCGTGATGAAAAGTCGCCTATGTCCTATCCCGCGGTCTTATTGTACCAAATTTCATCAACATCGGTCCAGTAGTTTCGGGGCCTATTCAATGCAAACAAACAAACAAATATTTCCTCTTTATAATATTACAATACAGATAACAAAGCATCGTATAATGAGTATTACACGATTCTTAGAATATTAATTAACATAATAAAATATTATCACAATAAATGAGGCTGAAATATTATTTTAGTCATGATTTTTATCTCTCATAGAAGAAAATGAGACAGATTTTTTTTAAATAAAAAAAATATATATTCTTAGACACCTTAAAATTTAATTTAAATGCGTCAACCCTATATCAAAAGCTTACTGTTTCTGCATGCAGTTTGTGATATTTGCCGAAAGGTTAGAACATATAAAAAGGTGCATAACTTAAGCCTTCCATAAACGCTGCCTGAGTTGAGTAAAAAATAAGAATGATAATCATTATCATTGATAAGTATAGACATCTATATATTATAGACTTAAACTGCCCCACTTTTGGGGTTGTTTGGGGCAGTTGAGGTTTGACATTTGTCATCTTGATGACCAACTCTTCTGAAATCAAAACCTAGTTGCAATTCTCTGAGAGCTCTGCGCTGCGCGTGAATAGATCTGTGCGCTAATACAGCTGTAAATGGAAGTATCAAGTGTCAAATGTCAGATTTGATAGCTGTAAACGATTTCCAGCTCTATTGTATTAGCACACAGTTCTGTTTACAGTGCAATTTTTTCTGTCGCGACCACAAAAAAAAAAAACACAGACTTCGAACCTTTCACGACTATCGAGCACATTTGAAATTAATTTACGAAATTCGAAAAAAAATTGACTTTTTTCAAAAAGGTTAGGCTACAGGGCAAACCTGATTGTCTTTGATCGGCTCAAAGGATTTTTTTTTTAATTTTTCATATAATCATGTTTCCAAAAAATCGAGCGCCAAAATAAAAAATTCAGAAATAATTGTTTTTTTTTTCACTATTTCGCCAAACTGCTTTTGTTTTTGAATTTCTTGAATAATGATTTCTTTTCTTTATAATAATTCTTCTGGCCCCATGAACCCCTATTCTCGTTATTACTTTTATTGAATTATAAATGAATCGTCTAGATGTTATATACTGATTTTTGGAGTCAGATTAAAAAAAGAGGAACAGATAAACAGCTAAATAGTTAGTTTTCGATGCACTGCTACAAGCATACGGTATGTCCACGATTGTGTGGAAAAATTTTGGACCGTTGATGGGGACTTTTTGACAAATTCCAAATTTGGATCAATTTGGATCGTTCTATGAAAGCTGTTTCTCTGTACGTAAACAAAGAATATATATTACTAACGTAAAGAACCTATATTTAACGATTTACACGAATGACGGCTCGCGGCTATGTGTGGGCGGCCAGGCGGGAGTGAGGGCCACGGCTCGGGGCTATGTGTGCGCGGCCAGGCGGGAGCGAGGGTCACGGCTCGGGGCTATGTGTGCGCGGCCAGGCGGGAGCGAGGGCCACGGCTCGGGGCTATGTGTGCGCGGCCAGGCGGGAGCGAGGGCCACGGCTCGGGGCTATGTGTGCGCGGCCAGGCGGGAGCGAGGGCCACGGCTCGGGGCTATGTGTGCGCGGCCAGGCGGGAGCGAGGGCCACGGCTCCGGGCTATGTGTGCGCGGCCAGGCGGGAGCGAGGGCCACGGCTCGGGGCTATGTGTGCGCGGCCAGGCGGGAGCGAGGGTCACGGCTCGGGGCTATGTGTGCGCGGCCAGGCGGGAGCGAGGGCCACGGCTCGGGGCTATGTGTGCGCGGCCAGGCGGGAGCGAGGGCCACGGCTCGGGGCTATGTGTGCGCGGCCAGGCGGGAGCGAGGGCCACGGCTCCGGGCTATGTGTGCGCGGCCAGGCGGGAGCGAGGGCCACGGCTCGGGGCTATGTGTGCGCGGCCGGGCGGGAGCGAGGGCCACGGCTCGGGGCTATGTGTGCGCGGCCGGGCGGGAGCGAGGGCCACGGCTCGGAGCTATGTGTGCGCGGCCGGGCGGGAGCGAGGGCCACGGCTCGGGGCTATGTGTGCGCGGCCGGGCGGGAGCGAGCGCCACGGCTCGCGGCTATGTGTGCGCGGCCGGGCGGGAGCGAGGGCCACGGCTCGGGGCTATGTGTGCGCGGCCGGGCGGGAGCGAGGGCCACGGCTCGCGGCTATGTGTGCGCGGCCGGGCGGGAGCGAGGGTCACGGCTCGGGGCTATGTGTGCGCGGCCGGGCGGGAGCGAGGGCCACGGCTCGGGGCTATGTGTGCGCGGCCAGGCGGGAGCGAGGGCCACGGCTCGCGGCTATGTGTGCGCGGCCAGGCGGGAGCGAGCGCCACGGCTCGCGGCTATGTGTGCGCGGCCGGGCGGGAGCGGGACGTGGCGTTTTTCAAGCTAGGACTATCGTTCACGGAGCTAGCCACTGGTCGTTTCTTGCTTGCTTGTGCATAATTGACACAAAAAATCTCAATATTTAGTTAGACGTTAGTTTGACGTTTATGAGAATATCATTTTGCAGTTATAAAATCGGGACTGGATCATAACTGTATTATTGCAGGATTTAATTAGCGGAATCGACCTTCTGGTGTCAGGTTGACCAGGACGCTTAGAATGACCACCATAAAATTTTTTGTCTATACAAGAATAGACATACTGACAGATAATATGGACAAAATGACAGCTTTCATTTTCTGTCATTCCAATCTGTCGTTTAAAAAATAGAGAATTTTCATTAGAAAAAACTTATCTCTACGCGATGGTCATGCTAGGCCCGCTGGTCTGAAATTTTGAAATTAATATGTCTAATCATGTCCTGTGGTGACGTGGGCGGACATATCACATTTCAACATGACGCATTTGGCATGAAAGGATTTCTTTCAATATGAATCCATAGTTTATTCGCGTAAGGAAGACAGTGAAAGGCATAGACGTATATTATTATAGACGAGGCATATTGAGGCAAAAAGTATCTCCAGTTAAATGTGGGGTCATTTAACTTTTGAGATTTTTGGGGTCATTTTGACATTTGAAGTAATTAAATACATACTAAGAAATTAAATACACAATCTTTTAATTAAATATGTTCGACTACGAATTTAATAAACACGTGTCGGTGACCGCCCCTTTACTCACCTAATTTACCCACATTATGTATTAAGCAGTATCCACTGTAATTTGCACCTAATGCGTGTTATCGGCGTGAGATTTTACGACGGCGGCGCTAGTTACATGCCACATAAAACAGAATTGCCCGAACGGCACTTACCGAAGTATTGATAGAATTACGATGGCAACCTCTTAAGGCGCGTCTCCTGCGCGTCTTTTTTTCGAAACATTACACAAAACATCGAAACATTGGGCTATACACATTTGTGTAGGAATATACAGTGTTTTTGTCTTCCGAGACGGACGTTCCCCGCGCGGGTAGAGAGGGGAAGGAATGTTTTATTTCTTATCAACTGTTACATCACTCACATGGCCATTAAACATAGAAATACGGAAGAAATTATTTATCAATCCCAAATCGGTCTTCTATTCGTAACTCCTGATAAATACTTAAATTACCGGTCAGTAAATATGGCCTAACTCGAAACCTGGGGGTCTAAAAAGGCCACTTTAGGTGTTTCATATTATGTTTCATAATTTTTTTTCCATACAATAATCATGAAATGTTAAAATGGCTACATGATTCATCTGATTTCAACATATTAGAAAACATCAATTTTGACAGTTTTCTATAGAAATGTGTAAAATGGCGCACATAATATAAGTTGAAAGATCCCCTGTGTCTTCTCCTAGATTCTGCATCTGCAATCGCAAAAACTGCGAGTGCTTACGTCTTTCTCATCAGAACTCATGATCTTGTCTACAGAAAATGTTTCGTTTCAATCAAAACAATTCTATAGATGGAGACAGCTCGTGTATGAAAACAAATGTTTTTGTTTCATGTTTTCTGTGTAATATTTCGAAAAAACATGAGTCACGCCTTTATGCGGGACTTACACGGTCGATTTTCGTCGTGCGGCGAGTCGATAGACATGACATACGCCTTGTCATTTTTGTTGGCAAAATTGCCTAGTGACCTAGTCATTTACACGTATTGTTTAATCCGTGCGCCCCACAACACACTCTTAACACACTATCTACAAATGACAGCTCGAGCACCGGCGAATGTCAGTCATGTTGAAGTTAGCCTAAGGTTGACACCGAAATAATTTTAAACGTCGCGTCAGACAAACCCATCATAGATATTATGAAATTATATTTAAAAATCAATTATGTCAAGGCACGAAACGACCAGCGGCCAGCCCCGTGAGCCATTGTCCAGGCTGGGGTAAAGGTCCTCCCTGCCCGCCTCCGCATTCGCCCGCCACGCACATAGAGCCGGAGCTATCATTCGTGTAAATCCGTGGAATGACGATTCTTTGCGTTAGTAACATATACATTATTTGCTATGATCAGTGGGGTTAGCAGGGATAATTGACAACTACGTATTCGCTATGGAAAGAAAATGATGACAGCGCCCATACAATTGATTATGAATTCGATAACGTTACGAATACTTTGTTATCAATTGTTCGTTTGTACCTAGCTCAAAAGTAATAAAAATTCATCCATACACTCTCACAAACTCCCGCATTTAATTTATACAACCAAAGATTTCACAACTAAAGATAGGCTATGACGTACATTTGACAGAACATATCTTCCATACAAGAAAAAGTTCCACCTTCTTGATTTCACCATACCCCAAATGTCATAATGGCCCCAAACAACCTCAAAATTTTAGGCCATTTAAGTAGGGACAGGTTTTGCTTCGACATGCCTCGTCTATAATATATAAGTCTATGCATACAACAATATAATATTATCTACTAGCTTTGGCCCGTAACTCCGCCCGCGTAAATATAGAAAACTGTACTCTTGCGGGATAAAAAGTACCCTATGTGTTAATCCAGAGCCTGAACTACTACCATACCAAATCACATCCAAATCCGTTCAGTAGTTTTTGCGTGAAAGAGTAACAAACATCCATCCATCCTCACAATCTTTCATATTTATAAATAGTAGTAGGATTTCAAAGTATATTACCTACAACAAATTGTTGTAACTTGTAACGTACAAACTTTACTCATCTGTCAGCGCATCGAACGTAACAGTGTCTCGCGCGGCCTCGGCCCCGGAAAACTTAGATTGTGTGCGTTTCCGCAGTCGACACAGCTCTGAACGAGTTGATAAGGCCGCGTGCACACGCTGTACAGAGAGAGCTTTAGCTTGATAAGGCCGCGTGCACACGTACAATGACGACAAAGTTCCTTTTCGACTTTCGATTTTCTAAACATTTTCCCTTGCACTAACCAGGACATGTCAAAATATTTAAACACGCGGAAGTGACCGCAACGAATGCAGACGAAATACGTATTTACACGTGAGTATGTGTGCGCACGCAGCGTATGCTTTAACGGCGCTGTTAAGCGATTTCGTTGTTGTGCCTGATCGAGCGGGATCTTGTCGGATAGTACATCAAGCAATAGACACCTTTGTTTTGTCGCAGTTGAGCCAGGAATTAATTGAATTCGGCTAAAAATAAACCTACGAGTATATTTTGTGTTCGAAACGACAGATCTAACATTAGTTACGGGAGTACTAAGCAGAGCGGTGCAGTCTGACATTCGAACTCTTGCAATTAAACGTGTATCGTCTTGTCTAGTGAATAAAGTTCAATTTTGAATCACCATCTTAAAAATGCAGCGCCGCTTCGTGTATCGTGGTGTTTCGGTGTGAACTAACGCTTTACCGCGATTTTCATTTAGGCTGAAACAGATAAGAACATTGGCACGTATCATAGGCAGTGTTTGTTTATAAAACATAGTTTAAATCTTTTTTACAGGTACAATACAAATAGTTACATTGTAGTAGGTAGAGAATACAAAATAGCGGGAACAAATTAACGTCAGGTTTTTGCAACACTCTGTACCTGCGAGTTAAAAACTTACAAATGACGAGTCGTTATGTTCTACGCGGCGACCACAGAGCAGAAAATATATAATATTATATTCTTATGTATTTATTTAACAATTTATTGTACATACAGAAATTATGACAATACAATTAACAAAGAAAGATGACACAAAGGACTGCTTATTTCTAATTAGAAATTTCTTACAGCAGCCCTACGGAGAGAAATGGGATGAAATATAGCAGTTAGGACGTGCTCAATATTATTTCTACAATTATTGTATAAATAATCATTCAAATACTTAAATCTATAATAAAATAAAATATAGTAAATAAACTAAATAAATAAATTAAAAATTATAACTAGTTAATATATATAAATACTAATATATTATTATTATAACTATAATATATGAATACTATATGTATACATCATAACGGTATCTATATGGATTCAGATTTGAGGTAATGCTCTTTCAAGCGTCTTTTAAATACATTGATGTTGGGACTGTCGCGAATGGTATGAGGAAGAGAGTTCCACAATCTAACTGCATGAACAGTGAATGAGTAGGAGTAGAAGTTGGAGCGATGGGAGGGGAGAGAAAGATTTGTCCTGACAGTGGACCTGCAAGGAATATCGAGGGGTCGAGAAAAATTGAATCGATCAAGAAGATAACGAGGAGAGCGAGGATTATGCAAAATGTTGTAGAGTAAACAGAGGATATGGGTGTTGCGCCGAAGGCGGATAGGGAGCCACTTGAGTTTCGATCGAAAGGCTGAAACATGGTCGAACTTTCTTAGACCAAACACAAAACGAATACAGATATTCTGTAAACGTTCCAGTTTAGTTAACAGCTCCTCGGTAGCGTCTAAGTAGCAGGAATCGGCATAGTCAAGGATAGGGAAGATGAGTGTCTGGACAAGGAAAATTTTGGTGTTTATAGGCAAAAAGTTTTGGAGGCTCTTCAACGTGTGCAGCGAGTAGTGAACCTTTCTGCTCACTTCATTCACCAGACGTACCCAGGAGAGATTACTGTCTAGAATTATACCTAAGTTTTTAGCAGAGTCTGTGTAATTAATAATGGTACCATCATATATAACTCTAGGCACATTATCTAAGCGTTGAGTCATGTATCTGATACCTATGATCATAGCTTGCGATTTGCTAGGATTGACCAACAGACCGAAAGATTTTGCCCAGTTCGCTATTCGTTGTAGATCAGAGTTGATATCGGTAACTGCAGATTTTAATTCATGAATACATGAATGGCGATAGATCTGTAGGTCGTCTGCGTAAAGATGAAAGTTAGATTTTATTATTAAGGTGATAGTGTTTATGAAAATTGAGAAGAGAAGTGAAGAAAGAACACCACCCTGGGGTACTCCCGCATCAAGATCACGCTAGTCTGAGGTAGCCTCATCAGAGCGAACTCGCTGCGAACGTCCCCAAAGATATGAATCGAACCAGTTTATGGCCGAGGAGGATATGTTAAGGGAGCGAAGGACAGAAAGGAAGATGTCAAAGTCTACATAATTGAAAGCACTGCTAAAGTCGAGTAACACTAGGATGGAGATACACTTATTTTCCAAGACTAGGCGTAGATCGTCTGTGACTTTTAGCAGTGCTGTAACAGTACTGTGACCATAACGGAAACCGGATTGAAAAGGTGAAAGCAAATTATTAGAGGTTAAAAAGTGAGAAAGCTGCATGTGGACAATGTGTTCAAGTACTTAGGATATGATAATATGGAGATTGGTCTGTAGTGGGATAAAGAAGAGGGATTAGAGGTTTTGGGTAGTGGAATAACATCAGCACGTTTCCATGCTGAAGGAAAGCAACCCGTTGCCAAAGAATAATTGAAGACATGTGTGAGAACTGGCAAGAGTTCAGGAAGGGCGAGGGATATCATACGGGGACTAAGGTTATCATTGCCCACAGCAGTAGATGTTATAGCCTTAATATGCTTGCTAACATCGTCCTCAGTAACAGGATCGAATGAAAACGAGGTACAAGATGGGAGGGAAGAGGAAGAGAGATGGGAAATGGTGCGCGCTTTTGTTACCTGGTCAACGATTACTGGTGGACAAGAGAAGTGAACGTTGAGAGCATTTAGGTCCACAGTGCTGTCAGAACTGACTGAAGATTTTCCAATGCCAAGTGTCGAAAGTAATTTCCAGATCTGGGACGGGTTAGATTTGTCTATAGAATAGTGTATGTGGTGTCTTTTAGCATCTCTACACAGACGACTACAGCGATTTCGGAGATACTTATACTTCGCTAAATTTTCATCCGTTGGTCGTTTCCTATATCGACCCATGGCTCGGTTGCGCTTGGCCATCATAGTTATAATATCTTCCGAGAGCCAGGGTGCCGGTACGTGCTTGACTTTGATTTTTCGAAGAGGGGCATGTCTATCAAAAATGTTGGTTAGTACATTAGTTAGCAACGTCACCTTAAGGTCAATATCCGTGACTGAGTAGACAGGATACCAGTTAGTATTAGACAGATCACGCTTAACAGCCTCCAAATCTATGTTATTAAAACATTAAAGCTCTTTAGTCAATAATTATGATACTAAGGCCCACTTGCGCAGATCTGGGTTAAAGTAAACCCTGGGTTAAATATCATGTTATCTCTCTCTTTCTTCATATTTATGAAAGAAAAGGCATTCTATTTTAACCCAGGGTTATCTTTAACCCAGATCTGTGCAAGTGGGCCTTAGTATCATAATTATTGACTAAAAGCTCTTTAGTTTATATGTAAATGTTTAAACTTTTTATTTATTTACAGATAAAAACGTCAGACATTATGTCATACAACATATTACGTTACCTTACCCTTTATAATGTAACATGTCGCGACCCACCTGTACATCAGACCGTACCTACATTATTCAATTATCCGCCTTTTCAATTTAATTACAATACCGTTAATATTATAGAAAGTGAGTTTGGATGTTTGTTAGTAATCACGGTGAAACGGCTAAACCGATACGGATGAAACTGCTCACATGTAATCAT
The DNA here is from genome assembly GCA_963565745.1 of Phengaris arion. Classification (NCBI taxonomy): domain Eukaryota; kingdom Metazoa; phylum Arthropoda; class Insecta; order Lepidoptera; family Lycaenidae; genus Phengaris; species Phengaris arion. The sequence goes on along the minus strand of OY751446.1, from coordinate 3,499,887 downwards.
GCAAAATATGTATAATTTAGAACTCAATAATTATAGATTAGAGTCTGAAATGTAATTTAGATTTTTAACCGACTTCGAAAAAAAGTGGGCGGTTGTACGATCCGCTGTATATATATATCAGGTTATTATAAAAAATCGTGGCTATTAAGACATAATTCTCAAACGGAATTATGTTTAGAGCATAAGAACAATCAAGTCTAACTATAGTTTATTTTGGGACATCAAAAATAAAAGTCGAGTCCAGCTCCTATACAAATTTGGCCATGATTCTATATACCGAAATTGGCGTTTTGTAAAGGAGGAACATAAAGTCGATTTTTTTTAAACATAATATATTATTAAATCAAAGTATATACTATTGCTATCGATGCACTTTTGCCATCTCATAGGTAGTTCATTGATACCTTTACTAAAAACCATTTGGGACAAGAATAAATAAAATCTTTGAGCCTTCAAATATTTTATTGATTCCTGTCCGATTTGATTTGGATTGCCCCATCGTAGTTGAATTTTTTCACTTGCAAGAAGTTATCCAAATATCAAAAAAATGGTAATCTGTTCAAGCAAGGTCCGAGGAGTACGGTGGATGTCTTAGACATTCCTTTTGAAACTCCTCTAATTTGATAGCCGTCTGTTGTGCAGTGTGTGGTCTAGCGTTGTCCTGAAACAGCAGTAGCCTCGACCGCATGACCAACCTCGGTTGTTTAGCAGCTAGCTTTTCCATTATGATTTGCAGTTGCTGGCAATAGACAACTGCCGTAATCGTCTGGCCGGATTTCAGAAAGCTGTAGTGAACGACACCGGCACTAGTCCACCAAACGCTCACAAGTAACTTTTTTTGAGTCAATTTTCGCTTGGGGCAGGCTTTGGCTGGTTCGCCAGGGTATAGCCATTGCGATGAGCGTATCCGATTATCGTACAGGATCCACTTCTCATCACAGCTAATGATTCGATTTAAAATCCCTTCATTATTGTGCCGGTTGAGTAATGTAACGCAGCAGTCGACGCGCGTTTGTCGGTATGCAGCACTCAATTCATGAGGTACTCACCTTTCAAGCTTTTTCACCTTCCCAATTTGCTTCAAGTGGATTAAAACAGTTTTATCACTAACACCGCAGCCTGCAGCTAACTCGGACGTGGTTTGCGATGGATCCGCTTCCACAATAGCCTTCAATTCTTCATTATCAACTTTGGTCTCCGGCCATCCACGCGGCCCCGTGGATGGCCGGACGACGGAGGACGGACCAAAGTTGAAATTTCCAGAACGAAAACGTTGGAACCAAAAACGCATGTTTTCTTTTGCGACGCCGCCGCCATACACATCATTAATCTTTCGAGCCGTTTCTGCAGCACTCGTACTCGAAAATAATACGATATTTCAAGTTTTCCATTTTGTAAACAGAGTGACGTAAAGAAAAAACCAAAAGAGGAAAAAACAAAGTAAATAGCGATATAAATTTTAAATTGGAATTCCTAACCAAAGAAGATATATTTGAGATCAAAGTGGCCAGTACGACAAAACGCCAATTCCATATGTAAGAACCTAATATATACTTTTGTGTCATGCACTACATCTGTATCACAGTATACAACAAGGTTTATAAAATGTATGTTGAAACCACAAACTACATTTTTACCACATAAGTCTACAGAGTGTCGCCTCTGTCCGCTACTCTTTCACACGAAGATACGAGGGCGGGTCAATAAGTCCGTGACTTTTGGAATAAAACACAGATTTTTTGATAAATAAATCATTTTATTTTTCAACGTAGTCCCCCTTGAGCTCTATACACTTTGTCCAACGCTTCTCCAATTTTTTTATGCCTTCCAAAAAATATGATTTGTCGAGGTCCTCAAAATAGGCCTTTGTTTGCGAGATGACTTCATCATTGGAGTCAAATCTTTTTCCACCGAGCCATTTTTTCAGGTTTGGGAACAAGAAGTAGTCACTCGGAGCCAAATCTTGAGAATAGGGTGGATGTGGGAGCAATTCATAGCCCAATTCATGGATTTTCGCCATGGCAACTGCACATGTGTGCACCCTTGCATTGTCTTGGTGAAAAAGAACTTTTTTCTTGGCCAAATGAGGTCGGTTTTTTTTCAAATCCTCATTGAAGCGGTCCAATAAGTTGGCATAATATTCCCCATTAATTGTTCTTCCCTTTTGAAGATAGTCAATGTGGATTATCCCACGTGCATCCCAAAAAACAGTCGCCATAACTTTATTGGCTGACAAACCCACCTTGGCCATCTTTGGCGCCGATTCACCCTTAGAAACCCACTGTTTTGACTGTTGTTTGGTCTCTGGTGTATTGTGATGGATCCATGTTTTGTCCAGGGTTACAAAACGGTGCAAAAACTCCTCCATATTGTGATTAAACAACGCCAAACCTTCCTGTAAAGTTCTTACACGATTGCGTTTGTGGTCGACTTGCGGAAAGCTTTCTCATGCCCAAGTGATCATTCAAAATTGAAACCACTGAGCCATGCGAGATGCCTATGGCTTCCACAATCTCTTGCACTTTCAATCTTCGGTCGGCCAACACCATATCGTGAATTTTTTCGATTGTTTTGGGTGTAGAGACCTCAACTGGGCGTCCAGGACGTTCGGCATCTTCAGTGCTTGTACGGCCACAACGAAATTCAGTAAACCACTTTTTTACCATTGAAATCGATGGTGCAGAGTCCCTATAGTATTTATCAAGCTTAGCCTTGGTCTCGGTAATGGTTTTTTTTCGCAAACAACAATGCTTAATAAGCACACGAAATTCACTTTTTTCCATTATTTCCTTAAGTTACTGGATAGTCTGATAAAGATAGCTGTAAAACACAAACTAACTGACGCAGCAAGTTCAAATTTTGATAGGAGTCAACTGACAGATGCCTGTTGACAGGAGTAGTGTTGCTTTTTCAGTAAGGAGGTTATAAATTCAAAAAGTCACGGACTTATTGACCCGCCTTAGTAGCATCTCCTCACTACATCACTGTTATGTAGCTTAACGTCCGCAAGTTGAGCTGACAGTTTCAGCTGTATAAAGCGCTTGCAGCATGAATTTTGTTTATAGTACTCGTGTTTTAGGGTTCAGTACCTCAAATGGAAAAACCTAACCAATTGTCCGTGACTATAAACGCGCAATAGGTTTTTTTTTTCAAAAACTTCAAAGTTACTGAGCGATTTCGTTCAATATGATTTTCCTAAAGAGTATTTAGCATTACCTATCAGCATGTAAAATCAAATACAATAACCGAAATCTGTGCACATTAGGTATACAACTATACCAAATTTCATCAATTTATTAGAGGACAGATAGACAGTCAGACAGACAGAAAACGAACGGACTGAGCAAAACTATAAGGGTTCCTTGAGTACGAGGGATCCCTAAAACAGGCACCCTTATAGGCCTATATATAACCCACTATGTTGTCCGTCCGTCCGTCCATCTGTCAAGGCTCTTTATTTCGGGAACGCGTGGAGGTATCGAGTTAAAATTAAAACCGTCATGCTAAGGTCTTGGGTCCCTTCAAGCTGTGAAACTTCTAAGTCAAAATCACAAGCATATTATTTCAACACTCTCAAGAGTGTGGAAATCAAAATTCTTACGGTACTTCCCGGTGATCTCAAACTATGAAATTTGGCAAGTAACATCGTTAAATACTACAAGCAGGTACAGGAAGAACTCGTAAACTGCACATTTGTAATTAAATCGTAAAAAATTTCAAGTTGAAGCTAATTTAGTTCAAAATTATTTTATTGGATCCGCCCGCGTAATATAGTATCCCACCGGAATACTAAACTTTTTCGGGGTAAAAAGTAGCCTATTTGTCAATCCAGAGCCTAAACTACCACCATACCAAATTTCATTGAAATCCGTTTAGTAGTTTATGCGTGAAAGAGTAACAAACATCCATCCATCCATCCTCAGAATCTTTCACATTATAATACTTAGGCCCACTTGCGCAGATCTGGGTTAAAGTTAACCCTGGGTTAAATATCATGTTATCTCTCTCTTTCTTTATATTTATGAAAGAGAAGGCATTCTATTTTAACCCAGGGTTATCTTTAACCCAGATCTGTGCAAGTGGGCCTTAGTATCATGATTATTGACTAAAAAGCTTTAATGTTAAACTTTTTAATTATTTACAGATAAAAACGTCAGACATTATGTCATACAACATATTACGTTACCTTACCCTTTATAATGTAACATGTCGCGACCCACCTGTACATCAGACCGTACCTACATTATTCAATTATCCACCTTTTCAATTTAATTACAATACCGTTAATATTATAGAAAGTGAGTTTGGATGTTTGTTAGTAATCACGGTGAAACGGCTAAACCGATACGGATGAAACTGCTCACATGTAATCATGCAAAATATGTATAATTTAGAACTCAATAATTATAGATTAGAGTCTGAAATGTAATTTAGATTTTTAACCGACTTCGAAAAAAAGGGGGCGGTTGTACGTTCCGCTGTATATATATATATATATATATAAATTAGGTCATTACATATGAAATTGGCGTTTTGTAAAGGAGGAACATAAAGTTGATTTTTTTAAACAAAATATATTTATTTAATCAAAGTATATACCATTGCTATCTATGCACTTTTGCCATCTCATAGGTAGTTCATTGATTCCTTTACTAATAAAAACATTCGGACAGGAATCAATAACATCTTTGAAGGCGCTTTGGACTGCCCCATCGGAGTTGAATTTTATCCCTTGCAAGAAGTTATCCAAATTTCGAAAAAAATGGTAATTTTCTATAAACTTCAATTGGAATGTCTAAGACATCCACCGTACTCCCCGGACCTTGCTCCAACAGCAACAACACACATATACACCTACAAAATTTCATAAAAATCGGTCAAGCCGTTTCGGTGGAGTTCTCTAACTTAGGTGTTTGCGCTGGATAGATCTGAAAATTGGAGTTCTTTGAAACCTTTTTTCTCAGACAAGGTCGTATTGAAAAATCCCAAAGATATATATGCTAATCTGCATTATATTAAGCCGAGGACTAGTATTTTATGAATTGAAATTTTTATTTAAATATTGATTAAAAAATATGCTAAGTCCATCCTTTTTTTTTAAGTTAAAACCTTTTTTCTGTTCTTCAATAAGTCACACCAGTGTGAAAATTATTTTAGTATTTTAAGTAAGACTCAGGGGAAGGTCGTTTTAGTCTTTGCAAATACTGTCTCCAATATTTTTAGCTATTTTTATCCGATTTCAATACGGTGTTCGGTGCGATACCCCCTACAAAATTAGTATGGGACATGAAGCTCAAGGTCACTGGCGGTATACAGAGCCTTAAACACTATGACACGAGAATTTTTACACTATATATGATAGAAAGATTCAAGAATCTCATAATCATTTATACAATTAATGTAGGTAATTGTAGTGAATTGAAACGATTAGCGTAAGTAATAATTATGTATTTTTACTATGTATTTTGATTTGATGTATAAATAACAATTTCTATAATATAAATGGATATAAGTCTGAAAATAAATCTCATTATTATTATTATTATTATATTTCAAATAATATTTCGCAATAACTGTGATATCTAGCTGAGGACCTACGACTCCCCGTCGTCCTAGGGAAGTAACACGACAACTCATACACAACTCGAATAGTACAATTTATAATGTGGCTCAATTTGCCAAATATGCTTTCTATGATGCATTTAATATGAACAATATAACTTCAAAAACACCGGGATATGGCCAATCAATAAAAATATTTTCGCAGATGTCCGTCACTTAACGTTTTCCTATTCAAAAAAATTTCAAAAGCATTTGAACACGGCGCCGCAGAAAACCTTACTTAATATTATAAACGCATAAGTCTTACGGATGTATGTTTGTTACTCGTTCACGTAATAACTCAAGGACAAATTTTGATGAAATTTGGTTTGGTAGTAGTTTAGCTCGGGATTAACACAATTTTTGTCGCAAAATGTATGTTCTTGCGGGTTCTTTTTGCGTGTACGAAGTCGCGGCTAACATCTAATTGTACCCTACAAAGGTAAAAAAATTGACGTGTAACATCCTCCTGCAGGTAAATCTATTAATAAGTACCTCTAAGTAAGATATATCTATTTATAAGAACGTCTATGTAAGGTATATCTATTTATAAGTACGTCTAAGTAAGGTAAATCTATTTATAAGTACGTCTAAGTAAGGTAAATCTATTTATAAGTACGTCTAAGTAAGGTAAAAAAGGTCTAGGTTAACTGTGGGAGAGCGACGCTTCGGCACGAATGGGCCGGCTTGACCGAATAAATACCATAACCTCACAGAAAACCGGCGTGAAATGACGCTTGCGTTGTGTATCGCCGAGTGAGTGGATGCCCAAGTGGGGGATTGGGGACTTTAAGGACCAGAAACGCAAGTCGCAACACCAGAGGAGTAATACTTGTAACTCCTCAGTCCTCAGTGTCCACTGGCGGCGGTAATCGCTTATCATCAGGCGATTTGTCTGCTCGATTTATTTGTCTGCGCGATTACCGCCGAAACACCGCACAGTTCTATTTACAGTGCAGTTTTTTTTTGCCGCGACCACAAGAAAACGCTGATGGGAACGTAGCCTAAGTCTATATTAATGTCGATGTAGAGGGAATAACACTTCGACGGACACTGTCCGGGGAGTAATACAGTCGGAATAGCCTTTGAATATTCTAGGACACCTAAAAGACTTTCTTTAATAAAATTTAAATACATTTTAAAGTAATTGGATTCGTCTACTCAGAATTTTAAGTATGAACATAAAAATGCTTCAGTACCTTTTAATATAGTGTTGACAGCTTAACTTCTATCTTAATGTCATTGTCTACAAAATGTAAGGGCAGCCACAGACGAGAGGCCGATCGTTTCAGTTAGAACTGACGCCTGAACGGATTCGAGCCCATACACGGAAAAAATCGCATCCGACCCAACTGACGTCAGTTCGGCCTGAACGGATTCGAGCACACATACGACACGATTTTGCATCCGTTCAGGCCGAACTGAAGGCAGACCGGACCATGTATGGGCCCCTTTAAACAAGAACAAGTCATTTTAAGACTCGAAAACAAAACAGTTATCTAATAATGTATTTGTTCAAAATTTGATTCGACCATACAGGTCTAGGTTACAAATTGTGTATACGGTCAAACTGTATGACATTTATTTCCATCGACTGTACAAACATTAATATTATATTCAATTGAATAATATTTATTATTTTTTTATATTATAGGTAGGTACCTACATAATTTATTACATACACATTTATAGCCTCCGTGGTCCTATGGTTTAGAGCATGGATCTCGACTCGGAGGTCATGGGTTAAATTCCCGCATTGGAAGAACAAAAAAATGTTGTTTCCGAGTTTGGTTAGGACAATGCAGGCTGATCACCTGATTGTCTGACAAGAAAGATGATCCATGCGTCGGATGGGCGTGTAAAACATCAGACCTGTGCCTGATTTCTCGCGAGTCGTGTCGGTCATCCGCCCCACTGGGTTTCGAGATTAATGGAAGAGAGAGTGATCTTGTGTACAGCACACATTTGGACACATTAAAATAACTCGTGTGTAGCTGGCCTGGTTTTTTCAATGAAACCGAGTACCGTCACCGACATCGGTGTATGGAGCTATTACCTACACATAATATATGTCCGTCGTTAGTTAGCGAGTTCAAGTTGGGCAATAGGGTAGTTAATTGTAGATGTTACTCATTTGAGTTACGCTGAATACCGGAGCCAATCAGTGAAATATACATTCAATCCGTCAATATTATATGAATGAATGAATGAATGTCAATACTGTCAGTTTGTGATATACTGGAGCTAGATTGTAGGAAAACGACAGTGAATGTGATGATTTTGGGACATGGAATGCCGCACCTGAATGCCGGAATGTAGCAACGTCTTATCGGCATTAGATATTTAATACAAAATAACTTAAATTTTCATAAAAAAAACCATGACCCGACTACGTAAAGAATATAGCCAATGTTATCCGGGCTATTATTACGAATCTATTGACATCTCTTTTTATTAAACTTACATACATACATAGACTGCCAAAATCATTACCCTTCCTTTTGGCTTCGCCGTAGTCGGATAATAACAGATTGCAATGATAATTTATTATTATTATTATTATTATCGTCATCTTACTTGTAGTAACTATTAATGAGACAGTGATTTGAGTATATTAACTATATATTAAAATAAGTTCAATAATTAAGCCTCTATTATCCATTATTATCCATTAAATATCCAACAGGAGATTATAATTCATCATTCATTATAATAATTCATCAATGTTGTTATTTTTATACTATTTGAGTGTGGGCGAAGACACGGCGCGTATTGAGTACGTTATAAATCTTTTAAGCATATTTTAATACTTCATGTTTTTATAGTTTTTTTACGAATATATTAGCTTAATTACTCGCAATCTCTATTAAACTAAAAAGTCAAGTCCAAAACAAATTTTACAAGGGCTTTATTGATGAATTTGTTAATCCTTGTGCTGAGAGACATACTGAAATTCCTAGATTTTGTACTGAAAAACGTACATATATTACTAGATTTCGTGCTGAAAACATACAGAAATTACCACCCTTCTAGATTTTATTCTGAAAAACCATACAGATATCACTAGATTTCGATTCGTAAAGGAAATTAATTTGGTGTTGAATATATATCTATGAGCAGTGAAAATGGCTTACCATCAGGCGAATTGTCTGTCTGATGCTTTTTCTATACGATAAAAAATAATATAAAATCATATCGAGTTTCAGTGGTAGGCGCTGAAGTTGGCAGACATCCAGATATTTACTTATATACGCGAAACGGAGACTCTTACATATAAAATACTGCACGGATATAATTTCCAGAAAATCTACAATGTATTTACTAAATCAACAGAAAGGGATTTGAATATATAGTATGGAGCTTATCTGCTATTTACTTATTATATGTATATTACATTATAAATTTAATATTATCTTTGGTCTAAATAACTATTTCAGGATTTCATTTCAGCAAGATTCGAATACCTTTTTATTTGGAAAACTAAATAAGTAGGTACATGGTTAGATTTTATTAATTCTCTACTTATTATCCACAGCTCTAATTTTACAAAAAAGGATTAGGACTAGGACTCGACATAGGGGCACGCCGTGCACTATTTCATTATCCGTAAATAGGCATGGATAAGAATGCCTAAGTCTCTTGCCTTCTTCGTCAAACTGATGTTTATCAAAATAGTTTTTCACAAACACGTTTCCGTAGAAGTTGCTCTTTAGAGAGTCCGATGAGGATAGAGTTAGTTGGCACCAGGAAGGACATCCACAGGTTTCTCAAATGATCGTTCTTAGGGAAAGAAAAAAGTCGATGCGTCTCATTAGTTGAGCTGCAACCGCCGACACAACACTTAAATTGTCCCATAACGAAAAATGCACACCCTTTTTCAGTAGCACACACACATACACAGTGGGTCGGCTCGATCGGATAAGTAATATAAAAATGGATTGCAATTACAATGTCTAGCTAAAACTCGAGGACGGCTGGACCGATTTGACTACTTTTGGTCCTGAAATAATCGTGGAAATTCCGGGAAAGTTTAAACGGTGATATTGAAAAAATTGCGGAGAAATTACTGTAGATGTATGTGTAGGTGTAGATGTAGGTGATAGGTGTATTTTTTTTTTTTTTTGAAGATTTAATGGCCTGGTAACAAGACCTTTAAGCCAAGTCTTATATTTTAGAGGTGCTTCTTGTAAATATACACTTTAAATAGTTCCCACAGTACTTTTTATATATTTGAATAACGCACTATAACACTTTTTATTTTGGAGCAAATCACACAATAATTGGCGGCGGGAGGTATCACTGACTTCCATTATTTCACTTGCCAACACTAGTCTTTGAATGGCGAAGTTTGGGCACTTGAAGAAAATGTGGTTCATGTCGGCGATCTCAACGTTACAAAATGTGCAAATATTACTGTTTATTATGTTTAGTCTCATAAGATGTGCAGGTGCAGAGTTATGGCCAAATCTCAGTCTATTTATAGTTGTGATAAAATCACGGCTAGCTATCTTCAGCTCGTGGTACCATGGTTTTACTTCTAACTTTTTTTGTATCCGTCCATACCACTTTCCTTTGAGTTTTTGGTCTTCATTCCAAAAATATTCCCACATTTTCCTTAAAGACATATTTACATTATAATAAAAGCCAGTCATAGGTACTCTCACTACACTTTTGACATTTAGGGCGTTGACCCCATCATATGCAGTTTTGTCTGCAATTTCATTTCCAGAAATACCTTTATGTGAAGGAACCCACATAAAGGCAATTGTTACTCCTTTATTATGTAACCGCCAGACAGAATCTTTAATAAAATAAATAATATAATTCGTTTTAAAGTTAAAATTAATATGCTTTAGACTATTAATGAGACCTAAAGAATCTGATAAGATTAGAAAATATTTACAATTATTATTTAATCCACTAATCAATTTTAAGGCTTCAGAAACTGCATATGCCTCTGCCGTAAATATTGAACACTGTTTATCTAGAACAAAGCTTTGAGCAATCTGTTTTTGTGGATCATATATGGCACTTCTCACATGTTCATTACCTTTACTACCATCAACTCTGAATTGTTGTCAATAGACTTAGTTAAAATCATAATAGGATGTATTATACTACTATATGGATGTATGTAACATGGCCAGTGTGAATGTTTTTTGATGTTTGAATAATGAGACTGTATTTCTAGGAAAATCCGGCACAAAGTTGGAGATGTATGTGTCAGAAGATCTTGAGGTGAAGCTAGTGGACCATTTGTAATGATTGGGTGAGGTACAATTCTATTTATGATTTGTAAATTATTTGATGACAATAGTTTAAGACAGTATCTTTCTGCAAGCAAAAGTCGTCTCAATATCAAAGGCATAATATTTGTTTCAACTTCCATGGCCCTTATGGGGTGATAGGTGTATGTTTAGATGTATAGATATTTATTTATTCCAGTTCATTTCCAGTTCCAGAGAGAACAACGTGTGTCGGGACAGCTAGTAAAATATATAATTTAATAATTATGTAGTCCCGTACCTCGGAGCCTGTAGTACCTAGGCTAGTTCGCTTTTTCTAGGTATTCCTGAGCTTTTGTTCTAGAAGACACAGCGTTGTACCTCGGCTAGAGTCGACCGGTTTTGACTTGACCTATAGAGAATGTATGGATGAAAACAAATAGTAGAATTTTAATTTATAAGTTCGAATTATTGTAGATAAACTTTTTTAATGCGTTATGTCTTGTTTGCAGGTATCAAAAAAAAGAAAAAACAAATGGAGACATTTTACTTTAAAGGTCTTAAAGAAATGTACTCAAGTATGTTACGTAAATTTCTCATATTTCGGTGAAGTATACCCAAATAACCGACCTACCAAAATATAAAAACAAGGCTTAACATGCGCAATAAGTCAAATCACAATAAATAACGAATAGCTGAAAAACTTGCCAAGGTACAACAGGCTCCTCCTACTTATTATAAAGCTTGTTAAATTAAAGCCTGATTATACACTATAACTCTTCTAGATAAATCTATAAAATCCAAAATTAATTTTAGAAAATAATTGAATTCTATAGCAAGTGGCTATAGAATATTTCATGTTGCTACCGACGATTCCTCTAAACTCGAGTTGGAGTTTATTTTCTTGGGAAAAATTCAGTTCGTGAAGTTTATTTTCTTGGTAAAATTCCTGTGTAAATTTAGCGTTATTAGTTCAATCGATAAACCAACGTCGTGGAAGTAATATTAATTGGCACAAATATTACCGTCGATGATGACATTGTACCTGATTGGATTTGGGAATATTCCCGGAGTCTGTGGATACGTAAAAATATAAAGTACTTTGTATGTATCACACATAGGAATGTGTGTGAAATCTATGTAACAAACACAAACAAAAAATACACAGAGACAGACAGAGTAGAGATGATATGGCACCACTTGTTAGATGTACAAATATTTATTTACAGTAAAATAAGATAAGCCGATTGATTTTTTTTATTTGCATTATTAAATATTACCTACCTATTATAAGTTCTCAGAAGAAACAGCGATTTCTCTCCAAATTTTCTCAAATCCCTTGAAAACGCTCCATACAAAAGCTTGATCATATATTTTAGCATAGAAAGTTACTAGAAATGCCAAGAGGGGAAGGGTGCACTTCTGGGTTGGAAAAATGATGTAGTATTGAAAAAAGTTTCATCTCCACTTCACATGTACGGGGTGCCCCGTGCCACCCCTAAAATATAAAATTATAATTACTTTTATAGTTATTACGGTTTACGGAACACTACAAATGAGATAGTTAAATGGCCACACGGATATTGCAAATATTTGGAATATATTCAATCTGTAGGTAGACCGCAGTATTGTATAACGAATCTCCGTTATGGACTGAGATTCCAGCCCCGACGGACTCCTCTTACTGATAATGATCTTACTGATAAAATGTATGTCATATTGTAGTAATCTTCGTTATGGACTGAGATTCCAGCCCCGACGGACTCCTCTTATATTCTTACTGATAACATGTATGTCATATTGTAGTAATCTCCGCTATGGATTGAGATTCCAACCCCGACGGTTTCCCCTTATATTCTTACTGATAAAATGTATATCATATTGTAGTAATCTCCGTTATGGACTGAGATTCCAGCCCCGACGGACTCCCCTTATATTCTTGCTGATAAAATGTATGTCATATTGTAGTAAACTCCGCTATAGACCGAGATTCCAGCGCCGACGGACTCCTGTTATATTCTTACTGATAACATGTATGTCATATTGTAGTAATCTCCGCTATGGACTGAGATTCCAGCCCCGACGGACTCCCCTTATATTCTTACTGATAAAATGTATGTCATATTGTAGTAATCTCCGTTATGGACTGAGATACCAACCCCGACGGACTCCCCTTATATTCTTACTGATAAAATGTATGTCATATTGTATTAATCTCCGCTATGGACTGAGATTCTAGCCCCGACGGACTCGCCTTATATTCTTACCGATAAAATGTATGTCATATCGTAGTAATCTCCGTTATGGACTGAGATTCCAACCCCGACGGACTCCCCTTATATTCTTGCTGATAAAATGTTTGTCATATTGTAGTAATCTCCGTTATGGACTGAGATTCCAGCCCCGCGGACTCCTCTTATATTCTTACTGATAAAATGTATCTCATATTGTAGTAATCTCCGCTATAGACCGAGATTCCAGCGCCGACGGACTACTGTTATATTCTTACTGATAACATGTATGTCATATTGTAGTAATCTCCGCTATGGACTGAGATTCCAGCCCCGACGGACTCCCCTTATATTCTTACTGATAAAATGTATGTCATATTGTAGTAATCTCCGTTATGGACTGAGATACCAACCCCGACGGACTCCCCTTATATTCTTACTGATAAAATGTATGTCATATTGTATTAATCTCCGCTATGGACTGAGATTCTAGCCCCGACGGACTCGCCTTATATTCTTACTGATAAAATGTATGTCATATTGTAGTAATTTCCGTTGTGGACTGAGATTCCAACCCCGACGGACTCCCCTTATATTCTTACTGATAAAATGTATGTCATATTGTAGTAATCTCCGCTATGTACTGAGATTCCAGCCCCAACGGACTCCCCTTATATTCTTACTGATAAAATGTATGTGCTATTGTAGTAATCTCCGTTATGGACTGAGATTCCAGCCCCGACGGACTCCCCTTATATTCTTACTGATAAAATGTATGTCATATTGTAGTAATCTTCGTTATGGACTGAGATTCCAGCCCCGACGGACTCCCCTTATATTCTTGCTGATAAAATGTATTGTAGTACTAGTTGTGTACAATGAACGTTTGTGTACCCGTCAGATTGTGCGGTGGGCCAATTCTCAGCTGCAGGGCGCCAGAGGTACAACAAAATTGTACTTTTACTTAGATCCTGATAAAGTATCAATCTTATGTTTTGGATTCAGAATAACGTAAGGAGGATGTCTAACATGAAAAGTTTACTAAGCGTAGTAATTTTATTCCAGTCTTTTAAGAGCTTCTTGTGTTGAAATTGAATATATTTCGTAGCACAAGACAAACTTTGTCGGAAATTTTGCGGTAAGTTGTTTAGATTTCTTTCGTAGTCCAAGTTTTCTTATAACGTAGCGAGGATGACTATTTTTAAAGTTTTATAAATACAAAAATGACATTTTCCAAATTAAATGTTATACTTTAAAGGAGACAATCTTGTATGCAGAGAGTTTTTGGGGAGGAATATTTATCTAGCTAGGTCATATCCCTGGAAACTGCGCATTTTTAAGCTATTTATGTTTTTTCTATCGTCGTGCAACAATGTATCAATACTTTCAACACTATTATGTCAGGCAGATTGGAAGTTTGATTTGTTTTTTGCTATGTTCGAAAATTCGGAATGTGGTGGGTTCGAATCTCGGTCAGATGAATATTTTTGTGATGCTTATTATTTCTTTATTCACTACACAAGAAGATACAAGTCTCATTGCAAGTGTTCGAATTCCGATGCAACGCGCTGCCGCGCTGCGACGCATATCTTGGTGTGAGCTAGCCTGTGGCACTGTTGCGAATAAAATTGTATGAAAATCATGACACAATAATATACAATTATTATACAATTTTCATTCGATAACGTTACGGATACTTTGATGTCAATTATTCCTGCTTGGGCTACTGAATTCAAAAAAAAAAATTATATGACCGTACTAGTTTTTGTTACGCTCCATTAGTATTAACAATTGTTTTTTTTTCAAACAAACATTTCGCTGGTTGTTTACATATTATTAATGACGCATTATTTCCTTACAAAGAGAATTCATTTCTAAAATTGAAAAACCTTCTAAAATACAGGATATAAATAATGCACGGAAATCTTTGCGTACCTCCATGTACCTCTTACGTCGTGTCTGTAACGGCAAACGGAATTGCTAATTACCTGAAAACAAATAAAAACAACATTAGATTTTTTTAGTGAAACACTGCTTTATGATATGTATGAGAGAAATTTTATACAAAAATCGTTACGATTTTCGGTTACGCGCCATGTTGTTTTTTCTTTCGTCGTGTAATACAAATAATGTCATGTCAAAGTAATGTCAGATACGCGTAGCGCAGTTACGTAGGCACTTGGATTATTGACCAATTGGTCTCGGGTTCGAATCTCGTTCAGACGAAATAGTTTTATTCTTTTTATTTCTTTTTCTTTTATAATTTTTGAAGTAAAAACAATTATTTTTTATTTTTAGAAATTATGGTGCTTCAGGCACGATGAGAGTATTTTTTAATTTTAAATAATTAATGATGTTTCACTTCTGCCACGTGGACTCTGTACATGTCATTTCTTTTTTTTTTACTTTAATTATTTTTTTAATTATTATTTTATAATTTTTTTTTTTACTTTCACTTTAACCACCGTCATCGTATATTAGTACGTGAAGCAAAAAATTTCAGTGCAGTTTTACGAGAACTTTGCGAACGGAGGAGTAAGATAGGTATGTGGCCGAGTTATCGTATAAGTATGTGGAGGCAGGTGTGCAAAAAAATCTAATCTTGTCTTAAATAATGCTTGGAAATATATAGTTATCTGAGTTGTTGTTGTTATTTTCATTAATTTTATGTATTAGCATTTGCGGGAAGAGTGGATGCCCCAAAGGAAGATCTCCGACCGAGTGAGATGGTATGCTCGGTCAGGCCGTAGCCCACACATCTTATAAAACTTCGATAGCGCGATTCAGGATTGTGGCGCTAATTGGTCCGCCACACATTATTTAAAAAAAATTTTTGCTTTCTAATCTAGTACCTACCTAATAAAATTAGGCACAGAATAATGTAAAACCCGACAACTGCCCCGCCGCGCGCCGTTCGTCTGGCAATAATCGCCATCTGCGACCCACAAGCGTCAGCGTGCCAGGAATAAAAATTATTGGTTCTTTCTGCTTTCAGCTTTGCATTTAGTGAGCATACCGTCAATATTACGAAAATAATCAAGGAAAAATTTACATTTCAGTCAAGTTACGGTTAAATGCTGTATGATTCATCAATGGGGACAATTGATTCTCAAGTAAAATTATTTATAGAAAGTTGATCAATTATAGTTAATAAAATCATGCGTAACTTCGCGAAAATACATAGCATACAATTAATACATAGCAATATCCCGCGAAAAAATACCCACAACCTGCAAGTAAGGTATTGCTAGATATAATATTAATTAAATTTGATCAATTATATTGCTGACTGCGCACCTACAATCAAGAATATGCGTCAGTTCACACCGAAACGCGACGCGGGGCGACATTTTTAAGATAGATAGATTCATTGCATACTGCATAGTGAATAAAGTTCAATTTTGAAAGGCCATCTTAAAAACGCAACGCCGCGTTCGTGTCTCGGTGTGAACTGAGCCTAAGACTGTCGACACTTCTAAATACTAGATTATCATTATGTTGAAAGTAGTCTAGGGCTGTCGACTTAGAAAAATGTAAAATTTTTAAATTGTCATAAGAAAAATCTAGCCTTTTGTAACTGTTTATAAGGAAATAAAGATTTATTAATATTATTAATTTCACTCCCCATAAATTTTCATACCCTGGTCTATATATTATCAAAATTGGAAATTTCAGTTGATAACTTCAATAAGCCTATATCATAACTAGCTTTTACCCGCGGCTTCGCCCGCGTAAATACAGTATCCCATGGGATAAAATATAGCCTATGTTTTAATCCAGAACCTATACTACTACCATACCAAATTGCATCAAAATCCGTTCGGTAGTTTTTGCGTGAAAGAGTAACAAACATATCACAATATTTCACATCTATAATAGTAGTAGGACAACTATGCCGGTTCAGTGCACGTCAAAACACCTGTGTAGACCTGTGTATATGGTGTATATAATATAGTATACATTACCCGACTGAAGAACTATTCAGGCATGAAATTGCTAGTCGGTTTTGTTTTACAAGCTAATAAATACCATTTTTATATGAACATTTAAAAAAAAAAACGAACAAATGATTTGTAAATAATATACAGACAGTTCAACTCAACTGTGCGCGCGGCTCTTTGTGTGCGTGCGCTTATATTTATATAGCTTTCGTTTGTGTCACAGTCTCACGGTACATTACCGGTACGCGCCGCTATGTTTTCATAGCTGTAGTCGGTAGCTGAAGTCTGAATTAGGTAGCAGCCTAAAATATGAATAAATTGCATAAAATGTATTTTCTTTTGGTATATTTAAGGTAAAAAATAAAAAGAGTAAAATATTTTTTTTATCTGAAGCTCTACCAAAGTGGATCCAACGCGGTTATGTTAGAACTTTATGCTGGTTATCCGATTCCCAGAGTCCCACGGAACGACCGGACTTCCGGGAGTACTCACTTTTAAGAGATGTTTAAACATATTTGAGATTTTGGTAAATTATAACAAAATATTGTATTTAAATTAAACCGAATTACAAAGAAAAAATGCACAAAAAAGTATGAAATAAAGCTTATTTTCTAAATTATTATCATTTTAAATTCGGCTAACATTTTAAATATTTCTCCACTCAATCTTCATAATTTTGAAGTCGGTACCAGTCCGAACAATATCCTGATAAAACAATATTCAAAGTAGAACTCACGTTAAAGTTGGCTGGTAATTATTGTTTTCTTTTTAGTTATATTTATTAGGTATATTATTAGTAACACATTTTAAGAAAGTTGGAATTTGAAAGCTCCATTAGGTATTGCATATAAGATGATGCATTGAGTTACATAATATATAATGTAATAAGATGATGCATTGAGTTATATGTGCATTAAGTTACATAATGGTATATGCATGCAGTTCTTTAAAGAATACCGGAATCGCAAAACATGTATCGATAAGAACTCAGGAGTTTTGTTCAGTACTTCATAATGTCATGTTGTATGTTGTGTTGATGGTGGTGATGATGATGATTACTTTAATTGACATAGTGACATATCCTTGCAGTTCTTTAAACAACGCCGAAATCTCCAAACATGTATCTATAAGGAGTCAGGAGTTCTGTTCAGTACTTTTGAATCCAGGGTATACCTTGGTGCAAAATCTTACTTTTTGGACCAAGGTATACCCTGGACCTTTCGGACTAATCATTGAACATACATATATATATATAACGTATAACCACCTCATTTTTTTGGAAGTCGGTAAAAAATTGTCTAGCTTATGTATGTTACTACCTATATGTGTCTTAATTATTTCTTTGTAAGGATATGATTTCACATAAAAATATTACACCGTATAAAAACTCGTGATTACCAACCCTAGCATCGGTCTTTAGGGGTTTTCAGTGCAAGTGTTACTTCACGTCCAGATCTGCGAGTTTGGCACTTGAATTTTCTACGCGATTGTACTTGTTGGGGCCTCCGCAAATCTTTTCAATTGTCCGCCATCTTTGATGTTAAAATAGAATCGCAGAGGGACGAATTATTCATGACGTTTTATTAACATTTCGCACGGGGAATTTTATTAAGTTTTCAAAATAAAAGAAATACGAAAAAATCGACTGATGGACTGTAACAAGAAATATCATACGAGTTAATTATTGTAAAACTGTCGGCTGCTACTATTGTGCCTGCCTAATTTGTGAAAAATATTTTTCTTTTGATGCGTATAAGTCGTAGGTAGCCTATACAGGGTGTCTGAAGACCACTTTCAGTAACTTTGTGATATGATTATACTACTTTTTCTCATTACAAAATGTATTTTTTTTAAATTATTTTTTCAAAAATGTCTTTTTTTTAATTATTTTTTTTAAATTTTATACCTTTTAATCATAAGAAAAAGCTGTTTAGAAGTAGATTTTTTTATTAAAATCTAAAATTTCTTTATTTTTACTCCATTACGCAATGTAATTTACTTCATTACGCACGCGGGCTAATTACCCGGCCCGTGACGGGCGCCGCGCCGTGCTCCCTCCCAGTACCTACACGCGTTCAGCGGTGGTGTATGCAGTGACTTAGAACCATACACACACAAAAGTGACGGAAACATGATAAGATAAGATTCCAAAATCCAATTTTGGTACTCAGACTTCTGACCTAGTTTATGCCCTAGCCCGGATTTTTGCCAACTACGAAGTAAAAATCCTAATTTCATAATTTAAAATAATTTTGGCGGAACCTTGAAGACCATCCTACGGAACCCACTTTCGAAATCCCTGCTCTACACCGCCTGCAGTGTGGTTCGTAAATACCACGCACAAAATGTTGCTTGACAAATAACAAAACCAGTGTACAGTGCAACTAAATTCTTAATGTCCAACGGAAATCATCGCTTTTCTATCGAAATTACATACGGTGTGTGAAAAACGACAATAACCGAAAGATTTAACGTGTTTGAACTGTAGGTAACAATGAAACTAAGTAGGTGTATAAAAGGGTGCCCGAAGTCGCATTAGTAAATTATTATTAATGATAATAAGTTACGTAGGTACGTAATTACACCGATCATTATAAGTAAAATTATGGCTAATAGCTATTTACTTACGTGAAAGAAGTATTGCGTAGGTACTGAATAACTGCTAGTAGGTACCAACTCTACTCGTCTCGTAGTACTAAGTTCACGGAATCCATTGACCGTCAGGTGACCGCGGCAAGGTGTCGCGTTAAAAGTTAAAGTTGTTAGAAAGTATTTTTGTTGCATTTTGAAAAATGTTGCTAGCACCATAAGTCAAAATTCAAAACACGTAATCACGTAAAAATTTAACAATACAACAATACGTTTTTAGACGATAACCTTTTATCTCGAGAGAAAAACGGCAACAAAATTCGAAAATCTATTTTAAAAGTACATAGTTCTTTTATCGACTTTCGGCAAAATTCAAACGATGCTGACGCTAACTAATTCTTTGAAAAATATTATTTTCTACTTTCGGCTAAATTCAAAAGACATTGCCGACAACAAGTGCACGTGCTAATGTAGAGTCAAGTAAACATTTGACTTAATTTTACCCCGGTCTGTCTACAAGTGGAATCCGTCAAAGTATATCGAATTTATTGCAAATGGACAGCTGTTGTTGTTAGTGTTTAAATCATATCAAATGAAAAAATAAATCGATTAATTCGTTTATTTTCTCGTATTTTAATTTGTTTAACCTAAATGGGCATAACTATGTTCTGCAACTGATTCGTCAGATCTTCAGAGCCAAAACTACTTTGGAGCTTACTCTAAGTAAAATTAAAGAAAATGAGATTATAATACGTGTTAATTTTTAAATTAATAATTTAATTTAAATTATGTTCTATGAGAAATCCGATAACAGTAATTAATAAAGTATTGAACGCCACACAATTTAAAATATTATTAGATTTAATTAAATTCTTATGATCTGTGACGGTGGCAGCCCTGTGTCGGTGGCACGTGCGACGCGGCGCGGCGGCTCGGTGGCATGGCTTTTCGCGGCAAATATCAAAAGCGGGCCGCTCTTTCAAAGACTTATAGGTAGGTACCTAGGCTAAGTGATATGACCTATGAAAATTAAATCATTTACTTGTACGTAGTCGATATTTAAATTAGGTAATTGTTTGATATGCTTTTTTTCGTTTTTTATAATAAATAAGTCACTGTTTTTATATCAAGTCAGCGGTGTTTTTATGATTTATGACCGGCAAACGAGCAGTGAGATCGCCTGATGGTATGGGATTATCGTATCTGACACTTGTCCGTTACCGATCTTTTACGCACTTTGAGCCTCCAGTACGGAAACTTAATCAACGAAACACAATGCAAACGCTATTTTCGCCAGTTTACGACGAGTGTCGTAACAATATAAATTAATTATTTGATGAAAATTAGACAGGTATTGTTATCTGCGACTTTTGTCGTGCTATCAGTTCTGATCGACCATCATTTGGTAATGTTCGCTTTTTTCGGATAAATAGTAGCGTTCTAATCCATTCACTAAACTTTAGTATCTATCTGTAGGTCAATATTCATTTGGAACAATACAAGTTACAACTGATCGGAAATCGATCGAAAAATGTTTGTAAGATTAGGAAGATAAGATGTTATCATTATTATTTAATGGTTGTATTGTAGATATGCGATTTATTGATGAAATATTTCATTATTTTAATAAATTTACTGTTAATTTTCTATTAGTTAAGTAGTTTTTTAATAATTTCATACAAATCAATGCGTATGCAAAATAAATAAAAATTTATCGATATGAAAAACTATCGATACCACATATCAAATGTATCGGTTCGGGGCACATGCTTATGTTTTTACTTATAATAATTTTTTCAGCTTTGGTCAACCCGCTTTTTTGTAACTTTTGAACAAAACTTTTGTAAACCCGCGTTTTCGAGTGCCTTTCTGGCCAATTTGTCCAATTATCGGTGTGATTCTTTTTCATTGCCTACTTCTTATCTTCGTATTAATATTTGTTTTTTTATTTAAACTTTTTCATTTGTTTTAACTGTTTTATTTGTAATTCATATTAACTGTTTCGTTTTTTTTTTTTGTTTGTGTGTGATTTTTTATTTTAAAATGCCCTTGCCATACGCGTATACCGCGCGGGATTATGGTATGATGCTGATGTGCTTAGGAGAAGCATTTGGGAATGTCGTAGAGGCAATGAGGATTTACCGGAGGCGATATCCTAATGCCCGCCATTCTTGACTCCTCCCGTACCATAACACAGGCATATCAGCGAGTGTTAGAAAATGGGCCCATTGAGCCATCAGCATCTGGCGGTGGGCGGCAACTGGACATTAATATCGAGGAGCAGATTTAAGACGTGGTGCACCGGAACTCTCGTCTTGGAGCCCGCAGTGCGGTTAAAATGCTAAGACGTCGGCAGGGTAGGCCAGTTGCTACGCATGCAACTGTACATTAAATTTTATGGCGGAACAGAATGCGTCCCTATAAAATACATCGTGTGCAGGCGTTGCTTCCGGTTGATCGTGTCCGACGCACCGAATACTGCCGATGGCTGATCGAGCAGGAAGAAGCATCACCATCATTCATCAGGCACGTACTTTGGACGGACGAGTCCACATTCACGAGAAATGGAATGTGGAACAGAAGGAACGCCCATGTTTGGGCTGAGGAGAACCCACGGGCGTGTCAAGAAACTGGCCACCAAACACGTTGGTCAGTTAATGTATTGGGCGGCATTTACAATAATTTCATATTGGGGCCCACGGATAACCGGTGCGTCGTATCTGGAGTTTTTAAATAACCAGCTAACAGAAGAACTGGACGACAACATACCGGTGGCCGATTATCCACGAATGTGGTTCCAGCAGGATGGCGCACCTCAATACGTGTCGCGGCTTGTTCGTCAGCGTCTGAATGAAATGTTCGGCGATCGCTGAATCGGACGAATGGGACCCCACGCCTGGCCACCTCGATTTCCTGATTTGACCCCACTCGACTTTTTCCTTTGGGGTTACGTCAAGGAAAGTGTATTTAACCGGTCCTGTGACAGTGCTCGTGAAATGAAGCTTCGAATTACAGACGTTTTTGGTGAGTTGCGTAGACATTGCCGCGAAGATCCCACGTTTGCTTCTCGTCTACACGAAGAGACCAAGAGACGTGCAGAACTGTGCGTTGAATTGGAAGGGGCACAGTTTAACCCCATCTCATACGACCGCGAGCACAAATAAACTAATCAGGTCAGTCACATTATGTACATTCTATTTGATTAAACGGTGGATTTGTAATTGTTGGTTCGCTGTTCGATTTAACTGTTTATGTTCTTAATGGCATTTTTTTTTCATTTATTTTTCTTAATCTGAACAAAAATCTGAATGTAATTATTCCGGCGCGGGCGCGGGCGGAGGCAGCCTCTCTCCTCGCGCCCGCCCTCTCCCGCTTTCGCCCATGTCGTTGTGTATGTTGTACATTGCGTGTTGAAAGTTTTAACTTTTACAAAAACTGTCGATTAAAAGCAAATGACTTGTACCAATGGATCTATCTCATGCCCTACTATAATCCCACGAAGTTAACGGGACTGGTACACACCCTGGTAAATACATCCTGTATATATACCTATAATCTAGACGCATCTATTATTATGCATCTATACAAATAAATAAATAATTTAACATTTTTTGCTAAACGCATATGAAAGTATATAAGGTACTAACAATAAAATCAATTTTTTGTCTGTCTGTCTGTCTGTCTCAATATATGTTTCGGCTAATCTCCGAAGTGGCCGGAAATTTGTGACCGGAGTTTCAATGGCACTTAGCTGATGTTATAAGGAGTAGTTTAGGTAACTTTAAAAGTATGGTTCCGTATAAAAAGGGTTTCATTACACTAGCTAGTTTTCCCCTCATCTGTCGTTGACGATTGACAGGTCGATGTCAAAAAACGCTAAACTGTCGGAACGCGCCACTTTGCGCACTTCTCCCTTGCATATTAAATTGTAATGCACAAAAAAAAAATACTACAATAAGAGCCTTAGTAATTTTACATGTAAATAAATACGTAAATATAGTATTTAAATTATATATCTTCGATTATATTTTGCGTAATGAATGTAACTAAAATACGCAACAGAAATCCGCCACCTACGGGCATGTCGTCAGACGGGCCCTATGTAGTTATCTAAAAAGCTTATGCTATAAAAAAGGAGTATGAAAAGGTGTTGTTTTTAATGGACTATTGTGAAACAGTATATCCTTTGTACGTAAAATATAAGATATTGATTTTTTGGTTTTTTAATTATCACGCGAATATTTTTGAATGATGACTAAATAACACGAAATGTTCGCGTGTACTGACTGACTTTCACTTACTTTCACCTGAGGATTACAAAATATCTTTGGGTAAAAGAATGATAACTTGTATTAATTCCGTTAGATTACATCGTACATATTCTAACAACATAAATTATATATACGAGCGGACTCCACAGACGTTGTCCTGCCGGGCTGATTTGTGAATCTAAACCATCCAGGGCGCCGACGCGGGCGGACGCGGGCGGCGACGTAGGCCGAAATATAGACTGACAGATACGCCGATTACGTCATTCAAAACTGCAACTCTTGAGGGGATGTATTATTTAAGATCTGCATGTAAAATTCGAGATTGCTACTGATTCCAAACAATTTTTCTCACCCTTTTCAAGAGACCATAATTTAACGCAACCATAGTAGTGCCACAGATTAGAATGTAAGTAGTGCTAACGGGCGGTAGGTTCACGGGATAATTATTTGAGGCTTTTAAAGTTTAAACTCTTATTAAGAGATATTTGTTCCCGCAGCAGTGCAGTGGGGTATTACAGTATAATGCACTACCTAGAGCAATGTTTCTCAAACTAGTGATAGATGATTGATTTGAGTATTGACTGTTTTTAGACAACATGATGAGTAATATTTTTTAAATATTAATGATCACATTGACATTTAAAAAAAAGACCCACCAATCAGCACTTGTTACTTATAGGAAATTGAGTCAAGTTTAGTTGAGTCAATTTCTACTGAGCATCAAGTCGCGTCCTGTATTTTATTTTTATCGTGACCAGAAGCTCGATTCTCGTATTTAAATTTTAAAGTAGACTTTCATTTTACTTTGATTGTATTATTAGTGAGGCGACTTCGTATCATAAACTGATTTGTAACGTTTGGACCAATCAGGAGGCATTAGACGCTGCTTTAACGTTTACGAGAATACCGGTTTGACAGTTTCAGCGTGTCGGGATTGTAATTGTAATATTGCCGGTTTTATTTAGCAGAATTCGCTAGACCTAGACCCTCAGTCTCTCAAACAACATCAAGCCCTCATTACGTAAAGTTTGCCGCGAACGGGCCCCTACCGTCGAATAACGAAACCTATGCCCTAGGGGTTTACGTATCCCACTTTGAGAAACCCTGACCTGGAGGCGCAATTACGTGCCTTCTTTCACTGTAACGCTGAAATTATTCTAAAATTACCCGCAAACTGGCGCATTGTAATATTTTACAAGAAATTAACGTTAACGATCGCGTTCACGTAATAAGGGTAGCTATCTATCCCATTTGTACTGTTTTTCTGGATAAAATAATCTATTTTCCTTAAGGCCTTATCTTCAGGAATCTAATCGCAACAGTCTTTGGAACGCATTTATAATATTACATTGTAATAGGCATGTTAACAAAAATATATTTTTCATCTATTCAATGTAAGACAACATGATAATAAACAATCTAAAACCCATTTTTGTAAATCTTAAAAAATATCGAAGATACTAACAATTATTTATATTTACAATAAGAAAGAGAGCGATATATCGGCCTGTGATGTCACGGTGCTACCGCCATACATATTTTGTCGTTAAACAATGTATGACGGGATTGTGACGTCACAAATCATTTTGCGAGAAAAAGATGGCAATATTTTTTTTTGCTTATAATTTGCGTTAACCTTAATAACTGTCGCTCTTAGGTATATTTATGTCACGTTCCGCCTGATTGTCACGTTCGAGGTCACATTCCGCCTGAGCCGAGCGTGCAAGCGAGAGCGCGAGACAAGCGATAGAGAGGCATAATCGGCCTAAGCGTTCGGCTTGGGTCGACGCGACGTTGTCATCTAAAACTAATCGTCCGTAAACAGACTTGACAGACATCCATTTTTTACTTATAGAAATGTGATATTCGACAACAAGCAACATCCCTATTGAGAAGACGCGAGTTTTTCCTAAAAGTACTTGTCGCTACCAGTTGTCAAAGTTTGTACATAATCAGATGAGCGGTATATTAACGCCTGAAGTACCCAACTGACACCGAGAGAAGTCATTACGAGGCTCCTGACGAGAACGTATTTATTTCGGTTTTATGTTCCTTGATTTTTACAACATCCTTTATACGCCGCCATACGTTGTTGCGCCGTGTTTTACGACCCTGTATACGGGAATAAACCTTTTATTGTGAACATTTTGTTTACATTGGAATGCGAAAATTTTGTAACAGATAATGGTGTCTCCGTAACATTACCGTTACTGTTGACGTTGTTACGATACGCGTGAACATTTTTCACGATATGAAAAGAGAAACCAATATTCTATATGTTTATTAATGATTCGCAAAAATATTTTCAGGGACCTCTACACAGTCCACCAGTTTTGTTATATTTAGTTTAACGTATTGCGGATACTGTTGAATCCCATATTTTAATCTGAAATCCCATCATACTAACAATATAAATGCGACAGTTCTTGAGGATGGATGGACGTTTGTTACTCTTTCGCGCAAAAACTGGTGAACGGATTTTGATGAAATTTGGTTTCTAGATAAGCAGATAGGTTACTTTTAATCTCAAAAAAGTGCAGTGTTCCCGTGGGATACTGTATTAAGGCGGGCGGAGCCGCGGGCAAAATCATCGAATAGATACACGTTTCATTGCAAGAGCGGCGCAGCGCGGTGCAGCTCAAAAATCGAACCCTTGCAAAGAATCGTGTATCCTCTTGTGTAGTCATTAAAGTTCAATTTCGAATCGTGCGTCGCACGTTTTCTGTTGAGCATCTCAAGTTGTAGGCTCTGTGAAGTGTGATTACTCTAAACCGATAACGCAGCTTATTATGACCTGCCAATACCGCGCAGCTTTCAACAACGCTGAAGTAAATTAAATCTACTTACTATTATAAATGTGAAAGTTTGTGAGAATGGAAGTATGGATGGATGGATGTTTGTTACACGCAAAAGCTACTGAACACGGTTTTGATGAAATTTATTATGGTGACAGTTGAGGCTCTGCATTAAAACATTTGCTACTTTTATCAATAAAAAGTACAGAGTTCTCGTGGGATACTTCATTTTCGCGAGCGGAGCCGCGGGCAAAAGTTAGTATTATAGTAAGTTTTATAAACATTGAGAACGGAACTTAAAAATAAGTTTAAGACTTTGGTTTCACAGACTTGGATTTTATGTTACGGTTTACACATTTACGGATATTAGATATTAACCTATTAGGCTGGGACTATACGTTCCGGAATCCGCAAGGCCGGGTAATCTGCGCTGATTCAATAGAACTGAAAATCGAACACACGAGTGTCGAGTCAAATGTCAGTGTCATACATGACACCTTGACTCTCGACACTTCGATTTTCAGCTCTATTGTACTAGTGCAGAGTTCTATTTTCAATGTTCTGAATTTTCTCCGGCCTTCCGGATCATATTATAATCCCAGCCTTAGATGAGTTTACAAAAAATTCGCAACGCCATATTGCCATAATAATATGGCAAATGTTATAAAACAGACAAACGGTTTTCGTAGCACCAAAGTTATGCTACTTCGTAGCTGCGCTACGACTTTCACTTATCGGCTATCACGACCGTAATTTATCAGATCTTTCAATGTCGTTGTAACATTTGTTATGAAGACGATCGCACTCGCAAGAAATTAAAATTAGAAATAGAACAAAATAACAATCGAGTACTTGACTGCAATTTTTTGTTACTTAAATGAGTGGTGCTTAAAAAATAAGACAGTTTACAAAAGGGATAGTATACTAAACATCAATATTTTCAAAGAAACTGCGGATTGTTTGAAGCGCTTTTGTGAGTCTTGTGAAAACGCCCCATACAAAAGTCGTACAAGCAGGTGACGTCACATGCCTGTAAGTTGCTACGAAATATACGGTCACATGCACAAAAATTCTGATATCTCCGAAGTTTTCACGTCTATACTTACCATAGCAAATCTTGTTGTATTTGATGTAAGTAACACATTTACAACAAAAAATATTCCAACTTTTATATATAACTTCATAATGCACCTGATGACAAAACTACACAAATCTTTTTACTTTTATCAAGTTGTAAAACCTTATTATTACTGAATGCTTTTTTTTAACAAAATTTTAACATGTAGGCAAATAGCCTGTAACATTTTTCTCGAATATTCTAGCAACAGATGAATATATCGAGCCACATATTATGAACTGCTGAGCTGAGCTGCATAAAAAACGTAAACACAACAGTGCAATTAAACGTTGGCCTACATCCGGCTTCAGCGATGAAAACCGCCCGCGTGTGCGCTCCCCCTAACGCCGGTTTTCAAATACGTTATAGGGTAGTAGGCTAGGTAGGGTAGGGTTCCGTACCCAAAGGGTTAAACCGGCCAGGCCACGCATAGAATAGGGTTCCGTAGTCAACTTATTATTTCGTTACTACGAAGTTCTTTAAGTCAACGCATTTTATAAGTTAGGCCTTTATATAACTCCTGAACTAACAAAGGTATATGAGCCGTTATAGTTGACCTTCAAAGTCGATCACATGGACTGCCATTTTCAAACCAGCCGTTCAGCTTTTAGCGTGGATGAGGAGGGGGGAAGGGTGGCCTTGTTTAATATATAACAAATACATAACATACAACAATATATAACATAAAATACCATGTAGTATTGTATATATTTTATATATATTATATAAGGGGTATTAAGTTAGTTAGGCTTTAATAGGACTGGCATAGTAAAAGTCACTAAAAGTATGTAATTAAAAATATATTTAAAAAAAATTGAGCGCTCCTCTAATCGCAGGCTGTCACCGTGCCTGCGCTTGAATGACTAGGACAGTGTCACTTACTTTAAGAAGCAAAAAAATCAAATCATTATTTTCATTTCCATATACGTTGTTAAATAATACTAAAACCTAGCCCGGCGAGAAGAACGGGGTAAGCGTTTCAGTATTCGGCCGTACACCGATAAGAGTATACACTTCTCACAAATATCCATTGCAGGGTTTCAAATGAATGTTTCTCTTTTGGTAAATTCCGGCGAGACGGACGTTCGTTGGGAACTTTCCGTCCGGTTGATCGCAAAATTCTTTAACATCACGTTTTATTATTTAATCGTCTCCGTGGTCAAGTGGTTTAGAGCTTGGCTCTCGAATCGTAGATTGTGGGTTCGATTCCCGCATTGGTACAACAAAAAATGTTGTTTCCAGGTTTGGTTAGGACAATGCAGGCCGATTGCCTGATTGTCTGACAAGAAAGACGATCCGTCGGACCGACGTCGACGACGACGACGACGTCGGTCCGCAGGACCTGCGCCTGATCTCTCGCCAGTCACGTCGGTCCGTCTGTCCCACTGGGTTTCTAGAGTAAAGGAAGAGAGTGTTCTTGTGTACTGCGCACACACTTGGGCAGTATAAAACTACTCTGCGTAACTGACCTGGTTTCAATGAAACCAGCCACCGTCACCGAAATCGGTGTGGGGAGTTATATATTATTTAATCGATAATTTTAACCATTCATTTAATTCTTAGACGTTTGAACGTTCAACGTGTTTAATTTATACTAATAATATTTCTGATGTTTTAGGGTCTGTTTCACAATCTACTGATTTTAGTGTCGGATAGCTTCATTGCATGTTTTGTCTCTGTCGCATCGTTTAATATAAAGTAAGCGACAAAACTTCCAAATCCGACACTTATTGGTTAAGTCCGTTGTTAAACAGGCCCTAAACAGTTTAAACTTGGCAATAAGCAGTAAATGAAATATATGGTCTTGTTAAGAAGCTACGACAGTTAAAAATGAATTATACTTATTTAATGTGTAAAATATTTTATTTATTTTATTATTATAATTATGAAATTATAAGTCACATTATTTATATTTTTTTGAGTATAATGTTAACACATCAATGAGAACATAACTTCTATTTCAGCTTCATTCCTAAACATATACCTTACGTCTTTTATTTTGAAAGGTATAAATTCTGTGGCTCAGTGGTTAGCGCATCGGCGCTTAAACCGGAGGTCGCGGGTTCGAATCCTGCCGACAGAACAAAAGTTTCCCTGTTCCCATATATATATATATAGTATAATAAAAAACTTATTTACATGTATAGTATAACAGTATTAAATATATTTCCGTTGTCTGGTTCTACGGATACTTAGTACAGATTGACGTGGTGTGGAAGCGTCCATAGATAATACGAGGCACTGAAAATTTCGGGAATCAAGGAAGTGACACAACATTACTATTTGAAATTTCAAAATTTCAAAATTTGAAAAAATTATTAAAAATGTATTTATTGCTTTTCGAAGTATTCTCCGCGAAATTTGACACATTTTTCCATACGATGGAACCAATCATTGAAGCAACCATTCCATTCGGAAGATGGGGTCTCCAAAATGGCCGTTTTATAAGAGGAATAGTCGCAACATGGCCGGTTTTGGAGACAAACGTGGCCACCATTTTTTTTTCAACACTCCGTGAACGAACAATTTTTGTTGGCTTTAACTCATTTTCGAACACCCAAACTCGTGACTGGTTTTTTGTTTCGGGTTCGTACGCGTATATCCAGGATTCGTCACCTGATACGATGTTGTATACAGCATTTGAGGATCCTGCGTGGAATCTTTCGAGAGTTCTGACGCACCAAGTAACGCGAGCCGCTTTTTGCTCTTCACAGAGCAAATGCGGTATCCATCGGGAAAACAACTTTTTTACACCTAATTGTTCATGCAAGATTATTTGTATATGACTCATGCCAATGTCTAAAGTTGCCTGAATTTCGCGGTATGTCACATGTCGATCTTCCTCAATCAGCTTACGCACAGCATCAACGTTTTCTTGGGTGACTGCAGTTTTTGGACGACTCACTGAGCTTGACACGTCCACGTTGAAATTCAGCAAACCAGGGATAAATTGTGGTTTTGGATGGGGCTTCATCACCAAATGCAGAAATCATCCGGTCAACACACTGTTTTTGTGTTAAACCACTTCGAAAGTCATAATAAATCATCGCTCTAGAATTTTCTCGAGTCAATTCCATTTTCTCAACGACTAAACAAGTTTGACAAGACCTTGTGACAAGACCGAGAATCTTTTTTTAAATAAATAAACGGTATTCGATTTTTAAAACCAAGGAGTTTTAAATTAAAAAGATTTGAATATGACAGGAACAGTGGAAATATTCCATTCCCGATACTTTTAGTGCAGCCCTCGTATTATTATTATTATAGGCATCCATTAAAACCTATAAGAATTAAAAAGGTACGTTATCCATAAGGCTTTTATGAATTGAAAAATTAACCCCATTATTTCTCTATCAATTATCCACAGACCATCTAGGGTCTATCTGGCCGGGCGCCCCACATACCGCGGCCGGGTCGATGTGCGCGCGCCGCAACAGGTGAGCGGCGGGCGCACCACCGTCTCCGCGCTGCAGCCCTGGTACTACGTACGACTGTTACTGCATTGTAATTGAGACGACTTGTCAATTATTATTGATTGATTGATTGATGCTTGATTGCCTAACATAATTAAGCATTGTACTGATTTTTAGGGTTCCGTAGCATTACAAGGAACATTTATATTTTCGTTTTGTCCGTCCGTCCGTCTGTCTGTCCGCCCTTCTAACTTCTAATCTGTAATCATTATAAATATAAACTGTAATCTATACACACTTATAAATAAAATTTTCTTTTTCAGTAAAAAATTTCAATAAAATTTCAAATTATCAGCTTTGCACCAAATACATAATTACGGTACGTATAGACTGAGACCCCCGGCCTGCCAGACTTTTCCTATACCCTTACTGATAAAATTTATATCATATAGGGATGTTGCCTAGTGTGGAATAGCATATTTTTTAAATTAAGTTTTAAAATTGTTGATACGAGAAACATAAATCTAAAATAAATAGGTATTTAAATTGACGCGATTAAAAATTGTAAGCAAATAAAAAATATTGCCCGTCTCTTTCTCGCAAAACGATTTGGACGTCACAGGCCGATATATCGCTCTCTTTCTTGTTGTAAATTTAAATTGTTAGCATCTTAGTTATTTTTTGAGATATACGAAAATGGGTTCTAGTTCTCGTTGTTTTTTAGCATGTTGTCTAAAATTGAAAAGTCGAAAAAAAATTTTAGGCAACATTCCTATATTGTAGTATTGGTGTGTCACAATGAACCTCGCGTATCCATAATTGCGCTAGTTAGCGCGATGCAGATGGGCCAATTCTCAGGTACAGGCACCAGACGTACAAAAGAATTGTACTAACTTTTCTTACAGCCTTTGAAATGATTCTCACGTATGTTATTATAGTAGAATAATCACAATAAAATAATAAATATTATAAAGTGAAATGTACACCGATTACTTTTTGTTTTGTTCCATAAGTTATTCTTAAACCAAAAAGTAAGATTGACACTTTATCAGAATGTAAGCAAAGACGTGAGAACAATAATCCGCAACTGTATTGTGTATTTCTCACCGTTTAAACCCTCCCTGAACATCCGCAATCATTTCAAGCTCAAAATTCAAACCAAATCGGTCCAGCCGCTCTAGAGTCATAGCGAGACATAGAAACTGCAATCCCTTTTGCAACTGCAATACCTTAAATTATTGTTTAAACCGTCTTCGTATCCTGTATTGTAACTAAACCATGTCGCGTATTTTCAATCACTACTGATTGAACTGATTGTTGAACAATATTAGTTAAAAATACAGTACACAGATTTTGTTGTTCGACACAATTGAAATTGTTGTTTAAACAATTTATATTGATTAAACGAATTGTTTAAACATACACAGGGCGCATATAATCCAAACAAATTGTATGTTTAACATTATTACATACTGCGGTTTTTGTTGTTGTGTGTTAAGGATATTATTCCGAG
Source organism: Phengaris arion (assembly GCA_963565745.1). NCBI lineage: Eukaryota > Metazoa > Arthropoda > Insecta > Lepidoptera > Lycaenidae > Phengaris > Phengaris arion. The sequence continues at coordinate 3,467,191 of OY751446.1, read as the reverse complement.
GTACATTGGGCATTTTGAAGGACTTTAAGCTCAATTAATTTTGTTTGTTGACAACTTTTGGTGGTAGTGGTGTGTATTAACTTTCGGATATGTTATACCCGGTTTCTGAGGACTTTTGTAGGTAGTTTATCTATTCAATAGCGCTTTAGATCGGTTAACGCGTTTGTGTCATCCAATAAAAAGTGCTATTGAATATACAGGCTGTCCCGTAAATCGACGTCAAGCCGTAAACCCGTGATAGGCCAAGTTACAATAGTTATCAGAAAAATTAAAAAAAAAAATCCAAGTAATGTGTTTCAAAAAATAGAAACCTTTAAAAAAAATCGAAAAATCGACATCTTGTGGTGGTTTTTTAGTTCCCGGCACTAGAAATTTCTACTTTTTTGTAATTTTTTTGTTGTATGTAATCCTGAATAATGCTTTAGTAAACTGGTACCTAAGATTTAAATCAAACGACTCCCGACTTGAAAGGAAATGAGGCGATAGATCGAGTAGTTTAGTTTCCTGCTACTTTAAGCGCGCAAAAGGAAATCCCGCAGGAAGGTGGTTTACTCAGTATCTGAGCCAAATTTCATCTAAATCGGTCCAGTAGTTTCAAACAAACAATCAAATATTTCCTCTTCCTCCTCCTAATAATATTATGTATAAATAGAAAATACAAGATTCGGATAGTGAATAAACCGAAGTGAATTTGGACATGACCATAAAATGCCTACTACTTTGTATACCTATTGCATCGTTAATAATGGCTATTGGCCAGGCAACAGGGCTCCGATTCTCGTACCTCAAATCCTCTATCATGTAAAATATTTAGTTTAATTTGTATACTCAGAAATATTTAGGTATTTATTTTTATTAGTATAATAGTTTATGTAATATAAAAATATAATTTTATGTGTAGTTTAGTAATTAGATATATCTAAAAAATACGAAAAAGCTTCAATTTTTTTTTGCTAAATTAGTAAAAAACCCAACATCATTAGTTTACTTAGCTTTCCCACACCGATTTCGGTGACGGTGGCCGGTTTCATCGTAACCAGGCCAGCTACGCAGGTGTTTTTTATGGTGCTCAAGTGTGTGCGCAGTACACAAGAGCACTCTCTCCCCCTTTACTCTCGTAACCCAGTGGGTCGGATAAGCGACACGACTGGCGAGAGATCAGGCGCAGGTTTAACTTTTTACATGCCCATCCGACGCATGGATCATCTTTCTTGTCAGACAATCAGGTGGTGATCAGCCTGCATAGTCCTAATCAAACTTGGAAACATCATTTTTTGTTGTTCCAATGCGGGAATCGAACCCACAACCTCCGAGTCGAGAGCCAAGCTCCAACCACTAAACCACGGGGGCTGTTATTAGTTTACTTACATCATATACAAAAACATTAATTATTACGGTAAATATGAGCTTAAACGCAGATTTCAGAGAAAATATGTTTCTGTGGCCTTATATTTTATACACTTTTACCTAATCGTGACGTCACAGGTACAACTTCCGTATGGAGCGTTTTCACGAGACTTGTGAAATTTTGTAAACAAATCGCTGTACCTTTAAAAATATTGATTTTTAGTATGCCGTTTCTTCTGAGAAGACACTCATATTTAAGAGTAGGTATTATAAAATAAAAGAAACCCAGCCGTATAGCTCATAGTTCTAGAATGAAGTCGAACAATGTTACATTAGTCGCGTTATAGATTCAATAACACTTATTGCCCCATTTACCCCCTGCAACTTAACGGGTGGACTGGACTAGTAGCCGTGCCGTACAGGGTTTACATAGAAACATAATATCTAGACTAAAATAAATATCAAACTTTACATTTGCGAATGAAAAAAAAACCAAATACTGTATTTATACAATAAAAAAAACTAATTTCCGAAAAATTTATGAAGCGATAATTTTTATTACACTTTACCTTCTCAGATAAAACATCCATTTAGATTTATGATTCACGGTCAACCACTACTTCAAGTTAAATAAAAAAAAAAAAACATTTTATACGGAATAAAAAACAACTGAACGTTAAAAAAAAAAGATTACAACTACAAAATGCCCTCTAAATCACAGGCACACACTGCTTAGATTTTATAATAGACTTGAAAGTCTCTTAATTTTGAGTAGCGTGTCAGTATTCGATCTTTGGAAATAACACACTGGGTAACAAAAAAAAGACGATGAAAAAAAAACACATCACAGAATTTCCACAAATATTTTCATAGGTGTAAACTGTAAACATTCACATATATTTATATGTCAGGACGTTGATCCGGGTGCCAAAACCACCTGCTCGCCAATTATGATTGAGAGCCTCTCAATTGCATGCCAGAACCATGAGACTTGGCAGATCGCCAGACACATTGAAAACGACAGAGCATTGTTGTATTTGAAACTAATATCTGGGAAATATTAAATACTGTCGAATTGATGAGAAAGTGTATGCTTTATTTTATTTTGAGGTAGATATTAAAGCTTATGTACCATGATAGCTGCAATGAGCGTCGTTAATGCACAAGATATTTTTAAAGTAGGTTAAGGTCCTCCTGCGATGTTTTTTTTATTCCAGTTGCAACATTTTTCAATGAACAATAAATAATCATTAATCGTTTATCATACATTTTTTGTTGAATACTTTATTTACTTTCTCTCTCAAACTAAATAAAATGTGAAGACAGACAAACAAAAGCTGAAGCCGGTAGTGTGCAAGCCACGAACTACATACATAAAAATACCACACACCGCGATGACTCGCCTTACAAGGTAAGGCGTAGTTTCGTTAATGTGTATGCGTGACACTATGTAATTACACAGCGAGGCGTAGTTTAGACCGCCCGCACTGTGTGGTTCGCAGAACTCTGTCTTCACTTTTTTATTTCGTCTGAGCTTCCTCTATTTAATTTCTATTGGTTTATTCCTATGGAATTTTACTAGTTACTTTTTACTAGTTAATTTTAATAGTGCCGGGCCGGCACTGGCCCGGCCCGGCCTCGCCGGTGACATGTGTCACTATATCGCCGTGCCGCAGCCGGTCCGGTAAGCGAAGAAACATGCGACAATACATTCAAACATTTTTGCCCCCGCAGCCCAGTAAGTAAAACAGCCATATCTCTACATTTTCCCAGAGAGCAGCGTTTTCAACAGATTTGTCACTTGTTGTGATCATCATCGGCGCTGTATGACTGTTTGCCACCAAGCCCCGCCAGTGCTCGTGTAAACGTTTGCACTGCCGTCTGGACGTTTAAACATACCGATTGATACTGTTGGTTAGCTGACGTGTAAAGTGGACATTAACTGTAGTTTATATTAAATTTTTGGGAAAATATTCATGGACATGTTCTTCAATAACAGGTAACTTTTGAATGGCGAAACGTGTGCAGCGATAAAAATAGTGGCCAAGTTCGAGTCGAACTCGCGCACGTACCATTATACGAACATTTTAAACGTTTACGTATCAATTCGTTATTTTCGTACGGAGTTTTCCAAGTGAGCGCATTTTACAAGTTAGGCATCTATAACTCCTGAACTAACAAAGTAAGATAAGCCGTTATAGTTTTCGTTACTCATTACTAACTAAGCACACATGAAATGTTGTATTTTTTACGTTTATCAAGTAGGAATACATCAATATTTCTGAATATTTAAATTAATCTAAATATATTACATATATGTAGTCGTCTCCCACTAAAGGCTAGTTGACTGAATTTTTTTTATTGCATAAATGAATAGTACCTACTCTTAAATATTTAGTAACTTCTCAGAAGAAACAGTATATCAAAAGTCAATATTTTCAAAGATACAGCGATTTGTATACAAAATTTAGTCTGCAAGTCTAGTGAAAACGCTTCATACTGAAGTCGTACCTAGTTGTGTCGTCACGCCTAGGTTAAAGTGTATGAAGTATACGGCCGCAGGAACATACTTGTAAATATCTCCGATATTTGTACGTTTAAGTTCATACTTACCCTAATTAATGTTTTTGTATTGATGTAAGCTAATGATGTGGGTTTTTTTACTAATTTTTTTATACTTTTTGGATGTATCTAATTACTAAACTACACATAAAATATAATATTTTTTTACATTTACCAAGTAGTAATGCCTCAATATTTGTAAGTATATTAATGAAACTAAATATTTTAGATGTAGTCATCTCCCATACTGTCTGCAATTATTCTCTAAGCACTAACTTGCTTTTCACATTATTCCATAAGCCCTCGTATTCAATTGCGTGACCTTATCGTGAGAGAACGGAGGCGTGCGCCCACACGCGAATAATTACTTTCAGCATAATAAGAACATATTATAGAAATCAGTTCAGATATTCGGTTCATTACACAGATGTTTTTAAGATCAGACAATATGCCATAGACTATTATTATATAGCACTAGCGCGTGTGGCTTTGCCCGCGTAAATACAGTGCCCCACGGGAACACTGGACATTTCGGGATAAAATGTAGCCTATGTTTTAATCCAGAGCCTTAACTACTACCATAACGAATTCCATCAAAATCCGTTCAGTAGTTTTAGCGGGAAAGAGTAAAAAACATCCACCAATCCATCTATCTATTCATCCTTCCATCCATCCTCACAAACTTTCACATTTCTAATAATAGTAGGTAGTAAGATTACCTCGCAGGGTTACCAATGAAGTAGAATAAAAATATTATTTATGTGTATGTATGTAGTTAAATGAAAGCTACTTACATACATAAAAGCTGACAATCATATTATGCAAATTACATATATATTGCGTATCTGATGCTTGACAAGGAAAGGCTTAAATACAACTATAGACATACACCCTCAATAATAATAATAATAAATCATTTATTTTAAGTAACACATACCCATATGCATACACATTAAAATTATAAGTTATAACGTCACATAAGATTAAGGATTACTATTAATTTTAAATATTAATTATTATTATTTTATTACATTAAGAATGAATTATACATACTTATAAGTTAATAGTCCTTACTAATAAAAATATTTACACAACGGATAACTTACACAACGCGACTCTCCCAACGTATCAGACAGAGACAGCCTTTGTCCGATACGTCGGAAAAGTCACTCGACAGACAAACACAGCAACGTTGTATAAGTTATCCGTTGGGTGTACCTAAATATTCCATGGCCCATCGGTATAATGTTGTACTATCCCCGTATTTGATTGTACCTGAATGGGTACATTTCGTCCCGCACAGGTAGGCACCTGAACGGGGACAGTATCGACCAGTGGCCGGCCCAGTTCGACACAATAGCTTTATCTGCGATCGTATTGTGCACAGACGACGGCTGCACATTGTTGATTGTTGATTTGTAAACGGCGACTTTACATAAGGATTGTGAAGTTGCATATCTAGTGGTTGTGTATAGTAGACGTCTCTTTCACGCTAACGGTAGCAATACACCATGCCATCATGGCCATCGTCCGATCTGCACGACGCTGCAGGCTTGATCAGTTCGAACTGACATTCAACATTGAATGGGCGTGGATTGCAAATGGAAATTGTACGTTTGTGGTTTATATGGACGAACTGCAGATTCGATCAAGCCTGCAGCGTCAGGCCGTTTGGACGATATGCAGTATAGTGTAGGGATACTATGAAAGTGATAAATGATAAATGATACTATGAAAGTGATAAATGATATCGAGACGATTCATTTATAATTCAGTAAAAGTAAAATGAAATTGTAAGTTTCAAACAGTAATTGTAAAGTTTTGAAAAACAAATGGTAATATTTTAGTGTATTGTGTATTTTATGTAAATACTTGTTTTTCAGTCAGTATCCAAACTTTCAGGAGTGAATATACTGTTGAATATAAGTAACTTTTACTATGGGATAAACTTCCCTACTTGTAAAAAAATACAGCTGTTCTACTACCTATGCCCACTATCTATGCTTGTTTTGTATGAAACAAAAGGGTTACGGCATAGATAGTATTTTGTATGAAACAAGTGATTTTTTTTCAAGTAGGTAAGTTGATCCCATAGTAAAAGTTGCTCATATTCAAGAGTATATTCACTCCTGAAAGTTTGGACACCGACTGGGAAAACACCATATACAAATCCTAAAAAAATATGTTCTCGGGTACCTAAGTAATTTCTGAACCATAACATAATACAATATATCCAAAACATAATTAACTTACATACTAAGTGACTAAATAGAGAAATTTACAACTGGTACAATTTGGTATATAACGTTAGCCTAATATAACATTGCTGCTAGTCTAATATATAAGTGCTGCTAGCATAATATAATATTGCTGCTAGCCTAATATAACATTGCTGCTAGCCTAATATAATGTTGCTGCTAGCCTAATATAATATTGCTGCTAGCCTAATATAACATTGCTGCTAGCCTAATATATAAGTGCTGCCAGATAATTTTACCTGTTGGCAGTTGGCCCCCGTAACAGAAGTGGCAATTTAGTTGCACAAAGTATTTTATAATGAAAAATATGGTAAGTCGAAACTATAATAATAATAATATATTATACTTACTTAGCACCCCTTGTAATATAAATCGGATGTACCTATTTGAATTTGAACCAAACCAGGGTTTACAACTCCTCAATCCTTTTTCTCCACTTCTGAAACCCTACACCTATTTGTATGCAAGACCTTTTTTGGCAAGACCAATTGGCAACCCTAAATCTAATAGCCAATACATTTAAATACCTTTCCACCACGATCAGGATTTACGTTAAAAATTCAGGGACAAAGGGAGACAGAGATAAAAGGAAAGAGAGGGGAAGATAAATGGTCGCATTATACTAAACTGCAAATGAAATCTGATAATGTATCAAATTGGCCTATTCATTGTAATTTCTGAAATGAGATGCTCGAGCTGGTGTAATTACCTACGCCTTAATTATATTTTATACTCTGCAATGTACAAATACAATTTGTTCTAAACGTAAAAAAAAGATAACCCCTGTCGCTCGGTGGTTAGCGCGTTGGCGCTCAAGCCGGAGGCCGCGGGTTCGAATCCCGCCAGGGAACAAATGAATGTTCATGTGAAATGACATTAATATATAATGAATATTTAAAATCGTAAAATACTCTCATCGTGCCTGAAGAACAATAATTTCTTAAAATAAAAAATATTTGTTTCAGTTAATAAATTATTAAAGAAATAAAAATATTTCGTCTGACCGAGACCAATGAGGGTTTTTTGGTTAACGAAGGGACACGGGCTAGTTAGTGTCAAATAAAACGTAATCTGTCCTATCCAGTTTTAAAACTATAAAATCTAGGTATGCATATTTTAATACAAAGAACAATATACTATTAAACATATCTACACAACGGATAAGCTATTAAATGTTGCTGTCTTTGTCTGATACGTTGAAAAAGTCACTTGACGGACAAAGACAGCAACAATGAGTAGCCTATCCGTTGTGTAACGTATTTTTTTTTAGATATAAAATTATTTTGTGTGTAACAAATACTATTAACTATAACATTTCCCGATTCAACAGTATATTTATACAACAACAGTATAAAACAATACAGTACTCGGTAAAGCTTAAATAAGTTTATTTTTATTGGTTGATAAAATACTGTAATTATTTTAACGTGCCGACCTCAACTCACCGCCATAGATATCATGTTTCACAAATAAACGTGGAACAGTTCAGACTTGGTATTCTTTCGTTTTATTAAATGGGTACTAGACGCGCAAAATGAAATACCGCAGAAACCGTATATTTTGCTGCGATGAAAAGTAGTACATTGTGTTAATTTAGAGTATAAACTACAATTGTGCCGAATTTCATCAAAATCCGTTCAGTTTTTTGCGTGAAAGAGTAACAACCATCCATACGTCTATAAATACATGTAAATTTCATCAATAAATCGGGCCAGTAGCTTCGAAGCATAGGTATTCAATGCAGAAACAAACAAATATTTCCTCTATAATATTATAAGGAGGCATATATATAAGGAGGCAGGATAACTTTGGAAAGAGAGGCAATTTTTTTTCTAAGCCTCCGGTACTTGTGACACAACACAACGCGAGCTTTTTTTCACGCCGGTTCTCTACGTGGCCATTATCTCTCCGGGCAAGCTGCGGTAACTGCAGAAGTATGGATCATATATTTTACATTTTCACAAAATATCATGAAACATAATATTTTATATATATTACATATCTATTACCTACATAGATTACTCGATCTGTTTTATATCCCCATACATTTGTGTTATTAAATTTTCCCGTTCGCTCGTTTTATGGGCGAACGTTTTATCAACAGGTTTTATTTATGTAATATTGATTTTGTGTCGATGTGTCAGTTATGGATATAGATCTTTCATACGGTAAAACCGTGTTGCTAATGACCCTCGGCAATCTTCGTTTTTCTATGGAAATGAGATCAGATATATGAAAAACGACGATTTTCAAAATACATTAATAACGTAGCTATATGAATTTATAAAGAGAAAACATTTATTGGTTTGTTTGTTTGCATTGAATAGGCTCCGAAACGACTGGACCGATTTTAATGAAATTTGGCACAGACATAGAGTAGACCAAGGGAAAGGACATAGGCTACTTTTTATTGCGCCAAAATGTACGATTTCTGTCTGACTTCCTTTTGCGCGCACGCAATCGTGAGAAGCATCTTGTATTCACATAAAATAGTTTGTGATAGTAATTTTACGATATTTTTCACGTCAATTTGAGCACCGCCGGGACCACGGCGATGCCAAAGGTTCGTTCCACCGTATGCCTAAAGTGCTGATCCGAATTTAACGAATGAGGTGCCAATAGATTCGTTATAATAGCCCGGCTAACATAGGCTATATAATTTATGTAGTCGGGTTATAGTTTTTTATATAAAATCGTAGATAGATCGTAGAATCGTAGAGTTATTATATCGCTAATTGCTGCATGTGCTTTGTTTAGCTATATAGAATTCCTCTGAATTGTTGCTGAAGTATAAAATTCGGGAATGGCCGGACTAAACTGATTTTTTTTTGAGTATAGATTAGGAAGCAGTGGCGTGGTGTTCCTATAACTCCTTTCCTATCGGCTTCACTTACTACTTAGATTTGGAAGACCCTAATTCAAACCCTTACCTATTTATTATACAGGCTAGGGCTTCCCTATGAAGGAGAACCAGCCTTCGTCACTGTTAAAAAGTGAAACTACATTAGGCGTGTTGAGAACATTTTTGTATTTTAAATGATGAATGAAACTTTGTACACGTCATGGGTTCCGTAGAGAAAGGGTAAAAACGGGATCCTATTACCTAGACTGCGCTATCTGTCCGTCCGGACCGTCTGTGATGATGTATTTCTGTGGCCGCTATATCAACAAATATTAAAACAGAATAAAATAAATATTTTAGGGGAGCTCTCATACACCAAACGTGATTTTTTTGCCGTTTTGTACGGAACCCGTCGTGCGCGAGCCCGACTCGCACTTGACCGGTTTTTAAGTAGGTAAGTGAAGGTTTTTGAGCTCTATGCAAAGCCAGGGCGATCAACTACTTCAGTTAATCGAATTTGCATTAAATTTTCATAATTATCCCACTTCCTTCTTGTTTACTTATGTTTGTTGCTTTCGATTAGCGCACAACTTTTGCCAACTTGTGGAACTTTCTATTATGAGCCGAAGTTCGGAAACTTCTGGCACGTTTCCCGTACACGTACTAAACTTTAAAAATTATTTCATTAAGCGCGTTACGGTTCCGCATAAAAAATAAATAATACAAGTTCAAGCGGCGAAGGTAAACATGAAACAGGGAAAACATTAGAAAAACTTAGAGTAAGCGCTCCTTGAGAAACAACACAATCTTATGGCCCTGCTAGGCTGGACTATATGATCCGGAATCCGGAAGGCCGGGGAAATTTCAGAGCACAGAAAATAGAACTCTGCGCTAATACACTAGAGTTGAAAATCGAACACACAAGTGTCTAGTCAAAGTTCTATTCCAGTGCTCTGAAATTTCGCGGGCTTGCCGGATTCCGGATCATATAGAGCCTGTGCTGATTCAAATAATAGATAATAGAGCTTTATAAGTTTATATCGATTAGGCCACAACGTACAAACTAATAACAAACACCCAACGGCGGCGAACAGGCGGCTGTCGCGCGGTTGGGTTGTTGTTAAGAATCTGTACGTTGTTTCTTAGTCGTTCAAGCTCAATTTGCTATGTATGAAACAGGTGGTCGCTCTTTCGTGCAGTAGCCGCATGGTCATATAAACGCGCCCTCTATTGCATTACTAAATATATAAAGATGCACAAACTTGAAACAAAACGTCTCATAGACGAAACTGTCTCGGAGCGACACAACAGTCTCAAAACTGTAGGTGTTTTACTCAGATTAATTATAAATATCACGAATCCTTATTTCCCTTACGACACATGCTAATCGGGAAGAAAGAGATGTCTTATAATTTGTCAATCCATCCACGTAAGTAAGTAATCCCACCAAAATCGTTTTCATATAAAGTGATGCCAAGACGATACCATATGACTCGCACTGTTAAAAAAGCTATCAGATCTCATGTAAAACCAAGCTTCTGACTCAACACGTCATAATTCTACAAGCTTAACTACACAAACTCTAGGACTAGGACGTAGGGTTGCATTTTAGGTGTAGTTATTTATTCATTCCAGTTCTTATTTCAGACAGAACAACGTGTGGACAGCTAGTATTATATAAAAGGAGATGTCCCCACTGACTGACTGACGTATAGACGCATTTTTTCGCGCCGGTAGTTATTATGATGTAGAAATCCGTTAGATTTTTCAAAATACATACCCCACGGGGGTGAAATGGGGATCCACGCGACGAAGTCGCGCGCTATATCCAGTATCCTATTGTTGCATAATGTCACCAGTATTGCAAGAAATATAATTGTCAATATCATATTGACAGATGTCACAGATACAGGCTATTTAGTTAGTTTATATCAGTTAAGTCAAAAGGCTATATATAATGGAGATGTATCTGTGTAAGCATCTCTCATATGTAACACGTATCTGTGTTAAGCATCTCTCATATGTACCAATAAAGGAGAATATAAGAATTGTTACTGTATTATTATTATCACCACTCAAGCGTAAGAAGGACATGTAAAAACCAAGAGGTCGTAGCCCTCTACACCTATATTGAGGATAGACCCGAGTTATTTCCCGCGCCGATTTTATTTGGCGCGACAAAGCTTTGTTAAAGGCGGGCTGTATACACAATATGTATAAGCTCGTGTCGCGTCGCGTCTGCCGTGCCGTTGCAGTGCTTTAAAAATTTACCACGCAATTTTGACTGTATAAATAACATCAAGAAATAATGATATTCGGCAAGTCCATTTTGTAATCTAGCAGGCAATTACGTTCCATTTTGTAACATTCCCTCAAACAAAAATAAATGAGTTTTTACCTTGGCTTTTAGCCCGCGGCCATCCTAATTACATTGCCACTCTAAAATCGTGTTTTCACGAAAAAAAACACGGAATGAAAAGCAAATATTTTGCGACTACTTGATGATTTGTTATTTTCATTCTGGATTATGTTCGCAGCGAGAAAAATTGTGATTCCCACATTGTATTAATTAAGAGTTTCTATTGTTGTTTTAGCTTTTAAATGTATTTAGTAGTATGAACATTAGAAATATCGAAACACTAAAAACTATTAAAGAACCCTAAATATTTAAGATCGAACTTCGAAGAACTAAAAACAATTTCAAAGGTAGAGTAACTTTTAATTTCTAGAAACTTCGAGTAACTCTGCCTAGAGATATAAGATCTGCTTTCCTTCACTAACAAGACGTTTATATATTGCTACGCAGACTAGCTCAGGTTTTGGATAACTTTAGGCCCTTTAAAAGTTACATGAGTTTGAAATTTAAATTTTATTGAAACATCAAAGGTGAATAAAAAGTATCGCGTATTTCTGATAAATGTTTGTTTCCAAAAATATTTATGTCATACAGACTTCATCTTTTTGAAGTGAAACTCCTTTAGGGGCGTTGAGAGTCACGTCACGCAGTTGTATTTTGGAGTTTAAATGACGAATGGAGATTCACTCCTGCCACGTGTACGTACACGTCACACATTTTCACTGGGGTGACATCACGGGGCAAATATAGAGCTCTATAATTGGGTATTTTCCTACATGCAAAAATTTTGTTTTTGTAAATAAATTAAGAAATCATTAGGTAATTACAACTTGATAAAAGTAAAATTTATGTGTAGTTTTGTAATTATATGAATTTCGAAGTCACAAAAAAGTTGAAATATTTTTTTAAATACATTAGTGTATAAAACCTACGTAATTAGTTTACTTACATCAAATACAATAATATTTACTATGGTATGTATCAACATAAAACGCGCAAAATTACGAGATATTAGAAATTTTGTGCATATGGCCATACATTTCGTAGCAACTTACTAACGTGTGACGTCACCTATTAGTACGACTTTTATATGGGGCGTTTTCACGAGACTCGCAAAAGTGCTTCAAACAATCCGCAATATCTTCGAAATTTTTGATTTTTAGTTATTATTCCTTTTGTAAACTGTCTCATTTTTCAGAGCACTATTTATTAATGTTATTAAAAAAATACAGGAAAATATCGTATTGCTCTATGGGTCACACTATCAAGAAGATCATTTATTAGTGTTTAATATTTTGTACAACTTAACTTGTATGGAATCATCGCAACACACGGTTTCACGGCGATTTCCCGTATAGTGTAGCCCTGTTGTAATTAATCGTAATTCAAGATAATCAGTTAAGAAGTCTATAAAGCTAGTATTATAAAGTAAGCAGATTCGATCGATTATGAACTAAAAATATAGTGATAATTTAGTGCCGAGTTCCAAAAATGACGCTCTTTTGCAAACTCTAAAAAACCTATACCTAGTTTAATTAAAAGCTAGCATTTTACATATCAAAAAAGTATAAATAATGAGCAGGAAGAATCAAATACCCTAGCAAGTGCTCAATAACTACTACTGAGCATTCCAGCACTTAATTCGCGACTCAGGAATTGAGTGCTCAAGGAGTGCTCGTAGTAGAGATGAAAAAATAGATGCAGGATGCAAATACTTCGCACCTTTCAGGAGAACAATGCTACCTTCAATGTTAGAAAGCAGTGACTCCGCTATTTGGCTACTACTGAGTATTCCAGCACTTAATTTGCGACTCAGGAATTGAGTGCTCAAGGAGTGCTCGTAGTAGAGAAGAAAAAATAGATGCAGGATGCAAATACTTTGCACCTTTCAGGAGAACAATGCTACCTTCAATGTTAGAAAGCAGTGACTCCACAATTTATCTACTACTGAGCAATTAAACAGTGAATTCGCGACTTAGGAATTAAGTGCTCAATGAGTGCTCGTAGTAGACATGAATAACTATACGATTTTCAAGATAACTAGAGGCAATATCTCACAAGAACAATCGGAACGTTTTTCAGACCAAATAGAACAAATATTTCAGAATAAAACTTTTATTTTTTCAAATAAAAAGTTATGTAATCAAAGGTTCACTTTAGTGAACGACAATTTGGTTAGCAAAAGTTCTTGACATTTTTAACACAAAAATAGATTTTTGTCGTTGTAAAATCCTATGAAATTCTGAAAGTAAAGAATCTTGAAATTTTTAAAACAATACGAAAGACATTTATTAAAACAGCTTATCTTAATTTTATAATAAGGAAGTTACAGTGAATTACAACATAGAAAAACTATTTTTATACAATTTTTATTCAAAATACAATAATTTTATGAATAAAATAAAGAAAATTTTATTCTTCAATCGTATACATAAGAAGATCGATTTGTACTGGTGTGTTACATCCAGTTCTGTACCCTTTTTGAGTCCTGTCACCTTTTTTTTTTTTTTTTTTTTCGAAAGGGTCTATGCTAAGGGTCGGGTTAAGACCGCTGTAGCTAAGTCGGACTATAACTAGCCTGGTGGCTAGTTTATTTGGTTAGAGTCGATGGGAGGGTTTGACCCTCCCTAACATCACCCGGGTGATGTTCAGACCGGATTTTGGGGACAGCTACGAGTTGAGCTATTATTATGACAGGGGAGACGCGGGTCTCACCTGCTAAGGGGTCCGACCCCTTCCTCACTCGCTGATGAGTGAGGTTGCTCGCGCGCGGTAGCATAAGCTAGCGGCGTGCGAGTTGTCGCGATAGAGGAGCTCTCGTTTTTATCGCTATCGGTACTGAGAGGGCCGTCCCTCTCCCCTTCCGCGTACGGTCGGGATGACTCGCGCGTGTAAGTCCTAATATCGATGAGGTTCGCGGTATTGATAGAGCTCTCTATAACAATATCGCGGTCGCGGGCACTATTTAGGAGTGAACCTAGTCTACTGGGATTCGAACTCGAACTCGGGTTCGGGTCCGGTCCCGTGTTAGGGTCGGTCTGTACGTCTGTACGTGTTGTCGTGTCGGATGTGGGACCTCGGGGTAGGCGCCGGCGTCGACCCCGGTGCGATGATAGTCGCGCGGGTGCGTGTGATTTGTGTTTACGTAACTGTACACAGTACGTTACGTATTTTGTGATCGGGTCTACGGGATCGGCTAAGATATGCTTAGGCCGTTTGTACGGGTGTCGGAAGGTCTGTGCGTCGTGTTCATAGTCCAGTGCCTTTTTGATAAGGGGGTTGGGGTGGTTTTTGCCTTTATCAAAGAATCTCTCTACGAGTTCCTTGATATAGGCTTTAATAGTGACGATTTCGCAGTCCCTATGCAAGTCGATGTTACGCATGTACCAGGGGGCGCCTGTTGCCATGCGTAGAAACCGGTTTTGGACTCTTTGCAAACGGTCCAGTTGAGACTCGCTTATCTGTGCGAAAGAGACGCACGCATAAGTGAGTATCGTTCTAATGCAAACTTTATACAATGTAAGCTTATGTCTTAGGGACATTTTGCTTCGCGGATTAAGTAGCGGATATAATTTGTAGAGTACAAATTTCGCTTTACGTAACGTGTTGCTAATATGACTCGAAAACGACATCGACTTGTTTAGTACTACGCCTAAATATTTCACCTGAGTGACCTGTGGGATTTTGTTGCCGTGCAGGCTTATAGGGCTCATAAGTTTACGGGGGCAAGTACGCCTCATTGCACTTTTAATATCAAATTGGATGGCGTGACTTTTGTCGGGATTGACTTCTATTCTCCATTTGGAGAACCAGTTACCGAGAGCGGTAACTGACTCCTGGAGGGCTTTTGACGCGGTACAGGCTCGTATGTGGGAATAATAAAGGGCTGTGTCGTCCGCGAACATAGCTAATTGCACCTTAGCGTGTTTGGGGATGTCACTAGTGTACAGGTTATATAGGGAGGGCGAGAGGACCGAGCCCTGCGGCACTCCCGCCTCCATATATCTTGGCGACGACAGTACGCCTTCAACGCGGAAATGAAATTTACGGTTTTTTAAAAAGTTACTAATCAGTAGAACAAGATAATCGGGTATTTCCATTTGATAGAGTTTGTATAACAGTCCGTTATGCCAAATTTTATCAAAAGCTTTTGCAATGTCAAAGAATACGGCGCATGTCGTCTTCCTGTCGTTTTTGCTAGATATTATGTACTCCGTTAAGCGGTGTACTTGAGCGGGACAACTGTGCATTTCGCGGAAGGCGAACTGCTCGTCTGGAAGGAGTTTTTTGTCGGATATGACGTCATTGAGGCGCCTTTTGATAACTCTTTCGTAGACTTTACCGAGGGAGCTAATGAGACTTATTGGACGGTAACTACCAGGCACCTTCCGGGGTTTCCCCGGTTTGTGGATACCTATGACAATAGCTACTTTCCAAATGTCTGGGAATGAACATCCTACTAAGAGGGCGTTAAAGATGTTCACTAGGAGTTGAATAAGCTCGGACGGTAGCATTTTAAGTGTTTTGTTTGAAATACCGTCGAGGCCTGGGGCCTTTTTGGCTTTCATACACTTAATAATGTCACTGACCTCCTCCGAGTCCACCAGCCTCACCCTATCTACATCAGGTGGCCTCGAGAGTCGGCTGTCGACCTCGCTATTCACTAAGCTAAGGTGCACGGGATCAATCGGGAGAGTACTCGGCCGGCACTGTTGTTCGAAGTTATCAGCCAGGCACTCGGCCTTGTCTATGTCTTCGAATGCAGGAGGACGGTTTGGTCTGTCTAACGGAGGCATATCGCACTCCGTGTCGTTTTTGAGGGCCCTCGCGAGTGGCCAGTATGCCACGTGAGACGGTTCTAGGTCACTAAGAAGTCGATCCCAACTCTCGGCTTTGTGTTGTTTGATCTTAAACTTGACTTCCCTCTCGTAGTGACGGAGGGCTTTCCTCCACTCTTCCGACGGGTAGCGGTCATATGTGCGCTTAGCCGCATTCCGGAGTCTGATGGACTCCCTTATGCCCTCAGGGAGGGGCCAACGGCCCTTGGGGGTCGTTGGCACCTCCCTAGATGATCTCTCTATGGTCGCTACCAGGTGATCGGTCAAGTGGGAGGCGGCCTCTATGGCTATCTCTTTACTATCTATAATATCGGGGATTTTATCTAAGTGACTAGATTGGAGGACTTTGATGTTCTCCGCAAGTGATTTATAATCTACTATCTTCCTAGTACTGCAATTATTGGGGTTAAGACTACCAAGTGTAATCATAACCGGTCTGTGATCCGAGTTAAGCTCGTGGAGGGTCTCGATATAGATATTTAGGGACACATTTTTAACTAGAGCTATGTCTATAGTACTAGGATTGCGTATGACGCCGTTGATGTTTTCATTGGTGTCATAGCGAGTGGGGTCCGTGGGAGCTAAAAGAGCAAAATTTAATGTGTCGGTTAAGCTACAAAGGATTGAGCCGTTCTTATTGTTATTTATATTGCCCCACTCAGTGTGTTTACAATTTAAGTCGCCGGCAATGATGACAGCGTTGCCTAAATTGAATAGCGCCTGCAGGTCGCTGGAATGTAATTCATTGTTACATGCCAGGTACGCGCTAACTATAACAATGGGTCCGTGACCGGACATGCTAATATGACAAACAGATGTTTCTAAACTTAACAATGGCGGCGGCTCTAAGGGAACACAATGTAATGATTTTTTATAGTAGATAAGAGTGCCTCCGAGTCGGGATCGAGTTCTATCATTTCTGATTATTTTGTAGTTAGCTATTTTTGGGCTCCTAATACTAGGTTTTAAAAACGTCTCCTGCACTAGAAGAATATCGACATTTTGGCTGCTTACAAAATCGCGGATTTCGCTTATGTTATTCCTAATGCCGTTCGTATTGAACGACACTACGCGTAACGAGTGCGGCTTTGTCCTTCCCGAAGGCTCCATTAGATACCGTTTGTGGAGAGAGCCTTGATCTGACGGATCAAGACCTGATGGTCTGACAAAGCTTGGATGCGGTCTGTGGCCGATCCTTTTAGCTTTGTCGCTAAAATGGAAAGCTCCATCGGGTCAATAGGCCCGACGTTGCTTAGGAACTGCTGGACGAAAGAGAGGTCTGCAGTGAAGCTGGGAGTCGGAGGGGGGGTGGCCTTAGGCGCTTTGGGCGCGGAGGGCATGGCCTTGCTGGGGAGAGCGGGGAAAGCCGCTGGCTCCAACCTACTGTTCTGCGCGGGCTTGAACCATGCAGATTGGGAGGGTAGGGGGGCAGGGACGAATCTCTGTTTCGGGGGGGCACCTTTCGTCTGTGGTGCAACGCGTTTTTTAACTTTGGGTGCTTTTTTGCACCCTCTGTAGTTGGCGGGGTGTCCTTGGGACTTGCAGAGAACACAGCTAGGGGGTTCGGACTCCTCAGCTGGGCTCTTGCGGGGGCAGTCAGAGGTGCCGTGGTCTCCGAGGCACTTGACGCAACGCGGCCGGGCTTGGCAATTCCGTGCCGAGTGCCCGTAAAGTTGGCATCGGTGGCACTGGCCAGGGATGCCCCTTTTACGGGGGGGCTCCACACGGATGCCCGTAATGTGACAGATGGCTCGGATATTGAAGATATCCTTGCTCTCTGGTGTAAGGGGGAGGGTTACGAGTACCATATTGTACTCGTGTTTTTTGATTGGGTGGTACATACGATGTACCTCTAGTGCGGGATAGCCCTGGGACTTGATGTCCGCAAGTACCTCTTGTGTAGAGAGGCACTTGTCGACTCCGGTAATGACGACGCGCAGAAGGCGCTCGTCTTCAAGGGCATAGGTATGATAACCTATGCCTTTATTACGTAGGAACGCGGTGAGGAGGCGGTGGTCCTCCGAGGTCTTAACCTGTACCTTGATGCCGATTGGGGTCGTGTGAGCAGACGAGTAACGCAGCTTTTGCTCGTTAATCGCCGCTGAGATGAGGTTCCATTTTGCCTTCTCCTGTATGATTACAGGAGGAGGCATTTTAGAACGGACGGCCTGAGGGGCCTGAGAGGCCTGAGGGGCCTGGGAGGCCTGAGGGGCCTGGGGTGCCGGAAGGGCCTGGGGGGCCGGAGGGGCCTGCGAGGTTCGGGGGACCTGGGAGGCCAGAGGGGCCTGGGAAGCCAGAGGGGCCTTGGAGGCCGGAGGGGCCGATGAGGTACTAGGGGCCGCGGAGCCATGAGCCTGCACGGTTTTCCTATTCTTAATCTTAATGACCGACTTGGTCGGGGAGCTTAGGACTGGAGAGGAGGTGCCCTCTGGACGCTTCCTCTTCTTCGTCTTTTTATGTTGGACCGTAGTGAACTCCCCTTCACTACGGTCGTCTTCTTGCTCTGAGCAAGACATCTCTGAAGGAGATGATGATGATTCGTTGTCGGCCGGAATTAACGCGACGTCGCTATCGGGCGACGCCGGTGAGTCAGCTTCGTGCATGCGCACGAAGCGTTCCCATTTGGACGCTACGTCGGGGATCTCTAATTTCAAAAACTCCAGGAACTTTCTGATCATGGCGTCAGTCATGATCGGGAAGTTTATCCCGGGAGTGGGATTCTGCTCTCTTAGATTTTTTGGGGATACAGCCCCTCCCGGCGACCGGGAGGGAAGGTGTGTAGGAGGAGAAACTCCTCGTGTAGTGTGCCTAACCGTGTCACGGTACTTACAATTGTTCCTCGGGCGGGCTGGAACTCACTCACTAACGTTACACTAGACACTAGGGCGCTAGTGTTCGCGAACGAGACGCGGCGGAGCGCGAGCAGAAGGCTCGCGCTAAAACCGAGACAGACGATGCGACCGGTCGCACGCTCGTCCTCACGCGGCGATAACTACGCGGCGGGGTGTGCGAGCAGAAGGCTCGCACAAAAGGGCGAGACGGACGATGCGAGCGGTCGCACGAATCGTCCGGTAGGCGGCGGTCGCGGCGCGGCGCGAGACACGGTACGGCACGGGTCGGGCGGCAAAGGCGGTTGGGTGGCGCCTTGTACTCTTCTTTCTTGCTGTCTTGACTCTTGAGGCTTGACTCTTGCTGTCTTCTTTCTTCGGGCTTCCTTCTTCAGTGGTACACACACACGCGAGAGTGCGATAAAGCGGAAACGACGGAACGATCGGAGCGAGCGGAGCTGTTCATCGGACGGTGTCCGAGAACAGAATGTCCTGTCACCTTAAATAACCCACTAATCATCTCTTTTATGACACACAGCCACGTAGTGGCCAAAGGGTTTGTGTGTCTGTTTTTTTTTTCAGTTTTTCCTGCCTCTCCCCTCGTAACTATTGTCGGTGGATGTGGTGTGGTGGGTGGTAGTGCACCAACCCTATAAGTACCATCGTTTTCCCATTCGTCGGTCGTATTAACTTTTTCGGTAACTGGTCCAATTTTCTTATGATTGCCTCACCATTTATTTGACATGGCTCGAAGAAAACTAGGTCACCTAAACTAAAAAATTGAAACTAAATTAACAAACATTGTAAACTCTGTTTGTGATGAAAATGAGTTTCTTTTTAAATAATTTAAATAATTTGGACTCATCGATTAAATGTATCATTCATTCAATGTATAATTTTTACCAGCTTTTCACTTTCAACGTTTAATTTCAATTGAATTAGTAATTCCCTATTCAAACTCAAACTTAATTGTTTGTTCATAATACCTATTTGCAGGCTCTCCCGTTTTGTCATCTCTTTACAACCAACGGTATAGCAACGATAAGTTTTGAAGACATGGTTGTCGAATATATTTTCAAAGTCTTCAAAGTTATCAAGTGTATCATCTCGTGTGGCAATGATTGGGAGACATATCGTCTGAGTAAGGCATCCTTTGGAGCACATTAACGTCTCTTCGAAACTAGGCTTGTGTTTGAATAATTTACCTACGAAGTCCCCTACTTGACTTTCACAAGAAATAATGTCGACTGTGTTGATCGTTCTAGATACTTAAAAAAAAGTAATTGTCAAAGTAGTCAAATGTTATCTGTTTTTTGCGGTCGTGTGTTCAGTAGTAGTCAAGTTGTGGAGTCACTGCTTTCTGATATTGAAGCTGGCATTATTATCCTGAAAAGTGCAAAGTATTTGCATCCGACATCTACTTTTTCATCTCTACTACGAGCACTCCTTGAGCACTCAATTCCTGAGTCGCGAATTAAGTGCTGGAATGCTCTGTAGTAGTCAAATGCTAGAGTCACTGCTTTCTAACATTGAAGGTAGCATTATTCTCCTGAAAGGTGCAAAGTATTTGCATCCTGCATCTATTTTTTCATCTCTACTACGAGCACTCCTTGAGAACTCAATTCCTGAGTCGCGAATTAAGTGCTGGAATGCTCTGTAGTAGTCAAATGGTAGAGTCACTGCTTTCTAACATTGAAGGTAGCATTGTTCTCCTGAAAGGTGCAAAGTATTTGCATCCTGCATCTATTTTTTCATCTCTACTAGGAGCACTCCTCGAGAACTCAATTCCTGAGTCGCGAATTAAGTGCTGGAATGCTCTGTAGTAGTCAAATGGTAGAGTCACTGCTTTCTAACATTGAAGGTAGCATTGTTCTCCTGAAAGGTGCAAAGTATTTGCATCCTGCATCTATTTTTTCATTTCTACTACGAGCACTCCTTGAGCACTCAATTCCTGAGTCGCGAATGAAGTGCTAGAATGCTTAGTAGTAAAGTAGTCAAATTGTCAAGTCACTGCTTTCTGATATTAAAGATAGCATTTCAGTCTCCGTAAATATACACATTTTTGTTGTTTAAATTTATTTTACAGTTGTATAGTCAGCACTTATTGAGCACTTGCTATGGTATTTGATTCTTCCAGCTCATTATTTATACTTTTTTGATATACAATGCTAGTTTAATTAAAAGCAAGCATTGTGTAGGTTTTTTAGAGTTTGCAAAAGAGCGTTAAATTTCGGAACTCGACACTAAATTAGCACTAAATTTTAGTTCATAATCGATCGATTCTTCTTACTTTACAATGCTAGCTTTGTAGTCGTTCAGTTAAGCTGTGTAACGTCTACACGTGTACGTAATCCACATCCGCCTAAATTAGGCTCGCCACACACGTGTAGCACGGAG
Source organism: Phengaris arion (assembly GCA_963565745.1). Lineage (NCBI taxonomy): Eukaryota > Metazoa > Arthropoda > Insecta > Lepidoptera > Lycaenidae > Phengaris > Phengaris arion. The sequence goes on along the minus strand of OY751446.1, from coordinate 3,445,763 downwards.
CTATTGAAAAAAGAAAAGGCTCACTATATTGTCCGAAATCCGAAAGGCCGGGGAAAATTCTGATCACTGAAAATAGAATACACAAGTGTCGGGTGAAATGTCAATGTCATACATGACAGCTCGACACATAGATTCTCGTCTCTATTGTATTAGCGCAGAGTTCTATTTTCAGTGCTCAGAATTTTCCCAGGGCCCGCCGAATTCCAGATCATACAGTCCCAGCCTAAATAACAGACGTACATTTACGAGTATGATAGCATGACGTAAGACTAAAGCAAGAAGCAAAGCATTTTGATTGCATTTTTCAGATCAGATTTCCTATCTCCTAGTTACCGACATAGCCCAGCGCATTAGCAAGCTAAAGTGGCAATGAGCTGGACATAATATAGCCCGTAGAACCGTTGGCCGCTGGGACCGAAAGGTTCTCGAGTGGAGCTCCACCACGAACTGGACGTCGAAGCGTAGGACGGTCTCCCACCAGGTGGCCAGACAACCTGAGAAAAGTCGCAGGTGGTGCGACCGATAGCACTGGAAATCTATGGGGGAGTCGTATGTCCAGCAGTGGACATAGTCACCAGGCCGAAGCGAACGCACGAACAATCCTACTACTATTTTAAATGTGAAAGTTATTCAGGATAAATGTATGGACGGAGAGATTGATGTTTATTATTATTTCGCGCAAAAGCTACTGAACGGATTTTAATGAAATTTGGTATGGTAGTAGTTTAGGCTCTGGATTAAAACATAGGCTATTTTTATCGCGAAAGAGTACAGTATTCCCGTGGGATGCCATATTTAAACGGGGGGAGCCGCAGGAAAAAGCTAGTCGTCTAAAAGTAAATCATGTCTCCAACACAGTATCCATTTTAGCCCTTTAGTTAGACACACAGTGGTATAATTAAACAGCTACACGTAAGTTCTTCGAACAATTCGACTTGAATGTGGACGACCTGAAACTTTGTTGATCTAACCTATCATTGAAATCCATTAGCCAGGGAAAACTGTGTTTAATTAGAGCTTCGCAAACGCTACTTCAAAATGGCTGTTACAGACAACGGTTAAACGACCGATTTAATTAACTGCCAGTTAAATGTTATTGTTTAGGCTTGCACACTAAACTACGAATCAGAGCGATGCGATTTCTCAACGCAGAGAGCTGCGACGCGATTTGCTGAAAATCGACTAGCGATTTCATGCGACAAGGGAATATATACCTTATTTCCACGATCTTTAATTTGAGTCCTAGAAATTATAGATACCAAAAAGTTATAGCAAGTCTAAATTAAGGAGATATTGAAATTCGGGATTGCGCGTTGCGATGAGTCGTGCTAGTTCGTAGATTTTAACGATGCAACGTCGCATTCCAGTTTTCATGTTTGGGCCCAAAAATGTTGTACCAGAATCTGCGCGTCGCAGATTCCTGCGTTGCGAATTCGAATCCCACCGATTCGCAGTTTTGTGTTCAAACTCTAACTGCGCACCACGCTAGTCCCACGCTTACTAGCTTTCTATTGCAATATTCAACAAATCTCTCGAATATCAATACAGTAAATTGTTGTCAAAACCAAAATTATGCGGGACCGCCTCGTGTTGCCTAAACTAATCCGTACCGACCGCAGCCAGCCACTGTTGACACTACAGCGGGAATAGTGTAATGTTGGAGTTTCAGTATTGAGAGACAACCGTACAACCGGAATTTGTGAAATCGAGCAATTCATTACTGTGTTCGGAAAAATCTATACATCTATACAAGTAAATAAAATTGAAGTGTCTGTTTGTAAATTAATACCGTATAAACATTCATATGCATTAAGTTAAAAGCTGTTAATTTGGAATTACAAACTGACACTTCAATTTTATTTATCCGTATAGACGTATAAACATTCATATGCATTACGTAAAAAGCTGTTAATTTGGAAATACAAACATACACTTCAATTTTATTTATCTGTATAGATAAATAAGTATCTTAATAATTAATAATGCAGTTATATCTTCATTTAAAATATTTAATTAATTAAGGTCCATTTTAATAATGTACGGTTATTTAGTTTAGTACCTACAGTGTTTTGAAATAAATTTCTACCGCTTCTAAAAACACTATTTTCTTAATTGACGATATGATTAAAACTGAAAGCTAGTAAGCGTAGGACTAGCGTGGTGCGCAGTTAGAGTTTGAACACAAAACTGCGAATCGGCGGGATTCGAATTCGCAACGCAGGAATCTGCGACGCGCAGATTCTGGTGCAAAATTTTTTTGCAAAACAATTTACTGTATTGATATTCGAGAGATTTGTTGAATATTGCAATGTTAATTTAAAAAAAAATCTCATGTTGGCTAAGTTTATCTAAGTTGGTAACCTTGTTTAAACCCTGGTTAAGGAAATTTTAGTTGTATTTGATACTGGTGTAATTAGATTTTAAACTTTCATCCCCTATTTTACCCACCTGGGGGCTGAATTTTAAAAAACGCTGAAATATGTAACTCATTATTTTTTCCGTACTCAATTCATATGCAATTTAATGCAAATATGTCCAAGGAATAAAAAGTTTCATACAAACTTAAATCTTCTATTTTACCCTTTTGGGGAGTGAATTTTGAAAAATCCTTCCTTAGTGGATGCCTACGTTATATGAGAAATAATTGTGAAAAATTTCAAATTTCTAGCCTTAAGGGTTTGGCCTGTGCGTTGATACATCAGTCAATCAGCTTTGCCTTTTATATATATTATAGATTTAAGATATATTGCTTTTAGAATCCAGGTTACAATGTTATTCTACTACCGAATAATATAATACCGAATCGTAACTTTTTAAGGATACTCAAATGTTTGAGTGGCTCCCAAACAAAGTCATGCGAATAAACTTCACATTTAAATGTCTTCCATATTTTCTATTACTTTATTCATGTCAGGAGCTGCACGTCTCTGGAAATGGCTGTTACATTTAACCGTCAAAACGATGCTTCCAATATTCTTCAATATTCAAACTTATTTGTTTGAGAAATATTTATTGTTCTCTATTTTACATAGACGAGTAATTAATATATATATATTAATTACTCTTCTATGTAATATAATGTATACCTACATCACACTTTCGTTAGTATGCTTATTGTCTAGCTAGCTACAATCCAGAACATAAATTCTCGTATTTCATACTTAGACTTTCAATTAAATATAAAAGAATTGTCTGTACAAGTATATCGTAAACTGATTTTGGAATGTGGACCAATCAAATTGAGTCAAACGAACGTCAAACGCGTTTCTATTAGTCAGTTATCAAGATAATTCATTAATAATAATCAATTGAAAGTCAAAGTTGATAATAATAATGTGGCGGACCAATTAGCGCCACAATCCTGAATCGCGCTAGCGAAGTTTTCTATGATCGGCACTATAAATACAACATCTGAAATTCATACAAGAGGGCTTCGGCCTGACCGAGCATAGCACCTCGCTCGGTCGGAGATCTCCCTTTGGGGCATCCACTCTTCCCATAATAATAAATACTGTTTATTTCCAAAAACAGTTTACAGTATTACGCCTGCATCAGGTAACCAGGCTCTTCCACAACTAATATGTGTAACAAATTACTTCTTAGGCCTTTTCATCCTTTATTGGATTTATACAGTATTCTCCGAGCGAATTAACCACTCTTGATATACTGTAGTGCCTGGGACAGGCGGTTTTTAAATGTCGTACCGCCCAAGCACATACGGCATTCCCACAACACAGTCAGCCTAGTCCAGAGGAATGTCTGGTCAATACGTCTGGGGCCAACTATGTGCGGGTTTCCTCGCGATGTTTTCCTTCACCGTTGGAGCGTCCGTTTAATATACTTGAGATCTGAAAAAGTCTCATTGGTACACGCCACAACCTGGGAATCGAACCTGCACTTTGTCGAGTGCGAATCAAACGGTCTACCCACTAGGCCACGGAGCTATTTACAAATTACAATACAAAAAAACTATCAAATACATTGAAAGGTTTGGTAAAATCAATTATGGATATTTTGGGCATATGATCTACTGCTTATAAAAAAAACTTAATACAATAATTACATTACATTCTTTACGGCGCTACAGAGGTAATTGACCTCAAACAGCTGATTGAATTTATATTATTTAGGTAGAGTATTTGCATTCGCTTTAAAGTCAGCTGTTTCTGTGACGTTAATGACCTCAGCGCCTTATAGATCGCAATGTAATTGATTTTACCCAGCCTTATATACTAGAGAACAATAATAATGGTAATTGTTTTTTAAAAAAAGAGTGTGTCAGCTCCGACGCACGACTGGAGTTTACTCTAAAAAGTAAAATTTTGTGTGCAATGCAAAGCGACTAGCGATCGATTTAGAGTTCAAAAATTAGCGCCATGTGAAAAAAGTGAAAGGTGCGCAGAATAGGTTGCGCACGAAAACGTAACGAGGTCATTCGTTCAGTAGTTTTACTCCTCATATTTTTTTCATACCGGAGGCCTTATATGAAAATCGATTCTTAAGGAGTAAACATCAAAAATGCATTCTATTAAACATTTTATACCAGTATAGCTCTAACATCTAAATTAATATCTAACTGTGTGTGTGTGTGTATTAACACACACACCACAAACACTCTTTATTTATTATTAAAATTTACTTATTAACATTATTTATTATTATTAAAACAACAAAATAGTATTTTCGAAAACGTCAAACCAACGTCAAACGCGATTTGATTGGGATTCTGTTCATTCACCGTAACAAGTGAAATCGCTTGACTGTGTCTGAGATAGCCACGTACAAAATTGTAAAAATGCTTTAGGTAGCTACTTATGAAAATACAGGAGGTCTTAAATCCTACTAATATTATAAATTAGCTATCCCGACACACATTGTTTCTTATATATGAAGTAGAATTAATAAATAACTACACCTACAATACAACCTACAATCTACAACTTTTCCAATATTTCTCACCGTTTAAACCTTCCCTGAACTTCCACCATTACTTCAAGACTAAAATTAGCCAAATCGGTCCAGCCGTTCTCGAGTTTTAGCGAGACATTGGAACTGCAATCCATTTTTATATACATAATACTACGTTTAATGTCACGTCCCTCGGGAACGGTATAAAAAATGTCCGTCTCCTGGTTCTAAGCTACCTCCCCTCGGTCTGCCAAATCGGTTCAGCCGTTCTTTAGTTATAAATAGTGTAACTAACACGACTTTCTTTCATGTATATAGTTGTGAATGTTTGTGAGGATGTATGGATGTATGGATGGATGGCAGTTCGTTACTCTTTCACATTTTCAAAAGACTATTAAACGGATTACGATGAAATTTGGTATGGTAGTAGTTAAGGCTCTGGATTAAAGCATAGCCTACTTGTTATCTCGAAAAAGTACAGTATTCCTGTGGGATAGTATATTTACACGGGCGGAGCCGCGGGCAACAGCAAGTAATAATTAATCCTACTAATATTGTAAATGTGAAAGTTTGTGAGGATGGATGGATGGATGTTTATTACTCTCTGATGCAAAAACTACTGAACAGAATTCGATGAAATTTGGTATGGTAGTACTTTTTATCCCGAAAAAGTACAGTGTTCATTTGAAACACTGTATTTACGCGTAACTAAGCACACTACCTCCGATTAATAACTCACACTACCATGCGTTTGTGTGAACAGTAGGCGTTTGTGAATCTGTCTTTCACATTCCATAGACAATATTTACGCTTTTTATTTTTTAGCGTATCTAACGTAGAGCCTTGGACAAATTAACCCAAATAAAATTTCAAACTTAAAACTAAATTAATTAGTGGTCGAATTTCGACCACTAATGCTAGTGGTCACTAGCAGGTATCTAAAAATTACATCAATTTTACGGTTTGTTACTTAATATATAACTATAAAATAAGTAAATAGTTGGTTAAAGGGAACGCCCTTTTACCAAATATTTACTTGTTTATAAGTATGAAATCATATTTAATATGTGGGGTTAGTAAATAATAATTTCATTTCATATTACTCGCTGGGCGCTTTTACAGACCGAGCAGACGTTCTTGTCAAATACTGCAATAAATACTCAGCTGAGGACGGCTTACCCGAGCCAGTCATATTGAAAGCTTTATGACAGGTGTACATTATGAATATATTATTTAATTTTATTTAAAATCGAAAAAAAATGCCTAGTTGCGTAGTAAGTTTTACTAGTGTAAAAATAATTGGACCAGAAATAAGAAAGACACTGGGATCACATATCATCAGTAACTATCGTATAATTTCAACATAAAATTACATGAACTCAAAACGCAATTCAGTGTTGCCGCGTATGCAAGAATAAAGTTCCAATATTTATATGATGTGAATTTATTGTCATTGTATTTTATTATAATGTAATAAAATACAATGACAATAAATTATATAATTATATAAAAAATTAATTTTTAATCCTACTATCCTACTACTATAATGTTAAATAAAAGTACAGTGTTCCTTTGGGATACTGTATTTACGCGGGAAGAGCCGCGTACAAATGCTAGTTTTTAAGTATTTTCTTAGATACATTTATAACCAATAACTTAACTAATTGACCGCAGCGCAAGATATCTTTTCCATAAAATCGGGCACAAGTTGAGTAGCTGGCATCACAATTTTTCACGCACACTAGAATTTGTCACATGTAAGTCAATTGTAACTTTACACACTACAATAATGAGTTGTCGCATTTACGAAAAACATATATTTAAAAACATATTATATTTCAATAAACGACTGTTAGAACGAAATCCGCCAGTTTGGATGACACAGAAATATCGAGAAAATGGCACTTTAAACAAAATGGCGAACGTCCTGCGTCGTTACTATGAAAGGCTTTTAGTTTGCCGTTGCCGAATTTACATTTCCAACTCTCAACAGAGCACAGTATAAGTTCTGAAGATTATTGACAAGCTGCCGTGGTTCAGGCTATAGACAGGACATCTCCAGACAACTGGAAATAGGTATCCTATATTGCTAAAGTTCATACCAGGCATTAATTGATGGACTGTCTAAGAAAAAGAAACTATACAGAGTGTACTTTTATCCAAATAAAAAACATTTAACTCAACATTAGGCCACAATATTACGTAAGTAATAACAGTATACATAGGTAATAAAATGTTTCGTAATTTATAGAAAATTTTCATGATTAACATTTCCTGACAACTCTTATTACGGTCGTACTCCCGTACGTTGCGCCGTCTTTGAATGTCACGCGCCCGCCACGCAGTATTGGCCGCGCGGTTATGAATAGAATTTAAGTATCTAAATTTAAGGTCACATTTTCATGTATTTTTGTAACGAGAATCGAATGCTGATTTCTGTTCCTTGAATATCAGCTATTTATTTTAGAAGAAATACTGCATTCCTAGGGCAGAACAAAATAAATCGTAGGTATGTAACGATATATTTTGGTAAAATCACAAAGTCAGGTTATACCATTTTAATCGAAATATGCTACCATTTATAGTTAAAAAACTTATGGACTCTTTAATAAAACATCACACAAGTATGTTATTAGCTTTTCTTAATATACCTTAGGCTGCGTTTGTCCTGGCGTAGTGTGCGATTCTCATAGATCGAGAGAGATACTTTATTTTACAAGAGCATATTCGTGGACAAAGTCTTAATAACCCACACAGATAAAACAGGTAAAACTTCGTAAAGAACACAAAACTCAACTTTAATATCACGTCACAAGATATTAAGGAACATTAAAAAAGTTGAAAAATATTAATTTGATAACATCGCCGTTCACCGAGCAGTTCGACCTCACGCTCGTAGCTGTTCAAACTTGGTCTTTTATTACTAAACATTCAGGTTCAGGAGTTGGAGTGGAGGTTATCGACGTTTAGTTATAGTATAAAGTATTATTATTTTGAACTAAACGTCGACAAGGAACACTTATCGTTTCGCTCTGTCTTTCCGTTTGTTTGTCTGTCTGCCTGTCAACCTTTCTGTAATCTATATAATAGTTAAAATGAGGTGTCTGTTTGTTAATTCAAATTAACAGCTTTTCACTTAATATATATGCTTAATGCAAAGTATACATATACGTCCGGTAATAAAATATAGTTTTTAATTGTTGTCTGTCCGTTTGTCTGTCTGCTTGTTCCGGCTAATCTCTAAAACGGCTGGGCCGATTTTCAACGAACTTTCACTAGAAGATAGCTGATATTATAAGGAGTTACTTAGCCTGCTTTATCATAGGGTTTCGATTAAAAAAGTAGGGCCCCGTTTTCCTTAGTTCTACGAAAACGAAGTTCATTTAGTTTTAGACATCAGTTAGTTATGAATATAAATGGATTAAATTTGATATAATTATAGATCGTGTATAAATGTAGGTTTTGTCATCATAAAATAATAATACTTTCTTTTACAGGCCAGTGTATTTTGGCTGTTTTAAAAATTATATGTAGGTAGTGGCGAATGAGAAACGGGCGGCTTCACATTAAAGTGCCGTCGCATATGGACATCTGCTTCACCAGAGGATTTGCAAGTTCGTTGCTGTTTTGAGTTATCACCAAAAGACAAGAGCGTTGAGCAGCTCAAGAGCCGAGGGCAAAAGCTAGTTTGCGTTATATATATTACATTTTATGACAACATTCATATGAAAATTAAATTCCTGTTGTTCCCCCCGGGCAACATGGCGCCATGGATATCATATTTCCGCACAACAACAATCAATACTCGACCTATAATTATTATTATATAAATGTTTCAACAGTTGTTTTCATTGTCGAAAGTATACTTTCGACTAATACATAATGAACATAATGAATAATGATGATATATAATCATCATTATTCATTGCTAACATCACGTCACCTCAGTGAGCCTAGTCACAGATTAAAAAATAGTTACTACGTAGTCTAGCAGGCTAGGCTATGGCTAGGTAATTAATATATATAATTATAACATGAGTAACTCCGCCAGAAAAGTCGACAGCATTCCGAGAGGACTATAGGTAAACGAAAAAGGCTATATGTAAACCAAAGCCCTGAAGGCTTTCAATAAACGTAAATATGAATAATAATATTAAACTCTTTACACTATAATTTGACACCCACATACTATATCCACTGACGTACTGAATATTCTTGCTCTGATATTAATGAAGGCGTCTAGTATTTAAGATGAAATATTTACTAATTCAGTCATTCAGGCGTCAGTGCGTAAGCCGTGAACATCTCTTAGTAACTTCTCCTCTCCTAGTACAACTGTTATAATGAAGGCGACAGTGTTAGTATTGTTGGCCCTGCTGAGCGCATGTGCAGCACGTGGCCAAGACCAAACCTACTGTGGAAGAGAGCTGGCCACCACGCTAGCCGCCTACTGCGACAATCTGGTCAAGCGCGTCCCGTGGCTGGCACGAAGCGGCGCACGCGCATTCCGCAGCCGAAGGCAGGTGGTCTCCGAGTGCTGCGACAAGCCCTGCTCCATATCTGAGCTGCTGTCTTACTGTGCCAACTGACACTTTGCTCTACTGACTGCTGACAAGACTGAACCGCTAACGTATTTGCTATATTATAAATAAATATTTAATAAGACAAAATTGATTTTTGCTAACACCCATAAATTGAAGGACCTTTCTGCTTTCACCTACACCAGTTTTTAGGTTGACTTGCGACGGTCATACATATATAGCTCCCCACACCGATGCCGGTGACGGTACCCAGTTTCATTGAAACCAGGCAGGAGTTATTTTATAGTGCCCAAGTGTGTGCGCAGTACACAAGAGCACTCTCTCTTACTTTACTGTCGAATTCAACCTAGTGGAATGGATAACCGACACGACTGGCGAGAGATTAGGCGCAGAGGCTGACTTTTTACATGCCCATCCAATGCATGGATCATCTTTCTTCTCAGATAATCAGGTAATCAGCTTGCATTGTTCTAACCAAACTCGGAAAAAACCATCTTTTGTTGTTCCAACGCGGAAATCGAACCCACAACCTTCGAATCGACAGCCATGCTCTAAACCACTAGATTACTGGACCGCCATACTTTTGACATTTGACAAACAAAATATTTAACGTGGTCCAACGGCTGTAGTGTGTGTGAAGCCCAAGTGTGAAGGGGTCCTTATACGGACTGCTCATACCAAATGTAAATAAAGCTAATATAACTGAGATGTCTTTTGCAAACATCCACGAATTGAACCATTCGCCTACGCCAGAGTTTTCAGCTTCCCTTTGTACAATTTCGCCGACTTTTCGTCCGATTGTCGTGGGTTTGGCGATCGAACCTACACACTTTTTGCAGCACTTGTGCCGCGCAAATTTTGCATTTTTTTTTTGCTGACCAAACATCGGACACGTAGAGCGAAACTTTTTGTGTCGACGAATTTTCCCAATAATAAAAAGAACTTTATCCTTTCAAAAATAGTGGTTTCCAATATACATAGATTCGATATTAACTTGATAGGACCCTGTTAATAAATCATAATATATCTTCGTAAATGAATTAACGATAAGAGCCGTCATTGCTGAAGATTGAGGGCTTCTAACGTATTCATGTTGTAAGGAGTTGCTGCTTGTAATTTATAATATATATATACAAACCAAAGTAGCTGGCTCCGCCCGCGTAAATACAGTATTCCTCGGTAACACTGTACTTTCGGCAAAAAAGGTAGCCTATGTTTTAATCCAGAGCCTGAACTACTACCATACCAAATTTATCGAAATCCGTTCAGTAGTTTTTGCGTGAAAGAGTAAGAAACATCCATCCATACATCCATCCATCCTCACAAACTTTCACATTTATAATATTAGTAGGATAGTTAAAATTGAAGTGTCTGTTTGTAATTTCAAATTAATAGCTTTGCACTAAACTCATATGACAGTTCATACTATACCTACCTAGACCAAAAACTCAATTTTAAAATTTTTTGTCTATTGATGTCCGTCCGCCTGCCTGTCTGTCTGTTTGTTCCGGATAATCTCTGACACGACCGGACCGATTTCAACAGGACTTTCACTGGCAGACAGCTGTAGTTATCTTAGGGCTCCGTTTCCATTTGTAGCTCCAAACCAACGATGTTGCGTATAGGGTTCATACTTGTGGCACACGGGCGCCACGCTTTACACAGGACAGCTCGAGCACTGGCCAACGTCAGCCGTGTTGACGAAACGCTAGGGCTGGCACCGAAACGACCACCAAACACACAACCCGTACGCACAACAACAAACAAGAGCGCGAAACTCCGGCCTATATAGATTATAGGCTTCCTACAAACTTCAGTCATTAAAAACGTAGGTGATAGCTTCGATACTATCTGACATTTCCAATCAATAATACAAAGCAGCCGTTGACTTAAGTTTGAGAAATTACGAGTTATTTTGAAGAGTCCCCTAATTCATTTTTACATGCTTAGGTACCAATTGTACTTGATTGAGAGAAAAGTTTTTGAATATCCCGTTTGAGAAAGTAAGAAATCATAAGCCTCCACTCTAACCCAATTATGCTTACCTAAAGGTCGCCCTGTGGTTGAAATTCGCTCATTTGCCCCTTACATAATAAAAATGTAAACGGTGCGACAGATTGACAAACGTCAACGTGTAACAAAATTGTATCTATCAAACGCGCGGTAGTGTGTGTTGACAATCTGAGGTGGTGTGTGTTGACAATCTGGGATAGTGTGTGTTGACAATCTGTGGTGGTGTGTGTTGACAATCTGAGGTGGTGTGTGTTGACAATCTGGGATAGTGTGTGTTGACAATCTGGGGTAGTGTGTGTTGACAATCTGAGGTGGTGTGTGTTGACAATCTGGGGTAGTGTGTGTTGACAATCTGAGGTGGTGTGTGTTGACAATCTGGGGTAGTGTGTGTTGACAATCTGAGGTGGTGTGTGTTGACAATCTGGGGTAGTGTGTGTTGACAATCTGAGGTGGTGTGTGTTGACAATCTAGGGTAGTGTGTGTTGACAATCTGAGGTGGTGTGTGTTGACAATCTGGGGTAGTGTGTGTTGACAATCTGGGGTAGTGTGTGTTGACAATCTGAGGTGGTGTGTGTTGACAATCTGGGGTAGTGTGTGTTGACAATCTGAGGTGGTGTGTGTTGACAATCTAGGGTAGTGTGTGTTGACAATCTGAGGTGGTGTGTGTTGACAATCTGGGGTAGTGTGTGTTGACAATCTGGGGTAGTGTGTGTTGACAATCTGAGGTGGTGTGTGTTGACAATCTGGGGTAGTGTGTGTTGACAATCTGAGGTGGTGTGTGTTGACAATCTGGGGTAGTGTGTGTTGACAATCTGGGGTAGTGTGTGTTGACAATCTGAGGTGGTGTGTTGTCCTGATAACTCTGAAAATACCAATCTGATAATACCCCACAGTTACCACGGTTACCCCATAACCAAATTTTTCTTAATTAATTTTATACATAGAAATATTTATTTTATACTCTTCCGGTCAAATTTCATACTATTCGGGTCACATAATTCTCGTTAAACCGTACTGAAAGTTTTTGCTTTACGTATTACTATAATAATTTAGTATTTAAGACTCGTAAACGAAATTTAATTCGATTGTAATTCATTTGTATACTTTAGATAGCTAAATAAAAAAACAAATAGAAATAAATAATATTATGTAACACGATAACTTTCCCACAAACACAGCTAAATAACACAATACTGGCAACTTTATCACCAGTCGTTTGGCCAGAAGCTAAGGCAAATATATTCATTCCAACAGCATTCAAACTCAGATATTGCAAAAGAAATAGAATAACATGAAAACTCCAAGAATTTTCCACACCTCAATTTCCTTGATTACCAATCACACGAGTGACCAGTGATCTCAATCAATCAAAGTGTCAACAAAGACGATGGTATTTTTCAATGATATAATATTTGACAGTTAATCGAGGAGTGAACAGTTTTGAACTACTTATGCAAAAGGTTGAAAGTAATCACAAATATCTTAAAAAACTGATACGTAAAAAATATATCCACTTTTATTAATACATTGACTGTATTTTCAGTGTAGATTAGAGTTAGAACATACAAGGAAAAGCATACAAATAGTTTATAATAGACCAAATTACAAAATAAATATACCTAATAACACAATATAATGTGATGTGCGTCGTTGACATCCTCCGTGACTCAGTGGTTAGCGCGTCGGCGCTCAAGCCGGAGGTCGCATGTTCGAATCTCGCCGAAGGAACAAAAAGCTTTCTATGTTCCTGGGTCATGGATGTGTATTATATATGTGTACCTACAATATAATAAAAATCTTAAATATATGTATAGTATTAAAGTGTTAAATATAATATATTCGTTGTCTGGTACCCGTAACCCAAGTTCTTAGAAAACTTACCACGGGCAGATTGACGTGGTGTAAAAGCGTCCATAGATATTATTATTATTATTATAAAGTACTTTTGCAGCAGAATTTATTTAGCTACTAGATGTAGCCCGCGACATCGTGCGCGCAAAAAGAAATCTCGCGGGAACCGTGTATTTTGCCGCTATTTAAATTCACATCATTAAATTTGGCGCAGACATAGAGTAGTGGTCTACTCTATATCCGTCTCCTGGTTCTAAGCTACCTCCCCACCAATTTTCAGCCAAATAGGTTCAGCCGTTCTTCAGTTATAAATAGTGTAACTAACACGACTTTCTTTTATATATATATATAGATATTATTGTAGATAGTAACTTTTTTCTGAAATTTTTAGAGCTGATGAAATTTACGTCCTAACCAAGATTTATTCGAAAAACTATGCTGTAATTTCAGTGGCGTACATAGACTTTTTTGGCACTCAAAGTCCTGCAACGCATCGGTGAGCCTTCTAGCTTTTGTGGGCGCCGGAAATCATTAACCGTTCCCGTTCGTCAATCTGTCATCGTTTTAGTTAGCCTACGTCGTAGTGGGACACAGAACTTTTGCAGAAAACAAAAACAAAATGGTACATGTATGTACGGTGAACATCGATTATAAAGACATCGAAGGGACTGATAATTTGTGGTCATAATAGCAGATAGATAGATATTTTAAAACGATAGACCTCAACACTTAAACCTAATACCTATCTAGTTTGTCGTTACAGGTGATGTCGTTTTAAAAGGATTTCACTGTACTTATTTTCGATTTGCAAACTGATGGTTTATTACAGCTAGATTCAGATAGGTACAGTCGAAGACAGATCTGGTGTACCACTTTTGAACCTTATTGGTAAGTATTAAGGTCGAAAAGTGATACACGGGATCTATCGGCGATCGTACCTACTCCACGAATACGAAACTCAGTGATGTTTCTCTCACTATAGGCAAATAATATATAGGTATTTAATATTACTTCCGTAAAGAACCGTCATTCTACAGACTTACAGGAATGACTGCTCGCGGCTGTGTGCGTAGCTAGATGTGAGTTTTTTCAAGCCAGGACTTTCGTTCACGGAGCTGGCCGCTGGGCGTTTTGTGCTATTATTACTTATAAGTGCTTATAATTGACAATATAATTCGATAATATTTATCTACGAGTTTTAATGTTATACTTCGGAAAAGAAGTTAGGTTATTCTAAATAGTCTAACTCGGTGTAAATTCGGCAATTTCGCAAACTTTACCTGCTTATATTTTACACGTAAAAGTGAAAGTATCCCAAGGGACGTATAAGGTTTGTGGCAATCGTATGAACTTTACCAAGATCGTAATCCATTTATTTGACAAATTATATTCGAAATATGCGATACACCTACGCTCCTTAGTTTATGTAAGGCGACGATCACTTACTAGATAACTTATTGTAACGTCGCGAAATCTGTCTTCAGTGCGTATGGGACAGTCACGAGTTAGTGAAAAATACTAACAAAAACAAAATATACGGCCAAATTAAAACACCTTCCTTCGAATTAATTTTTACTATCGATATTATATTTTATTTGTTTTGAGATTTTGATCTAACAACCTCAGCACGAATAAAAAAGTGAAGACAGAGCTTTGTCAAACAAAAATTGAGCCCGGTTTTTTATGTAGGTATGTAGTGCGCGGGTAGCTACGCACTACATACGTAATAACTATATATTTTATAAATAACTATAAGCCCGACTACGTAAATTATATAGCCTATGTTACCCGAACTATAATTATGAATGTATTGACATCTCATTTATTTAAATCGGACCAGTAGTTTAGGCGCTACGGTGGGATAAACGTACATTCCTTTTGGCTTCGCTGTAGTCGGGTAAAAAAACCACACACCGGCGGTGTGACACCGCGACAGTTCGTCGATGTTCGACAGCGACGTGTGTGCGTGACACAGAGTAATTACAAGGCGAGGCGTAGTTTAGACCGGCCTCACTATTTAGTTCACTGAACTCTGTCATCCCTTTTATTTGGTCTGAGCTAACAACCAGTAAGTTCCATAATTTATGTATCAAAATCTTATCCGATATTACCGATATAAATTCCGAAAATCTTGTCCTTGGAGTTTATATAAAAATCCAACAAGGAAATGGATGTTACTAATGTTTCACATTAGATTTTACAGCCGTATAAATAAATAAATAAAAATGCATAACCATAATATTCCTAAAATCATTCCCTCACTGTGTCCCAAGTACCAATTTTATTTAATTTTATTTACCAAAAAAGCACAAAAATCATTCGAATAATATTCAAGTGGGTTGGATTATTTAAAAATATTATAAATCTATAGACAAAAAACTAAATTAGCGTTATAAAGTAAAAAACGCGATAAAAATTTGTAATATTAATATATGTCCCACAAAAATAAATCATTCCCTCACACTATTACTGGCAGTTGAATTATGAACGCATTTTAAATAAAATACGAACGCTACCATTAGTTTTTGAAAGTTGGCACTAATGTCAATTTATCAAAATGGCGAATTTCCTGTGATTGTATTTGAGTGTGTGCTGCGAAAAGATTTTATTAATTTTATGGTTAAATAAAATTTTTGATCGTCATTTCGTCACATTCTAAAAAAACAAAAGATATGTACTTTAACTGATTATAAGTTGCACAGATGAGATGGGTTTTGGGAGTAATTTCCTTATGCAGAAAAAGCGTTTTAAAAGTAAGGTTATGTCACGAGTCCTTTAAGGTTATCCTTTATTTTGTCATTCCCTCACCATCATTCCCTCATAAAAATGTATGGTGAGGGAATGATTTTTGGCTGGGCTAACTGGCTTTTTTTTAATGTTTGCTTTTTACTAACCCTTGAATTTATTGCTGCAATGTTGTCGTAGGTTACAAAAATGTCAAGAAAAAAGGAGATAAGCAAAGAAGAAGCTAAATTTAAAAAGCAAAAGTATGACCGAAAGCGCAGGGAAAAAATGAAAGCTGATTCTGAAACACTTGAAATACTTCGCAGAAAAGAAAGAATTAAATATCTAAAAAAAAAGAAAAAGGTCAAGTAAAACCTATATCCGCAATGAGTTCCCGAGAAAGAAGGCGAAAAAGGAAAAACTGTAAGTAAAATAGCCAAACATACAGAGACAAAACAGTGAAAGTGCGAAAGAATTTAGTAAGACTTAGATGAGACAACACCTCCTAGCCCAGGACATATGCAAAATAATGATGAATTAAGAAATCTGGCTTTATACAAAAATATCAAGATTACAGGAAATACTGAAACAAGAAATAAGAAGAAAAGAGAGATTCCGTAAGAGATGTCAAAGACAAAACAAAAATAATCAGACTTCACCGGAAGCTAAAGTATCAGCTCTCTTAAAACCAAAGTCCTTTGAAATTAAAACGCGAAACAAATCTTATGATGATGGACATGCGTCAAATGATGTTATTTGTACGGACAGTGATATTACTTATAATATTGGTGATTATGAACTTATCAAGTGAAACGAAAATGTTTACCCAGGAGAAATAATTGCAGTTTCTGAGGAACGGGCTTTAGTAAAGTGTATGAACAGAGTTACTAAATATTGGAAATGGCCTAAAATCAGAGATGAACAGTTATATACCTGGCATGACATTCTGAGGAAGATTGACCCTCCAAAATTAATCAGTAGGTGTTGTTATTTTATAAAAGACTTAAACTAATTTAAATATCTGATTAAGACTTTAATTGTAACTTTGTGATTTGCTGAAATTACTCATTGATCTTACTTATTGTTTAAGATGATAAAAATATATGATAAATATTATGATGATGATGATGATGTTGATGATTGTTTAAGAACAAAATTCCATTTAATAAACATATTTCTTTGAAAGAAAATGAATTTTAATTAAAAAGCTTCATGACTCGTCTGTAATAATCATTCCATTACTTTAATTTTTTTTAATCCTCATATAATATAATTATGTTATAAGTAACACTAGCACTATCAAATTCACATAAAATAAACAACAAATAGTTTCAATATTTTTTGTCATTTTAAGATAGCGCGATTTCGGAGTTTCGTGAAAATTACCCATATATCATTAAGAACTTTCGGTAAATTAATATTCCATTACATTTCGAGAAATGAAACTGTCTTTATATTGTATGGCTGCCGAAATACCTCCGAAATACAATTCACATTTCAGCGTCTCCGGGCGCTCGGTCCGTCTTGTTACACGGCGAATTGAAATGAAAATAATGAGTTATACTAGAGGTCGCCCCCTTGTTCGAAATTAGACCATAATATTATATAATTCATATTATTTTTATATTTGAACTTTATAAGGGTTCTTTTGCCTCTTAGATAGAAAAAAATGTTGTGACAGATTGACAACAAAATTGTACATATTAAACGCACGTAGTGTGTGTTAACAATCTGAGGTTGTGTGTGTTGTTGCAATTTTTATGTATTTCTAAGCATTATTTAAAATTAAAGGTTTCTGCACACCTGCCTCCAAATAAACTTTAACTGCACCTAATATCTTCTATCCTTGTCCGTTGGTACAATTGTCGTAAAACTGTACTGAAAGTTTTTGCTTCATATATTAATTGAAGACCACTGTGGCGCAGTGGTTAGCGCGTTGGCGTTCAAGCCGGGTTCGAATCCCGCCAGGGAACAAAAATTTTTCTGTGTTCCTAGGTCCTGGATGTGTATTAAATATGCGTACCTTAATATAAAACAAAAATTTTAAATATATGTATAGTATAAAAGTATTGAATATACTTCCCGTTTTCTGGTACCCGTAACACAAGTTCTTCGAGAACTTGCCACGGAACCAGATTGACGTCGTGTGAAAGCGTCTATAGATATTATTATTATTATTAATATATAATATATAAAATTCCAGTGTCATAGTATTCGGGGACACACTCCCCCGAAACGGCTTGTCGGATTCTTATGAAAAATTTTTGCATATTATATAAACATCTACTCAGTTAGCTTTCGATTTGATTGGACTACTACAAACATATACGGTGTGTCCACGATTATGTAGACAAAATGTAGGCGTAAAGGGGACGTCTAAATGTTCAAATTTGTATCGATTCGGTTCGTTCTATGAAAGCTGTTTCTCTGTACGTACGTATACTCACATATTTTTTACTCTGTGATGCAACTGGGCGCCAATATATTCAAAGAAAATATTCTGATCGAAAGTTCTCAACTTCCGCACGGCGTGCAAACGGTATTGTGTCGATAAAATCAACACCTATTATAATCTGCGGTTAAAATCTTTTAGCCCCGAGACGACACACTCTGTATATAATCTCGTCGCTTGTGTCTACATTATTTAACCACCGATTCCTAGAGGGTTTCGTTATCCCGCGCCGCTGAGCACGGAATATTTATGAAGCTCAAGTCACGATGACCCAGGTCGACAGGTTAGCGCGAATAGTAACTTAGTTCATTTGGGTTCAATTATGTAGGCAAATAGTAAATAGGTATCTATATTATGTATCTTGCTGCCGCACTCAGATACATTTAATGCTTACTTAATTAAGGAGCTACTTAGTACAGATTTTGACATAAAGTCCATGCACTTTCTGTCAAATTCTCTACTAGTAGCTCCTTAAGTAAGCATTACTTGTCTCTGGATGCGGCTGTTGTACTTTAAACGAGCAATTCTTGTATATAAATATATATCTTTATGTATATAATTCTACTGTACGTGTGTATGTCACTAAACTCCTCCTAAACGGCTGGACCGAGTTGAATGAATTTTATTGTATGTATATATAACTTTCTAAACTGTAGGAGAGCCATTTATATAAGCGGCTACCTACGAAATCATTCGCTATCTATATCACTTTTAGATTGAGGATCAGTCATGTTTTTTGTGGGGTATGCAGACATATGGAAACAAAAAAAAACAGTAAATACTGGGAAGAAATTATTTAAATCGAACCAAAAATTACGAAGATACAGCAAATTTTAGTGCATTAGTTCCAAAAACGCGCCCAACAATGAAGCGAGTCGCTGTGACGTCATCTGTCGTTGTCACCTCCCCTCTAAACACAACTAAAATATTTAGCGTAAACAAATACAATGCACGCGAGGCACAAGCGTCAAGAATCGGAGAATGAATACATATGCAATACCTATGAAGTATGAGTACAATCAAGCCGTTGTTGCACGGATCCTGACAGATGACGTCATTGTAACCAAATCAGCAGAAGCGCGCGATTCAAACTAGCCGTTCAGAAAAACTTTTATAAATCCACAATTTCTTGACGGATTTTTATAATTTAAAAAATACACATAAGATGTACTTATTTAAATTCAGATTTGCCACTAGTGGTCCGTTTCAATAAACTATCTACCAGTTACTATTTGTTAGAAACGTCAAACTTGTATCGCAAAAAACCGTCAAATTGTTGAATAGCGACGTTTTTAACAAATAGTTATAGATATATTATAGGTTCTTGAAACGGGCCGTAAGTGATTGATCCTCATTCCTTATCTTCGGGATATCACGGCGTCGCAGAAAACCAGCGCGAAATAACGCTCGTCTCATCGAGCGAGTTAAGGGTTACTGGAGTTCCAAAGAGGCGGAGGTTTTAGACCGACGAAGTGTGATGGCACTTCGTCGGTCCTTTGGTGTTGCTAGTGTGCATTTGAACGGAAAGTAATCACCTAATAACGGATAATTGGTTTGATTGTTTGCCGGCCATATGGCAAAAAAATGATTGTTAAAATTCTTAAGAAACAGGTTGTAGAACATAATAACTACGTAAGGTTAAATTTAACAAAAAACAATATAACTTTAAAAAATTAGTCAAAACAACATAAATTTGTGCAATCAATCAAGTAATTACAATTTGTAACAAAGGCTTAACAGGTAACGTTATAAATCACCCGAATCTACTCCAAAATATAATATTTGTCAAGTTTTTTTTTGTAATTTTACATAAACAGCAATACGTAGGTAAAGATAGGAACAAGGATTTTTTTTTAAATAAACCAAAATATCTACTTTTTACCCGACTACGGCAAATCCAAAAGGATGGGTAAATATTTTCGCAGTCTATTGGTTGATTGTTCCAACGGAGCGCCTAAAACCAACAGATCCTATTTAATTTAAATTAAATTAAATAACGTTAACATAATTTTCGTAGTCTAGTTATAGTTTTTTCTTTTGATTATACTATTAAACAAAGTTACCAAAACTTTGCAACTTTTAAGGGTGTCACAGACAGCGAAGATGTTATAATATTATGTATATCTTAAAATGCCTGGATATATCTCATTTCAATGAACGTAATATGA
Source organism: Phengaris arion (assembly GCA_963565745.1). Classification (NCBI taxonomy): domain Eukaryota; kingdom Metazoa; phylum Arthropoda; class Insecta; order Lepidoptera; family Lycaenidae; genus Phengaris; species Phengaris arion. The sequence goes on along the minus strand of OY751446.1, from coordinate 3,425,106 downwards.
AAATATATAGTATCTTCGCCGTCTGTGATACCCTTAAAGGTTTCTATGTTTCTTAATGACTTAAATATACGAGACTTAGTCAAAAACATAAAATTTAATAGATTGCTGATAGTTTTATATAAAACTTTTGAACATAGCCAGCGATATCTGGTAAAATTGATAGGTAATTTACCCTGACGGGACGCCATTAATCACATTTTACCTGTAACAGATTTCATGAAAAATGTAACTGATATTAATATCGGGGAAGATTGAACATTGATTGGGACTTGTAAGCTTTTTCAATAATTTCATTTCAATTACGAGCCTGTAACGAAGCTTAAAAAAACGAGCCGAAATATCACTAACTTTTTCTTGCGGCTTCACTTGCGTTAAATAAGGGATACTTTATGGTCTGGGGATTTGAAGAGAAGGGATTTCTTAGCGGGCGTCTAAGCTACATCATGTCTGCGTGCTCAGCACAATTTGTTTAGTAGTTTGAGTTGTGTGTCGACTGATAATATGCAGTACTGTAAGTTAGGTTAGTAGGAATACAGGAACACTACAAAAGTGGAAACGTTCAAAGTGTCATTGACCGCAAACTACAACTTTGCAGAAATTCACATGGGAAAGTTTTTATTCCTTAACATATTTGTTGACTTTTAACATTTGGCTTCAATGTACATAATCATACTTATTAATATGCGAATCTAAAACTTCTTACCCCTATTATGGAAAATTATGGAAACGGAGGATTATGAAATTTGCCTCAGTTAAAGTTTATGTGGGTGCGCAGAAAGCAAATGTTTTTTTTTTTTAATAAAGCTTATAAAGTTACACACACTACCTCAGATTAATAACTCACGCTACCATGCTTTTGCATATAACAGTAGGTGTTGGTTTGATACAACTGTCAATCTTTATTTTACACAACATCGACATATTCCTATATCTAATGTAAGAGGCAAAATAACCCTAATAAAGTTGAAATTATTTTCTTGAATATTATAATCGAATTTCGACCACAAGGCGTTTAGGAATTATATATAGGAAAATATTTGGAAAATACCCGTATCTATGTACTCCACTCCGTACAGAAAATAATGTTATGTTACGTGAGATCCTCATTAATACAGTTTTGACCTGATCGAAACCATAATAACATATGCGGCATTCATTATCCCGTGACGTCATCCGCTATCTCCTATTACTTCTGAACGTTAAGCACGGCATAATTGCATGTTAATTAGTTCAGCCAGGTATATAAGCGGGGCCACCCTGGCAGGAGCCACATTCAACCCCAGTCCTCTACACCAACAACAACAACATGAAGGCTGCTATACTATTGGTGCTCGTCTGCTTCGCCATGGCGATGGCCCAGAACGCCGACTTCTACTGCGGGCGGCGGCTGGCGACTGCGCTCGCTTACCTCTGCGATGGGAACCTGGTGAAACGCTCCATGGACATGGAGGAGGTAGCCTGGCCGTGGAGACACGGAGGCAGGAGCAAGCGGGACGGCATCATAGCGGAGTGCTGCGAGCAGCCGTGCACAACCCGAGTCCTGCTGAGCTACTGCGCCGCGTAACCCCACCGACTTCTGCGCTCCTAGTCACTTCCGACCTTGCTCAAGTATAATGTTTTTACAAAGTATATATATTATATTGTGTTGAATTAATTTTTAGAAAATAAATTGTTCTATAAAATGGCTATTTCTTTTATATTGTGTATAACTAATGATTAAGGTTAAGTCTTATATACTTATAACTAATGAAAGGTTAGTCCTTTGAATGTTATTTTTGGAGAAAAATGTAAATAAACTAAAGTTAACCTAAGTTTTAACACTCTTCAAAAGTAATTAACAACTTCAAAATAATCATGACACTAAGAAATGCTGTATTTATTTTAATTCTAAATAATATCCAACTACATACTTTCCAACTCGTTTATAACAAATACAAAATGCCAACAAATCCTAATGACAAATTACCAAATTAAAACGATAGGTACGAGGGCGGCACTGAAAATTTTGGGAATCAAGGAAGTGACACAACATTACTATTTAAAAATGTATTTATTGCTTTTCGAAGTATTCTCCGCGAAATTTGACACATTTTTCCATACGATGGAACCAATCATTGAAGCAACTATTCCATTCGGAAGTTGGGGTCTCCAAAATGGCCGTTTTGTAGGCGTCCACAGCTTCTTCAGGTGATGAAAATCTCTGACCACGTAACTTATTCTTTATTTTAGGGAAAGTATAGAAGTCATTAGGGCTTAGGTCGGGGCTGTACGGCGGATGGTCTAATAATTCTATGATTTCTTGCTCTAAAAACTCTTTTGTTCTGTGCGCGGTGTGAGAACTCGCATTGTCGTGATGGAGGATGATGCGGCGGTTGCAGTTCAGCGAGTTCAAAAACGACCTGTGGCAAACAAATGTTAGTATACCATTCTGCATTAACCGTTCTTTGTCCCTCAAGAGGAATAGTCGCAACATGGCCGGTTTTGGAGACAAACGTGGCCACCATTTTTTTGCAACACTCCGTGAACGAACAATTTTTGTTGGCTTTAACTGATTTTCGAACACCGAAACTCGTGACTGGTTATTTGTTTCGGGTTCGTACGCGTATATCCAGGATTCGTCACCTGATACGATGTTGTATACAGCATTTGAGGATCCTGCGTGGAATCTTTCGAGAGTTCTGACGCACCAAGTAACGCGAGCCGCTTTTTGCTCTTCACTGTGCAAATGCGGTATCCATCGGGAAAACAACTTTTTTACACCTAATTGTTCATGCAAGATTATTTGTATTTGACTCATGCCAATGTCTAAAGTTGTCTGAATTTCGCGGTATGTCACATGCCGATCTTCCTCAAACAGCTTACGCACAGCATCAACGTTTTCTTGGGTGACTGCAGTTTTTGGACGACCTTGACGGGGATCATCACTGAGCTTGACACGTCCACGTTGAAATTCAGCAAACCAGCGATAAATTGTGGTTTTGGATGGGGCTTCATCACCAAATGCAGAAATCATCCGGTCAACACACTGTTTTTGTGTTAAACCACTTCGAAAGTCATAATAAATCATCGCTCTAGAATTTTCTCGAGTCAATTCCATTTTCTCAACGACTAAACAAGTTTGACAAGACCTTGTGACAAGACCGAGAATCTTTTTAAAAAAAATAAACGGTATTCGATTTTTAAAACCAAGGAGTTTTAAATTAAAAAGATTTTAATATGACAGGAACAGTGGAAATATTCCATTCCCGATACTTTTAGTGCAGCCTATGTATAAGGTATAACTATACCTACTCCGTTCAGACCAAATTTAATCTGAACGTACGTACGAACGTAAACAAAGGAACAATACTATAATGCTACCAATTTAAATATCACTTATATACCGTGTAATAAGGATATAGTGAAACACATTAATTTGGCCCGATTAGATATTCCCGTACACGTTCAGATTCAATTGGATAAACAGAGTAAAAGGTAAATATTTGTCTTATCGTAATAACTATATTTTTTTTATAAAACTTTAACCCGACCACGTAAATTAAAGTGCCTATGTTACCCGGGCTATTATAACGAATCTATTGACACTTCATTTATTAAAATCGGATCAGCAGTTTAGGCGCTACGGTGGAACATACATACATACATAGACTGCCTAAACCATGACCTTTCCTTTTGGCTTCGCCGTAGTCGGTAAAAAGACTTACTCTCCCCATACTCATAAGGGATTCGATAAGGGATTGATACTAAAATACATTGTTACGTCATAATAATATTATATTAACCCATTAAAACTAGGCGTAATTAATTATATGGGTACTTAAATGCAGTTGCCTGTTTATTGGTAAAATTGTGGTTTTGTTACGGGCAATTTGGGCTAAATATTTTAATTAATATAATTATAAAGAGGAAAGATTTGTTTGTTTGATTGCTTCGAATAGGTTCCGAAACAACTTTTGCTATGCTATGGCGGTAGCACATCGTGACGTCGCTGGCCGATTTATCGATTTATATATATTTGTAGTAGTTTAGACTCTGGATTAAAACATACGCTACTTTTTATCCCGAAAAAGTACAGTGTTCCCGTGGGACACCTGATTCAATATTTACGCGGGCGGAGCCGCCGGAAAAGGCTAGTCTCCAATACAAAAACATCTATAACAGTAGATGCAACAGCCATTCCCGCTAAGTAACGCACAAGCAGTCTTCAGTAATGGCAAGTAATATACAAAGCGAATGATCGGCTTTATCAACGTCACGACCAGCCGTAAATCTGTCTATTAATTTCCACAGAATCACCTGCTTTCTCTGGATACATTTTTCATGTAAAACCGGGCAAACGAGCAAATGGATCGCCTCATAGTAAGGTCAACTTCAGATAGATGTTGCCCGCCGACTTCGCGGCAATATCGCGGTAGTACACATTATAATCTCATCTTTACAAATAAATAAAATTGAAGTGTCTGTTTGTAATTACAAATTAACAGCTTTGCACTAAATGCATATAATAGCAGTTTTTGCGTGAAAGAGTAACAAACATCCATCCATCCATTCTCACAAACTTTCACATTTAATATATTAGTAGGATACACGGTTATTTAATTTTTTTTCAGTCTGTCCGTCTGTCCGATAAAGCCAGTGGAGTGTGGACCGTGAAAACGTAATCAAAATTTTCAAATTTCACGTTTGTGTTTTAAATCATACTAGCCGGTGCCCGCGACTTCGTCAGCGTGGTCTGTTAACGTAAACGGGACCCTATTTTTTAAACGGAACCCTAAGATAAAAGTATTCGAAGTTACTCCTTATAACATTGCAGCTATCTGCCAGTGAAAGTCCCGCCAAAATCGGTCCAGCCGTTTCAAAGATTAACCGGAACAAACAGACAGACAAAAAAAGGAGCGGAGGGGTTCTAGAAGATTAATTCTATTATTAAAATAGAATGTACATTAATTAGCTCTGTATTGTTATCTTCTACGAAATAAAGGCTTTCTTTTTACTATTTTTTATTTATTTGTATGAATCTAGGGGGATATATTAATGCACGAGCCCTGGCGCAGTGGTAACGCGTGGGGTTGTGCGCAGTGCTCTCGTTGCGGTTACGTATGTACTAGATAGTTGATGATTGTGCTAAATGATGCATTTGTATTTTGTCACATGCCAATGTGCCAGCAATATACTGAATTAATGAGCAAAAGTTAAAAACTATCGTCCCCACCTACGCAAATTATATAGCCTATGTCCTCCGGACCATTGTAACGAGTCTATTGACACCTCGTTCATTAAAATCGGATTCAGTATTCAGTAGTTTAGGCGGATTCAGTATTCAGTAGTTTAGGCGGATTCAGTATTCAGTAGTTTATGCAAAGACTGCCAAAATCATTACCCCTCCTGGCTTGGCCGTAGTCGGGTAAAAAGGTTACCGATGGCCCAAGTGAGGTAAGGGATTTTCAGGACCAGGAACGCAAGTGCGTAACACCAGAGGAGTTACAAGTGTAAGTCCTCTGGTGTTGCGACAGTACATGGCTGTGGCTCGGTGGTATACGCTTTGGCGCTCAAGCCGGAGCTCGCGGGTTCGAATCCTGCCTTACCACGGGGCCAGACTGACGCGATTATTATTACTATATAGGTAGGTAAAAATTAGGCGATCCGTCTGCTCGTTTCCTGTAGATCTATTCTGCTAATAAAATCTTACAATAATAACGTATCGATATGTTAAAACAACAAAATGGCATTCGCATAAACGTCAAAATGCGTTTGGATTGGTGCAAACTAAACAAATGCGTTTGGATTGGTGCAAACTCAAAAAATGCTTTTGGATTGGTGCAAAGTAAAAAAATGCGTTTGGATTGGTGCAAACTAAAAAAATGCGTTTGGATTGGTGCAAACTCAAAAAATGCGTTTGGATTGGTGCAAACTAAAAAAATGCGTTTGGATTGGTGCAAACTCAAAAACCATTTTTTTATTTCGGGACGATAAGTTTATAACTAATTGAAAGTAAATTGAAAGTTAAATACGAGAATCAGGGTTCAGGTTGATTTTATAAAATAAAAATAACTAAACGATATCCGTGCAAATGTGCATTCTAGATATTTACAAAAAATGTAGCTGAGAAAAATTTCAGAGCAAATAAAAATATATTTAGATTTTGAAAAAAAGGATATTTTCCGTTTGTAAGTAAGTATAATAAAACTAAAATATTACTGATGTCTGCGAATTGGTGATATTTATAAAAAAAAGGTAGGAGAATTTCTACAGACCAATTCAAATTTTATTTTTGATTTTTGTCAGTCTGTAAATTTGTACACGCAAGACACAAAACAATAAATTAAAACCACATTAAATATAATTCAAATGCAATATTATATTATAAAATTTTAACTCCTATATCAATATTATTTTTACCGACAATAGAGATCATGACTACATATCAACTATTTAATTCCATTAATATACTCGGATATATTGAGGCATTACGACTTGGTAAATGTAAAAATTTTTTTTTTTGCTAAATTAGTAAACAAAACCCACATCATTAGTTTATTTACATCGTATACAAAAACGTTCATTATGATCAGTATGAACTTAAACGCACAAATATCGGAGATATTTACAAATATGTTCCTGCGGCCGTATACTTCATACACTTTAACCTAGGCGTGACGTCACATCTAGGTACGACTTTAGTATGGAGCGTTTTCACTAGACTTGCGAAATTTTGTATACAAATCGCTGTACAATTGAAAATATTGACTTTTGATATACTGTTTCTTCTTCTAAGAAGAAGAAGAAGAAGTTTCTCATATTTAAGTGTACTATTCATATAATATGCAATAAAAAAATTCAGTATCTAGCCTATTGTATAATATTATGTAGCCGTAGACCGCAGCTGCTACGACCGCCGCTGCTACGACCGCAGCTGATTCGACCGTAGCGCGTCTACGAAAATACATACTACTAGATGTTTCCCGCGACATCGTGCGCTCTAAAAAAAAGTCGCGGGAACCGTACATTTTAGACATAGTACGTACACCAAGAAGATACGAGTTTCATTGTAAGAGTTCGAATGTCATGTCATCATAATAATATAATCTTACTGGCTATTTACCCGCGGCTCCGCCCGCGTAAATACAGTATCCCATGGGAACACTGTATTTTTTTTCAAAAAAAAAGGATCCTATGTTTTAATCCAGAGCTTAATCTACTACATAGCAAATAAGCAAGGAGATTAAGAGGAGAAAAATCGATCTAGTTAGGTTTTCCCCCCCAACACTCCCTGCATACTAAATTTCTAATAAATGTTGATATTCGGATTACACATATATATAAGATTTGCTCATTTGAAGTATAATATTATGCAGAGTTCGTTTCAAATTTTGTGTTTATGAATACGGCTGCAGCAATTCGACGATCAGCTTTTAAACTTATAATTTTGATATCCAAACAGCGTAATATACGAAATAAGTGTTTAGTCAATTCGGCTGAAATCTGTTTCTTTTATAGTTTTCATGTTTAAAATACTTATATATAATTTTTCATTATTAATTTAAATGTTGGACAAATGCGCAGACCAAACCTTGGAAATTAAATATACATATTATATTTCTAACACACGCTTTTAGGACGCCAAAAAAAATCTTTTAATTCCAAGCTAAGGTATAAAAATATTTCATCAAGTACAATATGTGCTATCAGCTAATAATGAATAATATTACATAGCGATGAAGCACTATGACATGTCTTCATCGTGTTACTGTATTTCTTAATTGCAAGGTAAATACGAGTAAGTGATATTTAAATTTGTAGCATTATATAGTGTTTTTTGTAAGGGGGAGTTAGTGTCTCTTTGCTCACAAAAAGATTATATTGTATCTTTATGCATATTCTCAAAAAAAAAAAACACCTAAGACAATGACGCAAAACATTCTAATTATAGTCCACCGTCTGTCGCACCTGTGACATGAGCCTACATGCACTCACCTTGTATTATCTCGACACACTGAACACTGAACGCGCTCGCATTATCATTCTGTATATATAGAGGGAAAACACTCTCGTACGGCATTCGGGGATAAATTCTCAGTGGCGACACAGTACTAGTTAGTAGAAGTACTAGAAATTACTAAAGGTAAAACTAAAAAATTCTTCACCATGAAGCTACTGGCTGTATTTATCGCGTCTTTTCTAGTTGTGGTGTGCGGGCAGAACCAGAACTTGTGTGGTCGAAACCTCGCCACAGCATTGGCCAATTTATGCGGCATGAACATGATCAAGCGGTCCAGAGGGCAAGACACGCTGGTCAGAGTTCAAGATACGCTGGCCAGGCAGCTGGGCAGATTGCAGTACTGGCCATGGATGACCAGACACAGATCCCAATCTTTGGGCAGGAGCAAGAGGCAGATCGTTTCGGAGTGCTGCGAGAAGGCTTGCTCGAACGACGAGTTGCTGTCTTACTGTGATTATTAAGTGACTGCCCCTGGCTTCGTGATCATTCCACATAATATAAAATCTTTTGTATCAAAGTTTGTAGGTAGTTAAAATAACTCGTATAATCGACTTTTAGATTTATACTTTTTTTTAAATACTTTTTGGACTGACAAAGGCTAAGAACTCACGAAGCGATTTTCACCGGCCCTCCGCGGTTGCGGGCCCGCAGCTTCTGTAAAATACAGATATGTGTGTAAAAATTAAGGCACATCCCACGCCGCGTTTTACGCCCGCGGTGTGCGCGGTTGCGGATTTTGTAGAATCGCGCGGGCCGCGGTCACCCGCAGCCTGGCGGGTAGCTCTGCGTTCGGTTTGCGGGCGAAATTCAGAAATTATATTGTAAATATTTGCCTTTTTGCAACCGCGCGTCCTTCGTTCTTCGCCCGACACGTTTGTGGCCGATAAATTTGCGTAACCGCGCAAATGACCGGCCTCGTGAGTTTAGAAATAAGCGCGTAGGCGTAACCCGCCGAGGTTGCGGGTGGCCGCGGCCCGCGCGATTCTACTAGTTGCCCGCCGGCGCAGCGGGATCCGCGAACAACTGCGCACACAGCGGTCGTACAACGCGCCGTGAGATGTGCTTTAATTTTTTACAGAAGCTGCGGGCCCGCAACCGCGGCGGGGGCGGGTGAAACCCGCTTCGTGAATTCTTAGCCTAACGGTTTAATTCTCATACGTTACTCAAAGCAAGAGGCCCCTAAATCACAGGTCACTGTTTCTGCTGACTAGATCAGCATTTGACATCCTTTATATACCTTTCATTGCTACCATGCAATGCAATAAGTAATACAGCTGTTAATATAACAATTATTATTGTAGCAACATTTAACACATAATATAGTAAATTTAAAGTAATTTTATATTAAATCGGATATGATATCTCAGGGCTGTAATAACGTAGAGTGATAAGCCTCTTAAGGAAAGATTACATATTACCGTTCTGTAGAAATGAGGTTTATTAAGTCCTATTTCAACGTATATATTTTAAAATTATATAAAAATGTCTACTTAAAGTAACTGAAACTTGAGTAGAAATGTCTAAATATTATTGTTTGTACTGTAGGTTCTTGGTGGGAATTCATGTTTCACAGTAATAACACACAGGACTTGTTGCACTATTTCCACTTTAATAAGTATTTTACATTAATTTTAATATATTCCGCGATCGGCTTCGACAAAGATGGTGACGCCTGATTAATGTAAAATACCCATTAAAGTGGAAAAAGTGCAGGAAGTAGTGTGTATTATTACTAGAAATATCTAATTAAAAAAAACTGTAGTGAGTAGGTCAAACAACTAGAAGAAAATTAAAATGTTGTAAAAGGATGTAGCACTTTACATCTCTACAAGAATACAATTAGTATTATAGGAATGCTTTTACCGTGTAAAATAAACGTATAAGTTTTGTATATTGACGACGATTCTAGTTTCATTCACGATTTCCAACAACTTTGGGGGTACACATCTTATGCGGTATTTACATGAGGTCGATTTTCGCCGTGCGGCGAGTTGCTTGATAAAATATCGCCTTGTCATTTTCGTTGGCAAAATCATAGACAGTCGACACACTCTACAAACGATAGCTCGAGCATTGGCGAAAGTCAGCCGTATTGACAGAACGCTAGGGTCGGCTCCGAAATAACAAGCAACTACACAACGCCCTCAACAACCCTCGCAACAATTACTAACGTCGGGTCAAAAATCTTTTTTAATATGAAATTATGTAAATCATTTCAAAGCACAAAATGGTCAGCCCCGAGTAAACAAGTCGGCATTAACAAACTACATGCCTACGGGCCCCGAACACGTTGCGTATCACTGAATAGGAGTGCCAAATGCGTTGCCGGATTATTATACTTACAAACCTTTGGGCCTCTTTACTTACTCAACGAAACAAACAGCCTCATACAAAAACGCCATTAAAATCGTTTTTTTTCGACATCCATTATCACTCCTATTGCTATAATAAAAACGCCTATTGCTCTTCCAGGGTAAAATATAATATGATATTAAAATTCATATGTAAAATACATATACCTACTAATTGAATTGTGCGAAATAATCAAACCAATTTAATGTGATCTCACTGCTCACGAGGTAAATATTTGTGCAGCCATCTCAGACGTTTGGCAATATATGTTCATATATACATATTACGTAGGAGAATTCCATACATACATTTCATATTGAAACTCGCCAAACATGGTATATAATTAATAATATCTAATAAGATTTCATTAATGTTTATCATTGTTATTGTCGTACGGAGTTTAATTAAATTGTGAACGCAAGTTTGGTTGTTTATTCCTTCACAATATTCGGGTACGTTACTGATCATCGCGAAAGGAAATTGGGATTTTACAATGTGGAACAAATACCCACGGCGACTAAATGTGAAATGAGGTTAGATGTAAGCGTAATTGCATCTGAATTTCAACTGTATAGGTGGCATGTTTGCAGGAAGGGGATTAACACTATTATATTTAAACTCATTTCAACGAATATTCATATTATAAAATATGACTAACAGTTTATTGATTATCTCCACTTCTCCATGGATCTGAATTTAAATAATTACGGAAAGTGAAAAGTTAATGAAAATTTTACAATCTGATAGTGTTTTAGTTGGTAGACGGGCCGAACTCCAGTGTGCAGGGCGCTATTGTCTTTTGTTATCACATAGTATCAATAACATAACTGACCACCGATTTCGGCGACGGTGGCCGGTTTCATTTAAACCAGGCCAGTTACGCAGGAGTCTTTTTGTTGTTCCAATACGCGAATCGAACCCACGACCTCCGAGTCGAGAGCCAAGCTCTAACCACTAGACCACGAAGGCTGTTATCAATAATATAATATAATATGTAGTAGGATTGAAAAATATAGGTACGAAATAAAAGCCGGTATCATTGGGAATATTTAAAAAATATTAACCTTTTAGAGATGATAATTTAAAGTGCAAGTTAGTTAGCAAGTTCTTTGCGATATAAGCATACAAAGGAAGAAATAATTATTTGGCAAATAGAAAAGAGACTAGAAAAAAGCTATACATTTCAAGAAATGTATTATAGAAATGAAATTAAAAGTTGTTTAAACATCTTTATAACAATGAACAAACATAAAAGAACATTAAACTTTTCAGTCAAACTATGTTTCATAATATTATTTCTAGAGAAATGATATAATTTTTAAGTTTGAACTTTATGGGTTCTTTTGCCTGTTAGATAGGAATAAAAATGTTAATGGTGCGACAGACAAACGGTTGACAATCATCAACGTGTAACAAAATTGCATCAATCAAACGCACGGTAGTGTGTGTTAACAATCTGAGGTGGTGTGTGTTGACAATCTGAGGTGGTGTGTGTTGTTTTTATTTTATTAATTTTATGTATTTCTAAGTATTATTTATAATAATATTAGCTTTCTGCACACCTTCCTCCACATAAACTTCAATTTACCGGCCAAATTTTTTACTCCTCCGGTTGCACAAAATATCTCGTAAAACCGCACTGAAAGTTTTACCTTCGCATATTATCCTACTGCTATTACAAATATGAAAGTTTGTGAGGATGGATGAATGGATGTTTCTTACTTTTTCACACAAAAACTACTGAAATGGTTTTGATGAAATTTAGTATGGTAGTAGTTTAAGCTCTGGAGTAAAACAGGCGACTTTTTGTCCCAACATAGTACAGTGTACACGGGCAAAAACTAGCTACTTAATACGACCTCTGGTGTAGAAAACGACAGCTTGGTATGTTTTTAATAATAATTATAATTTAAACCCCTGGGGTGTACATTATCCCCCCGAACACAATAACAAAATAAATATTTACAGAGCGTTACGTTAATTGGGCTCCGAGTGTGTTTTGTTTGATGTAGGTCAACGAGTTATAAAATATGGCTGTCTCCAACGGGATTCGAGTGTAAAAAACCGGCCAAGTGCGAGTCGGACACGTGCACGAAGTGTTCCGTACTAGTATCGAGCAGAAAAAGGCAAAAATAACGTTTGTTGTATGGGAGCCCCCTTAAAATATTTAATTTTATTCTGTCAATAATCATCTGTGTGAATCAACTGTCACAATCACTAAGCTGTATCTCATGAACCGTGATAGCACGGTTCATGAGATACAGCTTAGTGACAGAAACAAAATATTATGGGCCTGTTACACAATCTTCTAATAATTGTCGGAAAGCTTATTCGATTGTTTTGTCGCTGCTTACTTTATCTCTAGCGAATGAGACAAAACATGCATATCACTTACCAGTAGATTGTGAAACAGGACCTTTTAGTAAGATAGTTTGATACCATTAATTTGTAAAATTTCAATAGACTAGCGGCCGCCCCCCTTTTGCTTGTTCCCGCGAAAATAAAATATCCCAAGGGAATATCCTCTACTTTTTCGGGATAAAATGAACTCTATGTTATAATCCAGAGCTTAAGCTACTACCGTACGGTAGTAGCTTAAAAAGTAAATTTAGTCGAAATCCATTCAGTAGTTTTTGCGTGAAAGAGTAACAAACATCCATCCATCCACACAAACTTTCACATTTATAATAGCAGTAGGATTTATAATAGTAGAAGGGTGTCAGGTTAAATCTTAATATTTTAGCGGGCTGCGACCTCTTGATATGTAAGTCCTTTTTACGTTTCAGTGGTGATGATAATAATACAGCAACAATTCTTATATTCTCATTTATTGGTGCTTATCACACAGATACGTATTACAAATGATATAAGTATGTCTAACACAAACACGTCAACAGTCTCTACACTGAGAATAGCCTTTTTACCTATCTAAATTATACTAACTAAATAGGCTTTACTTCATGACATCTGTCAATGTCAAAAATGACATTGACACTGGCTTTTATCATTATGTAACAAATTTATGTATAACATTATGTAAAAAATGACATTGACACTTGCTTTTATCATTATGTAACAAATATAAGTCGTGCACCTACTAAAATTGAAGCTCATAAAAGCGCTTTAAAAACTACTACTACTATTTGAGAATATGTATTTTCGAAATTTTCTAAGTTATGGCGAATTTTGTATTTTTCGATTTCGCCATTTTACTCCGCCCAGGGTCAAAAGTCTGCGACCATTCTAAAATGAAAAAAAAAAGGCTGAACATCAGACCTACCTAACGTTATAAACACCACATTCTAAACTGGAAGCGTTTTTAATATTTGTACTTTTTAAATGCGAGAAAACCTACATAATATCATACAGACGTAATATATTGACAAGGCCCATAATCTTTGAATTTGGAAAGACTGAAGCTCTGTTAGTGTTGTAATAGCGTTGGCATCATATAACGGCCTTAATACAACGGTGATGAACATTTTCTACGTAAACAAATTGACACGGTTTCCTAGCGAAAGGTAATTGTCACCATTATTACATAGAAAAATTCATGACGGCAACGCTATCCTAGGAAACCAGAGCTTAACAACAATTTGAGGGAACTAGCCCGCAGTAGGCTTCCTTAGAGGACAGTCCCTTCGCTTTTGTACTAAGGGAAGAACTTGTCCCGTGCGATTGTCGGAAGTCTATGATAAAACTACTATTGAAAATAATAGATATTTACTGAATTCGTTTCGGTTTGACAAAACAGTAAAAACATAATCAGTATTCTCTGGTTTCCTAGAATAGAGTTACCGTCATATAGTGGCCGTAATATAGCGAGGAATTAATGTTTCCTATTTAAAAAACGGCGACAAGATCACCACACGATGTGCGTTGGTGCAACGTGACGTTCGTTCATCGCTGTATTACAGCCGCTACATTGCAACACTATCCTAGGAAAACAGAGCGCAACCGATTTCAATTGATAACTTGGACGTCTTTGGACAGTAACGATAGATCTAAAACTGTAAATTAATGTCGTAATGGATAATTCTCTGCATAACTAAACTTTCATATCGATTATTGCGACCTCGGAAAGTTGATGGAAACGTTATTCTTATGCAACCCTTGATAAGGGTAATACGAATTCCAGTCCAGCTAATACGAAATTTTCCTTGGAGCTGGGAGGGACAATATGTTCGACCCATATGGAAACTTATTTTCATGTACGAAATAAACTACACTTACAGTAGTCTGTCTGTCCGTCCTACTCACTTCTGCAATTAAGAGTATAAATAAATACAATTTGGTTTAGTTATATGTTGTGTATAGATCTCGGTTTTGGTATCATAAAATAATAATAATATAATATTTTAGGGACCGGGTGGCTCTCTCTCCATATATGGGAAGCGGGGATGAAAAATATTTTTTCATTCTACCCCAACGTGTTCTGTGTGGGTACACAGAACACCGAATCGACGAATAGGTCTATTTAAATAAATGCAAGGTTTCATAAATGACTTTTTTACATAACTTTTGACTTTTTTGGTCCCCCTGGCATTTCTCAACAATAAGAGATATATACTTGTAAGTTTTCCATACAGTAAAATATATAGGAGCATTATTTTAAACGGAATCGGACAATAACTTTTAAAGAAATTTGAAAAAACCCATTGCGCGTTGATAATTCCGAAACCCTCCTCAGACATGTCCTCTCTCTCTTGGTTAGGTTATTATGTTGTCCTAACTTAAGAACTTATTTATAGTCTTTGAGTGTTTTTATCAAATGTAAACATTTTTCGAAGGAAATTTAATTTAATTACTTTTCATACATTGGATATTATTTTCAACTTAAACAAAATTCAGTCATCCGAAACGGATGATCCGATGCGTTTGCGATCTTGTACTAATGAAATAGGTACAATAAATAAGTAATATGATAAATATATAGATAAATGACTAAGTATCCGTAGAACTTGTATCACAGGACAACGGAAATATATTTAATACTTTATACTATACACATTTTTTTTTATTATACTATGCATATATTTAATACACATCCAAGACCCAGGAACACAGAAAAACTTTTTGTTCCTTCGACGGGATTTGAACCCGCTTACGCGTCGACGCACTACCTACTAAGCCACAGAGGTCGTCAAGTAGGCAGTTTTTGAAATTATTTCTCACATCCCACACATCTTTGAATAAGAAAAACATACAGAATCAATAAATAATTTATCGCTCCCACAAAGCAATAAAAACACTTATTCATATCATAATATATTTTGGTGAAAAAACACAAAACATAAGAAAGAAAAATGAATTGGAAAAAAAACGCGGGAATTTATTACACAGTCTACCGTGAGCCGTAAAATGGCTAAGCTGTATTCAATAATCTATTTTCGATAAGGCTTCATGCACATATATAGGATCTCTACTTACCAACAGGTGGCCAAGTCTAAATTAATTGTAATGAGAATGTAGTGGAATTGTGTGATCAACAAATGGGTTGAAGTTACCTTGATTGTTTAAAATGTGGCAATATTTTGCACTCTATATTTGCAGATAATATTATGCTGAACGTATGTGGTACCGACGTGTGTATTTTACATGTAAATATGCAAAAAAATGATGAACTGAAAATGGCGGCAATTTCATGTTTTATTGTTACTCGTAGCAGCGCGCAGCGTCATTACTGACGCTGCACAACTTTTACACAAATTTGGCACGGCTCTCTTAGCAATGTGAAATGGTATCTAATATTATTAGGCTGTAGCCACAGATTAAAGAAAGAGGAACAGATAAACAGCAACATAGTTAGCTTTCGATTTGATTGCAGTACTACAAGCATACGGCGTGTCCACGATTGTGTGGAAAAATTGCTAGCTAGCTGTAGTTTTGTTTATAAGAAACAAGCAGTGTGCACCTAGCACTGTAGTAATTGATCTAGCCACGTCTATACGCTAGTCACCCGCTTGTGTAATGGACAGTAAGCGTGTGTCTCAATGTCTGGCAAGTGGCGGGACGGGTTTTTTCGCCGCACGCCTGTCAGTCAGTACCTGTCGCCGGACTAGGTTGAGATGTGCATTAATATTAAACAAAAATAGGGGTGGCACCGCCAAGTTTTGTAATATATAGGATAAGTTATGTAGAGACTAGAGGTCTACGAGAGGCGACGCGTTATGCCGTTTGGTAGCCACTACACCAAAAGAAATAGCAATGGGTTAATGTTATTATGGACAATATACAGCTACACAAATTATTGGAACGCAGTTCCTTGTGGCGCGTTGCGAATTGGAGGCTAGGCGGATTAAAATTGGCACGACACTTTTTGCCACTCGAAATCACAATGTAATAACGACTATTAAGAATGATACAAAAAACGACCTTATCACCTTTACAATAATGTAGAATTTTGCAATTACACATTGTGACTGTTATGACTGATACATATTGTGACTAGCTAGCCGAGCGCTTGATGTTATTACTTAGTACGGAGCCGGACTTCGCGGCGGCAACACTGCGAGCAGCAAGCAACCCGCCCCCTCACCCCTGTCCCTACTTAAGGCGCGGCCAACTATTTCCGCGCGCACTATATATGCTTAGTTCAACTATTTGTTTTGTATAATATAATATATTATATCTATACAGATAAACAAAATTGAAGTGTCTGTTTGTAATTTCAAATTAACAGCTTTTATTTTCACTTAATGCATTTAAAAGTATGATTGGTACTTACAATAAAATATAAATTGTTAACATTTTTCTGTCCATCTGTCAGTCTGTGTGTTTGTTCCGGCTAATCTCTGTATATATTATAATATATATATTATAACTTCGTTCCATCCGGGTGTCCGGTGTCCGGTTGAAACCTCTCAAGTTTTTTTTAAATAGCGACCCGCCCCCGATTCGTACGGGTGTAACGTATTATACATACCTAATAGCTCCCTCTTGAAACACTCTATCTGTTGCTGAAAATTGCATTTCAATCCGTTGAGTAGTTTAAAAGATCTACGCAGAAGAAAGATACGGCGACAACATTTCTACTATGTAAAGTACATTTTCTACTATGTAAAGATTTTGCGACGGCTCATTTTCAACCCCGAAGCAAAAATAGGGGTGTTATAAATTTGACGTGTCTGTCTGTCTGTCTGTGTGTCTATCCGTGGCATCGTAGCTCCCAAATAAATAAAAAAAAATAAAAAAAAATATCTTTATTAAACACACAAGGGACATGACACAGCCAAATTTTAACAAAAAACAAGTAAATTATACACTAACGCACTATATCATTCAAAGAATACGAAAAGAGACAGTTTTAAAAACACAGCTGATTAAGGCTATGCAATGCCCACACCATGTGTTTAAAGGGATGCCACTCAGGCTTCGACCGCGGCAAGCCGTGGCGCCTGATCTTCCGTGACCCCCTTGTAAGTTCGCGATCTCACGACGGCACACAATCATAATTATTGAGTTACAAAAATACAAAAGGTACAAAAAAATAAATAAAAATAAAACACAACGCATATATACATATAATAGTATAGATACGATACTAATTACATTGTTATTATCGCTTAAAGCTTCAAGAAGCTTTATTTCGGCGCAGAGACGCGTTCAGCGCTCCTGCCTCGACACGGGCGGCACGACGACGCTCGATATAATATAATATTATATAAAATTGAAAATATCATGATTGCGAGTAATAAAAAGATGAAATAATATTTTTAGTAAATATAAACACAATCATATAATATGTAATTCATAAATATACGGGAAGAATAATAAATAAAGAATCCTCTGTTATTTACTACATTTATGCAGTGAGCAGACATTGACGTTGGTGATAAGAATTTACACCGCCATAACTACAGCTTACAACACTTCGGTAAGTATAATGAAAATTATATCACACTTAATGTAATATACGTATATAAGATTGTAGTTATTGTAGTTATAGGGAGAGTATAATATATAGATAGGGTTTGCATTTTGCGATTCGAAATTAAATAATATATTACGGATAATATAATTGATGTAAGTAATAACGACACAGTTATATATAAATTAAATACCTACTAATTGGTATATTACTATTCAGTTGTCATTAGTTTTGAAGAGACTGGTAAGAAGAAAGTTGTTGCTGCATTATAAAGGCTTTGTATTTTAACTTGAACCCCTGTATTGTTTGCAGAGCTCGGATTGGTGGCGGCAGATTGTTCCAGACCTTACTCGACAAATACCGGAAACTACCTCTGAATGCGGAGGTGTGATGCAGAAGATTAATAAGAAGATAGGATGATCCCCTAGTTGTGATAGTCAGCTGTTTATCTCCTGCCCACTGTAGTTTATTATAGAGATAGGTTGGTAATTTAAATTTTAACTTAAATACATAATTGCGTTTAAGTTCAAACTTACTATAGAAAAAGTTTTTGTATTCATGATGTAATTATATAATTTTTTGCTGAAATAAGACCGGTAGAGTAATAATAGTTGCTCCCCGCACCGTTTTCGGTGACGGTGGCCGGTTTCATTGAAACGAGACCTAGCTACGCAGGAGTTATTTTATAGTGCACAAGTGTGTGCGCAGTACCAAAAGCACTCCATCTTCTTTTACTCTCGAAACCCAGTGGGACGGACAGACCGACACGACTGACGAGATCAGGCGCAGGACCGACTTTTTACATGCCCATCCGACGCATGGATCATCTTTCTTCTGTCTAACTATGAGCTGGAATAAATAAAAAACTACACCTACTCCTACACTTATAACCTACACCTATACCTTTTCCAATATTTCTCACTGTTTAAATTTAAACATTCCCTGAACTTCCTCAATTATTTCAAGACCAAAATTAGCCAAATCAGTCCAGCCGTTCTCGCGTTATAGCGGGACATTGGAATAGGCTAGGTTCATATATCAAAATCAAATGATATAAATTTGTTATTTATATAGTTTATATCATAAGAAATACGAATACAACGCTATTTTGTTATATAAATATGCGATTTATTTATAATTTCGAAAATGAAACTGTCGTTTAACTATGTATGCCATGTGACCTAAAACGCCAGCCGCCATGTTTTTCTTGTAAGTGACGTCATAAGAACATAATCAAATTGAATAACCAACAGCGAAAGTTAAATCTATACTTGATGCACTACACACGCGCACATTTGACATTTGTTTGTTTCTATTCTTATGACGTCACGATAATGGTGGCAGTCGTTTTGGCGCAAACATGTATCGTTTAAATTTTAATCATTTTTTCTTTACATAAAGAGACATTATTTTCGGGAAAAAAGATACTAGTTGACTATCGAATCGATAAGAACATTATAAAATATATTTAGCCTATTGCAATCCATTTTTATATATAAGAAGATAATATTATTATCCCTAAATCATTGGCATGTTTGTAGTTCTCGTATGCGGTAACCCTGGCTGCAGCTACAGTAATAAGACATTTAAATTCTATAGTCGGCAAGATTTTCTGTATTTTGATTATTGAACTAAAATTAGACCCTAATGGGACATACATGAATAAACATTGTATCTAAAATATGTATAAATAAATATACAATTTAACGCACTTTCAATGTATTAGGCTATACAAAATTATACAGTGTTTATTGTCTTACAATGTAAAATTATACATTGTAAGACAATAAAATGAATAATAACTCCCCACGCCGCTTACGGTGACGGTGGCCGGTTTAATTAAAACCAGGCCAGTTACCCTCCAGTGTGTGCGCAGAACTCAAGAGCACTCTCTCTTCCCTTACTCTCATAACCCAGTGAGACGGATAACCGACACGACTGGCGAGAGATCAGGCGCAGGTCCGACATTTTACACGCCCATCCGACCCATGGATCACCTTTCTTGTCAGACAATCGGGTGATCAGCCTGCATTGTCCTAACCAAACTTGGAAACAACATTTTATGTTGTTCCAATGCGGGAATCGAACCCACGACCTCCGAGTCGGGGAGAGGGAGTCGAGAGCCAAGCTCTAACCACTAGACCACGGAGTAAAACAATAACAGATAAATAAAATTAAAAATTTTATGTTACCCCCGAATGTACCCGAAGACGAGCTATTAATGATGAATTATAGCTAAGAACACTCACCGATCATGTTGGCTTTCAAAATAAAACACTATATCATAATCGGTTCATCCGTTTGGGAGCTATGATTCTACGGACAGACAGGCAGACACGTCAAACTTATAACACCCCTCTGTTTTACGAGGGCGGGTCAATAAGTCCGTGACTTTTGGAATAAAACACAGATTTTTTGATAAATAAATCATTTTATTTTTCAACGTAGTCCCCCTTGAGCTCTATACACTTTGTCCAACGCTTCTCCAATTTTTTTATCCCTTCCAAAAAATATGATTTGTCGAGGTCCTCAAAATAGGCCTTTGTTTGCGAGATGACTTCATCATTGGAGTCAAATCTTTTTCCACCGAGCCATTTTTTCAGGTTTGGGAACAAGAAGTAGTCACTCGGAGCCAAATCTTGAGAATAGGATGGATGTGGGAGCAATTCATAGCCCAATTCATGGATTTTTGCCATGGCAACTGCACATGTGTGCACCCTTGCATTGTCTTAGTGAAAAAGAACTTTTTTCTTGGCCAAATGAGGTCGGTTTTTTTTCAAATCCTCATTGAAGCGGTCCAATAAGTTGGCATAATATTCCCCATTAATTGTTCTTCCCTTTTAAAGATAGTCAATGTGGATTATCCCACGTGCATCCCAAAAAACAGTCGCCATAACTTTATTGGCTGACAAACCCACCTTGGCCTTCTTTGGCGCCGATTCACCCTTAGAAACACACTGTTTTGACTGTTGTTTGGTCTCTGGTGTATTGTGATGGATCCATGTTTCGTCCACGGTTAAAAAACTCCTCCATATTGTGATTAAACAACGCCAAACCTTCCTGTGAAGTTGTTACACGATTGCGTTTGTGGTCGACAGTGAGCAAAC
The DNA here is from genome assembly GCA_963565745.1 of Phengaris arion. Lineage (NCBI taxonomy): Eukaryota > Metazoa > Arthropoda > Insecta > Lepidoptera > Lycaenidae > Phengaris > Phengaris arion. Next base: position 3,403,778 of record OY751446.1, on the reverse strand, counting down.
GCGGCACCCATCTTGCGGATAGCTTTCTCATGCCCAAGTGATCATTCAAAATTGAAACCACTGAGCGAGATGCCTATGGCTTCCACAATCTCTTGCACTTTCAATCTTCGGTCGGCCAACACCATATCGTGAATTTTTTCGATTGTTTCGGGTGTAGAGACCTCAACTGGGCGTCCAGGACGTTCGGCATCTTCAGTGCTTGTAAGGCCACAACGAAATTCAGTAAACCACTTTTTTACCATTGAAATCGATGGTGCAGAGTCCCCATAGTATTTATCAAGCTTAGCCTTGGTCTCGGTAATGGTTTTTTTTCGCAAAAAATAATGCTTAATAAGCACACGAAATTCACTTTTTTCCATTGTTTCCTTAAGTTACTGGATAGTCTGATAAAGATAGCTGTAAAACACAAACTAACTGACGCAGCAAGTTCAAATTTTGATAGGAGTCAACTGACAGATGCCTGTTGACAGGAGTAGTGTTGCTTTTTCAGTAAGGAGGTTAGAAATTCAAAAAGTCACGGACTTATTGACCCGCCTTAGTAGTTGGGAGTTTAAAAGGAACTGTCGTTCCTTTTTGTCGTTTGTCGTTTAAAAGGAACGTGTCGGCGTTCTGTTTTGTGCTCACAATTTATTTGAAAACTAAATAGATGTTGCCTGCGGCTCCGTGCGGTCCAGCAGTTTCGCAGCCTATTCAATGCAAACAAACAAACCTTTCCTCTTTATTATGTTAGCGTAGACATAGAAGTGTGGATTTACGTAATCTTTACTTGTCAGTGCTCGTAAAACATCCGTACATTTGCAAGCAACGAGTCTACTAATGTTAGAGAGGTCAACGGTCCTCGTTTAACCGTTACGGCTAAACACTTACCAACAGACATCTAAAGGATGTCCCAATAAGAGTGCCCGATTTAATTTTAAGAAAAAAACACATATTTTTATGAGCGAGAGGTGATATTTTTATTGTCTTATAAAGTACACATGTTCCGTTAAGTATGGAATAGAATATACTGCATATGGCCGCCACGGCTCTGGCGGCAGACCTTGCTCTTTTCATGAAATTTTCGATGACTTTTTCACAGAGTGGCGGCTCTATCTCACCAATGACGCGTTGGATCTCGGCCTTTAGCTCGGGAATTGTTCGTGGTTTATTCGCATAGACCTGAGATTTAACAAAACCCCAAAGGAAAAAGTTGCAAGGCGTTAAATCGCAAGATCTCGGTGGCCCGTTGACATCGGTCGGAATTTCGGGAGATTATTCGGTCCGGAAATTTTTCCTCCAATAAATGAATTGTTTCATGGGCGGTGTGGCAGGTCGCGCCATCCTGTTGGAACCACATGTCGTCCAGGTCCAGTCCTTCCAATTGGGGCCACAAGAACTCTGTTACCATGGTGCGATAACGCAAACCGTTGACAGTTGCAGCATTTCCAGCCTCATTTTCACAATGATAACGCGTTGTTCTTTTGTGTATTCTCCATATTTAATAATCGGAACAATCATAGATGAGAGTTTTGCCGGGGAGTTCAATAGGTGACGTTGTGGGATTTTGTGTTATTTAGGTTCTTAATGTGTAATATTGGTAGAATATTAACCATTAAATAATCGTTAACGTGCACAAGTGTGGGCAAGTGGTACTACTTCTAAAAACGTGCTATTTTGTGTTTCCCGCCAAAACTCCCTACGGAAGGCAAGCGTCTACCACTTTACTGAATCAACTGACATGACTTATTGACTGTCCTGACTATTTATTTGGACTTTGACTAGACTTTTCCTTGACGATATAGGAATACAGTGTTGAAAATTGAAACTAAAGATATATTTCCCGCCTTTTTTACTTGACACTGGCAAATGGTTTTAAGATAAGCCGACGCCATATACATATATAAAATAAAAAAAAACAATCATAGATGACAAGATTCAGAGCTATGCCACTTGCTCAGAAAAAAATGGCGCCAAACTTAAATCGGGCACTATTATTGGGACACCCGTTAGTACCGAAACTTTTTTCAACTGGTCATTAGACCCGTCCAATTTTAAGAAATTTCTGAGGTAACATATTGCTCTATAACCATAGACGTATAATATATTATAGATGAAGTATGTCGAGGCAGAAAACCCTACTTAAAAGGTCCCTTAAGCTTTTGGGGTTGTTTGGGGACATTTTGACATTGGAGGTACGGTGAAATCAAGATGGCGTAACTTTTACTTGTATGATGATTTGTTCTGTTAAATGTACGTCATAGCCCATCCTTAGTTTTGAAATCTATAGGGCAAAGAAATTCCGACGTACAATGTCGGCAAAGTTCCCTTTCGACAAGTTGCTTCAACATTTTCCTTTGCGCTAGGTCGCCTCGAAATATTGAAACACAATGGAAGTGACCGCATCGACTGCAGACGTGGTTGTGTGCGCGCGGTCGATTCATCGGCGATGTAAAACGATTTTCATCTTATGCCTGGTCGAGCGGCAACTAGTTCGACAGTACATTTCAAAGTGTTTCTCCAAACTAATTTTCGTAACTTTGATTCTGTAGAATATCTTACTGTCAATTGGCTTCAGCCCAAAGTTTATTGAGGCTAGATTATATTAAGGCTGTAATAACTTCAAACGCGTATAATTCCTGAAAATTGTATCAATGTAAACGAGCTGCACAGTCGTAGTGTATGCTCGCGTCGTATAATACACTTATACAACGCGAGCATACACTGGGTATGCTTTTACGTTATGATCAAAAATTTAGAAAAGTTTAGACTAGAAAGAATAAAGTACTAAAAATCTTGAGCTTGTAAGAGCGTTTTCACATTACGCGATACGATATCGCTGGTCGCGATCGATATAATGTTTAATGCTAACCATACACGTAACGGCAGACCTGACAGGTTTGCCTGTACAGGTAAACCGGAGCGTGTGTGTTGCACAACTGTGCCGGTTTCCATCCAGCATCAGTTCAAGCTTTCCTCTTTTAAATATTAAGTATAGATTCTTTGTTGACGTTGAAATTCGTTTGGACTGGAAGTTTAATGTATCAACTCTTATGTAAATTACTAATAATGAGTTTATTACCTAAATTTTCCATGTGATGGGGATGGGAATTCAAAGGTGTGTATTAAATATATGTATAATATAATAAAATCTTAAATATTATACAACTCCCCACACCGGTTTCGGTGACAGTGGCCGGTTTCATTGAAACCTCAAACCATGCCAGTTACGCAGGAGTTATTTTATAGTGCCCAAGTGTGTCCGCAGTACACAAGAGCACTCTCTCTTCCTTTACTCTCATAACCCAGTGGGACGGATAACCGACACGACTGGCGGGAGATCAGGTGCAGGTACGACTTTTTACATACCCATCCGACGCATAGATCATCTCTCTTGTCAGACAATCAGTCGTTCAGCCTGCATTGTCCTAACCAAACTTGGAAACAACATTTTTTGTTGCTGTTCCAATGCGGGAAACGAACCCACGATCTCCGAGTCGAGAGCCAAGCTCTAACCACTAGACCACGGAGGCTGTTTATCATATGTATAGTATAAAAGTATTACATATCCCTATCGTTGTCTGGTAGTTGGTACCCGTAACACAAGTGATTCGGATACTTAGCCCGGGGCCAGCTTTACGTGATGTGAAGCGTCCATATATATTATTATAGATAATAGATATAGTTATTATTACTCTTAGTTGGCAGCTTCAGTTTCCGCTGTTCTTTACCTCGTGGCAGCTAAATCAGCGGGTCAAATCACGAGGGAGCTTACCTGGAAAGATAGAGTTAATTAAAAATGTAACAATGGCCGACTTTGCTTAACAAGCTGGCTTAACGAACGGAGGAATTCGCTACTGACTGCGAACATTTTTGAAAACTGATGCAGCAGTTATAGTAATCGAGAAGTGAGGGAAATTGATTTTTTGGCAGGTAAACTGCTATTAATGAAGGATTGCGAGATGAGATAGTGGCAACCCCCCTGAACTGTTGAATGTTGATGTAGCCACTATTACACAAAAAGAACTTTTACTGTTTTCGTTTTTGCTCAGTAAGCAAACAATGTAGGTCTTACAGAGTAACCCCCTTCCAAGTTAATAAAAATATTTACCTTACGGATGACCAATGTCTTTCTTTATATGTCAAGTGACTTTTTCATTGTATTAGACAAAGACAGTAACATTTAACAGATTAATTGTTATATTAATGTGTAAATATTTTCATTAGTAAGGTTGCCAGTATATAAAAAATGTTCAGATACGATTTCTGTAGGATTTATTCGCCGCAGACCTTCAAAAGAAAAGCCTTCCAGTCCCCATTATGGAACAATAATGAAAAAAGTTAGGGCTGGTAGATTCGAACTGAATTTCTTACGTGTACCCTCATAATATATCTTCAGATATTATCGAATTCGGATCCTCGGAAATAGTTTACGAGTTTGGATACCACTTCTTAAGAGTTCGGAAAGTAATAAAAAGTGTAGGACCTTTTTACTATGTTTGTACAAGTAAATTTATTATTCAGTTCAATGCCACCCGAATGCGCCGAAACGAAAAAAAATAATTGATTAATGGTGTTACGGGTAATATTAAATAAAAGAGGAATTTACCGTGACAATATATATTTAAAATAAGGGTCGTGGGCAGAAGGCCGTACGGTCTGGTTTAGCCTCTCGGTGTCTGTGGGGATCGGAGGGCTTTAACCACGTGGGAACTTAGCTGGGTCTAGGAGTGTAGCACGTGGCGAGAGCGAACTGGGGCTCCAACTTCGGGTAGTTTCCCGCTGTTCACCGCGACGTAGATCGTCCAATCGGCGGTGCAGACTGATTCCAAAACCAGTAGTTTAGTCCGGAATATCTAGCGGCTTCAGAAATCCGGTTGTGGGAAAATAGCCAATAGTCCTTGTATAACGGTGCCTTTAACCCGGTGTGATCTTAACCCCAAACGATCAAAATCACGGGCTGTGTGACCATCACAAAATAAAGGGTAGGCAAAAATAAAGAGATAAGATGATATTAAGAACAATTAGTATGATACAAACATCCTAATATTCTAACAATGCAAGATCGGAAAAATGAAACTATAAATGAGCACGTGGCCAATCAAATTGTTGATAACTAATTTTACAATGGTGCTAATTTACAGGAAATAATAATGTGTTTTAATTACAAGCGTGATTGCCCAAATATTCACAACACAGATATAAAAACTACTCACCGTGGAAACGGGATTGAGAATATAAGATACACTTGTATCCAGAAAAACTTGAACAAAAGGAAGGCACTGTCGTCTCGCGACAGCCTTTATATACCCCTACTGTCATAATGTTTTTTTCTTTATTTGACAACTAGCGGTAATGCATAATCCAACTGCCACAATAAAGGAATATTGGAAATGAAGCTCCAGTTAGAAACGTTTGCCAATAGATGGCGTCGTCTAACATAAATAAGCTATTATAATTAGCAACAACTAGATGACGCTAGGAGCGTCGTTATTAGCTATAATAATATGTTAAAAATGAAGGTATGCTACAACGGTGAATAAGTAATTAATAAAATCAGACGTTACTTTGCAGAAATCCTTTGCATACAATTTAATTAATATTATATCTAGCAATATCCCGCGAAAAAATACTCGTGTAATATAAGTTAAGTGTGAAATGTAAATTGGTATCTACACTACTTAAAGTAATGCGTCAGCTTGACAGGCGGAAAGAGACAGCATGTGACATGGGTGCATCTTCACTTAGGTAGCGTTTCAGTGACTTTTAATTAAAGAGAACACATTTGGCCGTTAGACCGGAAAACCGGCAGATAGACATCGACAACACGAGGGTAGCGCAGGCGTCTTTTTAACATCTCACCGTCAGCACACAGGAACTGATAAAGAACAGACACTTACGTAGTTAGCTATCGATTTGATTGCACTATTACAAGTATACGGTGTGTCCACGACTATGTGGAAAAATCGTTGGCCGTTAAAAGGAATGTTAAAATTTTCAAATTTGGATCGTTCTGTGAAAGCTGTTTCTCTGTACCTATGTAAGTAAATATATTTTCTATTCTGTGCCGTCAGTTCTCCGTACGACTGTGGAATAACTCGTCTCTCATTCTTCTTGTGTGCTAGCACTAGTTCAAAAAAAGTAATTAGAAAGACGTGGTGTGAAGCAGCCATAGATTCCTTGTAGAAAATGTTCCTCTAACTAAAGTCTAAACAATACAAATAACGAGGAAGTTTGTTACATTCCGCATCGACCGCGGGGAGTGAATGGTCCCGATTACCCATTCATTCATCATTAGTACCATTCGTCTCTATTCATGAGTGAACTCTATAGAGAACATAACTAGACTGATCTATTTACATATAGGCTATTTATACATGTATATTCGGTATTTTTATCCGAATGAAATATTTAATTCAACATTAGGCTACGAAAATTTCTTACTTAATTAAATATTAAGTAAGCAATAACAGTATACATGACTAAGTCTTCGTGATTTACAGAAAAAAATAAAATATATAATATTAACGTGTGCAGTGGGCATTAGGTATTAAAGTCTAAAGCAGGGCTTCCCAACCTTTTTTCACGGAGCCCCACCCAGTCGGATTATAAATAATACATTCATGCCCAAAGTGATATTTTTATTGCAAAACGCATTTTATCGATATTTATTCATTCCCATATTAGTCTTCTTGTTTTCTTCATGGTAATAAATAAATACATAATATTGTAACTTGCCGAAACTTGTCTTATAGCGAATAACGAGACGTCGAATAATATTTGTGACAAAAAAAACTTGAATTCTTTAATTGTATGTGCCTGATATCTCTCTTCGCCCCCCTAAGGAGGCGCGCCCCACTGGTTGGGAACTCCTGGACTCTAAAGGCACGTGTGGCAAGCATTAGGATGCATTAGGTTCTAAAGCCGACACTTCAATACAAATTTATGCAACGATTGCAATCCCCCAGGATCCTGGCATCGTAATTCAAGTCTTATTTGCATAGCAATAGAGTTGAAGTTGGCATTACACGTCGTATAACACTCGGAGTAAATTGCACTAGGAATGTCATAGGCATCTAGATCCTAGTTCTAGACCTTTCTAGAATACCTAGCAACAATCCAATCAACTAATTTTGTGGGCATGAAATTCAGTTTAGGATTGCTTCACATGACGTGGCGAATTCGAAATTAATTCTACTGTATTGCTTTTCAAATGTCGATTCTAACACGTTGTGTTATGGTTGAAATTGTGATTGCGAGTATCTGGATACAGTTTCCTGTGCTTACTTACAAACATTTCTATTTGATACTAGTTGTCTTTACACACGTTGACATGTCTTAACTGTGACATGTAATAGCCAAATAACTACATCTACACCTACATCTACACTACAACTACACCTAATATCTATATATATAAATAGAACAACTGGTTTTCAATCCTGCACTGAACTCACCTATTTGAGAGTCAAGTGACACTGGAGACACGAATTTACCCTACGACGGAACGAACATCAAATGTTCGACAGTAACAAACAGTTAATATTGGAAATCGTGGTTTTTGGAATTTGCCTCTTAATTTTTCCAATATTTCTCACTGTTTAAGCCTTCCCCGAACTTCTACAATCATTTCAAGATGAAAATTAGCCATATCGGTCGGTAAGTTCTCGAGTCTTTATTTTCATTCTTCCGATCGAACATCGACGACTTATAGGTCTTAGATAAATAAAGGCAAGGATTCATCCATGACTTTTATACATAGTCAACCATTTTCGAGTAACGCGTAATTGTATGCTGTCTATATTATTGGAACGAAGTTCCTTATGGCGCGTTGCGAATTGGAGGCTAGGCGGATTAAATTGGCACGACACTTTTTGCCACTCGAAATCACAATGTAATAACGACTATTAAGAATGATACAAGAAACGACCTTATCACCTTGACAATAATGTAGATAATAATTTTGCAATTACACATTGTGACTGTTATGACTATTACATATTGTGACTAGCTAGCCGGGCCTTAGGTAGTTCAACTATTTGTTTTGTATAATTAATATAATTTCAAATTAACAGCTTTTATTTTTACTTAATTCACTTAATGCAATGCTATATATACATATATATATTCGTTCCATCCGGGTGTCCCTTGACACCTCTCAAGTTTATTATAAAAACTTATACTTACTAATATTATAAAGAAGAAGAATTTGTTTGTTTGCATTGAATAGGCTCCGAAACTACACAACCAATTTGATGAAATTGATCACAAATTAAGCTTATACCACTGGAATGTACTTTAGGAATGTAGTATAGGCTACTTTTTATCGCCGAAAAATGTACGGTTCCCACGTGATTTAGATTCGCGTGTACGAAGTCGCGGGCAACACCTGGAGTTTCTATCACTAAGACACACGACGCTATACGAACATCTCACAATATCGCCAAGCAGTGGCGAAAGCTGGTTGGGATTTGGATGAGGGTCTTCAAAAGGTAAGTGGTAAGTGAAGCCGATAGGAGTGGAGTTATAGGAAGAACCCCACTCCCCTGTCGCCGGGATCTAGTATCCTCCAGTACCTATCTCTATTCAAATTTAAAACTATGTCAATTGCGTTCGCGTTCGCGTTCATATGTAAATAACTTTCCATTAGCCGCGTTCATATCTATTCAGCTCTCGGTGACGACTCTGAAGACGTGCCTTTTGACACGGAAATAGCACGACTGAGAGTAAAAAATTCTATCAACGCTTAGGTTATTTCCGCCTAGACAAAATGTACGGGGGCCGACAAACCTGGTGTGTTTGTACCTAATGACTTTTTTTCAAATTACTGACCCGGTACCGTCCCAGCGACGCCTCTCACATGACACATGTCACCGGCCGCCCCGGCGCGGGCGCCGAGCCGATGTCAGGCCGGGATGTGAAAAAACCGGCCAAGTGCGAGTCGGACCCGCCCACAAAGGGTTCAATAAAAAACTGCAAAAAATCACGTTTGTTGTATCGGAGCACCCTTAAATTCTTTTTTTTATTATTGTTTTTTAGTAATTGTTGTTATAGCGGCAACAGAAATACATTATCTATGCAAATTTCAACTGTATAACTATCACGGTTCATGAGATACAAGCCTGGTAAAAGACGGACAGCGGCGTCTTAGTACTATTCCCCCCCTTTTAACCTTCGGGTTTGGAACCCTAAAAACAGCCTATGCCATAGGTATGGTAATTAAAGTTATTGAAAACCCACTGACAAAACTACAGCAGCAATGGCGTTTCCCAGTGTCATAAAGCTTACATATCTTATACTTTAAACGAGACAATCTTGTATAATATATGTATAAGGTTTGGTAAAATCAATTACGGATATTTTAGGCGTATGATCTACTGCTTATGTCAAGACATTTGGGTAGAAAAATAATTAAAAAATTCGAATAAAATACAATATACTAAATAAAATTACATTGCGCTCCCTAAAGGCGCTGAGGTCTAATGACAGTCTGCTTGGCAGTTTGGTAAAATTTTTGCGTTGTTCGGAAATTCCGAGTGTGATGGGTTCGAACCCCGGTAAAATATTTTTGTGATTCTTTTTTTTTTTGTAATCTACTGAGCTCCGAGCAAAGCTCGGTGTTAACCGGGTACTTATTGTTATAGAACACACAAATATCACACAGCTCAACACGGATAAAATGTAGCTTCCTATAGTTTCGCAGCATCGCTACGCGCCAGTGAAGCGTAGCTGGCTTTTAAAACAAAGATAACACACAAATAAATTATGAAATTTAATTAAAAGCTGTCAAAAGTTTTATCATCATATATAAATTTGTAAGCACACGGCCACACTAAGGTTATTTGCCGTTAATTTAGATATTGAAGTTATGTGTACATTGCAGAGTCAGCTGATACCGAGACGCGACGCGGCGCTGCATTTTTTAAGATAGCAATCTAAAATTGAACTTTATTTACTATACAAGAAGATACACGCTTGCATTGCAAGCTGCGCAACTCGGTGCAGCTCGAAATTTGAATTCTTGCAATGAAACGTTATCTTAAAAAAGGTAGCTTATGTGTTAATATAAAGTATAAACAACTACCATATGAAATTTCATTCTAATTGGTTTAGTTCTTTGGGCGTCTCAAATGCCGCGCCGCGTTGCGTCGGTGTCAACTGACGCTTAAGGATGAATCTGCGCCTGAATTAACCAAAGCGACATAATGTATGGAAGTCTTGAGTCTAGTACGATACGCGCGTTAGTAAAACAATACGCGCGTTTTACGCGCGACATAGTCTAAAGTTCGTATGATCTCGCGGTAAATACGCGCTTTCTGGACATAATCTAACGTGCGTATGATTTCGCGGTAAATACGCGCTTTCTGGACATAGTCTAATATGCGTATGATTTCGTGGTAAATACGCGCTATCTGGACTTAGCCTAAGAATATGTAGCATGTCCATAAACGTCCGTAATTTAACGACACAGGCTTCACAGTCGTCGGGTGATAGCGACGTTATGTGTTAATATAATCCCCCCTCAAACGTCTCTAGTTCATGATCGAGACTAGATACGAGTCTTAAGGGATATACCAGTAGCTCTCTCTGCTAATTAAATCTTGCAATAATATAGTTTCGATGTGACAAAACAGCAAAATGGTATTGTCATAAACGCCAAACCAAAGTCAACCGCGTTTTGATCGGTCCAAACTCTAAAAAACAGTTTATGATATCGAGACGATACACTTATAATTCATTGAATGTGTAAGTTAAATACGAGAATTGAGTTTTTGCTTTATGGCGAAATTATGATAAAAAAGTAGACGTTAAACCTTAGTGAAGCCCGGACATAAAAAGCAATATGGAGTTTTAATGGGGAATTCAATGGGTGACGTTGTAGATTTTGTATTTCATTCATAAATTTGTGTTAATTCGGTTTTTAATGTGTAATATTGGTAGAATATTAACCATTAAATATTCGATAACGTGCACAAGTGTGGGCAAGTGGTACAACTTCAAAAAACGTGTTATTTTGTTTTCCCTCCAAAACTCCCTAGAATCTTTCAGTGAAGCTTCTACCACTTTACTGAATCGACTGACTTCACTCATTGACTGCACTGACTATCTATTTGGACTTTGACTAGACTTTAGACTTGACGATTTAGGAATACGGTGTTGAAAATTGAAACGAAAATTCTATATCCCGCCTTTTTAACTTGACACTGGCAAATGGTTTTACGCCGACGCCATATATTTAAGTAAAAAAAGGAAAAAAAAGCAATATATGGATACGAAGGGTAAGCGTCAGTGGCGTGGAGTTCATATAACTCCAATCCTATCGACTTCACTTACCTTTTGAAGACCCTCATCTAAATCTGTACCTATTATACAAGCTAGGGCTTCCCTATGAGGGAGAACCAGCCTTCGGCACTGCTATATTTTAATCATAAACTGTCAGTATACGTTGCGCGTTGTGCGCCATAACTACATGTAAAATATTCAAGTAGTCGAGCCAACATATTGGATTACTCAGCCATTTCACTATCCGGCTAATCGCATTTGTTGATGAATTAGAGTATGTACTCGTATGTTCATATAAATTAATTCATTAGTGTTAAGTACAAATGATTGTAATATTTTATGGCTGTAACATTGAATAATCTATAAGTATATAATAAAGGGGAAAGGTTTCTTTGTTTGCATCGAATTGGCTCTTAAACTACTGGACCTATTTTTATGAAATTTGGTACAGATATTATTTATTATTCTTTTACATATTAATACTCATATTTTTATAACAACTAAGTAAAACGAAATGCTGAAAAAGGTCTTCTTCTTATTCTTTAAAATGGCTCCTTAGTGATTCGCCAATGTCACAGTGTGCTGACGAAAACTCTGCCTTATGAGTGGGTTTTATGTATAAAATTAAAAACAAGGGCAAGGTGTGTCTAGGTGAAGTCTGTTGAATAATCTAAAAACTAGAACAAACACAAACATTTAGGATTAGTACCACAGTTTTATTTTATTAGTAAGAATATATAGGGCGAGGAATTGTAGGAGGGAGGGAAATCATATAATTAGAATTGGTTTTTTGGACAGCGAAAATCAAGTTCTGCTGACAAGTGTCAAATCAAGTCACTTTTGTTTTGACTTTTATCTTTGGTATTGAGTGCTATCATTATAAATCAAATAGGCAATTCATTTAATGTAAACAAATAAATAAAATCGAAAATATTTCTTATAATATTTAAATTACACTGGCAGAATGGTACAAAACTTTTTGTAACCAAAGCGATTGCCAAAAAAAGAATAAGTGGAAGTATCAACAAGCATCTGTCTATTTGAAACTTTATTTTGTGTTGAGTATGTAGTGTAAATTCTGAGTTTGTCTAATCGAAAGTATTTAGATTTTAATTTACATAATTGTATCACAACCAAAAACACAACAAATAATATTGTACTGTATCCCAAGCCGTACTCAAGTCAAGGTTTGACTGTACTCACGAAACCGCGTCTCAAGTAACAGTTTGACAGCTTACCTATACGAGTAACGGGTGTCGTTTATTATAAGTTTCGCACTCACTTGATACGCCGTACCTACAGCTGTACTTAAGTATGGTCTATTAATTAAAACAACATCTTAAGTACTTTCTTGAGTATTGTTAAGACAATACTCAAGAAAGTACTTAAGATGTTGTATATCTAAGGCGATAAGAGCGGTTTATTAATACGTGTAGCCATACACCATACTGCCTATCATTCAATTGGCATGACGCTACGGATCAGAGGATGATGAGGAGGATCAGAGGGATAAGGGTCAGTTCACACCGCGGAGATACGCGATGCTACGCGGCGCTACATTTTTATGATAGCTATTCAATATTGAACCTTATTCACCACACAGAAAGATACACGTTTCATATGACATCAGTCATACGCTGCACATGCTGCACCTGACATTCGAACTCTTACAATGATTAACGTGTATCTTCTTGTGTAACAGATAAAGTTCAATGTTGAATAGCTATCTTATTATAAACGCAGCGCCATGTCGCGTATTGTTTCGTTTCGGTGTGAATTGACCCTACAGTCTACACAAGCAATTGATTGTTATCGACTGTCGAATGTACAGACGTCGTCACAATTTTCATTCTTTCAATAACGTTACGAATCCGTACTTGTCAATTGTTCGTGCTTACCCCTCAGATCTGTCGGTGGTATGGTGTATGAACTATGGTGTTAATTATTCGTGCTAGCCCCACAGTTGACACGTCATACTGTTTATATGGAACTGACCCAAACGGTAGAATCAAGTCGATTGGACGATAGGCAGCATAAACGGTAAAATTTCGAATAGAAATTTTTGAAGAGACAATCCACGTTTGTACCAAAGCACCATTTTCATCTTTGTGTTGTTTATTAAATATTTAAGTATCGTTTTATATTCATATAGACAATATTTATGTTCCTATATTCTATTGATCCATCCATATGAGAATTCTAACCAACTTACTTAGAAATCTTAGTATCATATCAAAAATATCATAAGTTATATTTCAATCTCATAAAATAACATATCCTCATACAATAATCTGTAATCGGCCTAGGTCACGTAGTTGTGTGATTGGAAAAGTCACGTCTGAGAGGCGAAGATATAATAGATATGAGATCTATTTAACCCTAGTACCTGGGAGATCGAGCTTCGCTCGGAGCTTTTATAGAACGATAAATAAATCAAAAATAAATAACAATCAAAGAAATATTAGTTTGACCGGGATTCAGACCACCAATTTGCCAACAACGCAAAAAGTCCAACGATAACCAAGCCGCCAACTGGATGTGACATTCAGGAATCGAGACGTAAGAAGTGACTTAAAAATGCGCAGGGATAAGAAAGACCTGTTAGATCGATTTTTCTCCACCAAAATATACAAACTAAATTTCATGGAAAATCTTGCAGCGGTTTCCGAGATTAAGATTACATGTATATATACAAGATTAGCTCGTTTAAAGTATAAGATTAGGAGCTTATGTTTAGGTTGTACTCTATATAAGTTTTACCTGACTGGTACAATAAATGTAGTAGGTATTTTTACATGAGATGCTATGACCCTGTTACGACATGACACACCGACAGATAACATGGACAAAATGACAGTTTTCCTTTGTCAATCTGTCATTTTGTCTGGTCTTCCGTAGAAAGAAACCATATACGCGGTGTTTACGCCAAGCGTGCAGGATTATTACGTGTTCGTTCCCTAGATTTTCAAACCTAGTCCTTATTATAATGACGTAACGTATTACGTAGGACTCATTAGTGTTGCCAGGTGCGATTTATATTTAATGACTTTGCATCTTAAAAAAAACAAAAGCATAACAGAAGGTAGTTAAATGTTATGTTAAAATGTATATGTAATGTTATGTAATGTTATGTAATGTTATGTAATGTTATGTAATGTTATATAATTGTTATGTAATGTTATGTTAAAATAAAATGTTAATTATTTAAATTACCAAATGTTAAAAAAAATGTTCTGTATATTAAAACTTAATAGCAAACGAACAACATTTTTAACCTATTTTGCAACTTAAATGAAATCTGTTACACCAAATAAGAAAAAAAAAATAGAAGCCAAAATGAATGTTTCGGAAGCGCCCCCGTGCTGTATAATTTGTAGATTACTACAACTGTGAGATCCAGTCTCCGTAGCCCACTCCTAAATATGCTCCTAAATTGCACATATATTTTAAATTAACTTGGATTTATATTTGAGGATAGTTTTATTGAATTATAATATTAATTGTAATATGAACTGTAAATGTAATGTGAAAATCGGAAAATACTCTTTCTGTTATTGCCTTATTTGCTATTTTAATCAGTTCCTTTGTCCAGTTCCAGTTGGGTGCAAATCGGGAAGCGTCCTCCGACCCCTGAAAATCGGGACATCCCGCTGAAATCGGCACATTCCGCAAAAATCGGGACACCTGGCAATCCTACTTATGACTTAGGTAGGTATAATCCGCTTACCATCAGGCGGTTCATCTAATTGTTTGTTGGTTATATCCCTTTTAAAAAAGCCTACAAACTGCTGATGATGAGTCATCCCAGCACCGATCACCTGTCTCTAAGCACCTGTACTGAAAACGTGACGTAACGCCCCCCGCAACCTTCACCCGCGTTGGAAGGTCAGTTTAAAGCCTCAATCACACTATATGTACGTCTATGATATATCTACAGGGAAAAACCTCACAAAGATCATGTCTAATTTTAAGATTATGTCAGCTTCCGTAGCTATCAACGTTAATCGTTACGTTAACTAACAACGTTAACGTTAACTAAGGTTTTTTTACAAATTACTTCGAAAGTTATCATTTTATTTAGCTCAAGATAATTTTCTTAAGAGTATTGCGCATGACCTATCAGCATGAAAAGTGACAACTCTTATTAGTTTAGAAATGCTAACATGCAAACCACTTTGGGGGTCGATTTCTCGAAACTGGTTTGCATTATAGGAAAGGTAGGTATGAAACCTGACATTTATTTAAAAAGGCCTATTCGTTGATTCCCACGCGATGGGGTAGAATAAAAAAAAAATCCATACTTCATACATACATACTTACTTCATACATACTTCACATGTATGGAGCCACCTACATAGGATACTTAGCTATAATTATTTAATGACGCCAAAACTAAGATCTAATATACACAATCTATAATTATACCAAATTTCATCCGTTTATACTCGTGTACAGAAGTCAGAATGTATAGAGCGAACCTATAAGGGGGAATCCTAATACACATTAAATAAAAACTAATCTGAGTTAGAATTTCAATAGTTTTAGCTGCAAGCGTAGGAATAAAATGAAATTGTATTCAAATAGGAGGCTCTAACCGTATGATCCAATTTAAGTATTATCGCCGGCTCAGCAGAGCGGCACGGGCGGCAGCGGCGCTGCGAGAATCGACATACCTACATACACCTACACACATACATACATAGTGAACCAGCTTTTTCCCGGAGCTCCGCCCGCGTAAATATAGTATCCCACGGGAATACTGCACTTTTTCGGGATAAAAGTAGCCTATGATTTAATTCAGAGCCTAAACTACTATCATACAAAATTTCACCGAAATCCGTTAAGCCGTTTTTGCGTGACAGAGTAACAAACATCCATCTATCCATACATCCTCATAAACTTTCACTTTTTCCCGCGATAAAAAGCAATCAACCAGTAATTTCGGAGCCTATTCAATACAAACAAATATACAAAGAAATAAATATTTGCTTTTTATTATTTTAGTGTAGATAAAGTTATATATGTAGTAAGTATTTAAGTGCAATTGGCTCTCTGTGACTTTACCAGTCCAGTTAATAACATTAAATAACTAATGAGATAGTTTCATTTACAATATTAAACTTGTTCCTAGACTTTCCGTCACACGTTCACTTTTAAAAAAGGTCCATTCATTTCTTATTAATTAAGAAAATAACTGTGCATAAGAAATATTTTAATAAAATATAATCAATAACTGATACTCGTAAATTACTAATGTATCAAGTAATTCTAATGACGTTTTAGTGTAAAATAAAATTTAAGTATTAGGTAAGTACTAACTTGATTTTATAGTTTAAAGCCTAGAGAACCGACGGAAGAAACTCGAAAAACATAATATACTTAATACAACTACATTTCAGTGCCAAAGGCTGGTTCTCCTCCATAGGGTAGCCCTAGCCTGTAATAATAGGTAGGGATTTGGATGAGGGTCTTCAAAAAGTAAGCGGTAAGTGAAGCCGATAGGGATGGAGCTATAGGAACCCCACGCCCCTGATACATTTGTAAAAATTTTATGCATAAATAGTTTTATTTAATATTAGCAATTCCCATTAAAGTGAGGGTTGTTTTAGCTATAGGACTTTTGCCAATTTTTGATATTAATTATCTTTCTATTTAACTACAGGCCTGTAAACACTTTTAAAGTCTTTAAAACCCGTTGGCCATATTAATATTGTTAGTTATACTATAGTTATATTCTGTTGGTATTGCAATAAGGAAAAAAAAATCTAAATGTCTTTCAACTTTACAACCGTATGAATTACGTAATCTTCATTTTT
Organism: Phengaris arion; assembly: GCA_963565745.1. NCBI lineage: Eukaryota > Metazoa > Arthropoda > Insecta > Lepidoptera > Lycaenidae > Phengaris > Phengaris arion. The sequence continues at coordinate 3,386,703 of OY751446.1, read as the reverse complement.
CACCACGCAAAAGCTTCGATTCATTGAAACTTTTAAAACAAATTTACACGATTGCAATGTTGGGAATACAAATTCGCTTGGAATTTGTCAAACTGCGAACAACTTAAGTTTCGCGTACGCATTCCTGTGATGTTACCGAATCAGTCGACAGTTCAACTTGTGTTGCTACTTGCTTGTGCGTGTTTTAATTATTATCTTCTTCGAAAGGACAATGGGAAGAAAAGTCCCCACCATCCAACAGTTTAAAATCTATTAGAATAGAAAACTTTTTACAATAGCGACATATTTAAAAACGTGGGGTTTAGATTTCATAAATATGTTTTTTTTTTTTTATAGACTAACTAGTGCCCACAACTTCGTTTGCGTGAAACTATTAATGGAAACTTGCTGGAATAAAAAAATGTGTTAATCCAGAGTGTAAACTACTGCCATACCAAATTTCATCAAAATCAGTTTTGTAGTTTTTGCGTGAAAGAGTAACAAACATCGAACTTCCGCATTTATAATAGTTACTTTTGCCCGATGCTTCGCTCGCTTAAAGAAAGTATCCCACGGGACTTTTTCGGGCTAAAAAGCTATTAGCCTAGATTTTAATTCAGAGCCTTAACTATTACCGTACCAAATTTTATCAAAATCTGACCAGTATTTTTGCATGATAGAGTAACAAACATCCATTCATCCATCCATACATCGATCCCCATAAACTTTCACATTTATACTAGTAGTAGGATTAGTAAGGATAAGTAAGAATACAGCAAGCATATAAGAAGGTACATACTACATAGGTGCGAAACCTATTAAACAACATGTAAAGTCCGGGTCGGCAGTATAGGCACATAAGTCACGCCGCGCCGGGGGAACTTCATGTGCGATAACTACCGAATCTTCTTCAATCTACGCCGAAGTTTGTGTGTAACTTTGATTGTGTGTGGTTATCTAGATTTTGTTTGGTGAGGGGGATTTATTACGTACTATTTTTGTATCTGACGACCGACCGACCGACCGACCGACCGAGCTGTGACGACCTCTGTGGCTCAGTGGTTGAGCGCGTCGGGTTCGATTCGCGCCAATAAAAATTTTATGTGTTCCTGGGTCCATGGATGGATATTAAATAAAGTGTATAGTACAAAATTATTTAATATATATCCCTTGCCTGGTACCCATGACACAAGTACTTCGAGTACTTACCACGGGACCAGATTGACGTGGTGTGAAGCATCCATAGACATTATTATTAATATGTCTTTACCTATGAAATTGCCGTTCTGCAGTACTGGCCATTTCAAATCAAAATAATTTTTGTTTGGCTAAGAATTCTAATTTCAAATTAATTTTATTTTAAAAACATGGAATTCTTTTTCCAAAAATAGTCATTTGTTTATTGATTAGTGTTACATTTTCATCGAATTCAATCTTTTTCATCATGGATACATGGATACGTTAAAAATTCGAGTAATTATGGAATATGAGTACCGTCGTGGCAGCAACGCGGCACAAGCGGCACGCAACATCAATGACGTTTACGGAGCTAACCTGTTATTGGTTTGCTCGCTTCCGTTCTGGAAATTTCGACCTGAAAAATGAACCTCGCGGTCGTCCGTAGACTTTGGTCGACAATGACGAAATAAAGGCGATTGTGGAAGCGGATGATACACAATCTACGGCTGAATTAGCAGCAGCTTTCGACGTTAGCGTCAAAATAATATTGGTCCATTTGCGTCAAATTGGCAAGGTAAAAAAACTTGACAAATGGGTGCCCCACGAACTCAATGATCGCCAGCGCGAAGTACGCGTCGAGACGTGCCTTGCACTGCTCAACAGACACACAAATGAAGGAATTTTGAACCGCATTGTTACCTGTGATGAAAAAAGGATTCTGTTTGATAACCGCAAGCGCTCAGTAAGTTGGTTGGATCCTGGTTCAGCACCTAAACAATGCCCTAAACGAAAACTTACCCCTAGAAAAGTGATGGTCACTGGTTGCTGGTCTAGCGCCGGTGCGATTCTTCACAGCTTCTTACCAAACGGTGTGAGCATTACTGCAGATGTATACTGTGAAGAACTGAACACAATGATGGAGAAGCTGGCACATCTCCAACCAGCATTGGTCAATCATTCGTCTCCGCTGCTCCTGCACGACAACGCGCGACCTCATACTGCACAGCAGACAATCTCCAAGTTGCAAGAACTGGAGTTGGAAGCTCTCCGTCATCCGCCCTACTCACCAGACCTTGCGCCTACAGACTACTACTTTTTCCAGAATTTGGATAACTTCTTGGCGGGAAAAAATTCAATACCCGAGAGGCAGTACAAAATGCCTTTGAAGAATTTGTTGCCTCCCGTCCAGCTGATTTCTTGAAGAAGGGCATCAATAAACTGCCACTGCGTTGGTAAAGATGCATTGATTGCATGGGTGATTACTTCGATTAATAGAAAATAAAAAATACATGAAAAAAATTCATTTAAATTTTTTCATACAAAACGGCAATTTTATAGGTAAAGACCTAATATTAAGTATGTATTATGAAAACGTCCGGTTTTTTACAAATTGTGCTGTAATTTTCAATCATTTCATGACTACCTATGTAAGTACATATTTTATTTATGAAGTAACCTCATTAAGTATAAAAGCATTTCAGCTTTCATTCTTTGTCGCAGTTAATAAAAAAAGAAACGTTATTATATAGTTATTATATATAGTTTGTAAACAAATCGCTGTACCTATGAAAATATTGATTTTTAATATACTGTTTCTTCTGAGAAGTTAGTTATATTTCAGAGTAGTATTCATTTATGCAGTAAAAAAAATCGGTTGTCTGTAAAGTCGGTTTACTGACGATAGTTGAACGTGACAACGTCATAATAATAAATAACGCCGCATGAGTCATGTTTTTTCGTGCGTGCAGCCGGCTCCATCGTATTATAAGACGTTGTCACGTCAATAATCTTTCGTCTAGCCTATTGCTATCAGGTATCAATACATCATTTGTAGGTCTTATTCCTTAACTAGCTTATGCTCGCGGCTCCGCCTGCGTAGATTCAGTATGCCACGGGAACACTGTACTTTTATGGGATAAAACGTACCTATGTGTTAATCCAGAGCCTAAACTACTGCCATACAAATTTCGTCAAAATCCTTTCAGTAGTCTGCGTGAAATAGTAACAAACATCCATCCATCTTTTCTCACAATAAGTAGCGTAGAGGTCTAATTCCTCAAAAAACATCGGCACTCCGGAAGTGTCGACAGAAGAGAAAACTTTAACAATTACGTGTGCATAGCGCACAGGCAAGGATGCGGCGCGAGATCCACCCGCCCCGCCTTAGGCCAGGAATATATGATCCGGATCCGGCAGGCCCGGAAAATTCAGAACACTGAAAATAGAACTCTGCGCTGGTACAATAGAGTTGAAAATCAAAGTGTCGTGTGACGCTGTCATATATGACATTGACATTTGACTCGAACTTGTGTTTCCGATTATCAGCTACATTGTATTAACACAGAGTCCTATTTTCAATGCTCTGAAATTTCCCCGGCCTACCGGATTCCAGATCAAATGGTCCCAGCCTTACCTACTACCGCACCGGTGTCGATGACAGGGTCGCGAGTTCAAGTGCTTTTTTGCCATCTCAAACATGACTAACGCGCCTAAAGCAGTTTTTACAAATGATTACTGATCCACATCAGCATCGCGACGATGTAACACTTTTGAGAGCCATCAAGCTGTCACCACGTCCCGAATACATTATTTGTTACGTGTTACGAGCGAGCGGTGAAAATAATACGTTTATATTTGTTTGTGACAATTCTGCAAGATTCCAACATTTAAACAACATCAAAGTATTTTAATAATATAAAAGCTTCTGAGGATGTATGTATGGATGTTTGTTACTCTTTCACGCAAAAACTGACGTGTACAATAATAACATATATTGAGTATTGACGCTTCCACACCACGTCAATCTGGTCCTGTACTAAGTATCCGAAGAACTTGTATCGCAGGTATCCTAATGGTATGGTAGTAGTTTATGCTCTGAATTAAAACGAAGGCTAATTTTAATCCCGAAAAAGCTCCCGTGGGATACCATATTTACGCGGTCGGAGCAAAATCTAGTATCCTACAAATATTACTAAAATGAAACTCATGTTCTACTTTTCCTCCTGTTTTACTTTTTAGAAAGAGGCATACTTGTTTTCTTTCGTGATATCAAAATTGTGGTTTCATTATGCATTAAAGCAGTGTTTCCCAAACATTGTTCTGCCATGGCCCGGTAAAATTCACACTGCACCTTTGTGACCTACTTAATACTTTTAAGCCCAAGCTTTTAGGTAAAATAATACACATTTATTAATAACTATCTTTTTCCCGCGGCTCCGCCCGCGTATATACAGTATCCCACGGGAACACTGTACTTTTTCGGGATAAAAAGTAGTCTATCCAGTAGTTTATCCAGAGCCTAAACTACTAATACCATACCAAATTTCATCGAAATCCGTCCAGCAGTTTTTGCTCGAAAGAGTAACAAACATCCATCCATCCATTCTCACAAACTTTCACATTTATAATAGTAGAAGGATAAAAATGTTTTATTAATAATATTTTGGTATTAGTAACTAAATATTTACGATGTACTGAATATGTGCGTCGATCGACAGTAGGAATTGTTTCTAAAACACGGCGGAAATGTTGCGACCCGTCATTTTATTTTAATGGCCCGGTACCGGGTCGCGACGTGGCAATTGGGAAACGCTGCATTGAAGTATTTAGGGTAAAAGCAAGGGAAAAACAACGTTTAATCTGGCAATGAACAATTTGTTGTGGGTATTTAGTGTTTTCGCAGTACATTCGTCGCTTAGACGAATTGTGACAAACGCAATCTGTATTTAATACAGCAATAAATAATAATATCTAAATCATCGCAAATAAACAAACCGGCATATTTAGCGGAACACAAAAAAAAGGTCCATAATTAAAAAAATATGGTTTTATTTTAAAATCTACTTACTACACTTCTTTTGTTATTTAAAGTTTCATTTGTTTTACTTAAAATGTAAAACACAACATTACGAACAGATTTCGCGAGTAAAGGCTATTTGTGAAAAATGGTACATTTTTGAACTTTTCATGTAACCGGGAAAAGTGAAAATTAATATTAAAATAACAATTAATTAAATTAGAAAAATGGTGATTAATAATGCGTATTTCCTCGACGTGATCTTATTAAATTTTCTACCCGTCTAGGCATACTGAGAATGATGTTATCGATGGTCTCCTGGGATAGTCTCCGCCATTCCTCAACTACGGCGATTCGCAGTTCACTCACGTTGGCAGGAGCTGGAATTCTGGACTTAACTTTTCTTTTCAGCAAGTCCCAAACGTGCTCTATTGGGTTTATATCCGGTGATCTCGCCGGCCACTCCATAACAGTGATATTCATATCATTAAGATAAGCTTGTGTTAGTTAGAGGTATGTGGGCGAGCATTATCCTGCATATAAACAAAATCGTCACCGATATATGGGGCAAACGGTACGACATTTTCTTCTACACCTTCTCTGATATAGCGGTCTGCAGTCAGACTCCCTCTGTCAATCACTACCAAGTTTGTGCGAGGTCCCAAACAAATTCCCGCCCAAACCATTATTGATCCACCACTGTATGCAACTATAGTTTCAAAATTTGTCTGAATGTATCGTTCTCCTTTGCGTCTGTATATTGTTTGCCTGCCGTCAATTTGATTTAAGAGAATTCTGCACTCATCACTAAACAATACCTTACTCCATTGGTCCGCGTTCCAAAGTCGATGTTCCTGAGCAAAAGTTAACCTGTTTCTACGATGATTTACCTCGAGCCTTGGAGCCTTGGCGGGCACAAATGAACCCAAACCAGCTTTTTCGAACCTTCTTCGTACCGTACGCTCACTTACGGTTACACCCCGCACTTCTTCTAACTCATGTCGGGCTTGGACGGCCGTCAAACGGGGTTTCCTACGTACACGAAGCCGAATGAAACGATCATCCCTACTCGAAGTGCGTCTTTTTCTGCCTTGTCCTGCTCTTCTCACATAAGTACCGGTCTCCCTGAACCGTTGGATACTGCGATGGATCGTTGAAACTGGTCGACGAAGATCTCTGGATATCACTCTGTAGGTTTGACCATTTCTTTGCATTTCGAGTGCCCTGGCAATCTCCGTTAGGGCTAAGTCAGGCATAATTCAGTCCTCAACTCCAAAAAGATACGCGATTAAAAAAAAACTAACAAAAAACAGTATTTCAATGAAATTTTAAATCAAACTCAGAAGAAATACTCGAAGTTCGCTCCAGATAAGGTGTATTTGGATAAAATTAAAACAATTGCATAAAATGTGAATGTGTGTTCAGTTGTTTTCTTAATTTGAAAAATGACGTATAAACCAGCCAGCAACCTTAAATGATACTGATATCAAACCTTTATTTTATGTTCCGCTAAATATGCCGGTGTGTGTAGTAGCCTTCTCCTAATAAAGATAACAATATAGGCTAATTGACTCGCCGTAGTTATAATGACTTACAATCAGGCGCGCTGCTTGCCTATTACAAAATATATTCGCTCCGTTTACGACTGAACAGATATTGTCGGAGTTAATAAGCTATTATAAATTATTTTGGCCGTGGCCTTCATATTTACTTGCCAGCTTATCGTCAGCTCATAACAAGACGCAACGCAGCTCTCACTTTTAAAGATAGCGATTCAAAATTGATCTTTAAATATTGACAAAAAGATACAACATGCGATATCAAATAAATTAAATGTTCCTATAGATCATACCCGATTTCCAGCGCATCTACAGTATATTTTTTAAATTTTACTACTTAGGTGCCTAGTTAGATAACTACATACTACTGGGAGATCCCATGCACTCCAGCGCAACTTGACACAGTAGGAACTGAACGGATTCTCAAGAGGACAGATTCGCAAGAAGACACAATCGCTAGTGGACAGAAGTACAGTCGTCACTTAAGTTTACTAGCTTTTGCACGCGGCTTCGCCCACGATAAATTGCGTTTCATCGGACTCCTTATGCGTCATAATATCTGCTCCTGACACAATATATTTATTACTATAATCTATATCTCTTTTAATATACAAAAAGCCTAGTATATACTAAGAGAGCCCTTAGTTTTGCTGACTTTGTTGTTGTGTGTTACACGAGTCATAAAACGTTTCTAAACACGCACTTTTTCTATAGAGATTTTTAATAATTTTTAAAACATTGTAAGAACATTATAAAGTAATGGCACGGGTTTACACGCGTTTCCAATGACATTGATAAATTTAAATTAGAATGTTAATTGAACTAATCCACTAACAACAACAAAAATAAACATAAATCACCACATAACCCTAAACACAACCAATAGAATATTTTAATCCTCACACCTACTACCGGTGGTGAGCTATTAAAATATATGTATTATTATTATTATTAGTAAACAAAATGGCGGTTGTATATCATGTTTATAATCTAATTCCGCACGGAACGCGACGTACCTACTGTGTCCAATCGTTGTTTATTTATTTTCTGTTTTATTTTAGGATAGTGTTAAGGTGCTTTTACACTAGACTATACACATCAGCTTGCAGTGTAGCCATGCGACAAAAAATAATATGTTATTAGTTATAATATAACTAAAGCTTTATACTAGTTACTAGTACACTGTAACACAAGGTTATTCAACATCAATTACGGATATTTTGGGCATATTATTATGATTTACTGCTTTTGTAGAGACGTTTCGGGTGAAAAAAATCATAATTAAGAAAAAATTAAATAAAATTACATTACGCTCTTCACGGCGCTGTTAAGGTCATTGGCATCACACAGATATTGTATTGATGTTATTTAGGCAAAGTCTTTGCTCTCTCTTTAAATCACCTGTTTCTATATGGTTAATGACCTCAGCGCTTTAGAGAGCGCAATGTAATTTGTTAATATTTTTTTTCGATTTTTTAAATTATTTCTCTGCCTAAACGTCTTGACATAAGCAGTAGATCATATGCCCAAAACATCCATAGTTGATTTTGATCTACCTTATAATATAAAGCTACGCGCTGCGACACCGAGCACGGGTAGGGAAGATTAATTTATTGAGAATTGAATTGGAAGTGTAATTGGCTCGGAAGTTTGATCGTCTCGTAATGATTTATTCGTAGTGAAATGACCTGCCTGGTCTAAAATGAGCACATTAAGTGAATCGTACTATGTATTGAAGAAGTTGCTCTTACAATAACTTCAATCGATTGTCTTGCAATAATTAATTCGCATATGTGCCGATACTCGAATGTCAAACTGCACCGCACTGCATAGCGCGACGCCGCTCTTGCAATGAAACGTGTATACATTCTTGTGTGCTGAATAAAGTTCAATTTTGAATAATTATTTTTAAAAATGCACCGCCGCGTCCCGTATCGTCTCGTTTCGGTGTCAGCTGACGTTCATGCGTCTTATTATTACGTTTTCAAGCAACAAAGCGCTGATAACACCAGCTTCAAAAGAGGGTTTCGAGCGTGCCTAAACAAACCGCACTAAATGACTTCGCGCGCGCAATAGGTAATCCCGTTGGAACCGTACATTTTGACGCAACAGAAAGTAGCCTATGTCCTTCCTCGTGGTCTGCTCTGTATCTTTACCAAATCTCATCGAAATCTGCCCAGTAGTTTCGGCGCCTATTCGACGCAAACAAACAAACCTTTCCTCTTTATAATATTAGCGTACACAACAAAATACTTTATCGGAACCTTGAAGTCTTAGATAAAGTATCAGTGTACTACTAGTACTAAGGCGGGTCAATAAGTCCGTGACTTTTTGAATTTCTAACCTCCTTACTGAAAAATCAACACTACTCCTGTCAACAGGCATCTGTCAGTTGACTCCTATCAAAATTTGAACTTACTGCGTCAGTTAGTTTGTGTTTTACAGCTATCTTTATCAGACTATCCAGTAACTTAAGGAAACAATGGAAAAAAGTGAATTTCGTGTGCTTATTAAGCATTATTTTTTGCGAAAAAAAAACCATTACCGAGACCAAGGCTAAGCTTGATAAATACTATGGGGACTCTGCACCATCGATTTCCATGGTAAAAAGTGGTTTACTGAATTTCGTTGTGGCCGTACAAGCACTGAAGATGCCGAACGTCCTGGACGCCCAGTTGAGGTCTCTACACCCGAAACAATCGAAAAAGTTCACGATATGGTGTTGGCCGACAGAAGATTGAAAGTGCAAGAGATTGTGAAAGCCATAGGCATCTCGCATGGCTCAGTGGTTTCAATTTTGAATGATCACTTGGGCATGAGAAAGCTTTCCGCAAGTCGACCACAAACGCAATCGTGTAACAGCTTCACAGGAAGGTTTGGCGTTGTTTAATCACAATATGGAGGAGTTTTTGCGCCGTTTTGTAACCGTGGACGAAACATGGATCCATCACAACACACCAGAGACCAAACAACAGTCAAAACAGTGGGTTTCTAAGGGTGATAGCACATAGCGGTAACAGTGAATCGGCGCCAAAGAAGGCCAAGGTGGGTTTGTCAGCCAATAAAGATATGGCGACTGTTTTTTGGGATGCACGTGGGATAATCCACATTGACTATCTTCAAAACGGAAGAACAATTAATGGGGAATATTATGCCAACTTATTGGACCGCTTCAATGAGGATTTGAAAAAAAACCGACCTCATTTGGCCAAGAAAAAAGTTCTTTTTCACCAAGACAATGCAAGGGTGCACACATGTGCAGTTGCCATGGCAAAAATCCATGAATTGGGCTATGAATTGCTCCCACATCCACCCTATTCTCCAGATTTGGCTCCGAGTGACTACTTCTTGTTCCCAAACCTGAAAAAATGGCTCGGTGGAAAAAGATTTGACTCCAATGATGAAGTCATCTCGCAAACAATGGCCTATTATGAGGACCTCGACAAATCATATTTTTTGGAAGGGATAAAAAAATTGGAGAAGCGTTGGACAAAGTGTATAGAGCTCAAGGGGGACTACGTTGAAAAATAAAATGATTTATTTATCAAAAAATCTGTGTTTTATTCCAAAAGTCACGGACTTATTGACCCGCCCTCGTATCTAGTAATACTAGGTTTAAACTATTAATTTAAAATGGTACACGTAATAATAATTTCACTAAAATAATTTGTTTACACGTAATAAGCAAATGAAAATCGGCCACGACACGGGCATTGCTGGTAAAAATAATGTTGCGTGCTCGAGAATAATTAAAGCGACCGAAGTACATTTTAAATTAAAAACGACAAAATTAAAATAACGTTTTCTTGCCAGTAGAGACTTTAGTTTAGAAATTTGTCGCCTAACACGTTAGTGACACGAAATGGGTTTTACAAACGTTACGTTATAAAATTACACTTTCTGGGTCAGGTAAATATTTTAGTCAGATTTTTCCGGGTACGAATTTTAAAATTTATCTCACCGTGAGTCAATATATTATTTCGTTATACTTGTACACCCAAAAGACAAGATGTTGATGTTGGATTAATGTATTTACTTGCTTTTAAGTATGGTGTTATTTGCTACATTACGTAGCACGTCTACAATACCGTAGCACGGCTACGCGCAATCATCTACAGCTGTCGTAGCCGTGCTACGCGTTGCAAAATATTACTAATATAAATGTGAAACTTTGTGAGGATGGATGGATGGATGGATGAATGGACGGATGAATTGATGTTAGTTACTTTTTCACGCAAAAACTACTGAACAGATTTGAGCCTATGTAGTAATCCAGAGCTTAAAATTTATTCAGTAGTTTTTGCGTGAAAGAGTAACAAACATCCATCCATCCTCACGAACTTTCACATTAAAAATAGTAGTAGGATAATCAAATAACAACAACGACATGTCGCGGCTCTGCATTATCAAGATTGCTACACAGAATCGAACTTTATTCAGTACACAAGATGATACACGCTTCATTGCAAGAGATCGAATTTCTAGCAGTGCCAGGCTGCGTAGCGCAGCGCCGCTCTTCCGCGTCGCGGCGCTTATCGGTGTGAGCTGACCCTAAAACATAGCTACAAATATGTTTAGGTTCACCTCACACCGAATATGTTGCAGATAGTACATATAGAATAGAAATCGTATATTTACAAATTTATATAATACACATAAATATTAAAGAATACACGATTATAGAGTATAGATCTAAGTTTAAACTTAAATAACTTAAGCAACATAACATCGTAACTGAGCAGAGCCATTTTCTTTACGAACAGAGAGTCTAAGAGACAGCTTTAAAGCATTTTATAGTGCAATGAACGCTGTTAATTTTCATACATACGAGGGGAGGTCCAAAAGTTCGCGGAATGGAGGGGATGGAGTGGGGATAGGGTAGCTCGCTTAGTGTCATACTAATTGAGCACTCATAATTAGTATATATATAAAATCTCAACCCTATAGCGCCATTCGTTTACGAGTACTCGCCTGCTAAACAAGTCAATCCGGAAGCAAACTGCAACTATGGAGAAAATTGAACATCGCGCTGTGATAAAATTCATTACCAAGCAAGGAAAAAACGTTCAAACCATTTTAAATGAAATGGAAGCCGTTTATGGAGATCAGTGCCCTGGTAAAACAATGGTTTATAAGTGGCATGGACTTTTCAAACATGGTCGAGATTCAATTGAAGACGACCCTCGCTCTGGGCGGCCAGTTGAGGCCACCACATCAGACATCGTCGAAAAAGTCGAAAAACTTGTACTGGACTGGACTGGACTTGGACTGGACACACGTTTAAAGAAAAAAACAATTATCTGCATTTGTTGGAGTATCAGATACAACCATTTTGCGGATCCTGCACGACCACTTGGGCATGACAAAAGTCAGTGCAAGGTGGGTGCCGAGAATGCTCACGCCGCTTCAAAAACAGCAGCGCATCGACGCGTCTAAGCACTTTTTGGAGGTGTGTGGAGACAACCCTGTGCAGATTTTGGAGCGGATTGTTACTGGAGATGAAACATGGGTTCATCACTTTGAACCTGAATCAAAACAGGAGTCCATGCAATGGCACAAAAAGGGTACACCACCTCCCAAGAAATTCAAAGTGTCAGAATCGGCTGGAAAGTTGATGGCCACTGTTTTTTGGGATTGTGAGGGAATATTACTGATTGATTATAAAAAAAAAGGTACCACTATAACCGGAGAATACTACGCCACAATATTGGAAAAGTTAAAGCAGGCAATTAAAGAAAAATGTCGTGGAAAATTGGCCAAGGGTTGTGTGTTGCTTTTGCAAGACAACGCGCCGGTTCACAAGAGCCGAGTTGCCATAGCTGCTCTTCACACGCATGGATTCGAACCACTTGTTCACCCACCCTACAGTCCAGACCTGGCCCCTAGCGATTTTTATTTGTTTCCAAATTTAAAAAAAGAGCTAAGGGGAAGGAAATTTTCCGACGATAACGAAGTGAAGGAGGCAATTTCGGCGCATTTTGAGGCCAAAGACAAAAAATATTTTTTCGATGGTTTAGAAAAATTAATCCATAGATCAAATAAATGTATTACACTTAAGGGTGATTATATTGAAAAGGAAAAATAAATTTATTGTTATATTTTATTAACAACCCTTTCATTCCGCGAACTTTTGGACCTCCCCTCGTATGACGACAATATAATATATTACTGCAGACGTACAGCATTAAAACATCAAATTATATGGAGGCCTTGTTTACTGCGTGGCAATTTCAGCTATATTGTCTTTGTCTTTATTCATCTACCAGCTTTTTCCCGCGGCTCCGCCCGCGTAAATATAGTATCGGGTATCCTACGGGAATGCTGAGATATATATATATATATATATATATATATATATATATATATATATATATATATATATATATATATATATATATATATATATATATATATATATATATATATATATACGCAAAAAGGAATCTCGCGGGAATCTTACATTTTGCCGCGATAAAGAGTAGCCAATGTCCGTCCTCTTGGTCAAATGCAATGAAACAAATAATCAAATATTTCCTGTTTATATTAGTTATATTATTATTTATTTAGTTATATTAGAGTAAAAAAGGTAATATAAACCCACAACTAGTATTTTATTATTTTTAATTGATCTATCTTCTATGACGAAACCGTGTAATTCAATCGGTTTTTGGATATCATGGAAAATAACAAAGAAAAAAATACCCAATTAGACAGAGAAGGTTTAAAGTAGCCAATTAGACAGAGAGATCCGATGTGTAACGTGACGTCACATTGCAGAACCTGCATAGAAAGTTATACTAAATTTTGTTTTGATAGTGTGGCGGACCAATATAGCGCCACAATCCTGAATCGCACTATCGATTTCTAAGATCAGCGGTATATATACAACATCCGAAATGCATGCAAGTGGTCTTCGGCCTGACCGAGCATGCCATCTGGCTCGGTCGGAGATCTTCCTTTGGGGCATCCACTTTTCCCACAAATGCTTAGAAATACATAAAATTAATGAAAATAACAACAACACCTCAGATTATTAACACACTATTTTTATTTTTTTTATATATTTCCAAGCATTATTTAAGACAAGATTAGATTTTTTTGCCCACCTGCCTCCACATACTTATACGATAACTGTGCCACCTTCTCACCTGTACCAACTCCTCCGTTCGCAAAGTTCTCGTAATACTGCACTGAATTTTTTTGCTTCACGTACTAATATAATCTATGATGATGGTGGTTAAAGTGAAAAAAAAAGAAATGACATGTACAGAGACCATATTCCCACAATAGAAAGAGACAGATTAAAAGCTTTCACGTCTCATATCTTGCTTATTTTTCAACACATTACATATTCTTTTGCTAGACTGAATCTAGGTCATATTATTAGGTTTCAAGAAAATTTTCTGTTCTATGCATATACCCTGTTCCTACGTGTAGTGCGATAATTACGCAACAAGTTTAAGGACATCATCGCGGAAGACAATTAGTTGGTAATGGAGGCGAGTGACGTCACTCCACACTATCACAGTAATTGCAAAGTTCCTGCGTCATGACGCACTCAAAGATTTTCATCCTATTCCACTGCTATAATTATTATAACTTTGAAAGTGAAGATGGGTGTTTGTGACTCATTGACGCAAGATCTACAGAACGGATTTGGATAAAGCTTTACAGTCTTCAGCTTATACAGTCAGTCAGAATAAGGAATAAATAGGCTTTAAATTATAAAGATATCGTGCAAAACTCACTTTTACCCAGGCAAAGCTGAGGGCAAAGTTTACTAGGTATTCAGAATAAATCGTTTTTTTTAAAGAATATCTTAAAGTACGTTATGTAATTAAATTTTTTCATGATTGTGAAAGACATAATTTCACTTGCAAAACTAGTTGCTTCAATATCTCGAAATGCACCTACAAACACATAGATGTTTATAAATATACATATTACATAATTTCAATGTAACTAATATTTTTTTTATTTTTCAATCTTCTACTACAACGTAGTATCGTAATTAAACAAAAAAAAAACATTATAAGTCCAAAATCTCGCAAAACATAAATTTTGGAAAATAGGTTTTATTAAAGAAAAATATGGCCGAGCGATCTGTCTGTCTGTTATCATTCATAAAATGTTAATTTCTCAATTATGCGAATAAATTACGTATCGGATTTTATATTAATATACAAATATTTCTATCATATTTACTTATTTTATTAATAATAATATTTTTATTTCGTTTTCATTGTCTATTCCAATGCGTATATTGACGTATATATTAAAGACGAGGCATGAGGTCGAGGCTAAAACTGTCCCCACTTAAAAGGGGTTCCCACTCTTAGGGCTGTTTGAGGCTATTTTGACATTTGAAGTGTGGTGAAATTAAGATGACGTAACTTTTCTTGTATGAAGATTTGTTCTGTCAAATGTGTGTACGTCATAGCTTATCTTTAGTTTTGAAAGCAAGCACCGCCAAGTGTTGGTAGTTGGCAAAAAATTACTCGACATACTAAACCTATGTTGTGAAAACACAATATTTCGTGACACAAAAACATGTTTGACGTTTGGTAAAACTATTTGAATGTTTGAAGCGGGCATAACGTTTTACTAACCAATACGAGTCTATGTAACATATAAATAAATGAAATTAATTCGTAACGGTATACTCGTATTTAAAATATTTTTTTGTTCCAATAGTCTGACGTTTGACGTCCCGCAGCGTGCGCAATTAATTTTATACCGTTTGATCCAGCACGTTTGTCTGACGTTGGAACTTGGATTTGTCTGACGTTGGAACTTGGATCGTGTGTTTCGGGTGCAAAATCGCATATTTAAAGTAAATGTCGCGTACCCGTGTTGTAGGTCTCACGTGTCGACGGAACTATTCCGCACAGAGCACAACTTTTAATTAACAAGATAAAGTTCCGACATACAGCTTCAGCTAACGGACAATTGTTTTTATGTTAATAGGGTTGCCAGCTTTGCAAGTTTTCGCTTACTTAGCAGTGTATCGCACCATTCAGTCTACAGTAGCTCCAGCACGAACAATTTAATCAGAGTATTTGTAACGTTATCGAACGAAAATTTTACAGGCGCTGTCATGTGTTTTTTTTTTCGATTTGTTGTAAAATTTAAGAACATAACCTAGTTCTTAGACCAAAATGACACAAGTTTAACTCTAGATTTTTCTAGAAATAAGTACTGCATCTGTTCTTCTACTCTTAGTCGTATAATGTGCAATACTTAGGCTACTAAATAAAATGTGCCAACTGCACCCGGTTAGACTTTGTAACTGGTCGAAGCTAAACAGTAAGAAAATAATTTTAAGCCACGAAAGTCTTATAGACGGTAACCATGATTCGCAAGTAACAGTACGAGCACAGATTAAAGAGGACCAGATAAACAGCTACATAGTTAGCTCTCGATTTGATTGCACTACTACATACGGTGTGTTCACGAACCTCCTATCGCGTACGCGGCAATAGTGGAAAAATCCAGTAAATTGGTGTACCTTCGAAGGGGACGTCAAAATTTTCACATCTCATGTTTGAGTTGTTATGTCATGTGAGAACGTGACGGTTTTCCGGACGACCGACTTTTTTTTAATTATATTAGTGTCTAATGAATGTTAAACTTTATAATATTAGAAAAAATGGTTATATATTGTACTGCATACAAATGCCAAATACCAAATAGAATAAATAAAAATATATCTTATTTTACCAAGGGATAATAATATGTTAGTAAATATTTTATTTTCCAGTAGGTGTCCTGTTTTATTATGTGAGCGTCTATGACCTTGTGAATAGACCCCTCGAGTCACACACGAGATACTGCAGGTTGTGGTGTGTACCAATTAGACTTTCTCAATAACCTTCTACTGACACTAGGCTTCGTATAATTCACCCTAATCTTACGTGACAATCCTTAGAAAATGAAAGCTATTCCTCTGTATGTATAATTATATTTTTTTATCTGTGGTAGTGAGATGATAATAGTCATCGCTGTTCATACTCAAAGCCAACGCGACGGATTGAAATCAAATTTCACTCTCGTGCATTTTTCCCTTCCCGGAATCATTCATCATTCCCTTTTCATTTCCTTTTGAATTACGAATTTCTCACTGGCCAGCGATATTGCATAGATAGCGATTTGGAAATGGTATTCGATTTTATAAAAAGGTCTAATCACGGCTTGACGGCACGTAACGCGAAGGGGTGCGGTGTCGCGGCACAGTGCAGTGACATAACGTGCAAAGTCACGTCGCCGTGAAAATGCACAATACGACCCGGGGTGGCGACCCAGTGCGATGTAAAATTCCGGTACTTTTGCGCCGTTCTGCGTTGATGTTTTTCCGTCCCGTGAAAAATCGTGTGGACATCGACATGTGGACAGGCCCTTACTTCTTTTACTACGTAAAGACGACCTGTCCCGACACACGTTGTTCTGCCTCAACTGTGAACTGGAATATATAAGTAACCAACCAGGTAAACTAAACGCACCCATAAAATTTTTTGGCAGTCAAGTGATAAATTGAACACAGTAAAAGTATGGGAAAATTCGATCGTCGTTTTTAGTATTTTCCCCGCAATTGTTCCAATATTTCTCATTTGACGTTTGCACTGATAATTCACTGGATTCTCAACGCGAACATAGTACATATATAGTCAGTGGCATGCACAGGATTATGACACTGGGTATGCGGCGAAGTACTCGGTCACAAAAACTTTTTCGTTTATAGATTTTTAGCATACCTACAGCCAAGCGACGGATCTCTAAGTCTAAACCATGCCAACAGAGCAAGTCTTAGATGTACTACTATTCATGTACATCTTCTACGGCAACGCAGACAAAACAGCGATCGATCGTCGCGGCGGAAGAAATTCTAATAAGTAAAATAATAA
Source organism: Phengaris arion (assembly GCA_963565745.1). Taxonomy (NCBI): domain Eukaryota; kingdom Metazoa; phylum Arthropoda; class Insecta; order Lepidoptera; family Lycaenidae; genus Phengaris; species Phengaris arion. Next base: position 3,369,289 of record OY751446.1, on the reverse strand, counting down.
GCATATTTTAAAATATTATAACTACTCACCAGTCAGTCAGCTTCAATTTTCACATATTCAAGATTCCGGTTACTTGAGATTACTATATCCCGATGTAAATTACTAAATAATATGCAAGGAAAACAATATAATTTAATCGTGTGTACACAACCACACAGCCAATTATACGTTTATTAATTTTTACATGAAATTTTCGAGTTACATTATTTTTTGCTGGTTTGATTGTTGTAACTCGGGTACACACCTACCTTTAGACAGAATTTGAATCTTTTCACTGAATGACAATTGTGAGAACTTGTTATTTTTAATTTTTAATAAACACACACTTTCAACACAAACCTCACAATCAAATAACATTTTAAAAAAATCAACAAACGCACTAGTAAAAGCAAATCACTACAATTATTCTAGAAACTCAGTAATAAACTGTTAAATGTACACACTTTCAAAATATGTTAAAATGAAAAATCTCTTAAGAAAACTATAAATAAACTGGAGCGATTAAATTGTAAACAATGCTTGTCACATGAAATATGCAATATGGCCCCCCCGAAACATAAAACGTTTCTTCTATTTAAACAAATTAAACCTTACTAAACAAAAATGCATAATGTGCATACACGATTTATTAGATTTCCGTCTATTATTTTTACTCGGATGATAGGCAACGAATAATTTCCGACAAGCCAGTTCGGCGGTTTTCGGAAGCGATCGGATAGCCGAGAGCCGTCGCCTGCCGCGGGAGTTGCCGCTATATAATCATGTCGATATTCATGGGTGTGTGCGTTTGCGAAGTATGAAAATTACACATACATGCGATGATATGTCCTGCAGAACGCAACGGCATGAGATGTTTGATTTATTGATTTATAAAATATTAGGCGTTTTTAAGTTATTTTATATTTTTTTAATTAATGTATTTACTATTAATTAAAGTCATCTAAAACGTACGAACGTTTTATTAAAATATCTGTGAATGACAAGTAAAGCACTGCATTTCTGCCTACAAGGAGCGCACGCCACTGTATATAGTTGTATTATTTATTCTATACCAATTAAAAATAATTATAGCAAAATTATGTTACTGGTTCTACCTCTCCAATTTTCAATTGGTTTGGTCGCTTCCGTTCTGGAAATCGATCTGAAAAATGAACCTCGCGGTCGTCCGAAGACTTTGCTCAACAATGCCGAATTAAAGGCGATTGTGGAAGCTGATGATACACAGTCAACGGCTGAATTAGCAGCAGCTTTCGACGTTGGCGTCAAAACAATATTAGTCATTTGCGTCAAATTGGCAAGGTAAAAAAGCTTGACAATGGGTGCCCCACGAACTCAATGATCGCCAGCGCAAAGTACGCGTCGAGACGCGCCTTACACTGCTCAACAGACACACAAATGAAGGAATTTTGAACCGCATTATTGCCTGCGATGTAAAATGGATTCTGATTGATAACTGCAAGCGCTCAGCAAGTTGGTTAGATCCTGGTTCAGCACCTAAACAATGTCCTAAACGAAAACATACCCCTAAAAAAGTGATGGTCACTGTTTGGTGGTCTAGCGCCGGTATGATTCATCACAGCTTCTTACCAAACGGGGGGTACTGCAGATGTGTACTATGAAAAACTTAACACAATGATGCAGGAGAAGCTAGCACATCTCCAACCAGCATTGGTCAATCGCTCGTATCCGCTGCTCCTGCACGACAACGCGCGTCCTCATACTGCACAGTAGACGGTCTCCAAGTTGCAAGAACTGGGGTTGGAATCTCTCCGTCATCCGCCCTACTCACCAGACCTTGCGCCTACAGACCACTACTTTTTCCAGAATTTGGAGAACTTCTTGGCGGGAAAAAAATTCAATACCCGAGAGGCAGTATAAAATGCCTTTGAAGAATTTGTTGCCTCCCGTTTGCTGATTTCTTTAAGAAGGGCATCAATAAACTGCCACTGCATTGGCAAAGATGCATTGATTGCATGGGTGATTACTTCGATTAATACAAATAAAAATACATGAAAAAAATTCGTTCAAATTGTTTCATACAAAACGGCAATTTCATAGGTAAAGACCTAATATATAGCCTGGTGACAGACAGACGGACGAACGGACAGACAGCGAAGTCTCAGTAATAGGGTCCTGTTTTTACCCTGTGGGTCCGTACCCACAGGGTAAAAACGGGAAAAATAAAACTAAATAAAATATAAAACCATAATAAAGCAAATAATCTGTAGCATACAACACAACAAAATAATCATAAACTCGGCAGGCATCGCTCTCAATTGCGTTCAATTAAACCAGTTAAAACTTACGTAATTAACGATAGGAATCTTAATCATCACTTTATACGTCTTGCTTGATTCGGAAAACATTTCGATTTGGAATTCCTAATTAATGTCTTGATTCTGTGAAGCACAATCGCGGTATTAAGATCACAAAAGGTATTTTTAACCCTCGACGAAAACAGACGGGTGTTATAAGTTTGATGTGTATTTGTATCTGTCCGTGTTATCGTAGCTTCCAAACGGATGATTTTGATCTAGTTTTATTTTTTGTTTGAAATTTTACATTCATCCTTAGAGCATTAAACCAACATTTATGTAATATTTTCATGTTGACACGGGTAAAGCAAGTAATAAATAAAAATGCAGTAAAACTATATCTACTATTTCCGAAAGACATTAAGCATGTAGTTACACAGTACCCCATACTAATTAAAATATTTACACAACTGATTACCTTTTGATGTTGCTATCTTTGTCTGATACGTTGGAAATGTCATTTGACAAACAAAGACAGCGACATTGAATGCTAATTAGCTGTGTAAATATGTTTCATATGTTTGCGCTAGAAGGTATTTACTTACCCCCTACTAGGGGGTAAGTAAATACCTACTAGTGCAAACAGGCCTGTTCGCAAGTGGCTTGCAAGTGTCAACTTTAATACTTTATGGCAGGGTATGACCCGCGCCCGCGCCGTAGGGAAATTTTATTCCACGTGCAAAATCCCGTGTAAAATCTGTCCTTATTATTTTGTAAGTTAATATTCATCAGGTTTTCTTCATATTTTATTGAGAATTTGTTAAAAAGAAGAATTTATATACTTTACTAAGACCAATTTTTCAATCTTCTTATTTTTGGATATTACTCGGAGGTTTTGTCACTTTCTTACTTTATATGGAACGACAGAGACAAAATATAAGATTGATAAATTGGCCTCAAAACAAATGCCTTCCTATTTTTTATAAAATGGACCAGGAAATGAGCAGACGGATCGCCTGATGGTGAGCGATTACCTCCTCCCGTGGACAGTCACAGCACCAGAAGAGTTAAACTTGTAACTTCTCCTGTATTTTGTTCCTAGGCCTGTAGTCGAGATGCATTCGATAGTTTCGACGGCGAAGTTCGAAATCAAAAATATATGGGATTTGACATAAGTCATCGCTAAGTGACATGTCGCTCGCAATGCCTTATGTCAAATCCCATATATTTTGTTTCGAACTTCGCCGTCGAAATTATCGAAAGCATCTCGACTAATGGCCCTGGTCCTTAAAATCCCCAACCTATTTGGGCTTCGGTCAGCTCACTCACTCGGCGAAACACAACGCAAGCGTTAGCTCACGCCGGTTTTCTGTGAGGCTGTGGTATTTACAGGGGAGGCAATGCGAGCCGAAGCACGGCTCGTAAAAATAATTATTTCGCACTGTGCGTACCTGAAATGTATACATTTCTTTGAAAATCACTTCATCCAATATACGCAAAAGAATTGAGTAAACTCATTCCTTCACCGCAGCATTTTTTCAACACCCCACAACAAGAAAACGAGACCATTAACGAAAACAATGAAAAAGGACTTGTGAAGTTCAAACTTAAATAAGGTCGGGAAAAAGTTGCGATACTTATCGCCCGGGGGCGGAAAATTAATACGCCCTAAACTTTCCCGCCCTGCCCGCCCTAGTGCGACCTAAGTTTCGCAGCTTCTGCGGGGCCGAGGTTGTAATGATGTTGAAGTAGAACGCGATTACATTATAGGTTCCGTATTTTTATTATGAACTTTTATTTGCATTACATGTGTTAGTAGTAGTACAAGTACCTGGGAAACTGAGCTTTGCTCGGAGCTCTCAGCTCACATTTAACAAAAAAAAAACACAAAAATATTTTACCGGTGTGCGAACCTACCACATTCCGAATTTCCGAACAACGAAAACATTACATACACATACCTGTTGTATGTCAATGTCATGTTGACAGATGTCACGAGTAAAGCCTATTTACTTAGTAATATTTCATATAAGTAAAAAGCTATTCTCAGTGTAGACTGTAGACGTAATTGTCTTAGACATATCTCATATGTAATACGTATCTGTGTTAAGCACCAATAAAGGAGAATATAAGAATTGTTGCTGTATTATTATCATCACCACTCAAACGCAAGAAGGACATACAAATCAAGAGGTCGTAGCCCGCTACAATACCAAGCTGCCAATCGGATTCCCATATTAGAGTTGAAATTATTGATATATTGCACGACGAAAGAAAAAACATATTATATAAGTTTAAAATGGTTTTAAATGCGCAGTTCCACAGGGATAACACCTAGCTAGGTCGATTTTGAGGCCCTAAAACTCCCTGCATACAAATTGTCATGGAAATATTTGCAGCTGTTTCCAAGATTACGATTATTTCTATACAAGATTAGCTCGTTTAATGTATAAGAATTGTAGACAAGCATAGTATGTTTCTATTTTCGAAATTATTTACACCCAAACACCTACTTTTTAGGGACATAATATAAAACTGGCAAAAGAGTAAACGGATCGCCTCATTGTAGCAATTACCGTTGCCCGAAACACCGGAGAAGATTACAAGTGCGTTGCTGGTCACATGTATTTTGTATGTAGACAACAGTCTTTTTCAGTTAATGATCGTCTGTCAAAAGTCTGTCAAAATTAATCTAATTCTAAATTCTATGTACGCAAAGTAAAATGTAGGTCACATACGTGCCATGCGAAAACATTAATCAATTTCCCTTAGCCGGATTTTAATCTAGCGTCGACACATGAATTGTCAAACATCGGTAAGCTCATTTTTAGGTAAATTTGCCGGAACTATTTTTTTTTTTTCAATTTGATCCAAAGGTTGCGAATACCTAAACGTTTATTTGTATTTTTTATTGTCTCATGAACTCGACTATAGACAAAAGTAGTCCCACTATATTTGTACGAAACAAAAATAAAAGAATATTTTTCTTTTTTTTCGGGATTGTCAAAATATTTATTTTTTCGTGGCCCAATAAGTGCTGTACCAACACTCGAGGACCGGTCAAAGCGTATTTACTGAGGCCAAATGAGCAAACGGGAGCCGAGTTTACAAAAATACACTTTATTGTGTACAGCTTAGGGTTTATTTTTGTACGCTAATTTGGGTTCAAACCATTATGCTACAAATACAACGACTCAATTAAAACAGTGATCTAAAGCCTTTTACAGTATATTTTAATGCATAGGACTTTTTAAAATAAGTTTAATTGTCTCCAGAAATCTATATCTATATATAAATAAAAAATGAATTACCGAATTGTTTGTACTACCAAACGACTGCACCAAATTGGATAAATCTTTTTTTTTATGTTTTCGTTATTGTCAGGAGAAGGTTTGTATGAAAAAAAATATTTTATATTTTATGGCAAAAATTTAAAAATCTTAGACTTTAGACAGTATTGACGGCAAAATAATATGGCGGTACGGAGTTCGCCGGTTTAGCTCGTGGGTAAATTGAAGGTACTTGCGTTTCTGCTCGTCAAAATCTGACCCAACCCGTTTTTGGCCTCCGTCGGTAGCCTCACTCACTCGGCGAAACACAACGCAAGCGTTACTTTACGCTTCCTGCGAGGCCGTGGTATCTATCCGGTCGAGCCGGCCAACTCGTGCCGATAATTTTTATTCGATAAAGTTACGCAATACGTTGTTAGCAATCGTTCGTGCTGCCCACAAGCCCACAGAACAGAAAACAAAACACCTACCAGAACGCCAGTACTCCGACCGCTTACAGATAATGTCCTTACCTGAAAAGAAAATATAATAATAACGTTAATAACACTTATAGTAATAAGCTCGAACAGTATTTTTCACTGGCCAAGATAAGTGTATGTATGGTCACTGCGACTCGGTCTTTGTTCGACAAAGCAATTGTTCTATCACAACCATTCACAATGGTAGCAATGACGCGACTCATGCAACAGGTACAGCTTGGCAAAAAAGAGTTTGACGAGGTGACAGCAGATACCACATTTTCGACTATATACTATTATTTTGTATCCTTATTACATTGGACTCACATAATTTAGTTTATTTATCTTATTATAATGTATTTAAATCAAATATGTTATTCCAACGTATTAATAAAAGGTGATACAGTCGAAAATGTTTTTATTATTATAATTGTCTCTTTTTTGCCAAGCCGTAATTTACATACAATTTAAAATTGTCCTACATTAAATATTTCCTGTCTTACATCATTGTCTCAAGCTAAGATTATGATCTTAGCTCATACCTACATTTGAATTAATAGACGACACACCTGACACCTCATACATATTGACTAGCTTTAGCCTGCTTCGCCCGCGTAAATAGAGTATCCACGGGAACACTACTCTTTCGGGGATAAAAAGTAGCCTATGTATTAATCCAGAGCCTAAACTACTGTCATACTTGAGGCCCGATTCTCGTATTTAACTTAGACTTTTAACTTAGCATCAATTCATTATAAATTAATTATCCTGGTATCATAAATTGACCGAAAGTCGGTATTCTACTACACTATTTCAGTACATTCAAAATCCCAACACAGTCATTATGAAATTACATTGAGTACACTTCCTAATTAAAGCGAGTACAAATAAACAGCTGTTGTTTGACGTTCGTACGATCCAGTGTTGCCAATTGTCAGTTAAGGCGCGTCTCCTGCTCGTATTTTTTTTAAACATTACACACAATCATCGAAATTGGGGCGTGGCTATGCACATTTGTGTACGCATACACAATGTTTTTGTCTTCTGAGACGGACGTTAAGCATTCCCCGCGCGTGTGATTTGTGCGTAAAATAAATATTTTTATGTTATGACATCCCCACATGACATCAAAGTGAAAATAAATCCGGTTGACGGTTCGATTCGAGTCAAATTGGAGTCAAGTTTATAAATATAAGAGAATCCCGTTTTCTATGGATAAGCGGTTCGCACAATCTACAATCAAGCTCCGATACAATAGTAATTGCATCGCGGTGAAGTTCGTCGTTTGACGTTTGTTTGAAGTTAAGTAGAATACGATTTTGCTGTTTGATAGGATCCGGACTGTATCGAACAAGTATCGAAGCTGCAATATTGTTCGATTAAAATAGCAGAATCGACCTTCTGATTTCATCAAAATCAGTTCAGTAGTTGTTGCGTGAATGTACTCTTTTTTAGTTGTATGTATGTATACGGATGTATGTTACTACAAACATCCACAGATCCGTATATCCATACTTGCAAACTTTCGCGTTTATTAGTAAGGATCTTCTAATATTAGTATCAACATTGCACCCGAGCGAAGCTGGAGCGGATCGCTAGTAGAATCTATTATTATATATTATAATAGTTTGGGCATATAGGTATGGTATGGGCATATAGGTTTGGCGTATAGGTTTGGGCATATAGGTAATCTACTGCTTATGTCTAATAGTTTAGTCACAGAAAAAAAAGAGCGAGCTTTAGGTACCATAGTCGCATATAATGTGTAACATAATGTGAAAATATTTCAACATAACCTAACCAAGAGCATGTCAGGACGTGTCTAGGAAGCGTTCCGTAAATATCAACGCGTAATAGGTTTTTTTTCAAAACACTTCAAAAGTTACTGTCCGATTTCGTTCAAAAATAATATTCCAAAAGAGTTTCTAGCATGATCTATCAGCATGGAAACTAAAAAGCTTAGGAATATGCTAGTGGGGGAGACCAACTTACAAACCACATTGGAGGCCGATTACTCGACTTTATAAAAAGTCATGTATGATATTAGCCTTTATTTTAAAATGCCTATTCAACGATATCACACACGATGGGGTACAATGAAAAAATATTTTTCATCCCCACTTCACGTGTATGGAGAGCCACCCCTAAAATATAAAATTATTATTATTTTTTGATGCCAAATCCAAGATCTGTACACAATGTACAAAATTTCATCCATTTATATTCATAATTACAGAAGCTAGAAGCGCGGACGGACAGACAGACAGACAAACAGACGGACGGACAGAGCGAAACCATTAAGGGTTCCTTATTTATTACGGAGCCCTAAAAACACAATGCTTAGTACGATTTTCTAATATGATAAAAAAACGGAAACTTTTCCACTAAGCATTGACAGAAATCAACGTCGAAATTTAAAAAATCTAAATACTGAAATATTTTATTATAATCTGACGGCCAACTCTGCCACCGCGCGCTCATTCTTCAAATCAAATTCCGCGACTTCCCGTTACACACTTCCGTCCCATTTCACGAAATCACTTCCACAAATTGCAGGAAAGCGAGAGGAAAGATGTTACACATCAATAGAAAAAAAACGGAATAAAATTACATTGCGCAATTACACGCGCTCTATCAGGCGTTGTGATCATTAACTTCACAAAACATCTGATTTAAAGGGGAAGCAAACATCTAATGAAATAAATACAATCAGATGTGTGAGGTAAATGACTTAAACATCGACGTAAAGAGCGTAGGCTACTATATATAATTTTTCTGTCGTCTTTACATAAACAGTAGACCATATGCCCAAAATATCCGCTATTATTTTGAACAACCGTATACAGGGTGCTCGGTTATCCGAATGAAATATTTAACCCAACATTAGGCCACAATGTTACATAAGTAATGGCAGCATACGCATAATTAAAAATGTTCGTGATATACAGAAAAATAACATGATTAATAAATATTTCCTGACAACGCGCACTACGCACGGACACCGCTGCTGTACAACGCGTCGGCTTGAAGGTCACGGCGCTTGTCGAGTTGTACGGGCGCGCGGTGATGAATAGATCTTTTTTCAACTCATATTATGTGCGCCATTTTACGCATTTCTATTGAAAACTTTCAAAATTGATGTTTTCTAATATGATGAAATCAGATGTATCATGTAGCGATTTTAACATTTTACGATTATTGTATGAAAAAAAAAATAAACGAAACATAATATGAAACACCTAAAGTGGCCTTTTTAGACCCCCTGGTCAAAATGTAAGGTCACATGTTATATATATTTGTGGAACGAGAATCGAACACTGATCACGCTCCTTGAAAATATATTTTTGTTACTGCTTTCTACCAATTACCTGTATACTGAATCATGAAATTGAATGAAATTAGAACAGCTGAATCAACAAAATACTGTACCGAACTAGTGCGAATGTGTGACGATGAGACTATATTCAAAGGCGGGTGCAAACGCAATTTACAGGGCGTTTGGGATATACGTGACCGGACTCCATGCTAGATATTGGTTTGTGTTATATTTCCATCCATATAATCCCTACAAATAAACCTTATCTGTACCCACGTGATATGAGTTGTATTGGCGAACTTATTGCACTGGCGCTATTCACCTCGAAGCAGCTGGTTTTATTTATACTGATAATTTATGATAAAGACCAAAGATTTGCTTTTTTTGTTGCATCGAACAGGTTTCGTAACTACTGAACTGATTTTGATGAAATTTGGCAGTTGGCACATATATAGAGTAGACCACGGGGAAGGACATAGGCTACTTTTTATCGCGGTTAAATCTACGCACACAATGTTGCGGGCAACATTGAGAAATCAATAATTTGTCCATATATAGGTATACATTAATACATACGGTAGTAAATATTATAGCAGCTGATTTTATCAACACTAAGGTGAATTTTAAGTTTTATCTCACCAAATCAAAGAAAATGTAACATCTGTCTACAAAGTAGGTAACTTAAAAAGGTTGTCAAATAAGGATTGGTGTGCATTGTTTTTGATAAAATGAGCTTTATGTCACCTAGTAGGTAATCGGACAAGATTTTGATTTTGATCCCTGTAAAATACACTATCAGCCTGTAAGCCACGAAACATTCTCCACAGCGAATAGTCGCGCAGTGCAAACGTAAATCAGTAAGTACATTTTGAGCGTGGCGACCCCTGTCGCTCAGTGGTTAGCGTCGACGCCACATCGTCACACGTGGTCTTTTTTCTACGTGGTCTTGGATGTGTATTAAATAAAATATAATAATAATATAATAATAATATAATAAAAATCTTAAAATATAGTATAAAATATTAAATATATTTACGTTGTCTGGTACCTGTGACACAAGTTCTACGGATACTTAGTACAGGACCAGATTTACGTGGTGTGGAAGCGTCCATAGATATTATTATTATAATTTTATCTGACTTCCAAAAGACGGCGATATACAAAATGTTTTTGATGTTTCCCCAGTTAAGTGACCAAGAGGTAAGCAAGTCACGCACTTATAGTTCTCTAATTAAAAGTTTGCGCGGTCGGCGGATAGATTTCATTATTAAAAATTGTTCCCACTCTATAATAACGTTGGTAACATTGTCACGTAGGTGGGGAGAACGTTTTCCACTCGGGGACGGAATTCTTGGAGAAAATTAAACATTCTAAGAGTTCTAGATTAAAGAAGGCTACTTATTCCGACTTTCTCTAGTCATCATTAACATTTACGTTGTAATGACATGGAAAACTTTGAGTGCGTCACGCTTTTAATATGGATGTGTACTTTTTTATGAAACAAGCTCGCCAAATCGAGCGTTTACCGCCACTCATGGATCACAGGTGTTATAGGAGTTAGAATTGATGCGTGCTCATTCGTGCCGAAGCATGGCTTCCCACTTAAGTATTTGCCAACTTCAAGGCAAGGCAAGGGTATGTCATTTACTCAGGCCCACTTGCGCAGATCTTAAGTTAACCCTGCGTTAAAATATCATGCCTTCTCTTTCATACATACGAAAAACGAGAGAGATAACATGATATTTGACCCATGGTTGACTTTAACTCAGATTTGCGCAAATGAGCCTTATCAGACAAATATGCCTATCAGTAGCAGGCATCTGTACAACTCGATATCATATCTGCTTCCCATATGAATTGCTTATCATGCATTTAATTATTTTTTTTTAAATTTATTAATTTAAAAAACCTTGTTTTAGATCTTATACCACCCGATAGATGAAGCTAGGTGGAATCAAAATTTGGTTCTGTATTACAATAGAATAAAGCTAATATATATTAGCTTAGGCGGCTTACCATTCCGCAGATCTCACGCTTCGCCAATGGTGTCTATTAAGTATGATCTTCTAAGCCTACTAGAATGACGTCACTCAACCATAACCTGTTCACAAGCCATACAATGGTAAGCGCGTGTCAAGGTTAAGCCGGCCTAAACCACTTATGGCTTCCGAAGCCCCGCCCGCAGACCCACATTCAACTGATAATTCATCTGCTATCTGTCACACCGTCACACGTCAGCACATTTCTGGTTAAAAAATCTGTAAATAATAGGTGCATGCATAACTGTATGAGTGAGGAGTTAATTTCTTACAACCCTAAAAAAACTTACATAACTAATGTCTGTTATCCCAGAAAACGTTCAAAACATTTATATTAATAAAAAAAAGTAGTCAAGGAACGTTGGTATGCTAAAGATTAATAAAAAGTTAATGATTTTGTCAAATATAATAAGATCTCCCTCCCTTCAAGGCTGTTTCTATGTACTTGAGGGCTTCTTGACTTTTTGTTATACCTTATATCTAATATAGATTAAGTTTACAATGTGAAATATATATTTCATTTAATAGAACAATATTCCATCTTTTCGATATAACGCCATCGATGTAACACCATCTATCGGAAGCTACTTGTTATTATTTTTTAACAACTTAGTTTTATAAAGTATCTCAATACACAGATGGCAATAGGTTTACATAAATTAATTTTTTCTTTCTAAAAGTGATGGACTTGGGCACAATAGTATTTTTGGATTTTACATGATAAATGAAGTTTCAATTCAGCTATATATTATCTTATATTATCATATATTCCGCTATATATTATATTATTGCTTACTCTGTACACATCACGTTACAAAACCATGTCTACAATAATGTTATTAACTGGGTTAAAGATAATAATTTTAAAATGTTTCTATAAATCCACAGACAATAGGCCAACTTTTAGTACATCGATTACAAAGCACGCTGCTCCACTTTTTGTTGCGTGTTACTGGAAATAATTTAAGTGTTCATTACACAGAAACGACCTTTGTACAATATTTTTAATTGTGTTTAACTGTTGAGTTTGGGATATTCCCAAACTCAACAGTCATGATGAAACACAATAAAAACTCTCGATTTAAAATCAGATTAAATTGCCACGAGCGCTTTAATTAAAAAACATAATTATTGTTTTTCGATAAAAACTCCTCGGTTTAACAAAAAATAATTACACCAACGGGGGCGTATGTGAATTGTGTTCCGAAGCGTAGTACCATGTTAGGGTAATATTTAATATCTCCATTTTGATTTGGCGTGGGAGAGTCCCCGTGGAGAAGCGGTGCCTGACACGGGGAGGTCCCAGAGCGCCTGCGGGATCATCAGAAGCTGTAACGTGTAAATGGGACATTGTGACCACGTGTGCTGAGGTCATATCTGTACCTACACGTGTGGATATGTAACGAGAATTTGTGTGTACCTACAATATCGACAAAGTTACACAAGCTCGACCAGGTACACAACATTTTTCTTTACACTAGGACGCTTAAAAATATTTAAACACACATTTACACGTGAGTATGTGTGATTAACGATTCAATTTTCATCTTATGCCTGGTTGAGCGGCAACTTGTCCGATAGTTCATTGTACAATGTTACCTTGAGTTTTTACCTTAACCCAATCTTGGTCCGCACGTGTAGTGAAGATTTTAGTAACATATTCTTATTTATATTTTGAAAAATGAAAAGATTCAAAAATATTCTTCTGACCGAGTCACTAATTTGCCAACAGCGCAAGCCATTTGGACTGACATTAATGAAGTCGATATTATTGACATTGTTGCGAGAGGAAAGGAAAAACAAATAATAAATAACCTAAAAAATGCGCGGTTTCTGGCCAAGACCTGCGCTGCATACTAAATTTCATGGAAATACTTAAACCCCTTTCCGAGATTCTGATTATATAAGGTTCGGTAAAATCAACTACGGACATTTTGGACATATGATCTACTCCTTATGTATAGACGTTTTGGGCAGAAAAATAATTGCTGCACTCGAAAAAAAGATCTTCCTTTATATGAGCGAGATTGCGTTGAGCGGCGAATCACCATTATGAGATGATTTTTTTACTTTGAGTATGACAGTAATTGTTTTGCCCAAACGTCTTTGTATGAGCATAGATCCTATACCTAAAATGTCCGTAGTCGATTTCATCAAACCTTACATACAAATACATACAAGAATTGCTTGTTACTAGTAACCATACATTCTAGAAAAGATAGGGCGTCAAGACATTCTGTATAACGATTTAAACATAATTTACGAAAAGGCGCAATTCATCGGAACTCTTGAATAAGCAATGTCTCCTGAAACGAGCCGATATATGTATCGTGATCATCCTGCGAGACTATTGATTGCTTTGTACAGTGTTCAATAAAACGCTTTGAGTGTTATAAGTTATGTTACTGGTATTCATTTAGAGCTATCTTTCAACGTGATGTCGTATACTTTTTATTACGTACTAGCTTTTGTCCGCAACTCCGTCGTATTTTTTCGGAAAAAAAACCAGCCTACGCGTTAACCCAGAGCCTAAACTACTACCATACCAATTTTCATCAAAATCCGTTCAGTATCTTTTACGTGAAAGAGTCACAAACATCCATCCATCCTCACAAACTTACACATTCATAATAACTAGCTTTTTCCCGCGGCTCCACCCGCCTAAATACAGTATCCCACGGGAACGCTGTACTTTTTCGGGATAAAAAGTAGCCTTTGTGCTAAACCAGAGTTTAAACTACTAGGTATCCTGCCAAATTTCGTCAAAATCCGTTCAGAATAGTTTTTGCGTGAAATAGTCACAAATATCCATCTATCCTCAAAAACCATTATAATAAGTACTAGAAAATAACAAAACAACGGGTTACCTGCACTAACCGGTTACCACCACGGCCCTGTCGAATGCGGCGGTATTTTTTGCCGGGCGTTCCGCGCCAGTGGGCCGCATCAAAGCGACCACTGACGTAGGCCGCTATTTGCGGCGGTGACGTCATCCCCAGCCTCACTTGTTGCATGTGCAGCGTTTATTAACTTAACAAAAAGTGTAGTTCAGGAGATCCATCCAACTAAAAGCCTGGCCGAGCATACCCCCGTGTCAATGGCTAGTGTAACAGATATCTAGGAGCGCTGGTGTTTCTACAATATATTTAACTATGTACTGCACACAAGAAAAATGTATAACATCACAATTTACAAAGAAAGACGACACAAAGGTACTGCTTATTTCTAAGAAGAAATTTCTTACAGCAGCCCTACGGAGAGAGATGGGATAAAAGGCAGCAGATAGGACGTGCACAAATACACTACTTACATATTATACTATATCCTTACTAAAATAAAGACAAAAATATAATCTGTAGTATAAAACTATCAAAATATACATAATAAATATAAAATACAATATATAGTTGATACGATAAAACATAATTTAATAATATTAACTACATATAATAGATAAATACTATATATAAATATAATAACGGTATTTATATGGATTGAATTTCGATTTATATCTTATACCTATAATTATACATATGGTATTTCGAAACAAAAATTGTCCAAACTTAAACTGTCCCACTCTTGGTTTGTTTGGGGCTGTTAAGGTTTGACATGTATCAAACCTTGCCTTTATTTTAAAATACCTGTTTGTACGACTTTTGTATGGGGCATTTTCACAAGAATCACAAAAGTGCTTCAAACAATCCGCAGTTTCTTTGAAAATGTTGATTGTTTCTCTAAAATCTTATTTTTCAGTGCAGTTCATTTATGTAATAAAAATTACAGGAAAATACCGTATTATCGTTTTCCGACTTCATCATCATCATTTGACGACCTCTGTGACTCAGTGGTTAGCGCGCCAGAGAACAAAAAAGTTTTCCGTGTTCCTGGGTCATGGATGTGTATTAAATATGTGTAAAAAATCTTAAATATATGTATAGTATAAAAGTATTAAATATATTTCCGTAGTCTGGTATCCGACTTCGCCCCCACTATTGAAGCAACTTTAAAAACGTACTCAGATTAAAAATATCTAAATGTCATCTGTGCTCGACATCACTACCCTTTTCCCTGACAAAAACTATGTGAACTAAATTAGGTCATGCTACAAACAATGATACGACCGCCATTAAAGACACTTCACATGCGAAATAAGATGAAATACGAAATATCATTTATCACTATGGCCATAAGGCCCAACAGTGGTACACCGGATTTGTCAGCGACCTTACACATAAATCAGTCCAAGCGTGGGCACTCAGCACTAGTTTCCGAAATATTAGAGTATTTCAGAGTAATTTATCGTGTGTATTGTACTTTTGGCAAATGTACCAATGTCTCATGTAATAAATAAATAAATGTCTCAATGTCTCATATATAATATTGTGTAAATTCATAAACATGAAAAGAGTATTTAAAGTTTTTAGAGTAAATGGATGGTATGGTATAAAATTTATATAATACTATACAAGATATTGCCCGCGACTTCGTGCGCGCAAAAGGAAATCTATATTAAAAAGTAGCCTGTGACCTTCCAAGTGGTCTACTCTACATCTGTGCCAAATTTCATCGAAATTGGTCCATTAGTTGAGGAGCCTGTTCAATGCAAACAAACAAACAAATCTTTCCTCTACATAATATTAGTATAGAATATAGAATACGTAAACATGAACTTTCAGAACAGTTTTAAGAGAATTGTGCGAACGGAGGAGTATTATATTTAGCATAGTTAAAATTAATGTGGAAGGTGTGTAGAAAGCAATTTTTTTAAATTATGCTTAGTAATACAAAAAAATAATAACAAAACACACTACCTCAGATTTTATTAACCACACACGTTCTGTATGTTTAATAAAATCTGCGAGCGTTTGATAGTTATCAAGAGTTCAAATGTTCTAATGTTGAATCGGCCAACCCGTGACTCAGATTAGTTCGTAATTAGTGTAGGTGGATGTGTAGGTTGCAGAAGTTGCAGTTGTAGGAGTAGGATGTAGGTTTAGTTGTTGGTATAGAAATTGTAGTAAATAGATGGTAGGTAGTCAGTGATATTTTATTTATTCCAGTTCATAATGAATAGTTAAGACAGGACAACGTCTGTCGGGTCAGCTAGTAATTCAATTAAGTTAATTACGAGAATTGGGGTCCTGCTCACTAAAATAAATGGATGCTCCGTTTATTTTAGAGCAAAACGAGACATTTTAAGTTCCACATAAAGTAGGCCGCTAGTTTGAACCACATAATAACGTGACGAATATGACGAATAATTATTCGCAGTTCACATTCGGCAAATCTTTAGACAATACATTTGGAATTAACAAAAGTGCCATTTCATTAGGGCACTCGGCACGAAAAAGAGAACAACCATCGGACCTTATTTTGGAATCCATTTACAAAATGAAAAGAGACAAAGGGTAACCTCCATTAGGTGGCTGCCTCGGAGTATTTTTTGAATTACGAACGCGAATACTTGAATTTTAATTTCGAATGTGAAGAGTATTTAGTATGCAGTTAATGCTAGGCATTATAATATTATACGCGAAGCAAACACTTTAAGTACAGTTTTACGAGAATCGTTTGAACGGATATTTGGCATATTTAAAGTTTATGTGAGAGGAAGGAGTATAGAAAGATTTTTTTTATTAACTTAAAAAATTAAAAAAAGAAATGCATGAAATTAATGAAAATAACAACACACACCACCTCAGATTGTCAACACACGCTACCGCGCGTTTGATAGATACAATTTTGTTACACGGTATCTGTCACAACACAATGTCACAATATTGTGAAAGATCGCAAGAACGCTTCAGCTGCTAAAAGGATTCAAAGTAAATTAACCTCAAAGATTGACTGGATACACGAATAAGGAAAAGGCAAATTATACAGCAACCATGGGATCACCACGAGGTGCACCCGCCGTACATTTGTCATTACAAAATGTATGGCAATATTTTTTATTTGCTTATACTAAGGCGGGTCAATAAGTCCGTGACTTTTTGAATTTCTAACCTCCTTACTGAAAAAGCAACACTACTCCTGTCAACAGGCATCTGTCAGTTGACTCCTATCAAAATTTGAACTTGCTGCGTCAGTTAGTTTGTGTTTTACAGCTATCTTTATCAGACTATCCAGTAACTTAAGGAAACAATGGAAAAAAGTGAATTTCGTGTGCTTATTAAGCATTATTTTTTGCGAAAAAAAACCATTACCGAGACCAAGGCTAAGCGTGATAAATACTATGGGGACTCTGCACCATCGATTTCAATGGTAAAAAAGTAGTTACTGAATTTCGTTGTGGCCGTACAAGCACTGAAGATGCCGAACGTCCTGGACGCCCAGTTGAGGTCTCTACACCCGAAACAATCGAAAAAATTCACGATATGGTGTTTGCCGACCGAAGATTAAAAGTGCAAGAGATTGTGGAAGCCATAGGCATCTCGCATGGCTCAGTGGTTTCAATTTTGAATGATCACTTGGGCATGAGAAAGCTTTCCGCAAGATGGGTGCCGCGTTTGCTCACAGTCGACCACAAACGCAATCGTGTAACAACTTCACAGGAAGGTTTGGCGTTGTTTAATCACAATATGGAGGAGTTTTTTAACCGTGGACGAAACATGGATCCATCACAATACACCAGAGACCAAACAACAGTCAAAACAGTGTGTTTCTAAGGGTGAATCGGCGCCAAAGAAGGCCAAGGTGGATTTGTCAGCCAATAAAGTTATGGCGACTGTTTTTTGGGATGCACGTGGGATAATCCACATTGACTATCTTCAAAAGGGAAGAACAATTAATGGGGAATATTATGCCAACTTATTGGACCGCTTCAATGAGGATTTGAAAAAAAACCGACCTCATTTGGCAAAGAAAAAAGTTCTTTTTCACTAAGACAATGCAAGGGTGCACACATGTGCAGTTGCCATGGCAAAAATCCATGAATTCTCAAGATTTGGCTCCGAGTGACTACTTCTTGTTCCCAAACCTGAAAAAATGGCTCGGTGGAAAAAGATTTGACTCCAATGATGAAGTCATCTCGCAAACAAAGGCCTATTTTGAGGACCTCGACAAATCATATTTTTTGGAAGGGATAAAAAAATTGGAGAAGCGTTGGACAAAGTGTATAGAGCTCAAGGGGGACTACGTTGAAAAATAAAATGATTTATTTATCAAAAAATCTGTGTTTTATTCCAAAAGTCACGGACTTATTGACCCGACGATTGATCGTATATAGATTTATGTATCATTAATCAACAATTTTTTAATTTAATTTATAAAAATGTGATATTCGACACTAGGCAACATCCCTATTGCTTAGTTGTCAATTACGAGAACTATTATAAAGTATACTGTAAGAGTAACTTCTTCAAAGGTTGATGTTTCATAGTACAATTCACATAATGCGGCCATTTTACACATGCTGATCTGTTATAATTTTTAAGGTTAAGATTATTTAATTCATTTCTGATGCATGAGCATTCTTAAGCTAGCCGTACACGTAAGGGTTTAACTGGCAGGTTTGCCTACACAGTTAAACCTGTCCAGTAAGCTTGAACTGAAACTGTATGGAATGTCGAAACAGAATATTACTATTATGTTTGTGGGTCGTGGAAATCGCGGTAAGCTAACACAGAGGACTACACAGCCTAATCCGCCCTTTTGTATTTTTTTATTCGCATCGCAAAAACGAGGAAGCTCATCCGTTGATTAAGAACGGAATTATCCAGTGGATAGGTACTGACGGGAGAATGATTGCGTAAGTTTATCACTCTCAGTTACGCGGGGTGTAAAGAGCTTTGGGGAGCGTACACGTTTCTGTAAAACAGCTTAATTGTTGCCTAATGTCGAATATCACATTGTTACTAATTACATTTCAAAATTGTTGAATAGAGATACATAAATCTGAAATAATAAACTTAATTTTTTATACAAAATTCGGCTTATAGCCGACTTCGTACGTAAATTAAATGGCCTATATTACTCGGGCCCTTATTGCCAATATTTTGACACCTCATTCATTAAAATCGGATCAGTAGTTTAGGCGTTAGGGTGGAACAAGCATACATATTACATACATACACACATAGATGCCACAATGATTACCCTTTCTTTAGCTTCGCCGTAGTCCGATAAACAGGTATTTACGTTGACGCGAGTTAAAAATTATAAGCAAATAAAAAAGGTTGCTCAACTCTTTCTCGCAAAACGACTTGTGACATCACAATCTGCTACCGCCATACGATGTATAATGACAAATGTATGGCGGTAGCACGTCGTAATGACACAGGCCGATATATCTCTATCTTATTGCAAATTTAAATTGTTTGTCTTCGTTATTTTTTAAGATTTACAAAAATGGGCTTTATGTTGTTTATTGCCATGTTGTCTAACATTGAATAGACGAAAATTTTTTATATTGCTTTGTGGGAAATAGGCGGAAGCCCTAAAGGGAGATCGACCGAGCTAGATGCTATGCTCGGACAGGTGAAGCCCACTTGTAAGCATTTCAGCTGTTGTATATATATATAGCGCCGAACTGTCCGCCACGAGTTCTTGTCAATGTAACGGGCATCAAGCTATAGGTCCATATCAGTCCATCCAGCCTACTGCGCATGGCAAGACTTTTTATTGTATTTAACATCGCAGTAATGCGGAAGCTCCAACTTTTGATTAAGGATGGAATTATCCAGTAGATACAGCCTGACGGGTGAATTATTGCGCAGGTTTATCACTCCCAGATGTTCCGCGGAGTTAAAGGGCGAGTGTTCAGTTGTTTTTCGGCGCGACACAGCGCTGCTATTAAGCAGCTTATCTTTTGTATGCTTATAATATATAATTATTCAACAATGTAAACAATATTATTAGGTCCTTATATATGAAATTGGCGTTTTGTCGTATTGGCTACTTTGATCTCAAATATATCTTCTTTGATTAGGAATTCCAATTTCAAATTTATACCGCTATTTACTCATGCATTTGTGTTTCGAAAACCGTAATTCATTTGTTTTTTCCTCCTTTGGTTTTTTCTTTGCGTCACTCTGTTTACAAAATGGAAAACTTGAAATATCGTATTATTTTCGAGTACTAGCTTCACCGTGGCACCAGTGCTGCGGAAACGGCATATTATGGAAGCGGATCCATCGCAAACCACATCCGAGTTAGCTGCAGGCTGCGGTGTTAGTGATAAAACTGTTTTAATCCACTTGAAGCAAATTGGGAAGGTGAAAAGCTTGAAAGGTGGGTACACCATGAATTGAGTGCAGCAAACCGACAAACGCGCGTCGACTGCTGCGTTACATTACTCAACCGGCACAATAATGAAGGGATTTTAAATCGAATCATTACCTGCGATGAAAAGTGGATACTGTACGATAATCGGAAATGTCAATCGGAATGCCTGAACCCTGGCGAACCAGCCAAAGCCTGCCCCAAGCGCAAATTGACTCAAAAAAAGTTACTTGTGAGCGTCTGGTGGACTTGTGCCGGTGTCGTTCACTACAGCTTTCTTAAATCTGGCCAGACGATTACGGCAGATGTCTCTTACCAGCAACTGCAAATCATGATGTTTCCATCATGATTTGCAGTTGCTGGTAAGACTAGAAGCTAGCTGCTAAACAATCGAGGTTGGTCATTCGCTCTAGGCCACTGGACAACGCTAGACCACACACTGCACAACAGATGGCTACCAAATTAGAGGAGCTTCAACTGGAATGTTTAAGATATCCACCGTACTCTACGGACCTTGCTCCAACAGATTACCATTTTTTTTTTCGAAATTTGGATAACTTCTTGCAAGGGGAAAAATTCAACTCCGATAGGGCAGTCCAAAGCGCCTTCAAAGATTTTATTGATTCCTGTCCGAATGGTTTTTTTAGTAAAGGAAGCAATGAACTACCTATGAGATGGCAAAAGTGCATAGATAGCAATGGTATATACCTACTTTGATTAAATAAATATATTAAGTTTAAAAAAATCGACTTTATGTTCCTCCTTTACAATATTTACAATTTCATATGTATATGAAATTGGCGTTTTGTATATTTTAATATTAGGTATAAATTGAGACCCTTTTTATGTTTAAAAGTCAAAACCAATATTATTTATTTAGTTGTATTTTAAGTAAGGTTGTAACCAAAACATATTGTATTCAACTGATTGTAGCTCGAGGGGTGATGGAATTGCGACCCCCAAAACCCCCTTTTTGGGGGTTTTGTCAATAAAATTAAAATTATTAACAGCTCGTCGCCTCAGTGCTTATTTGTACTATCTACCATTGGTAACTTTTACATGAGACAAGTTTTTTTCTGTATTTTCAAAAAGAAGCCATAATTTTAATATTTGAAAGTCTTTCATAATGCATCGGTAACCTTTAAATTAATTTTTATAATTATCATCAACGGCTAGTGATTAATTATACCTTATTTTTCAATTTTTATTTGGAGTTAGAACAAACATGCACAAATATAATTACGAAAGTGGAGTTAGAACATTACCTCTTTAGAAATAGACTAAAATGACTGTTCCATTTTTGCGTGCTTATTTGTTCGATATGCCAAACTCGATATACAGGGTGCATAATTTTTTCGCATTCTCATCAGAAGTATCCTTTGATTGATTTTAGGGAAGCCCCGGTAACTAACTTGTAATAGACATTGAAATAAAACACATTTTATTTTTTAATATTTATTTACGACTAGATCTAGGTACTTATTATGACAAAATAAAGTAGTTTTGAGTTAAATATCTTAAATCGCTATCTTTGGACAGTTCCTGAATCACAGATGGGCACTAATTGTAAGTACATACCTATTATAAGTTCTTTTTCTATTTTATGAATTTATTACAGTGGATGATTAAATTAAAAACTGGAGGCACCTTCCAGTTTTAGATTTAATCATCCACTGTAATAAATACACAAATTAGAAAAAGAACTCATAATAGGTATGTAGGTACTAAGATATATCCTTAAACCTTACTTTTAATAAAAATAAATCATCTATTATATTATTATTTTTTGTTTGTTATTCTTATGGCCTTTTTTTCTGTAGACTTTTTCACATTTTGCTGTTTTTAGTTTTATTTACTTTATTTATTGTCTTCTTTTCATTGTTATTCTCATTTCCTTCATTAATTGTTTTCTCATTTTTACCTCCCTTAGGTTCCTTCCTTTCAGTGAGTGCCCTCATTACATTTTTACCTTTTTTAGTTTCTTTTTTATCGCCTGGTTTAATCAAATCAAGTTTTTCATTATCTCCTTTCCTTCGCTCAGCTTTCTTAATAAGAGTATCCATAAAAACTTTGTCTTCTGTCGGCATATATTTGAACATGCTTCGAATATCGTCTATTTTATTTTTGGTCAATGTTTTATTTGCTTCTTTTAAGGTAATTTCACTCAAAACATTAATTTTACTTTTTCTTATGACAATTATTTCTGTTGGTCCCGAAAATGTAGTTTGATTTTTTATAACATACCATTCTTGTTTCGAATAAGTCAATGACTTAACTCGTTTGTAAGGTATTTGATAAAAACCAAATTTTATAGCTTCTGAATGAAATGACAAGAAATCGTTTCGAAAAATAGTTTAAGATTATTTGATTTAATTTTTAGTAGAGCACGAAGTAGAGATATAGGGCTGTATATTTCTTGGTGTCTTAAATGTTTTTCGATTAAGCTGTGGACTGCATCTACTTCCTGAACATTACCGTGGCCGGGTTTGGAAAATTTTTGGGTAATTTCAGTTACATATTTAGAATCATCGGACAGTAAAAATTTGATAATAGCAGTACTCATATGTGAGTTTCTGTTCTGTGGGACGCACGAATCCGACCATAGTATTAATTTTGTTATGGAATCTGGTAACGAACTTACTATTTCTTTTAAAATTTTAACTAATGCACTGGCTAAATCGTCGCCACTTCTTCCATTCCTCGTCTCGTCCCACAAAGTGTTTACAGCAGTTTTATTAAAATCGCAGTGCGCTGTTAAATTATAAAC
The DNA here is from genome assembly GCA_963565745.1 of Phengaris arion. Taxonomy (NCBI): domain Eukaryota; kingdom Metazoa; phylum Arthropoda; class Insecta; order Lepidoptera; family Lycaenidae; genus Phengaris; species Phengaris arion. The sequence continues at coordinate 3,345,942 of OY751446.1, read as the reverse complement.
AGTCAATTTGCTTGTGTAATAAAAGCATGACACATTAGCTTTAGGCAGAGAAAAAATGTTTTCCAGATCAAAAGTCACAACGGCTGTGTCGTTGTTTTCATTGGTTTTTAGTTTTCGATCTGCTTCTCTTTCTTCGCCACCCTCATTTTTTCTTTTTAAGTGTTCCTCAAATTTTTCTACAAGATCAATGCTGGGGTTTTTTTGTGCTTTATATTCGGAACAAAAATCGCAGACATCCATTTTTGGGCGATGAAAACCAAGATTAAATTGTTCGCAAAATATTTTTCGATAAATGTTTTCTTTGACGGGGTCTTTATGTTTTTCAACATATAAGGAGTACATTTTCGACACACTCAATCCCGGTTGTAGATATTGGCGGGGCTAGATGATCGACAGTAATGCGAATCTACTGTGGGGAACGATTTAATGTGATTAATCACTTCGCTTACTTTTTCAGGCGGTGTTTGTTTTTTGATATATTTTCCCTTTCTCGGCGTAGGAGGCAAGAGGGTGTCACTTTTTTCCATTTTTAAATGAAAATAGTGAATCCGGCGAGCAGAAATACTCAACGTAGAACAAAAAAATGTCCTGCAGACTTTAATAATTTCGTTTTCTTTACGAAAATAATAGTGAAATGGATACGATCTCTTAATCTTTTCTTTTTTAGTTCGCGTTCTACTTTTTTTGGTTCTTGTAGTGTATTTTCCGTAAAATTTGTATTTTTGGGCATCAGTCAAGCTGTAAAATTCAGATTTTATTTTTTCTCTCGTGGCTAAAGGAATGTTTGTAGAACACATAAGCTTACAAATACTTTCACACCCATGTTTCACAATTCTAGCCTGCATGCATTTTCCTTTTGCCACTGTGTACTCTTCTCCTCTTTCTCTTTTTATTTTATTAACATTTCTTTTCCAGGTTTCTGGCTGTCGTTTTCTCTTTCGACTTAGCTTTTTATTTTTTTCTGAAATCTGTTGTTCGGCTGGATCTATAAATGAATTTTCATTGACATCAGGACGTTCTTTTAAAATGGGAAGTTCACCAGATGGTATTAAAATTTCATCACCAGGCATATTTAAAGGAATGAACAAACAATTATTTTCTTTTGAAGAGACGGGTATTTTCTTGGTCTCTCTTTGACGCTTAAAAAGTTTCTTGTTTATCTTAACAATGTTTTTATTTGGAGTGTCTTCAATGTTTTCCATTTCAGAAATTTCGTCATCTTCAAAAAGCTTTTTCTTGACTTTTGCAACTCTTTAAAGTACATGAAACAAAAAAATATAATTATCTATCTATCTACGAGTATATACCTAATATAAAAATGAATTGTTGTTCGTTTGTCTCGCTGAAACTCGAGAACGGAAAAAGGTTCTTTTCAGTGCATTAAAATAAAAGCTTGTTTCCAAAAATACCCAACCGGACCTACCTACCCTACCTACCCTAGGTAGGGTAGGTAGAGTAGATAGGGTAGGTAGGGTAGGTAGGGTAGGTAGGGTACGTAGGGTAGGTAGGGTAGGTAGGTTCGGTTGGGTATTTTTGGAAACAAGCTTTTATTTTAATGCACTGAAAAGAATAAACACGACTAGGTTATGTTGTGTATTTGAGGGGTCCCTGTGGCCATCTTCCAGCTCCATCATGAGACCCTGGACATCACGTAGGACTAAAGATCTAGTCAAAACAAATCCGACAAGCCCAAACACGACGAGTTTATGTTGTGTATTTGAGGAGTTCCTGTGGCCGGCTACATCATGAGACCCTCGACATCACGTACTTATGACTAAAGATTTTGTCAAGACAAATTCAACGAAACTATACATGACGAGGTTATGTCGTGTATTTGAGGAGTGTACTGTGTACCTATGGCCGCCTTCCGGGTCATCATCAGACCCTGGACATCACGTAGGACTAAAGTTCTTGTCAAGGCAAATCGCCCAAATCGCCCGATGAGCCCAAACACGACGACGTTTCGGGCCGCGCCAACCCTTGGAATGAATCGGCGTGTCGCGTCATTTCGCGGCATCATGGTATCGAAATAAAGTAACATGAATTCTAATATCATTGAAATAAGATTCAAAATAGCTGGATTAGTACCTAATAAAACAAGCTGTACCATGCCGGCCCTTAGTTGCCGAAAAAACTAATGCACTTGGATCATAATTACAGTAACACCCTGAACCTTCCGAGTTAAGAAATATGTAATTTTCTTAACATGACAAAACGGGAAACAATCATAAACCTTCTGCGTCTAGGATGACACTATTTTGTTAAATGCAACACCCTGTTTCAAATTCATAACGGAATCGAGTGTAAATTAAAAAGTACTCACTGCTCAATGTCCGGCTGCGTCTTCTTGTATTTAGTTTTGCGGCCAGTTACAGACATACTTAATCACTTGTTTGAAACAATGCAGGCACAAACACACAACGATTTAATGTTTTTTATTGTTTTTTTTTCGAGAGCGACGATGTGGTACCCGTGACGTCTCTGACACAATAATAAATCAAACAAAATGGCGGACGTGGCGTCACTGACTGTGATTGGTCAATTGAGTGGACATAGAACACTCATGCACGTAACTTTTGTTGCGAAGTAGGATATCAAACAAACACTGGACATAGAACAAATAAGCACAAAATTTTCATTGCGGTGTCGTGTCACAAATAATATTTAGATGGTTTTTTTGTTGTTTTAAAAGCAAAAAGTTGTAAGTCTTTCTTCACCAACCGGATCGAAATTTAAGTCTTAACAAAACTGCATTTAAAGTTAATTTTCGGAAATTTGGTCGATAGAACAAATAAGCACTGAGACGACGAGCTGTTAAAATCTCTTATCCTGGAGACAACACACACTATATATAAGTTTAATTTAATAAAAATATTATATATAAAGAAAATATAATAACGAACTCTCATTCTTGTTGATGATGATAATGAACTGCACGCTTCATCACAATTGCGAGCTTATAAACATTACAATAAATCATCTCCATTAGGCGACAGGCGGGACAATTAAACACCGTGAAAAATATTTACTGCCGAAGAGCTGGCGACCTATATTTTATTTACAGCATGGACGGGAAAGCTTCGTAGGCATCGATCACACTTGGTCGATTAGCATCTTAAGCCCGCTACACACCAAACATTATATAGTAACTTTTAAACAATCCCGGTGTGGGCCGAACTGTGCAGTTTTATCGATCGAGTGTATGTCAATCGTAGACAATTTGCCATACACATAAAATCGCACAGTTCGGCGTATACCGCTTAATCGTAACGACAAATGGTTTGGTGTGTAGCGGGAATGAAGGCTTTAAATTCGTGACATCTGACAGCTTTTTGACACGACAAGGACCGTCGGGCTACCAAGCGCCGCCTGGTGACTGAAAATTCGAAAATTCTTATTCACCGTTTTTTATACCACTTACGCCACCAGATGACGCTTTGTGTGCGTTAGGTGAATCCTAGCGGCAAAAACTATATAAAACACCCTCATTTTAAACTATTTTTTAACTAATAAAAATAATCATTTTCTGTAAAGTTTTTTAATTCTTTTCTATATCAGCGCCATCTATCAGTAGAAATGTCAATTTCGAATTATGGAATCGATGAACATTTATCGGTTAAGTTAAACTTTGTTTATATCAGTTTGTTTATTTGTTTATTCAGAACCAAAAAACAAGTTATCGAACCAATAGCGTTAATGAATATATAAACTACCGACAAATTCACCTCAGAAACCGGGCATATGGAGAATTAATGTTGTGAAAACTGATTACTTACTTCTGTAAAAACCTGATAGAATACATACACAATTTTCTAACAAAGGCGCGTTTACAAATTTGACATAAATTGGCTGACCAAATGTAACAAATAATACTGTTATATAACCACAGAAGATATAATTCTCAAACTCAAATTCGCTATAACGTCACTAGTTACGATAACGGTTACTTCGAAATAATAGTTGGCTAATAGTGATATCAATCTGTAGAGACGAAGCGACGGTAGAAGCTATTTTTAGAATCGTTATATCTTAGTAGTTACGTTTGAAAATAGAACGATTTAAACGAATATTTTCTTCTTAGGGTTGCCACTAGCTATAATTTTCGTAGATTTGTACCTACCACTTATTTCTTGACCTGTTTATTTTAAGAATATTTATTTATAATTTTTACAAGTTACGAAATTAATAAATTATAATATAAAATATTATATGTAAATATATAATAGGTTTTTACCTATGAAATTGCCGTTCTGCAGTACTGACCATTTCAAATCAAAATAATTTTTGTTTGGCTAAGAATTCTAATTTCAAATTAATTTTATTTTAAAAACATGGAATTCTTTTTCCAAAAGTAGACATGTGTTTATTGATTAGTGTTACATTTTCATCGCATTTCAATATTTTTCGTCATCATGGATACGTTAAAAATTCGAGTAATTATGAAATATGAGTACCGTCGTGGCAGCAACGCGGCACAAGCGGCACGCAACATCAACGACGTTTACGGAGCTAACATTACAAACCAATGAACCACCTGTTATTGGTTTGCTCGCTTCCGTTCTGGAAATTTCGACCTGAAAAATGAACCTCGCGGTCATCCGAAGACTTTGGTCGACAATGACGAATTTAAGGCGATTGTGGAAGCTGATGATACACAATCTACGGCTGAATTAGCAGCAGCTATCGACGTTAGCGTCAAAACAATATTGGTCCATTTGCGTCAAATTGGCAAGGTAAAAAAGTTTGAACAAATGGGTGCCCCACGAACTCAATGATCGCCAGCGCGAAGTACGCGTCGAAACGATTACGCATTGTTACCTGCGATGAAAAATGGATTCTGTTCGATAGCCGCAAGCGCTCGGCAAGTTGGGTGGATCCTGGTTCAGCACCTAAACAATGCCCTAAACGAAAACTTACCCCTAGAAAAGTGATGGTCACTTTTTGGTGGTCTAGCGCCGGTGTCATCACAGCTTCTTACCAAACGGTGTGAGCATTACTGCAGATGTGTACTGTGAAGAACTGAACACAATTATGGAAAAGCTGGCACATCTCCAACCAGCATTGGTCAATCGCTCGTCTCCGCTGCTCCTGCACGACAACGCGCGACCTCATACTGCACAGCAGAGGGTCTCCAAGTTGCAAGAACTGGGGTTGGAAGCTCTCCGTCATCCGCCCTACTCACCAGACCTTGCGCCTACAGACTACTACTTTTTCCAGTATTTGGATAACTTCTTGGCAGGAAAAAATTCAATACCCGAGAGGCAGTACAAAATGCCTTGGGAAGAATTTGTTGCCTCCCGTCCAGCTGATTTCTTTAAGAAGGGCATCAATTAACTGCCACTGCGTTGCGTATATATATATATATATATATATATATATATATATATATATATATATATATATATATATATATATATATATATATAGAGAAAAAAATAATAGAAAAAAATATATAAAGAAATCAGCAAAAGTTTACTGTGTTCCTGGGTGAACACATATCCATAGTCCCTATATATATATATATATATATATATATATATATATATATATATATATATATATACAGTAAATTTTTTTGTCCCCTGGCGCGATTCCAACGTGCGACCTACGGCTTGAGCGCTAAGTCGCTAACCACTGAGCTACAGAGGTCGTAAATTAAAGTAAATATATTATTAATAAGCCGAAGATGAGGTATATCTTACTCAAACCAAACTAGGATAAGTCCATCTTCAGAAGTTTTTGTCATCGTGGAATCCCGACAACTCGAAATCTGATTGTTTTACCGCTCCCTACATTTATTTTGCCGCTTCTTAGATTTAATTAACAAGTTTATAACCATCCTAAAATACCATATTTATTTTCAAGCCATGACAGCCCTAGTAAAAGTTAGGCAATTTTTGGAACGTTAATTTTCAACCCATTGTTAAATTGCGCTTACAGGTGGAGCGTTACATTTCGGTATATTTGTGTAATTTGAATGCGACAATGTTATGTTCGTTTGAGTTGGCTTCGATCGTTTACATTAACTACCAACATTATCGTTATGGATTATTATGGTTTAAATCCTAAAGCATTCACGTAGGTACTTATCGTCATATCTCATACTTTAAACGAGACAATCCTTATCCTTACTTAATATTATAAATGTGAAAGCGTGGATGTTTGTTACTCTTTCACGCAAAAACTACTGAACGGATTTCGATGAAATTCGGTATGGTAGTAGTTTAGACTCTGGATTAAAACATAGGCTACTTTTTATCCCGAAAAAGTAGTGTTCCCCAGGGGTACTGTATTTACGCGGGCGGAGCCGCGGGAAACAGCTAGTATTGTATATAAGTAATCGGTTTCTCGTTAGCGATTGCAAGTATCACCATGAAATTAAGTACGCGAGGAGTTTAGGGTCAGAAAAATCGATACCTAGGGCTGCGTATTTTTAAGCTATATATTATGTTGTGTCTTTCGTCGTGCAACAATATATTAATAATTTCGCCTCAATTATGTCGGTCCGATTGGAAGTTTGGTATGTGTATGAATATTTTTTGCTTTGTTCGAAAATTCAGAATGTGGTGGGTTCGAATCACGGTCAGACTAATATTTTTGTGATTCTTTTTATTTTTTAAATTTATCGGAACTCCGAGCAAAGCTGGTTTACCCAAATTATTTTTTACACAAATGGAGGAGTGTGAGATTTGGCAGTTACCGTTTCGTTGGAGGAATGTGTGCAGAGAACTAATATTTCTTAGATTATATCGCTTAGAGATATTAGGTCTTTACCTATGAAATTGCCGTTTTGTATGAAAAGATTTAAACGAATTTTTTTCATGTATTTTTTATTTGTATTAATCGAAGTAATCACCCATGCAATGAATGCATCTTTGCCAACGCAGTGACAGTTTATTGATGCCCTTCTTAAATAAATCAGCTGGACGGGAGGCAATAAATTCTTCAAAGGCATTTTGTACTGCCTCTCGGGTATTGAATTTTTTCCCGCCATGAAGTTATCCAAATACTGGAAAAAGTAGTAGTCAGTAGGTGCAAGGTCTGGTGAGTAGGGCGGATGACGGAGAGCTTCCAACCCCAGTTCTTGCAACTTGGAGACCGTCTGCTGTGCAGTATGAGGTCGCGCGTTGTCGTGCAGGAGCAGCGGAGACGAGCGACTGACCAATGCTGGTTGGAGATGTGCCAGCTTCTCCATCATTGTGTTCAGTTCTTCACAGTACACATCTGAAGTAATGCTCACACCGTTTGGTAAGAAGCTGTGATGAATCACACCGGCGCTAGACCACCAAACAGTGACCATCACTTTTCTAGGGGTAAGTTTTCGTTTAGGGCACTGTTTAGGTGCTGAACCAGGATCCAACCAACTTGCTGAGCGCTAGCGGTTATCAAACAGAATCCATTTTTCATCGCAGGTAACAATGCGGTTCAAAATTCCTTCATTTGTGTGTCTGTTGAGCAGTGCAAGGCACGTCTCGACGCGTACTTCGCGCTGGCGATCATTGAGTTCGTGGGGCACCCATTTGTCAAGCTTTTTTACCTGGCCAATTTGACGCAAATGGACCAATATTGTTTTGACGCTAACGTCGAAAGCTGCTGCTAATTCAGCCGTAGATTGTGTATCATCAGTTTCCACAATCGCCTTTAATTCGTCATTGTCGACTAAAGTCTTCGGACGACCGCGTGGTTCATTTTTCAGGTCGAAATTTCCAGAACGGAAGCGAGCAAACCAATAACAGGTGGTGCGTTGGTTTGTAGTGTTAGCTCTGTAAACGTCGTTGATGTTGCGTGCCGCTTGTGCCGCGTTGCTGCCACGACGGTACTCATATTCCATAATTACTCGAATTTTTAACGTATCCATGATGACGAAAAAGATTGAAATGCGATGAAAATGTAACACTAATCAATAAAGAAATGACTACTTTTGGAAAAAGGATTCTATGTTTTAAAATAAAATTAATTTGAAATTAGAATTCTTAGCCAAACAAAAATTATTTTGATTTGAAATGGCCAGTAATGCAGAACGGCAATTTCATAGGTCAAGACCTATTATATAATACACAACACGATTTTAATTTAAGATTAATAGCTTACACTACCGTGCGTTTGATACTTTTTTTTTGCATAGGTATTTTGTCAATCTGTCACAACTTTTACATTTTTTTTCTATCTAAGAGGCAAAGTAACCCTCAAAAAGTTCAAACTAATAAAATATATGAATTGTTATGGGCGAATAGAATAGGGCTGGCGACCTCTAATAGTTTTTGTTAAAATCTCGGTTGGGTTTCAACGTAGTATTACATACTGAGTAGCGTAGGCTTTCGTATTAGCACACGCGCGATTTAACGGATGAGATTTTACCAAAAGTAATTAATCATATAATTTAGGTCATAGATCTTTGTTTTCATGAAAAAATACTCCAGTAAACACAGCGTTATTTAACGCCCGTTTTCTGTAAGGCCTTGGGTATCTTTTCTAGCCGAAAAGCTTCAGCGCTTTTGTCCTTCCGCTCTCTTATAAACAACAAATACTAGTACAAAGTATAATAAACAAATTGTATTTAAATGCATATAACTCATGGTCGCACTAATAATTCTCCCAATAATGTGAACATTCACAAGGAACTTCCTGAAAATTATTACCTCTAAACTGTATGCACATTGTTACATACAGACTACAAGTATACAAAGTTAACATAACGACAGGATGTGTGAAGAAATCCGGCTTGTATCGACCGACAGAGACTCATATCGACCGACAGAGAAAAACATGCAAATAAGCTATCTGACTTATAAGTAGATTTTGCAACAGGCCCTTAATGTGATGAGATTCAAGTTTAATTCCTTTTATTTCAGTCTAGATATCCAGAAAAAACAGAACTAGTCACAAGTCGCAATGGTTACACAACATGCATAAATCCTGAGCGCATTAATGCGCGAATAAAGTTTGTCCGAGACATAAGGTTGTCTAACGATGTACAAATACTCGAGGCTAGATTCTAGACCGTAAATTCTAATACTGTCTGTCTCTAGGTCCCGAGGGGGCGATTCCAAACAATTGCGAGCTAAGGTCAGCTATTCGGCCTATTCTCATTACATCCTATTCGGATTCAGCTGTAGCCCAGGTAGGGTGGCTATGAGTTCGAAATACAGCGAACAGAAATAAAATACCAATTTTTGAAGTAAAACTTCGGTATGTTAGACTTTCTGACTCTATACTCCTGTGGTTAAAACACGTCGCATGTGGCAAGCAACAGATAGTTGGCAAATACTTTCGACGTTATTCGGGCATCTCGTGACATTTTTCGAACTAAGGTAATAATTCACTTTCCTTCAATAAATGCTATAATTACTGAATAATACTATTTTAGTAAGTACTAGCTGTCCCGACACGCGTTGTTTTGTCATAACTATAAACTGGAATAAATATAATTATCTACACCTGAGTCTACGCCAACACTGACGCCTACATCAACATTCTACACGTGTACCAACCTACAGGGGCCGGCCGACATTTTAAATAAGACAAACAGGTAAACTGAATGCAAATATAAATATTTGATAGTCAACGGACCAATTACAAACAGTGAACAGTAGAAACAGTTCAACAGAACAGTATGATAAAATTCAATCCTCATTATTAGTTTTTTCCCCGCAATTTTTCTTATATTTCTCACCGTTTAAACCTTCCCTGACCTTCCAAAATCATTTTAAAACCAAAATTAGACAAATACGGCGGCCCAGCCATTCTCGAGTTTTATAGCAAAAGATTGGAATTGCAATCCATTATTAGGGTTCCGTAATATATAATGAACGCTTATAGTTTCGCTCTGTCCGTCCGTCTATCTGTATTTCTGTCTGTCTGTCTGTCCGCACTTCTAGCTTCTGTAATTATGAATATAAATGCAATTTTCCATGCTGATAGATTATGCTAAAAACTCTTTAGGAGAATTATTTTGAACGAAATCGGACAGTAACTTTTGAAGTAATTTCAAAAAACCTTTTACGCGGATATAGTTACGGAACCCTTCTTTATTTCAAATTCAGATTTTGCTTGGCACTTAGCCAGTAGGTGCAATCATTATAATTTCTCCAAGAAGTGTTTTTTGCAAATATATAAACGACACATCGTTTACAACGCAACGAATTAAACTTTTACAAACAAAAAGTTACTATAGAAGGTTACACGGTATTATTACAGTTTATAAAAAAGAAATATTAATAAAACTTAAAATGTAAGTTTGTCTGATACTCTACAAAGTCCGACAGAATCTTACAGCAATGTGACTCTAGTCCCCGGAGACGTCTAAAATGTTTTACAGAATCTTTGATTGGCCTCTTCAGACGCTCAGCATATTTTATTGGACCTTAAAGAATTTTATTTCGATATGAAATTTTCACTTACAACTTCTAGGTAGGTATTAAAATAATAATTTTACTTTAGTTCGTAACCAATCGTACTAAAATTACGAGCACTTACATTGAAACACGTTTTTTATTTTATTTTAAATACTGGACAAAATACACTTCATTGCATTAACAATTGTACATTAATAATTGTTGTTGTTATTATCATTTTATATATTTAATAAAAGATCTCTTTTTCTTATGAGATTCGTTCACAAATTGTACTAGGACTCCATAAGTACGTAGGACTTGTAGTAAAATGATACCGCTAGACAGTATGGCGACTTACATCCAGGCTCATCGGCTTGGAAAATCTCCATCTACTTTATAATAAATGCCAGTCTGGCCTGAAAAATAATAATGTATGCGGGAGTTTCTGTATAAATTACTATTATTGTACACTATTAATGTAAGAGGGCTGTTTATATAAGACCCCCCAATGATATTTAGTACCTCCATAGAAGTTCATATTATCATCCAACAAGGATATTAGTTTCGATATTTTGTTCAAGATTCTACGCATAGTTATTTTAAACCCGGCTCGCCAACACAAAATTCATTTTCTCTGCATCGTATTGAAGTGTAACTTCTACTTCTAACGGTATTGAGACTCACGACACGTGTAACGACACGATTCTGGACATAACGCTATCTGTCGGAAGCTACTTATTACAACTTACACAAGTAGTTAACTTTCTAAAGACTTAATACACAGATGGCCTAGCGCCTGTACTAATGTACAATTTATAATTTCTCTTTTTTGCAGTGATGTGCTTTTAGCACGATGATAGTATTTTTGGATTTTAAAATATGAATAAAGTGTCACTTCTGACACGTATACTCTGCAAACGTCATACTTTTCTTTTTGTTCATATTACAGTTTAAACACTATAAGACACGGCATTTTTTCCAAAATGTAAACAATTCTCACTCCTTATTTGTGTGAACTGTATACAGATGACGCAACAAGGTTGGAAAGACGTATCTTTTGAAAGCTGACATGATCGAGTGTCCTTAGGTATAATCATCATCAGCTCGCTCACTGCTTAACTTTTAATTCTGTTCATACCTTATAGAGTCAACTACACCTACAAGCCGTAGTAATATCAGTCATCCGTAATCCCGCCACTAGAGAGCTCGTCACGATCCCGTCACGTGCGGTTTACGTGCACGGGATGTGACACGTAGCGTGAGAGGACGTAGTTTACGTTATGTAACAGCAAGCATTAAGTATTAACCTGTGGATTGTACTGATCTCGGATTAAGAATCAATCTTGAAACTATAATCCGTCATAGCAACACCGTACATTCGCTTATAATTGATTCGTGTAAATATTATAGACTCGTCAAAGTCACAGACGACTTCCGATTTATGTTCATTTTTACCATAGACCCATATAGATATATAATAATAATAACCTTTTTTCAGACAGAAAATACAACTTTCAAATGTAAAGTTAAATTACGACTCTGCTGAGTCGATGACATCAACAACTTCGTCAGTTTGCAAAGTCAGATTTGGCAAAGGCCTCCTCCATTTCTTCCCACTCTGCTGTGCTTTGCGCCTTTCTTGTCCATAGTTACCAGGTACTCTTTTTATTTCGTCGGTGGGAACCTTCGTAACTGTCTACCTTGCTTTCTTTTTCCATTTTTTTTCAGTTTTTATTCCACTTATCAGTGCCTCTTATTATATGACCTGTCCATTGCCACTTGAATTTTCTTATCCTTGCCGTAACGTTTTCTATTGCTGTTCGTTTTCGAATATTTTTGTTACGTTTTCGCTCAGGTTTCTTTATATTCAATATTCTTCTCTCCATTGCTGTTTGACAAACTTCTAGTTTTTTGTTTTGCGCTTTGGTGAGAGCCCAGGTTTGGCACCCATATGTTAGAACTGGTAGTACAGCTTTGACTTGACGGACGTCTTTATTTCTCTGTTCTTCTTTACTTCTCTTAGCCTCCAGTAACATTACTATGCGTTACCAACTCTAGCGTCTATTTCTTTTGTCATTATATCTGTGTTACAAATTAGTTGGAGTAGTAATTATAAGTGCGTTCATGGTCTTTAAAACCCCAAATTCCTTGGTCTTCGAGTATCCTACAAAAAGAAATGAAAAGAAAAAGCCTATTTCCTGTGCCAAAATTTATGAGATGTCGTAGAAACCAAGTGAAATTCAAGATAGTCCATTTAATTAGTTACTCATAAAAAAATTGTAACCGTATGTGGAAAATTTAACTTATTATATTAAATAGTGACTTGGTAATGAGATAAATGTCCGGTACCGGTGTTCATATTTTAATATAAATAAGATAGATAATATAGATTAGACAAGTGCAAGTCACTGAAAAACCTGGAAAAGCGTTAATTGTGGGAGAGCCACGCCTCGGCATAATCCGCAGTTACCGCAGGCCCAAGGGGGGTTGGGGATTTTAAGGACTGGGAACGCAAGTCGCAACACCAGAGGAACACTTTAATAAAAATACTAAATTGGGTCTAAATAGACTACACTCCTAATAATTTGAACGTACTTTAAGTAACAGGCTGCCGGCCGAATACAGGAACGATAGTTAAATTAAGTGACGCTCAAGTCACGTCTAATCTGTGAAACGATTTTGGTCGGACATTCACTGGCAGACAGCTGATGTTATAAGGAGTAACTTAAGCCAGTTTTATCTTAGGTTTCCGTTTAGAAAAAATAGGGTTCCGATTCCATTAAACTAATTAATTCCATGCAAACGAAGTTGCCGGCACCGACTAGTATTGTAATATAACCTCACGTAGGTACATCACGTTTTTCCCTAACCATCATATCCAGAGGAATCCGGAAATTTGTACACAAAATATTGCAAAGTAAATACTGCCCCCTAACTCAAAGGTCGCGGAACTCTCGGAAGGACTGTACGATATTTAAATATTTACGAAGAGTATATTATATCGTCAAGTAGTTATGTTTTCTTGGAAAACTATGCCCTTAATATATTGCAAGTATAAGCATAAGTGTTAAGTATTTTGACGAACTCTGTGGCTCAGTGGTTGAGCGCGTTGGTTAAGTGTAAAGTAGGTTAGGTAGTTCAAGTCACCCCCGGTCCATGGCCCAGGAACAAAGTTTTTCTGTGTACTTGGGTCATGGATGTGTATAAAAAGTTTGGATAACATATTATAAAAGTATTAGGTAAATATACTTTCCGTTGTCTGGTTCCCGTAACACTAGTTCTTCGAGTACTTAGCACGGGGCTGGATTGACGTGGTGTGAAGCGTTAATATATAATTTTCTTAAGTATGTATTATGAAAACGTCCGGTTTTGTACAAATTGTGTTGTAATTTTCAATCATTTCATAACTCCCTATGTAAGTATATCTCTTATTTAAGTTATGATTCTACTATGAAGCAAGCTCATTAAGTATTAAAGCATTTCAGCTTTCATTCTTTGTAGCAGTTAATAGAAAAAGGAAACGTAAAAGAAAGATGGAAATGCGCAGGAAATGAGCCGGGGCGTTAGTGACGTCACCTGCTAGAATATTTCGCAATAACTTAATGTTCCCCCGCTTGGCTATTCAAAGAACCATGCAAAAAACAGTATGGGCAGTGACCCCAACCCCCAACAGATTTCAAACCTTTCTCAGTTAATAGCTCTTGCTACGCTGATAATTATTTAGTATGGCGACATTCACCTCAGGGTGGGGTTTTGACAGAAATTAGAATTTTATTTTTTATTGTTTTATATTAGCGACCTACTCCAGCTTCGCACGGATGCAATGTATTATACATATAAAGCTTCCTCTTGATTCACTCTATCCTTCAGACAATATTACTTTACTTTGACACTAGATGGTGGTGAGCGGGGTCTAGATCGCGCTATCGCTTGTCAGAGCATGACCTCATGTTCGTACTGACACTATTTTCATAAAAGATAGATTTTAGAAGGAAGAACAATTGTTATCTGGCCAGATGAACCATATTGTTGTTGAAATCTCTTCATAGTAAAGTGTAGCAATAGTGAAGATAAAATTTTATATTTAAAATAACAAGTGACAAGCTATGCTTTCATTAGAACATAGGTCCTTAGGCTTTTATCTTTCATTTTAAAGCCTTACCTAGCGTATGTTAGGAAATCGCTTAGCCACTTCTGACCCAGGCCTTCTATTATGTAAATCCCTTATATCAAGGTTCAAGTGCCATAAAACTGTATGACGTCATCACGATGAGCCCATGGTTATCTGTCATCGAATTAAGAGCCATGATACCATATACATTATAAATCTGTTGTAGAAAATGTGGGCACTTCATTTACTGATCATGTTAAACGTTTCCTGTTTAGGCAGAAAAAAATTTTGAAAGTCGAAAAATTTTTTTTTACTTACCTTTCAAAATCAGCTGAGAGGTTATCCAGCTGATAGTGTGAGGTTGATGGCCTCAGCGGCGAATATTCGTTCCATCACTAGATATACGATATATACATTAGCAATAAATGACGTCCAAATTTTTTGGAATTCATTTTTTAAACGTTATTTTATATTCTCAGTTCAGATCCAATTTCATTTTAACGTCAATAAAATATGAAATTCGACTAAATAAATGTACATATCATAGTATTTCTTTATTGCACAGTTACAAAGTGACAAATAAATTGGTAGCATTATATGGCGTTATCACGATAAGCTCACGATGCGCGCGTTAATATACCATCGAGAATTCCGGAATAAAAAGTGGCCTTTGTTTTAATCCAGAGCCTAAACTACTACCACACCAGATTTCATCAAAATCCATTCAGTAGTTTTTGCGTGAAAGAGTAACAGACATCCATCCATCCATCCATCCATCCATCCATCCATCCTCACAAACTTTCACATTTATAATATAAAAAAATAGTATTTAATTTAGAGCCATTTAAAACAAGGGAACATAGAATATAGAGCACATTTTTTTCACTACCCCCATGAATAAATAATTACTTATAGTCTTCGGAGCTTTCACATAATCGTTTGCAGTTAGGGGTGTCATCGAACAGGCTTCTTTTGCTGAGAAAGACGAAAAATAAGGACTAAAATTCTTGAATAATTAGAAAATCCATGTCCAGTTGAATGTTTGATACCTACTTGTTGTACAGCAATTACTAACATTCTAAGCACATGTGCACTTAGTTATGAATAGCTTAAGCCTACCGAATAGTAACTACAGATATTAGTGACGAAGAATAAATAGCCTTGGAAATGAATTCTCCAAAAAAACTCGTAATTGACAACCCTGTTCAATAATGTTGCCTTTGCTTTACGAGGAGCAAGTTAAACTGAAGCTGAAGAATAATACGCGGAGACTGAAGAATTAGCTTTACAATATATTTTATTCCCTTTTATCTCAGTACATAAACTGAAATAAATAGGGTGGTAACAAATTGAATTAGAAAATAAGTAGGCTGAAAACCTTTAAACGTTGGGGAGCCGTGCTTCGGCACGAATGGGACGGCTCGTCCAGATAAACATCACGGCCTCAGAGAAAACCATCGTGAAATAACGCTTGCGTTGTGTTTCGCCGAGTGAGTGAGGTAACGGAGAATGGACGCCCAAGGGCATTGGGAATTTTAAGGACCTGGAACGCAAGTACGCCAACCCAAGGATTAGAAGTAATTCCTCCGGTGTTGCGAATGTCTAAGGTGATCGCATACCATTAAGCGCTCCGTCTGCTCGTTTCGGTTAATTCCATAAAATTATTGTGCACACAATACACATATTTTTGATGCGCACAATATCTTTACCAGATATAGAATAGTAAAATTGTAAGTCTCCGCTTGGGAACGCTGCAATATTTTTAACTACGCAAAGGATTTTAATGCATTCAGTATTTTAGCCGGAACTATTATTGTCCGGAATCCGAAAGGCCGGGGAAAATTCAGAGCGCTGAAAATGTAACTCTGCGGCGCTACTCCATTAGAGCTGAAAATCAAACACACAAGTGTGGAGTCAAATGTCAATGTCACATACGACGGCTCGACACTTCGATTTTCACGATGTTTAAACTCGTGTAACTAACTGTACATTAGATAAACTCAGCAACGCACAAATGTTCCCAAGGATTGCATAAGCAAAGTTGATCCAACGGTAAGCTGTTTGCGATGTTGCCACTTAACCAACCTTGAACCTACACGTGTAACCTGACCTTAAGCCGCTAGAGTAACTTGAGTCACATTTCGAGGTACTTGGAGCGTTCGCCTGTGCAACAATGTTAATAAATAATACATAAATAAATATCTATGGACGCTTCACACCACGTCAATCTGGCCCCGTGCTAAGTATCCGAAGAACTTGTGTTACAGGTACCGGGAAAACGGGAAGTATATTCAATACTTTTATACTATACAGATATTTAAGATTTTGAATGCCACAGAGGTCGTCAAATGTTGGACTTTTAGTATTAAAACCATTTCGATGTAAATGTGTGACGTTATAAATCTAAACTAATAATAAAAATTTAAGCTTTGACGATAGAGCTCAATATTGTCTGAACCCGTGGTGTGCTCAGGGGGTCTAAAAAGGCCACTTTGGGTGTTTCATATTATGATAATTATATTTTTTTCCACTTATATTACGTGCGCTAATTTACGCATTTCTATTGAGAACTGTCAAAATCTATGTTTTCTAATATGATAAAATCAGATGAATCATGTAGCCATTTTACAATTTCACGATTTCTGTATGGAAAAAAATATATGAAACACCTAGTGACCTTTTTATACCCCCAGACTTCAGACACTTTCCAGAACACTAAAAAAACTAGTTGCTTGTACAGTACTATAAAGCGTTTATATCATCATATATAGGTAGAGGTACTCTGTTCTCCGTTATACGAACGGAGTATAAAATTTGGCACGGTTAAAATTCATATGGAGGAGGAGTGAACTGCACATATATTTTTTTAAATAGTATGCTTACAAAATAAATTAAATAAATAAAAATAACGTTACACACGATCGCTCAGATTAATAACTCACACTAGTGTACGTACACACTAACAACAGCAGGTGTTGGTTGGACACAAATTTGTCAATCTTTCACATTCCATAGACAGCATTTACGATTTTTTTATTGGGTATCGGTAACGCCTTTGACAAAAGAACCCGAATAAAGTTCAAACTAAAAAATTAAATGAATTATGGTCAAATATGCGACCACTATTAAAAGTAACATTTATATACTAAATATAATATAATTATTATCGTCTACTATCGATACGATACTCAGAATATGAAGCCTATTTGTTTCAGTTTCTCTCTTTATATAAACGTGTTTTGCATAGCTCATATTGGTCGTTTTTTTGACAATTTAGCGCGCAGTGTTATAGTGCCTTTTTTTATTTTTTAATGTAAATCTGTGCAACTGTGTGTACTGATAATGATTTGGTGCAATTTAGAACCTAATAATGATGTGCTTCTTATGGATCAATTTATTTATAAAATCAGTTTCACCCTGTTTTATTCCATTTAGAATCCAAATTTAGTCCACGCGACCTTAAAATACTTGTAAAGGTCGTTCGAACGCCCTTTTCATTTATACCCAGTTTCTACCTGAGATAAAATATATTTTATTTAATATATTAATTATACTAGAGGTCGTCCTGTGGTCGAAGTTCGTCTATAATAATTTATATTTTTTAAGTTTCAACTATACAAGAATTATTTTGCCTCTTAGATAGAAAAATTTATGTTATGTCTATTCGCGGTAAGAAACCATTGATCAATGCAAATGTCAAAATGGCTTACTGTAATTGGCTAATGTGAACACGGCTTATGCGTCATTGCTCAATTTTGACTATTGTTCTGATGATTCACTGCATACTTAACGAGAAGACTACATTACCTCAGTCGTATCTTCTCAGTTTCTCACTTCTCACAGACACAATCGTAACAATACTCAGTGCTAATGGCCGCTTCCCGCCACCGGATATTGCGATCTCCCCGCCCCCTCTACCACTCATACCCCTCACTCCCCTTACACCTACCGATGACGTCTGACGAACTGCAGGGGTTTACATCAAATGACTGAATGATTTACGATTAAGTAAACGGAGTTCAAGAGTGAATGACTTACAGTGGCGTGGGGCTCCCATAACTCCATTCTTATCGGCTTCACTTACCACTTACCTATTGAAGACACTCATCCAAATTCCTACCTATTATACAAGCTAGGGCTTCTCCATGAAGGGGAACCAGCCTGTTTCACAATGAAATATGTTGTTCATACGAACTAACACAATTAAACAAATTTTATATTATTATTATGATGAACAGACAATATTATCATATATACTTAATTTCAGTGCAGTTATACGAGAATCGTGCGAACGGAGGAGTATAATATTTGAGATAGTTAAAGTTGATGTGGAGGAAGGTGTGCAGTGAATCACATAAAATTAATAAAAATAACAACAACTCACAGTATGTATTATGTAACCCGGGCCTCGAACCTCGAACGAATCTATTGACACCTCGTTCACTAACATCGGATCAGTAGTTTAGACGCTAAGGTGGAACAAACAAACAAACAAACATACATAGAGTATTAGACTACCAAAATCATTAACCCTTCCGTTTAGCTTCGCCATAGTCGGGTACAAAAGACAGTTCAAACTGCCGTGCTACGAAAGCGTAGCGCAGCTACAACAAACGTTGCTTCAGAGTTACTTTGTTGCAAAATGTAAAAAATAAAAAATATATGAATTAAAACTATATAATTTTATTCATACAATATTCTACTACTATTATTAATGTGAATATTTGTGAGGATGGATGGATAGATGGATGGATGGATGGATGTTTAAGATCTAGATTAACACATGGCTACTTTTCATCCCGAAATAGTACACTGTACTGTGTTCCCGTGGGATACTGTATTTGCGCGGGCGGAGCCGCGGGTAAAATCTAGCATAAAAATACATGTAATGCTTTGTAAAGGAACCTATACAAAGCCACATGGTACCAATATTGAGTTTTAGTTGCCGGTTGCGGTTAATGGTTACGGAGTGTCCTCGGTCTCTAGGGGTCACTGGGCTTTGGCAAAAATTGTGGTCATAGAGGTCGAGTGGTTGGCCTGTAAGCCACGTTTGTACACCTGGAGCCACACTAACGACAAACGCGAGGCCACACTGCGCAATGCCAAATATAACGTCGCATTGCAATACAATTTACAAGAATTGTATTACGTGTGTATCTATGGCGAAAATACAAAAATATGATGTGAGATATGAGTCGTCTCGAGTTAGATTCTTTTTAAACAAACAGACCCATTTTGGGGGTCTCAACCGGTGAGTTGCGACCCCCCAAAAGGGGGATATTTTGCTAATAAAATTAAACCTATTAACCTGCTGCTAAAAGCTTTTTGCCTCGAGACGACACATTCTGTACGTAATGTAATCTCGTTATACAATTGCAACAATCAACGCATTTCCTCTTAGTGCGCCTCTTCCTCTAGCATTAAGCGAACATCTATTTCTTTACAATTTGATGAATTTGCTAAAGCTTTCCAATTACTTCTAATCTACACATTCTTTCTCAATCAGACCCTTCTAGACCTTCCATGCTATTAAGTCAAACTAAAACAATGAATCCGGGATTAATTTGCGAAAAACGTATTCAGCCGAAGAGGGGTGGCAATGGCCGACGATGGCCGACGATGGCCGACGATGGTCGATCTGTCCCTAATTCCATTAGCTCGGTAATAAGCATGGTCATGTTAACGGGTCGTTCGGATAGGGCCGCTAGCGGGGACTTTTGATCGAATAGAAATCAAATTTTTCAATTAATGTATGCTTAGGTATTATATATTATATATAGTCAATGAAAAAAAATAGAAAATCTTAATATAAAATTCAAGTAAACATTTTTAAAATAAAAATATATGTACAAAATTTTCGATTTTAGTTATTTGTACTAGATCCGTACAATTGTTCATACTAGTCATATTTTTTAAACAAGAGCTACACCCGACAAGTATTCTGTGACCTCAAATTATTAGTATAATGACCAAAATGCCAAAAAGTGGAACACTATTCATCATCATCATAATCATCATCAGCCTATCACCGTCCACTGCTGAACGTAGGCCTCCCCCAATGAGCGCCAACCATCTTGATGTTGGGCAGTCCTCGTCCATCCGCTGCCAGCCATCTTCCTCAAATCGTCGGTCCATGGTGCCGAAGGACGTCCTACAAACTCAATTCAAAGCAACACTCATTGAAAGAAAACTCCAGGACTTTGTTTTCCGTTGTCTCCAAAAGAACGTTTTGTCAGCCCTGATCGTAACCGATGAACTCGGTAATTTCCCAGTCAATTTCAGTCAATTTCCAATACAATTTGTATGAAAATTGACCACGATTTTCATACTAACTCTTCACCCGAAGGTTTCTTTTTTACCCGACTACGGCGAAGCCAAAAGGAAGGGTAATGATTTTGGTAGTCTATACTCTATGTATGTATGTTTGTTTGTTTGTTTCACCCTAGCGCCTAAACTACTGGTCCGATTTTAATAAATGAGGTGTATTGATGTTGATTGATGAAAATAGATTCGTAATGATGCCGCGGGTAACACATTATTATATTTATTGTATTTTTTTTCCAAAATTTTGTATTTCGACAATTGAATCTCAAATTCTAACATCTAAGTCCGTTACTAAATTACCATTCACATTTCTACACGAATCATGAGTTAATATAAAACAAATATAGTATCATCGCCGTCTGTGATGGCCTTTATCGTCAGATGTAGTCAAGTCATGCCTGGCCACGCCAGGCGAAAGCCCAATCTTGTGAGGAATTCGTATAGATTCTAGCTACTTTTCGCGCTATTTCACCTTTACTGCTTAGTCATTGGGATTTTTTTAAGCTAAGAAACAGCCTTCGTGTTTAATCTATACCATTAAAAATAAATAAAATTGAAGTGTCTGTTTGTAATTTTAAATTATACGCTTTTTACTAAATGCATATTATGAAAGTCAATACGGTACGGTACAATAAAAATTATATTTTTTTAAATGTTTGTCTGTCCGTCTGTCTGTTTGTTCCGGCTTATCTCTGAAATGGCTGGACCAATTTTCACGGACCTTTCAATGGCAGATAGCTGATATTACATCGGCTCGTCCATGATGATTAGTCCTCCGCATATGGAGGGTTACTTGGACGATGGCATGTGTTGCTCGCATAGCGTCCGATCTATGCGACCGCGTTGCGAAACCGCGATCAGTGCTCCAAATAAATTCATACTAATCAGTAGCTTCGCGACCCTAGTGCGTTCTCGGATCGCGGTCTGGCGTCGCGAGACGCGTACATCGGAAGACTTCCTTCATCGGAAGGCTGCGTTTAAAAAATAGGATTCCGTTTCCGTTAGTATGATCTATTCTATTGTATAATATATTATATCACTATTTACCTATATACCGAATGGGCACATATCACATATTATATGATCACATATATATGTTATATGTAAATTAGCAATGATTTTAGTGGTTCATTCGAAACTTGGGTCGGGATCAGAAAAGCCAAAACTAAAACTAACAGGCGAACCCTGTACTGAACAAAAACTATAGTTTGTTACAGCTGTTAAATTATTTTCATGGCGCAACAAACATCCAGTTTGTAGTTTACCCAGCTAGAGGTAATAAAAACTACGATTTGTTATAGTTTATTTGAGATGGGTTTTTTTTAAGTAAATCATCATGTTTTATGACGTTGTTATGGCTTTTATATTTCAAAATTATATTCAAAATTATAATTTTAAGTACAGTATTATTTAACAGCTAATAATAAATAATTTTGGCGGAGCCCTGACGATTATGCCACAGAACCCCTCGGTTCCTCGGAACTCACTTTCGGAATCCCTGGACTAGAACACCCTAGAAAGAAAAATTGAAAGTAAGAATATAATAATAAAAGAGAATAACAAATTGAAACATGCACCATAATTACTGCTGTAAATAAAATAGGTCAAATTGTCACATGTTCATGTGACTTAAAACCACGGACATCATGCAACTTTCTCCATAACAACAAGCATCGTAATATACTATATATAAACACATACATACATACATATATACACTTGCACATGTATATATATATATACATGTGCAAGCTAGGACTTACACATGCTACTTTGAGCTGAGGGAAGTAGGTACATGGTTATCGTGAGGGCTGGAGACAACTGGGACTGACCTTATTACTGAGCTGGTGGTTCTGGATCTGGGCGGAGGTTTCTTCTCACTATACTACACAGCTGTTGAGCGGATTATCGATAGATTTATCGCGGGTCGCCGGCCAATTTGGTATTTTATTAACGAGCACGAATAAATATGCGCACACGCGTTCGCGTTCACTAAGAATTCGGGATGGAGCTGAATGATGGATGGATGGATGGCGCTGAGAGAGTGATTGAATGAGTTGAAAGCGTTTGAGCGGAGAAATTACTCTTTCATCTATAGTCAGCTATCAGTAAGGCCGCAAAGTATATCATCCACGAAAACAAATTTGCGCAAATGCGCAAATGCAAAAGCGATGCCCTTCATCGTCAGCTAATTGTAATAATGTGCGGATAGCATGATATGGACTTGAGCGCAATCCGTATATTTGGAGTACCGTGACGATGAAGCGAGGTGTGGTGATTTTCACTTCCACACTCTTTGCATGTGTTTGTCGGACGATATTCATTTTCAAAATGCAGACCCAGACATTTACATCTGTCGTTGGCTTCTATGAAATCCCATCGACCTTGAGTGGGCTGATGATTATATTTCGGACACGCGATAAGTTTGTGTTCTGTATTCCTACAATAGGGGCAGTAGAATCGACTGTGTTTATTTGTATTCCGGGCTGCGTACTCCCGCCGCTCCTTTCGGGGGGAGGGGGGCCAGTAGCGTTGAGGGTAATGAGGAACTGGGCTGACGTGATAGCTACTTAAAGTGTGAGCCGATGGCAAGCGCTGAGTATTACGAGAATACGCGTGACTAATTGGTCTAAAGCGTGGACTGCGCGAAGAGTGTGCCCCCGTGAGTGTTGACGAGAGGGCCCCGGTTGTGGTGAGTAGGTAACACCGCGCGCTGAATTAGAATGTTTGGTCTCGATACAGCGCGCGTACTCCTCTAAAAAAGAAATCAAATCACCCAAGGTGGGCAGAGTGTCCGAGGTACCGTATCTTCTTTCGAACAGTGTGCGGAGCTCGCCTCGTAATTTTCTAACTATACCTACCTAACAATGTACACAAATACGTAATTACTATCCATAGGTAAACTCAGATTATTTAAAGCGCTTTGTGCGGAGATGAGCGGAGTTGAAAACGTCGCGCGTATGCTTGAGCGAATATGAATATTAGGTAGGCCGAGTATTATATCAATAAACCCATCAATCAGAACACGGCAGTTCTCATACCTACGTGTGAGAATATCGAGCGTGACGCTGTAATTATCATTTGTGATTTTTAAATGCGCAATCATGCTGAGCGCCTCCCCCGATAGGAAGGACAAAAGATAGTGCAGCGTAACTGCATCTGTAAGTGACGTCATGTCGTCTGTGTCGTCGAAGACTCCTAAAAATCGCAATAAACGATGGCCAGTCCTCAACCCGTGAGCTGAATTTTGGTAATTCAATTTTAGGCAGAACGGCAGAAGTGAGCTGACTTGACTCTGAAGTAGAACTTATATCTAAAATTTCGCAGTATAAATTTTCTAATTTTTGTTTCAAGTTTTGTAGGTCTTTAAAACGCGCATTAAACTCCGTTTTGTTAGATTTTGAGTCACCTTTTTGTAATGCCAATGCGATCTCTCTGAACCGACTAATAAATCTATTAGTCGGCTCAGAGAGATCACATTTTTTTTGTGTTATGATTATAGTTTACCTAAATATGGCCGCTTGCGATTTTGTAGGCATGTTTAAAAATATATGCGTGTAACTAAGTTAAATGTTTAGAACTAATGAGCGGAAAATACGCGCGAAATTAATAAAAGCGAAAAAATAAACGCAGAAAATAAATGTTAATAATGTGCCGACAATGTATACAATTTAATCATAAAATGTGTACAAGTTAATGAACAAATGAGCTGAACGATCGCCTGATGCTAATAAAGAATTAGTGTATGTTTGATGAGCGGAGATTAACGTGTTAGAAGCCGTCTGTAGTATTATTTTAATGCGCTGAAGTTTGAATATAAACAAATCTTAGCTCACGCGTTAGAAACCAAATAACGTAATGATAACAATGTAAGTAGGTATTAACAGGTTTAGTCTCAATAGTGTGCCGACTTATTTAAAACAGCTGTAACGTAATACCTATAATATATGTGTATAAACACAGAACGTAGATAAGAATTCAATGTGAAGGTCACTATTTATTCTATGAAGAATACCTAATTGAGAATGAATGTAACAGCTGTTGATTACGCGCGGGCGTCGCGTAGCTATTACCTACAAAATGCACAAATACACTACACAGCTGTTGAGCGGATTATCGATAGATTTATCGCGGTTCGCCGGCGAATTTGGTATTATATTAACGAGCACAAATAAATATGCGCACACGCGTTCGCGTTCACTAAGAATTCTGGATGGAGCTGAAAAAGCATCCGGCACGGAAGGGTTCCAATTGCAAGTCCTTACGTCACTCTCTCCCAGCGACTTCTAGCCTTCGGCCATACTCGGGTCGTTTCGTAAACCGCTCGTGACCGGCCGATCTGAATGTACTATATGACCATTCTGTACGTCGCGTTTTGGCGCGAACAATACATAATATAATATGATCATAGTAGACTATACTTAAATATACAACTCCCTTACAAACTATACAATAGATAAAAGACCTCACAAACTGCTAGGAAATGTTACAACATCACAGCCCATCAAGACACTACTGAGTAACAATGGTAAATTTCAAATTAAACTAATAGATGAGTATGATAAATTAATACAATTGTATGTATAATATTCATATGAACGACAGGTTACTAATAATCACACCATGTTTACGCTGCAAAGCGAAAGCTGCCACGAAGTGCTTTGGTTCGATGTTGCTGTGTTGACAGTCCCTGTGAGCACTGTCTGCGCGAATTTAGCCAACTCAACCTCTCGTATAGATAAGACGGTTCTTTATATTTAATGACACCGAACATAAGACATGCCAGATGATATTTACGCCTGGACTTCATTTTAAGCAAAAAATAATCATTTAAAAAAGGTGTTACATGTCCTCTACTTGGAACTTACTCTTGATTAATTTATTATTTTCTTGAAATATTTCACCCGCAGGACAGCCGTATACCTCCACTGTCAGTTAAATTAAGACGAATGTCTTCCGCGGATACATTGCCATGAAAATTAAAAATGGCAAACATAATTATGATAAAGTGCATTGTAGGTACGTTTACTTATGTGTTTGCTCGACCTGACCACGTTTAATTTCAGCTTAATAATATACCTACCCGTAACTTTTATATATCCTACTTTTATTTTAAATGTGAAAGTTTGTGAGGATGTATGGATGCATGGATGTATGGATGGATACATCCCTGCGTCCATCATGTTTGTTACTCTTTCTCGCAAAAACTACAGAACTGACTTTGATTAAATTTGGCATGGTAGTACTGAGTTTAATCTCTGGATTAACACATAGGTAGTCTACTTTTTAACCCGAAAAAGTACAATGTTCACATGGGATGCTGTATTTACGCGGGCGGAGTCACTTGCAAAAGCTAGTACTCTAATATTATAAAGTGGTAAAGTTTATGAATTGAATATGAATTTGTGAGGTTGTACGGGGGTAATCTCTGGATCTACTGAACCGATTTTGAAAATTATTTCACCAATAGTGTTGGCAACCATTCAAGTTTACAACTCTCGCACGAAGGACGAACTGTCATCAGCAAGGATGACACTTATCAACCACTGATGATATAAAACGGCTGTCCACGACGGGAGGGGTTTCTTTGGCCTTTTGGGCACTGAATAGGGAACTTGATATTCTTGTTAACTTGTTGATTTTAATAAACAGATAACTGTTTATTAAAATCACAAAAGTTTGAGAGCTTATTGAACAAACAAAACTATAATTATAAAATTATAGTTTTGTTTGTTCATTTTAAGCTTTCAAACTTTTATTAGAAGTTCTTTAGTATAATTTGTATTTGAAAAGTTATTTTCAAATAAACATGCAAAAATAAAACATGCTACTTTTTACAAAAATATAAACGACCAATCAAACGAATTCTTTGTGTGAGTGCGATGTATGATTATTATCGGTGTATTTGTGTGAGTTTGGCGACAACGACTTCCATACATGAGCTCATTTCAGACTACGCTATACTATTTTGCTATACAATATAGCAAAGAAAGACCTAATGCTATACTATAATATAGCATGGCGCTCACATTACGCGATATTATCGCAAGCATTTATAGTATATAGCAAACTCAGTATGGTTGTGTCGCTCGTTTCGCCCGGGACGGCCCGGGGTGAGGGAGGAGGAAGAGGACGGCGCGCGATATAGCACAGCAGGAACTCGGCGCATCGCATCATTTTATAACGTATAGTAAGCCAATAAGATATAGTACAGTACAATGTGAACGTGTCCATAACAACGTATGGTGCGCGATATTGTTGTGCTATGAGCTATACACTTTATGCTTTACTGTGTCATTTAACACTTCCACTTGTTTTCGGCTCCGTCATGGAACAATTATCCACGGCGTCCAATGATAAAATAAGGTTAGATGTAAGCGTGATTGCATCTGGATTACAACGGCATAGCATAGATCGCATATATGCACGAGGTGGGGTAAATACTAAACCCATCTAATCGAATATTCAAGTATTAGTAATACAACTAGTACAATATAAATAACAATCTATACACCCGCGTAAATACAGTATCCCACGGGAACACTGTATTTTTCGGGATAAAAAGTAGAGTATGTTTTAATCCAGAGCCTTAACTACTACAGTACCAAATTTCATCTAAATCCGTTCAGTAGTTATTGCGTAAAAGAGTAACAAACATCCATCGTCACTAACATTCACCTTTATAATATTAGTAGGATATCCAATTCATAATGTGTCTGAATTTAAATAATTACAGAAAATGTAACTTTAATGTGAATGAAAATTGTGCTAATAGTATTTTGATTTGTGGTCGCGACTTTTTTTAGAAGCGGGTAAAAAAACCCCAATGTCTTTTAACTTACAAAATGTATCTAAGTTTACCAAATTATGAATCTCAAAAGGCGAACGACGTAGCACACAAAGAATATTATAAAATATATTTAAAAAGTTTACATCGTACTAAGAAAATACTTTACTTTGCCACAGAGTCAAGACCTTCCGCGCCACAGGACAAAGAAACGACACGGGACAGATTGAAAACCGGCCAAGTGTGAGTTGGGATCGCGCGCATAGGGTTCCGTACCATAGTCTATACAACTATTAGTACTAATATGGAGCACTAATATTAGTATTATACTAGAGTATTAATAAAGGAACAGCGAAAAAATCAAATTTTTTGTAAATATTTATTTTAATTTACTGTTCTAATTATTCGTTTCAAAATACACAACTGAATATTCAGTGAATATTTGGAGCGACTACCTTTTGCCGTTATTAATATCGCGTAAAACACGGCAAAACATCTCGTTTGAATATTTAATTTATTCTGTTTTTACTATATTTTGTTATTATTGCGGCAACTCATCTGGGAAAATTTCAACAATCTATCTAGCACGATTCACAGCCTGGTCAGACAGACAGACGGACAGGCGGACGGACAGCGAAGTGTCATTAATAGTGTCCCATTTTTACCATTTGGATACGGAACCCTGAAAATGTTGAGATCTTGAATAGTTTTACACATTTTCAAACAGTAAAATAAGTTTTTACATCCCCTGGTCAAAGTGCAAGACAATCCTTGAAGTTTGTCACTTTTTGACACCTTCTCGCTTCCCGCTTAGTGTCAGTTCACACCGAGACGCGACGCAGCGCTGCATTTTTAAGATAGCAATACAAAATTGAACTTGATTCACTACACAACAAAATACACTTTAAATTGTAAGAGTTCGAATTTCGGCGCCGCGCCGCTCTTGCTGTTAAACGTGTATCTTCTTGTGTGGCGAATATAGTTCTGTTAAGAATCGCTATCTTAAAAATGCAACGCCGCGTCCCGTCTCGGAGTGAACTGACTGGTAGAGAATTGTGTGAGAAAGAATACTAACATACAATATGATATAGCAATATATGTTATGGCTAAAATTATAAATACTCGCTTATCGTTTTCACTTAAAATGGGTAGGTAAGAAATATTTTTCCAGCTGTATTATAGCCAAAAATTATATATGAAAATATGATACTTGAAAAGTTTATTTGAAATTCCCTAACAAAAACGTATCACATATCCCGAAAGATATACAATTAGATACTACAAAGCAGCTTGGAACTGGGCCACTTCTAAAACCTCACATTTATTTCCCTGCCTTATATCGAATGAAATAGGCATTTTATTACGTGAAATAGTACTATCGCTTTCGAGTCTACAAAATATATTCATTGTTACAACCGCCACAGAGATTCAAATTATATATTATCAAGTTCAAAGTATCAAACGAAGAATTGGGTATTTTCCTACACGTAGAAGTTTAGTTTTTTTTAAAGAAATTAAGAAATATCTAGGTATAACTACTTGATAAAAGTAAAGAGAATTAAGATTTTATGTGTAGTTTTGTAATTATGCATTTCGAAGTCACAAAAAAGTTGAAACATTTTTTAAAACATTAATGTAAAAAACCTATATAATTAGTTTACTTACATCAAATACAAAAAGATTTACTATGGTATGTATCAACAAACAACAAACGTGCAAACCTCGGAGATTCAGAAATTTTGTGCATATGGCCATACATTTCGTAGCCACAGTAGTAGCGTGTGACGTCACCTACTTGTACGACTTTTATATCGGACATTTTCACGAGACTCACGAAAGTGCTTCAAACAATCCGCAGTATCTTTAAAAAAATATAATTTTTAGTTTACTATTCCTATTAACTTTTGTAAACTGTCTAATTTTCAGAGCACTAATCAGTCTGCACTGCACTGAGTAATAATCATTTATGCCATAAAATAAAACAAAGAAAATACCGTATTGTGCCGAATATATGTGTCGAAAATAAACGGATACAATTGGTACAACATTTTTAAGTAAATAACTCTGCTTACAACTATATATAACCAACGTATAAACAAACATGATGAAAAAATTTAAGTAACCCCCGAATTGTCAAGCAGTGAGCAGGCTGATGATGATATAAATTATATCAATATACATAAGAACACTCTCGATCATGTCATATTTCAAACAAAAAAAACTAGATCTAAATCGATTCATACGTTTGAGAGCTCCGAAGCCACGGACATACACACAGACTCGTCAAACTTATAACACCGCTCTGGGCCTTTAGTCAAGATGCATTCGACAATTTCGACGGCGAACTTCGAAATCAAAAAGGTACGGGATTTGACATAAGTCATCGTTAAGTGACATGTCGCTAAAGGCCCCGTTTCGTCAGGGGTTTAAAAAGAAGGATATTATTTTATGTTAGATCTTGTATGAAACTCTATAAAGCATACCACCTACTTAGATGCTAATATTTTACATCTGTTTCGGTTAAAATACAGTCTGACAGAAACAAGTCCTACATAATTAAATCTCATACCACAAGAGAAACGCAGTTTAAATTGTTAAAGTAAAAGGGAGAGAAACGAGAAATCAAACAATCCAACTTTTATATGAACCCTTACCGGAACGGGACATTTATTATTAGTCCGGAATTCCCGGGTATATTTCACATACAACTACGGAATATAATACCGAAAAATTTGGTTTTAAAACAAGTACAGAGTACGAGAAAAATATCTGACCGAAATTAAATTATAATAATAAAACACTTTATTGCTCACAAATTACAAAATAATAGACTTAGCCATAAAAACCGTTAGACAGAGCGTGGGCAAAGGCGGTCTTATCGCTTAGAGCGATCTCTTCCAGACAACCTTAGTGTCAACGGAAAACTTAAATGTAAGTGGTATAATTAAGATAACTAAACATAAAATATAAGAAATTAATTACAAATACATACTCTAATCTACATACTGTACATAAACATAATAGATACTAAACCATGATACTATAATATACATAGATACATACATAGTATTTATGTGTATAATAAATTAATAAATATTAATATACAGAATACATAAATATAGTTACAAACTAGTCGTTTTGTAGAAGATGTTTGTGCAATTTAGATTTAAAAATTGCAATTGAATTGGAGTGTCGTATGTCAGGTGGCAGTGAGTTCCAAAGGATTGAGGCCTTTACGGTAAAGGAGTTATAGTAGTAGCCGGATCGAGCAAGAGGTATCTCCAAAGTATTGTCCATATCAGAGTGAAGAGAAAGGCTGTGACTAGCACCAAGGAATTAGAAGCGTTCCTTGAGATATACCGGTGCCCGAGGATCATACAGAGTTTTGTATAAGAAAGTCAAAACGTGCTCCTCGCGACGCAGTCTGATAAAATTTCAGAGCTGTATTCAAAAATTTTTATATCGAACTAGTAGCCGGGGGATTTGTACATTGCATCACGTTTTTCGCAGCGACAGAATTGTTAAAAATAAATTCCAACATTCAGTCCGATAGTTAATTCCCAGGTTAAAAATATTTTTTTGGGTCGAAAATAATAATAGTTTTACATGATAAGGTTTATAATTATTCAGGTTTATGTACAATACAAGAAAATCTTAAAATATGTTCGATAAATTAAGAGTTAAAAATTTTGACATTATCGTTAAAATCATTTAAAAAGTATATAGCTATGTACCAGTGCTTACTTAATAAGTTTATGTAGTATATGTTATAAATCTTAATGTAAATAATAATAGAATATAAATAAAGCGTTACTCAAGACGTGTTCCTCGCGCTGAGTAAGTAAATGTTTGTGTAGATGGATGGATGGATGGACTCTTTCACGCAAAATCTACTACACGGATTTTGATGAAATTTGGTATGGTAGTAGGTTAAGCTCTGGATTAACAAATATACTACATTTTTATTCCGAAAAAGTACAGTGTTGCCGTGGGATACGGTATTTAAGCGGGTGGAGCCGCGGGCAAAAGCTAGTCTAATATATATTAATTGCAGATATTTGCCAATGCCTAATACCGTCCATGGGCGGTATTAAAATCCCTTTCATTATTTAGACCCTTCTATTGTGCTCGGAGTATATTGAAAATGTATAGATTAAAATCAATGTAAGCGATGTACGTAAATGTTCATCTGGTTGTATTAATATTGATTGACTAGGTTTGTTATATTACCTGAAACAAATAAAAAAGCTATCAACAAAAGTATTTATTTTATTTCATCTTTTAAAAAGTAGTTGTATCTTTAATACATCAACATGGCAACTTTAATAAGCCTTTCAAATATGATTTACTGCAAGGATGTGGTATACATATGTTCTTACAAAATATTATAATATCTAGGATCCAACATTCTGCCATCACCATGGCGAGCAAAATATCCATTACATGCATGGTGTTAGGTAGGTTAGTACATAAGTATCGCTAAAAATCTTTACATTTATCATAATGGAGAGTGTATACTTATTTGTAAATGTAAACGTGGAAAAAACAAATAACCGCAGATAAGATATGTAATATAGATATTTGACTTTAAAGGGGCCTCTGTGGCTCAGCGGTTGAGCGTGTCGGTGCTCAAGCCGGTGGTCGTGGGTTCGAATCCCGCCGAAGAAACAAAAAGTTTTTCTGTGTTCCAGTTGCGTAAGCTGGTTTTCCTGGATAGCAGGAACAATTGCAACGCATACGTGACGTTATCGAATACAATTTGTATATGCGCTGTCGTGATTTTCATACAATTCTCGTTCGAAAACGACACTAACCCCCAGAGACAATCCATAGACTGTAGACTAGAGATCCGAGGTTCAATTCTGCCAAATAAAACCTGCAATAAAACAATGAGGGTTTTTGATATTTTTTCTGCCGTTAGGGGCACGACCCATCTCGCACAAGGGGTCATCTGGTGGCGTAAGTGGTATAAAAAACGGTCAATAAGAATTTGCGATTATTTTTGTGTCACCAGGCGGCGCTCGGTAGCCCGACGGTCCTTGTCGTGTCAAAAGGCTGTCGGATGTCACGAATTTAAAAACCCTCATTACAATCAAGTCCCGCACACGCTGAAACTGTCAAACCGGTATTCTCGTAAACGTGAAACCAGCGTCTAACGCGTTCTGATCGGTCCAAACGTCACAAAATCAGTTTACGATAACAAGTCGCTGCACTTGTAATGCAATCAAAGTAAAATGAAAGTCTGCTTTGAATACGAGATTTGAGGTTCTGGTGCAACTCATTTTAAGCACCACATAACATATATATCGAGAAATTTCAATTTTAGCAGCATATTAGGAATGTTGGTCAAGGTCGTTACTAGTCTAGCATTTGTCGTTTCCAACTTCCGAGAGTCTACAACTAGAACTAACATACTGTCAACTATTAGCTACTAGATATCCCGCAGGAACCATACATTTTGTCGCTATGAAAAGTGCACTATGTCTTTACCCGCGGTCTAATGTATGTCTGTGCCAAATTTCATCAAAATCATTGGATCTGCACTGTGTATATCGAAATCTTATGTTCTTTCAATTGGAAATTAAACAATATTTAATTATAAGTAGTATGGGACTAGCATCGACCAAAGAGCATAGGGGTAGTGGTTTTAATCACTGGGAATTCACATGTGATTCCACCGTAAAAATGTAATTTTGGCGGTTAATAAGTTATAAATTATAGTTTGCCTCGCTGCCTGCTAATTACTACCGACGTACATTGTAACAGTTTTCAAAATGCATCAAAAGCAGTCTACTAAAATTATTACTTAAATTATAATTATAAAAAAGCTAATTTCAATTTCATCACTCATATGAAAGGAGGTCAAACAGTTTTGACGCAATTCTCTTTGCAAAAAATATCTCCGTAGCGTTCGTAGCGGCGTAGAGCGGTAGCGGCGTAGGCGTCTACGGCGTAGCGTGCAATTTCAAGATTTTGTTGACAAGCTTTTTTACTTAATATTACTATTGTCATTGAGTATTTTGACATCGTTATTATAAATTAATCGATGAAGATGTAAAAATTTAGAGTTTAGAGCATGACGCATAAATCATTAAAATCATTAAGAAAAATCAATCAATCAATCAATATCTTTATTCGCATAAGACATGTTATTAAAGATGTTACAATTTAAAATTTATAATAAAGTGCATGTTTTGCCGTTTTATTGGCATGCAAATGTTACAAGCTACCATTATAGGTACATTACATTTTCAAATTTTATATTCATTTAATATCTTATTTTACATTTAATTGTTTTTATTACATAACACATAACATTTATTATTTTAGACACTATATGAAAATTCAAAGGAACACTAAAGGACAATACTTTTTATTAAGCTTTTTATACTATGTCATTTAAATATTCATAAAAATATCCATTAGGAATTCTTTTAATTTTATTCAAATCGTCAATTTCCATAATGTCATTCGGTAATCTATTGTAAAGTTTTGGCATCAATATATATGCACTTTTGCTAAATTTCGTAGTTTTTGATAACGGTATTTTCAGTTTTCGCGTGTGTCGCATACTACTGAAATTTTCATATAATTGCATATTATTCTTCTTTAAAAATACTAAGGATTCATAAATAAAAATGCACGGGAACGTTAATATCTTTAGTTTTTTGAAATAAGGCTGACAACTGTCCGAATGTTTTAGGTTACAAATGGATCGTGCGCATCTTTTTTGTGCCCTAAATACACGTTCATTGTTTGTGGAATTCCCCCAAAAGACAATTCCATACATCAATATTGAGTCTACATATTATGCTTTGTATGTAACAAATAGAGTATCAAGATTCACGACTTTTGACAACATGTGCAATGCATAAGAAAATGTTTGTAGTTTAGTGCACACTGCTTCGATATGTGCATTCCAGTTCAATTCGTTGTCAACATGAAGCCCTAGAAATTTGGTTTCTGAACTTTCTGTTATCTTATGCTCGTCATAATTAACTTTTAATATTGGCCGATTTTTATTTACATATGTCATAATATTATTCTTGTCAAAATTTTAAATAAATTTATTATCTTTTACCCATTTTATAATTTTATTTAGTTATTTATATTTTGTTCAAAATCAGTTTTACCATCGTCAAAAAATAATAAATTACAATCGTCAACAAATATCGTCATTAGTACATTAATGTATTTTAGAAAGTCGTTGATAAAAATTATAAATAATAAAGGGCCGAGCACACTTCCTTGGGGAACACCACGTACAATTGTTTTTTGCTTTAGAATAGTGTATTTCTTAGAATTTCGTTTTTAAATTAACTCGCTGTATATTGGTACATTTTATTAAGCAGGATATCGTGGTCTACAAAGTCAAAAGCCTTTTTTAGATCCATATATACAGCACAAGATACAAAACCTCTGTCAATATTATGCATCAATTCATTTAGAAATTTAAAAAAATTAAAAAAAAGAATTTTTTCCTGAAACCCATTTGTTGAGGAACAAATAGATTAAATTTATTAAAGTAATTGTAGAAACGTTCATATATAACTTTTTCAATTGTTTTGGAGAAAACTGATATAAGAGTAATAGGCCTATAGTCTTCTATTTTTAAGTTGTCCCTTTTTTTATAAAGCGGTTTAATAATAGTCCTTTTTAGGTTATTAGGAAACTGTCTTTGAGACATGGAGAGATTTATTATGTGACTAAGCATTAGTCCGTCAAATTTTATACATATTCTGAAAGATGTATCCTTTTTTTGTCGAGACTTAAATAGATTTGTCAACCCTATTTTCTAATATAGTATCTATAATAATATCTATGGACGGTTTACACCTGGCTGGTTTCAATCTGGCCCCGTGCTAAGTACTCGAAGAACATGTGTTACGGGGACCAGACAACGGAAAGTATTTTTAATTTCAAACAGAGATTAAAACCTGCGACCTCCGGCTTGAGCGCCGAAGCGCTAACCACCGAGCCACGGCGGCCGTCAAAACAACTAAAACTTAATGAACAGTAAAGACAACTTAAGTCGCTAAGTGGACGAATAAATACTCGGATTTACGAGCTGGTACTTGCGATAGTGCAATTAAAATAGCTCGCCATCTTGTACCGTCGACAACAAAAGTAATTTAAATGGACAACTTAAATACAAAGTTTTTTACAAAATGTTTCTTGCGACTGTACTTGAATACTAATTAAGCCCGCTACACACCTAGGTATTAAAGGAGGTCCTTATTAATTAAAATATTTACGCAACGGATACGCTAATCAATGTTCCTGTCTTTGTGCTGATACGTTGGAAAAGTCACTTGACAAACAAACACAGCGACATGGATTAGCGTATCTGTGGCGTAAATATTTTTATTAAAAAGGGAGCTGACGTCTTATCTCAACGATTTAACGGTGTAAGCCGAAGTGTGCATTTTTATCGAGCGTATTCAACACCGTTTTTCTAAATCGTCAAGTCCAAAGTCTAGTCAAATTCCAAATAAATCGCCAATGCAGGCGAATCAAGTCAGTCGATTCAGTAAAGTGGTAGACGCTTTGCTGAAACTTCCTAGGGAGTTTTGGAGGGAACACAAAATAGCACGATTTTTGATTCACGTTAACGAATAATCAATAGGATAATGTTGCCTAGTGTGGGATTTTTATAAATTAAAATTGTTGATTAAAGATAAATAAATCCAAAATAAATTGGTATTTAGATTGACGCTATTAAAAATTATAAGTAAATAAAAATATTGCCCATCTCTTCCTCGCAAAACGATTTGTTACGTTACAAGTTGCTACCGCCATACATATTGTAATGACGAATGTATGGCGGGTGCAACTCGTGACGTCACAGGCCGATATATCGCACTCATATTGTAAATTGAAATTGTTTGTATCGTCGTTATATTTTAAGATATACGACAATGTTGTTCTAGATCGTTTATGAACATGTTGTCTAACATCGAATAGACGAAAACAAGATGTTTAGGCAACATGCCTATTGCTAATATTCTATAAATATTGCACATTAAGAACCGAAACAACATCAATTTATGGAAGATATCAAAAACAACAACGTCACACATTCACGTTCTCGCCAAAACCTGAGAGCCTAGTGAGAAAGAGAGATAGTACAGTTTGAGTATTTGGTCGTCAGAGCTGGTACAGACTATCAGCTTGAACGAGTCTTTGTTCTTAGAACGCCAAACTCGCGTTGAATGCGCTCCATGTGGACCAGCTCTTAGCATTTCAACGGGCATCTACATCGTCGCTAGAGAAAGCTCTTACATAGCCTTTTATTTATCTGTTACAAAGTGGCTTTATACCAAAGGCGGATCTTTCTTAAGCTCTCTCCCGCCTTGTATAGTAATGCCACAGACAAACCAGCATAAATCTAACCAACATATTTCTCTTTGTGCTCAAACACACGGCGAAATAGCAAATCGAGCGGAATAAATATGATTCATATTTCGTACTAGCTGGTGCCCGCGGCTTCGGCTGCGTAGAACTAACGGAAACGGAGCCTTTTTTTTCAAACGGAACCCTAAGATAGAATTAGTACAAGTTATCTCATTATAACATCAGCTACATCTGCCAGTGAGAGTCCTGTGAGAATCGGTCCCGCCGTTTCTGAAATTAGCCGGAACAAACAGACAGACGTACGGACGAAAATTTTAAAAACAAGATATTTTATTTGTAAGTACTGTACCTACTAACAATTAATAAGGATTTGTGAATACCCAGCCAAAAGTAGTGACAGTCACCTATGAATTGAGATACTAATTATTTTTTTTGATCGGATACTGTACCTACTTCTTATATGCAAAAGCCTAGCGAGAGCACGACCAACTATCCCAACAGAATAACTCGGCCAACAATAACAAACGTCAGCTCACACCAAGACGCGACGCGGCGCGAACTTTTTAAGATAGCGATTCAAATTTGAACTTTGATTTTTAATTTATTTGCTAAGTACACAAAGATACACGTTACGTCGATCCACGCTGCATATATCTAACGCGAAACGAATATCTTTCATGTATCAATTTTGAATCGCTATCTTAAAAAGTGCGCGCTGCTTCGCGTCTCGGACTCTCGGTGTGAACTGACCCTAATGCCCAGAAATTAATACTGTAACAGTGAAATGGCATTTGGCATCAAAAGTGATACAGTCGAGCGGTAAAGTAGGAATGAATTACATTTGACATCAACAGCACCGGGTACAGTCGGGCGGTAAAGTTGGAATAAACTAGATTGCAAATGAAATTACCGCCCTCACAGATCCGGCACCGGCTGAGAACTGTACAAATAAGATTTATTACTTATTTAGTTTGCCGTGCTGCAGCGCGCATCGATAGGGATATAATACCGGAAAGTCAACAATACAAGCATTCTACAATTTTTTTTAAAATATATTTTAAAATGTTCGTATCGATTTGATAGTCAACTAGTATTTTTATTTCCTGGAAATAATATCTCTTTATGCAAAGGAAAAATGATTAAAATTTAAGCGATAAAAGTTTGCGTCAAAACGACATCCACCATGTCGTGACGTCATAAGAACAGAAACAAACAAATGTCACATGTGCGTGTGTAGTGCATCAACTTTAGATTTAACTTTCGCTGTTGGTTATTCGGTTTGATTATGTTCTTATGACGTCACTTACAAGAAAAACATGGCGGCTGGCGTTTTAGACCACGTGACATACAGATAGTAAAACTACAGTTTTATTTTCGAAATTATAAATAAATCGCATATTTATATAACAAAATAGTATTGTATTCTTATTTCTTATGATAGAAACTATATAAATAACAAATTTATATCATTTGATTTTGATATATAAAACTAGCCTATTCTCGGCATTATTTTCGACATAATCTCGTTTCGTCTGGCACGCTGACGAATTCGCATACGCGTCAAATCGTATGTAAACGGGACCGCGGGTCGACTCTAGCGAGATTTTACCGACAATAATCACGTGAATTGCAAACATAACCAATTTTCGTACATAAACGTCAAACGTCAAACGCATCAATTCGTGTTCGTTTCACGTTTACGAGAATACCATTTTAGAGTAGTATGATACACTGAGACTAGATCGATACTGTATTTTGAAGATATTATTATTTTTTATAATATTGGATAACAAGAGATATACATGCTTATAACATACTAGATGTTGCCCGCGACTTTGTGCGCACAAAAATTCCGCGGGAACCGTATGATCGCGATAAACAGCCGCCTATTGCCTTCCCCGTTGCCTACTCTATGTCTGTGCTAAATTTCATAAAAATCGGCCCAGTAGTCTTGGAGTCTATTCAATGCAAACAATATACAAACAAACATAAGTATCTTTTGTCTTTATTATACGAGTGTAGATTAAGGGCCAGCTCACACCGAGACGCGACGCAACGACTAGTAGTGAATACTCAAGAATATACACAATTCATTGCAAGAGCTGAGCGGCGCCGCGTTACGCAGCTCGGTGCATCTCTTGCATCATGTATGTTCTTGTGTACTGTGAATAAATTTAAATTTGAATCGCTATCTTAAAAATTCAGTGCCGGGTCGTGACTCGTGTCGTGTTTTGGTGTGAACTAATATTAACTTATTTTTAGGGTTCCGTAATACTCAAGGAACCCTTATAGTTTCGCCCTGTCCGTCCGTCTGTCTGTCCGCCCTTCTAGCTCCTGTAATTATGAACATAAATTTATGAAATTTAATAAAGTCATACATTGTGTATAGATCTCGGTTTTGGCATCATTTTTTTATTGTTTTCATTCTGCCCCAAGGTGTGGGGTATCGTTGAATAGATCTTTTAAAATAAAGGCAAGGTTTTATACGTGACTTTTTAGAAGAAAGACAACCATTTTCGAGTAATCGGCTTCCAAAGTGGCTTATAAGTTGCCCCCCCCTCCTCCTGGCATTTCTAAAGTATAGGATAGAAACTTAAAAGTTTCCATGCTGATAGATCATGCTAGAAACTTATTAGGAAAATTATTTTGAGCGAAATTGGACAATAACTTTTGAACTAATTCATAGAAAACCTATTGCGCGTTGATAGTTACGGAACCCTCCTTAGACCATGTCCTGACATGCTCTTGGTTAGGGTTTAATTCATATTTCATAAATAATAACGTAAGCAACACACAACACACACGGCGCACGCTAGTGCATACATAAAATCGAGTTATAAAGACATAAATGTCATTAACTAATGCACCCACCGCAGATGGCAGAAAAACAATAAAATAATAGCAGTTAGCACATGCGTCACAGACTGTACATACTTTATTGTCTATGGCGCATGGAACACGGGCATATGAACTTTATGAGAATAGGTTTAAGGTACATTAGTGATTGTTTCATTTTAAAATAATTTATTAAACCACGTGGCGGTAATCATTGTTGAGTACACTTAGACAAAAAGGAGTCTAATTGCAATATGCACAAGGGTTATAATTCTGAAATTGTTCCACTTTTATTTGAGTACGTTATTTCGGAAACATATCAAAATAATGTTTATTTATTTTGTAGCGGTCTCGTTGAAAGAGAAAAGCGATATGTCGCCTTCTTGCTCACTAATGAAGACGAGTAAGGTGACACTATCTATTCCGGAGGAAAATATTAATGGAATACAATTGGAAGCGAACCATCGCAGATGCGTGAGGAAAAATGCGCCTTATATTTGACACAGATGATTCAAAATTGTATGACAAATAATACATAATACAATATTTAACATGTTTTAAACAGATACCGTAACAGATATCGCCAAACTTATTTGTAATTAAATATCCCAACGCCCAGGTGTCCAAAACGGTAAGGAATTACAATTTGTATAATTATGTACCGAAATCCCTTGTATGTATATATTATGTATATTGTATATTGTATGTACGAAATGTACTTGTATGAATGTAGGCGCTGGCTAAGAATATCGCAAATAATATAGATTCTAGGTTATTGCTGGCATGACAACATTCTTCACGCATTTATTACCTATTACACATTAGTAGACAAGAGCATATTGTACTCAATGATTCATATTTATATAGATATTCAATTTCATGGAAATCGGGGCAGACTTTAAATATTTTTCAAACAAACTTTCGACCCTTATTTTACACCCTCAGAGGGTGATTTCTAAATAAAAAAAAAGCACGAGACACGTATTTAATTGAATGTATTCAAGAGCATGAATCTCAATTTGCAACAAAATCGGTGCAAATTTAAAAAAATCCATACAAACTTTCAACCCATAATTTCATAATCGTCACGTCAAGTTAATTTTAACTTACGAATTACGAAAACAACTGTCCAAATTCCACGTTTCTACCGTAAGCGGTTACGGTTAAGCTTTACGGTGCCATTTCACTTTAGGAACGTTATTTTCTTCAACATTACTTTAAAGCCCGTGAAAACATGAAAGTCGCACGTTTCTAACGTCACACTCGATTGTTCGTCAACGTCAGCCGCAGCTGTTTTTGTGGCGTCATCGTCAACGTCACATTTGTTTTCAACGTCACTCGGTAACGTCACAAACAATTACAATACAGATCTGTATATCTAATAGACTGAGACCGGGGGGCCGCCTGACTTTACTTACATTCTTACAGATAAAATATATTACTTAATACTGTAGTGTAAGGGTCAGTTCACAGCGTGACGATACGCGACGCTGCATTTTTAAAATAGCTTTTCAAAATTGCACTTAGTCACAACACAAAAAAATACACGTTTCATATGACATCAGTCATATATGCACATGCGCTGGGCAGCGTGGTGCTACTTGACATTCGAACACTTACATGAAACGTGCATTTTCTTGTGTAATCAATAAAGCTTAATTTTGAATAGCTATCTTAATAGTGCAGCGCCGCGACGCGTATTGCTTTGTTTCGATGTGAATTGACCCTAATAGTGTGTAACTACAGTGAACGTATGCATACCCTTCAGGGCCTAGGGCCTAGATTTTAGGTTCTGAAAACTCTACTCTTACTTATTTCGAAAAATCCGTTTTTTTTTAATTGACCAGGAAACGAGCAGAAGGATCGACTGGTGTAAGCAATTACCGCCGCCCTTGGACATTATAACATTTGTAACTCCTCTGGTGCTGCGTACTTGCGTTCCTGGTCCTTAAAATCCCCAACCCCCTGAGGCCTCTGGTAATCTCATTCGCTCAGCGAAACACAGGCGCAATTGTTATTTCACGCCGGTTTTCAAGTATATTTTAAGACATTTAGTTTATAGACATTTTAACTCGTCAGTATGTCCTTACGACAATAACAGACAAGGCAATGGTCCCGTTTGTTTGAAATGTCATTCGTGAACGTCACATATAATTGCAAACAGATTTTTGTCTCACCTTGCTCAATGTGGCGAAAAATTGTAAATCCCGTAATAGCTCCTCCGTAAAGAACGAGGATTCCACTTACCTGCAACAAAAAGGACCAAGGTTATATTTTGATCGTATCCATGTATAATATATATGAGTACCTACCTGGGTAATTGAGCTTTGCTCGGAGCTCTGATAAATAAAAAAAAAGAATCATAAAAATATTTATTTGATCCGTATTCGAACCTAACCACATTCCGAGTTTTCAAACAAAGCATAATATACACGCACACCATATACGCATATATACCATACCATACCATACCCATATACGCATACACGCATACCGAATCGCATCGGACTGACTTATTTGAGTCGAAATTATTGATATATTGTTGCACGACAAAATAAAAACATATATAGCTTAAAAATGCGCAGTTTCGCATGGATAAGACCTAGCTACTTAGCTAGATCGATTTTTCTCCCCCAAAACTCCCTGCATACTAAATTTTATGGTAATACTTGCAGCCGTTTTCGAGAAACCAATTAAATATAAACAAGATTGTCTCGTTTAAGGTATAGTATTATAAAAGAAATTGCAAACAAAAGAGCGGCTACACATTGAGATATTGTATCACGTAATGTAGAGACGCTCTATCGCGAATGAACCACAGTAGGTACCTACGGAGTATGGTAAAAGCAATTACCAAGTTCTCACATTCTTCGCTCTTTCAAGTATTGACAGCCCGTAAAGTATGCAAGCTCAAGTCTAAGGGTCAGTTCACACCGAGACGCCACGCGGCGCGCACTTTTTAAGATGGCGATTCAATATTGAACTTTACTTACTACACAAAAAATACCCGCGCAGCGCGGCGCCGCTCTTGCAATGAATTCGTGTTTCGTGTAGTGAACTAAGTTCA
This sequence comes from Phengaris arion, assembly GCA_963565745.1. Lineage (NCBI taxonomy): Eukaryota > Metazoa > Arthropoda > Insecta > Lepidoptera > Lycaenidae > Phengaris > Phengaris arion. The sequence continues at coordinate 3,303,130 of OY751446.1, read as the reverse complement.
ATTTTGAAACGCTATCTCAAAAAGTGCGCTCCGCGTCGCGTCTCGGTGTGAACTGACCCTTAGACTTGTGACACAAATGACCTTATTACGAACGAGAGAATGCTCTACTATGGCAATTATGATAGTTTCTCATTTTCTAATGTCTAAGTTATAATCGGTACCTACCAGTGGCGAAGCGTGAGATCTACGGAATGGTGAGCCGCGTAAGCTAATATCTTTTGTAATACAGAACAACGACGCTTTAATTTACTGTAGTTAGCGCCATCAAAACAAAAAATTACTAAAAAATACAGAAATCTACATAAAAGTCGATTATCCCCCTGATGAGTGATGTTTTAGAAAAACGTAAGGAGCTGCAAGAGGAATTTAAAAAGAGGTGTTTGTCCGGTGAGAATGTGATGCTCCGGTATGACAAAATTAATGACAATAACGACGCAAAACAAACTTTTATCCAAAGAGACAAGCCCAAATAAAAGATTATTGTCGGAGTCCCCAGAGGCGAAAGAAGATAAAACTATGTCGAATAGCAAAAAATAGGAGAAACAACCCAAGAAAAACAAACCACAAAATCAAAACATAACAAGTTTTCTGCGACCTTCTCTGCTGATTCCAAACAGTGTTGCCTCCACCGGCCGGTGCTAAGAAGAACTAAGAAGATCAGAAGGGCAAAAGCTCTCCCAATACGGACGGTCACCGTGGGAGCATTAGACCACAACCCTCCAGTGAAGAAGTAACGAACACAAGCATAATATAAATGAATAATATAATATAAGTAATAATAAATTAATACATTTCCAAATTTAAAAGTCAAATTAAATTATCTGTGTAATAATATTGTATTTAAAACAAAATGAAAAAGCACTGGAGGAGGCATACACCTCAAGGAGGGTTAATGCATGTAAAAATCGAAGTAAATTGTGACAGCAGATTAAAAATAAAATATAAAAACCTTTTGTATGAAAAGAATGACGAAGTAAATTGTGATAACAGATTAAAAATAAAATTCTTCAAAATAGAAATTTAAGTCATTACATCAAAAATGTAAGCTATATGAAATGTAACTAGAATCAATAATAAAAGTGTAACTATGGTCTATGCCTGGTATTCATCATAAAGTATTGTTTAATGATTTACAACTATAACTTACCAATATACTAATGCTTTCTTTTTTCAAAAAAAGATAACACAATGAATAATGTTAGTACATAGTTTTTATTATAATATATTAAATTGTTTTTTTAATTGCTATACATAATAACATTGTAAAAATCAATATCTTTGTAAAATATGTTTCAAATGATGTCTGTATGTAATCTGAATGTATGAAATGAATAAACGGTTTTATTATTATTATAGCGCCATCTGTTAAGCAATACTAATAAGGGAAGCCGATATGATGTCGAGTTGTATACACGCCTCGCTACTGATACATACTATAATAATAATTACTGATTACTATATTAATGCGTGAAGAAAAACTTTCAGTACACTTTTACCAGAATTGTGCAAACGGAGGAGTAAGAAGTTTTGCCGATAAATCGAAGTTTATATGAATGAAATTGTGCAGAAAGCTTATATTTATTTATACTCGTAATGCTTACAAATACATACAATTAATAAAATTAACAACAACACACACTACCCCAGATTGTCAACACACACTACAGTGCGTTTGATAGATACAATTTTGTTACACGTTGACGTTTGTCAATTTGTCACAACATTTACATTTTTTTTTTGTTTTTTCTATCTAAGAGGCAAAAGAACGCTTATAAAGTTTACCTAAACTTAAAAATTCTATGAATTATATTATTGGCGAATTTCGACCACAGGGTTCCAACAATTATATAAATAGTTATTAAAAATCTGTTAACTCATTCTTCGGCGAATTTCTTCATATACCTTCATGAAGGTTTGTCTAATAATATGTTCATGAAGATTTGTCAAATAATATGTAGATTACCTACTATGTAGACTTAATTTGTCTTAGTCCCCTCCTTTACATAAATGCGTAATATACAATCGTAATAGATCGTAATAGACGTCCCAAAGCAATAGGTGGGGTACGTTGTTAATTCATCTGATTACAGATTTATAACACTTTCCATACCAATCGACGCAATCCAATAATTCCAGAAAATCACTTAGTACTAAGAACGTATTAACGTTTTCTATTTAATAATGTTTTTGCACGCAATATACAAATATACAATGTAACATAATCGTCACATTCACAATGCAATTTGTTCTGCTCGTCGTTCTGAAGGTAGCATTCCGATTCCAGCAAACTAGCAAATCAGGTCCTCTAGCCACGCCCGCTGGCCGCGCGACGCGGTCGCGGAATTTGTTTAACGCTTCATATAAAGTCATACAAAGCAGTAGGTCGCGCGACCCGGTCGCGGTCGCATATATCGGCTACTTTTATACGGTTTATTCTGCCCATGTACACGATAACGCTCTGTTGTAATTTCGTAGGAGTTATCTCACCTCATTTTTTTATATTACGTCATTACATATGAAATTGGCGTTTTGTGAAGAAGGAACATAAAGTCGTTTTTTTTTAAACATAACATATTTATTTAATCAAAGTATATACTATTGCTATCTATGCACTTTTGCCATCTCATATGTAGATCATTGATTCCTTTACTAAAAAAACAATTCGCACAGGAATCAACAAAATCTTTGAAGGCGCTCTGGACTGCCCCATCGGAGTTGAATTTTTTCCCTTGCAAGAAGTTATCCAAATTTCGAAATGGTAATCCGTTGGAGCAAGGTCCGGGGAGTACAGTGGATGTCTTAGACATTCCAATTGAAGCTCCTCTAACTTGGTAGCCAGCAGTGGCCTAGAGCGAATGACCAACCTCGGCTGTTTAGCAGCTAGCTAGCATCATGATTTGCAGTTGCTGGCAATACCTTTTTTGAGTCAATTTTCGCTTGGGGCAGGCTTTGGCTGGTTCGCCAGGGTTCAGCCACTGCGATGAGCATTTCCGATTATCGTACAGGATCCACTATTCATCACAGGTAATGATTCGATTTAAACTCCCTTCATTATTGTGCCGGTTGAGAATGTAACGCAACCGACAAAGCGTGCGTGCTTTGTCGGTTTGCTGCAGTCAATTCATGAGGTACTCACCTTTCAAGCTTTTCACCTTCCCAATTTGCTTCAAGTGGATTAAAACAGTTTTATTACTATCACCGCAGCCTGCAGCTAACTCAGACGTGGTTTGCGATGGATCCGCTTCCACAATAGCCTTCCATTCTTCATTATCAACTTTGGTCTCCGGCCGTCCACGGGGCTTGTTTTACAGGTCGAAATTTCCAGAACGAAAACATTGGAACCAAAAACGCACTGTGTGTTATTTTGCGAAACCGCCGCCATACACATCATTAATCCTTCAAGCCACAAAACATGGCAACAAATGGCAACGATGGCAAAACGTCAATTTCATATTTAAGGACCAAATATGATCCTATTTATATGGCGCTGCTGATTATATACCTAAATGCATGTTGCCAGGGCCCCCTGGCAACATGCATTTCCTTGCATTGCCCTCGTACATAGAGGTATACGAGAACCTACCTTAAAGCACTGCACCGGTACATTTTAAAATATATGTACATTTAATGATCAGGGCCCTCAGCGAAGGTCACCGGCTAATGGGTTATAAAGTAGCCTTCCCTACCTACTCCAGTACCCAGGTACACGACCGCGGCCGCCGAACTTTTAGGGTTCCGTAACCCAAAGGATAAAAACGGGACCCTACTACTGAGACTTCGCTGCCTGTCCGTCCGTCTGTCACCAGGCTGTACCTATCTCGTGAACAGTGTCAACAACAACAACAGTCAAATTTTCACAGATGATGTAGTTCTTTTGGCGCTATAACAATAACAATAAATACTAAAAACAGAATAAAATAAACATAAGTGTGGGTTACCATACAACAAACGTGACTTTTACCGTTTTTTGGTGATATTAATGAAGGTAGACACTTCAAATATTGAATTGTATATTCTCTTTAAAATAAATACCTAATAAAATTTATATGCAAGGAAGCTGCAAAAGACTTCATTTTTTCGCTATTTTTTGCTCGATATTAATACTAGTGCTCGATATTAGTTAGATACAGTTAGATAGTTAGAGACAGTTTTCCGCAGGGTGTGTACCGAGGACATTAGTTGGTGTGCCTCCGGAAAATACGGTTATCTTAAAAACTTATTTTTACTAAGTAAATAAGAGTAAGAAAAATACTTATTTAATAAACTAATTTTTAATTTGTGGTGTACATCCAAAAACATATTTTAGGATATTATAGTTTGCGGAACACTGGTTTAGATAATGGTGCGGAACCCATCGTGCGCGAGCCCGACTTGCACTTGGCCGGTTTTTCTTTCATTTCACCGATGACAGCTACCCCTTTTCAATCGATGGGGTCGTGCGTGGTTGGAGTGAAAACTCTTTAGATTCGGTGTGATTTGGGCTGTGTTGAATACCGAAAACGGCAGTTTTCAGCTGTAGGTGGGTCAATCTCTGAGTAAATCAACTTTGTGCAGGATAATCACGGTAAGTTTTTTTATGCACTACACGGAATTGTATCGTTCGGCAGTCAATTATTTACTTATAACGCCCTGTTTGTAGCAAAGCTACATTTTTTAACGTAGTTAATATAGCTAATAACGACGCTTCTAGCGTCATCTATTAGCTGTTGTTGCTAATTATAATAGCTAATTTATACTAGACGACGCCATCTATCGGCAAACGTTTCTAACTGGAGCTTCATCTCCAATATTTCTTTATTGTGGCATATGGATTATGCATTACCGCTTGTTATCAGCTAAAGAAAAACACAATATGATAGTAAGGGTATATAAGGGCTGTCGCGAAATGACAGTAATTCCTTTCTTTTACTGAATCCATTTATACAAGTGTATCATATATTCTTAATCCCGTTTTCACGGTGAGTTTTTTTTATATCTGTGTTGTGAAGTTTTATTTAGTAAATCACGCTTGTAATAAAACACATTATTTTTCATGTAAATTAGCACCTCGTAAAATTAGTTGTCAAAATTTGATTGGCCAAACCACGTGCTCATTCTTTCCGTTTTGCATAGATATAATATTAGGATATTTGTATCCATGCTTTAATTATTCTTGTATATCATCTTTTATTTTGCTTACCCTTTATTTTGTGATGGTCACACAGCCCGTGATTTTGATCGTTTGGGGTTAAGATCACGCCGGCTATGGGACTCCTATCCACACGTTTTTATGGATTTTCCAGGGATCTATACTTCGGGTTCAAGGCACCGTTTTTTTATGGACTTGGTGGCTGGTTTTCACAAATCCGGATTTCGGAAATCCGGATTTGTGAAAACCAGCCACCAAGTGCCGCTAGTTATTCCGGACTGAACTGACTGGTTTCGGAATCAGTCTGCACCGCCCCTTGGACGATCTACGTCGCGGTGAACAGAGAGACGCTACCGGAAGTTGGACCCCAACTCGCTCTCGCCTCGTGCTACACTCCTGGACCCAGCTAAGTGCCGACGTGGTTAAAGCCCCTCCGATTCCCACAGACGCCAAAAGGCTAAATCAGACCGTTCGGCCTTCTGTCCACGACCCCCATATTTTTTTAAATATATTTGTCACGGTAATACCTCTTTTATTTACTCTTACCCGTAACATGTTTATACAGTAGGTATGACATAAATTAATAACTCCCCACACCGATTTCGGTGACGGTTTCATTGGAACCAGGCTAGTTACGCAGGAGTAATTTTGTAGTGCCCAAGTGTTTGCGCAGTACACAAGAGCACTCTCTCATCCTTTACTCGTGGACGTCGTCATCGTTCCTTAACCCAGCGGGACGGATAACCGACACGACTGGCGTCAGATCAGGCGCAGGTCCGACTTTTTACATGCCCATTCGACGCATGGATCATCTTTCTTGTCGGACAATCAGGCTATCAGCCTATAGCTCCGTGGCCTAGTGGGTAGACCGTTTGATTCGCACTCGAGAGAATGCAGGTTGGATTCTCAGGTTGTGACGTGTACCAATGAGACTTTTTCATATCTCAAGTACATTATACGGACGCTCTAACGGTGAAGGAAAACATCGCGAGGAAACCCGCACATGGTTGGCCCCGGACGCATTGACCTGTCATTCCTCTGGACTAGGCTGACTATGTTGTGAGAATACCGTATGTGCTTGGCCAACCACACGACATTTAAAAACGGTCTGTCCCAGGCACTACAATATCTACCTTGTTCGGAGAATACTGTATAAATTATCCAATAACGGATAAAAGGCCTAAGTTTTTTGTAATAAATACTGTAGTTCCCGAAAACCCTACCTTCATTAGCCGTTACAAAATATATTTTTTTGAATATTGACCGAGATACACGATATATTAATATAATAATAATAATAATATCAATGGACGCTTCCACACCACGTCAATCTAGTCCCGTGGTAAGTTCTCGATAAACTTGTGTTACGGGTACCAGACAACGGAAATATATTTAATAAGTTTATTCTATAAATATATTTAAGGTTTTTATTATATATACACATATTTAATACACATTCATGACTCAGGAACATAGCAAACCGTTTGTTCCTTTGGCGGAATTCGAACCCGCCTCCTCCGGCTTGAGCAATGACGCGCTCCACCGCTGAGCCACTGAGGCCGTCAATTATATTGGCATGCCAGTGAAGCAATAGCGCGATTTAGTTCTCTTAATGTACCTACGTTTTTCTAATACAAAATTTATGAATATTGTAAAATTTTGTAAGATTAGCAAAACAATATTCATTATCCCCCTTACTAATAAAAAGATTTACACAATGGGTAATTTAAACAACGTTGCTGTCTTTCGTCTGTCAAGTGACTTTTCAAACGCATCAGACAAAGACAGCAACGTTGTTTAAGTTTTCCGTTGTGTAAATCTTTTTATTAGTAAGGGGGTAAGAGGATTAAAAAACTTGAAGGTCACTTCTGTCGTGTGCGATATGCACACAGACAGTTTTTGATGTAAAAAGCCTACCTAATTAGGACAGTGGCTTTATTCATATTGACTGAACTATTAAACTATTTTCATTACAGTAAAAAGGCCATAAGTTATTGATACTAATGACAAAGAATATATGTTCCTAACGTACTTATAATGGCGATCTAGATCATAAAACGTTAGCTTATTATGAGGCTTCCTCGGCCCGGCCGGGGCCAACAATTTAATAAAGATAATAATGTACTTTATAATAATGGATTATGAAGGGCACGCGACCGACACGCGAAATGAATCGGCTTACGATACATTTTTAATAGGGAATATGAATTTGTTTTAAATCAGCATAAGTCGTATACTTTCTAAAAATAAACATAAACATAGACCGAAAATGCTAATGTTACAGTAATCAGTTGCTAAATTAAAAAGAAACAACACCTTTTTTAATATTTTAGAAACGAAAATTACCGGTCAAACCTTAATTTGTGACTTTTTTTTATATGGGTGAGACATGGTTTTCTGTACAACGGATTCCGTAGGTTTTATCTATATCTATATATATATAAAAGGCAAAGCTGATTGACTGATGTATCAACGCACAGGTCAAACCCTTAAGGCTAGGAATTTGAAATTTCTCTCGTATTTCTCATAATTATGACGTAGGCATACACTAGTGATTTTTCAAAATTCAACCCCCAAGGGGGTAAAATAGGAAATTTAAGTTTGTATGAAACTTTTTATTCCTTGGAAATATTTACATGAAATTTCGTATGAACTGAGTACGAAAAAAAATGAGTTATGTATTTCAGCGTTTTCTAAAATTCAGCCCGTAGGTGGATAAAACAGGGGATGACAGATTATAACGTAATTTCACGCGGGCGTAGCCGCGGGCAAATAATGCTATGACATAATATAACCCGAAGCCTTAAGAACAAAATGGTTTCCAACCGACACGACGCTTCCAGCGCGTCGGCTGTTTAATTAACTTTTGGAATTTGGCCATTAGGTACCACTTGTTATTCATAATGAGATAGTAGGGGAAGTTTAATTTTTATTTTATCATCTAGGTCCCTCTTTCTTGCTTAAGGGTCTGTTCACACTGAGACGGGACGCGACGATGCTTGAAGATGCTGTAATAATATGCAGCGCTGCGTCGCGCGACACCGCGAGCAATTTCGATTTTGTGTCGCTATTAAAAAGTACGCGGGGCGTCGCGTCGTTTCTCGGTCGATCACTGTTAATGATGTTGTAAGTTTTGGAACACTGAACATTCATGATTCGAAGCATCTAGGACCCTCGGCCCAACCGCGCACTAGCGGCCAGGAAGCGGAAATACAGAAATGTATACAATCGGTCGCTGGCCGCTTGTATACATTTATGTGGCCGGCGCGGCCTGGCCGCCAGTGCGCACTTGGGCTCACTGGTGGCCAGGTCGCAGTGGCGACGATAACGTGTTAACGTTTGATGACGCAAGGTCTTCTGAACAGAGAATTAGGATATAGTCCAGGACTACTGGGTCTTCTTTACCATTTTAATTTCCCTATAAATCTTACCTATTCAGAGTTTGTGTTATACGCTACGATTTACAATCCGAGATCGAACCTGCGTCCAGGGCCTCACTTCTCGTACCTCGAATCTCGGTTCCGGTGTCAGTCTGTCCTGCTCGCGCATGATTTGCCGCCTATGCGAATAAGTCAGCATGTTAATTGGAGGTACGACAATTGGGGCCCTGTACTCACTCGGCTACGGAGGCTACAGAGTGACGAACGCTCTGAAGTAGGCTTTTTTAATACACAGGAGTTGCATTGGTTTGATTTGGGAATGTGTGCTGGGCCATTTGTCCGTTGTGGCGGATTTATCCACACGTTTTATTAAGAGTTTCTATGTTTTTAAATTCTTCATTATTTTCACAATATCAGTTATAAAAAGTATGCTCTTCAAGTACATAGCAGTTAATGCTAAATTAACAATCTCCTGATATCAGCATAACTTTTCAGTAATACTCCATAAAATGGCGGCTTATCGTATTTACATTGCATCAATACGTGATGCGATATCGATATACAGAGGAATATTTTAAAGCGTATCGAGTTTTGATTTGTTCGCAAAACCTATATTGAGAGGATGAAACAAAGAGTATTGAGCTAACGGCCGAATATTCTACTTAAATTAAGAGGCTCTCAAGTCACGTTTGGAGATGTTGTCAATAATATTATGTATTTGTGAAATCATACTCGGAACACTTATCTATTAGCGGTGGGTAGTTAGTTCCTTTAGATCGTAATGTTTTATATCGTTTTCGGTAAGTACTTACGTAAATAATTGCTATGCTTTTTTCTGTAAAAAAAGCATAGCAATTATTTACGTAAAAGTATCAAATTAAACCTCCATAAACATCAATATTCTGAATCTCGTTCACTGAAATATGAAATTCAGTCGACACTTGCATTTGACGTCCGTTGGCCGCCATCTTGTGGTGTCGGCCATTTGCTGCGACTAACGCCATTAATTATTTCCCGCCATAACGTGCATAAGGAAATTGAGTTGGTCTCGGCCAAAGAGTTTACTCGTTTAATGCAGATACTAAATATGTGCATCACTACGATATTAACTATGTTAGTATAAGGTACAATGATTTCCCTTATTTACTTAATATTTATGGAATACTGGGTTCCACTTAGGATTTTGATGTTACACAGTTATAGTAGCTTCATACTCCGTTGTTTAACCATACCATATAAAGGCTATAAAAGTTAGCTATAAAATCGAAGTATCGTCCATCCTCCCGGGACGGTAGCTACTTACAGGATTAAAAATAATTGGCGGAGCACAAGTTCCTACCCCGTGGTCATAGCAATCCCGTCGGACCTTCACAATGTCTCTAATTATATTGACGACGTCTGTGTCTCAGTGGTTAGCGCGTCGGTGCTCAAGCCGGAGGTCGCCGGTTCCGATTCCGCCGAAGTAACAAAAAGTTTTCTATGTTCCTGGATCATGGATCTGTATGATACACATAGCGCCGCGTGCATGTAGTGGCCCGCGTCACTGCCACACACATTAAAAGCTGCATACAGTAGAGCGTCGATTATCCGAATGTCGATCATCCGAACGACCGCTTATCCGAACTTATGGCGGCCTGGCCGGGACGTGGGTACCTCCTCGTGGGTTTTTAGGGTTAATAGTAATTAACGTAATTGTATTACTACGAGACATTTTTCAATTAAACATTCCTGTTAGTCATTAAAGATAGAAATAAGGATTTAAGTATATGTTTTCATTTCCCTGCGCATAAAGTGTGTCAAGGTTTATGCATTTCGATTATCCGAACAAATCCGTTATCCGAACACATCCAATTAGTTAGGATAATCGACGTTCTACAGCAATTAATAGGGCACACGAGTTGAGCTACCTGTAGCTGCCTGTTCCTCGGCAAATTGTATTAACTATTTTGAATAAGAGCTGTAGAAAATTGTTATTAGCAAGATACTTACTTGTCTAGTGATAGCAAAATTCTCATAAGCTCAAACATGATATTTCAATTTCAGGGTAGATTTTAGTTAATTAGTTAGTAGTAGTTAGTAGTTTGTGTGATGGAGATTCGATCACAAAATATATACATACATACAGTAAAACAATTGCTCTAATGGCGCTCGGCTATCTTCGTTTTCCTATGGAAATGACACACGATGTATGAAAAACGACGACTCCCGAAAGCTATTAGGATCGTGGTCGTACTGTACTTAATAGTAAAACGTCCGTTTTTAGACCCTGCCGAAAAAATATTCTATTAATATTAAATATTATAAAGAGGAAAGATTTGTTTGTTTGCATTGAAAAGGCTCCGAAACTATTGGACAAATTTTGATGAAGTTTGGCACAGATATATAGAGTACCGATACCACGGATAAGCACATAGGCTACTTTTCATCGCGGTAAAATGTACGATACCCTTTTTGCGCGCACGAAGTCGCAAGCAATATCTAATCATAACTAGTTAGGTATTATTTGAATAACATTCCAAAGACAATGTGTTGAAGATATATTGTTATATTTAAAACGACTGTTGTTACAGGTGTGGCAAACCTCCTGTGTAAACACATCAAGAAAGATATTTAAAAACAAAAAATATTTAGAAAACAAAACAGCATTCCATATTTAAAATTTTGTATTATTTAATACTGTTAATATATTCAACGATAAATAATACTTCAACATATTCCTTTAGTATATATCTATGGACGTTTCACACCACGTCAATCTGGTCCCGTGGCAAGTTCTCGAAGAACTTGTATTACGGGTACCAGACAACGGAAATATATTTAATACTTTTATATTATACACAAATTTAAGATTATTATTATGTTATACACATATATACACAGACCCGAAAATACGGAAAAACTTTTTGTTCTGACTGACTGACTGTGACTGAGCCAAAGAGGTGGTCATCTGTGTTGCGAGTGTGAAAAAATCCAGAATATGAAGATCATACAATGGGCTTATTGACTGATTTTTTATTGCATAAATGAATAGTATATTGAAAACTAGCTGACCCATGCCCACTTCGTTGGGGTTGTTGTTGTTCTTTGATGATGATGATGAGGATAAAAAGTATCCTAAGTTATTCCTTATAACATCAGCTGTCTGCCAAGTACCGAATATACTTTTATATGCATTCATAGAAAAGCTGTTAATTAAAAATTACAAACAGACACTTCATTTTTATTTATTTTTATAGAAGACAATATTTTTAAAGGTAACGGGGATTTCTTTACAGAATTTCGCAAGTCTCGTGAAAACACTCCATACAAAAATCACCGAACCTCAATACGTCACGTGTTCCTAAATTTGTATGAAATATAACGCGGGAACATTATCTTACTAATATTATAAATGTGAAAGTTTGTGAGGATGGATGGAAGTTTGTTACTCTTTCACGCAAAAGCTACTGAACGGATTTCGATGAAATTTGGTATAGTAGTAGTTTTGGCTCTGGATTAAAACATATGCTACTTTTTATCCCGAAAAACCTGTTTCTTTGGGATACTGTAGTTACGCGGGCGGAGTCGCAGGCAACAGCTAGTTGCTAATATCCGAAATTTGTGCGTTTAAGTTAATACTCACTATAATTAATGTTTTATATGATGTGGGTTAACTAATTATGTAGGTTTTTTACTAATATAGCAAATAATTAATAAACATTACAATAACATTACAAAAAAAATGTTTAAATGTATCTAATTACAATACTACTATGCGAATAGTGGACACCCCAAAGGGAGATCTCCGACCGAGCGAGGTGCTATGCTCGGTCAGGCCGAAGCTTCAAAGTTTCGAAAAACTTCAAAGTCATTTCAGCTGTATATAGCGCCGAACTGTGAAAACTTCGATAGCGCGACTCAGGATTGAGGCTATAATTGGTTCGCCTCATCACTCCCCCCGAAGACCGGAGGTTGAATTTTAAGTCTTCTGCTTGGGTCGCCAGTGCCAGAGTGAGTGAGTCGGAACTGTGCAGCTGCTGCACGGGCTCCAGTGAGTTCAGAGTGGCTTGCTGGGCCGATGTTACGTGCTGACCAGGAGAGATGTGCTCTGCTTGCTGACCGGTCGTCGAAGTGAGAGAGAGCCCGTTGAAGCCGGGTCCAGGCCGCGTTGCGTTAAGGCTGGTGGTCGAGTACCCGATGAGGCTGAAGCTGGCTGGTGTAGTGCGAAGGGGGTGTGATAATGATCCAGAAGGAGGCGTGTCCTGTCGAGGATCACCAATGTGGGAATAGTAGGAGCCCCTAAGGATGATCTCCGACCGAGCGGGATGGTATGCTTGGTCAGGCCGAAGCCCACTTGTATGAATTTCCAATGTTGTATATACAGAACCCGGTTTGATGTTACCTTTATGTTTAATTTTTCGTTTAAATTACTACAGAATACTCGGGAAATAATTATTTAAATATTACGTCAATTAGTTTCCAATCCAAGCGACGAACGACGACATAACTAACATAGTTCATAATGTACGCGACAGGTGGCGCTTTTAAAGAAACTTAACTTTCATCCCCTAGTTTAAGGCGTTGGAGGATTATTTTCAATTTTGGCAATTATTATGTTGGTTGTGTACTAATACAATCTTACTTACCAAATTTCAGCTTTCTAAGACATTTGGAAGCTGAATAAAGAAGAATTTTGAGAGTCAAGAACCTTGTTCGCGCCTATAGCGCGGCAACACTTCGCGTACCACCGCAGCGCTCGCGGGGCACGCGGGGCGCGCGGGGCGTGCGGGGACTGGACGGCGGCGACTAGCATGCGGTCAACCGCAGCCACTACACATACGGACTCCTCGGCAGCTGGACGATTACACTAGGCTTAATAAACGTATAATTACAGTCCGCTTTTCATTGAAGAAAAACCCTACATTGAATTCAATTACTAGCATCCATTTGCGCTTAACTTGGCATTGTGCAATAAAGCCTGCTAACAATCAAAGGACACTGTATTAAGAACTACAGCTACATTGTAGTTCAAGAATTGTTTACTACAAATGACTGTATAAAATATAGAACCTTTGAAAGATTACAAATTGCTTTAATAAATTCCCTATAGTGCATTTGTAGTGAGTCAAGAGCAAAAAAAAAAGTGTGTGTCAGCTCCGACGCACGACTGGAGTTTACTCTAAAAAGTAAAACACGTCCCTCAGAAGGAACAAAAACTTTAGCGATCGATTTGAGTTCAAAAATTCGCGCCATGTGAAAAAAAGTGACAGGTGCGCAGAATAGGTTGCGCACGAAAACGTAACGAGGTCTTTCGTTCAGTAGATTTTACTGCTCATATTTTTTCATACCGGGGCCTTGGGCCATCGATTCTTAAGGAGTAAACTCCAAAAATATTTTTAAGCTATTGCATAGCTTTTATCGCGGGCTTTGAGACGGCGACCGAATCAAGAAATTCCGTAACGAACATAAACCTAACACGGGGGGTGTCCGACCGGCACAGCGGTGCGGCGTTGGAAGCCGTGCATCGTCTAACGTCGTTTCAGTTCGGCAGACTTCGCCACAGTGTTTGTGTGCGTGCGACTAGACGTATGCGTGTAGACTTACTATGCAATAGCTTTACCGCGGCAGTCCCCGAGTGCCACACGTATTTATTTGTTCATTTTTATCTACAAACGATGCTGATGAATGTAGTAGAGAAAAACAGAGAAAGGCGACGGTATATGTATAGATATGTGAGAATATCTTTATTCTAAAACTACAAACAATATTAAATCTGTGGCTCATGATTATCTTAAATGTGTCGACTTATTGAACACCCGTTTTTGTTCTCATCTAATTTCAGCTACAATCAACTACATCGTTTGTAGTTTAAGGACAAGTGTTATTTTGTGATTTAAAATCTCGTTATTGTAGCATTTCTGCGATACTTCAAAAGAATATAAAATAAAGTAATATGTTGCTGTTACTATAATAAACTACAATCAATTTGGAATGTATGTCAAAACGTTTCTACGCATTAGTGCTCGTATTTCTTAGTTTAAACAATATCAATGGTGCTTTCTCAGTAACTGATAAGACGACAAAAAAATGAACTCTACTACATTTACTAGTATCGTTTGTAAGTAAAGTAGGCTCAAAAGGTAGGTTCCAGCGTGACATACCTTAAAATGTTGCATATGTTTTAATTCAAAGCCTAAACTACTACCATACCAAATTTCATCAACGTCCGCTCAGTAGTTTTTATGTGAAAGCGTAACATACATCCATATTCCATCCATCCATCCTCACAAACTTTCTCATTTATAATTATTAGCATTAGGACTAGTTTTCCCGACACACGTTCTCATGTTTTGTGTAAAACCAAGCTTCTGACTCTACACGCCCTAACTCTACAAGACTAACTTCACAAACTCTACACCTAAGTCAAAATATGTGGTACAACAGTATTTTTCGTAAGTCGCCGGTCAATGTAAAATACGGGTGGCTCAGCTACTAAGCGTCAGACGTTAGAGTTTGCGTTGTTCGAAAATAATTGGTCGCGGGTTCGAATCCCGGTGGGATGTAATTATTTCTAAATTTATATATGTAATTTGATCATTTTTTTTTTCGTACTACTACATGTTAACTCCGAGCAAAGCTCCGTCTTACAGATACTTACATTTATTCGAATCTTTCGGTGAAAGAATTTATTACAGTGTCTATTATCTTATAAGTATTATGTTTACAACACACCGATAGCGTGATGCAGGGTCGAAGCGTTGGCATCTATCGGTAGAATTAAGTACTGCTTGAATAAACATCATTGATATTATATTTATGAGCTATGTGTTTTCCTAGATGGCGCTTTTTACCAGATTTTATTTTCTTACAAGTGAATCCTGTAAATATTAGATTTACAAAAACTAAAAAGTATGTAATTGTTTTATGGCCTAATTTCATAACATGTTGTTTTTTTACATTCTTATTTACTTCATTTAATTAATAATAGTTCTGATGATAAATCATAATAATTTTAAGTTTTGTTATAAGCGCCATCTATCGCGTATATTATAAACTGTGCCTGTTATTTCATCGTTCGTCGCTTGGATTGGAAAACTAATTGACGTAATATTGAAATAATTATTTCCCGAGTATTCCATAGTAATTTCAACGGAGAATTATACACAACGGTAGCATTCAAATTATTAAAGGGACGTTCGCACACTACTATTTACGTCCTAACTCCTAAGCTTATTAATATGCAAACAGATGTTCAAACAATCATTTCGTGACGTTACGGATGCGTGAAACACAAGTGTCAGCACAGCGACTAGCGAGTCAAGGTCGGCTGTATTATGTTGTACAATAGAGCTATATGTTAGTCATTAGTGCATCGTTTCTCAAGGGGTCGAGTTTGTCTTTAAAAGGGGTCGCAGTCTGTTGAAAAATAATAAATACACACTACATATAGGTACAGAAGATTCGTTCGAAAATTCGAACCAATGAAGGCTAATATAACGTATAGCTTATAAAAATAGCGCGCTATGTACATACCTATTATTATTATAATTTTATAGTGATGGGGTCGCAAGACTTTTTACTTAACTTTTTGGCTTTTTCGTGGGTCGCGACATAAAAATGGTTGAGAAACGATGTGCTAGTGTAGCGACAGACAGTTATTAGGTGTAGAAAGTAATGTTAATGACCAATATTAGTCGACGAAATTGAATCTGCAATATCGACAAAGTTCCTGCGCGACAAGTCACTTTCTCCGTCGTTCCTTTGCACTAGGACGCCTCAGAATATTAAAAACACCCTTAGTGTTTTGAACGCGTGACCGCAACGACTGCAAACTCGGTTGAACCACGCATTTACGTGTGAGTATGTGTGCGTGCGCACGATTCAGCGGCCGTGAGCGATTTTCATCTAATGCCTGGTCGAGTGGCAATAAATGGATATTATGATCAGACTAACGGTCGAATACTAGAACGATAGTTAAATTTAGTGACACTCAAGTTACGTGCCGTCCTTGTCATTTCGGTTAGCAGAGACAGCGACAGCCTGTGAATAGGAGGGCTCTTAATTTTGATTAGCGTTTCGGTATTCGGCCGTTAGACCAAAAGCGCTAATACACATCGTTCGTTCTAGTCGCTTCATTCATAAATCAGTTAACATTCAATCCAAATCTTTAGTGCCAATTTCACTTCTCTATTACGTCTTCGTATTAACTAACGAGAAGGCATGACATTTAGACGAACGATTAAAGCTGGGGCTATAATACGATCCGGAATCCGGAAGACCGGGGAAAATTCAGAGCATCGAAAATAGAACTCTGCGCTAATACAATAGAGCTGAAAATCGAACACACAAGTGTCAAAGTCATATATGACATCTCGACACTCGACACTACACACTCTGGACTATTAATAGAGTTTAAAATCGAAGAACTTTCAACTCTGTTGTATTAGTCCGGAGCATTATTCCCAGCCTAATACTTACAGCCACTTAGAAGAGATTTCAACAGAAACTGTATAGCTCTTTATGTCAAGTCTCTACTGAGTAGCTTCTTAAGTAAGCATTAAATGTCTCTGAGTGCGGCAGCTAGACTGCCAGCTGCCTAACGCCCGGTTTGTAAGCATTTTTATCGGTAGTTTATATATTCAATAGCGCTTGGATACCGTGATTGCGTTAACCAATCAAGAGCGCTATCGAATATATTAACTACCGACAAAAATCCTCAGAAACCGCGTGTTAGTCACTTTGCATTGAATGCTATCGGTCAAGTTATAAATAGACCAGGAATTTGTATGAAGTGTACATAAGTACTCTGTACAAGAATCGAATTCGCAGCGGACAACACCGAAGCGATTTCCTGAGCAGCCCATCAACTCCAAACTGTACAATTGCTTGCCATATTCCGGTATGAATGGAAAGAAAACTATGAATATGGGTGGAGAGAATATTCTAGAATCTAGACTTTAGAGAAATTCAGGAAATTCTTGATACTATTAGTGAAAAAAGTGTGGCGGACCAATTAGTGCCACAATCCTGAATCTCGCTATCGAAGTTTTCTAAGATCGGCGGTACATATACATCACCTGAAATTAATACAAGTGCGCGCGAGTCCGCCCGACCGCACGCGGAAGGGGGGAGGGTCGGCCCTCCCAGATCCATAAAAATGAGCTACTCTATCAGTACAAAAACTCGTACGCCGTTAGTCTGTGCTACCGCGCGCGAGCAACCAGACTCGTCAGAGAGTGAGGAAGGGGTCGGACCCCTCAGCAGGAGGGACCACGGTCTCTCCAGTCCTAAAAATAACTTATCCGTAGTTATTCCCCAAAACCGGTACGTACATCACCCGCAGGGGGGTAATGTAAGAGGGGGTCAAACTCCCTCATCGTATTCCCACCAAAACGACTGCTAAATGGCAGTCACCAGACCGATTAAGCTAAGACGGACAAAAGCCATTTGGAAAAGAAATAAATAATACAAGTGGGCTTCGGCCTGACCGAGCATAGCACCTCGCTCGGTCGGAGATCTCCCTTTGGGGCTTGCCACCATATTCCCACATTGGTGACCCGCGACGGAACACGCCTCCTTCTGGACATCATCGTCATCATCAAACCCCCCCCCCCCCTCCACACCACGCCAGCCAGCCAGCTTCAGCCTGATCGGGTATCTCGACCACCAGCCTCAACGCACCGCGGCCTGGTCGAACCCTCATCGGCTTCAACGGGCACTCTCACTACAACAACGACCGGTCAGCAAGCAGAGCACATCTCTCCTGGTCACGGTCGCACGGCAGCACTCCGACTCTGGCACTGGCCACTGGCGACTAATGCAAGACGACTCAAGATTCGACCTCAGGTCTTCGGGGTGGAGTGATGTGGCGGACCAATTAGTGCCTCAATCCTGAATCCGAAACGAAGTTTTCTAACATCGGCGGGATATATACATCACTTGAAATTAATACAAGTGGGCTTCGGCCTGACCGAGCACACCATCTCGCTCGGTCGGAGATCTCCCTTTGGGACTTCCACTCATCCCACAAAAGTTAAGAGTAGCAAGATCTCTAGAACACGGTTATTAATATTAGTGACGTATATTTTCAACTGGACAAAGCTACAACTAAGGTTCAATTCACACTGAAACGAAACTATACGAGACATGGCGCGGCATTTTTAAAATATCTATTCGAAATGGATATTCATTCGTTGCACAACGAACCGCGACGCGAGACCGCGACCCGCGACCGCAACCAGCAAACCGGCCAATCAGGTTCTCTGGCCACGCCCACCGGTCGCGCGACGCGTGCCGCGGGGATTGTTTGTTGTTTGTTGTCCATCATATAAATTCATACTAAACAGTGGCTCCGCGACGCAATTTTGGTCTCGGCTTCGGTTGGAAGGCTACCTTACAGTGGTGAGGGGTTCCTATAACTCCATTCCTGTCGGCTTCACTTGTCTCTTACCATTTGAAGACAGTCATCCAAAACCCAACCTATTATACAGGCTTGGGCTTCCCTATGTGTGTGAATTGACCCTCAAGCTAATAATAGCAGTTTTATTCGACTGTACCATAAAACGATAAGTATTTTTAGTCGTTGCCGCCGTATTAGCGGTATTACCACTTGGTAATATATACGTACTTACCTATGAAACAAACTATTCACAAAGTCATTCATCTAAACGCCAACACTTGTGTATTCTTAACCATTATGATTTGACACAATATGTAATAAACACACGTAAATAAGTTCCATTAGTTTACACGGGAGTATATTATTACAATGCACATTAAATTAATTGATTTGCCATGCCTTGCCTTGCTGCATATCTATAAAGTAACTCTATTTCGTCGACTGAATTCCTCAAAGGGTAATAAAGTCAACGCGACGATACGCACCGCTGCATCATTAAGATACGCACCGCTGCATCATTAAGATGCGCTTACACTGCACATGCGCTGTGCAGCGCGGTGCACCCTGACATTCGAACTCTTACAATGAAATGTGTAGTAAAAACGGAAAAGAATCGAACTATATCCCCTTTTCACAGATTGTTATGAAGTTCAATAGTGAAAACGAAACAAGGCGTTTCCTCTTTGTGTCAATAATAAAGTTCAATTTTTAATAGATAAGTATCTTAAAAATGCAGCGCCATGTATGTATCTTTTCGTTTCGGTGTGAATTGACCCTTAATCGCATGGCTAAGGAGATTTGACAGCATCACGTCTTCTAGGGTTAGGCACTGACAACAATTATGTATGAATAAGTCTGTGAAGAATAAGAGGAAAGAAAATATGAAATATGAAATTTTTATTTTGGTTTCCTTATAACCTGTAATTATATGATTTATAATATTGTGGTTAAACGGCGCAGGATAATATCATGAGGAAATATGCATAAGAAGGCTGACTATTGAAGGCATGTAAACTTACCACGGGACCAGATTGACGTACTATGAAAGCGTCCATAGAGATTATATTATTATATCAATCATAATCGTTTATAGCTGGAATGCAAGTTACAAAAGTTCTTATGCTTACTTAGGTCTTAGGTTAGTGACTAACATTCTGCTTTAAGAAGCGTGCAAATGTCCTTTTGAGGCTCAATTCACACCAAAACGAATCGATACGCGACATGGAGTGTAACGTGTATCCTTTTGTGTAGTGAATAAAGTTCAATTTTGAATAGTTATCGTAAAAATGCAGCGCCACGTGATGTTGCCTATCGTCGCTCGTGAACTGACCCTAACAATCCATAGCTTATAAAAATAATCCAAGCAAGTCTAGCAAACTGTACACATACTACATCTAATGGTCCTCAGGGAATATTTTAGTGGACAATTATTCTGAAGAATAATCTCGAGTGAAAGTCACGGTTGCAAAATGGACTATGGATTTTTAATGGCGCCCGCATACGCAGGCAAGCAGGGATTCACGGGTGGACAGGCTCGAGAAGCACCGTAGAACAAATGGTTAGGAAATGTACCCATATAACGTAACCACTTTATACCCATTTCTTATCCCCCTCATCGTGTGGGGGGCACGATGACCATCCGTGGTGTATGCCGATACCCCCTCCTCCTTTTCATGTAGTACTCATGGCCGCCGTGCAATATTTTCCTAGAAGATGTTGACTACAAGACCTCCTCCCCTCCTCCCTCCCCCGTGTCAACAGGTCACGTAACGGTATGTTAAGCTAGTAACTTTCCAAGCTGCTAGCCTAGCGTATAAATCTTGAACCAAATCGTGGGTCCATATGAATCTGAATCACGGATTTTGTTTACATCTTGATAACGTAAGACGTTGACGCCTGAAGTGACGTAATATTTTTTCTGCAGTATGTTGACAGTAGGTATACATACACGAGGCATGATTCACAGTAATTGTTAGCATCAATCGTGGTTATTGTTTATTTTTAGGCGCAATGACGAGTTCTTATGTAACAGACACGACGCAAATGC
Organism: Phengaris arion; assembly: GCA_963565745.1. Classification (NCBI taxonomy): domain Eukaryota; kingdom Metazoa; phylum Arthropoda; class Insecta; order Lepidoptera; family Lycaenidae; genus Phengaris; species Phengaris arion. Next base: position 3,282,197 of record OY751446.1, on the reverse strand, counting down.
AGACCAATTGACACTCGCCCATTGACACTCGCCATTTGACAATTGCACGTGTTAACGTCTCTGAAATTGGCCGAGAGATTCGCTGGGCAACTGGATTGTAAGAGCGTTTTCACTCACGCGATACGAGAGCCGATATCGGACCGGAAAATACTCTTATGTCGTCGGCATAAGAGGGTGTGGCGGACCAATTAGCGCCACAATCCTGAATCGCGCTTTCGAAGTTTTCGGAGCTCGGCGCTATTTATACATCTGAAATGCTTAAAGTGGTGGTATGCTCTGCCTGACCGAGCATACCACCTCACTCGGTAGGAGATCTCCCTTGGGGCTTCCACTATTCCCACAAGCGTTTTCACATTGCTTAGGTCCAATATCCGATATCGCGCGAATATGTCATAATGACAAAGACCGATATATATTTAGCTGCCCCTCACATTATCGCGTGCGATATCGGATATCTTTATCGAGTAATATGAAAAGGCTCTTACGGGACTAAATATAATATGGCCAGGAATGAAGTTGCGTTTCCTTCAGATGCAACAGAAGTACGTTCATTTTAGATGGAGCACTGCGAATTTACAACAAAAGTTCTATTTTAGAAGGTCATAAGTAGTGTTTTTATTTTCATGATTTTCACAATTGTAAAAATGGCTTTTACTATCATCGTAATAGAAAATTTAACAAAGCCTTAATCGCTTTCAACACAAAACTAAAAGGCGCAACTTCTATTTTTACCCGACTACGGCGAAGCCAAAAGGAAGGCTAATGATTTTGGCAGTCTATGTATATACCTACGTTGTGTGTTTGTTCCCCCGTAGCACCTAAACTACCGGTCCGATTTTAATAAATAAGCTATCAATAGATTCGTAATAATAGCCCGGGTGATATAGGCTATAATTTATGTAGTGGGGTTATAGTTTTTTATAAAAAATAGTTAATTAGTCTGGTTCTGTTGTCCAACGAGTAGGTACGTATAGAAGCCGAACTTGCATCTATACAATAAATATATAATATATTAGGTCTTTACCCATGAAATTGCCGTTTTGTATGAAAAAATTTAAACGATTTTTTTTAAATGTATTTTTATTTGTATTAATCTAAGTAATCACCCATGCAATCAATGCATCTTTGCCAACGCAGTGACAGTTTATTGATGCCCTTCTTAAAGAAATCAGCTGGACGGGAGGCAACAAATTATTCAAAGGCATTTTGTACTGCGTCTCGGGTATTGAATTTTTTTCCCGCCAAGAAGTTATCCAAATTCTGGAAAAAGTAGTAGTCTGTAGGCGCAAGATCTGGTGAGTAGAGCGGATGACGGAGAGCTTCCAATCCCAGTTCTTGCAACTTGGAGACCGTCTGCCAGGCAGTATGAGGTCGCGCGTTGTCGTGCAGGAGCAGCGGAGTCGAGCGATTGACCAATGCTGGTTGGAGATGTGCCAGCTTCTCCATCATTGTGTTCAGTTCTTCACAGTACACATCTGCAGTTATGCTCACCCCGTTTGGTAAGAAGCTGTGATGAATCACACCGGCGCTAGACCACCAAACAGTGATCATCACTTTTCTAGGGGTAAGTTTTCGTTTAGGGCATTGTTTAGGTGCTGAACCAGGATCCAACCAACTTGCTGAGCGCTTGCGGTTATCAAACAGACTCCATTTTTCATCGCAGGTAACAATGCGGTTCAAAATTCCTTCATTTGTGTGTATGTTGAGCAGTGCAAGGCACGTCTCGACGCGTACTTCGCGCTGGAGATCATTGAGTTCGTGGGGCACCCATTTGTCAACCTATTTTACCTTGCCAATTTGACGCAAATGGACCAATATTGTTTTGACGCTAACGTCGAAAGCTGCTGCTAATTCAGCCATAGATTGTGTGTCATCAGCTTCCACAATCGCTTTTAATTCGTCATTGTCGACCAAAGTCTTCGGACGACCGCGAGGTTAATTTTTCAGGTCGAAATTTCTAGAACGGAAGCGAGCAAACCAATAACAGGTGGTGCGTTGGTTTGTAGTGTTAGCTCCGTAAACGTCGTTGATGTTGCGTGCCGCTTGTGCCGCGTTGCTGCCACGACGGTACTCATATTCCATAATTACTCGAATTTTTAACGTATCCATGATGACGAAAAAGATTGAAATGCGATGAAAATGTAACACTAATCAATAAACAAATTACTACTTTTGGAAAAAGAATTCCATGTTTTGAGGGTATATATTTCTTATACCGGATCTTAGACCAATAAATATCCAGGCATCTTAAGATAAAATATTATATCTTCGCCGTCTGTGACGCCCTTTAAACAAAAAGCGTTAAAGTTTGAAACATATTATGTGGTTTTATAGTACCGACTTAAAAAGTTATTATAGAAAAAAAATCTATTTTAGAAGTTGGGAAAGCAAAAGTTTTTATGCCGAAAATTTTAACTTTGAGACGCAAGAATTCGGTCTTTAATCGTGAGTTAATATTAAGTGAATTAATGGTCTAGCAGCCAAGTCACCCTGTCCCGCACATCGATCATTCTGATTGACACTGATTAACTATTTAAAGTGCGACAGTCTGAAAGCTTTGCCTCGTATGCTGGAGAGGGTTTCCTTGTTTCAGTTTATAACTGAAATATGTTAATCAAGCATTTTGATTAGCAGTCGAAGATGATGTTTGGTAGACATGTTTTGGTGTATTTATATTATATATAAATACACCAAAACATGTCTACCAAATATATATTATACCAATGCCAATATAATAGGTCTTTACCTGTGAAATTGCCGCTCTGCAGTACTGGCCATTTCAAATCAAAATAATTTTTGTTGGGCTAAGAATTCTAATTTCAAATTATTTTATTTTAAAAACTTGGAATTCTTTTTCCAAAAGTAGTCATTTGTTTATTGCTCAGTGTTACATTTTCGTCGCATTTCAATCTTTTTCGTCATCATGGATACGTTAAAAATTCGAGTAATTATGGAATATGAGTACCGTCGTGGCAGCAACGCGGCACAAGCGGCACGCAACATCAACGACGTTTACGGAGCTAACACTACAAACCAACGCACCACCTGTTATTGGTTTGCTCGTTTCCGTTCTAAAAATTTCGACCTGAAAAATTAACCTCGCGGTCGTCCGAAGACTTTAGTCGACAATGACGAATTAAAGGCGATTGTGGAAGCGGATGATACGCTATCTACGGCTGAATTAGCAGCAGCTTTCGACGTTAGCGTCAAAACAATATTGGTCCATTTGCGTCAAATTGGCAAGGTAAAAAAGCTTGACAAATGGGTGACCCACGAACTCAATGTAATAATAATAGCTCCCACACCGATTTCGGTGACGGTGGCCTGTTTCATTGAAATCAGGCCAGCTACGCAGGAGTTATGTTATAGTGCCCAAGTGTGTGCGCAGTACACAAGAGCACTCTCTCCTCCTTTTACTCTCGTAACCCAGTGGGACGGATAACCGACACGACTGGCGAGAGATTAGGCGCAGGTCCGACTTTTTACATGCCCATCCGACGCATGGATCATCTTTCTTGTCAGACAATCAGGTGATCAGCCTGAATTGTCCTAACCAAACTTGGAAACAACATTTTTTTGTTCCAATGCGGGAATCGAACCCACGACCTCCGAGTCAAGAGCCAAGCTCTAACCACTAGACCACGGAGGCTGTCGAACTCAATGATCGCCAGCGCGAAGTACGCGTCGAGACGTGCCTTGCACTGCTCAACAGGCACACAAATGAAGGAATTTTGAAGCGCATTGTTACCTGCGATGAAAAATGGATTCTGTTTGATAACCGCAAGCGCTCAGCAAGTTGGTTGGATCCTAGTTCAGCACCTAAACAATGCCCTAAACGAAAACTTACCCCTAGAAAAGTGATGGTCACTGTTTGGTGGTCTGGCACCGGTGTGATTCATCACAGCTTCTTACCAAACGGGGTGAGCATAACTGCAGATGTGTACTGTGAAGAACTGAACACAATGATGGAGAAGCTGGCACATCTCCAACCAGCATTGGTCAATCGCTCGTCTCCGCTGCTCCTGCACGACAACGCGCGACCTCATACTGCATGGCAGACGGTCTCCAAGTTGCAAGAACTGGGATTGGAAGCTCTCCGTCATCCGCTCTACTCACCAGACCTTGCGCCTACAGACTACTACTTTTTCCAGAATTTGGATAACTTCTTGGCGGGAAAAAAATTCAATACCCGAGAGGCAGTACAAAATGCCTTTGAAGAATTTGTTGCCTCCCATCCAGCTGATTTCTTTAATAAGGGCATCAATAAACTGCCACTGCGTTGGCAAAGATGCATTAATTGCATGGGTGATTACTTCGATTAATACAAATAAAAAATACGTGAAAAAAAATCGTTTAAATTTTTTCATACAAAACGGCGATTTCATAGGTAAAGACCATTAGGTCTTTTATATTTTTATATTTATTTATATATTAATATAGTATATATCTTAGCCGTCTGTGATCATCGTTAACAGCCATAGGACGTCCACTGCTGGACATAGGCCTCCCTCAAAGATTTCTACAACGAACGGTCCCGGGCCACCCGCAACCAACGGCGGCCCGCACCTTCATAAGGTCATCGGTCCACCTAGAGGGAGGCCGTCCAACGCTGCGCTTTCCAGTTCGTGGTCTCCACTCTAGAACCTTTACTCCCCAGCTGTTATCAGTTCTACGAGCGATGTGGCCTGCCCATTGCCACTTCAACTTACTGATTCTGCGAGCTATGTCGGTTACTCCAGTTCGTCTGCGAATCTCCTCGTTGCGGATTCTGTCACGCAGAGAAACCCCGAGCATAGCTCTCTCCATCGCTCTTTGAGTGACTTTGAGCTTATTTAAGAGGCCAACAGGCCTGTTGGCCGTCTGTGATAGTTCATACAAACTGTATAGAAAGCTATATTTTATCTTAACCTAAATATTATAGTATCTGTAGTATCGCCGTCTGTGATCACCCTTAAGCGAGGCAAAATTTCCCACTGTCCTTTACACACTATTTTTCTGATAATTTCAATATTACATTCTGAAAATAATAATAAATTTTTCTTCTACATATGAGAGCAATGTAAGAGTATGTAGACGTTTTTCTACAATGAAAATGTAGTGGAATAAAAAATGTTCTCCTAAAGGGAACTGCACACAATAGTTTAGTCTACCACGAATTAGTTACGTCAAGTGTCAACAGATAAAATACAGACAACAGAATGGCATGGCCGACAATCAGTAGTGGATTTACACTAGGGGCAGTCAGGGCAAAGTAAAAAAAATATTCTAGAATTATTTTTTACAATTATCAAAATTGCACATTATAATAATTCATTAATTCTATTAATTAATCATTTTTTATTTATTGTTTGAAGCGAGATAAAAACTACTTACATTTTACAATAGCTGCAAATAGTCTCAAAAGATTGGCTATTCTATGCATAGAATATGTACGTATATGTCACTTTAACGTTTAGATTGAGAAGATTTAATCGACCAATTTACAAAATCAGGTGTGTTTGCCTGACAAACAAATGTAATATTATAAGTCGTCGTTAGTGCAAAATTCATGATTCTTACAAGGATATATGATTGGCTTCGCTGGGCGCTCGATCAATGATTTGTCTATGGATTCTTGGAACAAAAACAAATATTTTTTATATTATTGAAGTTTATAATATATAATGAAAGCAATTAGTTATTCTATTTAAAAAATATATATAAAAACTATAATTTTAAATAAAATTTCTGTGATAGGGCGGCATTTTCTTCAGTGTCCAGGGCGGCAATAATTTTAAATCCGACCCTGCCGACAATTCATAGAGAATAAAGGCCTTTTCAATCACAAACTGTACAACGAAAATATCTTAAAAGAATCTAAAGTCTAAAGAACTCCATTCTTATCGGCTTCCCTTTCAGATTATCTCATGAAGGCTTCCAGCCAAAACTAGTATATAGAAAACAATAATATCTTATACAAGTCAAGCGATATCTATGCGCTGCACGTTGTAACTTTGACACGAGTATTGGAATCACAATCTCTTTAAAACTAGATATAATCGGAGTTATGGTGGGAGATTACAGGAACCTTGTCTCGTTACAAATAAAGTTGAAATTCAAAAATGTTTTTAATAGCCGGCTGGCCAACTAAATAACAATATTATTATTATGATTTGTCCGATGACAGTTCCAAGTAATTAAAGGTTATTTTTCTGTGACATTAACCCGCTATTTTGTAGCTTTCACCAATGAGGAGCCGTTATTAGATAATATCGCGTGCATCATGAGACGAATGAATTTTGAAAAGTAGCTCGTCGGTACCTCATTCGCGCGTCCTTGGATGTAAAATCATGTTATTACGTTAATAATTATTATTTTTGAAACTATATTGAGCTATATTGAGGGAAGTGATAAATATAATTGGTCTTAGAGTTTAAACTAATACGTGTTTATGTACTAAATGTAAATATTTAATGTGAGACTACTTAGTACTTGTGTTGTGTTTATTGTTAATGATAAATCGTTTGAATAAATTTACTTTTACGGTAAGCGGGAAGTTGGATACGTACCTATAACTATCAATTGTGATTAGTAGATATAATAATAATAGTCGATCATAACATTATATTTTATTATTTATTAGGCGGTAGTACCGTGGAAGTATTTTAATATTATGATTATCTTACAATAGTTAATTAATACACAGAAAAACGTTTTATTATTAAGTATATACCTAATTGTAGGTATAAGAATACCGTATATATAACTATAGGAATAGGAGCCGTAGGTATAACTATAAGAATAGTTACCTAAGTATTTACAATTTCTCTCGGACACAACACATCACACAACTCTACACGCTTGTAACGACCTTGACCATCACACATAATATGGTGCTAAATTTCCTTTCAAAAAAACTTGCACAACCACCCTTCGCCACTGCTGATTAGAGCAAAACATTCAACTTAAAAAAAAATTGAAACAAGACGAAAAATTACTAATTTTCGTATTATACGAAAAATTTATTATAAAACTAAGTGTTATTTTTTCAAAAGAATTTAGGCTACTAATAAGACTAATAAAAAAAAATTGTTCTGTTAGTAAGTTGTGACTCAGACCGTAGGTAATAGGTATTCCTGAGACCTACACACGATACGGGAAATTATTAACCTTAACCTATGTTATAAAATGTTACCAACTTGTCACTTGTAAAAACCCAAGGAGTAAAACCCACATAAAACAGATCAACGTTATGAGGTACAGTTCGCTATCTAAATGTTGCATTGATTCGCTGGTTTTTGAACCTTGTTAGTTGATAAATTTACAAGTTCGAAACGAACTTGCATTACCTATATTTTTTGACAAGCCTTAAGCCAAGCCTCAAGTCAAGGCCAATACTGGGAAACGTCTTTCAAAACAAAAGACAGGATAACGCCAGCAGGTGTGAAGCCAACACCGCCGACGTGCCAGACCACTAATTTGTCAAACGACCTAGACGCTGGCGAGCTGCCAGCTCGGATATAATAAGGTGATCATCTCCAGTTTTCTGGAATAGATTCGTGTGTGCAATAAATGCAAGTTTTTACGACGTCAAAATTCTGACAATTATTCTGCGTAATAAAGGACAAAGATTGGATTCTGTGTCAATAAAATAAACAGCATCTGCCACAAGGAATGAAACTCCAAAAGGTCGCGCCATACGGTCTCTGGAGTGGAATGGTATAAGGTGTCGCTTCAATATTTTTTCGACTCTTGTGCTTGCTGAAGGCTACAGTGACATCGATGCCGATTATAATAATTGTGATAAGTTTTGAAATTTTCGCCACTAACGGCTGCACTCAGAGACGTTTAATGCTTACTTAAGGAGCTACTTAGCACAGACTTTGACATAAAGTTTATACAGTTTCTGTCAAAATCTCTACTAAGTGACTCCTTAAGTAAGCATTAAATGTCTCTGAGTGCGGCCGTTAGTCGTGACTGGTGACTCGTGTCTAAACCGACGTGAGATCAATGTCAAGTATACAAATTAGGGTCGAATTAAGGTATGGAGAGAAATATTTTTGAGTGTCTGCAACACTGCACGATCTCAATGGCTTTCGAGCAAAGGACTCAGCATCCAGCTTACAATAATTTAAAAAAAAACAATGGCTTTCGGGAATAGTCGTTTTCATACATTGTGCGAAAAAACAGAACTGTGCGCAAAACTGCTGGTCTAAAATGGCCACACTAAGTGAATCGTACTATGAAACATTATCTTTTGAATTTCAATAGAATTTCAATTTAACGTGGCCACATTAGATCGGCTAAGCTCAAAACAGAACAGTTCTGCACAATAGAGCTGATAATCGAACACACGAGTGTCGAGTTCTCAATTTGGTCCGCCGGACCAAGTTTGAGCGTCTGTATCGAGAGCGGATTTGGTCCGCCGGACCAAATCCGAGTGTCTGTTAGTACTTTAGTAACAATTCATTCCAATTGGAGTGACACGAGTAATTTATTTACGAGGGTATAAAATTAACGACATATAATAGGAGATAAATACAGCAATTGGCATTCAAAGTGTGGAATTAACTGCAGATAACAGAGGATATAATATTTAAACAGGTTTTTAAAGGAAGCCACACTATTATTAAAGTTCAGGAAAAAGATAACAATATTTTTTTAATTACGCACCTAGTAAATACTAATAGCAACGGTATTCTGCTCGACAGATATCCTTATTACGCCCAACAGCTGCCTACGAGAAGAATTCGCCACGATAAACGCTAGAGTCGAGAAGGTGTCAATTATACACACCCTGAAGTGTTTTATACACTTTCCCGACTTATGCCCGGTTTCTGAGGTTATTTATCAATCTATATATTAGCACTTTTGGTTGAATGGCGCACGCGTTAACTAATCATAAGCGCTATTGAATAGATAAACTATCGACAAATAACGTTGGTAAGCCCGGCATGAATCAGGGTAAATTGTACTCATCTTTATCTATCTAGATTTCATCTTCTTCGAGATCTCTTTCATTCTTTCTTCTTTCTAGATCTTCATTCGTTCAGCTGCCAGCCAGCAGCCAGTTTTGAGAGTGGGACTACAATATAATAGCTGGGACTATAATGATATGATCCGGAATCCGGGAGGCCGGAGAAAATTCAGAGTGCTGAAAATAAAACTGCGCTAATACAACAGAGTTGAAAATCGACGTGTGTCATAAATGACATTGACATTTGACTCGTTACTTGCGTGTTCGATTTCAGCTCTTTAGTATCAGCGCAGACTTCTATTTTCAGTGCTCTTAATTTTCCGAGGACCGCCGGATTCCGGATCATTATAAAGACCCAGCCTTATGAAAAGTCTTGTATGTTTTGCATGCATATGTTGCGTACGAACCTGGTACGGCTATGTATTTATTATGTATTTTTATTATTTACGTAAAGAAAGAAATTGGACACAGTAGTACTAGCGGGAAAAATTTACAATAAAGTAGGTATTCGTAAGGTTGATAATTGAAAATTATATAGGCGCTGTCCTTCGGCCAAATTAATATAGAGGACAGAGTTGAGTTCTGCGAACCACACAGTGAAGTCGATCGACACTACGCCTCGCCATATAATTCCACGTCACGCAACTAAGCCTTACCTTGTAAGGCGAGCTGTCTCGATGTGGCTATTTTTTATGTTATATACATATTATGCAGTGCGTACCTAGTAGCTACACGTGGTATACAAACATTGAAACCGGCCTGAGTTTTTGTTTCACAAAGCTGTCTTAATTTTTTTGGGCGGGGGGATCACTGGTATAATTTAATTAATTTCCAGAGCCACTGAGTAGGTACGTTTTACATGAATACCTAATGGCTATTGATTTTTACCTCGCGCTCACTCTAATATTATGTTAATTTGTATCATCATCATCATCAGCCTATACGTTTACCTGTGTTTAAATTTTAAATGGACGGGTTCAGTTGAGGAAACAATAACATCGACACGTAATAACATAACATGTAAACAAATATTCTAAGGTCAATTTAAACATTAAACCGCGAACGTATACCACACGAAACACAAATTCCACGATTGTTATGTAGCGAGCTCCGTAGTGTTATCATAAGGAAGCCGCTCGTTACCGCGCCTTTACGTTGTAAACATAGCCTATTTTTATTCTGAATCAATGACCGACGGCACCGCGAATTGCAATGTCAACTCACCATATGAAATCCTTGCAGTGAGAACAGAACGTTGGCTGCTTGAAGAACCTCGGCATGAACTTGTGATCTTTCACGAAATAAATATTTTTCTTCTTCAGAGCGCCTTTGCGGCCGCGAAGCCGCATCTGGCCGCCTCCTTTCATATCGCCCGGCCCTGGCCCATCATCACAATTATTCTCCTCGTCAGCCATGATCGCTCAACTATTAGTCCCGGGTGTTAACAGAAATACTATAATTTTACACAATAAATCGCAATATTCGGCGACTTAAACGAATAAGCCACCGTCCTCAACCGAACGTCATCGCGTTTTGACTTTTGACAACAATGAACAATTTCGCAAAATTTTAGATACTTGTCACTGTCAATGTTCGCTGTCAAGCAAAAACAGCATTTTTTTTATATGGCGGTACAGTATTAAGCTATTGCCAGTGTCAAAGCGGAAAAATAATTTTCGTATTTATTTTACTACAGCGTTTTTATAAATGGTTGTCTAATCAAATTTATAATAAATCGTCAATCAAAGTGGTAGTAGACGCTGCTTTACTTATAACTGAAACTTCCTAGGGAGTTTTGGAGAAAACACAAAATATCAGGCTTTTTGAAGTTGTGCCATTTGCCCACACTCATGCGCGTCATCGAATATTTAGTGAATAGTATTCTACTAAAGCTCCTTACTCACCGTCCAGCTTACAAATCCAACACCGGTACTAATAGCCGTCATTAGTGTCAATAGTGTCAATCATTTATTATTTTTGCTTACAAGACCGTGGACTTGGATTTGCAGACTGAATCGTGAGGCGCTTAAAGGGCAGCCGTGGGTACATAGAATGGCGCTTTAGTAGAATAACTCACGGTCCAGCCTGCAAATCCAACACCAGTACTAATAGCAATCAATAGTGTCAGTCATATAAAATGCTTGCCTACAAGTCCGCTGGGTCTGGTCTTTGGTCTTTGCTGGCTGGATGATCAGTATGGCCCTTAAGAGTGTTTTCCATTTAAAGAAAACCCCCTCTAAAATTGAAACTGTGTCGCACTCTGTCGATTATTTATATAACACAAAATATACAGTTTGCTTTATGCTCAGTTTCTTAAAAAGTATCATTCTGTAATGTACTTCTCCATGGAGGTTAGAGAAAAGGAGAACGATCGCTGTAGAAAATAGTGTCCCAGAAATATAGACAAAATAAGTGTGGCGTGGCGATCGCTAAGTTGTCATAATAAAAGTGGGCTGTTGTACATTATTCAACTAACTTCATCTACTTGTACTCATAAACAGCTAACTTCGTAAATTCTACTTACCGACGCGCGACGGGCAGTGCGACTGCTAGCTGAAAGATGAATTATAAATTCTACATATTTTTAGGCTCAGGCTTGTGCTTTAGCAGGTAGCGATCGTTCTCTCTAACCTCCATGTTTCTCACTCACTCATTATCGACGCTCTAGAGCAGGGATGAGGAACCTTTAAGTATTAACGTGCCATTTTTCTAAATAAATGTTTAATGAGAACATAGACGTGCCATAAAAAATTTATTTCGTTTTTCTTTGTGATTTAGAGGTGAATTTAAATTTTGGCGCCCCGGGCTAGTTAAATATTTGACCGCCTACTCAGCAGCGACAGATTACAAACTATCAAATAAATGTACGATTTAAAATCTAATTACTCTTTAAATTCTATTGAAAGACTGTATGTATGCTTCTAAAAATACATATAAATTAATAGCCTAACACCGAACGTCGATACTTATTAATAAATTAGTGCAAGCGAGTAAATTCTTTTTTTCTGTTTTACCTACTTAAACTTTGAATCCTGAAAGACTGTACTTCGGAAAAATACAATTATATCAGTAGCCTACAGCTGAATGTCCGTACTAAATATTATAATATGTTCTTTAAGTCAAACACGAGTAACAGGAGCGAGCGAGCAAAATTTTTTTCTCATTTTACAGGTTAAATTCAATCTGTTCAAACTTTAAAGCCTAAAATTAAAGTTAAATTTGTGTCATTCTTTTATGTTATTAAATTTCCAAAATAGATGACAAATAACATAATATTATGTTACTTTTGTCATAAAATACCTAGATCAAACTAGACACACACGCACGTGCCGGTTGGCCATCACTGCTCTAGAGTTTTGCCGAGAATGTCAAAGTGCAACGTTGTTGTTTTTGTATGTCCTTTAAAATTTGTGTTAATTCGGTTCTTAATGTGTAATATTGGTAGAATATTAACCATTAGATATGCACAAGTGTGGGCAAGTAGTACAATTACAAAAGCGTGCTATTTTGTGTTTTCTCCAAGAAACTCCCTAAGAACTTTCAGTAAAGCGTTTACAACGTTTACGTTTACTAAAACAAGAATCGACTGACTTGACTTTTTGACTGCATTGACTATTTAATTGGACTTTGAATAGATTAGATTTTATGATTTAGAAATATGGTGGTGAAAATTTTAAAGAAAATTCTATCCCGCCTTTTAAGTTGACAAAAGGTTATAAGCCGACGCCATTTATTAAAAAAAAACATAGCTGTATTGTGTATTGTCTAAATCGTTTTTTTTTTACAATAATATATTATTGTCTATGGATCTGATTTCAGTCTAAAATCTATGGTTACAATCGCAAATCGCAATCGCAAACCGTTTTTGAGGGTCGTTGGAATTTGAATGCCACTCTGAAGTGATTGTTTTATTAGTGAATTTTCAGTGTTATGTGTGAAATGTGATAAATATAATTAGGAGAAGCATTACAATATTTATTCTGTATATACGTCGTGCCTTACAAATCAAAAATGAGTTCAGAAAACTCGGATACCAGCCCAAGCATAGCCCTCTCGTTGGTGGCCCAATTTGATGATATAAATCGCTTGAATAAAGTGCTAAACGATGGTGCCGCAGAAGAATGTAAATAAAATAGATATTTATAACAAAATTATATGGAAAAATATCAAAATTTATATACCTAAATTTCAGCTAAAATCTACCGCCATTTCGATTGTTATTTACAATCTTTGCCCTTTGGGCAACCTTATTCAGTGTGATTATTTCACTATACCTATTAGCTTAATTATCAGATTGAAGTTAATACTAAGGAAATTCCCAAAACCTGTCCACTTTCAAAACACAAGGCCACATTAAAAATACACTTTTGTTTTTCTTGTTATACTCTGATAAAATGTTATTGTGAAGTAATTTATTAAAATATAATGCTAATAATGCAATTTTATATTGGGTTGTAAAATAGTTTTTAGTTACATGTTATTTAATCTAAATCTGCTATATTATGTCCCTACTTTTCGTAGGTTTCCTGGCATTTCTTAAACAGATGGAATGGGTGAGAACACAGTGGGCTGCAGCTGAGGCCGAGGCGTCGAGGCTTCAATCTGAACTGGATGAAGCCCTAAAAACCCTAACAAAATGGGAAGCAAAATTTGCCCATGTCCGGAAACTGCTGGATGGGGAGAAGAGAGAAAGAAATATAGTGATGAAGAAGTATAATGAACTGGTAAAATCCTTATTTTGATACAAATCTGCTATTCATATTAATCATTTAAATAGGCACCTATTCTATTATACTTCTTTGTGCTTTGTTTTTCTTATACATGTGATCCAGTTTTCTATTTAATATAGCTCAATTTTAGATTACTTTAGAGCTTTTAACATTATATGTAAGTTACCATATTATCATTTTCTTGTGGACTAATGATTTTTATGCATTCTATAGAATGTTGTCTAATCAATATTGAGTATCACTAAATGCTATCTGATAGTTTTCTTTAAATAAATTATTAAACTATGATAACTTATAGTAGTAGGACACATATTTTTATACACTTTCACTGTGACACCTGATGATAAGTCAATTGAAAAATTATCGTAAAAACCTTAAAAAAGTGGAAAAGTTGTGTTTTTTTTTTCATCTATTCAATGTTAGACAACATGTTCATAAACAATCTGGAACTCATTTTCGTATATTTAAAAAAATAACTAAGATCAAACAATTTAAATGTACAATATGAAAGAGAGCAATATATCGGCCTGTAACGTTACGACTTGCACCCACCATACATTTTTGTCATTACAAAATGTATGACGGTTGTAACTTGTGATGTAACAAATCAATTTTCGAGAAAGAGATGGGCAATCATTTTTATTAGCTTATAATTTTCAATCGAGTCAATATAAATATCGATTTCTTTTATATTTATATCTTTAATCAACAATTTTAAAATTTAATTTATAAAAATGTGATATTCCACATTAGGCAACATCCCTATTCTTAGGTCTTAAAAGAATTCACCAATATAAAACCAATACTATTTGTGTTGCAATTACAGATTTTAATTCTTACACTATAAGGTGAAATATTTATTGATTTGTATTATTCTTAGTATGTAATATGTATCTCGGATTCACTTATACATAAGTTTTAAGACAAATTGTTCTACTGATATGGTAATTGGGATTTGAAGTGTGTTAATTAAAGTTTTCGTTGTTTAACTTTTTTACTGAACACTTTGGCATGTTTCCAGTCAGATAGACTGCAAGTCTAGGGGTGCTTACTCGCGTTTTAAGCAGTCATGAGTCACAATACATTTTGAGTGTTTGTGGGGTATCTTAGGTATTCATGATATAAGTAGTAATAGCACAAATATAATTTTCAGAGTAAATTACTTGATATGGCCCGAGACCTACTCTTCAATGATAACCGGGCCAAGCTGAATGATGAAACACTGCAGAAACTTGCTTTCCTCAATGGCACAGCTCAGCAAGACCATAACGCAAAGCTGTGTGGCGTCCCAGAGCTTAATTCTACAGGTAAGTGATATGGGGGAAACCTATGATTTTGTTGATAGTGTTTAAAGTTTTCTAGTGTTATGTTGGTCATATTTCAATTTTGTTTATAGAAATAAAAAAATTAGATAGATATAGTAATAAAAATATTTTAAATTTGAATTTTTGTGTGTTCTGGTTGATTGATTAATTATTATTATTATTTATGGATAAACTAAGTAAAATGCATTTGACTTTGACAAGTATAATAACTTGTATATATATAAACAAAAAGGGAATATTAATAAGAAACTGGACATGGACATGCAAACAGCTAACATAAGCAATTGCTAAAATTTATACTTTTTATATGAATTATGAGGTCCATCAATTTATTCATAATATTAAACAGCAGTTAAATAATCATACATAATCAGGGACTCTGCTATCGGAGATGTCATACTCGAGGTCGGAAGATGACCTGGATTTATCGCTGGCATCGACCCGCCGCTCATGGGTGCAGCGCGGAGGCTGGACAGCTAGAGAGAACCCTCCTAATAAGAAGCGGAGATCATCGTCCTCCTCTGCTACTAAGGTACTAAAAATTTCTAATGATATTTAATTTATATAATAAATCTACTCATAAGTTAAGGACTGATTAGAAAAAAATTGTATAAGGTTAGGAGAGTTAGGCCTCTGCTTAAAATTTCTTGGGTGAGCGGCGCAGCGGCAAACAGTGACAACAGTGGTCAGAACTCAGAAATGCATTCCTGTCTAGCAGTGATGTGACGGTGACTATGGCGCCCGCCTGAACGCATCGCCACCGCTGTCACCGCGCCGCTCACCGAAAGAGGCAGCAGCTCTAGGCATGTTTTACAATGTTCTGATGTGCCAGGTAGCTATTTCGTACGTTTCAACATGTTAAGCCACATACAGATATAGCCTTTAATGCCCATTAACGCCATTTCATCAGTTTTTGGGTAATAATTTTTTTTATGAAACACATCTTAAAGCTTTCACACCACATCAATCTGGTCCAATGTAAACCAGGTACCAAATAACCTAACCAAGAGCATGTCAAGACATGTCTAAAGAGGGTTCCGAAACTATCATCGCACCATAGGTTCTGAAAATATTTTTCTGATAGATCATGCTATTGTTGAATAGGTCTAATTCTTAATTATGTTTGCAGACTGTGGAGTTGCATGGCGGTAAAGTACTGGCCACAGCTACAACCACATTGACACTGGAGCGCGCCCCAACCACACATGACTTGAAACCACCACAAAACTTCGTGAGTAAAATAAAATTATGCTTATTTTTAATATTCTAACATGCAATATTTAAAGTTTAAATTAGTTTTACTTCATATTGTAGTTCGACCTATATCATTATTTAATATTAGCTTTTTCCCAGGGCTCTGACTGCTTTAAATTAGGCTTATAATAATATGCTCGTTTTGTACATTAAAATTTTCGTTTTGAATTACTTTAGCGTGTCTATGAAAATAGCATATTACCTATGTGCGAATATGACGGAGGCCCAAAGGGAGATCTCCGACCGAGCGGGTAGTGTCTTGGTCAGGCCGAAGATGATATTTATATAGCACCAAACTGAGTATTTGATAGTGCTATTCATGATTGTGGTGCTGACCAGACCAGTCTCTGCAGTGCAGACCCACTGGTCTGCCACACCTAAAGCGTTACTTTTTAATATGGAAGACAAATAAGAATAAGTAACTAGTAGATGACATTGTAAGGTCTAGTAGCTCCTTTTGTTCCATATAATATAATGAAATTTCTTCTGTTTCAGCAACCAATATCTGAGAGCAGCGATGAGGGTCCCCCGGCCAGAAAGTCTGCTACTCGCCTGTCCGCACGCTCAGTGCCTAAACAAGAGATGGAGCCGACTGCGCCACCAGCTACAGGTATATTTTATTGTACTATCGGTTAATCTAATTTATAAGCATGTGGCGCACCAATTAGCGCCACAATCCTGAATCGCGCTATCGAAGTTTTCACAGTTCGGCGCTATATATACATTATACAACATCTGAAATGTATACTAGTGGGCTTCGGCCTGACTGAGCATAGCATCTTGCTCGGTCACTTAATATGAACAAACTATAACTATGACAATGGTAAACTTACATATATCAACTTATAATCAGAATTCCGAAAGGAGTTGTCCAAAGTTGACCCAAAGTCAATAGCAGCAATATGGTTGATAATGTTGTTCCACTTTAAATCATATTTGATGTCACCAAAAGTGCAATCCCCAAAAACGCCGGGGTATGGGAGTTATGAGCAAAAGTAAAGTCAGTTTTTGTATGGAAATTACTGGCGAGAGACTATGTTTGAAAAACGACTTTGAACGAAAGATTAATAATAGCTCCCCACACCGATTTCGGTGACGCTGGCTGGTTTCATTGAAACCAGGCCAGCAACGCAGGAGTTATTTTATAGTGCCCAAGTGTTTGCGCAGTACACAAGAGCACTATCTCTTCCTTTACTCTCGAAAACCAGTGGGACGGACAGACCGACATGACTGCCGAGGGATCAGGCGCAGGTCCGACTTTTTACATGCCCATCCGACGCATGGATCATCTTTCTTGTCAGACAATCAGGTAATCAGCCTGCATTGTCCTAACCAAACTTAAAAACAACATTTTTTGCTGTTCCAATGCGGGAATCGAACCCACGACCTCGGAGTCGAGAGCCAAGCTCTAAAGCACTGGACCACGGAGGCTGTTACCGCAAATATTAATATTGTTTTAAGTGAAGTCATTGGCAACCATGTATTAGTGGATTTTTTTAATGGATTTTAGACCATGTCCTTTATCTTTTGTCGCGCCTACACTAACAGCCAAAAAGCGACATGATGAAGTTAGCTGATAATTGTTTCAATATTTGTATGAAAACTCGTAAGTAACTTCAAATTAGTATAATAGGTAACTAAATAACTAACTCACACACATAGATTTTTACTCACTACGTCATACAACGTCATTTATAGATATCTACTTTAAGACGGTTACCAAGAATAAAGACACCAATTTAGAAAAAGAATGAGATGTTCATTCTTCTTTTTTTTTCAGAATCTGACAGCGCCACAGACGCGTACATACAGCGCACGCCGCAACGCACGCCGTCCGTGCAGCGCACGCCGTCGGCGCTGTCCGCTATGGGCTCTCCGCGCGTGCGACAGAGACAGCACAACTTCGTCGTGAAGAACTTCTACAAGCGCGAGACTTGCGGCCCGTGCGGCAAAACGTGAGTTTTGATGTCTAACTTACTTTCATAGTGGCTGGCAAAAAATAAATGTTACCCAAATCGAATGATAATGTTTATTCTCATAGCTACATATCTATTATATCTATAAAAATTTATTTTCCAATGGTCTTTGGCAATCTTTGTTTTTCTATGGTAATGACAGACGATGTATGAAAAACGTAGATAGCCGAAAGACATTGAGATCGTGGTCGTGCTGTAATTGAATATCCAAAAGAATTTATTGCGCTAAGTGAATATAAGTGAATACATTAAGCATTGTAATCGTAAACGGGGACACACTGAAATTTGGAAGTCATTTTGATCGACATGCTGTCGTTATGTACTCAGTTCAACATCATCTGTTCTTTTACAGCATAAAGTTCGCGAAGGCGGGCGTGCGGTGCGAGCAGTGCCGCGCGCAGGCGCATCCCGAGTGTCGCGCGCTGCTGCCGCTGCCCTGCGTGCCGCCCGGCCGCGCGCACCAGCACCAGGTACATTCTCATATTTTGGTGAAACCGAATTCCCGAATAACCGACCTTCTAAATATGCGCACATGGCTCTTAGACAGTACGTCAAAATCCAATAAGTAACGGATTACTGAAAAACTGGCTAAGGTACATGTTCCCATAATAACAACAAGGAAGCAGGCAGATTGCTAGTAATTACCACCGCTCATGGTCGCACACCGCATCAAAAGACTTTCTTGTGACTCCTTCGGCATTGCCGGTCTTTTGAACTAAGTTTTTGGTACCCCATGGAAAAACAACACAAGCATTACAACCAACCGCTTTCCGATATTGTGGAGCTGGCCTATTCTTTCATTAGGCTCTCCATAGGCTAATTGAATTAGTTGTCACTGGGCCGAATTGTGAAACGCGTTACATCACTGGTCGCGTGATTTTCGGATATACTACGAGAGCAGATTGACCTGGCGTTAAAGACTTCATAGATTAAAATCTATTTATTTATAGGAGGGTAGTATCGCAGACTTTGCCCCTTCAACGCCGCCAATGATACCGGCTTTGCTCGTGCATTGTATCAATGAGGTGGAGAAGCGGGGCTTGTCTGAACGTGGCATATATCGCATAAGTGCCGTGGAAAAAGATGTTAAACGTCTCAAGGTATGCTTAAAATATCGAAAAAAGATATGCTTATTATCTATTACTCTAAAAAATGTTATAAAAATTACGTTTGATAAAAGTTTCTACTAGAGATCAATTTTATAATCGTTGTATAGTACTAGTTAGAACAGCATATCATAATGTCACGCTTTTTTATTTTTAAAAATAATTTAATATTGTATCTTAAATAATAATTAGTAATTAGCCTACAAAACATGATATCTCCGCAGGAGCGTTTTTTACGTGGCTGTGGGTCACCATCCCTAGCCGGCGAAGACATACACGTAGTGTGCGGTTGCATCAAGGACTTCCTACGCTCCTTACGCGAGCCGCTAGTGTCCACGGCGTTGTGGAGCGACTTCATGCATGCGGCGAGACTGTCCGAGCCGGCTGACGCTAGTGCGGCCATAGTACAGGCTGTGTCGCAGCTCCCGCCGCCGAATAGGGATACGCTGGCGTTCCTGGTGCTGCATCTGCAGAAGTGAGTACGCATATATAACGCACGAATGACGTGCACGCACATACCACGTGTGTATATACGTCACTTCATGCACGCGCCGAGACTGTCCGAGCCGGCTGACGCTAGTGCGGCCATAGTGCAGGCTGTGTCGCAGCTCCCGCCGCCGAATAGGGATACGCTGGCGTTCCTGGTGCTGCATCTGCAGAAGTGAGTACGCATATATAACGCACGAATGACGTGCACGCACATACCACGTGTGTATATACGTCACTTCATGCACGCGCCGAGACTGTCCGAGCCGGCTGACGCTAGTGCGGCCATAGTGCAGGCTGTGTCGCAGCTCCCGCCGCCGAATAGGGATACGCTGGCGTTCCTGGTGCTGCATCTGCAGAAGTGAGTACGCATATATAACGCACGAATGACGTGCACGCACATACCACGTGTGTATATACGTCACTTCATGCACGCGCCGAGACTGTCCGAGCCGGCTGACGCTAGTGCGGCCATAGTGCAGGCTGTGTCGCAACTCCCGCCGCCGAATAGGGATACGCTGGCGTTCCTGGTGCTGCATCTGCAGAAGTGAGTACGCATATATAACGCACGAATGACGTGCACGCACATACCACGTGTGTATATACGTCACTTCATGCACGCGCCGAGACTGTCCGAGCCGGCTGACGCTAGTGCGGCCATAATGCAGGCTGTGTCGCAACTCCCGCCGCCGAATAGTAATACGCTGGCGTTCTTAGTGCTGCATCTGCAGAAGTTAGTGAGTACGCATATACAACTTGCACGCACAAAGTGCACGCAGAGAGAAATACACACCGATATTTCTAGTGATGTATCGACAGAAATGAGTACCTACGCATTTACGACTACATTGCATGTACGCACATTTGCGACCGACCTCGTATTAAAATACATGTAAAATATCTATTTGCTTTAATAAACAAAATAAATGACTAAGCTATTAAATATAACACGAAGTCAATGTTTAAGTAAACATTTTTTGACATTACATACACTTTTATGAAAAAAGATATCCCTATTCAAATAAGAATACTTTGCGATTCCATTACAAGGGCATAGACAGCAGGCCTCTTGACTCATATTTAATTTCATACATAGAAGGAGTATTTTCTTTAGTACTTGGCTTAGGAAAACGTATTCTAGCGATATCACAAATTAAAAACTTTATTTTGAATTGAAGATTGATAAAATAAATTTGATTTAAAAATATGTATTTTTGTTTTTTAATTTCTACTGATAAAAACACCTCGAAGTAACTTCCGGCAAGGATGTGACGACACAAACACACTAAACACATGTAGTAGTGAAACGGAACGTTTCTGTAAATAAAATAGTTCATGACATCTTAAAAAGTTATTTACCTATGTCAAAACGTCAAACGGAACGTAACACCGCCATTTTACATAAATAGCACATATCACAAATAGTAGTAGTATGACGTCACAGCACAGATAATCTATCAATCAACATGGCGAATAGTGTTTTCGGCGGTTTTTAAAAAGTGAATTTTTAAAATTTTTTTTTTTTGTTTGTTTTTAGGTTTCAAAATAAAGTTATATTATTTTTTTGTGTGTAATGAAACAATTATTAAGCATTTAGGACATAAATAAAAACAATGTCAAGTAGCGTATTTGGTGTCAGTTTCGTTCAAGCAGTCTATGTTAGTCGAACATAGCAGCTTTAAGCTTATAGCTTACTGTTGCCTTCCATTTGAACAGACTTATTTACTATGTCTTTAGACATATTAATTTGACTTAACCGAATTTCAGGGTGGCTGAGAGTTCGGAGTGCGAGATGGGCGTGGACAATCTGGCCAAGATCTTCGGACCAACGGTTATCGGGTACGGCATGATGACGCAGGCGGCCGAGATGTACACCGCTACGACACAGATGTTTAACGTGAGTTAGTTGTTCCATTAGTAAACTGCTAGGGCCTTTAACGGTAGCCAGACATACAGTTTATCGTCTCATCGACTTGATCTGGGTGCTGAATGCGAGTTTTTGTAACTACTAGACGTGAAAAAGTTAATCACAATTTGTATGGCATCGAAACAACGCCCCAAGTAAAAATAGTAAATAATTCGATGGGACAAAACTCGCACTCTGCACACTGTTCGATTGGATCAGTTTCTATATTGACCTACATGCCAACCACGCGCATACCCGGTCAGTTCTTACTGATCTAACCACAAAAGGCACAAGACAATCCAGAATATAACGGTTTGCGTTGTTTTTTCGCATTTTCGCCTTCACTGTAAGACAGGCCTTCGCTGTGGTTTTTACTCGACTACGGCGAAGCCAAAAGGAAGGGTAACGATTTTGGCAGTCTATGTATGTAATGTTGTACCACCGTAGCGCCTAAACTACTGATCCGATTTTAATAAATTACGTGTCAATCAACAAATCTGAAGTGAAACTCAAGTGAATCTCACTTGAGTTTCACTTCAGATTTACTCACTTGAGAGTGAAACTCATCCAATAAAACATGATATAAAATTTAGAGCAGGGTTCAGAAGAGTAAAGACAACGTTTCAGGTAATGCAGCTGGTGCTACGGCTGCCCGGCGACTACTGGGCGCAGTGGGCGTGCCCCGCCGACCACGCCTCGCCGCCGCCGCCCGCGCTCAAGCCGCGGGGCTTCTTCTTCTCCCCGGCTGATACTGGGTAAGTCACCCATTGAGATAAACTTGACGCTGATTGTTGCTGTCTCGTGCTGCCGCTACAATAGGCTACTTGACCTTTTTTTATCCTAAACGATTAATAATTGTTCCTTTACCCCAAAAAAATAATATTATATAAAATAATATAAATATTAAAACTTACAAAACTATAATTTAAAAATACTTTTTTTAAAACCCGATAACGGCCGATAACGCCTCCCGCCATGTGTGTCGATAGATAATCTGTGCTCTGACATCGTAATAACAGGTAGTTTTCCAATTACAGAGCATAGTGCGACTCAGTGGCGCACAATGCCGAATTATGAAATAAAAATAAATAAGATTTTACCACAAATCGATGTGGTTACTTTAATAATATTTTTATCTCTAGGTTAAATAATCTAACATATGATAAGTATTACTTATCTAAATTTTTTACACGACATTTAGCTAAATGGCTATATAATTTTTTAGTTTTAAGACAAGCCAAAAAATTGGCTAAGCCGACCACTGCTTTTATTGAGCAGTGTTCTTATACTGACAATTTTATTAGTAAAAACTTGGAATATGTTCTAAATAATTTAAATTAGATTATAGGACAACAGAGGCTCACTCTAGCAATTTGTTAGCTGGATATATTTATACTGATGCCTCCTACGAAGGGCCTAATAAGAACTCTGGGAAAAACTGTAATTTTAATATTAACTTGGTGCATCAAAATTTACAAGGCATAATAGGGAAAGAATTAGAACTTGAGTTATTTTTAAATGAATTTAAAATTGACATTATATGCGTAACAGAACATTGGTTAAAAAATCATGAATTAATATTTAACTATTGTGATCACCAAGTAGGGAGCTCTTTCTGTCGAGAAAATGTCATTAGGAGTGGCTCCTTAATTTTGATTAATAAAAAATTGAAATGTAAAAAACGTAAAGATATTGTAAAACTGTCTAGTGAACGAATTATTGAGTTGGCTTGTATTGAGTTGAGCCACCTTATTATTGTATGCGTATACAGGCCTCCATCAAGCTTATACGATTCTTTTGAACAAATAATGGATCAAGTGCTGACGAAAGTATGTGTCTCTAATAAGAAGATTATTGTATGTGGTGATTTTAATATTAATTTATTAGACTCTAACTCCACCACTGTTAGATTCACATCTTTATTCAAATCGTATAATCTAATTAATTTATTTTACGAATCAACAAGAATATGTGAAACAACAGCTACTTGTATAGATAATATTTTCACAAATGTCACTACTTTTAGGAAAGAAATAATTAATGTACTTAACTCTGATCACTGTGGACAGCTAGCATCATTTGATCTTAAATGTGATAATAATCCGATAGAAAATATTGAGTTTATTCCTGTAAACACAAAACGTATTGAGAAATTTAGAAGTAAATTACTTTCAAGTTTTCAATGTTTGAATGAGTCAATTAATCCAAATGAAACTTTTAATAATTTATTTAAAGTAGTAAAAAACCAATTTGACTCTGTATTTACTTCTAAATCGGTCAGATTTAATAATAAAAGAAATAATTTTAGTAACTGGGCAACTGCAGGTATTATTGTTAGTAGACAAAGATTGTATGACTTGTATAACGAGAAGTCAATGAACAGGAGTGAAGCTTTTAAACTATATGTCAAGAAATACTCGAAGATCTTCAAGAAGGTATGTCAAGCAGCGAAGGTTCTTCACATCAAAGAAAAAATTAAGAACTCTAAAAACAAAGTGAAAACCACATGGAAAATAATTGCAGATGAGACTGGAAGAGTCGCCAGTCGCAACTCTAAATTTGAACTTTATATTAATGATAAAAAAGTTAGTTCTGACATTGAAGTTGCGACAGTATTTGAGAAGTTTTTTGCAGACATTCCGATCTCAACTACAAAAAACTTAAATTCATCACCTACAGTTGCCGAAAAATTACTTAGAGATGATGTGAGGGAATGTGATGTAAATTTTATTTTCAAAGAAATAGACTCTAGAGACATTATCAAGGCATTTAAATTACTTAATATTAAAAGTACAACTGATCTCTGGGGTATGTCCACAAATGTTATAAACCCAGTAATTGACATCATTGCCCCTCACCTAGCATTAGTTTTTAATAATTGTATTAAAAGTGTTCCCTGACTTGATGAAGCACAGCAAGGTGATGCCTCTCTTTAAAGCTGGGAATAAAGCAGACCCAGCTAACTATAGACCAATATCCATATTACCGACTTTAAGTAAAATTTTTGAGTAAATAGTGCTCTCTCAAAAGTAGCACATTGGTTTAATGCTAATAATTTACTGTTGAATTCTAATAAAACAAAATGTTTAAAGTTCAGCTTGCCAAATGTTACGCAGGCACAAACCAATATACTATTAAATAATGAGAAAATGAAATTAGTAGACACCACTGTTTTTCTAGGTATAACATTAGATAGTAAGTTACAGTGGGGACCACATATTGCTAAATTGGCAGATAAACTGAGTTCTGCAGCATACGCTGTTAAAAAAAATTAGAGAAATTACCGACATAGAGACCGCGCGATTAGTTTACTTTAGCTATTTTCATAGCGTAATGTCGTACGGCATCCTCTTGTGGGGAAACGCTGCGGACATTAATACAATATTTGTGCTGCAGAAACGTGCTATACGTTCTATTTATAAGATGTCGACTTTTGATTCTCGTAAGGGAAAAGTTTAAAGAAATAAAAGTTCTGACCGTCGCATCTTAATACATTTTGGAAAATGTGTTATATGTAAGAAAGAATCTAAACAACTTCAAAAAGAAATGTGATAATCATTGTGTAAACACTAGAAATAAGAACAAGTTAGATATGCCAGTGTTCAGACTAAGCAAAGTTAGTAAATCCTTTAAAGGCCAATGTATACGCTTATACAATATAATCCCAGAAAAGGTTCAAAACCTTCCCATTAATAAGTTTAAAAAAGTAGTTAAAGAACGTTTGTGTGCCAAAGCGTATTATAAAATTAATGACTTCATTCAAGACGGCACACCTTGGGAATAAGGTGGCTCCTTATCTTATCTTATTATTTGTTACATAGACATAAGTAAACATTGTAATCATTTTGATTTTAAAAGAATAATTTTCCATCTTTTTGGTAAAAGATGGCCCCAGACGAGTTTCTTGCCGGCTCTTCTCGCTGGGTTAGTTCCCGAACCGGTGGTAGGCATCACGTAGTATCGACGTTCAAAAATAGTATTTAAAAATACCAATTTAATACCAATTTTGAATAAAAAATTTTTTGATTTTAATTTTGATTTATGCTGAAGCTTAATTGGAACGTGAATTAGTTTTCAAATGCACCGTTAGAGTGCGCTAAGTTCAGTGTTGAAAAAAAATGTGGAATACGTAGATGTATTATTAGTTATCAATGGTGGAATATAAAAAAAATAGTCGAATGTTTGTACCTTCATCCATACTTATATTTATTCTTTTAACACAGTCTGAATTAACTTTTATTCTTTCCAAAAAAACTAAATGAAACGAAAGTTATAGTATTATTAAGTTATATATAGTATACGAAAGTATAAATAATATTTCGATCGATGCCAACTTAAAGAAAAAACAAATGAGTCGTTATCGATTGCACGCATCATGCGAAAGCAGTACTTTGGAGAGTGCTCGATTGTGCGAAGTGTTGCTTTAGTTGAAACATTCAACGTTGAGCATTATGCCGCATAATGCGCTTTCGTGCTGCAATTGGAAAACTACCATAGTAAACAATCACTTGACAACTCATTGCACTATGCACGCTTGACAACTATGACAAGTGACGTATAATTGTTTACTATTATTATGACGTCACTTCATGGCCGATCCCACAATGCACAGATTATAAGTGTTTTCGTCATATCATTTTTTTTCAAGTTAAGTTTATATAATATCTATCTTGTTCTTTTATTTCATTGTTTCGCTATATTACCTTTTCCTAAGCCAAGTACTAAAGGAAATACTCATTCAATGTATGAAATTAAGTATGAGTCATGTAGCCTATTTTGTGACGCCTCTGTGGTTCAGTGGTTTAGGCTGTCGGCTCCGGAGGCCGTGGGTTCGACCTAGGGTCTCGGATTCCACAGATACAAACTTGACTGCGAAATGTTGTACGAGTGACAGTATTTATGAAGTTTCAAAAATCTAAATTTTTTACGACACACTTATTACATACTAATACTAGTTAATACGAACTCAAGTGTCCTTAAAATTTGTAACTTAGAATTTTAGTACCTACACCTAAATAAAAGTATACGAAGAGAGATTAAAAAAACATTGATTTTTATTGTTTTTTACAGAATCTCGAGGAAGAAGCGCAACTACTTTCAATAAATTCACATCGAATTGAAACTCCTTACCAATGATTTTGGTGCATTTGTAAACATAACATTTATAAACTTAATCTTATAGTCTATTCGCGTTAAGTAGTAAGTGAATCATGCGTACAAATGTCAAAGCTGACCAATGACGCATAAGCCGTGTTCACATTAATCAATATATTAACCAATTAAAGTAAGCCATTTTGACGTTTGCACGCATGATTCACTGACTAGTTATCGCGAATAGACAATAATAGTTAATTGTATTATACAATAGTTAACCATTTTGTTAGAAATATTTAATATAGCTTTAAGTTTGTTATCAACATCAGAATAATTTTTAGTTTAATAAGAGGATTTTCTTTAGTTTTTTTTGAGTGTTTGAAGCTGACATCACAAAAATTGTAGTTATAAAGATGTTTCGACGATAAAATTGATAAGTTGTGTGTTTTGTCAAAATCAAAGAATTTAAATTTCCATACTTATGGCAGGATAGCAATAATTGAGTATTACATTGTCAATTACGAACATAAATTGCAACGACCTTTTATGGCAATGTTTTATTTTATTATTTGCAATTAGTAGCTGCTGCTGCATAGAATACATTGCGGAAATATTTTCACATTAGCTTTTTTAATTTATTTCACAGGTCATTTGAATGAATAAATTGTTAGCTAAATTTTAAGTCCCTAGTTTTTACGTTTATATTTGGGAGTAGTAGGGAGATCATATTTTGTTTATAGAGTTACTTTTAATTTGTGCACTTTTTGTATATCATAAGATGTAAACTTAATTGTAGTTATTTGTACTTAATTTGTATCTAATGACAATAATATTACGGCTGTCTTTATTTCAGCCAACTCGGTATTCCGTGTTTATTTAAATGTTAGTTTTTTTTTGGGATGGGACAGTTAGCTTTATTGAACAACGGCTAACTTCAGTAACCTATGCAGGTTTTTAATTTGAAAAACATGGTTACCATTTTTTGTGTCTTGAGTTTTTTTAACTTGAGAGGTTTATGTAAAACTATCACATGGGTTTTGCTAGGATAGGTTTTTGAACGTCATAGGCCATTCGTATCATGAAAATAGTGCATTGCCATAGTTATCAGCTACTGCGAATTAGGTAAAGATGTAAGAGTAATAACACACTGTTTTCTTAACTCGAATATACTTTAGTTAGATATAATAGGATAAGTGTTGTACATATGTTTACCGTATAACTAGGGGTTTGTTCCTTGTTTCAATTGTTTGTTTCTCATTGTGGTATAAGTACAGAGCAATTTAACTACGATTGAAATGGCGGACTCGCCCCTGTATTCCGTTAGTGACGTCACACCACCGCCTAGAATGGCCACACAGTTTAGGTCACAGTACGTTTTGGGGCAGGCGCCCATGGGCGACAAATGACGCGACAACAAGAGGGAAAAGTCGCGGCGACTTGCTTCCCTTTGGCGCACAGCCTCGGAGAGCCTCAATAGATTTAATTATTGTACTTGAAAGTGCCGAGTAAGGGCAGTTTTCATGATCTTTTCAAGATTCAAAAAGTATTAATAAATACAGTGTTTTTTTTTTTTACAAAATTTGTTCCTTGTTATAGCAACAATATCGAATGATGTAATAATACAGCACATGTATTCTATTTTCTAGATGATATTATGTTGGTTCGATTTCTGAGCACAGTTGCAAAGTCCATCATGTATATGTAATTCTGTTTGCTTTCAATTTACACACATGTAAGTACAACTTTGAGGTTCTTATTTAATTTAGTTGTACTGTTATTAATGTCGCTATGTACTTATATAGCTTACATAGCTCGTTACTATTTAAACTTTTTTTTTATATTTGCAAATAGATTTAAATTATGTTGTTAAGTTCTTTATTTATGCAAAAGTTATTACATATAAGATTTTTCTGTTCTGTTTTAATAACAGGCTTTTCACCCATTCATTTCAATTTTGGGCATCCAAAGAAAAATAATAAATGTATATAAGTTTCATATGTTTAGCCAATAAATAATAATTTATACACCGGAGTTGTCTATTGTATTAGAAACATTCTACATCTAAGGCATTTCATATTATATTTACTTTTTTTATAAGGCATTTTCTAAAGTTAAATGTATCTCTTGTATTATTTACAAATATTATGTCTTGTGGGACACCTCAAAAATTATTTTATGTGTCACAGCAGCTAGTATTTAACTGTATTGAATAAGGAGTACTCGCCTATATACTTATTGTATGGGCTATGGCTGTGTAAGTTTCGTCGTGACTTTTATGTTTAATACTGTATATTCAGATCATGTTGTTCAGAGTTCATACGTGTGTATTTAGTTTATTTTTTGACATCAATAAAATAGCAGCAAAACATTTGTCGTTTTATTTCTTATTCTATACATACAAAGGCAAAAGATTTGTGTGTATGTTTGTCTGCATTGAACAGGCTCCGTAACTACTGTACTGATTCTGAAAAAAATTGGAAAATAGAGGACCACGGGGAAGGACATATGCTAATTTAATGCGGCAAATTGTACGGTTCTTGCGGCATTTCTTGTTGCGCGCACGGAATTATACAGACGAATCAGTGAAGATTTTAGTATCGGTCCATCCACAATTTTTTTTTTTCAATAAAACAGCCAAATTCTTACACATCTTTATTATAAAAACACATTGAGCAAATAAAAACAAATAATATGCTACCTTTAATTTTTTTTGTCGTAAGAGCCAGAGGGTATTTGCCTGTAATTTTTTTACATCATAAATGAATAGTGCTCTGAGAAAAAATAAGACTGTACGAGTACGACTGTAAGAGTGTACTAAAAATCTATATTTCCAAAGAAATTGCGGATTGGTTATAGAACTATTGTGAGTTGCAAAATTACCCCGGTCCCCATACGGAAGTCGTACCGGCTTGTGACGTCACAAGCCTGTAATATGTATAATTGTATGGTCATATTATGCACAAAATTTCTGATAATAATATATACTTACATCAAATACAAAAAGCTATAGTAAATCTTTTTGTACTCGATGTAAATGTTTGTCGTTAAAAATCCAACTTTTTTGAAATTTTGAAATGCTCATAATTACAAAAGTACACATAAAACCTTATTTATTTTTACTTTTATCATGTAATAAGACATAATTTTATAACAAAGTAATACATAAATAATTTTTGAATCTTTAAAAAAAAACTAAATTTTTAAATTTAGGCAAATACCCAATTAAATATTACTATACTTTAACGAGGTTACAAAAAACATTAGGCATTTTACTTTGGAAGTTAACGTTTTATACCTTAGCTTGACTTTCTACTAATGTCAGAAAACTGATAAATTTTGCCATAATCCAATATGTTATACCAGATACCAGATACAGAATTTCTGTATCGGAAATATTGTTTTTTGTATCAAAAATGCGTAATTCGTAACGTTTCGTAACGGGCGGTCGGCCCCAGTAAGTTGTAGATGGAGGTTGTAGATGTAGATAGTAGTTGTAGGTAGATGTAGGTCGTAAGTGTAGGTAGGCAGGTATAGGTGTAGTTATTTATTCCAGTTCATAGTTGAAACAGAACGTGGGTCGGGTCAGCTATTAGGAAAAGAAAAAAAATGTGATCTTAGACATATTTAAGTTATTTCAATGAATCAAAAACATAAAATATAAGTACCTAATTTACGATTTATGGAATCCACATTCCCCCATGGAACTGAAATAAAATAATAACAGAAGATGAATGAACATGGATGGAAATTATACAGTCAATAGTGCTTTGGTTTGTGGTCGTGACTACAAAAAGCGGTTAAAAACTCCCAATGTCTTTTGTAATTTTATTTTGCACTGGCTCTTTTATTATGGTTAGTAAAAAGTGTTTTAGTAATGTTCTTAAGATTAAGTATACACTTTGAATCAATACGTTGTTACGAATGTCTTTTTATAAATTAAAAAAATATATTTCATAATAATTGTAACTATAAAATAATTCAGAGGCCTCACGTGGAATGCCTATAGACTTTATAAAAGTAAGATTATTATTATAAATAAGCAATCTACATTACACAAAAGGCGTTGAGTATATTATTAGAAAATAATAGTAAAACATTTTAGATGCCACAAGCACATATTTACAAGTATGTATGTTATGTATAAGTTACATATTACACACCGCGAATACCCTACGAATAGTACCCGCTGAAAATAATGCACATCTTTGAAAAGAGATATTCAATTTGGATTTGTTTTTAGGATTCCGTACCCAAAAGGCAAACTTATTAATATTATTATTAAATATGCAGTTGCGTTGGGGTGCATTACGCATGCTTATGCGTGCACTCACACATTTGCTTGCAGGTTGTGGGTATTTTTCCGCGGAATATTGCTCGATATAATATTAATTAAACCGAATATCTCTTTTCTAATGTCGATGTTCATTTTTTTTGTACTGGTACAGTATTTGTTATATAAAATCTATAGTGCCTTTTACAAGTGCATATGATGCCTAATTTAAATCTACCAGGAACATAACTTTGGTATCATCGATGTCAAATAAGCGACTAGCTGAACTTAATATTACATACGTTTTTATAAAAATGTATATGAAAACATAATATATTTGCACTACAAGAAATGTCTTTTACAAAATGCAACAAACCCACACATGTCATGACAAATGCACACAAAGCGAATAAAACATTTACACGCATATTGTCTATTTATTTTAGTAAGCTCAATGTGGACCATCATCTAACGTCTCACCGGGTGGCGCCACCGTAGAGTGAGGACCGAAAGTACGGTTGTCAAAGTTTGTTGTTACGGGCGTGAAAACAAAAATGTTCTTTTTAATTTAAATAAATGGAACAGTATAGTAAACGTATTTGCCACGTCCCGTTGCGAAGTCCCGTTTTGCTCGAAAAAAAAGATAAATTTCGTTTCTTAGCTCCGCTTTTAAAGCACTCGCATTCATTGATCCGTATCTTTGCCATAATTAATCTAACGTGTTGCTAAACATTCGCAACATTAATATAAATAGAAATAAACCCGCAAACAGAGACATTCGATATATCGGAGACCTCATGCTACACAATCCACACGCGATAGCCCACATTGTGAATGGCTGACAATCGAAACCTGTCTAATCACAAACAAGTAAGATATTAGCTCCATAAAATAAACATAATAATTATAAACGTGTAAAATAATATACAAATATAATTAAATATTGCTATTATAGTCATCATCACCATTCTGATGATAATTTTTCTTACATATTTTGAAATTCATTTCATGATTATTTTACTAGCTTGTTAATACAGGAAACACCCAAAATACACCAACATACATTTGTCTTAATTAAATGGAATGTCAAAAAACTTAATCCATATTTTACTACCTAAAACTATATAATATAATATCAAGACTATAATGTTTAGACCATTTTTCTGCATACCTATACAGTTTTATAGCTGTTTACGCTTTCCAAGCTATCATATTTATATTAATATGTTTTATATTATGACTTAGGTTACAATTTTTATCTATATATTGCTTGTAAGATCTACTTACTTATATGTTTATAAAACCCCAAAATTATAATTATGAATGTTGTCAGCAACCGTTTTTGTCTGTAATATTTAAAATTTACTGTTAATTTTATTGTACAGATTGTGTCATAAATATACATACTACATTACAAGCGACACAATTGTTCTTTGGTAAATATTACACTGGTAACTAACTACTACCACTGAAAACCACTTTAATTCTCCTATTGCTAATTCTCCCACTGCTATTTACTACATGAGAGAAAACTTTTTTTTTTTTTGGGCTGAGAGTAAACCTAATTTTTTAATGGAGAAATAAAGTTACGTCACGCAAATTTTAAACTTTTTGAATCACTGTATTTTGTATCTGTACTTAACATGTACTGTCGTCACGTTTAGTATGACCTTCCCCCCCTCCTACCCTTACGCTGTGATGAAATATGTGGATGGACCCTAGGTAATTTTAGTAGTCATTTGTGAATGAAGCTTGCTAACTAGAGGCGTGTTACAATTTATCCTACCGTCTACGTGATCGATTTTTTTCACGATTAGGAGACCTGCTGCAGTAGGACGGTACAACTGCCCCCCGAGCACAATTCGCCGCGCTGAACTTGTAAGAGTCGAGATGGTGTCAATGTTGTTGTTGATTGTTGTTATTGATAAGTCTGTAATTTTTTTCATGTGTAGTGTGTACATTTTATACCTTATAAAGTTATGATCGTCGCACAGAAAATTTATAATTCAATTCACTAAATGGCTGATGCGAATGTCCGAAGGGGGCTAGGGGAGTAGGGACTCCTAACTTTATTTGCTGTACCACATAAACCTTCAAGATTTATGCGGTACACATAAAGTTTATTGTATTGCTTAGTAAATAATAATAATAAAAACAGCATTCTAAAGATTGTGACGTGCTTGGACACTCTCATTTGTCGTGACGCATTGTGCTAGCGAGAGGTCCAGGTTATTCCGTCGTTATTTTCTCTGGTAGACTTGCTTCCTGGTCCTCCAGCATTATTCCAATCCACGTTACCCTGTCCCCTCCTAGCTGGACGTGGCGTTGCCGAGGAGGCGCAGGTCCCCGCCGTACCGGATGCCGTACGGCCGGAGGTGGTATATGAGATAGTCCAGCACGTACATCTCCTCGGGGTCCACGTAGTGGAAGGACACCGCGTGATCGGAGCAGCAGTCCAAGCCCTGGAAATGTATAATTTCCACTTAATTGAGTGACCAACTTAATTGAGTTGACCAACTTAATTTGGTTATACATGAATTAACTAAAAGCAAAACAAAAAAAAAACAGCGAGTCGGAATCGCACACGAAAGGACCCCCACTGACATTTCTAAAGTATAGGAGATAGAAACTTAAAGTTTCCATGCTGATAGATCACGCTAAAAATTCTTTAGGAAAATTATTTTGAGCGAAATCGGACAGTAACGGAACCCTCCTTAGACAGGTTAGGTTATTTTAATTTTTTTTCAGCCTAAACGTCTTGACATAAGCCGTAGATCATACGTCCAAAATATCTGTAATTGATATTAAAAAATTTGATATAAAGATATACTTCCTCACCTCATCAGTAGGATAGTATATGTACCGCCAGTACCAGAAGCTCTTGTCCTTGGTCGGGAACAGATGGGACTTGGGCGTGAAGGGGAAGAAGCGGCCGCGCTGCTGCGAGTCGCGCGAGTCCGCCGCGCGCACTCCGATGTGCTGGAGGCAGATTCCTGGCGAATTGGGGGGTTTGGTTACAATATATTCTTACAGAGGAAAAAATCCCTTTTCCTACATTTACAGTAATGTTTGTTACAGTATGATATTTTCTCTGCCGTTAGGGAGCAGACCCTACGCACACAAAGCGTCATCTGGTGGAGAGTGGTATCAAAGACGGTTAATAAGAATTTTCGATTATTTTTCTGTCACCAGGCGGCGCTTGGTAGCCCGACGGTCCTTGTCATGTCAAAGAGCTAATAATAATTATAACGTAGCTGTAGGTTATACTTCTCGGCGGTGTAATTAGTACTACGTGAAAAAGGGGGGGGATCTCGGTATATACTACGGATGGTCACCGTGGAGGGGATGGTGGTAAAAATGGGTAAAAAGTGATCAGTACTATGCGTACGTTCCCTAATTATAAACACAGTAAACCAATTCATATATTCTACGATACTAGAAGTTTACTGTAACGAAATTTAATTAAAGCCATTTAGTTTCACTCACCCATCTCGGCGTCCTCAGCGCCTGTATCGGCCGCCTTGCACATGTGGGGGGAGGGTAGGCCGACGTTGACGAACCGGTCCAGCGCCTCGCGGCTCAGCACGTAGCCCGCGCCGCCGCTCATGTAGCCCTGTATCATTATTGTAATTAGCCAGTTGAGTATGTACTTAGCCAGGTGCCCTTTACGATGATTGTAATTAGCCAGTTAAGTAAGTACTTAGTCAGTTGAAGCCTGTTAGCCAGTTGGGTTATGAGTAAAGGTAAGACGCGTCCCTACTAGTTATACCGCAATGGAGATCCGCTGCCGCGTAGTGCGTAGCTGTTTTTCTGTACATACTTATGTACAGAAAACAGATTTCATGGAACGATTAAAATCGATCCAAATTTGAAAATTATGACGTCTCCTTCAATGGCCCACAATTTTTCCACACAATCGTGGACAGATCGTACACTTGTAGTAGTGCAATCAAATCGAAAGCTAATTTATCTGTTCGTTTTTCTTTATTCAGTGGTACCGCTGCTGCGTTATGTTGTGCTATAGATTTAGCCACTGAGTTGCTACGAGTTGGCTAGTGTCAGCCAGCCATCATGTTGCCTTTTATTATATCTCGGTCGAGTAGAAGTTAGCCTATTTTGTACAACCCAGCTAATGTGTCGGTAAAACTTAGCCAATTGAATAGCAACGACTCCTGCCCGGTTTCTGTAGATATTACATAAAGTCTAGATAAACGAAGTTTATCTGGCACAGAGACCCAAAAGTTTAGTGGTCACTAGATAAATCTTTTTCAAAATCGGCGGCAAATTATTGTTTCGCTCTAATTCAGAAATGTAATTAGTTTTATGAGAAACATTATTTTTAATTAAAAAAAACCTGTAAATCTTTTTGATTCCTTTCTGTATCAGCGCCATCTATCAGTTGCAGTGTCAATTACGAGTTATGGAATCGATGAAAGGGCCTTATTGGCCGTATAAGTTAAACTTTGTTTATAATATATCTGTCACATTTGTGTTCAGAAACAAGTTATTGAACCAATAGCGCCAATTAATAAATAAACTGCCAACAAATTCACCACAGAAACCGGGCATTAGCCAATTAAAGCGTTACAACATTACCAACTTATTAAATTTACTAATGTTTCATTGGGCAATTCCAGGTTACTTTAGTGTGTGTACCTGTGGAGTGAACGGCTTGAACCTGCACCCGAAGTATATTGGGTCCTTACTGCTGTGCTCCGACAGCATGTACCTCAGATTCTCGACTACCACATACCTGTATATAAAACAAAAATCATTTGTATTCCATGTAAACCTACCACAGGCGAGGCGTGCATACAAACCGGCTTCCCTTATGTTTATTATATTTTTTTTTAAATACGGTACTATAACAAAACAATATTTTGCGCCCAATGCACCCAAAAAATTGTGCTAACACTATGTGACGAACCAATTTCGTAATTTAAAAATTAATATATATATATATATATATATATATATATATATATATATATATATATATATATATATATATATATATATATATATATTAAATATTTAAAGTAGATATTTATAGATTTAAAGTAATATTCATAAGGGAAGCCGGCTTGTATGCACCCGCGCCTGTGAAGATATACAGATATTTATGGAAGGTCAACCGAGAAGAGCCGGCGCGCGGCGTAAGAAACTCGGCGGTGCCACATTGTATCAAAAGGGATGGAAAATTTTTCTTTTTTTAAATATCGTTACAATTCAAAGCTTAAGACTAAATTACAAAGTCCAAAAGTATGTACAGGAGCAGCCTTGCAGGGAACAATCCTTAGACCTTACTAATATTATAAACGCGAAAGTTTGTATGTATGGATAAATACATATTGTATGTATGGATGAATAACTACAAAACGGATTTTGACGAAATTAAGTACGGTAGCAGTTTAGACTCCGGAGTAAAACAAAATGTACGGCTCCTGCGGGATTTCTTTGAAATTTCGTGCAAAATATAAATTGAAATTACGGCATATACTCTGTACACATCCAATTTCATCTAAACGTAAACATAAAAAGACAACTTCTTTTATATCTTTCTGTATTTTATTAATGCTCGAGCGACGCGTCATCAATTTGGTCGAATATAATATTTT
This sequence comes from Phengaris arion, assembly GCA_963565745.1. NCBI lineage: Eukaryota > Metazoa > Arthropoda > Insecta > Lepidoptera > Lycaenidae > Phengaris > Phengaris arion. Next base: position 3,245,476 of record OY751446.1, on the reverse strand, counting down.
TGTTACGTTCTAAACAGAGTAGAGTATTATATACAAGTAAATGGTAAAAACGATAGGATTAATTTGAAACGGGAAGACGTTTACTTGTTTATGACAGTTATAAATAAATATCTATGGACGCTTCACACCACGTCAATCTGGTCCCGTGGTAAGTTCTCGAAGAACTTGTGCTACAGGTCAGGTACCAGACAACGGAAATATATTTAACACTTTTATTTATATTATACACATATTTAATACACATCCATGACCCAGGAACACGGAAAAACTTTTTGTTCCTTCGACCACCAACACGCTCAACCACTGAGCCACAGGGGTCGTCACGGCGATGCAACATGACACCTCGCGTTGCTAAACATGACTTTGAAACCGGCCTTAGAGTTAGATGCAGTTACGGGCCATTAAATATATCATTAGAAGTGATGTATGCGACGATCTCTTTTGTGCTGGTGTGATTACTGTGCGTACAGAGTTATTTTACCTCTGACCGGACCCTTATGCGGTATAGGGACATAGGGATCACTCTCATGGTAACTTCGAGGTAAAATAACTCTGTACGAACTGTAGAGATAAGCACACACAAAGTCACAAACACACAAATGTTGCATAGATTTTAAAGTAACTACGAATTTATCACAGTATTTAATTATTTTTAGGGTTCCGTAATACATAAGAAATCTATATTAGGTCTGTATGTCTGTCTGTCTGTCTGTCCGCGCTTCTAGCTTCTGTAGTTCTGAATATAAACGGATGAAATTTTGCATAGTTATAAATTGTCTATAGATCTCGGTTTCAACATTATAATATAAATTAATATTTCAGGGGTGGCTCTCCATAAATGTCAAGTGGGGATGAAAAATATTTTTTCATTCTACCCTCTTCGTGTGGGGTATCGTCGAATTGGTATTTTAAAATAAAAGCAAGATCATACATCACTTTTTACACCATTTTCGAGTAATCGTAAAAAACCAGTGGTTTATAAGTTTGGTGTATAAGTTGCCCCCCCCCCCTCCCCCCTCTGGCATTTCTAAACTATTAGAGATAGAAACTTGTAAGTTGTCATGCTGATAGATCATGCTAAAAACTCTTAAGGAAAATTATTTTGAACGAAATCGAACAGTAACTTTTGAAGTAATTTGAAAAAAGCTATCACGCGTTTATAGTTACGGAACCCTCCTTAGACATGTCCCGACATGCTCTTGGTTAGGTTATTTTTTCATATTGCGCTTTTGATTTCATATTTATTGTTTTACCCACTGCTTCGCCCGCGTAAATACTGTATCCCGCGGGAATACTGTACTTTTCCGGGATAAAAAGTAGCCTATGTGTTAGTCTCAAACTAGGTGTGGGCTACGTCTTCTTAAGCTTGAGCGGTGATAATAATAATACAGCAACAATTGTGATATTCTCCTTTATTGGTACATATGAGAGATGCTTAACACAGATACGTCTACACTATATATAGCCGTTTGGCTAACTGAAATAAACTATCTAGATAGGCTGTGCTTGTGACATCTGTCAATATGACATTTATAGTTCTACTGCATAATACTGTTATATTATGCAACAAGTACGACCTCTGTGGCTCAGTGGTTAGCGCATTGGCGCTCAAGCCGGAAGTCGCGGGTTCAAATCCCGCCAGGGAATAAAAAAGTTTTCTGTGTTCCTGGGTCATGGATGTTTATTAAATATGTGTATAATATAATAAAAATCTTAAATATAAGTACAGTATAAAAAGTATTAAATATATTTCCGTTGTCTGGTACCCGTAACACAAGTTCTTCGGATACTTACCACGGGACCAGGCTGACGTGGTGTGAAGCGTCCATAGATATTATTATATTATTAAGTAGTTATTGCGTGTAAGAGTGACATACATACATACATCCATCCATCCGTCCATTCTCACAAACTTTCACATTTATAATATTAGTAGGATCTGAACTGTATGGCATTGCGAAAAATGCGAATGTAGTCGTATTCTTTTTTGCAAAATCGCTGAACTTCTTTACATAAAGCTTTCATACCAAAGAATTCAAAACTAAAGATAGGCTATGACGCACCTACTTGACTTTGACATAACAAATCTTTATACCAGAAAAAGTTACGCCATCTTGGTTTTCACCATACCTCAAATGCAGGGGCGTGCACTCCATATAGGCAGAAATGCAGTGCTTTACTTGTCATTCACAGATATTTTAATAAAACGTTCGTACGTTTTAGATTACTTTAATTAATAGTAAATTAATTAATTAAAAAAAAATATAATAACTTAAAAACGCCTAATTTTTATAAATAGCAACTAATGCCGGTGCATGCTGCAGGACAAATCTTCGCATGTGTGTGTAATTTTCATACTTCGCAAACGCACACATCCATGAATATCGACATGATTATATACCGGTAACTCATGCGGCAGGCTATAGCCGAACCTCGCCGAACCGAGCTGGGAGCTCTGTTCGGCGAGCTTCCGAAAACCGCCGAACTGGCTTGTCGGAAATTATTCGTTGCCTATAATCCGACTAAAAACAATATGACTTGAATCTAATGAATTATCTATGCACATAACATGCATTTTTGTTTAGTAAGGTTTTATTTGTTTAAATAGAAGAAATATTTTGTGTTTGCGGGGGCCATATTGCATGTGATAAGCATTGTTTACAATTTAATCGCTCCTGTTTATTTATAGTTTTCTTAAAAGATTTTTCATTTTAACATTTGAAAGTGTGTACATTTGAATGTGAGGTTTGCGTTGATAATGTGTGTTTATTAAAAATTAAAAATAACAAGTTCTCACAATTGTCATTCAGTGAAAAGATTCAAATTCTGTCTAAAGGTAGGTGTGTGCCCGAGTTACAACCAGCAAAAAAAATAATGTAACTCGAAAATTTCATGTTAAAAGTTATGAAACGTATAACTGGCTGTGTGATTGTGTGCACACGATTAAATTATATTGTTTTCCTTGCATATTATTTAGTAATTCTAGTACTAGACCGCGGCCTCACTCACTTGGATAAGATATTTGAGTAATCTCAAGTAACCGGAACCTTGAATATGTGAAAATTGAAGCTGACTGACTGGTGAGTAGTTATAATATTTTAAAATATGCTTATTATTTTACTTATTAGAATTTCTTCCGCCGCGACGATCGATCGCTGTTTTGTCTGCGTTGCCGTAGAAGATGTACATGAACATCTAAGTAGTACATCTAAGACTTGCTCTGTTGGCATGGTTTCGACTTAGAGATCTGTCGCTTGGCTGTAGCTATGCTAAAAATCTATAAACGAAAAAGTTTTTGTGACCGAGTACTTCGCCGCATACCCGGTGTCATAATCCTGTGCACGCCACTGCTCAAATGTCAGTCATCTTGATTTCACCATACTTCAAATGTCAAAATGGCCCCAAAACTTAAAAGTGGGGCCATTGTTTAAGTGGAGACAGTTTTTGCCTCAACATGACGAGGCATTATCGAAATAAAAAAAGTTTTATTTCCATATAGGTTACAAAGCAACGCTTATGGAACTGTCCCTACGTGATGCCCACCACCGGTTCGGGAACGAACCAGGCGAGAAGAACGCGGCGTAAGAAACTCGCACGGGGCCATCTTTTAGAAAAAAAAAATGGTGGAAAGTAGTTATTTTAATTTTTTAAAATATTTTGACAATATGTAAACTTAGTCTAAGTATATAATATTAACAAAAGTCAGATACATAATATAGTACATAGAAGCAGCCGTCCAGGTAGCCGGCCAACGTCGCGTCGCGCCGTTGTGCGATCGTCAATAAAATCATTGCATCATCATATAATAAGATTTTGCACACAAACGTTCTTTAACTACTTTTTAAATTTAATGATGGAAAATTTTTGAACGTTTTCTGGGAATCTATTGTTTAGACGTATACATTGACCTTTAAAGGATTTGCTTACTTTACTTAGTCTGGTCACCGGTATATCTAGCCGGTGCTTATTTCTAAAGTGATTGTCGCTTTTAGTTTTAAAATTACTAATATTCTTTCTAACATACATTATCGAAAATGTATTGTGGAAGCGACGGTCAGAATACCTATTTCCTTAAACTATTCCCTCAGAGATTCAACAGGGGACATTTAGTAAATTGACCGTATTGCTCGCTTCTGCAGCACAAATATCTATTTATTTTCCACAATTGTGTCAATGTCGGCGGAATTTTTCCATAAAAGGATATAATATACGTCATGTTTCATAAATGCAAAGTGCACGGTTTGATCGATTTTTTAATTCTGCACTCCAAAGAAGTAGCGGGCGAAATCTAATATTTAATGTATGAATTACAAACACAAATGTATAATTTAGAATTATAGTACCACTGTTTATTAGTATTATAGTTAGTCGTTAATAGTCGCCAGTTTTGAACTAGACCGATAGTGGGTTGACCGTTTGATTCGCACTCGAGAGAGTGCAGGTTCGATTCCCAGGTTGTGGTTTGTACCAATGAGACTTTTTCAGATCTCAAGTACATTATACGGACACTCCAACTTTGAAGGAAAACATCGCGAGGGAAAACCCGCACATGGTTGGCCCCAGACGTATTGACCAGTCATTCCTCTGGACTAGGCTGACTGTGTTGTGAGAATGCCGTATGTGCTTGTGCCACCATACGACATTTAAAAATCAACTGTCCCAGGCACTATAACAGTACTTCAAGAGTGGTTACCTCGCTCGGAGAATACTGTATAAATCATGCAATAACGGATGAAAAGGCCTAAGATTTTTTTTAACTTTGTTTAAATATTAAGTGCTACTTTTTTATTTACCTTTTAACGTTTATTTTCAATTAATCAAGTGTTACTCAACAGGAAATGAGATAATTTGAATTATTTACCCGTGTTAAAATATATATAAGATTACACTATCTTGATGTCAAACGGCAAACATCGTATGTCTATGGCAGTGACAGACTTTGCATAGAATGCGAAGTTTTCCCGCAAAGAAATTAAGAACGTAGTTGTACTGTACGGTTAAATGCCTGTGGGGTTAGCAGGAACAATTGACAACTACGTAATTTAGATAATCGTAACGTTATCGAAAGAGGATTGTATGATAATTATGATAGCGACCATAGAATCGACATTCAATAACTTTGTCAATGAGGGTTCTCCACGTAAACTCGTGACATCCGACATCGCTTTTTGACACGACAAGGACCGTCGGGCTACCGAGCGCCGCCTGGTGACAGAAAAAAAACCGAAAATTCTTATTGACCGTTTTCGATACCACTTACGCCACCAGATGACGCTTTGTGTGCGTTGGGTCTGCCCCCTAACGGCAGAAAAAATATCAAAAACCCTCATTGTTCCTGCTCGGGGTAGGTACTGATAATAGTGCACTAGGAGCTTTGCTTCGGCACAAATTGGCCGGCTAGGAAGGGAAACTCTGTTCAAATACAATTTCGTGCAAACGAAGAGACAATAGCGCACTACAATGCTACCAATTTAAATATCACATATTTACAATACTGCTATAAACGAATTATACAATGACACATTCGCTTGGTTGAATTCTTTTAATTTACGTTTAGATTTAATCAGCGGGGCTATTTCCAATTTCGGCTCGACTCCGATTTGATAACATTACCACGCAGCAGCCAATAAACACTAGCCGCGCTTAGCGTAGGCGACCAATCGCTGCGCGGGAAATTTATCGAATTCGAGTCGAACAGGGCTTGTGAATAGCATGACATAGACTACTATGTTCAGCGGGGCTATTCACAAGCCCCTTTCGTTCCAATATTATAGCGAGGAAAGTTAGAAACTCACGTGTCATCATCAGCCTTGAGGAACCAGTCGGCGTCGCGTCTGTGATGCTCGTACACGTAGCGGAAGGCGGCTTTCGTCTTGCCCCATAGGTGGTCCCGTCCCTCGGGCACCGGCAACTTGACGGACGGTAGAGTGCTGTCTGAAATTCACGTAGTAGTAATAAATGTCTAATATTATTGTAAAGTAAATAAACAAAAGTCAAAATGTTAAGTACCGACATTGCCAAGAAGTAAGCGAGCTTATGATGATGAGTTATAGCTAAGAACCATCCAGATCACATCAGCTTTGAAACATTAAAAGCAACATCGGTCTTTTCGTTTAAGAGCTCACGAACAGACATACACACAGATAGCCAAGTCAAACTTTTGCGTGGAGGTATTTTAATTTTTAACAAATAGGAATTTGTATAAAAATTTTAAGCGAACGTCTTTATAACGGATTTTCCAGTCCATGTTTCAAACTGGAATTTAGATACCATAGCCTAACAGAAAACCGCCGTAAATTAGCACTTGTGCTTTTGCTTTTGTTTGCTGAATTAAGATGGATTTGCTACTCCTTTACGCCTTAACCACTGAACAACAAACATCTACATAATATGGCACGTATATACAATTCTTAGGGTTCTGTAATCCGTGGTAATGAAAAGGAGAAGATGACAAAGAAAATGACAAGGAACCCTTTCTCGCTCCGTCCGTCTGTCTGTCTGTTCGCTCTTCTAGCTTCTGTAATAATGAAGTGTGAAAGTTTGTGAGGATGGATGGATGGATGTTTGTTACTCTTTCACGCAAAACCTACTGAACGGATTTTGACGAAATTCGGTATTGTAGTAGTTTAGGCTCTGATGGATTAACACATAAGGTAAGGTGAAGGCCGCTTCTTAAGTGGTGGTAATGTGAAGCAGACAAGAATGGAGTTATAGGAACCGCACGCCACCTGGTAGATATAAGAATGTCAAACCAACCTTCAACGCTGCTCATGAAGATAAGTTTATTGCATCTCTTCCCCCACGTCGCTTTGACGTGTCTGGCCTTCTTCTCGTGGTTCTTGGGCTGGGTGAGCACCCAGCAGAGCACCCTGACCTTCTTGGCCAGCTCATCAGCCACCGACCTGTCCTCGTCCCTGTGAGCCGGCTCCTCGATTCCGTGGTCTTGGACGCTTAGTATCGGATGCCTTTCCAGGTCACGAGTCGCTTCCCTGCAAGAGTCAGAACTTAGGAGCTTTCTGTTGAAACATCGAGGTAAGAGTCGCCAGTTGCCACAAACGGACGTCCGACGACGGCCACCGTCAGCTGTCGTGTATTCCTGCAACACATCTATCATACAATTTTGCCAAGTTGCTGTAACCAACTACATCCACGATCGACCAGTCGCAGCCATTAGCCAATTTCCTCTGAAGCTCCTCAAAAAATCATCATCAATTTAATATATTATTATAAACATATTTATTTAATACACATCAATACCCCAGGAACATTGAAAACTTTTTTGTTCCCTCAGCGGGATTCGAACCAGCGACCCCCGGCTTGAGCGCCGCGGCGCCTGGCTAGCCACTGTTCCACAAAGGCCGCAATCGGTATTTTCTAAATAATTCCCCTTAAAAATTCGGCTAAATTAAGAAGATTGAGTAGAGAAATAGTTGAAATTTTAGCCGAATTTAAAAGGGGAATTGTTTAGAAAATAAGATTTATTTCATACTTTTTTGTGTATTTTTACTTTGGAAGTCGGTTTAATTTTTTGTTTAAAAATAATAATTTTTCCCATTTTAGCGATATTTGTTTAATTATTATTAATACATTTTAATTACGTTTAAAATAAACGATCGAATGTATAATTGAATACGCGCCAAGCTTCCATTAGGTACTGTATATGTATAAGATGATGATGATAATTACTGTAAGTTACATAGTTGCATATGCTAGCAGTTCTTTAAACAATGCCGAAATCCCCAAACATGCATCTATAAGGAGTCAGGAGTTCTGTTCAGTACTTTTGGATTCAGGGTATACCTTGGTGCAAAATCTTATTTTTGGTAGCATATGCTTGTGTTACTTCAGAAAAAGTCAAAAGCATTATATGTGTCCATATAAATTTTGAGGAGTTCCCTCGATTCCTCCTGGATCCCATCAACAGGTTTCCACTTGAGTGACTAAAAGACCAATTTCGAATTATACAACAAAAGAATTTTGCAAATACGTCCATAAATGGCAGAGTAATGTTCAAAGATATTCCCGTCGGTGTAACATATTATGAGAAGTACCTTTTATATCATCATGTGATGATGTATGGTGTGATGATGGTGGTGATGATGATGATTACTCTAATTGACATAGTGCCATATGCTTGCAGTTCTTTAAACAACGCCGAAATCCCCAAACATGCATCTATAAGGAGTCAGGAGTTCTGTTCAGTACTTTTGGATTCAGGGTATACCTTGGAGCAAAATCTTACTTTCTTTCTTATCTTTTTTGGTAGCATATGCTTGGACTTCTTCAGAAAAAGTCAAAATCGCCATATGTGTCCATATAAATTTCGAGGAGTTCCCTCGATTCCCATCATCAGGTCACCACTTTGATGTGAAAAGGACTAATTTGGGATTATACCAACAAAAAAAATATTTTGAAAATCGGACCACAGACGGCAGATCAATCCTTGAACATACAAAAAAAAAAAAATAATAATTACAGCCGTAATGTGATAACTGGTAAATTTCATAAAAATCCGTTCAGTAGTTTTTGCGTGAAACAGTAACAAACAAACATCCATCCATCCATCCATCCATCCATCCATCCATCCATCCATCCATCCATCCATCCATCCATCCATCCATCCATCCATCCATCCATCCATCCATCCTCACAAACTTTCACATTTATAATAAATAGTAGTAGGAATCTTTTTGATGACATAAATCACAATTTTTACGTTTTGTAAATCAAAATATTTGTACCCCACTAGCGCTTGCGGCAGGTTACGCGGATTTTTTGAGAAGCTGCAGAGGAAAATGACTAATTCAAAATGTATGAAAATTGTGTTTGTAGCCGACGCCTATGCGTATTGACCAAGCAAAGGTGTAACACTAATTAATATGGCAGCCTCCTTCATAAAAAGTAATTTAATATCTCACTTACAGTTCGTTCAGAGTTATTTTACCTCCGAGTTGCTAAATACTTTGAGTGATTTTTATGTCGTCGGCATAAAGGTCCTATCAGAGGTAAAATAACTCTGAACGATTGATAAACAGTAACATAAAATGTATTAATTTAGTCCTTTTATGTGTTTTTCTATATCAACTCAGAAGCATATTTTTCAGCCAAAATAACTCGTATCTAATTTTAAATTTAAGGCCTACCGTTCCAAAATGATTGAAAATTGTTTTCTATTTGACAACGTGCGGCTCAGTGGTTAGCACGTCGACGCTTGTGCCGGAGGTCACGGGTTCGAATCCCGCCAGGGGACGAAAAGTTTTCTGCGTTCCTAGGTCATGGATGTGTTTTAAATATGTGTATTATAATATAAAAAAAATCTTAAATATAATTATGGTATAAAAGAATTAAATTTAAATGTATGAGTGAATGTTATGAAATGAAACCCATGTTCCAAAATTAATATTTTAAGAGTTTTGGACTTTTACAAGTCACAAAAGAAAAAAACAAGTTTTTTTTTTCTTCTGCATTTTTTCAAAATTTGTACTATATTATAATATTATATATACATACATATATATATATATATATATATATATATATATATATATATATATATATATATATATATATATATATATATATATATATATATATATATATATATATATATATATATATATATATATATATATATATATAATGTGTGTATGTATATATATATAATATAATAAATTTTATTCGTAAAAATAAAAGCCACTTTTGTATATCCTTCATTCTACAATATATGCGCGGAACAAAAGTTGAAACAGCAATTAACCAATTAAAAATATATTGATAAGAATAATTAAACGCAGTTCGATTGTTTGGTTACGTTCAGCATTTTACTGTATTTTTCACTGAAAATATACATTAAAAAAAATGTTTTTATGTTATTTTTTCTTTAATCACGTTTGTCTAAACGACGCTTGTCTAAAGTTCATTTAAATAAAACCTTGCATAATATTTTAATTGATGAGATTTTATTTTATTGCTATGAATACTACATATTCTATATTTAAAACATTCCTTCAATATGGATGTTGCCTAGTGTGAAATATCACATTTTTATAAATTAAATTTTAAAATTGTTGAGATACATAAATCTAAAAGAAATATGTATTTATATTGACGCGTTTAAAAACTATAAGCAAATAAAAAATATTACCCATCTCTTTCTCGCAAAACGATTTGTTACGTCACAGGTTGCTACTGCCATACATTTTGTAATGACAAAATATGTATGGCGGGTGCAACTCGTGACGTCACAGGCCGATATATCGCTCTCTTTCATATTGTACATTTAAATTATTTGTATCTTCGTTATGTTTTAAGATATACGAAAATTGGTTTTAGATTATTTATCAACATGTTGTCTAACATCGAATAGACGAAAAAAAAAATTTAGGCAACATGCCTATTAACAAAATGTGCAGAAAACGACGCAAAAAATCTGAAATATTTTAAATAAACATAACAAGGAAAAAATAATACTTAAACAAAAAAAAAAGAAATATAAATCAGCAGTAGGTGCACATAGAGTAAGTATGCATGCAATAGATAGACCATGCAGAACCATGCTAGTAACGCTACACAAAACGTAACCATGCTAGCGAATGTCATGGCAGTGAAGAAGTAAGCGAGTGCTATGCTAGTACTATTATCGACACTAGTAGCGTATGTTATGCTAGTACCATGCTAGCGTCACACTTGTAACCATGCTAGCGTCATGCTAGTAACCATGCCAGTACCTGTATCTCGACCAAGCGACGTCGCGCGTTATCGTGGAAGTTAGCAGGAGATAGGCGAAACTGAACCCGGCAGAGATCCCGATCACCAGAGTTAGCACAAACCGACGGCCCATCACAGACTCCTGCATGGCCCAACAACATAGGCCAAATAACAAAGGGACAAAACACTGGCCCATTTACGTGGGACAATTACATACGAGACATGTAATATACACGAGAAACGCGCTAGCTCTAGTGACAACATTTGATTTATTTCAGCGCTGAAAGGTTACGTTCAAATTGGAGTTGGACAGTCGGCTACATATTTTTGTTTTTCTTCGTATAAAAAAAATCGGGGAAAGAATTAAGTTTTGTACCAACAGTAGTCAATATTTTAATTTTGAGTTTATTTGGTACTTTTCAATTTTGTATCAATCTGGATATTATATTATTATACTCATTTGAAAAATAAGAAAAAAAAAGTTTATAATAACCTAACCAAGAGCATGTCAGGACATGACTGAGAAGGGTTCCGTAGCTATACGCGCAATGGTTTTTTTTTTTAAATTATATCAACATGGAAATTTTCATATTTATATTTATATGTTTAGAAATGCCAGGGGGGGACCAAAACCACTTTGCAGGTCGAATACTAGAAAGACCCCATCGTGTGGGGTAGAATGAAAAAAAAATGTTTCATCCCCACTTCGCATGTATCACAGCCACCTCTAGAATATGAAATTATAATTATTTTATGATGCCAAGAATAAAGTCTAAATGCAACTGTACAAAGTTTCCTTTATCTATATTCATAACTACCGAAATTATTCAAGGAGGACAGACGAACGGACACAGCGAAGCTATAAGGCTGGGACTATAATATTATGCTCCGGAATCCGGAAGGCCGTAGAAAATTCTGACCATTGAAAATTAGAACTCTGAATATTTGTTTTTGACAGAAGATTTCCCGGCAGCCATTTTAAAAATGTGGCTATTTAGAAATGTTGACTTCTATTGACGACCTTGTTACCATTGATTAAGAACTATTTTGAAACTAACTATTTGGATAGAATATTTCTTCATTAATTTATTTATTCGGATCGCCATGCTTAGCCCGCAGGGAGGCAATTCTCGTAATTACTATCGGTTAAATCTCGTTTGGATTTTCAGGCTGTCCCGCTCCCGCCTCGCGCGTGCACGATTTGACGTGTATAGGCTAGTACTATATGATCCGAAATCCGGAAGGCCGGGTAAAATTCAGAGCACTGAAAATATAACTCTCCGCTAATACAATAGAGCTAAAAATAGAACATACAAGTGTCAAGTTAAATGTCAATGTCAAACCTGACAACTCGACACTCATGTATTCGATTTTAACTCTTTTATATTGATCTAGAGTTCTATTTTCAGTGCTCTGAATTTTCCCGGGCCCGCCAGATTCCGGATCATATAGTCCCAGCCTGAACAGAAGTAACCCTAGCAGCACTTCTCTTTCTGTGGTCATAACGAAATGAAACTAATTCCTTCAATAAAATATGATTCCGGACAATAGGTATATTAGCGGCCTTATATTACTTATTAATATGTTATTAATTGGTCGGTTTTAGATTATATAGCACAATTGCGTGTAGACGCGATAATCAACATACTTCGACAAGCAATCTCGCGCCTTTAGGCGACAGAAGCTCTGCGCGCTGATTGGTGCGCTCAATTGTGCTAGGGTTGATAGGATTGTATTATCAACCAAGTAATGGTTGGGATTGTGTTAAATTAAATACGGCCTTACTGCAATTTTTTCCAAAAATCCTCAACTCTTGCTCAATTCTTTTAAGGAACAACAGGCTCTCCGCTCTATGATATTAATACTAGTAATACTTAAGCCGGCCGTATGTCTCAGCCCTACGGCATGGCGAATAGAAACAAACTTATTAGCATTTTTTTTATTTATAGCGTGTCCAAATATTATTCCGCGAGACGAGTCGTAAGTCGTAAAAATAGATCAATTCATAGATACAAATAGATCAATCAATTGAATTGATACGAATTTAGGTCACGGAATGCACAGTTTATAAACATTATTGGACCTGCTTACAGTACAGTCGCCGTCAAGCCCTTACTACTTTTTGACCTTGCAATATCATGTAAATAAGGCTCAAAAGTGGTGCTGCGGATGTCAGCGACTATAAAGGGTTCTTCAATAAGGACGCTCGAACTTTGACTGCACATGGCGGCTGTCTTGGTAAAGCGATGGCTGCAAAATTTAGCACGAACTTACATATTAAGTCATCACATTTTACCATAGCTTAATGCTTCAAAGCGCGTAGAAATTGTTAAAATTTGCCTTTAGAATCAACGCTCTATTCGCCTAACGTCCCGTGCAGTGCACCTTGGTTGCGCCCAATTTATGGCGTCTTAAAAAAGAAATTGTGGCCTAAGATAGTACGCACAGACAGACCAGTCAATTATTGCTACCTTAAGGGTGGGACTATATGCTGCGGAATCCGGAACACCGTAGAACATTCTGAGCAATAGAAATAGAACTCTGCGCTAATACAATAGAGTTCCGGAGCATATAGTCCCAGCCTAAATTGTCCGGAATACGGAAGGCCGGAGAAAATTCGGAGCATTGAAAATACAACTCTGGAGGCTGGAATAATACAAGAGTTGAAAATCAAACATACAATTACTGTGGAGTTTTGCCCGGGAGTTCAATGGGTGACGTTGGTGGGATTTTGTTTTTCTCCATAAATTTGTGTTATTTCGGTTACTTAAGCTAGGTAAGGAACTTTCAGTAAAGCGTCTACCACTTTACTGAATCGACTGACGTGACTCATTGACTGTACTGACTATTTATTTGGACTTTGACTAGACTTTAGACTTGACGATATAGGAATACAGTGTTAAAATTGAAACGATAGTTCTATTTCCCGCCTTTTTTACTTGACACTGGCAAATGGTATTAAGATAAGCCGACGCCGTATATATAAAAATATTAAAAAAAATACTGAGAAGTCAAATGTCAATGTCATATATGACAGCTGGACACATAGATTATACAGATATAATATATATATTATATCTGTTTAAACAACTCTAAAACTGGAACTAAGTCTTACTCAATTAGATTGCGTTGTACCGATTTAGTTACTATTAAACCCGTTAGATGGCAGTGGTACTGCCCGATAATTTTCATTGAACCGAAATATAAACAAAAATTAAGTTTCAAACGAAAGTCATATACAACGACCAATGATTCAGAATGACCATATTCCCATATAATTGAAGGTTGCCGTCACCGTAAAACAATATGTTCGCGAGCCTCTTATACAAACGTCTGGTGTCTTCGATAGTGCGATATAGAAGCCGTTTAGTGTCATCTGTTGCTATCCGAAAATTTTCAAACCGTTAGTACCGGAGAGTCGAGGTAAGATGTCGCTGTTCTCTGTAAAGTTGTACATGTATGAGAGGTTCACCCCCTGGCTGGACACTCGACACTTCGATTTTCAACGCTATCGTATTAGTGCAGAGTTCTATTTTCAGAGCTCTGAATTCTCCCGGAACCGCCGTCTTCCGGATCATATAGTCGCAGCCTAAAAGCAAACATAACTCGGGTTCTCCGTGAACTTGAGCCCCATTTTATGCGGGGATGTCGTTAAAAAAAATGGTCTCCAACGAAGTCGCGGCGACTATTTGCCTGAAATTATTTTCCATACCTACATATTTTCATCAAAAATCCTTTACAATTTTTTTTTCCTTTATAAAATTTGTGGCTATATCACTTATCAGGTTGTTTGATTTCATTTCAAAATTAGTGTCCTACAAAAGCGCTCTTAATGGATAACCCTTTATATACAGGGTAACTGTATGCTGTATGTGTATACAGTATATACAGCAGACTGTTTAATTTATATACACAGAAAAGACTAGCCACTTGACTAACACCCGACGTATTGTGGATGTGTAATTATAATCGAACAATCCGGAAATCGGACCTGTTTCACTATATATAACAACTATATCACAAAATTATACAACAACCACAATAAATTAATTTGATATTATGTTGTCACTAGAGTGCGCACTTGAACAAAATAAGAAGAACCACCACACAAGTACCAGATGTTTATTGTTGTTTGTTTGTTATTTGTGCAAAACAATTAATCAGTGGTGTTGTTATTTAATATTGTTATTAAGAATTATTGTTTTTAAAAATACAGTATAAATAAAATAGAAATATAATGTGATGTTATACTAAAGCATTTACTTTTATTTACATAAAGAATAAAATGACAAAGATTTAAATATTCAGTGAAACCTGGTTAAGTGAGACCTGGACAAGTGAGAAACCTCTGTTATTGAGAATTTCAGTGATGTCCTGGCACCGAATTACGTCCGTTAATAGGACTATTTAAATCTGTGTAAATTAAATTTGTTTTGTAGGATATTTCGATGTTTACCTCTATAATTGGGCCTATGTAGCTCATTTTCCTGTATAAGTGAAACATACTAGGGTTCAGGTTGGGACAGGTTTCAATACGTTTATTTACAAATATCTGACCTCTATAAATGGAAAACTGTACATTTCGACCTTATAAGCGGAATTCCTCTGCAAATGAGATGACTATAATAATGTAAAACCTCTTTAAATTGTACAAAATACTTGGTTCCCTGAGATATCAATTAACCAGGCTTCACTGTACTGCTAATAAATAAGGATTATGAATAATATAAAAGTTTTATTCTATAAACAATAGTTTTATAAAAAGAACATTTAAAGTTAAATTAATTACTTTAAGGATTCTGTTTTGTTTTTAAAGCAACTATACTTTTTGCTTAAAATATTCATAATACATTATTTTCTTATGAGATTTTTTTTTTAATTCAATCTTGTAAATTTTAATTTTATATAATTTTTAGCATATTTAAATATTCATAATTTGTTAAAAAATCACTTTAAATAAGCCTGAAACTACTTATATGATGTACAAAAACATTTTTATTATGAACATGAAATTCAATCCACGCTTATTAACATTTTAAATCTATAAAATCTTTATGACAGCTCATTGTTATAAATCTAGCTCTTTTAAGTTTCCTGGCATATCATAAAATTCTATTATTATATCTACCATGAGCTTAGATAATAATTATTATTATATAACAATACTTTTTTTCTGAGAAAAGAAGATTTTTTAAATTATTATATTATAAGCTTCTTAGCCAATAGTTAAGGCTGCACATTAAATATGTAAATTATTATTTATTGACCTTACCGAAGCTGTAGTCTTCTTCTTCTGAGGCGGTAAAAGTACTGGAAGACCAGTATATTTCATTTTACGAATTCCTAGAGACATCTACAAAGAAGATAAAAAAACAATTAGAATTAAAATTACTTCTTAAAGTTATTTACTTCCAAAAACTTCAAATTGCATTTGAAAAATTAATAAAAAATAAAATTTTAATTTTTTATTGTGTAAGTCAATCTCCAAGAAAATCTATGCTTATTACTACACACAGTAATAAGTAAAAAATTGGCTGGCGGACAGTAAAATTCCAAGTAGTGCAAAAAAAACACAACATTAATATTTGGTACAAAATACATTATCTTGGAGATCCATGTAAATTAAAAATAAGAAAAATCAAACAAATGTTTACATTAACTGAGATTGTGATGATTGTGATTGTGATTGAACATAGAAAATGTTTCAAAACTCTAATAGTCATGGTTGGTTAATTATACAGAACCATTTTATGGCTTATTTTAGCCATAAAATTTACCGATTAAGACTATGCAACTTTGTACTCATAAATTCTCTTTGATACAAATAACAAAACTGAAAGTCACAACTATACATTTACCCCCTTACTAATAAAAAAATTTAAACAATGGATAACTTAAACAACATTGCTGTCTTTGTGTTGAGTGACTTTTCCAAAGCATCAGACAAAGACAGCAACATTGTTTAAGTTATCCGTTGTGTAAACCTTTTTATTAGTAAAGGGTTAAAAGTATGCAGTCAATGTTGTCTAAACATTTACGTCATTAAAACGGGATGCAAAAATCTAATGAAACATTTCTGATTAGAAAATAAAGCAGATGAATGTTCAAAATATGAAAAAGTATTACCAAAATGACCAAACCTAGGAATGACTTGAATAAACGGGGCTATCACTACTCACTACAAAACTTATATAATACAGGAAGGAAGCAACAGATAACTACACTATCAAAAGCTAAAATACCAACTTATTACTCACTTTAGTTTTGTACGTATTTAATTTGTTAATGTTGTGGTAAAAAAATAATTCCGCTACATTCTTCTAGTTCTTAGTTTTTATGTAAAGATGTATTTACATAATTATTGTGTGGACTTTAGACAATACAAAAATAAAACATAAATGTATAATGTTGATAAGCCGATTAACTTTGTAGAATGCTTGTTGCACACATTTGTTTTTTTTTGTGACTTTTATAAGTCAATAATCATTTTTAAATTATCTGTTTCTGGTTGGTATTAGTGATTAGTGGTAATTTAATTTCAGTTGCATTTTTAAAGGTTTTTATCTTCGTACAAAGAAATTATAAAAATTGCATTTTGACATTCCGACGAATCCTGATTCAGGTCATTTTCAATGTCAAGTGTCAAAATGTCAATTGTCAATTTTTTTTTTAATATAGCTGAAGAAATATAAGCACACGTTAAGCTTGGCAAAAAGAGTATGAGGCAGTGAGAACAAAAATAAAATCTTTTTCGACTTTATATCTTCCTCTCTCTTTTATCCATATCATAATTATATATTGGTTAAATGTTAAGGGTTAAAGGTTAAAAGATGGAATTAAAAGTTTTTAGTTCCATCTGTTACCGCTACCAGAACTTTTTTGCCAAGCTGTACCTAGTTATCTACATAATATTATAGGTAGTACCTATATTTGAATTTTATTATATTAATACAGATGACAAAGGAGCAATAAACATAAAAAAAAATATTGTGTGCAGTTTTATCGTAGGTCATCGTATGTGTGTAGCAGGCATTAACCCACGGAAGAAGAATATAGGTACTGCTTAGCAAAAAAGAGTATGACGCGGTGACATGACAGCAGGAACTAAAGACATTTTCGACTGTATGTATCATCTTTCATACATATTAGACTAGCTGTTTCCCGCGGCTTTACCCGCGTATGTATATTATCCTGCGATATATTTATACGCGGGAATACTATATTTTTTCGGGATAAAAAGTAGCCTATGTTTTAATTCAGAGCCATATTAAAAATAATAATTATTAATTATAATATAATATAATATAATATCCACATAATTCACTACTGCCACACCAAATTTAATCAAAATTAGTTCAGTAGTTTTTGCGTAACAGAGTAACAAACATCCATCCTCACAAACTTTCACATTTATAATGAAAATATTTAAATACATAAACTTCCACTCCATTATCCTTTCCTCAGCATTGGTATAGTCTTAGGGGTCCCATACACGGTTCGGTTTTCCTTCAGTTTGGCATGAACGGATGCAAAATCGTATCGTCTGTGTGCATTTTCGAGATCGCAGTAACCCAATTTATAATAAACCATGACCGGAAAAATAAAAAATCTCGCCATGTTGCGGAAAATCATGGCACTAAAACGAAATGTCAAATGTTTGAGATTTAACCAATCACATCCCAGCCATTCTTAGTGTTGCTGCAATTAAAAAATTAAGCGCCTCCAGTGAATGTTTTTTATTTTTCTGGTCAGGCTTTACAGTCATTATTTTTACTGGAGTTTTGCCGGAAAGTGTCCGACAAAAGTAATTAAATAATAGTTCCAAAACTGGCCATAATGGCGCTAGAGTGGACAGGGTGTGTGCTATGAAGTTAGAATTTTTGATGACTATGACTAGTTTTTAGTAGTTAATTCATTAAATCATGAATATTCTAATTACTCGTATAGTCGAAAATATTTTTATGTATAAAACTGAAGAAGATCCGAAGATTTAATTATGCGTTTAAATTTTGCCGCTTTACACCCTTGCGTCTGTAGCGCCCCCTATTTAACGCTAGTTTACGGACACTTTAAATGTATGGAGATGTTACTCCTTACCTCTATTCTCCATGGCCAGAGAGTTCAATAGGTGACGTTGTGGGTTGTGGATTTTGTATGTTCTCATAAATTTGTCTTTTTTCGATTCTTAATATTGTGTAGTATTGGTAGAATATTAACCATTAAATATTCGTTAACGTGTACAAGTGTGGGCAAGTGGTACAACTTCTAAAAACGTGCTATTTTGTGTACCCTCCAAAACTTCCTAAGAACATTCAGTAAAGATTCTACCACTTTACTGAATCAACTGACATGACTCATGGTCTGTACTGACTATTTATTTGGACTTTGACTAGACTTTAGACTTGACGATTTAGGAATACGGTGTTGAAAATTAAAACGAAAGTTCTATTTCCCGCCTTTTAAACTTGACACTAGCAAATGGTTATAAACCGATGCCATATATAAAAAAAATGCGCTGTCATTAAAATATTAAAAAATAAATAAATGGAGTCCACCATATTGTTATTTGTATTTTGTTTGTGAAGTGGTATTGATGAATTATGAAATATGTTCAATTTTGTAGTTCTACACCTTATTGATTATTTTTAACAATTCAGTTGACGATAGTAAATGTCTGTGACTATGAGAAACAATAGTTTCAATATTATTTGCGATTAAATTAGTGAAAGAAGATGAAGCCAATTTTGTTTCGTTTCATATTAGTTTTTACAGTGAATTGCGTTTTAGGACAACATAATCAGTTATGTGAAAACAGCACGACAGTCTCTCGTAGTTGTACAACACAGGTAAGGTTTAAGTAGTTCTAGATTTGTCGAGAACATGACAAAATATAATTATTGATTTATCGACTAATAATAACCTTGAACACAATATTACGAAGAATATGGTATGGTGTGTTGAGTTTACATATTTTTTCTAGATATTGGGCGAGGATTATATCGACGATGGTTCCTGTAAGGTAGAAGTTATACCCCCTGATAGTGCTCACTGCACTGATAATTTCGGACCTATATCATCGAACGCGCATATCGGAGGAGTCAGTCTAAGACCGTATCTTCTCCCGGTTGAATATGATAACAAAACATACAAATATACGTCAAACCATGCTGTACTGAACATCACATTCAGTAATATAAAATGGAAGAGTAAGTGCATCTGTATACACTATAGCTATAGCTTTGTCTTGTATAAGGAAAACTAGAATCAATATTAAAGAAGGAAAATAATTAATTCTATGTCAAATAAACAACTACATACTATATTATAGTTAAAGGCTCTACAAATGTGATTTATCTCATACAATATTGTTTTCCTCAAAATAAATCATGGCACCTTTTTAATTCTTTTTAAATTTAATTCTGGTTTAATTTAGGGATTTTAGCACACATCGTGGCTATGTCAAATCATGGGACCTGATGAAACTTTTACAAAAACTATTGTTAACCTACATAGAAAACCATAGGCATCGGACCTGACGAAACTTTTACCTTTACCTATGGTTTTTGTTGTATAGGTTATTACTAATAATATTCCTGGCTACCAAGAGTAAAATACAACAAAGTATATCATCTACATCAGTGTTTCCCAAACATTGTTCTGTCATGTTCTGGTAATTTTCACACATCACCTTCAACACCCACTTAATACTTTTAAACCCCAGCTGCTTCTATTAGGTAAAATAATACACATTTATGAATAGTAATTTGATGGCCCAGTTCCACGTCGCGACAATGGGAAACACTGATCTACGTAGTATATCAAACCAGAAGTAACAGAATTCATAGCATAACTACAGTAGAAATATATTTTTCAATACAAGAATAGACAAACTGACAGATTGTATAGACAAAATGACAGATTTCCTTTAACAAACTTTATAATATTCTTCCATAGAAAGTCTAAACTATTTCTATCGTGGATATGATACATGCTGGTCTTTTCAAC
The DNA here is from genome assembly GCA_963565745.1 of Phengaris arion. Taxonomy (NCBI): domain Eukaryota; kingdom Metazoa; phylum Arthropoda; class Insecta; order Lepidoptera; family Lycaenidae; genus Phengaris; species Phengaris arion. The sequence goes on along the minus strand of OY751446.1, from coordinate 3,224,764 downwards.
TTTTTGTTTGGTCTGGGACAATTGGGGGCAAATCTTAAGAATTTTTTTTTTTTAAATAATAGTATTGTTAATCTATTTAATTATGGAATTATTAGGTGAAATAGAAATTCAAAATTAAATTTTAATATTTTTGATATTGCAGCATAGTGTAATATTTTTGATTAAAATTTTTTGCAGCCATGAAGTTCAGATTCCAAAAATATAAAAGCACATCTGTCATCAGCTACTGTCGGAACATCATATTATCTAACGATGTGACATTTAACGATCAATCGGTGCTGTACTACGACTGCTACTGGGCTCTCACCGAGGGTACCAATATTGGACAGAGTCATATCCTCGACTTTGAAGCGATGAATGATGGTGTCATCAACAGGGGACGTTATTATTTCAATATGCCCTCTGCGGATATGTTGAGTGAGTATTACTATTTCTTTGGGGACATACGGCTGCACTGTGAGACATTTAATGCTTACTTAAGGAGTCACTTAGTAGATATTTTGATACAATTTTTTTTTTTTAATTATTTATTATACATTATGCACACAATATGGTACAGAGGCGTGCTTAATGCCTTGTGGCATTTTCTACCAGCCAAACTTTGGGTGATGCATAATATTAAAAGGAAACATAGATTTAGACATTTGAGTATATATAAAATATATAATAATAGTTAATACTATAAACTACTATATAAACTGTATGGACTTTACGTCTGTACTAAGTAGCTACATAAGTAAGCATAAAATGTCTCTTGAGTGCGGCCATCAGATTCAGTGATTTATTTGTTACAGTATGGAGATTTAAATTATGTTATGATAGAAATTACTTTAAAGCGGTAACTCTAATGTCAAATAAAGGTTTATTTTTACATTGGTTGGTTTGTTGACAATAATATTTTTCTTGACAGGTCCTACAATTACAGAAGTACATTGGAAACCATTTGTTTATATTGAGATCTTTACGAGCACAATGAGATTGCATATTGTGCCTCCGCTATCTCAACTTGACATATGTGAATATAAAATTGAAGTAATACGAGAGAATGAAAACGGAACAGCTAAGTCTGAACTTGTCAAGGTAGCAAATGTCAAGGTTAAAAACAGGACGAGCGAAATCACATATGACTATAGTATATTGAGACAGGCTGGTGCATACTACTTTAATATCCAGCCAATGCACGATTTGTGTAAATTCGACAAAGTCAAGTGTCAGATTGTCAAAAGTCCGAAAATCAAAATCAGTAAGTTTTTTTTCCATTAGAGTTTAATATCATTATAATTACACATTATTCTTTCATTTGCACTGATTAATAGGCTAGATGACAAAAAAATTTATATTGCATAAATGAAAAGTACACTTAAATATGATTAACTTCTCAGAAGAAACAGTATATCAAAATTCAATATTTTCAAAGGTACAGCGATTTGCATACAAAATTTTGTAAGTCTCGTGAAAACTCTTCATACTAAAGTTGTACTTAGCTGTGACATCATACCCAGGTTAAAGTGTATGAAGTAGTTTACTAATTTAGCAAAAAAAAAAAAAGTATTTTTTAGAAGTATCTAATTAGTTTTACTGCACATCAAATATTATATTTTTTTACATTTACTAAGTCGTAATGCCTCAATATTTCTGAGTATATTAATGAAACTAAATATTTTTACCAATTTACCAATTTCAAATTTATACCACTATTTACTCATGTATTTGTGTTTCGTAGACGGTAATAATAAATTAATTTGTTTTTTCCTCTTCCTCTTTGCGTCACTCTGTTTACAAAATGGAAAACATGAAATATCGGATTATTTTCGAGTACGAGTTCCACCGTGGCACCAGTGCTGCAGAAACCTGATGTTTCCTGTCTGATTAGTTTTTTTAGTGAAGGAATCAATGAGTTCATTGATTCCTTCATTTCATTCACCTATGAGATGGCAAAAGTGCATAGATAGCAATGCAACAAGCAACTTTGATTGACGTCACAACGTCATTGCACCTAAAATAGGCAGTTAAAATCATTATTTGACTTTGATATACAGTGATACACAAGTTGGATGTAAACAATAACAAAGTGATTAGTTCACAAAGTTATAGAAATTAGCGATAAAATCAACTTATTACCATGGAGAAGCACAGCAACCCATATTATAAATATTGTGTCGTCTCCTCCAAGCAAGCAGTTCTCAAGTCAAGGTTTGACTGTACCCACGAAACCGCGTCTCAAGTAACAGTTTGACAGCAATGACAGCGCGTACTTGAGTAACGAGTCTCGTTTATTAATACGTTCGCACTCACTTGATACGACGTACCTGCAGCTGTACTTAAGTACGGTCTATTAATAATTAAAACAACATCTTACTTAAGTACTTTCTTGAGAATTGTCTTAGAGATAAGAACGCTTTATTACGGGCCTTAAACTTATTACGCTGGGACTATATCAACCGGAATCTGCCTGGCCCTTGAAAATTAGTGCAGAGTTCTATTTCCAATGCGCAGAATTTTCTTCAGCCTCCCGGATTCCGGATCGTATTATAAGTCCCAGCCTTATACGAAAATTCTGTTTCACTTGACACAATGAAAATTCTCATTGGCAATAATTGAATACCTTCCGCCTTAAATATAAAAAAAAAAACATAGTTTTGAAAGTTGATACACGTTCGTCTGTACGATGACGTCACGTTTCGTTGCGCCAGTACCTACATATAATTTTTTTAAATTTGCGCGGGATAAAAAAAAACACTTTTTGATGATTAGATTTCACTATTTACTCATGATAAATTTTAAAAACATTTGTACAGGGTACATTTGTTTTTTAGCGATAAAGATTACAAATAAAAATATTTTATCCATTGTGGTGTCGCATGCATGCATTCCGTATTATAGATTTGATAGCTTGGTCATTCTTCAACGTCATGTTACTAATCCCGCTGCCTCAAATTTCGCGGCGAGGGGCGGGCAGTGACGACAGCAGCGGCCATAGTCACCGCTCGTCAGAAATGCCCTCCTGTCGCGCCGGGCTGCCGCGCTGCGCCGCTCACCGCGAAATTTGAGTTAGCGACCTTAGGTCATTTTGTACTTTCCGCAAGAAAGCTTCAACACATTAAACGGCTTCGCAAAAAAAAAGAATGACGCCGACAACAGGGACTCAAAACATTTTCAATTGTGTTATCGGTTATCCACAATAGATTGGAATGAAATATTATGTATATCTTATACTTGAAACAAGTCGATCTTGTATTATATATAATCGGTATTTCGACAACGGTTACAAGTATTACCATAAAATTTACTATGCAGGGAGTTTTGGGGTTCTAGGTCTTATCCCTTAGAATCTGCGCATTTTTAGGCAATACAATGTTTTTTTTTATTTTTTTATTTTGTCATGCAACAATATATCAATAATTTCGACTCTTGTGTCAGTCTGATTGGCCTCTTGGTAATGCGTACCTACGTATAATTTTGACGTGATAACGTCATAATTCGATGGAGCCGGCTGCACGCACGAAAAAACATGACTCATGTGTTACCGGCGTTACCTCGCTAAACATGACTCATTTCTTATGACGTTGTCACGTTCAACTATCGTCAGTAAACCGACTTTACAGACAACCGATTTTTTGCATTGTTTGGAAATTCGGAATGTAGTGGGTTCGAATCCCGGTATGATAAATATTTTTGTGATTCTCAATATTTCTTTATCTTTTATATATTTTTTAATTTATTTTTAATTATTTTATCTTTACCCCTAAAACACCTATCCAGGTACCTACTTATATTGATGTACATTATGTAACAGGTTATATGTTTGTTTTACAGGTACAGAAGTTCACGAGTCTTTTAACATCTGCATAGCCAGCATCACAGCACTTATCGTGGCTACTCTGTTCGCGTATTACATTGTGTTGCGGGTCATCAGGCGATACTGGTGCAAAGAATATACCCATGGTAAGTGGTTATGTCTTTAGTTGACTTTCTACTTCATAGCTTCTGTAGACGTGTTTATGGTGCTGTCGTCCGGTGCTATTTAATTTGATTATCAGATTAAGAGATATGAAAATTTGCAGGTGTATTTGGTATCCCTAAAACATTTTTTTTTTAATTTTCTTATTTGGCATTGAAAATACATTTAACCCTTAATTTTCCCCCTTTCTAATATCAACCCCCATTTTTAAATAGCGATATTGATGCTGTCTATTTATTTTAAAATGAATAAAATTCAATTGTTTCTAATTTAAAATTAACAGCTATGCACTAAATTTAGCGTACCTCGACGTATAGATTCCCGACGATTAGCCGGACGCGGACGACGTTCATCACCGCGAGATTAGAAGTAAAATGTTAGACCCCATCAATACCCCGGTTTTCGATTTGCCTACAAAAATTGATTATTATACCTATAAAAAAATCCGCCGGTGAGGATAAAATATCTAATATCATGATAAAACAAGCGTGTTCCTCGATATTACTCGTGGTGAATAGATGTATCGCAGAACGCGTTTTCCCAAGGATTTGGCGTATCGGAACTAAATTCCAAAAGCTGGAAATAAGCCACAAGATGATGCCCGAAATCTTATCGTCCTATTACGCTACTTCCATGTTTGGGTAAACTGCTAGAACGACTAATCGTACCACGCCTGTTAAGTGTTACCCGGTGGCCCTTATCATAATCAGCAGCTCGGCTTCACCGCCGGGAAGTCAACTGTCGACCGCGACCTTGGAGGTTCGTAAAACAGTAAATCTATCGGAACCGAAATACGTGGTGGCAATCTCTTATGATATACCGAGTGCTTTCGATAATGCCTGGTGGCCGAAAAATCGAGGCTGCTATGTAAAAATATTTTCTTTTTAACATACACATACTTTTGTATAATACACACATACTACTCATATTTTTACATAACTAAACTCAAGACTGTCGTACGCACGCTTAAAACCTAACGTGCGGCTGCCCGAACGGTTCTGTACTTTCGCCATATTTATGGAACGTAGGCTTTGATGATCTGTCGTGCCTTCCCCTACCACCATTGTGCACAATAGTGGGCTGCGCCGATGACGGTCTCCTACTAATTCAAGCCAATTCCCGCTCCGAAATTGAAATTGAAAAAAATTGAAATTAAATTATTGTCTTAATTTAATTTCCATTTTTTCATAGAAATCGTTTAGAATTTGCCGCGCATTATTCTTATCAAATACTTTTATAATGGAACGCTATTTATTATCAACCCTCCGCATTAAACTAAACAATATAAATGTTAAACGGTTAACTGTTAGGGGTAAGTATATTTAATAAAAAACGGAGTTAAAGCTCCAGTTAGAAACTTTTGCCAATAGATGGCGTCGTCTAGTATAATTAAGCCATTATAACTAGCAATAATAACTAATAGATGACACTAGCGGCGTCGTTATTAGCGATATTAATTCATATAAAAATGAAGCTTTGCTCCAGTGCATTAAACTAAGCAATATTAATGTTAAACAAATTTACGTTTTTAGAACACATGATTCAGACAGGTGAGAAAGCAAAGCGAAATTTCTATGCCTTCACAAGAATATCAACGTCGCCATGGGGTCTTTTATATAAAATCATTAAACTGATTTACTCGGCAACACACCTAGGTAGTATATGCTACGAGGCCCCGTGTGGGCCGACAGGGCGACCGTCGGTGCGGCTCGTCGTAAGCTATTACAAAGCCAATGTCTCGCGTTAATTTTCTTATGCAAGGCCTACCGAACCGTTAGCACGGAAACTTTGCCAGTACTATCTTGGGTCGTACCCGTTGACCCTGAAATACAGCGCCGGGCTGCTATAATATACTATCATAATAAAAACATAAGTAGCGCGTATTTCATAAGTACTCGTGATATAATTAAAATAGCAAGATCATGGAACCCATACATATTTAAATTCGAAATCTACTTTCGGAGTGGCAGGCGCGACGGGAGAACTCAACCAAAGGGCGACACCTTTACAACTTTTTTCCATGCGTACGCGAACGGCTTTCCAACCGCTGGATAAAAATTGATCACTGTGTTGCACAACGGGCTATTCTACATTTTTTTTTCAAATATATTTTACAATGTTCGTATCGATTCGATAGTCAACTTGTATTTTTATTTCCTTAAAATAATATCTATTTATGCAAATATAAAATGATTAAAATTTAAACGATAAATGTTTGCGCCGAAACGACAGCTAGTATTATCGTGACGTCATAAGCACAGATACAAACAAATGTCACATGTGCGTGTGTAGTGCATCAACTTTAGATTTAACTTTCGCTGTTTGTTATTCGATTTGATTATGTTCTTATTACGTCACTTACAAGAAAAATATGGCGGCTGACGTTTTAGGTCACATGGCATACAGATAGTTAAACTACAGTTTCATTTTAGAAATTATAAATAAATCGCATGTTTATATAACAAAATAGCGTTGTATTCATATTTCTTATGATAGAAACTATATAAATATCAAATTTATATCATTTGATTTTGATAGATGAAACTAGCCTATTCCTGACCGGCCATGGTAATTTTTAAGTTAAACTATACGGATTTAAACTAGTGGCATCACCGCTGTGCGAGTGCTCGACTGAAGGCAACATATTCGAACAAACCGCTCATCACATTCTATGGGCGTGTGATCTCTGGTGAGATGAAAGAACTACTATGCTACAGCCTACTTTCTAAATCTGGAGTCGCATATTACGATGATCTCGTGGACAGCGCTGGAAATTTCCGTCATTTCAAGCGTTTTTGCCACGATTATTATTGGAAACAGAGACATGTATACAATAGACATAATAATCTTTACTCCCGTGGTGCTTCCCCTTTAGTTGTTTGACTTTTTGGTTATTGCAACTTTGTGCTGTCTCCCGCTTTGCTGGGGAGGGAACTTGGAACTCTTCCTACTCCTTCAACATTTCTTCTGATTAATTTCGTTGCGGGTCCAAAGAAAGATTTAGCATGTCCCACGGGCACCCCTGAGATCATATCAAAGGGTTATTTTGTGGTTGGTTACCGCTGTCGATCTTGGCTAGTTAATCATTATAATATCGTCAATAATAAACATTTTTAATTACAGAAATTCCACCACCCACGAAAGTGTTAGCTGTCTACTCACCAGCGAATCGCCTACACGCGGAGTGTGTTGCTTCATTTGTGACTTATTTGCGATCAGAATACGGATTTGAGGTTATGTACGATGGGGACATTTCTAACACAGCGCATGGAGATCCCTTCATTTGGGCACAAGAAGCGTTCAACCTGGCTTCCCATGTTATTTATATTGTGGGGCCCGTGGAAAACACTAATCTGTATAATAATATATACGACAAACCGATCTTGGCACATAAGGATGTAGATATTATGTTACTTTCTCTGCTAAAAGGTAACAAAGTATCCAAATGTCCCAAAGACGTGATGAATGTTTTCTTCGAACATTCGAACGGACCGATACCGATAGAGACAAAACACGATAAAGTATTTTTCCTCCTGAAGGACTGGCAGAAATTGATTGCGTATTTGTCTAGAAATCTGCTGCCCAAGAAGCAGTTGATGCGTACTGAGAAGGGTAAGAATTTATTGGATGACTTGACGCGGGCCAAAAAGTTGTTGAGTGGAAGGAGTGATGACGTCATTGTTAAATGCGATATGAATTCTGTTGAAAAGAAAGTCCTTTTGTAAAGAGATTTGTTTTAAAATATAGATTGCTATTTAATATGATTCAATATATAGTATACATAATTGTTTAACTTAGAGGTTGCAAACCTTTTTACAAATGAATTGATGTTCTTATTTGCGGATGGATGAACAAATCATGATTTTCTACTACCACTGGTTCATTATATCTGAGCGTATATATGTATAAAATTGTTATCTACATTTATTAAGAAATTATAAGTGTTTGTATCTTTAATATGGAGGCAGGGGCATATCTGTTTAAGAGATATTTTTCTACATATACAATATGATATGATACTTATAAAATTGTTGATAATATATAGATATAAACTTGTGTCATATGATAATATTATGTCAATTGTGCGTTTCGAATAGGAAGTTTCACTTTAATATGACCTGAAAATTCTAAACTTGTGGTAACTATATCAGTGTATTCAATTATTATACTGTAGGGGTATTTTGTCTATGGGTAGTCAAAGGACAAGAGAATAGAATTAATGAATGTGTGTGAAATATTATTGATATATTTAATCTGAATATATATATTATATTTATATGAAAATAAATATTGTCTGTATCCATAATATTTTTTGAAATGATGAAATTTGAAATGCTGAATAAAAGTTCAAGGATTGGAATAAATTGTAAGTTTTTACCCTCATCATGATATTAATCTGTAGTTATTAGACTTATAATAAAACTTTTGTAGTTGTAAAACTGTCCATATTCCTATCAGAAACGCATAATAATATGATTTAGATAGGGAGACCATTTCAAAGCTGTGTTTGATGATTTTGGTAGCGGGAACGTCCGCATTTTTACTATTAAGTGGTTATTCTAAATTTCAGTCGTTATGTAAGAGCGACTATCTATAATTGTATATTAAAGAATGTTAAGGTATTTTTATACTGTGCACATAAGACCTTTTTCTGAAAATCTTCGGCTTGTGAACTTTGCCTATGTTTCCTGTATATTATGCGGGATTTACAGGGTGACTAAAGCCGCACGATTTTTGCCGTCTAATGCCCGGTTTCTGAGGTTTTTTGTGGGCATTTTATCTATTCAATAGCGTTTTTGATTGGATGAGGCAAACGCGTTATCTATATACAAACATAAAAATGAGTCACCGAAATGTTTGTACGCGCATAACATCCAAACGACTGCACCAAATTGGATAAATCTTTCTTTTATGCGTTCGTTATTGTCAGAAGGTTTATATGATATAAAATATAACAAAATCTCTAACATATAAAATTCTTGTATCATAGTGTTCGGGGACACACTCCTCCGAAACGACTTGACCGATTCTTATGATTTTTTTTTGTATATTCGGCAGGTCCGAGAATCGGTCGTAATCTATTTTTTCCCACCCCTAAATGTTTTTTTATTTTCTCGACAATTTTTTTATTTTTAAATGATGATTTGTGAAAAATGTAAATGTTATTAAAAAATACATTAAACCCAAAATTTTCACCCTTCTACTAAAAAATATCGTATAGAAATAATATATATAGCAAAACAACGTTTGCCGGGTCAGCCTCTCAATCATAAACTACCGACAAAAACATCAAGAGACGGTCATTAATGGCAATCTTGTCACCTGTGACCTCGCCGGGTTGCCGGTCAATTTTCACCGTGCGGCTTTAGTCACCCGTGTAAATCCCACATTAATGTTAACGAAATTGTGACTACGATTGATATACTTGTACTTTTTAGTTAATAAATTATATTCTATATAATTCTTATAGCAGATTTGTCATGTCCATTTCAATAGACAGTTGGGCATTTTTCTGAGCTTGAAGAGGCGTTTTCGATATATGTATTCGGTAATTTAAAATACACTACATTTTTTTTGACAAACATCAATCATAGTCATTATTATTACAAATTTAAAAATTTTTACCACTGACGTATATGTAGAAAATAAATACTGTTTGTCCACAAGGATACCCACATAAATGAACAAACAATATTATACGAGTTTGTTCGCTAGTCCGGTATTGCATTTGTGGTCATGAAGCTGGTAAGTAGGATGAGGAAGAAGTAGGGTGTTTTTGTTCGACGGCACGACGATAAAACTTGAGAGATGTCGTTAGATTCGTCTCAGCTGTGAGAGTGATGATATGTAAAATGAATATCAAACTAAAACGGGCAGTCTGGTTTTCATCACTAGGATTATGTGCGACCCGACCTGGCCCCCAATTCTCGTACCTCGAAAACTCGGTTCAGCTGTCAGTCTGTCCCGCTCGCGCGCATGATTCGACGCCTATGAGAAAGAGCCGAGATTACCGAGGTACGAGAATCGGGGCCTTGGCCTGGCTGGATAGCCGGTTGCTTTAATGGGTGATTGTGGACCTGATTTACAGTAGCCATACACTATATCGTCCAATCGGCAATCGGCATGACGCTACCGATTGGATCAGTTCCCTATTTACATAAACAGTAGAAATTATCATGTCAACTTTTTTTATGAAATCGACTAGGAAACGAGCAGACGGATCGCCCGATGGTATTAACGCCGCAACCTGTAATGTAAATGTTACACTTGCAACTCCTCTGGTGTTGTGCACTTGGGTTCCTGGTCCTTACAATCCCAAGCCCCCTTTCGCCTTCGGTAACCTCACTCACTCGGCGAAACGGTATTTACGTTGACGTACCGATAGGCCGAATGGTGTGAGGCTGAACTTAGACGCGTCAGTGGTAGTTAAGTGTTAAAAGTTAATGTATTGTCATGTGTTTTCTGTATTTTGGATTTTTATGAACAAATAATAAGTGTTGTATGGCGGGGCCGTGTCATATCGTTTGTGTTGTATTTGATCTCATTAGAGGCGTTCTACAGGTCTTAAGCTCAATATACACGTTTTATATTATATGAACAAGAGACACGTCGTTTTATTTAAACCCCCTGATTAAATCGCCAAAAACCTTCATTTACGGAAATTTACATTTTTTGTCATAATAAAACAGTAGATAAGAGTAAGAACAAAAACAATTTTCGTTAATATTATTTAATTTTAATTATCATTGGTATAATTATCACCCACATTTAGATACCTATATAGTATATACATAATACAAATTCAATATTTAATACCTGGTAGTAGTGAACAATTACAAATATTCTATCTAGATTGATTAGATAACATTTTATCACAGAAACCAAGTATAATAATGAGTTACAAAACTTTAAAAGTATTATATGTTAAGAGTGATTTTAAAATAAATACCAAAAAAAAAGATCTTATCAAAATATAACAGAAAGAAGAAAAAAATAAAGACTTGTGTAAGAATCAATGTCATACTGGACCATATTTTTTTATTCCAGCATAGTGATGTTAGGAGAAGTAATCGATAAGTATTATCGACATTTATTTTGATATTGCCCACTACTACCCACAATTAATATTTATATACAAAAAATAGAACTTCATGCCATGGAAGAATTATCTAGGAGCCCATTTAAGATCTAGATTTTTTTTATAATACAAATACATCAATTATTATAATGCCACTATCCCATCTACACGAAAGCCAATCAATTTAAAAAGTAATCCTATTTTATCATTAGCTAATTTAATACATAACATTCCAAAATTATCTATAGATTCCGTCAGTATGCTTGACCATGATTAAAAAAATCAGTATAAAATATAAATAATCAATATTATCCTTTTGATATACTTGACTAGCCCTTAATGAAGGAGACAAGTTTTAAAATACCTTTATTATACATTTATTAATAACCTGCCATATTTTAAAAGTGAAATAATTTTAGTTTTTTTAAATAAATTAAACTTTTGGTAGTTAAGGACATAACAAATTGATATAATATTTTTGAACTCGATATTACGTAGTTAATCATCTTCTTTTTTAATTTCTAGTCCACAATTTCAAACGAGGCATTCTAATCTAGGCCTTTTTAGCCTAGACATTTATTTTCAGTTAAGTGTGATGGCAACATCCCGGAGTCAAAGATTTATTTAACATTTCTATCGACAAACATATTAATTTATAGTAATAAATTCTATAAGGCTCGGTGCAAATAGGCGACCGCAATCGGTGGCAATAGCTACACAATTTTTAAAACTAATAATTTTGGTTAGGTTCTCCTTAACAGCCACATACCTAAGTGGCTTATGGAGCATACAACTATAAATATTGTATGTTTTATGCTAATGTGTAAATGCTGTGGTCGGTCGTCTGTTTACGCCAAGCCCAAGATTTTGTATAACCCGTATCTCATTTAAAAGAGTTGTGACTTAAAATATCGATACATATATATCATTAGTACATCACTATAAAATATTTAACTTTTTGGTTAATTTTAGTGTGTCACTGCCTAATTAAAATGGACAAATTTGACAAGGCAAAATGAAAAATCCTTAAAAACTTAGTCAAAAATATAGAAACTGCTCTCTCTTTTGTCTTCTTTGTCCAAGTTTTATATTTTTATAAAGAAAAACAACTTTGCACTATATTATATATATGTAACAATAAGAAATGTATCTTCGTTGAAAAACCGATTCTTCATGTTCTGTAAAAAACATACTAAACATTAATTATTATTTTTAATAGATAATATATATTACCGAATTATTTAACAGATCATTATTCTTTAAGTATTTATAATCCAATTCACTTAAAGCTGATAACAAACTGCGCAGATTTTATCTAAATATTTGTAAAGTAGGCATACACACAAAATTCTACAGTTATTAAACAAACGCATCATACACGCGCATTGTACAATTACCTTTTCACATTACGAATATCTTTATGGTTTTAATGTTGTGCCTTTGCCATGTGGGAAATGTTGTGTGTGAAAAAAAAAAAAAAAAACATGTGCCATGTTTATTCGGAAAAATCCGAGCCATATAAATGCCGACTACCCAGTCGACGGCTAAATTAGCTCAGGGGTGAGATAATTTAGCCGTCGACTGAGTAGTCGGCTTTTATATAGCTCGGATTTTTCTGAATAAACCTCGTTTACAAAAACGATCTATCGAAAAATTCCGATATTCGCGGACAAACGGTAACTATGACGGTAATAATTATGGACGATAATAATCCTATGTCTATAGCGGTACGGCCGATATTCGCCTGGTGGCCGAGCGTATAATGGAGTCATGCATAGCTACAAAGTAACATTAATGTTTATTATTTTTAAAATATTTTTGCGCGCCTTTTTAAAGTCGTCGTGTACACCTGCGTTTCTGACAATATTTGGTAATATTTGAAAAACATTGATTTTTGGTGTTTTGTGGACGAATTGTGGAATTTTATAGATGTGCGGCCCGGTAGGGTTTTGTTAAAATGAAAAAATGGCTCGCAATCTTGAAAAGGTTGGTCATGCCTGTTCTATACGTATGCCAAATTTCAAAAAATCAAAAATGGAGCCTATTAAATGGAAACATACAAATCTTTCCTCTTTATGATATTAGTGGAGACACACACTTAAGTAACAATTTAAAGCCAATATTTACATGATTTCCAAGCTGCTATCACTGTTTTTTGCAGCCTGTTCCCCCTCACTGGAATTTGAGCCTCCAGACTCTGACCGTTGGCTGCGACTTCGGTGTGGTTTTTTCTTCTCTTCAACAACCTCTGTGGAAGACGCCTCTTCCGATTGTCTCTGCCATGACGGAATAGAAGGCGGCTCAGTCCGAGTTTTGAGCGTCGGAAATTGGTTCCTGCAAATTAAAATATTATTTTTTTTACTATATTTATATGATAGAATGCAGTGGCGAAGGATAGTTCTACTTCATAGGGAAGCCCTAGCCTGTATAATAGGTAGGGATTTGGATGAGGGTCTTCAAATGGTAAGTGAAGCCGATAGGAATAGAGTAATACAGGAACCCCACGCCACTGATAGAATGTGAGTGGAATCTTTAGAAAAAAATTCGCATCGTCGGTTTGTGTAGCAAATATTACCTTAGTCCAGTCCAAGTGCGAGTCCGACTCGGGCACGTAGGGTTCCGTACCATTATACCAATATTTTACATGTTTACTTATTATTTTTACTCTAATATACTATATCTCCACCAGTTCTCCCCCATACCACAGAATAGATAATAGTACAAGGTACAGAAGTCTCTCTGTTTTGATCTTCACAAATGCCGCCTTTTTATGTGCCTATATAATTATTATTAACAAACGGACTGCACGCGAGCAGCCGAAATTAAGCTCTCTGGCGCCGCGCGAAGGTCGACATTATTCCACACCTTGTCAGATATTCCGAAAATAGGGTTGTCACTTGTCAATACTTTAATTAAATATCTTAGATTATACTATCAGATTTATACTCGACGACGATATAATATATAATAATAATAATGATATAATACATATTATATAGATACCATACAACAAACCGACCGAATATAAATACCACGCAAGGTATACAAGCGGAAGCTGTTATACCTATGTACCTATTAGGTAAATTAATACCGAACATATAAATCAGTTTACACAGACACGACACGTGATTTTCTTTTGATGTAGGTATGGATTAGTATATGCAGCTACCTACCACCTATTTTAAATAAGCATATAATATAAAACTTTTGTGTGTATATTTAATAATTATTGTTATAGATTTTGGTACCATGACAGTAGATATAAATCAGTAATGATTATCGTACCATTCGCTATCTATCTCACTTGCCTGAACCGGGAAAAACTGACAATTGCTTTTTTTTTTCATTGTTCCGACAATCGGCTGCAATACAGTATTTTTTGGGATACATATTTTTCCCAATTGAAATATGACACGTGTTTGCGACGTAAAGTGAGTCGTACTGCGTAAGAGGCGCGCGCGTGCGCCACGGCCGGTCAGTGCGTGGCAAGTGGCAACCACTGTATCGCCCCAACGTTGGGGAGTCTCGGTATGTACTTGTAGCTCGGCGGCGGAACGGCGTAGTGACACCCCCCTGCCCATACCAGAAAAGAAGAAAGTCAAGATCCCCATCACGCCAAGGTCAGCTACACCTGGATCCAGAACAACGTGTGTAAAGTGCAACACTTCGCATGGTCGCCGCAACTGTCCAGTATGGAAACACAGATGCAAGTCATGTTTTAAATATGGACATTTTACTCATTTATGCTTTAAGAAAAATAATGTCAGGACTGTTGTTTCTGGGGTAGGTAGCATAAATCTCGATGATGAATCAAGCCCAAAAAGTGCTGAGGGTGAGAGCGCAAAATACCAGTACAAATTTGAATAACACAGACAATTCCTGGCATTATTGGAACGAGGTTCCTTATTCTCTTAAAATAAACAATAAAAATGTAGATTGCCTAATTGACACTGGAGCAGACATAAATGTAATGTCTTACCAAGTCTTTAAAGAATTGAATCCTGAGTTTGACAAACAGAGTAAAGAAATGTGTAAAAATATCTATATCTTTGCATATAGTGAACACAAAATTCCGACAATGTCAGTGTCAAATATATGTTGCTTATTTGAAAACAAAACAAAATCGGAAAACATTACTTTTGTTATAACAAAATTAAATCGTCCAACTGTGATTGGTTTACCCGCTTGTATAAAGCTAAATTTAATAGCAAAAAACTTTTCTATAAGAAATGAAAACGTCAAAAATGTTGAGCAAAATGTATATAATTGTATCACAAAACTTGTGACCAGGTATGATGATGTGTTTCAGGGTCTGGGCTGTATCCCATACGAACACAGCATCGTGCTAAAGAAGGGTGCTGTTCCGTGCATTGATCCCCCTAGAAAGGTACCACCATTCGCTCTGTTTGAACCGTTAAAGAAAGAGCTTCAACTTATGGAAAACATGGGAGTCATACGGAAGGTGAACGAACCTACTCTCTGGGTGAGTAGTTTAGTTATTGCCATGAAAAGGAACGGAGGATTGAGAATTTGCTTAGATCCTAGAAATTTAAATAAAAAATTATTGAGATGTCATTGTCCTATTAAAAACATTTTTGGCAGAAATTTTTAAGGTTACCTTTTGGAATAAACACGGCTACAGAAATTTTCTATAAAACCATGATAGAACTATTCGGAGACATTGAAAGTATAATAATTTGGTGTGATGACATTTTAATATACGGTGAAACAATTGAAATACACAATATAAGGTTAGAGATGTTTTTGGAAAGGGCTAGGCAAGTTAATTTAAAATAAAATAAAGCCAAGTGCAAGTTTCTTCTAGAAAAAATAGCATATTTGGGCTATATTTTTAGTACAGAAGGTGTAAAAATTGATCCAGAGAAAGTTAAAGCTATAAAAGATATGCCCATACCTAAAAATATTAAAGATTTGCAGAGATGATGCAAATCTTTAATATTTTTATGGCATGATTAATTTTTAGCACGGTTTGTAGAAAATCTAGCAGTGAAAAATAATATAATACCTTAAGAAATTTGTTAAAAAAATATATATTATGGTTACGGGATGATAATTGTCAAAAGTGCTTTGATTCGTTAAAAGAAGTCATATCTAAAGCGCCCATGTTAACTAATTATGATTGCAACTTACCTGTGACTTTGTCGGTAGATTCATCAAAGAATGCACTGGGAGCAGTCTTGATGCAAAACAAACGTCCCATTGTATACGAGGGCGGCACTGAAAATTTCGGGAATCAAGGAAGTGACACAACATTACTATTTAAAAATGTATTTATTGCTTTTCGAAGTATTCTCCGCGAAATTTGACACATTTTTCCATACGATGGAACCAATCATTGAAGCAACCATTCCATTCGGAAGTTGGGGTCTCCAAAATGGCCGTTTTGTAGGCGTCCACAGCTTCTTCAGGTGATGAAAATCTCTGACCACGCAATTTATTCTTTATTTTAGGGAAAGTATAGAAATCATTAGGGCTTAGGTCGGGGCTGTACGGCGGATGGTCTAATAATTCTATGATTTCTTGCTCTAAAAACTCTTTTGTTCTGTGCGCGGTGTGAGAACTCGCATTGTCGTGATGGAGGATGATGCGGCGGTTGCAGTTCTCTTTACGGAGTTCAGAAACGACCTGTGGCAAACAAATGTTAGCATACCATTCTGCATTAACCGTTCTTTGTCCCTCAAGAGGAATAGTCGCAACATGGCCGGTTTTGGAGACAAACGTGGCCACCATTTTTTTTGCAACACTCCGTGAACGAACAATTTTTGTTGGCTTTAACTCATTTTCGAACGCCCAAACTCGTGACTGGTTTTTTGTTTCGGGTTCGTACGCGTATATCCAGGATTCGTCACCTGATACGATGTTGTATACAGCATTTGAGGATCCTGCGTGGAATCTTTCGAGAGTTCTGACGCACCAAGTAACGCGAGCCGCTTTTTGCTCTTCACAGAGCAAATGCGGTATCCATCGGGAAAACAACTTTTTTACACCTAATTGTTCATGCAAGATTATTTGTATTTGACTCATGCCAATGTCTAAAGTTGCCTGAATTTCGCGGTATGTCACATGTCGATCTTCCTCAATCAGCTTACGCACAGCATCAACGTTTTCTTGGGTGACTGTAGTTTTTGGACGACCTTGACGGGGATCATCACTGAGCTTGACACGTCCACGTTGAAATTCAGCAAACCAGCGATAAATTGTGGTTTTGAATGGGGCTTCATCACCAAATGCAGAAATCATCCGGTCAACACACTGTTTTTGTGTTAAACCACTTCGAAAGTCATAATAAATCATCGCTCTAGAATTTTCTCGAGTCAATTCCATTTTCTCAACGACTAAACAAGTTTGACAAGACCTTGTGACAAGACCAAGAATCTTTTTTTAAATAAATAAACGGTATTCGATTTTTAAAACCAAGGAGTTTTAAATTAAAAAGATTTTAATATGACAGGAACAGTGGAAATATTCCATTCCCGATACTTTTAGTGCAGCCTATGTACAATTCAAGAACACTAACAAGCTCGCAACAAAACTACGCTTTGATTGAAAAAGAATTGTTTGCTATACAGTTTGGATGTAATAAATTTCACCAATACATTTATGGTAGTAAAACAACTGTTCATACTGATCACAAACCTTTAATTTACCTTTTTAAAAAACCTCTTCATGAAGTACCTGCTAGACTACAAATAATTATGTTATGTTTGCAGGGTTACGACCTAGAAGTGGTTTATGTAACTGGTAAATATATGTATATAGCAGATACTTTGTCAAGAGCTTCACTTAGTGATACATACATACCGCAGTATGAACAAGACTTACAATATCATGTTAATTCAATCTTTTCTATTCTCTCAGTGAGTTAGCCATATTTAAATTTATATAGTTAGAAAGTAAAAATGATAAATCTTTAAATCTGCTCAAGTCTTAGAATGGTTGGCCAAAAAGCAAAAACAAAATAAGCTCTCTGGTGAAACCATATTGGAATGTTCAAAATGAAATAAATATAATGAATTACTTACTATTTAAAGGTATATATAAGCTTATTGTTCCAAAGTACTTGCACAGACAGATTTTAGATAAAATTCACTGTGGTTATTTAGGTATTAATAAAACACTCAACATCGCTAGAGAAACAGTTTATTAGCCTAATACAAACGCGGATATTAAAAACTTAATTGATCAATGTTTGGTATGTGCTAAATTCAAGCCGCAAAACGCACTTAATGAATTGTTGAAATTCTGTGAGATATCTCATCTTCCGTGGGAGAAGGTAGATTTATTATATTTTGATGGAGAAAATTTCCTTGTGTGCATGGATTACTATTCCAAGTACATAGAGCTAGCTTTTTTGCATAAAAATTACACTGTGGATAATGTTGTTAAAAACCTCAAATCCTTCTTGGCTCGACATGGAATACCAAAAGCATTGGTGTCTGACAATGGTCCACCATTTAACTCTTGCAAATTCAAATCTTTCCTTGTCGATTGAGATGTGGAACACTTATATAACCACCAGTCCTTATTGGTCCAGGTCTAATGGCCAGGCTAAAAGTGGAGTTAAAATTGCTTGACGTCTTCTTATCACCTATATGCCGACGACTTACAGCTATATACTCACTCCCAAGTCGAGAAGCTAAAAGAGGCGATAGACCGCGCCAACAATGACCTCCTCTACTTAGCTAACTGGTGCAAGTCCTTCGGCATAAGTGTGAACCCCAGCAAGAGCCAAGCTGTTGTCATTGGTAGCTCAAAGCATCGATCTAGAATAGTGTGGCAGGAACTCCCATCGCCGAGTTACAATGGCTCTTCGCTCCCCTTTGTCGACAGTGTCAAGAATTTGGCTGTTATATTCGACGGCCATCTATCCTGGAGACCTCAAATTGATGCACTTAATAGTAAAGTCTTTCGAGCAAATGCATCTCTCCGTGTTCTTGGAAACTTTCTCCCAATGACCACTAAGGTGGCACTGGCGTATACTATTTTGCTACCCATACTCCACTACGCTGATGTTTGTTTTATTGATATATGAAATATGGCCATGTTTCAGAATTACGGAAAAAACTTTGCTGGCTTCCTATCTGGTCCCGACGTGATACTCACATCCTCACACTTCTTTACACCTTCCTGTTCTATCCTTCTGCTCCTCTCTATCTCAAAAATGGCTTTAACTTTTTACGTGACACCCACCAATCAACATTACGCTCCTCCAGCAATCTGGCTCTTGAAATCTCTTCACACTCCACTTCCCTATATTCTAAATCCTTTATTGTGCGGGCTGCAACACTTTGGAACTCACTGCCTTTAGAAATTCGTCGCGCTGAATCAATTTATATTTTTTTAAATAAATTAAAATAATATTTTCTTGATAAGCTCTATATTTGTTTCTGTCGTTATTGTATATTATATGTTTTATTATGCTTAAATTGAATGAAGCTTTCTTAGTTTGTACACCTACACTATCTTTTCATTTTCTATGACCGATCTCTAGACAAAAGGTTGGCTGGTAGAGATTGCTTATTAGCAATAAGTTCGCCTATTGTACATCATTTTATGTAAAATTTATTTAATTTTGTAGTTTTTGGTTGGCAATAAAGTGTTGCAAAAAAGTGGGAATTTTTTTTTTCGAGCTAGCCGATTATTTATTATTTTTAACAAGAAAATGCGCTTTAAAGTTGAATATCTCGTAAACGTACACCTAAGGCATAATCGTCATAACAACCTCTCAATGTCTTTGAAATACCTATCCAACGAAACGATACGATATGGGGTAGACGCGAGAAAAAAAATCCTCCCCACTTTACGTGTAGGGGAGGTGCCCCAAAAAATACATTTTTCGTGATTTTATTTTAGCACTTTGTTGACGTGGTAAATACACATATCCATGCAAAGTTGTATCTTTCAAGCACTAGGCGCCATTTGGACGGTAAAACGAAAACGGACATATGGACGGACATGACGAAACCATAAGGGTTCCGACGTAAGCTACGGAACCCTAAAAAGGATCATGGTAAGTGGTAAGAACAGGCAAACAATTTATTTTTTTCTTGGAATTGATGTTTTGTATTTTTTTATAAGATGATCCCCTGCGATTGATCTCTCGATAAAACAAGCTTTACCGGTAGCCTTAAAATATTTCATCAGGCTTGCTATGTTGAAATACCGCGTGTTTAAAGCATACGAAACTGCATGAATAGTTTAGTTTAGTTTAAAATTTTTGTCTTCAAAATTTTTTAATAAAATTATTGTTAGAATAAAGCCCAACAAGAGTATCTGTAGTACATTTTTACATAATTGCTTTATGATAACCTTCCAAAAGATAAACAATAATTGGGGCAGTAGGTACAAAATTGATAAATTGCAAATTGTGCAATTGTTCTTAATAATCATTAAATAGAAACAGATAAGTTCTAAAACTGCATCGTTAAAGAAACGGATCAACATTTTCAATAATATAAATTTCTTGGACCATCATTTTTTTCAATACAAGTACAAGTAGTCAAAAATTAAAAAACAAATGTTATGTACTTGTTGTAAAATGCAATATCCTTCAACCTAGAATACAACCAACAAAATGTCATTATAGTTTAATAAATAAGAAAACTTTAAACTACAACTAGAATGGATTCTAGTTTTTTTTTGTTAAATATACACAAAACAATGATAATACTTATAATACACTTAGGCAAAAATCAAGTTGTGGCAAACAATTTCTTAAGGAAGTTTAATAGTTAGACAAAGAATGATTTTTATGCAAGCCCATGGGAAAACTAATTCATCTCGGTTATTTGGTGGCAACTCTTGAAAGGTTTTATATACCCAATACAATATCTTTAATGTTAACAAAAACATTACTAACCTATTTAATAATATTCCTTTTACTGATGCTATATCTGCTTTCAAGTTGTCCAATTGTGACCTCAGTACATTCTGATGGGTGGTGGTCTGCAGCTCCGTGCGTAGTGACGATATGCTGCTGTTCATCAAGTCTAAGGATTTATGGAGCTCATCCAAACACTCCACTGTTGTCTTTCTCTTGGGTTGTTCAACAAATAGCAGCTGCCTCAGACAGTTCTGTTGAAATTTATTTTTTTCACAGCCGTGGACAGATTCAGTATACCACTTTTGAATGTTATTGCCAAGTAATAAGGTCAAGTAGTGCTACACCAGATCTGTCAGCAACCATACATTATGTATTAGTATAAAACCTAATTTATCACATGTATTTGTTTACTGAAAATGGAATATTTAGTTGCCACATTACTTGTGAAATTACAGGTCATTGGCACAATTTATATGCAAAAGACTAAAATCTTTTATTTATAAAAAAGCTATTTTAACCTGGCATGCATGATATGAAAAAAAGTTGCAGCAAGTATGAGGTGGGGTTTGATATACCCAAAATTCAAAGTGCCATAATATTCATAATATTATTATTATTTCGTTGATTTAGTTTTATACATTAATAATAAATGAATAGAAATATAATGAAAATAGTTCTCAATTATGACATTAATATTATTTATATAAGGTTTTCTTTGACTATGTAATTATAGCTCTAAAAGTTTATAGGATTCTTTGGAATGTAACTCAATTGAAAACTCAAATATGTTGAGATCTTTCTCATTAAGACACTATAAAATTTTGTGTACTACAGTGATCAGTTACTTATTCTGATTCTATCATCCCATGGATACCTCTTGTTCATACTGAAAATATCCATGTTGGTCAAAAATTAAAAACAATATCAATAAATGAATAAATAACAAATGCATTCTATAAAATCATTACAACAAACTAATAATTAAAAAAAAAAAAAAAAAAACTGTTGAACCAAAAAATTTATGTTAAGGTAATTAGCCAAAAAAGGGACGTTTGCTATGAGGTGGGGAAGGACACCCGAAATGGGTTTGCACCCGATTATCCCGGCTTGTATCCTATGCCACTCTGAAGGTGCACCCTAGAAACACCGAAGAATCAACAAAATAATGACAGATTGAAGAAACATTAATACCATTTGGAGCATTTTGCTCCGAATGGTATTAATGTAATGTGTTCTAATTGTAATGCAGCAAAGTCGATGCTTCGTCATTATAAGAAAGAACATTTCTTTTCTTCCCGAGCATGAGCTCACAAAATGGCCTCTTATTGTCATAAGAGTAGAAACGTTTTCATAATTCAATGTCAAATAGTCTTACAATAATGTCAACTACTCCACATCATGGCAGTCCAAGACAAATAGTTTTTTTACTTTCAGTCGTTTACTTGAAAATTTTATCATTTTTAACAGATTTCCCAGCAGCCATTCTAAAAATATGGCTATTAGAAATGTTGACTTCTATTGACGACCTTGTTGCTATGGATTAAGAACTATTTTGCAACTAAATGTTTTGGATAGAATATTATATGTTTCGGATGGCCATGCTAAGCCCGCAGGATGCCCCTACCTCCGGCTACTGAGCAAACTAGAGTTGCCAGGCCAGCATTGAAAAAGCACAGTTTTAAATTTTACTAGGGTATGACATACCCGACCTCACTCACACCAGGTTAAAAATTTACCTTATAAATCCAGTAGCAGCCATAAATGACACCACCATAGACAATCACAGGTAAGATTCTACTTCTAAACCATGACCTCTTGGAATGGTGGAAAAGCAGCAGCTCGGAGGTCAATGATGGGGCGTCCAACATGTCCGCACACTTCTCTATGGCTTTGTGTATCTCAATGTCTGTCAATCCCTTGCTGCGTAGAAATTTTTCTTTGCTCTCCATCGTACATCGCTGGACGTTTGGATTCGACAGAAATTTCACAGCAGTGGTCACCTAAAAAAAAATATTTTTGTTTATTGAAATATGGATTTTGCTAGTACACTGATATATTTTTTATTTCATTGAATACATTGTCAAAATTACGTAGCAATGACCTCAAAATCAGGTTTTAGGAATAATAAAAGAATCTAATAGACTTATCAAAGCAAATGATATGCAAGACAAAATACAAAAAACAAGACATTACCCTATGAAACTACTAAGGTAAATAATTGTATTTTGTAAATAAATTTGCCATAGTATCTAAGTAATTAAAAGAACATGGATTATTTCAACAATTGCATACAATTACCAAATTCTCGCGAACTTGACCAGTAGTTTCTGCTAATAACTCTGAAGCCATTGTTATAGTCTATTTTTACTATTAAATTGGAAGATTACAATTAAAATACAAATGTTATTTCTAAGACCAATATTGTCTACAAATTTTATGTGAAATGTTTAAAGTTTAATACTAAACACTGATAAATTTCAGACACACTCTTGTATTCCACATTTGACATATTTTTTTTATTTAAATATATATGGCGTCGGCTTAAGACCATTTGTCAGTGTCAAGTTAAAAAGGCGGGAAATAGAATTTTCGTTTCAATTTTCAACACCGTATTTCTAAATCGTCAAGTCCAAAGTCAAGTCAAAGTCCAAATAAATAGTCAGTGCAGTCAATGAGTCAAGTCAGTAAAGTGGTAGAAGCTTAAGTACTGAAAGTTCCTAGGGAGTTTTGGAGGACACACAAAATAGAACGTTTTTTGAAGTTACACAACTTGCCCACACTTGTGGACGTTAACGAATATTTAATGGTTAATATCCTACCAATATTACACATTAAGGACCGATATAACACAAATTAGAGGAGGATATATAAAACCCACAACGTCACCTATTGAATACCCAGGCAAAACTCACATCATAGATGTTATGTATTACTACCGAGATATATTGATAGATAGATAAATAGATGTTTATTTGCTCAAATAAGGTACAATTTCAAGATGTTACAATTGTAAATTTTGTTCTTGCTTATTCTGCCTTCGATGCGGCGTGCAAATGTTCATATTGTTGGTTTACAACTTAAACAATTATTATTTAAAACAAAAACATTGATAACATTATAAGGTATTTAAGTCATAGTATGAAATTTTAATTTATTATCATTTTTATACTAACCAAAAATATAATAAGTATGCATTCTATAAGTCTTCTCTTAGTAACAAATTTATTTTATGACTATAATTTTTTAGTGATGTCATTATTAGTTTTTTTATTTGAATGATAATCTTTTTATTGGTTATAATGTTGTATTGTCATTGTTAAAAAATTAAAAATAATAGTACATAATTGTAATGAATATAAAATATTAATTAAACATTAATTGTTGAGTCACTTACTTTATGACAACTTTATTACATTTAATATTAATTGTATTAAGCTAATTTTATCAAGATAACCTTAAGTCATTATCTTTTACATAATCATCAATAGTAATAACATTTTTTTAATACTAAATTAAATAGGTAATATTTTTTTGAATATTCTCATATTTGTATTTTTCATGTCGTCAGGTAAATGATTGTATAACTTTATTCCCATACAATAAGTATTTCATTTGAATACGTCTAGTTTTTGTAGAGGTATACATAATTTATTTTTATGTCTCAAAGGGCTGTTCGTGTTGTCTTCTTTTTTTCGAAAAGATACATGTGGCTTTTAACAAATATTGTCATTTCATAAATGTACATGCATCGCAAATATAAAATATTGTATTGTTTAAAAAGTGGTTTGCAACTTTCATTAAATTTAGCACCACATAGCGCTCGTATGCATTTTTTCTGTGCAATAAACACTTTCGCACTGCGTCGAATTGCCCCAAAGGATGAGTCCGTATTTTAAAGCTGAGGCTACGTAACCGTGGTAAGCTAGAAGCGCTGATTCTTTGGTGCTTGTATTTTGTAGCCGATTAAGAACGAAAACAAAACGATCTAGTTTTAC
Organism: Phengaris arion; assembly: GCA_963565745.1. NCBI lineage: Eukaryota > Metazoa > Arthropoda > Insecta > Lepidoptera > Lycaenidae > Phengaris > Phengaris arion. The sequence continues at coordinate 3,199,886 of OY751446.1, read as the reverse complement.
GCAAATTTTTTCTATATGGATTTTCAGATATTTATCTATATTTATGCCAAGAAATACTGTATTTTCTACCAATTCAATATTTTTATCATTAAATTTAATGTTTAGATTCATTGGTCTACTATTATATGTTAAAAACTCTATGATTTTAGTTTTTCCTACATTAAGGATTAGGTCATTATTTCTTAGCCAGGTATTTGTGGAATTTAATGTTTGGATGATTTCATTCTTAAATTGTAATTGATTTTTGTTTTGACGTGATAACGTCTTATAAATCGATGGCGCCGGCTGCACGCCTTCGTTACCTGTTACCCGTTATCGTTATCAAGTACCGTTACCAAGTACCAGCGTTAGCTCGCATTGCCTTTACCTCATTATTATTATTATTATTGTTGTTGTTGACGTTGTCGCGTTCAACTATCGTCAGTAAACCGACTTTACAGACGACCGGTATGTTTTTTTATGTTTAATAATAATTAGTGTTATGTCGTCGGCAAATAGTATTATGTCATGGTTTATATATCTAGGGAAGTCATTTATATACAGCAGAAATAGTTTAGGCCCTAATATACTTCCTTGTGGGATAGCAATTGCATTAATAATGTATTTCGATCTGCTGAAAAATATTTTTCCCATAAAACTAATTTCTAAAAGGGGGGATATTGAATGGCCACCACGTAGCCCCGATCTCTCTCCATGCGATTATTTTCTATGGAGATACCTCAAATCAGTAGTCTACGAGAGAAATCTGACCAATTTAGAGCAGCTGAAGAGGAATATTATTCAGGAATGTAGCAAAATACCGAGAACAATTTTTCAACGGGTTTTCCAAAACTTGCGACTTCGCTTGCAAGAGTGCCAAGCAGCCGAGGGAAGTCATTTGGACAATATTATTTTTAGGTCTTAAAATTCCTGTTTCTACTTTTTAAAAATACAAATATATTTTAGGTAGTTATGTTTCGTAGTTCTTTTTTAATTGAATTGAAACCGCCAACACCCTTATGGCCCATATATATTTGACGTATATATAATATATGTATAATATATATTTGACGACCTCTGTGGCTCAGTGCTCAAGCCGGGGGTCGCGGGTTCGAATCCCGCCGAAGGAATAAAAGTTTTTCTATGTTCCTGGGTCATGGATGTATATTAAATATGTGTATAATATAATAAAAATCTTAAATATATGTATAGTATAAAAGTATTAAATATACTTCCCGTTTTCTGGTACCTGTAACACAAGTTCTTCGGATACTTAGCACGGGGCCAGATTGACGTGGTGTGAAGCGTCCATAGATATTATATTATATTATTATATATAAAATAATATCTTGGAGGAAAAATAAACTATTTTGTTTCTCTATAAATACGAGTTTATTATAAGTCGATATCAAAAACATTACTTTTAAACAAACTAAAAACTACATTAAATACGAGAAACGACAATTATGTTTATTGTTATTCCTCCAGTATGGTATTAAATTAAAATCTTTTGTACATCTTTATATTCTTTGCTTTTAACATTTGTCCATTTTAATAAAATTTGACAATCTCAATCAGACTTCAAAATAATTTCTTCTAAAAATATTTAAATATCTAGCACATAACACTACTTGAAATAAAAACTTAGTTTATTATTTACATCTCCCCCCTTCAAGGGAAAAAAATCTATTTTTTTTAAATCTCACCTCTAAAGTAAAATCCTCTTTTTTTAAGATCTAAATCGAATACAGGTACATGAATCAGTTTAGTAACATGAAAGAGATTTGATTCAGTTTTTCTATGACCTGTATCTATCATATATATATATATATATATATATATATATATATATATATATATATATATATATATATATATATATATATATATATATATATATATATATATATATATATATATATATATATATATATATATATATATGTATATATAATTAGACACTTTTTCAATTATTCGATATGGTCCAATATTTAATTCATCTAATATTGATCTATTTAATCTATTCCCATTTTCAACATAAACTAAATCTCCTTCATTAAAATTCCATTGTTTCCGATTTCTATCAAATAGGTGTTTGTTATAATTATGAGATTTTATTGTATTATCAAAAGCTATTTTCTGTTCTTTTATCCAATCATCCTTTGATGTGGTGCTCCTCAATTCCCATAGTAAAATTGTTACATCATTTGTTCCATATAAAAGATATTTTGGTGAAAATCCTGTAACTGTGTGAATGGTCTTATTATATTTACTAACACACTCTTTACCTACGTTTGTCCATGCTTTTTTCTTGCCTTTTTCATTAATTTTACACCTGATTTTATTCACCAATGTTTGATTAAGACGTTCATTTAAGCCATTAGAGAACGGACAGTTAACTGCTATAAATACCACGGGTATATTTTTGTCATTTAAAAATGTTTTGAAAGTACTTGAATTAATTCCCGGATATTGATCAGTCTAAATCATACCAATTTCATCAGTTTCCGTTATATTTGATAATAGTTTAATGAAATCATTAGCGGTTTGAGTTTTTGATGTAAGAATGAATGCAAATCTAGTAAAATGGTCCACTAATAAATGTAGATATTTTTTTGATGATCTCGAACCTCCAAATCAAATGTGTCAATAGACATTATATCAAAAGGTTCAGTGGCTGGTTCTAGATGAGATCATATCCTCTTGACTTATTTTTTATACAAATTTCACAATTTCTGTAAATCTTCTTTATATTATTGGATAAATTTCTAATTTAATAAAATTTACCAACAGTCTTCTGCATTTGGTTGATTCCAATATGACACATATTTTCATGGATATTTTTCAAAAATGTTAAACTTAGTTCCTCTGATAAAATTATTTTATCTCGTTTTCCAACCTTTTTGAAGTAAGTATACGTTTTGTTTATTCATATTTTTTTTTATTGTATTTATTTAAGTATTTATATCTTGATCTTTTAAAATGTCTTCAATCTTTATCATATTAAATACTCTTAGTTGTTCATCTGTGTTTTCATCAGAATTCATACTGGGTTCCTACTTAAACAGTCTGCCTCTAAATTATTATTCCCAGGAGAGTATATTATTTTAAATTCATATTGTGAAAGATAATAAGATAGGTCACCTAGTTCTTCGTCGGTTCTCGATTTTAAATTCATGTTTTCCAAAGGTTTGTGATCTGAAGAAACTGTAAGTGGTTTTCCTATTAACCAATAATGCCTATACGTTACCGCTTCTTTTATTGCTAATAGTTCTAAATAAATAGCTTTCTTTTTCTTTTGAGTTTCGGCTAATTTCTTCGAAAAATAAGCCACAGGTTTTTCTTTACCATCTGGCTGAACCTGTTTTAAAACAGCGCCAACTCCTTCTATAGATGCGTCTGTATAAATATTAATAGGTAAAATTTGATTGAAAATGTCCAATATCGGTTTTGAGCATAGTAAGTTTTTTATCATCTCAAAAGATTTTTGGCATTCATTAGACCAAAAAAATTTCTGCCCTTTTCTTAGTAACTGTTGTAAAGGATCTAAAATTATTGCTTTTCTTGGGATGTATTCATGATAAAAAATTATCTTTCCTAAAAATTGTCTAACATTCTTCTGATTTTTTATTTTTTGAATTTAGGAATTGGAAAATTTTGCACTGACATTATACGAGGGCGGCACTGAAACTTTCGGGAATCAAGGAAGTGACACAACATTACTATTTAAAAATGTATTTATTGCTTTTCGAAGTATTCTCCGCGAAATTTGACACATTTTTCCATACGATGGAACCAATCATTGAAGCAACCATTCCATTCGGAAGTTGGGGTCTCCAAAATGGCCGTTTTGTAGGCGTCCACAGCTTCTTCAGGTGATGAAAATCTCTGACCACGCAATTTATTCTTTATTTTAGGGAAAGTATAGAAATCATTAGGGCTTAGGTCGGGGCTGTACGGCGGATGGTCTAATAATTCTATGATTTCTTGCTCTAAAAACTCTTTTGTTCTGTGCGCGGTGTGAGAACTCGCATTGTCGTGATGGAGGATGATGCGGCGGTTGCAGTTCTCTTTACGGAGTTCAGAAACGACCTGTGGCAAACAAATGTTAGCATACCATTCTGCATTAACCGTTCTTTGTCCCTCAAGAGGAATAGTCGCAACATGGCCGGTTTTGGAGACAAACGTGGCCATTTTTTTTTGCAACACTCCGTGAACGAACAATTTTTGTTGGCGTTAACTCATTTTCGAACACCCGAACTCGTGACTGGTTTTTTGTTTCGTGTTCGTACGCGTATATCCAGGATTCGTCACCTGATACGATGTTGTATACAGCATTTGATGATCCTGCGTGGAATCTTTCGAGAGTTCTGTCGCACCATGTAACGCGAGCCGCTTTTTGTTCTTCACAGAGCAAATGCGGTATCCATCGGGAAAACAACTTTTTTACACCTAATTGTGCATGCAAGATTATTTGTATTTGACTCATGCCAATGTCTAAAGTTGCCTGAATTTCGCGGTATGTCACATGTCGATCTTCCTCAATCAGCTTACGCACAGCATCAACGTTTTCTTGGGTGACTGCAGTTTTTGGACGACCTTGACGGGGATCATCACAGAGCTTGACACGTCCACGTTGAAATTCAGCAAACCAGCGATAAATTGTGGTTTGGATGGGGCTTCATCACCAAATGCAGAAATCATCCGGTCAACACACTGTTTTTGTGTTAAACCACTTCGAAAGTCATAATAAATCATCGCTCGAGAATTTTCTCGAGTCAATTCCATTTTCTCAACGACTAAACAAGTTTGACAAGACCTTGTGACAAGACCGAGAATCTTTTTTTAAATAAATAAACGGTATTAGATTTTTAAAACCAAGGAGTTTTAAATTAAAAAGATTTTAATATGACAGGAACAGTGGAAATATTCCATTCCCGATACTTTTAGTGCAGCCCTCGTATTATCCTTTAATGGTTGTACGGAGTTGTTCTGAATTATGTGTCCTAAATATTTTACAGAACCTGAGGCAAAAGTGCACTTTGTAAATTTTAGACGGAATCCTTCTTTTATTATGGCCTCTAGCAACTGCTATAAGTGATTGATATGTTCATCGAAATCATTTGAAAAAATTAAAATGTCATCAATGTAATTAACCATAAAGTCAGTAAGTTTATATTTCCTTAATATGTTGCTCAGTACCCTTTGAAAAATTGCTGATGACGTTTTCAAGCCAAAGGGAAGGCATGTCCACTGGTAATGTCCTTCTTGTGTTACAAACCCAGTTTTTTTTCTATCTTCGACTTGTAACGGTATAGACCAAAAAGGTGAATTTACATCTAGAGTTGTAAAATACTTGCAGTTCCTAGTCTTTATTACTAAATCTTCAATTAACGAGAAAGGTTAAGCTTGTGGTACTACAATTTTATTCAGGTCTCTAAAGTATATACATAATCGTGTTTTTTTATTATCTTCTTTTTTAAATGCTAATGTTACCGGTGCTGCAAATGGACTATAAGATTCTTCTAATAGCTTATTATCTAGCGATTTTGCAATCTGCTGTTTTATCTCCTTTTTGTCTTCTATAGTGCATCTATAAGGCCTCTTGCTGCAGTATCTATCTACTAATAAGTCTATTCTAGTTTCATATCCACTTACAGTGCCAATATCATATTTATCTTTTGCAAAAACAGATTTAAATGTATCAATCAGTTTATTTATTTTATATTTCTTATCTTCTTTTAAATGAATCATTTTCATTTCAATATCATCTTCTTTTACATGTTCATTGAAATTTATTTTAATAACTTTAATATAATTTCTATCTTTTTCTATACTTATATCTTCGTTTTGTATCATCTTATTACTATCATCATAATATTTTTTCTGAATAATAGTTAGATCTTCAGTTTGAATTAATCTAAATATTTTTATCAAATCTAATCCAATTAGAAAATCATACTTGAAATTCTTTTCATCGATAATGTAGGTACACATCCATCTCTTTTTCCATTTCAAAAATCTTAATCCTTGACTTTGTCAAACCAGTCGTCTTTTGGACACCATTGATCGTTAATAGACTTGCCTCATTTATATTACTTCTTTTATTTTTTAATTTAAGTAATTTTGAGTTTATCAAAGATACGTTAGAACCTGAATCATAAACTCCAGTTTGACAGTTATTAATGGTGTCACTATTAGTTTTTGCTCAGTTTCATTTAACTCTGCCTCAATTACAGAATTGTTTACATGTCTAATAAAATTTCTTTTGAAATTATCATCATCTTATGTTCTAAACCAGCATAAAGCTTCATGGTGATATACGATATCACCCTGAAGCTTTATGCTCCCCTTATTTAAGTTATCGCAAATTTTACATGCATTTCTTGTAGCTTCGGCTCGGTAGGTAGATCTATAGGTTCTCTTTGCAGTGAATATTCTTTTTTATACTATATGTTCATACCTTCTTACCTCATTAAACAAATCAATTGTATCTGTTAAGATCTCGCTATCAATATTATGCAATATATTTTCTGGTAAGCCTACTGCTATCAGGTCTATTAAGGTGCCTGCGTCAATTGATGTTCTCATTTCAAGTACAAGTTTTTCTTGTCTCATAGCGTAATCTAGTAGAGTACCGTCTTTATATTTGAAAGTTCCTAGGGAGTTTTGCAGGGAACACAAAATAGCACGCTTTTTGTAGTTGTACCACTTGCCCACACTTGTGCTCATCAACATGTAATGGTTAAAATATTCTACCAATATAACAAAGCACTGAATTAACACAAATTTTGGAAGAAAACAAAGCAGCACATTGACATTTTCGGCAAAACTCCTACTAACAACTCGGGCTGGGAGTTGGGACTATATGCTCCGGAATCCAGAACGCCGGTGAAAATTCAGTGCACTGAAAATAGAACTCTGCGCTAATACAATAGAGTTGAAAATAGAATACATAATTAGTGTCCAGTTAAATGTCAATTTCAATTATGACAGCTCGACACTTGAGACGTCGATTTTCAATTCTATTGTACTAGAGCAAAGTTCTATTTTCAATGCTCAAGATTTTCTATGACCTTCCGGATTTCGGTGCATAATATAGTCCCAGCCTTAGTGGACGGCTCGATCAATGACATAAGAAACTGACTGGCCCGAGCTATGACAAAAACATGTCCAATTTATCAGCTGGTTGTGAACATAAAATAGCTGCCGTACTAGAGTTGGATTATGTGTTTAAAGAACAGTTAGAACATCGATATTTGTTTTTATAAGTTTTTATTTTATTAATGATATTGTACATTTAACTAGGTACTTTTGTCGGTTGCAAGCATCTTTTAACCGACATCCAAAATCCAAAATCCAAAAAGATCTCGATGCTTAGAATCCTTTTATTCTGTTTGTTTATCGATCATACTAAAACAGCTGTAGCGCTTTCAAAAAAATTTTGTAGAGCACTTTACCATGGAAGGAGTTACCTCTATTTACCATGGTAAAGGAATTGCCATTTCTATGAACTCAACACGCATGCAAGTTTTATTAGTTATAAGGACGCAGAGGATATAGTATTATAATTTCAGTGTAGGTATATTGGTAAAATATTTATTAGTATAAGAGCTGACCCAGCTGTATAAATTGGTTTATGAAATGAAATTATGCTTTATTTAGTGAAAACAAAATGGTTATATAATTTAAATAGGTGTTACATTTTTATACCTTGGCAAATAAGTCCCGGTGGCGCTGACAGATGGAACTAAAAACTTTTTCAACTACATCTAAGTTGGGATAGAAATAAAAACAAAGAAATATATCCACTTATTTATATTCAAACGAATAAGCTTACTCATTTAATACAACTAAATAAAATTAGTTTGTTCAAAAACTGTCTATGCAATTCTCTTGACGGGAATTAATATTTTCTCCTTCTATAGCTTTCTACCATAATTTTTTCATCGTATCACTTTTGGGAAAATTAAAAAAAAAGTATTACTTATTGTCATTTGTCAAATAATTTAGGTTAGAACAATAATTAATAAACAACTACTAGACCGGAGTTTTGCCGGGAGTTCAATGGGTGACGTTGTGGAATTCGTATTTCCTCATAAAATTGTGTTATTTCGGTTCTTAATGTGTAATATTGGTAGAATATTAACCATTAAATATTCGTTAACGTGCACAAGTGTGGGCAAGTGGTACAACTTCTAAAAACTGCTATTTTGTGTTTCCCGCCAAAACTCCCTAGGAACTTTCAGTAAAGCTTCTACCACTTTACTGAATCGACTGACATGACTTATGGACTGTACTGACTATATATTTGGACTTTGACTAATCTTTAGACTTGACGATATAGAAATACGGTGTTGAAAATTGAAACGAAAGTTCTATTTCCCGCCTTTTTAACTTGACACTGGCAAATGGTTATAAGCCGATGCCATATATAAATAAAATAAAAACTACTAGACCAAAGTAGTATAATGTAAGTAATAAGTTTTTTGTTTACGTATAAACATGTAAGATAATATAAAACTTACAAAAACAAATGTCAATACCTTCTCTATACACTTATTCTATCTCTAGTACGGCAGCCATTTTATGTTCACAATCAGCTGATAAGTTGCACAGTTTTTTGTCATAACTAGGGCCAGTCCATAGTATTCTTAGATCATTGTTGTATTTGTATGTCCTCCAAAATTTGTGTTAATTCGATTTATAATATGTAATATTGGTAGAATATTAACCATTAGATATTCGTTGATGTGCAGAAGTGTGGGCAAGTAATACAACTTACAACTACAAAAAGCGTGCTATTTTTTGCTCCAAAACTCCCTAGGAACTTTCAGTAAAGCTTCCATATATTATACAGATATTAACTTAAATAGATGCGCAACTGTAAAAGTAAGAATGGAACCAAGTCAGTAAATTTAGGGATATCGTATGTAGATGACGTTGTACCGTTTTAGTTGCTATTAAACCCGCTAGATGACAGTAAAATTGCACCGAATTATCGTCGAGCTGTTATTTAGACATTGACAATTGACTCGACACTCATGTGTTTGATTTTTTTAACTGTATTGTTTGAGCGCAGAGTTCTATTTTCAATGCTCAGAGTTTTCTACGTTTTTCCAGATTCCGGATCATATAGTCCCAGCTTTAGTACCGAGGAGTCGTGTTGAGATGTCACTGTTCTCTGTAAAATTGTACATATATGAGAAATTCACCCCTTTGAAAGCTTCTACCACTTTACTGAATCGACTGTCTTGACTCATTGACTGCACTAACTATCTATTAGGCCATTATCTAGACTTAAGACTTGACGATTTAGAAATACGGTGTTGTATATTTATGCTGAACGCCATTTACACGAAGTATAGATATAAGGAGTCCGAACGCAATGTTGAACAAGTGGTCTCATTTTAGGGGGCAGATTTTTTTGCCGGTAGAGCGCGCCACTTTTGAAGAAGTACTCGTTTAAATATACTTGGTGGAAAAGAAATAATAAATAAGTTTTTGTTAAACATATTATTTATTAAAATAGTATAAATTACAAATAAGTAAGTTTATAAGTATACATTACGTTTACGTGTAATAATCAGTAATAATAATAATAGTATCGGTACGTCCTGAATAGTTACGCAGCTAGTGGCAGTAAAGAGAACTATGATCTGGGCTTATTATTGGGTACCTACATAAATATTATGGAAAAGCCTATACAAGGGATCCCCAAACTATTTTGGACAAGTGACCTCTTTTCCAAAATGAACTGTTATCTCAGACCCCCATGGCCTAATTACATACTTTTAAGATCAACCCCCTTATTCATAATGGTTCGCTAACTTAAAATAGCTGCTACAGAGTGTTATTTTTCATTCTGACTTAGGTCAATAGAAGAAGACAAAGTTATTAGCAATGCTTTAAGTTGGCAGACTATTATGAATAAGGAGACCTATCTTTAGTTTTTTCCTATTGAGACAAAATATCTAGGTACTAAGGTACCAACTGGAAAACTTTGCACTTGATTAATTGAGTAAAGTTGACTTCATTTTCTCATCAAAATTTTACAAAATAAATAGACATACAATTCAGTAAATATCAAGTTTAATTTAAAATGATTATTATAAATTAAGTACTTAAAAAATCTCATGTAGGTAGGAAATTATATTTAAAAAAGTATTCATTCGCAAAGAGAAAATAAAACATTCAGTGTGATGGATGAACCTGGTGACTATCTACCAATCTAGCTACATGCGGTTCAATATTGGTGAGTTGCAGCCTTAAATCTCCACGTTCGTTGATTTTCAAACGGTTTCTTTGTTTCGTCAAAATGTTTGTTACCACACTGAAGCTTTCAGCAATATTCCACAATTTAGGATACTGTGTTTCAATGTTGAGTTGCAACCAGAACTTCTGATAGCCTTGGTTGAACTTCTGCTTAAGCTCTTCGTCTGTGCTGATGGTAATCAACTCTTCTTGCATTATCACATTGGCTTCTTCTATGGCTGTGGTATTGTACGGATCCGTATCGGACCGTAAAATCCTTGTGTAATGCGTCCAAGTGAGTGACATATAATAAAATGTCATCATCTTGAAGCATTTCTGGTAATTTTGACAAATGCGGAAACTGCGAATATTCTTTCCTGCCTAAATTATGTTCATAAAGGATTAGTTTACCCACGAAGGCAGATATTATTGATTTTGTTTTAATCAAGTTAAGATCGTCACCCTGCAGCTGCAAATTAACTTTGTTGAACATTCCAAAGATATCAGTCAAGTAATAAATACCTGTTTTGCAATTGTTCAGATTTTCTTTCAAATTCGGATCTTTTTCTTGTAAAAACTCCAACACAGATTCAGACACAGAAAGAGCCTCTTGATAACCAGCGAACTTCAGTGTACAGAAGTAATCGAGTAAAGACTTCGTCGTTTTCCTCACATAGCTGAGCAAATAATCGAGAGTTTAAACAATTGCTTCGAATCTTGTTGATAGCATTTATTACATATTGTAAAGACTTATGCAATCTAGGACTCAGCTTTTTTGCTACTAAATGCTGCCTGTGAATCACGCAGTGAATGACCAGTACATCAGGTAGTTGTCACTTTAAGTGAGCGATAAAATCACGATAACGACCAACCATAGACGGTGCACCATCAGTCGCAACAGAAACAATGTTCTTCAATGGAATAGCTTTGTCAGTAAAAAAATGTTCCAAGGCCTGAAAAATCAATTCTCCTCTGGTATTAGTCTCTAAATATGTAGCAAAAAGCAGTTCTTGGAACATATTTTCATCTTTGATATATCGAACATATCCTAACAACAGAGCTTCATTGCTGGGTAATGTAGACTCGTCCAACTGGAGAGAGCATTTGTTGGTCTGTAAGAACTTGCATAAAATGTTTTCCACATCGCGTCCCATCTCGTCTATGCGTCTCTGAACGGTGTTATTGCTCAAATGTATTCTCTTTAAAATATCTTGTGCGGGATTGTGCAACATATTGTTAGGGACCTCTGCAATGGCTGGTAAGATAAGCTGCTCTCCAATTGTGTGGGGTTTCCCCGACTTCGCTATTAGTAAATATATATTATAGGATGCTCGTAAACCATCATCGTCTTTAATAGATGATGACGTAAACATCGATCTTATGGATGGCCTTTTGTCTAGTTATCTTTAAGTGCTTGAAAAAATGATAAGGGCTTACTTTTTTTTGTCAGCATGTACTTTTGATAAGTGGTCATCCATTTTTGAAGGCTTCATGGCATCGTTACTGAATAATTTTTCACATATGAGACACATCGGCAAGTGTTGATTTGATGAATATGCAATAAATCCGAACTTCAAGTAGTCCAAACTGTATTGTCTGCATTTTTTTTTCGTGTCCGCCATCATAGAACTCTCAGTAATCCTGAAAATAAAAAAAATTAAAAACTACCTAAATAAAAAACAAAAATAAACTGTTAAATTTGCACACTATCTTATTTCTATCACACCCAGGTAATGAATGTTTGTTAGGTATTACTGACTTACTCATTGATAAACTTGGATACCTATATTAGGTAAGTAACTATAGTAGGTAATTAGGTATAGAAAATTTGTATTAGGTAAGTAGGTACCTATCAGCATAAGAACGAAAACCAAAACAAACTGAACACTTCAAAGTTTAGGTACCTACTTAACAACTTAAGTGTAAGCAATTTTTACAAATACTTTTATACCTACCTATTTAAAATATGTAGTGTTACCATAGGGCAAAAGAAAATTACAATCAAATACTAAAACAAATTAAACTGGTAAATTTTTAAAATTGAAACAACTGAGGCAACTGCAAACTGTTGCAAACAATCTACAGATAGCTCAACTGATCACTATCACACAGTGGGGCAATGCTGATGCGCTGTGCCGGATAAAAACTGTTTGGTAGTTACACTGTAAATTTTTCATAAACTGCAGATATTGTATGGTTACGCTATTAACTCGCGTAGGGAGCTCAGCATTTTGTAAATTCTTTTTCAGTCTCTTTAGGTTTAGGTTTAAAGATTCTTTATTTCTCAAAAGATTACAAAATCACTTACGAGAAATACATTTTGTGACTTAAAAGTAATTAAAAATCTACGTGTACAGCGAGCGCATTTAAAATAAATACAACAAAAAGATTACACATAATATTAAGAATACCCACATTTTTTTGTTTTACCAAATATAGTATTATACTTATTCAGTATAACAACATTACAATAGGTTACATAGATGTTAGATTGAGAAGGTAAGATTTAGTTACGTAAATAATAATTTAAAGATTTTCTTTTGACATTTACATTTCATAATGCTTATTTTAGTAAGTATATTAGGTTTTATTATATTATTGTGTGTGTGTGTGTGTGTTTAGACATAGAAAACTAGTTATTTAGACCCTTTAATATGAGTATCATATTAACAGGGACTTAAACTTTTTTAAGCTTTTACAGTCTTTGATATTTTCTGGCAGTGAATTATATAATTTAGCACCTTCAAAAAGTATAGTTCGCTTTCCAAGATCAGATTTAATGCTTTCAATATGTAAGTTATTTGCTCTTCTAAGATTACGCTTGTTAATATCTATATTTCTTTTAAATGCTATTTGTGATCGAGTATTATTATTTAATATTTTATAAATAAGAATGCATATATTTAATTTATATAGGTCTGATATATTTAGTAATTTAGTTTTTTTATATATTATATTAGGTGACGTTCTATAATCGTATTTAAATAATGTTTTAATTATTTTGTTTTGTGCTATTTGTATTTTACTAATAATTGTTTTATGTGCAGATCCCCACACCTCAATAAGATAATTTAGCTGCGATTTTACTAAAGAATTATAAATAATGTACCTAATGTTATATGGTAGACTACCTGCCATATTTTTAATGCATCCTAATAATGACATTAATTTTGAAGCTATTTTATCTAGGTGTGGTTTCCATGACACCTTTTCATCGAGTACTATACCTAAATACTTTTCGGAGCTAACTCTCTTTATTTCTCTGTCATTAATATTGAGCGGCTGATATTCCCCAATCTTTTTATTTTTTGATTTAAAGATAATATAATTTGTTTTATCTGTGTTAATTGTAAGTAATTTTCCTCAAACCACTTTTGTAGTAAATTAAGATCATTTTGTATATCATTAATAATTTCAGTAATGTTATTGCCAAAGTAAAAAAGACATGTATCGTCAGCATATAAAGTAATTTGTCTTTTTAAAGGCAACTTGTGTATTGAATTTACATATATTACATATATTTACTAATAAATTGGGGGGCCTAAAATAGATCCTTGCGGGACGCTATATTTGATGGTGTTTGGACTACTGATAGATTCACCGATTTTTACTACTTGAAACCGATTTTCAAGATATGATTTAAGTATCTGCAGAGCAGTACCAGAAATCCCTATCGCTGAAAGCTTTTTCAATAATATTTTATGGCTGACTGTATCAAATTCCTTCTTTAGGTCGATGAATAAGCCAACCGCAATTTTTTTTTATCGATACTAGTTTGAAGTTTAGTGATAAGATCTACTGTGGCATTAATTGTGCTGGATTTAGGTCTAAAGCCGTATTGGTAATCAGATAAGAAATTAATTTTAAATAGATATATAATAAATAGATTTAGAGTCTAAATAATCATTTAGCCGATTGTGAAGTATTCTCTCAAATACCATCGAGAGAGTGGAGAGTACGGATATTGGCCTATAATTTCCGGGGTCTTGTTTTGATCCTGATTTGTATATTGGTGTAACTTTTGCAATTTTAAGCGTGTCTGGAAAGTTTCCTTCATCAAAACACTTGTTGATGCTATTTGTTAGGCTTTCTAAAATTGAGTCACTAATGCACTTTATGGTCTTAGTGGTAATGCCATCAATTCCAGCACTGCTATTGAGTTTAAGATTGCGGATAATTTTACTAACTTCTGTAGGAGTTGAAGTGTGTTAGTTCATTTGTTGTTTTTGTGTCAGTAGTACAATATTGATTTATATTATTTTTTGTAGGAAATTGACTCGCTAGTTTTAAACCAACATTAGAGAAAAAATCATTAAATTGTTCACAGATATCCAACGGGTTTGTTAACATGTCCTGCTCTGTATTTATCTAGGTGGGAACATTATTATCTTTCGTATTTCGACTAGACAATTTATTTATCAGCTGCCACATCTTTGAGGAATCATTTTTACAATTTTCGAAAGCCTTTAGGTAATAGTCATTTTTAGTATTTTGTATATATTGTGAAGTTTTATTTCTTTTCTTTTTAAATTCTTCGTAGACAGCTAAATTTTCAGGGTTTTCTTTTACAGCTCTCCATAGTTTGTTACGTTTACTAATCATCGTTAATATTTCTTGATTTATCCAGTCTTTGTGGGGGGATTCAATATTTTGATTTTTGTTGTTTTATTAGCTAGATAAAATAATAAAATAAAATCAGATAAAATTAGATAAAATAAAATCAGCGGTTACTAACCGCTGATTTTATTTTATCTTCAAGTAAATTATATTCATTTGGTAAGTTCTTCTTTTTTATAGCTTTCTGTAGGTTGTCATAATTAATTGCTTCATATTTTATCTTCTGGGATTTATAGCAGATGTTTTGCTTTACTTCAAGATATATCTGTTTATGGTCTGATAAGGACGAATCAAGAATAGCCATGTGCAAGTTATATGTTTTTATGTTTGTGCAGATATGATCTAGTATTGTTTTTGAATTGGTTGCTTCTCTTGTGCAGTATTTATTATTTATTTTATTTAGTATTGTATGACCACTTTCCAAAAGCGTTTTCCTATATTCTTTGGTTTGGTTATTGTTTTTTATCAAATCGTAGTTAAAGTCTCTAAAAATGATTGTGCGCCTTCTTTTTCGTAGCAAGTTCGAGTAAGTTTGTAAGAAATTTGTATTGTTTGATCGTTCTGGTTTGTAGATATCAAGTGTCCACTCTCCAATGTCAAGTGAGAATTTTTATAAGTGAATCCACAGGTAATGGTTGTCGTCTTCACATTTTTCTTCAATAAATGGATGTTTGATATCGTCATGTACATATATCGAGACACCAACACCTCTAGAATGTGGTCTATAGTTATAATAATGGGTGTAATTTGGGATTCCCAGTCTCTTTGCTTCACAGTCTGTTTTTATTCAGGTTTCAACTAGTATAATCACATGTACTTTTTCTAGCGATGTGATTATGCAACGAAGTTCATCTAACTTTCCTGGCTTTACTAGGCTTCTTATGTTTGCGTAAAAGAAATTTAGTGATTTCTTTGTCTTCTTAATATCTTCGTAGTTAGGAGAAATTTGATATGTAATTATTTTTTGTTGTGTCGATGTGTTATTGTATTTCTCTAAAGCTAGTTTTTTGGTATGCAGTGTGCAGTGCATGCAATGCATGCAGTGATTGAGCACTTTTGGGGCTTGATTCATCATCGAGATTTATGCTACCTACCCCAGTAACAATAGTCCTGACACTATTTTTCTTAAAAGATAAATGAGTAAAATGTCCATATTTAAAACATGACCTGCATCTGTGTTTCCATGCTGGAAATTTGCGGCAACCATGCGATGTGTTGCACTTTACACACGACGTTGTTCTTAATCCAGGTGTAGCTGACCTTGGGTGACCTTGGCGTGATGGTGATCTTGGGTTTTTTCTCTTCTGGTATGGGGGAGAAGTGGCCCGATGACTTTTGTGTAGCTTGTATATTGTAGCTTCTCTTCCATCTGCTGCATTGATTGATTCTTCACTTTTCTGCGCCATCGTCAGTGTTCTACAGAGGAGTTTGGCTCTTTCTAGGGATAGATCTTGCTCTTGTAGGAGCTTTTGACGAAATTGCGAGAAGTTTGTGGCCATATTAGCAATGAGAATGTCCTTTACAAGGGACTCACGTAGCGAACCAAACTCACAGGCATGACTTGCGTTTTCTAATTCCATTAGAAAATTTTCCAAGGATTCGTTCACACGCTGTTTCAACGTAAAGAATTTGTGCCGCGCCACCGTCAAATTCTTTTTGGGTTCAAAATACTCGACGAATTTTGCCTTGACTTCTTAGAAAGTAGCAGTGCTTAGGTCCAAATTGAAGGAATTGTATATGTTTAAACCCTTTTCTCCCATGGAATGCAGCATGATTGCAATTTCTCTTTTGTCTTCCGTTTTCTCCATGCCCGACGCCAGTAGAAATATCTCGAATGAATGCGTCCATTTCTTGAAATTTTCAGCATTATTGTTGATAATTTCTGTAGAGATCTCAAGCTTCTGTACTCCGTTGCCTGCCATTGTTAAGTTCCCACACTCAGATTGTCTCGAAGCTTCCGGAGTTTTCGATGTACCCTCTTTTGCGTTCATAATTTTCGTTTCCTTTTCAATTTTTTCTTCTGACACCTCTTGATTGTAAGTCCTTCTTGCGCTCGTGTGGTGATGATAATAATACAGCAGCAATTCTTATACTCTCCTTTATTGGTGCTTACCACAAATACGTATTACAATATGTAATGAGATATGCACAACACAATATATACGTCTACACTATGTATAGCCTTTTGGCCAACTAAAATAAACTAAGTCGATAGGCTTTACTTCATGACATCTGTCAATGTCAATAATGACATTGACAGTTACATCTTACTGTTGATATATGTAACAGTTTTTAATAATTTTAGGGTTGCCTTTAATATATTTGATAGTCAAATCAACCTAACTTTCAACCTAAGTGCAAGCTCATTAAATAGTAAAATATCAGGAACACGTTTGGACTTGTTGATCGTTCGTGTTAAATTGCGTAAGCGTCAAATAGAGAGCAAGTCAAAACGCGCCTGAAAGACGTACACTCGAACTCATTATCTTGCACAAACTTGTCCACACTGACTTGCCGAGTTTTACATCTTGTACGAACTTTAGACTTAACATTACTACAACAATGCTATTGCCTACAAAAATATTAATTATTCTAAGTACACGTAACATAACATAAACAATACAGTACCTACCTATCTTGAATGTTTTAAATAAGAACTTATGTTAATTTAATTTAATAGATTAACATAATTTTTAGACCTCGTCGACCCCCAAAATCAGTTTTCGTTTATGACGACCCCTAGTAAACCGATACCGACTCCAAGGGGTCGACCACTTTGAGAATCCCTGGCCTCTACCGTTCGGACTCCTTATATCTACACTTCGTGGCTATTTAAATAAAAAAAAGTTGACATTTATGATTTGACATTCAAACCTTAAATCAAATAATCACAACTGCATTGTAAATATTTAGTGCCTAAATTTTTTATGAAATTAAACATATAAATACATAAAATGAGTGCGTTTGAAAATGCAACGGAAGCTGCTTCCCTCGCAGTTAGGTTTGATGAGACAGGACAAACGGACAAAGCAGTGGAGTGTTATAGAACGGCGGCAAGACTTTTGGACAGAATT
The DNA here is from genome assembly GCA_963565745.1 of Phengaris arion. NCBI lineage: Eukaryota > Metazoa > Arthropoda > Insecta > Lepidoptera > Lycaenidae > Phengaris > Phengaris arion. The sequence goes on along the minus strand of OY751446.1, from coordinate 3,181,962 downwards.
AGAGATTCGGTACCGCCAGAACGGCGAATGGAAGTTGTAAATAAAGTTAGAGAATATCTAGAGAGAGCTATACTGTTACAGGAACAAAAAGGTACATGCTTTAAGTTATTTGTTCATGTTGTACCTCAACAGGATTACCCAAAGTAAAAGATGAGTCATACATCTACAGGATAGTATAATTTTGTTTTTTTAAAACATATTTCTCGAAGGCTAACGAACTGATGCTTTCTGTATCATAGAACTATGAAATAAAGTCATATACTACTATGACTTTATTTGTTTATCTTCAAATATGACTTTAAAAAATTTTTTTTTTAATATCTTAGTGGTTGTTATAGCTATAATTGCACTAGAACTTACGTTACCTAATTATATTGTTTGTTGTGTCTTACTTCACCAATCATATTACTTCATTCCTATAAATACCAGTGCTAGTTAGATAACAAAATTATGCTTACAGATGTGGCCCAGCAAGCTGAAAGTGAGAGGAGTATGCAGAAATGTTATTTCTTGATGCAGCAAGCTTTAGATGCGGATGAGGCTGAACTCAAAGATATTGCGCTGCAGTCTTACACAAACGCCGTTGAACTGGCCTTAATAGCAGCTGTAGGTATATTATAAAACTATAGCTCCAACAGGTTACAGAGTTAAATTGGAAACAAACACAATCTTGACATAAGTAATTTAAATAGGTAATTTAAAATATTTGAACTAGATATACATAACTAACTAAGTAAATCAATATTTGTTTTTGTACCAATACTAATTATATAATTGTCAAATTTTTGCATGCTGTAAGGTGGAATCTATATATATGAATAAGGCTCTAAAACCATTGTAACATCTATTTGTATTACCTACAAATATATCTATTGGTTTCGTCACAGATATGTTATTAGGTAAGTGGAACAAACACTTATGCCTTTTCATCCGTTATTGGATACAGTATACAGTTATACAGTTGTATTCTCTGACCAAAGTAACCGCTCTTGAAATACTGTAGTGCCTGGGACAGTTGGTTTTTAAATGTTGTATGGTTGCCCAAGCACATACGGCATTCTCACAACACAGTGAGCCTAGTCCAGAGGAATGACTGGTCAATATGTCTGCGGCCAACCATGTGCGGGTTTCCTCGCAATGTTTTCCTTCACCGTTCGAGTGTCCGTATAATGTACTTAAGAACTGATAAAGTTTCATTGGTATAAGCCACAACTCGAACCTGCACTCTCTCGAGTGCGAATCAAACGGTCTACCCACTAGGGCATGGACCTCTTCTTTTTGCCATATTACTGATATATTTTCACACATCAATGAATAAGCTTAAAAAGTGTTATTCAGGCGAAGTTATAATAGGAGGCAAAGTTTGCATGTTTCATGGTAATATTTACAGAGCCTTATACTGTGAAATTATTTTAATTGCATTTGTAATTTTAAAATATTTCATTCCAACAGTACAAAAACTAACATAACAATTAGAAGTCAGAAACATGAAAAATAAAATTATAATTTTTAGTATTGGGCGCTTGTGGCTTAAGTTGATACTGACCAAACAACCAAATATTTTTTTTTAGAAAAGTAATCCTAATCCTGAAGTAAAAACTAAATTGAATGGTCTGGCCTCACAAGCTTTAGAAAGAGCTGAGAAGATAAAGGGTATAAATAGAATAGGTGCTTTATCTATTAATGAATCCAATAAACCAGGTAATTAACTTTTCCTGTTTCTTTTTGTTTGAAAGCTGACATGATCGAGAGTGTTCATAGCTATATTTAATTATCATCAGCTCGTTCATTGCTTGACGATTCAGGGTCACACAAAATTTTAACTATTTATAATTATTTATTGCTACAGCAATCTCACCAAGTAAAGCACAATTGCAAAGAGAGCAGAGTGTGCACCTCAAAGTCAGCGGCAAACAAGTGTATATGGAGGAAGAGAAAGTTGTTTTAAGAGAGACATCAAAAATAAACAACAACTGTTTTTTACCCTTCATGGATGTAGACTTGTCGGAGAAGTTTCAGTATGCAATACCATTTGAGGATAGAGCTAGTGAGTTGAAATTGTCATCAAAACAAGAAAGAGAGTTTGATAGGTGGGTGAGGCCGCATGAAGTCTCAGCTGATCCGAAGATGATAGTCGGAGACCATGTTGATTGTTACAGTATTAAACAGACTGTAAGTATTACCACACTAGCAAGTATTAAATAACAATGTTGTGTGCAACTACAACATCTAGTTCATGCTGTTTCATTAGTTTTTCTGAATGCAATATATTAGAAACGGTAAGACATGTTTTAATTACAAGACATAATGATATCAATGAGAGTATCATCAATATTAAATAAAATATAGGTGATAATATCTATGGACGCTTCACACCATGTCAATCTGGTCCCGTGCTAAGTATCCAAAGAACTTGTGGTTCAGATACCAGACAATGGGAAGTATATTTAATATTTTTACACTCTACATATATTTAAGATTTTTGTTATATTAAATACAATTTAAAATGACACATTCACGACTCAGGAACACAAAACTTTTTTGTTCCCTTGGCGGGATTCGAACCCACGACTTCGGCTTAAGCGGCAACCACTGAGCCACAGAAGTCGCCAAAATATTGTAAATGACCTTTGTTATGTAGTTGATCTTTTTTTTTATGAAATCTATATCTAACATTAGCCTGTTTAATTTGTTATTAGTTTAATGTGAACTTTATTTACAGATAGTATCAGACTGTTCGTTTGTTGCATCCTTAGCTGTAAGTGCTCTTTATGAGAAAAGATTTAAAAAGAAAATTATAACCTCAATTATATATCCAAAAAATAGAAATAAGGACCCAGTGTATAATCCATTTGGAAAGTATATGGTTAAGTTACATTTAAATGGAGTCAGAAGAAAGGTAAGTGCACAAATTATATTTCGAGTGTAAAATAGTTAAAATGTAAGAACATATTATGTTTTGTGGTACTTAATGTTGTATACTGTCTTGTATGTGGCTTATAAAATATTTTTGGTAAATGTTATATGGAATAGTATTACACTTTTTAATTTTAAGAAATTATAATTGGCACTTATATAGATTCGCGCCAAAGTTTCAAATAGCACAATGTGTTATTAACTTTTGCCATTTGTGATGAAAGGCTTTATTTAATGTTTACTTTAATTTACTTTAAAAATGTTTATTGCTATCATTTATTTGATAAATAATAATATTTTTATTATTAATATTTCAGGTAATAATAGATGACAGACTGCCTTATAGTAAATACGGACGCCTATTGTGTTCATACTCGAGTAACAAGAATGAGTTCTGGGTATCCATGTTGGAAAAAGCTTATATGAAAGTAATGGGTGGCTATGACTTCCCGGGATCAAATAGCGTAAGTGTTATTCTCTGAGTTCTAAGCAAATTATACTCTCCTTTGACTGGAAACATTTTTCTATTACATGCTAACTTTTTAAAATTAAAATTTCTTGACCTTTAGAGCGTTTTGACATGCTGAGTAAGCTCTAAAGCAATGTCCTGAGTAACTTATGCGACATGCGATGTAGCTAAGTTACTCGGGTATGAGAGAAACAGTGTAATGATTCACATTAAAAGTTATAAATTTTAATATGAAACATTATACCTGTCTTTGTCAACATCGGTGTGGTATGCGATAACGGTCTGGAAATTGGAAAAATGCACTTATGCCAAAGTCATATAAGTGACAGACAAACCCTAGTAATTTATCGGTGCGACGTCATGCGATATCGCACCGCGCATTGTGAAATCGCTCTAACAACTATTGAATATATACTTACGAGGAAAGGAATACTACAAATATATACTTACAAATCTGCACTCTGCGAGATTAGGCATTTCAAGCGTTCCCGACATTTCGCATTTTGTAGTAATTTTGCTGTTGTATTTATCGTGTTTATCGAAATAGGTTAATAAATTCATGCTTTAAAATTATAAAATCTTTATTCCTCATGAAGTAACAATTGCTCTGGTATATTAAGTATTAAGTAAAAGTAATTTTGCTTAATAATATTATCGTAGATAGGAGTAATTCACAGTTAATTTAAAGCGATTTTTGAAGTTTTTTTTTGGCTTAGAATAATATTTTTCTATATTAAATCAAAGATATTTCAAAATTCTAAGGCCGCTACGAACTATACGACTATATAGGAGATAACATTCTCATTTTGTTATTTCATTTGCTTAGAACAGTAGTTCAATCCAGGAGCTCAAAAAAGTGCCTTCGCGCATTTTATGAAAAAAATATTTCTCTGCAATTTTGCGTTTAATTAAAAAGTTAAGCAAAATTTGCAAAAAGCGTGGCCGCTACGAACTAGGCCAATCGCTATTCTGCACTATTCAATATGTCAAAATTCTTAATGTATCTTTGTTTCTGAGATCAAGAACGCCATAACTGGCCATTTTACGCAAAAATCACAGTCGAGATGTAATATGCCTCTTAAAAGTGAGATAAACATTTGCTGTAGTCGATTCAGATCCAATTTAAATGTAAATAAAAATATTAAATTCCGCCAAATTACTGTATCATTGTATTTCTTTATTGCACAGTAACATTTATATTAGTAGCATAATAGCGCGCTATTGCTTCTTGAGATATTCAGCTTTAACTTTTACTATTTATATAATGACTATGTTTCCAGAACATAGACCTGCACGCGCTCACCGGTTGGATACCGGAACGAGTGGCCCTACGACCGGACGAGCCGACGTTCGACGCGGACGCCGTGTTCGCGGACATGCGCGCTCGCCTCGCGCGCGGCCACGTGCTGGCCACGGCGGCGACGGGCGCGCTCGACGAGCCGCTCGCCGAGCGCGCTGGGCTGGTGCCGAGCCACGCGTACGCTGTGCTCGACGTGCAACTGGTCGATGTGAGTTTGTAATGGATAACGTTCGCTTGATTTATACATTTTAACTCTGTGGGTCAGTTAATAAAATTCGATAACATTACTGGACTTTCTTGTTTTTTTATTTTCAGTTTTTACGCAGTCGGATTTTTTAAATTAAATTTATTTTATTTCCAGGGCGTCAAACTGCTAAAACTAAAAAATCCCTGGTCGCACGTCCGATGGCGGGGTAACTATAGCGAGCTGGACAGCGTACATTGGACCGCAGAGCTAAGACGTGTACTAGCCTACGACCCCGACTCCGCCGCTCAATACGACAACGGTGTATTCTGGATCGACTACGCGAGCATACTGAAGTTTTTCGACGTGTTTTATCTTAACTGGAACCCGGAAATATTCAAATTCACGTACTGTATACATCAGTAAGTGTTTTACGTTATGTTTTAGAAGTGTGTGAGTGAGAGACACTGCTCGACAGTTGCATTTCTTTCTAGTTGTCTTCAAGTTCCATATTTAACTCAAAATAATAGTTCTAATTCGATAATCTGATTACTGTCATCAATTTATCAATAAGTGTTATTGACAATAACTATATTTTTTGTAAAAAATTTAACCCGACTACGTAAATTATAATATAACCTATGTTACCCGGGCTATTATTGCGAATCTTTTGACACCTCATTCATTAAAATCGGATCAGTAGTTTAGGCGCTACGATGGAACGAACATACATATATAGCTACTTATTTTATTTTCGGGGAGCTGGTTAGTGGTTGCCATCAATTTATAAATCAGCGTCATCTTTAGAGCCATAAACTCAATTATTTTAGGAAATGGGATGCGGGCAACGGTCCAGTGAAAGACGAGTTCAACATAAGCGAGAACCCGCAATTCACGCTTCACGTGCAGGAGAAGGGGGAAGTGTGGCTGCTGCTGACCCGGCACATCACGGACATAGAGGACTTTAGGGACAACCGCGAGTACATCACGCTGCTCGTGTACAAGAGCGGCCGCCGGATATACTACCCGTGTACGTACCAATAGGCTACTTGAATCATATTTTTTGATTCGTCATATTTGACGACCTCTGTGGCTCAGTGGTTAGCGCATTGGCGCTCAAGCCGGAGGTCGCGGGTTCGAATCCCGCCAGGGAATAAAAAAAAAGTTTTCTATGTTCCTGGGTCATGGATGTTTATTAAATATGTGTATAATATAATAAAAATCTTAAATATAAGTACAGTATAAAAAGTATTAAATATATTTCCGTTGTCTGGTACCCGTAACACAAGTTCTTCGGATACTTACCACGGGACCAGACTGACGTGGTGTGAAGCGTCCATAGATAAAAAAAAAAAAAAAAATATATTTAATTTCGTACATTATAAGGATCATTTCCTTTAGTACTTTTTTTTAAATATATGGCGTCGGCTTAAAACCATTTGCCAGTGTCAAGTTAAAAAAGCGGGAAATAGAATTTTCGTTTCAATATTCCTAAATCGTCAAGTCTAAAGTCTAGTCAATGTCCATATAAATAGTCAGTGCAGTCCATGAGTCATGTCAGTCGATTCAGAAAAGTGGTAGAAGCTATACTGAAAGTTCATAGGGAGTTTTGGAGGGAACACAAAATATCACGTTTATAGAAGTTGTACCACTTGCCCACACTTGTGCACGTTAACAAATATTTAATGGTTAATTTTCTACCAATATTACACATTAAGAACCGAAATAACACAAATTACAAAAACACAAATTAATTACATAACGAAAACCGCAACGTCACCCATTCTCCGGCAAAACTCCCCTTTAGTACTCGGCTTAGGGAAACGTATTCTAGCGATATCATAAATTAAAAACTTAAGATTGATAAATAAACTTCATTTAAAAATATGTATTTTTGGTTTTTTAATTTCTACTGATGAAAACACCTCGAAGTAACTTCCGGAAAGGATGTGACGACACAAACACACTAAACACATGTAGTAGTAAAAGGAAACGTGTTTCTGTAAATGTATAGTTCATGACATCATATAAAGTCATTATTTATGTATTTATTCTTGACTTTATATTTACTTAATTTACATTTATGTCAAAACGTCAAACGGAACGTCACAGCGCCATTTTACTACTACGGACTATAGCACAGATTACAAATAGTACTAGTATGACGTCACAGCACAGATAATCTATTCAACCAACATGGCGAATAGTTTTCGGCGGTTTTTAAAAAGTGTATTTTTAAAATATTTTTTGGAGTTTTTTAGGTTTCAAAATAATGTAATGTATTTTTTTGTGTAATGAAACAATAAAATTATGAAGCGTTTAGGACAAAAATAAAATCAAGGTCAAGTAGCCTATTAGACTATAGAAATATTAATAAAAGATCCCCACACCGATGTCGGTGACGGTGGCCCATACGCAGTGGCCAGAGACGCAGGAGTTATTTTATAGTGGCCAAGTGTTTGCGCAGTACACAAGAGCACTCTCTCTTCCATTACTCTCGAAACCTAGTGGGACGATAACCGGCACGCGAGAGATCAGGCGCAGGTCCAACTTTTACATGCCCATCCGACGCATGGATCATCTTCCTTGTCAGACAATCCAGTGATCAGCCTGTATTGTCATAACCAAACATGGAAACAACATTATTTATTGTTCCAACGCGGGAATCGAACCCACAACCCCCGGGTCGAAAGCCAAGCTTTAAACGTACTATATATTATATCTACGAGCTAGCTGATATCGTAATAACTATGGATGCTTCCACACCACGTCAGTCTGGGCCAATTGGGGTTCCATAAAATAAAAGGTATTTGTTTGGACTTCGGTAAAAGTTTAGGAATCGCTGCTCCTTGTTATTATTAGATTACTAGTAAGATAAATAAATAAATAAATAAATAAAATATCTTTATTAAACACACAAGGGACATGACACAGCCAAATTTTAACAAAAAACAAGTAAATTATACACTAACGCACTATATCATTCAAAGAATACGAAAAGAGACAGTTTTAAAAACACAGCTGATTAAGGCTATGCAATGCCCACACCATGTGTTTAAAGGGATGCCACTCAGGCTTCGACCGCGGCAAGCCGTGGCGCCTGATCTTCCGTGACCCCCTTGTAAGTTCGCGATCTCACGACGGCACACCTGACCAGAGACTGAAAACTGTAGACTACAGTAAGCCCTCGTTCCTGCGAGCGTTTTTAGTGGTCGCTATAGAAAAAAATAGAGCTGAAAATCGTCTAGAGTTGTTGAATCTGACATTTGACACTTCGATTTCAAGCTCTATTGTTAGTACAAATAGAACTCTGCGCTAAAGCGCGAAGTTCTATTTACAGTTCTGTTTCTTCTGTCGCGACCACTGAAAAACCCTCATGGGAACGTAGCCTAATAGCAATAATTTTTATTTATTCTTTCAGGCGATCCGCCCCCCTACATAGACGGCATACGTATCAACAGTCCCCACTATCTGTGCAAGATATACGTCGGTGACAACAGCGCGGACAGATACACGCTGGTAGTGTCGCAGTACGAGAAAACCCGGACGATACACTACACGCTGCGAGCGTACGCGACCTGCAAATTTGCTATGGCGAAAATCGAACCGTTCCCGTTTACGAAAATTGTAAGTTTTATATAGTCAGATTAGCTGGTTGCGGTCGGGTCGGGATCGGGTTGCGATTAGTTGCGGGCGCAACTTCGTTTGCACGGAACTATTAATGGAAACGGAACCCTAATTTTTTTAAAGTACCCTAACATAAAATCAGCCTAAGTTACTCCTTATAACATCACCTATCTGTCAGTGCTTTGGTCCGGAACAGACAGACACGAATTTAAAAACAGATTCTTCGGTGTAGGTATATACTATCGATTTATGGTTTGTCCAAAGCTGTTAATTTAAAATTACAAACATACATTTCAAATTTATTTATTTGTAGCTAAAATATAGATTCTTTTTTAAGCACGAAAGAATTTTAATTGTCATATCAATAATATATTTGGCAGATTCTTAACTTTATTATATAAGGCTGGGTAAAATCAATCATGGATATTTTGGGCATATGATCTACTGCTTATGTAAAGACGTTTTGGTAGTAAAGTAATTTAATATTTGGAATAAAATATACTATACTAAATAAATTTACATTGCGCTCTCTAAGGCGCTGAAGTCATTAAACTCACACAAACAGCTGACTTTAAAACGAAAGCAAAGTCATTGCCTAAATAATATCAATTCGATCAGCTGTGTGAGGTCAATGACCTCCGTAGGGCTGTAAGGAACGTAATGTAATTTTATTTACTTTTTTTCGAATTTTTTTAATTGTTTTTCTGCCTAAACGTCTTTACATAAGCGGTAGATCATAAGGCCAAAATATCCGTAATTGATTTTACTAAACCTAACTTTTTTTAAATTGGCTGTACATAACACATAACTATACATAATAAATTATAATACATAATACATTTATAAACTTTATCAGACATTAGTCCATTCCAACATTTTAAAACGCGCTGAACGCTAAACCCGGATTCTTTCTCCCTCTCTCATTCAATGTAAGAACGGGATAGACCGATCGAAAATCGTAGCACAGCGTCGGTAAAATGTCGGTTACACGCGTCGGTGAAATTGGGGCTTAATATTTTTATTTGTTTATTTAATTTTATTCATAAGACTTACAGCTAACAACTAATTACAGTACGACCACGATCTTATTATATTTTTTTTTTCATATATAGGTTTTCCTATATAACACTTACATAATTGTCCTACATGAAACCTAACACCGGCTCGGAAACTAAAAAAGATATAGGAAAATTGTTATAATGTAGTAACTTAATCTATACCTAGTCTTGCCATAAATACTGAAACAAAGAAAAAAAAAATCTATTGCAAATAACATTTATTACTTTTACAGTGTGTTAGTTTAATACATAAATATAAATCAATTTAAAATATAAGAAGCTTATTCGAAGTGGTCTCCATTGGCTGCAATACAGTCCTTTAAACGTTGAGGCCAATTACGTACGGCCAAGTACGGATTGTTTTAGGGACTCCAAATTATCATGGCGTTTAGAGCGAGCCGTACTCTCTAAAACTGACAATAAATCTTAATCCAGCGGATTAAGATCGGGACTAGACGACGGCCAGTCTTCAGCTCTGATGAAGTCCGAAACGTTCGTTTCCAACCAAGAATGCGTAGACCGAGCTTTATGACCCGGTGCCGAGTCTTGCTGGAAGGACCATTATTGGTTATTGAACATGGTGTTGTTAAGAGGCTTCACTACCTTCTCAAGAGCGGTATCTTGATACACTTGTGCCGATGTTTTGATTCCTTTTTTACAAAAGTATAGCTCAGTAACTCCTTCATAGCTAATACCCCACCAAACAATCACTGAAGTCGGATAGTGCCCACGTTGCACTCTGTCGATTAATTGGAAATCTTCCTTAGAGCTTTGAGCATAAATACGGTCATTTTGTTTGTTAAAATGTTGCTCAATTGAAAAAAATTTCATCCGTAAACAAAATTTTTCTGTGACCTCCCTTTGCGTACCGCTTCAGTAGTTGTTTCGACTTTACCACCCTATTCTTTTTAAAATTATCAGTTAAGAAATTACCAGTACGTCTCTTATAGGCTGCAAGTCCTAAGTCATCTTTTAAAATACAGAGGTGCTATCTTCATCAACTCTTTTGCTTTCGGACAGGATTTCTTCGAATTCTTTCCAAAGGCCAGATCTTTTTCTGTCACAAACAAAGGAGGTCTCATTGTATCTATTAATAGCCCGGTACACAAACATTTTACTAATACCAAGCATATGGAGAGTTTTAAAAATTGCATTTGGCTCCATACTTGGTGTAATGCAATCACAGCGATTCGGTTCTCTTTATCACCCCACTCCATTTTAATATCGCATAATATCGTACAATGTATTGGCGCCAAAATGAGAAAACGCAATGGACAATCATATAAAAACTGACAGAATCCAAATTCAAATGTAATATTTTGTTTATTTTTAATTGTAACAGTATTAATGGTCGGACTAAGTATAACAAAAGTCAAGATACTTGAGTACATAAAAGCAGCCATGCAGAGGGCCATCTTATTCCCAAGGTGTGCAATCGTTATTGAAATTATTGACCTTATAAAAAGCTTTAGCACACAAATGTTCTTTAACAACTTTTTAAATTTATCAATGGTAAGATTTTGAGCGTTTTCTGGGATTTTATTGTATAGGCGTATACATTGACCTTTACAAGATTTACTTACTTTGTTAAGTCTGATCACCGGTATATCTAACTTGTTCTTATTTTTAGTATTCAATTATACGTATGCAATATATGCCGGTAATGTAACCATTCTGCTCTGCAATAACTTTTCAGATAAAAGGCGAGTGGTCCGGTCGAACCGCGGGCGGTTGCGAGAACCATCGTGCGACTTACCCCAACAATCCCAAATACATCGTACGGGTACCGGAGACCCGCGGCCCGTGTCATCTCGTGTGCCAGTTGAAGGTAATCCTTACTTATATAATAGTAGCGACCCGCCCCGGCTTCGCATGCATGCAATGTGTTATATAAAACTTCCTCCTGAATCACTCTATTGCTGAAAACTGCATTAAAATCTGTTGAGTAGTTTAAAAGGTCTCGGAGCGGGACAGGGAAATCGATCCATCCACTGTCCCGCTCCGCCGGCGTAGGACAGGAGTGCGGAGGCTTCGCTTTCCGAACCTGCAACCTCCTGTCTCCGGGAGAGGATGGGAACCACCCCGGCGCCGAGGGCGACACTCCAGTTTGCCGGAGTGGCCCCTTAATTGTGATTGAAGTCCAGTCGCCTTTAAGAGGGAGACCGGCCGGTCACGGGGGGTGTCCTGTGTTAGACAGATCCGGGACACTCCCCTGCAATCCGCAGGTGGTTTTAGTGGGTAAAGTATCGGCGGCAGATCAAAATGCCGCCGAGAGTCCCACATACCGTCGGGCTACGACTCAGGGGAGGCATATAAGCCTTTTCCTTGCGAGATAAAAAAAAGTTTAAAAGGTCTAAGCAAACAGACAGCGGGTGCGAGTTCATTCTATACTATATAAGGATTATAAATGGGAAAGTCTCTCTTTTACGCAATAACTTTAATAGTTTAGACTACTAAACGGGTCTCGATGAAATTTAATATAGAGATACTTTGAGTCCGGGAAATGGACATAGGACAATTTTAATCATTGCAAAATGTACCGTTCCCGCGCTATGTACCTACAGATTTCATCTGGAACAATGGTGCAAACAACATAACATGTAGTATCTAATAGTAATATAATATTTTATTGATAAAAACAAAATACATAAACGAAGCATAACAGGCCAGTATTATTTAAAGTAGGACACCGGCAGCTGCGAAAGTGTAAAGCTGCAGTGCAGCTACCAATGTTTTTCACAAAATAATGTTATCGTGTGTCGACAATCCTTAATATCTATAGACGCTTCACACCTCGTCAATCTGGTCCCGTGGTAAGTTCTCGATGAGCTTGTTTTACGGGTACCAACCAGACAACGGAAATATATTTATACATACATTTCATACTATACATAATTATTATTTAAGATTTATATTATACACATATTTAATACACATCCATGGCTCAGGAGCACAGAAAAAGTTTTTGTTCCCACGGCGGGATTCGTTCCCGCGACCCCCGGCTTGAGCATCAACACGCTCAACCACTGAGCCACAGAGGTCAAACTTGGATGTGTACCTATTTTGCGTGACTGGGGCAACAGAAGGAATAACAAAAACTGTATTTATAAATAATAAACTAAACTTAAAAGTTACATTTTTGTTGTTTTCTTTAGATGAACAGTTAATGACTTTGTGTGAATGTAGTGGAGGTGCAGGATTGTGGTGTTTACAGTAGTGTAAAATAGTAGCTTATGTGTGTTGAGTGTGTGTGGGTGAAGTCTGGAGAATATGTTTACATGACCATAAGTTTTTCTGTTTCCTCGTAACTGAAGAGGCATATTACATCTCGACTGTGATTTTTGCGTAAACTGGCCAATTATGGCGTTCTTGACCTCAGAAACAAAGATACATTAACAATTTTGACATATTGAATAGTGCAGATTAGCGATTGTCCTAGTTCGTACCGGCCACGCTTTTTGCAAATTTTGCTTAACTTTTTAATTAAACCCAAAATTGCAGAGAAATATTTTTTTAATAAAATGCGCGAAGGCACTTTTTTGAGCTCCTGGAATGAACTACTGTTCTAAGCAAAATATGTTATCTCCTATATAGTCGTTTTGTTTGTAGCAGCCTTAGAATTTTGAAATATGTTTGATTTATTATAAAAAAAAAATTTTTTATAATATATTAATACAAAATTTCGGAAATAGCTTTAAGTTAACTGTGAATTACTCCTATCTACGATATTATTATTAAGCAAAATCTATACCAGGACATATGTTACTTCATGAGGAATAAAGATTGTATACTTTTAAAGCATTTTAAAAGCAAGCATTAAAGATTTTAACCATTTATCTTAACATTTTTTGAGTTTGTATCTAGATAAACAGTATATTATATTTAGTATTTTATTTATTCAACTTATTTTATAATGTGGCAATAAATCTAGTACATAATAATATACTCTGTTCATATTCAATTAAATCTGCACGTAAATATAAATATTAAATTCGACCAAATTAACAAGTCATTGTATTTTTTTATTTTATGAAATGAACCAGGAAACGAGCAGACGGATCGCCTGATGGTAAGCGATTACCGCCGCCCATAGGCAACACCGGAGGAATTATACTTGTAACTCCTCTGGTGTTGCGACTTGCGTTCCCAGTCCATAAAATCCCCAACCTCCCTGGGCCTCCGGTAACCTCACTCACTCAGCGAAACACAACGCAAGCGTTTCACGCCGGTTTTCTGTGAAGCCGTGGTATTTACCCGATGCATGCGACGCGAGACCGCGTTCCGAGACAGAATTAGGGTCGTGGTGCCACTGCTTAGTATGAATTTATATGGAGCACTAAGCAATCCCTGCGACCCGCGACCCGCGACCGGTGAGTGTAGCCAGGGAACCTGATTGGCTGGTGTGCTGATCGCGGTCGTGGGTCGCAGTCGCATAGATCGGAAGCCTACCTTAAGGCTGTTTGATTCTTGGTTTAACTTTAGATTAAATGAGGGTTTTTAAATTCGTGACATCTGACAGCTTTTTGACACGACAAGGACCGTCGGGCCACAAGCACCGCCTGGTGACAGAAAAAGAATCGAAAATTCTTAATGATTGTTTTTGATACCACTTACGTCACCAGATGACGCTTTGTGTGCGTGGGCTCTGCCCCCTAGCGGCAGAAAAAATATCAAACACTCATTAACGTTGAACGGAGTATATAAATCTAATATTTAATAATTGTGTTAGATTTTAAAATAATACTATTATACTTCTATGCCCAAGAGACGGAAATTTTGATACTGTGAAACTCATTGTTGTAAGACCACTCTTTCAAATTGAAATAAATTATATAGAAAATAAATAATATTATTGTATATTATTCTATTCTAAGGGCCCCAAACAGTACCAGATGGGGGTCGATGCAAGGGTCGAGTCGCTTGATGATCCCAATGTCACTGCGCCGTTTTTGAGAGAATCTTCTGGGCCCTATCGGTGAGTGTATTTAAATGCCTTGGTTAAAAAATAAGAAATAGGCGTCACTGTCTCCCTTTAGAGGCTCGTTTCGTAGTAGTACTACTGAACCCTAAAAACATTTTTTTTCCGAATTCGAAATCATGTAGTCAGCCTTTGATTTTTAAGACATTGTACCTACTTATTTCTAATTTATTTCCTCCAGCAGTGATAAAGGTACATAACAGCAGCGTGGCGTGTACATACAACTTGACATCATATCGACTTTTCTTCTTCTTCTCTATTCTGTATTACAAACTTTAACTTGCGAGGCTTACCATTCCGCAGATCTCATGCTTCGCCACTGATACATAAAATAATATCTTTCAGATCCGGCTTCGTAGTGCTCGAGCTGCGGAACTTGCCCGCGGGACGGTACATCCTCACGCCGTCCACCTTCTACCCCGGGCAGGAGGGGCCATTCTTCCTGGAGCTCAAGTCCACCTGTGACGTCACGTGCGAGCCCCGGTGCTAGGTAGCGGGCAATAGAAGAAGGGAAGACACGCTACTTTTAACTAGTAGATGAAGCGTTTTTTATATTTGAAATACGTGTTAATATTATCTAAAACTTTATTACTACAAAAAGGCTATAAGGCTAGGACTATATTGCCCGTAATCTGTAAGGCTAGAAAAATTTCAGAGCACTGAAATTAGTACGCTAATACAATAGAGTTGAAAATCGAAGTGTCGAGTGTCGAGCTGTCATATATTGTGACATTGACATTTGACTCGACACACAAGTGTTCGATTATCAGCTCTTACTAACCCCTAAATGTTTGTGTTTGTTTTAGGTTTTTCCAACAGACCTCACTATTTAATATACCGTACCCTTGTTTTGTCATACGACCTCCATAAACAGCAGTTTCCTTCAATTACTCTGACACTGGCGAATCACTACGGAGCCATCTATAAAAAAGAAGAAAAAGAAGCTTTATTTTATTAGCGGTTAGTTCTATTTTCAGTGCTCTCAATTTTCTCTAGCGTTCCGCATTCCGGAGCATACTATAGATTATAGTCCCAGCCTAAGATTTGAAAAATAGATACTGCTATAGTTAAATATTAATTTTAAGGAAGGAGACAATTTTTCTGCCAGTGCGCGCGCAATTGCTTAATCTATCTAAAAGGTTTCGAAGAAACAGCTATTTCAACGGAACTGTTCACTATACCGCGATAAAAAGTAGCCTAAATATCATTGATACAGTATCGGTTCAGCAGTTAAGGAATAAATAGGTAACAAACAGACTTTCATCCTCTAAAACTTTTGCATGAATAATGTTAGTTAAAAAAAAACACAAACCTTTCAGAGCCAAAGCTTTTGATATTGTGATAATTTAAGTGTTTTCTTTTAAGCTTTAAATAAAATCTGCGACGTTTGCACCACACTCAAAATTATATACTGTTCTTTAACTTCTGAGTTGTTTACTATCATTATTAAAGTTGCCTTACACTGAACTGTGACACAAGTTCTTCGGATACTTAGCACGGGGCCAGATTGACGTGGTGTGGAAGCGTCCATAGTTATTATTATTATTATTATTATTATTGTTATTAACTATTAATCAACCTATATCGGATCAATGTAACAATTTATATCATAAAATTTATTGTATTATGCAAAATAAAAAATATTAATTATAGTGTAAACAAAAAGGAGACGAGAATATCATGACAACTAGCTTATATAAATAAATATATTTTATCATAATAAAACTTAAGACTTATGGGCATGACCACGCCCGCCACTGCGTTGTGGCGACGCATCGCACAAACGACGTCGTCCAATTGGCTAGATGACTGAAATTTTTTTATTGCATAAATGAGTACTCTTTAATATGAGTAACTTCTCGGAAGAAACAGTATATCAAAAGTCAATATTTTCAAACAGCGATTTATGTACAAAAATTCACAAGTCTCGTGAAAACGCACCGTAATAAATGTTTTTGTATATGATGTAAGTAAACGTAATGATGTAGGTCTTGTTTACTAATTTAGCAAAAAAAAAGCTCTTTAGATGTCTCTAATTACTAAACTACACATAAAAATCATATATTTTTTTACATATATCAAGTTGTAATACCTCAATATTTCTGAATATATCAATTCATCTCAATATTTTACATGTAGTCATCGTCCCCATTCTTGTAAATTGTATTGCAATGCGACGTCGTCTTTGGCGATGCGTCGCCGCAACGCAGTGCTATTGCCTTGCCCTTGGGAATGAATCTGTATAGTATTGTAATAAGTATTAATGTGTTTACTGTAAAATTTCCAAGTTTTAGCTAAACGTTAAACCTGTTTTGTAAGCCAAAATAATATGGCTGTGTTTGTATTTTAATGCCCTGTTAAATTAGTAAATTTCTGTAAAAATATAGTTTATGAAAATAAAGTTGTACATACTTAATATAAACCTAGTAAATTTATAAAATAAACCTAGTGTACGGTATTGTAAAAATTTCGTTCCTAGCATTTTTCAAGTGTGTGTTTAAAAATATTTAAGTTTTATCATCCCGTAGCTATTGTAAACTATAAATTTTTCTATGAGACTAAAAATTAATTTATGTGTTGTTCTTACGCTTATAAGTTTAAAGTCTTTAATATCTAGGATAAAGATCTTATATAAAATTCTCGTGCGTGGTGTTTGTTATAGATCTACTCCGTAACGGCTCTATCAATTTTATATTATATTTTGCAGGTGCATTTTTTTGGTTTGAGAAAAGGTTTGTTAACTATTTTTTATATCCCAAGTGATAGGGGTGGCCCACCCTAATTTTTTTTATCTATATTATATTTTTTTATTTTGTGATTTATTTTGGGCTTAGTAAGTATTTTTTAATCCAAATCATAAAATTAAAAATATTGTCATAAGAAAAAAATTGGGGTGGGCAACCCTTATCACTAAAGCGTATATAAGCATATATTATATCTTCCTCATCGTCCAGTCTAATCAACTAGCCACCAGGCTAGTTATAGTCCGACGTAGCTACAGCGGTCTTAACCCGGGTCGGGTTAAGACCGCTGTAGCTTAGCGTAGACCCTTTCAAAAAAAAAAACTCATCATCCAGTCTGCAAATCTTACTTACTTACCGGTACTTGGTACTAATTGTTGGCCGTCATTAGTGTCAATCATTTATAATTTTTGCCTACGAGTCCGCGGCTGGACTGAAGCGCCTTACGCACGATCCAGCCTGCAAATCCAGCACCGGTAGAATAGCCGTCATTAGTGTCAATCGTGTCAATCATATACAATTTGTACCTACAAGTCCGCTTGAAGGCCGCGATATTAGATTTGCAGGCTGGACCGTGAGTAAGGCGTTTTACAACCTATTTTCTTACCTACCGTATTCGGCACCGTCAAGCCGTTTCGGAGGATTTCTACCACAAACAGTGTGACACGAGAATTTTATATTAAATAAGAAGATATAGATAGCTACCAAACTGCACAAAATCTCTTGCGCTCCTTTTTTCTGTCTGCCTCTTATCAAGTCGGGGCTTGTATGTGATAAAAGAGTATAATTATTGATTTCTTATGTTTACGCGAACAAAAGAGTATTTATTTGTGAGATTGTACGTGACGTTAATAAATTATTTTTATATTTTTATGTGTTGTTTCTGTTCCTTTTTATTATACGTGGAGAGCCACGCCGCAATAGATACCACGACCTCACTCAACTGACGTGAAATAAAGGGACATCACTGGCTGGCATCAGGCTGCTAGATTTGCAGAGTGTATTTTTAACTGAATCAGGCATTCAGCCATTTGCGTAATTTACAGAAAAATAACATCATTAACATTTGCTGACAACTGTCACTACGCATCACATCACAGGACACCCTCGTGACGGCTTTGAAAGTCACGCTCCCGCCTCGCAGTATCGGCCGCAGAACTTAAATTTTTTATAAGTATGATATTTTTGGAACGAGAATCAAGGTATTTCAAAGTATTATTTGGCACTTGAGTCAACACTAACACTTGAGTGAACAGTAAATACATAAGATCTTAATCGAAAACTGATTACGCTCCTTGAATATCTTTTTTATTATTATAATATTTTAGTATAGGCGACGATAATCGCACTATCAGCGGTTTGCCGGTCTTAAATATTGAACATTACTACAGCCCCAACATAAGCGTAAATAATATAATAATATCCTCCCATAAAGTTGTCAAGTAAAACGATCACGTAGTTCGAAAGCAGATTTCAATTTAAAGTTACGGCTGTAGTTAATGAGGTGGCTAGTAACTGAAAGCTAGTTAACGATACGAAGCGATTAACTTTGCAAGACGCGACAGTCCATTTACTACTTGCTATTAGTTCAAAGTTATTAAATTTTGTAATTTTTTTATCACGAGTCCAATACACGTCATAATTTTGTATAAAATCTAATTTTCTAAATAATCGGAGGCTGTCGCATACGCGGCAGCGGAACTACGCGCCGCGGCACACCACTGCGGTCTGCGATATTACCTACTAACAAGGACGAGTCGCGACTCGCGTCGCTAGTGCGGTCTTACCTTACATGGGGTACCTATCCTACTACTATTATAAATGTATGTGAGGATGGATGGATGTTTGTTACTCTTTCAGGCTAAAACTACTGAAAGGATTTTGATGAAAGTTCGTATGGTACTTGGTAGTAGTTTAAGGTCAGGAATAATAGGTATTGGCTATTTTTATCCTCAAAAAGTACAGTGTTCCCGTGGGATACTGTTTTTACGTGGGTGGAGCCGCGGGCAAAAGCTGGTGTGATAAAAAATCTATGAAAAACGATGCAGCGTTGACGTTGCGACAACGCAACGGAACGCATCGCAAGTCGCAATTTCCCAGTGTATCAGCTCGCACTCAGGGAAGCAATACAGAAGTCGCCTTTACTGGTTCCTTTGGAGGTCCTTTGGAGATTTATTAAACATTACCATGGCTCGCGGCTTTCTCTTGTTCTTCCATATCATGAAAATGTCAATAACTTATAAGTTAGTAAGAAGTTAATATAAAAAGAGACGAAGAAATTCGTCCTTGATTGCTGTAACATTTTACTTATGAATTTAGAAGATTAATGTATGGGAAAATACAAAAATTAAATCAGTACTAATGTAATAGGGAGGAAAGATTTTTTTTTGTTTGTTTGCATTGAATAGGCTCCGAATCTACAGGATCGATTTTGATGAAATTTTACACAGATATAGATTACATCACTGGGAAGGACGTAGGCTATTTTTTATCGCTGCAAAGTGTACGGTTCCCGTGATATCTCCATAAGTGCGCACTGTTACGGGGGATTGTCAAAATCACTTTTTAAAAAGAGCTTTTATTACACAGAAAAGTTAATTGAATACAAAATAAAAAGTTTACTGGCAAAAGGCAAATGTCGCGCGCGGTTACTCAAAACTGAGGAATTGTCTTAATGAGGACTGGAGATGAACTGACTTGCAGGGCCGATTACATGGATTATATATCAGTAGGAAAAGCTGACTCTAGGCACTATTATATACAGGACTAGTATATAACAGCCCCCGGGGTTGGAAGTAAACTTATCCCGTATGGATTAAGTTTATGGGAGAGTAGAGCGGATTTTCGGAAGTGGAATTTCATTTATAGTTTCGAGTGGGATTTCAATATGGGATTCAGGTGGGATTTCAGAAAATTATTCAGGTTTATTTATTTTAATATTACGTTTATTTAAAATTAATCGACATGTGCCTGACCTTACAAATTTACGATATCTAATAATTAAAATAAAAATTATTATAGGGCAAATTGTTACAATTGTCGAATAGGAGTAATACTGCCCATATAAAACAAAATGGGGGTTTTCAATTATTTTATGTAAATTCTTTACAATGACATGATTTATTTTTATATTTTTATGTGTTTTAATTAAGTCAATATTAACATTAGTTAGGTTTAATGTTGTAATTGTAGTAAAACCAAATGTCCCCAACAAATGGTTTTACTTTAACATTTCTGAGTTACAACAGATACCATTTAACAAACTAAAGTCGATAATAATTGGTTATATTTTAATTGTTTGAGAATTTTTTGGTATTAATTTAAGGTCTCTTATAAAGGCTACACAGTTTTCGCAGTCGGTAAATTGAATATGCCTGTTCCAAATAAAAGGATTTGGGAAGTAACAGAAACTTTGCAATCTATGGATAATTTTGTTGGATTTGTATTGACATATAAACATTTATTATTCGATAAACGGTGAAAGATGTCTAGAAAACCCACAAAAAAACTTTGTTTCACAGATAGAGGGCACGGCCTTTAAAGGTTTTACAGTGATTTCCAATTCGCAGATGGGGGATGTTGAGCAAGAATAAACATCAACATCGTTACAGATATAGTTTCAGACATAGGTACAGAGACTTACAGCTACTTAAACTATCCAGCTTACAAAAAAAATAATTCTATCTGTACTTAATGCTATGTATTTAGTAGTTGGTACTATTGTACTATATACATCGTTAGCCACTACTACAGGGTAGGGAATGTTATGTTATAGATAATAGTTCCATAAATTCATAAGCGGTATACTTAACACAAAATATACTATCTTATTAATACTGTAGTAAGAAGCAATTTCGTATATACTTAAAAATGTATATATATATTTTCTATAGATAGGGTTACAGGAAGCTAATGATAGTTAGCTAAAAATCTGTAATTTTCGACAAGTTCCGTAAAAAATGAGTCGGAGTTATTATGGAGGGATACAAAACATTTGATTTGCTAAACATAATTGCGTTAATAATATCTTCTAACTTAAATGATAATGTAAACATACTACTCTCTAAAGTATTTAGTAGTTGATTAAAATTTGACTATACTACTAAATTATTTGACACAGTTGTTAAGTTTTCATGAGCAAGAGTGAGAACCTGAACAACCTTACTTATATGTTGTTCGTTGACGCTCATTTTCTTTATAACATAATTTAAAGATGAAAGGGTCGAGGTAGTGACCAGAATATTTTGTTTTACTAATTGAGATAATTTGGTTTGATCGCGTTCAATAATTTGAATAGCTGTATTATAACAAAGAGCATCGTCCTCGTCCATGGTACCAAATAAGTGTTTGAATACTGTGCCAATTCCGCCAAACCACGCGGATCTTTTAGATCTAATTTCTATTAAATGAGAAACGGAATCAAAGTCGCGAATTATATCGTTTAGTTTAACAGACAACTGACAACGGTTCTAGTAAGTTATGACATTCAATATCTGCATAGAGAGTACTTTGTTTACATAACGTCATTGAGATTCCTATTACACCGTTCAAGTTTTTAATATGTGGCTGTATGAAAGAAATATCTATGGGTATCACAACGTTAAGATGTCCATCTATAATTCTGAGTGACCCGATTGGATCAAAATTTATCCCAGAAGAATTCATTGAAGTCTGATTGATGAATGAATGGGTAGACACAATGCTACTAGTGTGAGCGAGACAGATAGTGACGCCACAAGTACATGAGACGGGTAGATACAATGCTACTAGTGTGAGCGAGACGCTGAGACGATGTCGCTATTGTCCATGTTTCCGACGTACAGCAGACAAAATACAATAGATCAGCACGTTACTCTACTTCGTTTACTGCGCACACCGTATTCGTTCGTCTTGATTTCGTACATACCACTTTTTGCTTTGTTTATTGGACTCGATTGCTTGTGATTTGGATTTGGACTGTTTAGTTTCTCTTTCAACGACCTTTGCTTTCTTCTGGACTATCGTTGATCGTGTGATTGTGTAGTAACACCATGTCGGTGTACACCGCACAGGAATATGCCAACATGCATCTCATTTATGGTGAATGCCGATGCAATGCTAGTGCTGCAGCTAGGCTTTACCGCCAAAGATACCCAAACGCTGCTCGTCATCCCGATCATCGAGTTTTTGTGAATGTGCACCGTTCACTCTCAGAGGGACGATTCCCAAGCCAAGTACACAGTGAAGGAAGAAGTCGCTTGCCTTACGATGACATCGTACTACAAGCAGTCGTAGAGGATCCAAGTACTTCAGTACGACAAATCGAAGAAAGCACAGGAGTGCCCAAAAGTGTAGCCCATCGAATCATGAAAAGTCATGAGCTCCACCCATACCACGTCACGCGAGTACAAACTTTACTACCCCGGGACTATCTCCCAAGAGTTACGTTTTGTGAAACGAACAAAGACACCGGGAAGATCCACGATTCATAGACAAAATTTTATGGTCCGATGAGCCAACTTTTAAAAAAGATGGCAACATGAATCAACTTACACGAGTGGCATGTAGATAATCCACATTTGATGAGAGAGGATAGATCCCAGTATCGATTCAAAATAAACATGTGGACCGGGATTCTAAACGGGAGAATCATCGGACCTTTTGAACTGCCAGAGACCTTGAATGGCGACATTTATTTGGACTTTTTATGAAATAATTTACCAAATTTCTTGGAAGACGTACCTCTGCACATTTACAGAGACATGTGGTTCCAGCAAGACGGCTGCCCGGCGCACTATGCCCGTTCAGTGCGAAATTATTTAGATAATGAATATCCAGAAAGGTGGATAGGGCGGTCTGGTACCATTTCGTGGCCAGCCCGTTCACCTGATTTAAATCCGCTAGATTTTTTTTACTGGGAGCTGTGAAAGAAAATGTGTATACAAAGCCAATTGAAAATGTAGTTGAACTACGACGACAATAAACGCAAGCAGCTGAATTAGTTAATAACGGCAGATTTGCCCGTCTGATAAAGCGGTCTTTTTTAATACGATGTCGAGCTTGCATTTATGCTGGTGGGAGGCAGTTTGAACATTTGTTATAATGTAATAAAATATTTTAGACTCAAAAAATTTGTTTCAATTAAAAGCTTCCTAAAAAACACCTTTCCTAAAGTTAAAAGTAATGAGACACTATGGCCCCCGTGGCCCGTGATATTCTTTTACTTCTTGGATTTTGTCTCTCTTACACTCATTGAATGTTTCTCTCCGTCTCATACAAATCAGAATATCACTTATAAGAAAGTCCTGGGTACACTTGAATCCTTTTAAGTAAGTAAGAAAAAATTGTCGAAAACTGACTTCCTTTACAAAAATCAATATTGTCCAAAATTTAAGAAATAATCTAGCAAGTGTCATACCATTTTGGAATCCTTATTAGCTGCAACAACTTTTAAAATTACCTGCCAAACAAGCGTAGTACATTTTTTTTCCAGTACAGTCAGTTAAAGTCGAGCAAACTATTAAATTCGAATCATTGTTTTGGGCAAAAATCCTCATTTCCTTTCAAGTCGTTTGATTTAAATTTTGGGCACCAGTTTACTAAAGCATTATTCAGGATTACATAAAAAAAATTACAAAAAAAGTAGAAATTTGTAGTGCCGGGAACTAAAAAACCACCACAAGATGTCGATTTTTCGATTTTTTTTAAAAGCTTTGTATTTTTTGAGACACATTACTTGAATTTTTTTTAAAAATTTTCTGATAACTTTTGTAACTTGGCCTATCACGGGTTTACGGCTTAACGTCGATTTACGGGACACCCTGTATGTTCAATAGCTTTATCTCGCGTGACTTTCAGGCGGTGCTGAAGCATTCTAATATAATCCGAGTAAGTAGCGTTTGGAGCCGGTTCATAGAGGAAATTAGGAAGGACAGCTTTATGGCCAAAAACTCATAAGGAGTATAATTTGTTGTTGAGTATGTAGCTGTGTTATATGCCAGCATTGCCGTGTATACATACTTAGGCCAGTTGTCTTGCGTTTCAGATATATAAGATTTTAAATATTCTTTTAATGTTGAATGGCTTCTTTCTAATGCCCCTTGTGTTTGTGGGTGGTAGGAAGAAGACCACAGCTGTTTAATTTTAAGGAATCTACAAGTCTCTTTAAACATATCTGATGTGAGTTTGGTTCCCTGATCAGTCATAAGAGTTTTTTGATAACAAATAAAGAAATAAAATGAATGAGGCAATCACTGGTCTCTTCAGCGGTAGTACTGCGAATAGGATAAGCTGTTGAATATTTGGTTAGATCTTCTTGGAGGGTAAGTATGTATTTAAGTTTAGCTGTAGGTACCGGATTCGAGGACAGGGCCTACTATATCCAAGGAACTATATACTAAGGCGGGTCAATAAGTCCGTGACTTTTTGAATTTCTAACCTCCTTACTGAAAAAGCAACACTACTCCTGTCAACAGGCATCTGTCAGTTGACTCCTATCAAAATTTGAACTTGCTGCGTCAGTTAGTTTGTGTTTTACAGCTATCTTTATCAGACTATCCAGTAACTTAAGGAAACAATGGAAAAAAGTGAATTTCGTGTGCTTATTAAGCATTATTTTTTGCGAAAAAAAACCATTACCGAGACCAAGGCTAAGCTTGATAAATACTATGGGGACTCTGCACCATCGATTTCAATGGTAAAAAAGTGGTTTACTGAATTTCGTTGTGGCCTTACAAGCCACTGAAGATGCCGAACGTCCTGGACGCCCAGTTGAGGTCTCTACACCCGAAACAATCGAAAAAATTCACGATATGGTGTTGGCCGACAGAAGATTGAAAGTGCAAAAGATTGTGGAAGCCATAGGCATCTCGCATGGCTCAGTGGTTTCAATTTTGAATGATCACTTGGGCATGAGAAAGTTTTCCGCAAGATGGGTGCCGCGTTTGCTCACAGTCGACCACAAACGCAATCGTGTAACAATTTCACAGGAAGGTTTGGCGTTGTTTAATCACAATATGGAGGAGTTTTTTAACCGTGGACGAAACATGGATCCATCACAATACACCAGAGACCAAACAACAGTCAAAACAGTGTGTTTCTAAGGGTGAATCGGCGCCAAAGAAGGCCAAGGTGGGTTTGTCAGCCAATAAAGTTATGGCGACTGTTTTTTGGGATGCACGTGGGATAATCCACATTGACTATCTTTAAAAGGGAAGAACAATTAATGGGGAATATTATGCCAACTTATTGGACCGCTTCAATGAGGATTTGAAAACAAAACCGACCTCATTTGGCCAAGAAAAAAGTTCTTTTTCACCAAGACAATGCAAGGGTGCACACATGTGCAGTTGCCATGGCAAAAATCCATGAATTGGGCTATGAATTGCTCCCACATCCACCCTATTCTCAAGATTTGGCTCCGAGTGACTA
The DNA here is from genome assembly GCA_963565745.1 of Phengaris arion. Classification (NCBI taxonomy): domain Eukaryota; kingdom Metazoa; phylum Arthropoda; class Insecta; order Lepidoptera; family Lycaenidae; genus Phengaris; species Phengaris arion. Next base: position 3,156,280 of record OY751446.1, on the reverse strand, counting down.
CTTCTTGTTCCCAAACCTGAAAAAATGGCTCGGTGGAAAAAGATTTGACTCCAATGATGAAGTCATCTCGCAAACAAAGGCCTATTTTGAGGACCTCGACAAATCATATTTTTTGGAAGGGATAAAAAAATTGGAGAAGCGTTGGACAAAGTGTATAGAGCTCAAGGGGGACTACGTTGAAAAAAAAAATGATTTATTTATCAAAAAATCTGTGTTTTATTCCAAAAGTCACGGACTTATTGACCCGCCCTCGTATATAACGGTGTTATGAAATAGATGAGCTAGCATTGTATAAATTTTTATATATGTGTGTTTGTCAAAAGGATTCTAAAAACCGGAATACTTATTTTGTCGATATGTTCATCCTTGGATGTTAAATGATTTCGAAGATTGCATAAGGATTCGAAATGTCTTTATAGGAGCATGTATCAAAGTGGTGAACTTTATAAAATAAGAAGTAGTAAGTTTTGTTGCTTAGATTAATGGATTTATAAGTAAATAATTCTTTCTCTGAATTTACGAATATTTCAGAGTCTGCGTAATTTGCAAGGATTTTTTCTACATACGGGTTAGCTTCGTCGAGATCGAGTGACATAGGTACTAAGGCGGGTCAATAAGTCCGTGACTTTTTGAATTTCTAACCTCCTTACTGAAAAAGCAACACTACTCCTGTCAACAGGCATCTGTCAGTTGACTCCTATCAAAATTTGAACTTGCTGCGTCAGTTAGTTTGTGTTTTACAGCTATCTTTATCAGACTATCCAGTAACTTAAGGAAACAATGGAAAAAAGTGAATTTCGTGTGCTTATTAAGCATTATTTTTTGCGAAAAAAAACCATTACCGAGACCAAGGCTAAGCTTGATAAATACTATGGGGACTCTGCACCATCGATTTCAATGGTAAAAAAGTGGTTTACTGAATTTCGTTGTGGCCGTACAAGCACTGAAGATGCCGAACGTCCTGGACGCCCAGTTGAGGTCTCTACACCCGAAACAATCGAAAAAATTCACGATATGGTGTTGGCCGACCGAAGATTGAAAGTGCAAGAGATTGTGGAAGCCATAGGCATCTCGCATGGCTCAGTGGTTTCAATTTTGAATGATCACTTGGGCATGAGAAAGCTTTCCGCAAGTCGACCACAAACGCAATCGTGTAACAACTTCACAGGAAGGTTTGGCGTTGTTTAATCACAATATGGAGGAGTTTTTGCACCGTTTTGTAACCGTGGACGAAACATGGATCCATCACAACACACCAGAGACCAAACAACAGTCAAAACAGTGGGTTTCTAAGGGTGAATCGGCGCCAAAGAAGGCCAAGGTGGGTTTGTCAGCCAATAAAGTTATGGCGACTGTTTTTTGGGATGCACGTGGGATAATCCACATTGACTATCTTCAAAAGGGAAGAACAATTAATGGGGAATATTATGCCAACTTATTGGACCGCTTCAATGAGGATTTGAAAAAAAACCGACCTCATTTGGCCAAGAAAAAAGTTCTTTTTCACCAAGACAATGCAAGGGTGCACACATGTGCAGTTGCCATGCCAAAAATCCATGAATTGGGCTATGAATTGCTCCCACATCCACCCTATTTTCGGAGATTTGGCTCCGAGTGACTACTTCTTGTTCCCAAACCTGAAAAAATGGCTCGGTGGAAAAAGATTTGACTCCAATGATGAAGTCATCTCGCAAACAAAGGCCTATTTTGAGGACCTCGACAAATCATATTTATTGGAAGGGATAAAAAAATTGGAGAAGCGTTGGACAAAGTGTATAGAGCTCAAGGGGGACTACGTTAAAAAATAAAATTATTTATTTATCAAAAAATCTGTGTATTATTCCAAAAGTCACGGACTTATTGACCCGCCCTCGTATTATTATTATTTTATGTTGACGTTTAATTATACTATCATTATGTTCAACTATATCAGTATCATATTTTACAGATGACGGAGTTTTTAAGAATTTGACGTAAGTATAAGTTGAAAGTGTATTGTTATCATTTATAATAACATTGTTTTCTGTTTCAGATTCACGGGGTGCCGGACATTTATATTTTGCTAACTTATCGATGGCTGCGGTTCTGACTCTACATCAGGTAAGGGATCGGTAAGTAAAGGGTCTGCCGAATTAAATTGCTAGTCATCTAGATATTTTATAAGTTCATCAAAATGAAAGGATGGAGAAGATATGAGAAGATCTATTAAGTCTTTGTCTAGATTATCTGGATCGATTTCGGTAGGATTCGGATGCAACGAGTCAGCGTTTTCGGGTTGAACGGGATTTACAGGATACCTGCTGCTGAATTTAATTTTCCCTTTCGATATACAATATCATACTCGTATTCTAGGAGTTCGAGACGCCAACGTTGCGATATGCTGCTTGGATCAGTATGATTAAATAACCACATTAATAGACGGTGATCGGTTATGATGGTGAATTTCCGACCGAACAAATATGGTCTGAAAGTTTTGCAACCCCAGACTATAGCCAACAATTCTTTTTCTGTTGTACTATAATTAGTTTCACATTTATTCAGGGTCTTTGAGAAGTAGGCTATTGGATGGTCTTTGCCAACAGGACCTTGAGACAGAATAGAAGATATTGCGTAATTAGAGGCGTCACAAGTGAGATTGAATGGTTTTGTAAAATCTAAATATATATATAACAACAGGAGCAATTAAAAGTTTGTTTTTTAATGTTTCAAAGGATAACTGATGTTCGTTGGTTCATTCAAATGGAATATGCTTTTTAAGAAGTGATGTAAGGGGTTTTGAAGTTTTAGAAAAATCGGGAATAAAGCGTCTATAGTAGTAAATAAGTCCTAAAAAGGATTTAATATCTTTTGGACATTTAGGAATTGGAAATTCTTGTACAGATTTCACTTTATTAGGATCTGGTTTCATACCATTTTCGGTGATGATGTGTCCTAAGTCTAAGTCTTTTGAAGGTTGCCGGTGCATTTTTTAAGCCGAATGGCATTCTGTTGAACTCGAAATGCCCTTGTGGGGCTGAAGGCTGTTTTGCACGCATCTTTGGGCGACATATTGATTTGGTGGAAACCAGACGCTAGGTCAAGGGTACAGAAATATTTTGAGTTTCCCAGTTGGTCAAGGATTTCGACAATATTAGGGATAGGGTAGGTTTCTCCTATTGTGATGTCATTAAGGCGCCGGTAATCTATTACAATTCTCCATTTTTTCTGACCTGAGGCATCAGTTTTCTTTGAAACTATCCATATTGGTGAGGACAATGGGGAAAGTGAAGGTTGGACAATATTTTGTTCAAGCATTTTGTTGATTTGGGAATTTACTTCTTGTTTGTGCACTTCAGGAAATCTATAGGATTTAATATTAATAGGCTGGTCAGAAGAAGTTGTATCTCATGCTGGATGACATCGGTTGAGGTAAGTATATCATTGGGTAAGTGAAAAAAATCAGAGTATTTGGAGCACGTGTCATACATGCGTTGCATTCTTCATGATTTAAATGTAAGACTCGGAGTAATTTTAAAACTTCATTAGTTCTGTCTAAGCAAGGTTTGTTAGAGTAATTAACTCTGTAGGATGTATTATCAATTGGGTGTAGAGTAAGTTGAAGATCTGAATTTAGAGTAGCTAATTTTTCAGAGGTATTGAGTACCGTCAAATTAATTCGATTATTTTTTTTGACTTTAGCTAAACAGTTAGAGACAAATAAGTTTTCAATCAAATGTTGAACTAAGATAGCGGCTTCTTTTAATTTTGAGTTTTTTCAGTACATTCTATAGTGATTTCAGACCGAGGAGGATTTCATAAATAGGTTTTGAGAATTTTAGTTTAATTTTGTTTTTACTAAGATTTAATATTTGCCTATTATAATTTATGGAACATTGATGTTTGCTGAATAGATCACTTCCTATTATGCCATCATACGCAAGGTTGATGTTTTATACTATGTGAAATGTAAAAGGTATTAATCTTTGCCAAATATGAAGTTGATATCCAGGCTTCCTATAGTGGGAACAGAGTCTTCGGTATTATGCCTTTGAGACTAATATTATTACTTTTCAGTTTTTGCTTAGAAAATGATTGAACTGCAGATTTTCGAAGAAGACAAATTGAAAATCCAGTATCAACAAGTAGTGAAAGTGGTTTGTTTATTGGAAACAGATGTTTGCAACGAGATATGAGGTTAGGATATTTTATTAGGAGCACAGTGTATTTCATATACTGTACTAATTTTTTCATTTATATCTTCATTAGGAATTGAGGATTTGTGTACTCTTGCTTGGGACTGGTTACCCGTGTGATCCTTGGATTTATAAGATGGGACACTTGCTTGGGGCTGGTTACCCGTGTGGTCCTTGGATTTAGAGTATTTAGAAGTGGTGCCATTGTTGGATAAGGGTATTGTTGGTTGTTGGTTGGGTCTCACGAGACACCTTAGTGAGCCCCTTATTCGTTTAAAGTATCGTTTTCGTTATAATTATTGCGGAACTGCGCATTTTTAAGCTATATTTTTTTTTCTTTCGTCGTGCAACAAATCAATCAGATTGATACTTTGGTATGCGTATGTATAATTTTTGCTATAGTAGAAAATTCGGAATGCGGTGGGTTTAAATCCCGGTCAGATATTTTTATGATTCTTTTTATTTTTCAGAACTCCGAGCAAAGCTCGATTACTCAGGTACTTACACTTTACTTACAGGTACGTACACATATCTAATACACATCCATGGCCTAGGAACACCGAAAACTCATCAGATATATCTGGTACATGAAGGTAGGTTATATTATTGCAACTCTGCATTTGAATACTAAGCTTAATTCCTGGGTGACTCGGTGTCGTACTACCCACAAACCACATTCACCGACAAAACTCAGTGCACGATATCATGATCATGATGATATCATATGATATCCTCATGATCCTTATTTCCATAAATCTAGAAAAGAAAATATTGTACTTACAGTATTAAACAGCATTTATAGACCGATCCAAATCTGAATATTTTGATGACCCCTTCAAAGGCCCACAATTTTCCTACACAATCGTGTACACACCGTATGCTTGTAGTAGTGCAATCAAATCGAAACCTAACTATATAGCTGTTTATCTGTTTCTCTTTCGTTAATCTGTGGTATAAGATCGAAAAGTGTTCAATCAGCTACTGTACATTTACCCAGTATACTTTATTGGATAGGATAGGAATAATAATGGGGCGAGGAAAATTGTTTTTAATAAAATCTGATTAGTCATTGCCGCGAATCACGTAGTGATTAACAATCTGCTAATCAAACGGACTGGGGTGAAGCAGCAAGTTTTTACTTAAAAGAGGAATACTTTACGAACATTTTTTGACTTCCGTACCCGAAGGTAAAAACGGGACCCTATTACTGAGACTTCGCTGTCTGACTGTCCGTCCGTCCCCAGGCTGTATCTCCTTAATTTTAAATTTTCACAGATGATGTTTTCTGTTGCTGTCAAAACAACAACTACTAACAGAAAAAAAAAATTAATACAACAAAGGTGTTTTTTTTTGCCGTTTTGTACGGAACCCTTCGTGCGCGAGTCCTACTCGCACTTGGCCGGGTTTTTATAAATAAGTACAAATCAAATCAAATCGTTTATTTGAGAGATATATATGGTATAAATGGTGTTACAATCATTAAGTATAATATCACAAACATCTCATATACAATACATAATAATATTAATATTATCATTGTACTAGAATATTCATAGCATCACATACGATCGTCAATAAATTATTATTTACTGTATTATTTCATTAGAATATCATAGTTTATCTTGTAAGAAATGTCTAATACTATGATAACATTTATTCAATAGCATATCATATAATCGTTTTTTAAATAATGTCAAAGGTATTTTATAGATTATAGTATTGTATAAGATTTCGAGGTAAATTATTAAATATTATAATACACATGCAATAGACATTCTTCTTGAATATTTCTAATTTTATCTTAGGTAGGCGCAGTCAATCTTTATGTCTAGATCGGCTATAAGCATTATCGCTAATCGTTTCAAAATATTGCGGGTGCTTCTTTACAAAGATAGATATTTCGAGAATGTACAGGCAGGGTAATGGTAATATTTTTCGCAGCTATCTAAGATGTTAGCGCCACATAGTGCTCTGACACATTTTTATCTGCCTCAATCGAATTACCCCAGATAATTATGCTATATATCAATATTGATGATTGTAAGCATGGTAAGCTAACAATGCGGTGTGTATTTTAACAATTTTCCTAATTCTCCTTAAAACATTGAGAAACCGATCTTTTTTATTTACAATTTTCTCTATATGTTGTTTCCAAGTGCAGTGTTTGTCCACGGTTATACCCAATAATACACAATCATTAACTTTTGAAAGTTTACTATTATTATAATCAATTTTTAATTCGGTTATGTTTGAGTGTGATATCTGAAATATAATAATGTTTTTTTTTGTCATATTTATTCTAAGATTATTGATTTGTTCAAGCCAGTTAATGGCGTTATCAAGAGTATTAGTAATTTCGTTTCTTAATTGTGTTATACTTTCGCTTTTAATTATGAATGTAGTATCATCAGCAAATAGTATATAGTCTTTGTATATTGCATCGGGAAGGTCATTAATGTATATGAGGAAAAGGAGTGGGGCCAATACACTTCCCTGTTGTGTACCACAGTTATTTTGTCTGAAATCGGATCTGTAAATTTTATATTCATGATTACATTTTTTCTCGTAATTTAAGCACCTTGTTGTCTATTTTCTATCGTTAGCTTTTCCGCGTATTCCGTATGAAGAAAACTTTAGTAGGAGAGTTTTGTGACAGACATAGTTGAAGGCTTTTGTCATGTCAAGGAATACACCACAAACTTTACTTCTACGGTTAAGACTTTTTTAAGTTATTTGTTTTACTAGCGAAAAGCATGCTAAAGCGGTCGAGCTGTTTTTCCTGAATCCGGGTTGTTCCCTTTTATGAATGTTACATGATGTTAAAAAGTGTTCTACCTTAGCGTACATAATTTTCTCAAAGACCTTGGATATTACGGGAACTAGTGTTATCGGACGATAGTTGGACATCTCCGTTTTGCCCCCTTTTATACAGTGGCTTCACAATTGACTTTTTTACATACATATAGTTATGGATTTTTAATGCGTAATCTATATGTGTAACATTATTTATTATTGTTAGAAAATACTTACCTACATTCTTACTTGTAATTTTTTCTGTGTGTTCACGCGTAACCTCTGAACGGATTTTAATTAAATTTGGTACATGGATAGATTAGACCCTGGGGAAAGACATAGCTTGTCACATAGGCTCCATATTATGGCGGGAAAATATACGGTTTCTGCGGATATCTGCAAGACAAAGTTGCGGGCTTCTTATATTAGTTATAGAAAGTTATATTTTGCCGTCATCGTTTGGAATAATATTTGTGTAATTATATAATAGATAATAAATTTGGAATAAAATCAGGCTCCAACCAATTACTACGGAAACATAGAATAAGCACGTATATTTTTATTTATTTAAATAGATCTATTTTTTTATATAAACTGTGTAGTAAAACTAGTTTTTGGATATCATTGAAATTAACAAAGATATGAACTCTTGAAGTACATAGTCGATTAGACGGAGAGATCCGACGTGTAACATGACGTCATATTATCCGACTTGCGGAGAAAGTTCTCACTAAATTTAGTTTTGCTAGAAAGAGATTGATTAAAACTTGAGAGGTGTCAAGGTACACCCGGATGGAACGAAGTTATAATATATATATTATAATATAAATATATAGTTGATAATGAAGAATTGAAGCCTATTTTGGAAGAAATATATATATATATATATATATATATATATATATATATATATATATATATAAATGTTAACAATTTATATTTTATTGTAAGTACCGATACCGGTACCATACTTTTAAATGCATTAAGTGAAAATAAAAGCTGTTAATTTGAAATTACAAACAGACACTTCAATTTTGTTTATCTGTATAGATATAATACTATATTATACAAAACAAATAGTTGAACTAAGTATATATAGTGCGCGCGGAAATAGTTGGCCGCGCCTTAGGTAGGGACAGGGGTGAGGTGGCGGGTTGCTTGCTGCTCGCAGTGTTGCCGCCGCGAAGTCCGGCTCCATACTGAGTAATAACATCAAGCGCTCGGCTAGCTAGTCACAATATGTAACAGTCATAACAGTCACAATGTGTAATTGCAAAATTCTACATTATTGTAAAGGTGATAAGGTCGTTTTTTGTATCATTTTTAATAGTCGTTATTACATTGTGATTTCGTCACAATGTAATAACGACAAGACAATCGAGACAATCCGTCTAGCTTCCATACAATTCGCAACGCGCCATAAGGAACTACGTTCCAAAAACTTTGCCCGCTCATATCTTGCTCATTATCCAACGGATATTAGGGATTTCTTCGCCATGTCTTTTATTTTTCAGTCTATTTTATGTTCTATGAATATTTTCTATTACATTACGTAAATCCCTACACTAAAATATAGTAAAATATCAGACAATACGCAGTAGAAGTCGTAAAATCATATTGGGTACAATAATTTGACGTTTATTATCGGCCCTAGAGGACTCGCCGTAAAAATTGGTTTATGCAAGTACGTAAACGGTTTATGTTCTTACAAGATAAGTCATAAATATCGAGTATGAGCCCTCATCATTTATAGTGCTTAGGTATTGTCTGGAGTTTATATAACTACAAAGATAAATCGATAGATATCAGATATGCTTTGAGATTTTTTCCTGCAGGAAAGGGTCAGTTCACATTGAGACGAGACGATACGCGACACGGCTATTCAAAATTGAACTTTATACACTACACAAAAAGATACACGTTTCTTAAGACCTCAGTCATACACTTGCACATGTGCTTGACACTTTGAACTTGACATCCGAACTCTTACAATGAAACGTGTATCTTCTTGTGTAATGTAATGAATAAAGTTCAATTTTGAATAGCTATCTTAAAAATGCAGTTAATAATAATGTTTCGTTTCGTGTCGCCGTGAACTGACCCTAACATTGCAAGAGCTCTATTATGGCTTTAATTAGAACGAGCCTTTGGTGAACCTACACAGCCATTAACCACATTAATGTGTTTGGAGATCCTAAGCTTGAAGAGTTAAGGGCGTCACAGATGCCTAAGGTAGTATAATATTTTATCTTAAGATGCATGGATATAAAATATTTTAGTATCTTAAGGGCGTCACAGACAGTGTAGAGATACTTTAATATTTTACCTTAAGATGCCTGGATATATTTCATTATAAAGTACGTAATATGAAAATATATATACTATATTAGCCGTCTGTGATAGTTAGTTCAAGCAAACTGTTTAGCAAACGACATTTTATCTTAACATAAAATATTATAGTATCTTCGCCGTCTGTGATGCCCTTTAAGGTGTCATTCTGTCAAAGGCTCGGCACAGGTTCTATATACAGATTGATCTAATGTGAATAATTATTAAGCCTTAGTTCTAGACTTACAAGATAGCTCATCGGACGATAATTCTGTGTTCGAATATGACTCGAAGATTTCTGCCGCACTTTCTAGGTGCCGAAAAATATGGACAGAAAATCAATATTGCAAGGCTTAGGAAAGACAGAGGTGAATTTAATCTTGAATGAATGCAGCGAACGGGAGCGATACAAACACGCCCCTCACGCTACCCTTCTGCTCTCCAACGTCACAGGATGTGGAAAAAGCAGGTGTAGGTAGGTAGGTACTTTAGAGATTGATTGCTTGATTCATATATCCTGATCCTGATGTTTATATGAGAACCAAAATAGAACTTCTAGACTAAATCACTGCGGGAAAATCGGATGTTACTTGCACATTCTGTATAAGGATCATGCGACATATTTTGAATAATTAGATATATTTCGTATCATAAGATGACATCCTTGCATCTTAAGATATAATCTTAGTCATCTGTGATAGTTCATACAAACTGTATAGTAAGCGATATTATAATTATAGTATCTTAAATCTTTCTGTAATGATAATATCTTTAGATGTTATGCTTTGACATCGAACTAGTGTGTCTGTCTTCAATGTTCCGTGGTTATGTGGTAGATACGAACTTCAGTGCCAACTGTTAATCTCCCCCGTTTAATTTATACGAATCGACTTGGTTAGCACGTCGGCGCTACCGACGTCGCGTGTTCCAATCCCGCAAAAGGGACAAAAGTTTTCGAAATCTTAAACATATTATTAAGTATATGTTTATATTATAAAAATCAATCATAATATCAAAGAACCTAAACAGCTGTGGAAAAATATAAAGAAAACTATTTTAATTAAACATGAAAATTATCTACCTTCACAATTTAATAACCCAAATCTTATCATATCAATCTTAGAAACACCTACGGTTCCAATCACTCAACTATCTTATATTACATTTTTTGAATACCATAAATTTTGTGACAGTACCTTCCACCTTGAGACAGTATCCACCAATACACTAGTCAAAACTATAAAAATATTAAAATCCAAAGCTGTGGGTTCTGATGGCATCGGTTTAGACATGTTGTTATTGTCTCTGCAAAATTCCTTAGATGTAATTAAATGTATCATAAATACTTCTTTCCGGACTGGTGTTTACCCCCTTCTCTGGAAGCAGTCTGTAGTGAGGCCTCTACCTAAAATCACCAACCCTATTGAGACAAAGCATCTCAGGCCTATAAGTATCTTGCCTTGCTTCTCAAAAATACTGGAAAAGGTGGTGTGCGAGAAAATTACAGGCTACCTGGAAAATAATAATTTGTTACCTGAGACACAATCTGGCTTTAGGAAGGGTCGGAGTACTGTGACTGCACTACTTGATGTCACTGACAATATTTTAACTTCACAAGATAGAGGCCATTGTACCCTACTTTTCCTATTGAGACTTTTCCAGGGCTTTCGACACAATAAATATAAATATCCTATTATCAAAACTAAGATACTATGGATTTGATGGTACAACATTGAAATGGTTTAATAGCTACCTCAGTGATCGTCGCCAGCGTGTGCAGCTCTCCCTTAGTGACGGGTCATTCTTGTTATCTGACAGGTTAGATGTTGAAAATAGAGTACCACAGGGTTCTATTTTGGGACCAATATTATTCATTTTATACATAGCAGATTTAAGATCCCATATTAGACACTGTAAATTTCACTTCTACGCTGATGATACCCAAATTTATATATCTTGTAGGCCAAGTGGTATAGAAAAAGCAACTGCTTTGCTCAATGAGGACCTTAATCGTATAATGCTGTGGGCTCAAAAAAACAGCTTGTGTCTTAATCCTGCTAAATCCAAATACTTAATCTGTGGCTCCATTAATCAACTCAAATATCTGAGCCTAACAAGTGACCTAAATATACAAATATCATAAACAAGGATGATTTGGAGGCCATACGACAGGATATATCGTCAGTCTTACGACGAAGCTCGGCGCCCAAACCAAATCTTCCTCGTGAACAAATGAAAGCGTTACAAAACTTGCGCACCAGATCGGATTTGACAATTCTCCGCGCGGATAAAGGTAATGCCACGGTGATTATGGATACCTCAGATTACAGTGACAGAATACAACATCTATTATCGGACGAAAGCACATACAAAAAAGTCAGAACCGACCCGACTAACAACGTTTTAAAGGCTACTCAAAGTCTCATAAAGAAATACTCCGACTCACTGAATCTAGACACCAAGTCTTTATTGCCTTCATGTCCTAAACCCCCTAAGTTGTATGGTTTGCCAAAAATACATAAACCTAACGCTCCACTTCGCCCAATTATAAGCCAAATTGACTCACCAACCTATAAATTGGCTCAGCTAGTGGCTAATGTACTTTTACCACTACGTGGACACACTAGAGCTCATGTAAAGGATTCTTACCACTTTGTTGATGAGATTAAACACCTATGTCTCACAGACAATGAACAATTGGTCAGTTTTGATATACAATCCTTATTCACTTGCTTACCATTACAGGAATGTATTGAAATTGTAACAAGAAAGCTTAGAGAAAAGAACTTACCTGTTGAATATGCAGAATTATTAGAACTCTGCCTTACATCTGGCTACATGTTGTGGAATTATGACTTCTACAAGCAAGTAGACGGTATAGCGATGGACTCCCCAGTTTCTCCCGTTGTTGCTGACATATTCATGGAAGACTTCGAGGAGACTGCTCTTGAGACCTCACCTATACAACCCAGGTTCTACAAGCGGTACGTGGATGATACTTTCACAATTTTACCAGCTGATAAAGTAACCATATTCCTTAATCATTTGAACAGTCTCAACCCAAAAATACAATTCACTATGGAGTTAGAGACCAATAACTCATTAGCTTTCTTGGACGTATTAGTAATAAGGAATCCCAATGGCACCTTAGGTCACACTGTGTATCGCAAACCTACACATACTAAAAGATATTTAAATGGTGAGTCCCACCACCATCCTTCACAGCTATCTACCGTTGGCAAAACTTTGTTTAGAAGAGCACAAGTGATCAGCAGCATTTGGAAACCGAGCTTCATCATGTCACACAAGTTCTACGTGACAATAAGCTTCGAGTCCCACGCCTGCATCACAGTGACCGAGTGAAACCAGCCACTGTCGAACGAATACCTGCAGTTCTACCTTTTATGAAAGGAGTCACTGATAAAGTTGGCTATATTCTAAGGAAAGCTTCTATAAAAACATATTTCAAGCCACCCAAAAAGATAAGTCAATTTTTACCACCAGTGAAATGTAACATTCCCCTTCAAGATGCAGGAGTCTACAAGCTCGACTGTGACTGCGGTCTCTCCTATACATAGGCTGCACTAAAAGTATCGGGAATGGAATATTTCCACTGTTCCTGTCATATTAAAATCTTTTTAATTTAAAACTCCTTGGTTTTAAAAATCGAATACCGTTTATTTATTTAAAAAAAGATTCTCGGTCTTGTCACAAGGTCTTGTCGAACTTGTTTAGTCGTTGAGAAAATGGAATTGACTCGAGAAAATTCTAGAGCGATGATTTATTATGACTTTCGAAGTGGTTTAACACAAAAACAGTGTGTTGACCGGATGATTTCTGCATTTGGTGATGAAGCCCCATCCAAAACCACAATTTATCGCTGGTTTGCTGAATTTCAACGTGGACGTGTCAAGCTCAGTGATGATCCCCGTCAAGGTCGTCCAAAAACTGCAGTCACCCAAGAAAACGTTGATGCTGTGCGTAAGCTGATTGAGGAAGATCGACATGTGACATACCGCGAAATTCAGGCAACTTTAGACATTGGCATGAGTCAAATACAAATAATCTTGCATGAACAATTAGGTGTAAAAAAGTTGTTTTCCCGATGGATACCGCATTTGCTCTGTGAAGAGCAAAAAGCGGCTCGCTTTACTTGGTGCGTCAGAACTCTCGAAAGATTCCACGCAGGATCCTCAAATGCTGTATTCAACATCATATTAGTTGACGAATCCTGGATATACGCGTACGAACCCGAAACAAAAAACCAGTCACGAGTTTGGGTGTTCGAAAGTGAGTTAAAGCCAACAAAAATTGTTCGTTCACGGAGTGTTGCAAAAAAAATAGTGGCCACGTTTGTCTCCAAAACCGGCCATGTTGCGACTATTCCTCTTGAGGGACAAAGAACGGTTAATGCAGAATGGTATGCTAACATTTGTTTGCCAGAGGTCGTTTCTGAACTCCGTAAAGAGAACTGCAACCGCCGCATCATCCTACATCACGACAATGCGAGTTCTCACACCGCGCACAGAACAAAAGAGTTTTTAGAGCAAAAAATCATAGAATTATTAGAACATCCGCCGTACAGCCCCGACCTAAGCCCTAATGATTTCTATACTTTCCCTAAAATAAGGAATAAATTGCGTGGTCAGAGATTTTCATCACCTGAAGAAGCTGTGGACGCCTACAAAACGGCCATTTTGGAGACCCCAACTTCCGAATGGAATGGTTGCTTCAATGATTGGTTCCATCGTATGGAAAAATGTGTCAAATATCGCGAAGAATACTTCGAAAAGCAATAAATACATTTTTAAATAGTAATGTTGTGTCACTTCCTTGATTCCCGAAATTTTCAGTGCCGCCCTCGTATAGGGCAAACTAAAAGATCTATCAACACCCGCGTAAAGGAACACATCGCAGATGTTAAACACCGTCGCAACAATAAATCTGCAATTTGCGAACACACACTGGATCAACCTCGCCATTACATAAGATTTGATAAGCCACAAGTACTGGCAAAGGAACACCTTTATCGCCCAAGAATGATACGCGAGGCTACAGAAATTAAAAAGTACCCTAATTTTAACCGAGAAGATAGCTGGGTGCTGCCATCTAGTTGGGATCCAATAATTAACAAAATAAAATGTAATTTAAAATCACCGCAGCTTCAAGATACTGTTAGTATGTTTTGCGTGGATCGGAACACAAATAATAATTGAAGAATCTTCGGGTAGTTTGAATAACTTCAACAAATAACAAAAATTGACACCTCAGTCCTCCTGTGACCACGGCTGCTGGAAAGTAGCCGAATCGTCGGTAAAAAGAAAAGTGCACCGCGACACAATCCGTAAGTGTTTAAAACAATGAACAATATTCGCGTAAACCTAAGAAATCAATAAGTGACCTAAACTTAATGGGTGAACCAATTGAACGCATTTATGCAGCACGTAATCTGGATCCTTTGCTTGATTGTAATCTGCGGTTTAACATCTGGAACTAAAAAGCTCAACAAAGAGTTTAGAATGCCTGTGCCCGTTACTGTTTTGATATCCCACCTAGAAGCCATGTGAGCCTCTTCTTGAATGAGCATTTTATGTTGAAAATGAATCGGCGAAAACTTCATCTTGCTTGTCTTTTGTTTGACGTATTAAAATATAGGGAGCCTAAATATCTATATGATAAACTCTCAAGAACTGCTAGCCTTAGGTCTTGTGGGTCAAGGCAATGTTCTGTCCAGCTAGCCATCGAGAAACATCATACAGCGTCGTTCAGGGGCAGCTTTCGTTATTCGGCATCCAAATGCTGGAATAACATACCGCTGCCGATTAGAAATCTAAAAAGTCTAGCTTCTTTTAAAAACTCCTACAATTTATTTTACGCGAACAGAAAGCACAGGAAAGCTTGCGACATGATATAAGTGTATTATAGGTGTATGTTCAGGTTACTTGTTTTGCACTTCGCTTCCTGTATTAAAAACTTTACTGATTCGATTGGCATTCTTAATTAGTTGTTTTCATAAAATATTTTCTTTGGTGTTGGGTTATATGTAGTATTCACATTTCACATTTATTTTAAAATAATTCAAGACTAAAATTATTAAATGTACAATTTAAATTTTTAATTGAGATTTTGGTCATGAATCAAGACATTTGACACTTGTTACAGATTTATTGTTTATTTTTTAATTCTCTTTTTTTATTATTATTATTTTTGTTTAAAGTAGTGTGTAAGTGTTTGGACGGCTGTGAGGTCACGGAATGGATCAAGCGGAAGACCGGTGCTGGACATACCTAGGTGTGCCAGCAATGCCGAGCTTGATCCAATTTGCGGCTACCTACGCTGTTTTAGTTTTAGACGTTTTTCATTTATGTATTTTTTTATTATATTTAAATATAAGCTTAATTATTATTTTTAGTTTTTAGTAGAGCTGCAAATAAATGTTTCTTATTCTTATTCTTATTATTCTTAAAAGCATTAAATATATTAATCCCGTTGTCTGGTAATACAAGTTTTTAGAGGACTTACCACGGAGCCAGATTGACGTGGTGTAAAAGCGTCCTTTCATCCGTAAATGTCCGTCCGTAAACCATTACCTCCTTGTACGTTTTCGGCACAAAACACTTAAACCTTTGTATAT
This sequence comes from Phengaris arion, assembly GCA_963565745.1. NCBI lineage: Eukaryota > Metazoa > Arthropoda > Insecta > Lepidoptera > Lycaenidae > Phengaris > Phengaris arion. The sequence continues at coordinate 3,140,353 of OY751446.1, read as the reverse complement.
TTGTTGGTATAATTTCTATCGGGGATCGTGATGGATAAGAGAGCACTATATACCTAAATGGAAAGGAGAAAAAGAGCGGTAAGAACACGGGTTACGGACAGTGGATACAGACAACGTCAATAAATAATAATTTATCTTCATTAGAGCGATAATATATCCCTGCCTTTCTCTGAGAATAATGATGATGAAAAATACGGCGAACTGTTTCCGTATGGTATAAATAATGTGACACAAAACTGCTAAATAATCCGCAGCCTGACGAAATGTGCGTGGCGACGTGTTATTTCACCACGACCCACGGAAAAGAAATTATCAATTTTCTGTTTCAAAAGCGTACCTACCTATTTCGTTGAGATCCAATTATGACAGGCTTGAGGCTAATCATAATATTCATAAGCGGCAATTCGCATGCCATTATCATTATTCATTATGGAGTCGAAATTATTAACCTATTGTTACACGACGTAAGAAAAAATATAGGTATATAAAAAAAAATGCGCAGTTTTCCAGTAATGAGAATTCCTTTTTTTTAATTGATTTTTCTTCAGTTCAAAACTCCCTGCTAACAAAATTTCATAGAAATATTTACAGCCGTTTTCGAGATTCCGATTATATATATATAAACAAGATTGTCTTGTTTAAAGTGTAAGATAATTACTAACTCAAATCATTGGTGAATCAAGCATGAACTTTTTTCTAGTGTTTTATAATTTTTTTTGTAATTATTGTGTATTAAAAAAAATATTAATATTTTTTATCTAAGCGCAGACTGTAGAGTGTATATACCAAGTACCGACATAGTTATTACTCTGTACGGCGAAGTTTACGTGCACAAAGGACTTTAACAGAGTGCTAAGTGTGAGCTTGCATTCGATCGTGAGCGCGTTTGGCGTTTACTAGGAATTTGTATGTGATTTGTACAGCGCCACCTAGTTGTAAACGCGACAACTAAGTAAAATCACATACAAATTCCTAGTAAACGCCAAACGCGCACACGATCGAATGCGAAAAGAAAAACTCACACTTCGCACTCTGTACAGCTTCACTGCTCCTATACAATTAACTTGTGGAGTTCGCATGTGAAGTGACTAGATGGTTCTTTCTATGGATCGTTCTTTGATGCTCGTGAAATTGACTGCTTCACACGTCTTTGTCACTGTGATAGCGAATATAGTTTAGATATTGCAGTTCATTCCGGGACCTACTATATCTATATATACTGTATTATCTATGACCTACTGAACAAAAAATTACGGTTCACAAAAACAAAAGTAGCCCCGGAGTGGCCAGGAAATTAGTACATAATATGTAGGACTTATAGCTCAGTGGCCGAAGCGTGTGTTTCGAGGAATGGTAAGTCCGAAGCAAATATCTATTATCTATTTTAATATAAAATAGCTCTAGTTTGTTTTTATTAACTATAATAAGTAAGCTTAAGTTCACCTAATCGATTGCGCACGCGCACAGAGTGCTCGCGGGCTACGCGATCCTGCCATTGTAAATTCATAAGGGTTAGCTGAAAATATGTCGAGTTGTATGAGGAGAATAGTCTCGCTACTGCTAAAGCTATATTAAGGGTCAGCTCACACCGAAACGAGCCGATACGTGACGCGGCGCTGCATATTTAATTTAGCTCTTTAAAATTGGACTTTATTCACTACACAAAAATAGACACGTTTAATATGACATCAGTCACGTATCGTTTAGTTTCGGTGTGGATTGACCTTAAGTTGATCGACCTGGAAATATCCAATCGCTGCATTAGGTGCGAACGTTTTCGACCCACGGTTTAATGCCGTTACGCAGTTGGCAGCACTAGTTTAAAATTTACGATCCACATGTATTTAAACTTATTTTGTAGTCATTTGTCGCATGTTCGGTGGTCCAATGATATTTAAGTATGACCCGTAGACCTTTTCAACACTTTCTTTTTGGGGAATCACTTTTTTGCAAGTCACTTTGGAAAGACACCGTGGTATCGGTGTATTTCCAAAGTGAATGGAATTTGAAATTTCTGCATAATATCTATTACTTTTGTTGCGTTTCTATGATTTAGACGGTAATGCCCACTCCACACACCCTCCGCGTATCGCGCGCGACACTGCGAAAGTTGTACACTGCATCTGTCGGCGACCGTACAATACATTAATTTATGTAATTTTATTATATAACAACGTCACAGTCCATCCTTAGTTTTGAAATCATTGTTTATATCTAAAAGTTAAAAAAAAAACTTACATATTTATACAGGTAAATAACTACGCTTAGTGCTAGTGCGTTTATTGCGACTGTACCAACTTTAAAGTACTATGAAACAGAACAATGTTATGGACTGTATCAGTAAACTGGAACGTCGGATGTATACTCGCGGACGGCGGACGTAGTTTGCTCCTTCCTCGGACTATCGAGCACTAAAGTGTTTGACGATATTTCATTTGCTGCTTCGATAAGTCTAAGCTATATTTGTTTTACTTGTTAACTTTATTACTATACTAAGCTCTGCTCTGAAAGCTTTGAAATAGGTGCTATATTGTTTGTTTTTAGCAATCTTATACCGCTTTCAACTTTACAGATTTTCATGAAACACAGCACTAGTATAGAGGACCTCTGTGGCTCAGTGGTGTTCTTGGGTCTGTTGTGAGCTCGCCGTCTTGATTTTTGCATAGAAATACTTCTTATGTTACAGTGGTGATACCAATGATACAGCTGACATTTATTAACTGTTCTTTATTGAAGTATTACATTATACACATGAGAGATGCTTAACACATATGCGTCTACACTACACATATCCTTTTGGCTTACTGAATTATTTTATCTCGATAGGCTTTGCATGTGATATCTGTCAATAAGACATTGACATTATCTTCTTTTTATAACTACTTTATAATGGAACAGGGTCATGGACTCATGGATGCGTATTAAAAATTACGTGTATAATATAATGGAAAATCTAAAATATGTGTACCTGTATATTTAAAAATTATTAAAATATATATTTCTTGTCTGGTACCGGTAACACATGTTCTTCGAGAACTTAGCACGGGACCATATTGACGCGGTGTGGAAGCGATGATCCTACTACTATTATAAGTGTGATTGTTTGATGGTGGAGGATTATGGATGGATGTTAGTGACTCTTTCGAGCAAAATCTACTGAACGGATTGTGATGAAATTTGGTATGATAGTAGTTTAAGCTCTGGACTAACACAGGCTTTTTATCCCGAAATAGTTCAGTACTGTATTTCAAAAGTTCGTAATTCCTAAATATTTGAATTGTAATCCAGGGTAAACTAGGGTAAAGTATAAAGTAACGAATAGTCGGTAGTTTTATAGTAGCCTATAAAATCTTTTAACAAAATCTATAACGGGGTACCCGTTATAGATTACCCGTTATATATCCTAAAAATTAAGTTTAAAACTGACAAACCATAGTCGATTTTCTAATCATAACTTAAGCTAAAAGTTGGCTAGAGTAAATACTATGTAGAATTTTCTAGACCACACCTAATAAAATTGCCAAAGGATCTCATCTTAAATTAAGATTGAAAATCGTAAAAACGTTTGCTCTTCTTTCAGCAATTCAACTTGATTGTATTAGCGAGATCGAAGCATCATGGAGCTAGAACAAAATCGACATCTAGCGTTTAGATATTAACCAACAAGATGTTGCCAGCGAATTCGTGCGCGTAAAAGTTAATCTCGGAGAAACCGTACATTTTTCCGCGATAAAAAGTAGCCTATGTCCTTCCCCGTGGTCTACTCTATATCTCTGCCCGATTTCATCAAAATCGGTAAACTTATCCTCTTTATAATATAAGTGTAGATGTAGGATTCAAACAAATTTTTTCAAAGTGTGAATTGGAGAATATTAAAAACCGGCCAATTGTGAGTCGGATCCGCGTACGTAGGGTTCCATACGAAAGTGCACTTCCACACCTGTGAAACTTCTGTGTAAAAATTTCAACTGTCTAGCTGTTACGGTTAAGGTGATACAGCTTGGTGACTGACAGACGGACAGACAGACAGATGGACAGACGCCGAAGTCCCAGTAATAGGGTCCCGTTTTTATTACGGAACCATAATAACGTCATTCTAGGCAGTAGGTATTTAATTGATATTGATACACAAGTAGGTAGGTGTAGGCAGACTAAATAAGGTATTCATTCCTACATATAGTTACAGTTTTACAGAAAAGTTCGCGTCATGATAAAAAGTGTCTCCAGTTGAATGGTGATTTGAAATTTTTGGGGCCATTTAGACATTTGAAGTATGGTGAAAACAAGATGGCTGACATTTGAAGTATGGTGAAAACCAAGATGGCGTAACTTTTTATTGTATGAAGGTTTATTCTGTATTATCCGATCCGCTTTCGGTATCTGACGCCTAATGTGAAAGACAGGTATAATATTATGATTCATGCAGTTTACTTGCCCTTGGCTTTCGTATTTCGGAGATCGGCGTCCGAAATCAAATCAGATAATGGGAATACTCTCTCAGTATGATAATGCACAGATGCGTAAATAATAATATGCCTAGAATGTCATAATGCAAAAATGTATCTGGCTCCAACTGGGTAACAATACCTATATCAAATATTTAATATTTGATATAGGTATTGTTAATTTCAATCAAACATTTGAACATATTGGATATCTGATGCGCGGATTAGCGACGAGATGAGGGATTGTCGGATTAATATCAATTTTCCACACTATAGGGAATTATTGTTCATATGAATTTGTAATGTAGATCACAATTTCGTATACTAAGTCCCAATATCATCACCGCCTACGAAGATCGAGAGATTTACATGATAGGTTGTTAATCAACGATTAACTTTAAACAGGTGATGGTGAAATCGACACTTAGCTAATTGTATTATAATGGGTAAAATAGCTATGTAATTTTTTAATATTCTATTGATAGATATTTTTATTCGTAATCACTAATTATAAAGATATGTACATAAACTAAACAAAATACTGTCCAAGTGCGAGTCTACGCCCGCACGAAGGGTTCCGTATAAAACGAAAAAAAATGGTCTCTGATTTAATTAGTTTAAGTTAAACCTTTCACAAGAAACTCTACAAAATATTAATTTAATGAATGTATATTCATTAAATTAATAGCGGCGGAGTTTAGCCAAGTTTTGAGAATGGACGCGTCTCGCAGTGAATTGCAAGAAAATTGTACCAACCTAGGGCTACCAGTGACAAAAAACAGATTTTTCTGTAGTCTGTCAGAATTATAATTTTTTGGATTTTTGGAATTAATTTTTTTTCTGTATTTTTAAACTCTCATCAAAACCCTTATTTCAATCGTTCTTTAGCATGGTACGTATAGGTACATAATAGGTAGTTGGCTTAAATGCCTAAATAGGGATTTTGCCTAGTGTCGAATATCACATTTTTACAAATTAAATTTTAAATTGTTGAATAGTGATATATAAGTCTAAAGGAATAAGTTATTTAGGTTGAAACACATAATATGCAGATATATATATTAGTTATTTTTTAAGATTAAAAGAAAAGGGTTTTAGATTGTTTATTATCATGTTGTCATATTTAATGAACATTGAACAGACGAAAAATATATTTTTAACAAAACAAAAATAAAAATTCATCACAAAAAACAAAAATTGTTCAAAATGGAGGTCTTACTGCTTAAAGCGGTCTCTTTCACTTTGCATCGTCAGTAAATAAATTTAAAATTTATATAAGAACAGTACAGTAAAATTAACATAAAATGCTTATTACAACACAATAACAATAATCATATATATATAATCATTATATACGTGAAGCAAAACCTGTACCTACTCTGTTTTACGATTACTATGCGAGCGGAGGAGTATGAAATTAAAGTTTGCATGGTGGGGGAGTGCGCTGCATTAATATTTTTTCTATATTAATGCCTAAAAATACATTAATATATGTAAAAAAAAACATAATAACTATGCGTTGGTTCCAATTTTGTCAAAGTTAAAATAGAAATGTATTATGATTGTATTGAGATAATTGGATGAAATAAACTACATACATTTTACACAGATATGATAAAAAGTGATACATTTTTACAACCAAGTGACTAACAATTAATTGTCTACAAAAAGGACAAAAAAGAACATATTGAAAGGTAACCCTACCAGCACAATACAGCCAAATAAGGTCTGTTTATAATTTCTCTAAGCGCCAACTCCACGAATTTACAATGATTAATTTCCCAAAAGAAACATAAAAGTACCTTCCCCAAACAGGCTATTCATAATCTTCAATTGAAAATCTTTTTGTTTCACGTTACTGTGGAATGTCAAGCGATTATGATAAAAAAAATGAAAGCTTTAAATATTAATGTGGAAGGACGGATTGAGTATGATGAACATGCTTCTTAGGGTTCCGTAAAACTTAAGGAACCCTTATAATTTCGCTCTGTCCGTCTGTCTGTGTGTATGTCCGCCCTTCTAGATTCTGTAATTATAATGAATGAAATTTAGTACTATTATATGTGTGTGCATAGATTTCGGTTTATGCATCATAAAATAATTATAATTTTATATCTTTGGGGTTGTAAAGTGGGGATATATATATATTTTTATTCTAACCCATCTTGTGGGGTATCGTTGAATAGTACTATTAAAATAAAAATAAAGTTTCATACATGACTTTTTTACAATGTCATCAAATTTAGAGTTAACGTCCAGCATTTTTTTTTACGTTCATTAGCATTTCTATACTATAGGAGATAGATAGATGTATCATGTTACCGTCCAATTGGTATTAGTTCTGTTTTTTATAAAATTATAGAAAAAATTATATACAAAGCGCTATATTCCTACTTTGTAAAATATAGATTATGTGCCAAAGAAGAAAAAGGATTCAGGAAGAATTTGTCTATTAATTTAGCTATCTACAATTTCTTAAATTATATAGTCTCAAATATTGACAAAGCAATACCGTTTACAGTTCTCTATATGGATATATCTAAAGCTTTTGACTTATTATTCTCTATTCTAGGTATTTATTATATTTATTGAATAAATAAAAATATATACAGAGCAATATTAATACATACAGGAAATAAAATATTTACAAACTATACAAGTAGGTAAGTAGGTACTAAAAAACAATAATAACTACTCCAAAACTTAAAATGCTACAAAACAAAGAAATCTCCCAGGTCGTCCCCACCAGGCAGAGTACCTAGAAGGCTCAGAGAGTTTCCTCGCTGGATTGCGATACTTATTCTCTGGGCCAGGTAGGTGCCGGCTCTGGGGTCTCGGGTGGCCTCAATGAGTTTTTTGGAGATTTCTCTGAAAAGTTTGTGCGCACCCAGACCCCATGTACCTAGGGTTTCAACCCCAAACGGTTCAAATATGAGATCCCCACTAAGGTTTTCATATTTGCGCCGCTTGAGGTTTTCCGCCTGATTTGCGGCCGCACCTGCAGAACTCGAGGTGCCCTGGACATGGGACGGAGCAAGTGTATCGACGCAAGTAGCGTCCCATACAAGAGCCCGTCCCACTCTCCAAGGGACCAGGGTCATACCGTCTGGTCTCTTGCCATCGTCGCGCGCCAAACCAGAGGGTTCCAGCACAGCTGGCACTCCGGTGGTGACAAGAGCCCGACGGATGAGATCGTTCAGGCAGTGATGTCGGGAAATGCGGCCGGCGCTTCGTTGACAGGACAGTCCGTGGTGTCCGAGGCTGTCCACGTTTGCGCCACAAACACAGCGATGGGGTACGACGTGGGGGGTGCCAAGACGCAGGGAAGTGGCTAACCGGAAAGCTGTTCGATCCAGCAATGTGCCCGTATTGGGTGACGGTAATGCTTGTAGCCAAAGGCCCGACTCCCACTTCTCCGCAGCTAACAGGCGAGCCTGCTCCACAGGACTGGAGGACGTATTAAGAAGATTATTCCGTACCAGTCTGCAGAGTGGCTCGTCCCAGAGCCTTTGTGAAAAAGTATTGTCAGGCAATTCGCTACAAGCACTAGTTGCGCCCCAGGCGTCCTTGGCCTCGTCCAGAAAGGGAACTGTATTGGAGTAGGATGGGTGATGTAGTATTTTGGAGATAAGACTATTGTTCGCGTGGACTGAGGACAAGAAGGCCGGAAGCGATATGTCAGAGGGCTTTCGAACACCCAGGCCACCGAACCTAACTGGAAGCGTTGCCTGAGTCCATGCGCGGTCATCGAAATTTGTGTTCAAAATATTGGAGAGCATTAGTCTTATGATATGATCCAACTGTTTGAGAAGTTGAGGGAACTTCCACAGTTGACAACACTGTAACACATATGTCAATTTAGGTACGAAAATGCAAAAACGGATTAGAGTAAAGGCCATGTGACAGTTAATTTGGAGGAGGCGATCTAAAGTTTCATTAAAATTTTGTAATTTGTTATCTATGAAGTCTGGGAGAGATTCGTCTAAAATAGGTGAACCCAAAAGGAAGAGCGAATCCTTGTTAATGACAGACAGTTGTGGAGCTATTTCTTTAAATCTGGATATAATCGCGTTTCTATCCCCACAACCGTCTGGCACAAAAAGTTCGCACTAGCAGGTACTTTAGATTTAATTTGGGCCAACATGGCGCCTCGGTCAACTGAGATGAAAGCGTTTTTGACATCGACCTTCAGAAACACATCATCGCCTTGATTGTGAATAGCTGTCCTGAAAGAGTGAACGGCGGCCTCACAACCTCCTTTGCAGGCAAAACCGAGCTGTTTTGGCTGGAAGTATGACGCGAGGGAAGTGACCGATTTGCAAGCTAGTTTGGCTGTAAGGCGCCGGTATGTGGAGCCGACAGCAATCGGACGAATGCCACCACCTCTCTTCCTCAAGGCGCAGAGGTTAGCTCCATACAGAATGTCCACGATATCTGATGCGACTCCTCCACGTAGCATCAGGTTACACAGATTTGTAAGTTCATGCAGGAGCTTCTCGCCGGTCTCCCCGCAGCAACCGCTGGTGAGGTCCTTCAGATGCTGAGGGGTGAGACCGTCGAGGCCGCCAGCTGAACCCGGAAGAAAGGACATGATGGCTCCGCGTACTTTGTCTGTCGACGTTTGTAGTGGTGGTAATGCGTCATCGGAAACTGTGAAAGGATTGGATTGTGATGGATGTTTGTTTTGCAGGGCGATGAGGGTTTCTGGGCAGTCGGGGGCGACCGTGTCATTGGAAAACAGTAGCAGCGCTGCACCCTTAATGTCTCCCTCACTTATTTTATTTTCCACAGTTTTCACGATGTTATGTTTGAGCGAGGAATGTGAAGAAAAATTTGGGTTGAGGTTAATGTCCGAAACACAATTCTTTTTGATTCTTGAAGTGAGGGAGGCATTGTTGAGCGGATCTCTAGTGATATGTAGAAATCGGTAGGGAAAGGTGAGTAGATTTTCCCAGGCTTGCCTCGAGTTCTCCAGCACTGTGTGGCGTATTGTCTCGGCAAGCTTCTGGGCTATAGTCACTCTAGCACCCCTAGGGATAGGGATCCGTCTTAGAACTGGTACAAAACGTTTAAATTTGGATATTTCTTGCCAGAAATTTGTTTGATAGATTGGGTTCGGAAGTGAATTGGTTATTGGGGGAATGAGGGTTGGAAGCTGTTTGTGGCATTTGCCTACGTGGATATTCAAACCCCGCTGGCTTTTAAAATATCGGGAACAGTGGGAGTATTGCAGCAGATTTCCCAAGGACACGGTCAAAATATTAGTGGAGGTCCCTGCATCCTGGCTGCTTGTCCTAGGTTGGTAAAGTTAAACTATAAAAGATAACTTATATATTAGAATAAACTATAAACAAAAATTAAAAAACTGCTTAACTAATATAAAAAAAGAACCTTGAAACATATTAAGCTTATTTTCTGGGTGAATGTAGGCTTGAGCGTGGGACAGTTCCTGGGCTCACTTTTCGCAAAATTTAAAAAATTAGCATACGGCTTCTCGGAGTTGCCTCGTTCCTTCCTCTGTTGTGGGCCTTGTTTCTTCCTACGTCGGGGGTCTTGTCAGTTGTTGAGGAGAATTGCTTGGGATATTTACTCACAGTTTGGCCCACTTGGGGCCCTATAAATTATATTTGGTTGTACTGCAAATACTTAAACATGTATATTTATTTACTTTCGGCGTCACGTAAATTGGTTTTATCGATTTTTCAATATTTTGTTCAATTTATTTAGGGTGACATGACAACGTCAACTATTTTTTTTTCTTTTTTGACTATGCTTTTGACTATGTAAGACATGACATACTAACAGACAAGTTAAATAAATATGGGGTAAGAGAAAATATACTCAATCTGATAAAATCATTTCTAACCAATAGGACTCAAATTACCCAAATCACAAGTATATGTACAAAAACAAAAACATAGTGGATATACTCGTCAAAGCCCCGAAAAGTGAAATTTGGTGTTCCGCAAGGTAGTGTTTTAGGGCCACTACTGTTTTTGATATACATAAATGACTTGCCACGTAGCATAAACTATCCTATGACACTATTTGTAGATGACAGTACTGTGGTGTTTATTATAAAAATTTAAGTGATAATATTATAATGTGGTTAAAATAAATAACTTAAAGATAAATTTAAAGAAAACACAAATAATGAAATTTCAACAAATATACTTAATAGAGTACACTATAATAGTATACTATAAATATATAGCTTTTACAGTATCATTGATCTCTTTTGTGCATAATTAACTAATTATAAATATTATTTATTGTCATGTGTAATTTTAATTATTATTGTCTATTGACTAATCAATATTACTTAAATTAGTAAAGATGTCATTTATAATAATTATTACTAGATATTAATTTGACTGTTTACATGACATAATAATGATTTTGACATGATATTAATAAATTTATTAGATTTTACGATGGTTATATGATAATTATTATGATTCTACGGTGATTATGACAATAATATGTTGAGCTATATTATTTAATATAGCTCAACATATCTTATTATTAATTTTAATTATTGACAATATCGTGCTTCTGCTGAAAACAGTGCGACGAATGCTTTCGCCCGTGATTTACTTTCGCCCTTTGTATCTTCTATATCTTGTAACTTGTAGGTAAACGTATAAATTCGGAATGCACAACAACATATGGTGCACATGTTTGTCAAATTATATTAGGATACGTGGCAACGTATAATATGTGCCACGCTAGAATTTAGATTTAACCTATTTTGAACAGAGTAAAGAGTTTATCTAATGACAGTGGACACTTGCCAAACTTTTTTTTTTTATAGATGGCGTTATTATATATATTTAATTATATTGGCTTATATTAAATTTGCCAGTGTCAAGTAAAAAAGGCGGGAAATAGAACTTTCGTTTCAATTTTCAACACTGTATTCATATATCGTCAAGTCTAAACTCTAGCCAAAGTCCAAATAAATAGTCAGTGCAGTCAATGAGTCAAGTCAGTCGATTCAGTAAAGTGGTAGAAGCTTTACTGAAAGTTCCTAGGGAGTTTTGGAGGGAAAACAAAATAGCACGTTTTTTGAAGTTGTACCACTTTCCCACACTTGTGCACGTTAACGAATATTTAATGGTAATATTTAATATTCTACCAAAATTACACATTAAGAACCGAAATAACGCAATTTTTTTAAAGAAATACAAAAACCACAACGTCACCCATTGAATTCCCCGGCAAAACTTCCCTTTGTTTTTTTTAATGAATTGCAAATTGCTGACATTTATATTTTTTTCGTTTCATTATAGTTTACTCACCTGCATGTGTATGATTTGCACAAGCCATTCTGATGGCTGTAGGATCTTTTTAATATAATAAATGATTTGAATTTGAATAGAAACTTGTAAGTATCCATGCTGATTGATTATTCTAAAATCTGTTTAGGAAAAAAATATTTTGAGCGAAATCGATCAAAGCGGCAATAACTTTTGAAGTAATTCAAAGAAAACCTATTGCGCGTTGATAGTTACGAACCCTCCTTAGACATGTCCAGACATGCTCTTAGTTAGAGTTTATTGTATGGAACTGACTTTCTTTCCCGATACATCATTCTACCATTTCTACCTGAAGCCTCCGTGGTCCAGTGGTTTAGAGCGTGGCTCTCAACGCCGGAGGTCGTGGAATCGATCCACGCGTTAGAACAACAAAAAATGTTGTTTTCAAGTTTGGTTAGGACAATGTAGCCTGATCACCTGATTGTCTGATAAGAAAATTGATCCATGCTTCGGATGGGTATGTAAAAAGTCCTGTGCGGAATCTCTTGCTAGTTGTATCGGGTATCCGCCCCGCTACGTTATGAGAGTAAAGGAAGAAAGACTGCTCTTGTGTACTGCGCACACACCTATTCACTATAAAGAAACTTATGCGTAGTCGGCCTGTTTCCAACGACACCAGCCACGGCCACTGATATTGGTGTGGGGGCCAGTATATTTTGACCCCATCTGAATATAGGTACTTAAACAAGTTTTGGAACACCTTATCTAAGTTTTGAAACGTCTAACTTGAATGAAAAACGTCTGCTTTTTCTATTTGGGCCCTACGAATTTAGCGTAGCAGCTTAGCGCGTAGCACGAGTAAATTAGATTCATTTTACGCACGATTTTTTAGATAGATAGAACTTCTTTCAATTGAATTATATAATTTTTGACGGACTCTTATTGGCGCATGTAAAGAAAATAACACAGTTAATAAGTTAATATAGTTAATACAATATGTTCATTAACCAAAGCTTTCACAGACAATCACTGATTTATTTTAGTTTATTAAGCTATATTTATAATTACTGTACATACTTAATATTAACGTATTAATACTTTACCACCAATTAACACTTATCACTTTAACACTGTTATAATCAACACTAATAATAATTATCGGATACACCACACCGGATATTATTTAATGTTCACTTCACCACAGTTTGTCACTAAGCAACCAACCGTTAGACTGTTTGACGGTTTTATAAGGACTCGTTCGCGCCAATTATTGTGGCAGGAGTGGCGCTAGTGGTGCCATCTATACTGGAGCGAAAACTACTGTGGCGGGAGTGGCGCTAGTGGCGCCATCTATACTGGAGCGAAAACTATTGTGGCGGGAGTGGCGCTAGTGGCGCCGTCTATACTCTAGCGATAACACGCATAAGTATAATTGGAGAAAGGCTCTAATCTTTATAAGAGATATGTTTTAGTCCAGTAACGTTAGACGTAAAAATGGTTAAACTTTGGAATCGACTTAAAAGCTAACGTCACTCGACTATTTCAAATGAACGAGGCGAACAACAATAGAGATAATATTATTTAGAAACTACTTTATTCTACATACCATCAGAAGCTAATACGGATCGATAAACAAAAAACGTGAACCAATATAAAATAAATATTTATTTTCTAGTTTCACAATTCACATAAAACGTATATTTATACAATACAATAAATCTCAAGAATTTTTAGGGGAATATTTATGAATGTTACAAATGAGTGCAAATAATTGCTGCGCCCTTTGATCGTGAAATGGAACTTTCTAGAAATATTTACTTAAACATTTCCCTTTCCGAGAAACGGTTCGAAATTATTTTATTATTCTCTTCTCGATATTATTCCTTTTTATTCCTTGGCGAATTTTATACTGAATTCCAAACATTTCTTGCTTTGTGCTAATAACGTTAGGTAGGTTGAAAATTAGGGGAATAAGTTAAAATATTTCCAGACAAAATATACGGGGTGAATTTTTCAAGTGGGCATGTTAAGCAAAATTCTAAATGATAAGAAATAGCGAAAATGATGAAAGAAGTTGTGAGCCAAATGTTGATAAAAAAACTGTAACTGCATCATCATTTTTTTTATTAATTACTTTCTTTTGGAAAAAAGTATACACCTGTATTATAGGGTAAGGTATTATGTGGCAACATTGGACCACTTTGAAAAAAAAACTCAATTTCTCATAAGATTTGGATAAAGGTATGTGGCGGACCAATTAGCGCCACAATCCTGAATTGCGCTATCGAAGTTTCTGTAGTTCGGCGCTGTATATACAACAGCTGAAACGACTTCAAGTGGGCTTCGGCCTGACCGAGCTTACCATCTCACTCAGTCGGAGATTTCCCTTTGGGGCTTCCACTGTTCCCACATTGGTAATTCTCGACAGAACACGCCTCCTTCTGGACATCATCAACTCCCCACCCACCGTACCACGCCAGCCAGCACTTAGCCTCATCGGGTACCTCAACCACCAGCCTCAACGCATTGCGGCCTGATCGAACAATCGAATCGAACGGCTTCAACGGGCACTCTCATTACATCGACCGGTAAACAAGTACTCCAGGTCCCGCACGGCAGCACTCCGATTCACTGGAGCCCGTGCAGCAGCAGCACAGTTCCAACTCACTGGGACTCTCTGGCACTGGCGACTTAAGCAGAAGACTTCGGGGGGAATTAAGTGGCGGACCGATTAGTGCTACAATCCTGAATCACGATATCGAAGTTTCTATAGTTCGGCGCTATACATACAACAGCTAAAATGACTTCAAGTGAGCTTCGGCCTGACCAAGATTACCATCTCGCTCGGTTGGAGATCTCCCTTTGGGGCTTTCACTATTCCCACAGATATATATATATATATATATATATATATATATATATATATATATATATATATATATATATATATATATATAATGTTTCTTTCAATGAGCCTCTTCCACCTTGTTTGGATCAGCAATGTCTCCATAATTCGAACATAGTCTGATATTCTCATACCAGAAGGTAATAACACGCTTAGGGTTTCCCCTGCGGGGGTCTTCCCCAAAAAACTAATGACACATTGCGTCCAGTACTCGTACTGGGCGCGTCATCCCCAAATGCTTTCCCATGCAGAAGGAGGGAGGATAGCCCCTGATAATGGCTCCCAAGGCGGCTCCCTCTCCTATACTTAATGAACTTTGTTCGCAGAGTCCACTTCCTGAGGATGAGGATGTATGCATGGTGGTGTGGGACCTTGCACGATCTTGCTAACATTGTTGCTTGTGTGGTGGTGGTATTTGCACGATCTTGTTTGTGAGTGTAAGCATAAGCAGTGTGGGGAGGAAGCTACGCATGTTTATGCGTTCACTCACACATTTGCTTGCAGGCTACGGTTATTTTTTCGGGAGGTAGTGCTAGATATAATCTTAAATAAATTGTATACCAGAAATAAAAATATCTATCCACATTTCTTACCAAATCATTTTCTAAAAAGAAACAAAGACACTCAAACTCAATAGAAATCAAATTTAAACCAACTTCACTTAAGTGTTTATGAGCACAGAACTCTTCTAAAAGTATCGTTATCTATAATTAAGTCTTCCAAACATTCACCTTGCGTACTTCGACTTATTTCCAAATTGTTATGTTTATTAGGTGTTTGATTAGATTGTGTTATCTTTTAGAATTATTGACAAACAGACATTACGAAAGTTTTTGCAGTATTAAAATTATTAACGATAAAAATTCTAAGAACCCGACTATGAAAATCGGTTTATAACTTAGCCTATGTTACCCGGGCTGTTATTACGAATCTATTGACACCTCATTCATTAAAATCAGATCTGTAGTTTAGGCGCGACGATGGAACAAACATGCATACATACATTCATACGTACACATATACATACCTATATTTATTTATAGTATACATACAAAGACATTAAAAAATTATAACATTTCCGTTTGGCTTCGCCGTAGTCGGATAAAAAGACATGAACACATATTATTCCGATTTATTATTAGAAAAATCACAGATTTCGTGTCTCACACGACTATCGACCACATTGGAAATGAATCTATGGAATTCGAAAAAAAAACTTCTAAAAAGGCCACAGGGCAAACCATTAACCCGATTGTCTTTGTTTTAAGCTCAAATTGTATCTGACTATATTGACCAGAAGATCTTTTTTTAATTTTTGATATCATTCTTCGTTTCCAAAATGTCGAGCATCAAAATCAAAAATTCTGAAAAAATGTTTTTTTTTTCCAATTCTTCGGCCATAACTTTTTTCGTTTTTGGCTTTCTCAAATAGTTCTTTTGGCACCTCTGTATACAACGTCTTTTGAGCCTTTTTTGAATATCATATCTTCACAATTCCCCGAGATGTGAGGGAATCGCACTTTTTCGTGAAATCGGAGCCTACACTGGAGCAAATGAAAATATATTTCTAATGTCAAAAGTATATCAAAATAGATCATAATCATGTGTCATTTTATTTCATTATTGAACGGTAATAAGTGTCATTTAGATTGGCACTATTAGTTCTATTGTCTCTATGATTTTTTTTTAATACTTTTACTTAAGCATTACGATCTTAGGTGAAAGTTTTTTTTAAATATTATTAATGAAACTTTTAAATACATCGTAGTGACTTGTTATTTTGCCACGGATGCACACACGTCTGTAAACGTGACATGAGATTTTTCTCATCAAAAACTGTGAGTACTGATGATGATGATTACAACATTATATAAATGGGATCGTATATTTTATTTCCCATCCGTCCATCGTTAACTTTACACTGTACAGCTGCAGCGAACGACCCAGCCAGATTAAACCTTCACTCATCCCCTCAATCGTTCACACAAGACCGACGACAGGCAATCATTCGATCGCAGAGACTGACTTGAGTAGTTGGCGTATCTCAGACAGGTGTTATGGTTCATTCGTGTTAAGTTTGCAGTGAGTCATCAGTACAAATGTCAACATAGACCTATGTCGCTTGTATATGTGTATGTAGTGCATGCTTGCCCTCTTGGTTGCAAGTCATTTGATTATTATATTTCCAATGTTATTAAGTATGTCTCGTCCTAACCTCCGATCTACATAGTACATCAAGCTAAACGTTGTATGTACGTAATATAAGGGAAAAGACAATATAATATTATCGGGAATATACTTTTCATTTATCTCTCCAACGTAACATATACTCCACATCGCTCAAGCCGTGTTTAAATTCACGTTCAGCGTTTTCACATTTCGCTATACGATATCGCTTATCGCGTCCGATAATGACAAAGACATGAGAAAGACCTATAATGTTTCGATATGAGACATGTACCTATTACCTGTCTCGGCGCGATATCGGATATTAGATTGGATAATGGGAAAACTCACTTATGCCGACGACATAAGATCGTTTCCAGTCAGATAAGCGATACTGTATCGCACAATGTGAAAACGCTATAAAGCTATGTTTTAATTGTTTTTAAAAATATCGGCAAAATCTAGCACACGGATCGTCACGAAGAAACGGTTCTTAATGCTAATATGCAATTTTTTAGTTTTCTTAAAAGTAAAAGGTACATACATTAATAAATTGCTCGTATAATAAACTATTCCCAGCCGTAAGGCTTTTAATTTTTCATTTGATACCACACTCGAGGCGTGAGGTGACTAAATCTGTACTTGTTACGACGTAAACTCGACATAATATTATTGTGGGGGGGTAGTAGTTATGGGAGCTTTATGGTGCAACGGAGGCGTAGCAAAGAAAAAATATAAAGCAGATATATTATAAACTAATGAAAAATAATGCGTTAAATTGTAAGCGGTATTTTCGGGTTTACAATCATCTGACAGTTTACAATCTCGCTAGTTTTATTATAATCGTACGGTCTTTACAAATTCACGGTGACATATTAGAGTTTAGAGCTTGGCTCTCGACTCCGACAGAAAAATATTCTTCTCAAGTTTGGTTAGCATAAGTTAGGCTGACAATGACAGACAATGCGGCATGACAGTGTCAAAAAATTAGACAGACAATGCGGGCTTATCGCCTGATTGTCTGACATAAGAGATGATCCATGCGTCGGATGGGCATGTAAAAAGCCAGTCCTGCGCCTGATCTCTCGCCAGTCGTGTCGGTCATCCGTCCCACTTTGTTACGAGAGTAAAAGACGAGACAGTGCTCTGGTGTATTGCGCACACATTTGGGCATTATAAAATAACTCCGGTGTAACTGGTATTCACCGAAATCGATGTAGGGTTTATTATTTATGGTGCGCCTTATTTATAATGAGGCTTATAAATAGTCACAATAAGTTTATACAAAAATGATTCCATAATTAAATACTCAGTCCTCAAGTATTTCGCATAACAGTAATTCAAAAGGAATCCGAGGAAATTAATATTTTTTCATTGCTGTTTGCCAGAAGATATAAGAGCGCTAATAAACAATACACAGCTAAACTAAATCCCACCTGTACCGTGACGTCTAATAAATACGAAATGTATAGGCATAGAAACCAACGTCGTAAGTACATTGCTGGCTTAGATAAAAGAAAAAAAAATCTAAATGAAACTTAAGTTCTCAGAAATTCAAGAGAAAAAGCCACTACTGGTTCAAATCTAACCTGCTGAGAAGATCCGGCTAAACAAACTCCAACATTGTCAACTTTAGCAAAAATATGGAAAAACTAGCTTTTGCGTAAATATAGTACGGGAACACGGCACTTATTCAGGATATGTGTTAATCCAGAGCCTAAACTACTACCATACGAAATTTCATCATAATCCACTCAGTAGTTTTTGCTAGAAACAGTCACACATTCATCAATCCATACGTCTTCACAAACCTTAACATTTATAATAGCAAAGTAGGATAAGTCTCTTTCTTCACATCGCGCTACTGCAATATCCTGAAAACATAGTAAGCTCCCTTGCTATTTATCTATAGGCTAGACGACATATTTTTTTATACATATTAAGTACTCAGAAGAAGCAGCTTATATTCATTATTCAACATCAAAATTTTCAAAAATACAATTTGTTTACAAAATTTCGCAAGTCTCGTGAAAACGCCCCATACAAAAGTTGATGTTACGATTGGGTAAAAGTGTATGAAACATAAGGCCGCAGGAATATATTTGTGCGTTTATGTTCATACTTAGAATAACGAATGTTTTTGTTTATGATGTAAGTAACCAATGATGTGCGTTTTTTTTTACTAATTTAGCAACGAAATTTTGAAACTTATTTGTATTTTTAGATGTATCTTTTTAATAAACTACACATCAAATATTATATTGGTGGTGGAGGATATTCACCACTTGATAATGGAGTGTGTGAAAGGTGCCGGTGAAAGAAAGGAGTTGTTAGAGAAATTTAAGATTAATATTTGTGATTTAGGTTTATATATGAGCATTCTTGCTTCACCTGCGAGTGAAGCAGCAAAATTTTTGTATAAAATTCTTTATTAATATATTTAGTATAAGTTATGATGGGGCTGGCATGCCTTGTATGGCAAAAGCCTCTTAAATAAAATAAAGATTAAAAAAAAAATATATATATATATATATATATATATATATATTTTTTACGTTTATCAAGTAGTGATACCTCAATATTTCTGAGTATATAGTTTAACTAAATATTTGACGTGTAGTCGTCTATCGTCTATCTATTGAACAATCACCTACTCCTAGTTTCGCATATACACTATTAAATCAAACTATTTGGGCTTACCAGCAATGGATGGTGAAAAATAACTATGCATCGAATATTCAAGTCGTAGTGAAGGTAAGATAAATATTCGATCGGCAATTGTCTCCGTTTTAAATGCCTCAGCTGGCATCTTAGCTCTATCACAGTTTCTTATAAGGGCCGTCCACAATTGTCCGTCTTTGGATTTTGTAGATAGTTTGTGTTGTTTTGTACACGTAAAAAAAATTACTTTATTGATAAGTACGAAAAAATTGTACCTACTGTAGGACAATTCTCGTACCTCAATGAAAATGTTCAAAACGCAGTATCGATCTAGTCGCAGTGTCATAAAACTCCAAAACGGTACTCTCCTAAACGTCAAAAATCATTGACGCAAATGTTTTACGACATCGAGATTAGATCGATACTTCATTTTATCATTTTGATTTCGAGAATAAGGGAGACGTTTAATTTAATTTATATACTCAGAAATAAGAAATATTGCGGTACTACTTGATAAACGTAAAAATATAATATTCTATGTTTAATAACCTAACCAAGAGCATGTTTAAGGGGGGTTCTTAAAAATCTTTTTCGTTATTGGGTTTTTAAAATTACTTCAAAAGTTACTGTCCAATTTCGTTAAATATAATTTTCCTAGAGAGTTGTTAGCATGATCTATCAGCATGGACACTTACAAGTTTCTATATGCAATAGTGTAGGAATGCTAGGGGGGGCCACCTTATAAGCCACTTTGGAGGCCGATTACACGAAAAAACTTTATTTTAAAAGAACTATTCAACGATAGAACGAAAAAATATTTTTCATCCCCACTTCACATGTATGGAGAGCCACCCTCTAAAATATAAAATTATTATTATTTTATGATGCCAAAACCGTCATCTATACACAATCTATAACTATATCAAATTTCATGCATTTATACTCGTAATAACAGAAGCTAGAAGCGCCGACAGACAGACAGACGGAGGGACAGAGCGAAACAATGAGGATTCCTTGTGTATTACGGAAAACTAACATACAAAAAAAGTTTTTTTTTCTAAATAACTAAAAAAACCTACATACCTACTACACAACAACACTAGAATTGAGCACAAGCGGGATATACCGGTGACCAGACTGAGTAAAGTAAGCAAATCGTTTAAAGGTCAATGTATCTATACAATAGAATCTCAGAAAACGTTCAAAATCCTATCCTATTATACTATTGTAAATGTGACTGGACTTGTACTATACTGCTGGCTTAGATAAATGAACAGATGGTTGGAAGTTTTATTATCCTTTCACGCAAAAACTACTGAACGGATTTCGATGGTATGGTAGTAGGTTAGGTCCTGGATTAAAACATAGGCTTCTTCTTATATTTGAAAATTAACAGTACTCCTGTGGAATACTTTATTTGCGCGGGCGGAGCCGCGGGAAAAAACTAGTTTTCCATAAGTTTAAAAAAGTAGTCAAAGAACGTTTGTGTGCTAAAGCTTATTTTTTTATAGGAAAATATTTTTTTTCTTAGTAATAAGATGATTACAAATAGACTTGCCGCACACGAGTAGCCGGTCGCGGCAGCTCAAAATATTGCTCGTCTGCGTACACGATAATATAATAATCTCCATAAACCGACTTCGGTGACAGTGGCCGGTTTTATTGAAACCAGGCCAGCTACGCAGGAGTTATTTAATTGTGTCCTAGTGAGTGCGGAGTACACAAAAACTTAGAACACTCTCTCTTCCTTTACCCTACGTATCTCGACGGACGACGGACACGAGTCGAGAGAGATTAGGCGCAGAACCGACCGACGCCCAACAAATGCCCAACCGACGCATGGATCATCTTTCTTGTCAGACACAACATTTTTTGTTATTCCAACGCGGGAATCGAATTCACGACCTCCGAGTCGAGAGCTAAGCTGTAAACCACGGAGGCTGTTTTAAACGATAATATATTACCGTTATCTAGTGCATAAAATCACATAAACCGACGTGGCAAGCCGTCGATATTACATATAATCACGAATTCGCAGTAAATTAAACCGAATTTTATTAATTTGTCTATTTCAGCTGAATGCGTTATGATTTATAAGTAGTCGACCGCGTAACAGGTTGTCTTGTCGACTGATTGCCCGACAAATCTGGGAACTGATTATGCGATCGATCGACCTTGTGGATTTCATTTGAGTAACTGATACTTGTAAGTTGTAAGATATTATGTCCTACAAGTCTTAGGCCCACTTGCGCAGATCTGGGTTAAAGTTAACCCTGGGTTAAATATCATGTTATCTCTCTCTTTCTTAGAATTTATGAAAGAGAACTCATAATATTTTAACCCAGTGTTAACTGTAACCCAGATCTGTGCAAGTCGACCCAAAAGTGCTAACAGACGCTAGGATTTGGTCCGCTGGACCAAGTCAATAAATGAATAATCAAAGTGAAAAAATATAACCCGACTACGCAAATTATGTAGCCCAAGTTACCCGAGCTATGATTACGAATTTTTTACACCTCATTCACTAAGATCAGATCAGTAGTTTCGACACTACGATGAAACAAACATACATAGACTGCTAAAATATTACCCTTTCCTTTGGCTTCACCGTAGTCGGGTAAAAAAAACGATGAATGAAAATCTACAATTCCCGAAAGCGATTGAAATCGTGCAGTATTACCAACTAAAAAATAATTTAATAAAATATTTCACCGCGGCGGGCTCAGCTCAATATATATATATATATATATATATATATATATATATATATATATATATATTGAGCTGATTGACTGATGTATTAACATTTAACACACATCTATCATCATCATCTATCTAGGCATAAGCCATTATGGCTAGAAATTTGAAATTCGCGTACGTATTTTTTACTAGCTGTATCCCGCGGCTCCGCCCGCGTAAATACAGTATCCCTCGGGAACACTACTTTTTCGGATTAAAAAGTAGCCTATGTTTTAATCCAGAGTCTAAACTACTACCATACCGAATTTCATCGAAATCCGTTCAGTAGTTTTTGCGTAATTTCATAAAAATTATGTTCGCCGGACTACTCTATACACGGTCCGCTCCGTACCAAACCCGATCATCTGTTACCACTATAATAAGTCAACATCTGTCCGACCAGCTACATACATAGCTGGTTATCGACAAACCACATGGTAAAACGACTAGTTGAGGTACTAGATAACCAATTACCAAATGGTTTCTGATGCCAAAAATGTGTTTTCGAATTATGAAATTAATTAACTTTTTGTTTTATTGTCGCTTGTTGTTACGTTGAGTATCCAGTCAGTCTCGCTAGCACAAATGCCAAAGACACTACCTGATGAGAGGTATATTACGTAACTCCGCCGTTGATAAAGGCACCTTGCGACTATGTTTGGGGCGAGATATCTATAATGTGCGCGTGACATACATCTCGCGTTGCGTTCTCTATAGATTTGACTAGTGCTAACTGCTAGGCTTCAAGTTAAATAAGTTAATTTCTATGTGAGCTGTGTACGCGGCTCTTCATGCGGTAGTGATGTGTAATTAGTTCAGATTCACATGCAGTCGGGAGCTAAACTGAACCGATTAGCATGCATCCATCACCCCACCGCACTGGGCTGAACACTTAGACGATCGGTGTTAAGGTAGCATTCGGTTCTTAGCGACAGCGACCAGTGAATCTGGCAATCTCTAGCTACGTCCACCGGTCACGTGACGCGGTCGCGGGATTTGTTTAGTGCTCCATTTAAATTCATACTTAAAAATTAGCCGCTAAGAACCTTTGCTACCTTTAGTTCTTTTACTTAATATTATGCCCAGAGTCATCAGGTGACAGTAGCAGTTGCACTACCGCTGATCTCTCGCACTCATGTGTGTCATAATCCGACCATGAGACATTGCTAATTAGTTTGATTTTCGAATGACACGTAGGTACAGTGCTACCGCGATCTCAATGTCTTTTAGCAATCGTCGATTTTCATACATTTTCGCATTCGTATTTAAAATTTTTTGCAATAAAGAACGAAGCCATATTCAGTATAATATTAGGTCCAGCAAGTAAAGATAGATTCCTGAAAAAATGGTGACGCAGATGTTCGAAATTACTGTGCAATGAGCATTGCATAAATCATTAAGAATAGTTTTTAGCTAAAGTACATTAAATACACGGAAAATACTTAATTCGTTGATTTATGTATCTCTCGTAAGTATTATAGAGGGTAGGTAGGTAATGCAGGTTCAGAGAAAAAAGTACATCATAATGTTACGTTCTTGTTTAAACCTTAAAAAAAACATTTAGAATAAGCTGAATAAATAAGTAGTAATTCATTACAAAAAGAAATTATTATATTGATGTACTATTTGTAACACTGATCAATGAAAACAGGCGGCAAAATACTACCCACGCGCCCATTGGCGTTAGGTAAATCACCTTAATACACATCCTAGATTACTTTAATACACAAACAAACTTTTACTCCTTTCGGCGCGATTCAAACCCGCTACCTCCGGCTTATGCGCCGACGCGGTAAGCACTGAGCCACAGATGAAATGTTCCCTCCAATTCACACAGGCATCGGAATAAATCAATTAAACTTTAACCAGGACTCCATATCGCTTTTGAGGCCAAGGACGAGGATTATGCCGGCGCGTGCCAGTCCTGTTTACTGTTTAGGGTTCCGTCGCACTCAAGGAACCCTTATAGTTTCGCTCTGTCCGTCCGTCCGTCTGTTTGTCTGTCTGTCTGTCTGTCCGCGCTTCTAGCTTCTGTAATTATTAATATAAATTGGTGAAATTTGGTATGTACTGTGTATAGATATCGGTTTGAACGTCATAAAATAACAATAATTTTATATTTAAGAGGTGGCTCTCTCGTTGAATAGATCTTTTAAAATAAAGGCAAGGTTTCATACATGACTTTGTTACAAAGTCAACAATTTTCTAGTAATCGGCCTCCAAAGTGGTTTATAAGTTGGCCCCCCCCCCTGGCATTTCTAAATTATGATACTTAGAAACTTGAATTTTAGCCTACTGATAGATCATGCTAAATACTAAAATTAAGGAAAATTATTTTTAACGAAACCATATTTGTAATTATGAGTGAAAAAAAATATATCTTATACCTTAAACGAGATAATCTTGTATATATCATATAATCGGAATCTCGAAAACGACCAAGTACCACGAAATTAAGTATGCAGAGAGCTTCGAGGGAGAAAAATTGATCTAGCTAGGTCTTATCCCTGGAAAACTACGCATTTTGAAGCTACATATGATTTTTCTTTGTCGTTCAATAATATATCAATAATTTCGACTCGTACTATGTCATTCTGTCAGTCCTATTGGTAGATTGGTATGCTCTTTTGCAGAGTAGTAATTTCTTACATTAAGCTTTTAAAATATGGCTCAATACACAGATGGCGCTAGGTGTACATTTTTTTTCCTTTTTGGAGTGACGTTCTTTAAGCACGATGAGAGTGTTTTTGGATTTTAAATGATGGATGAAGTTTCAATTCCTCTACGTGTACCTACTGTGTATACGGCATGTTTTTATTGGTAAACTAAAACTACATTGTAATATAGCATTTTTAGATGTAATACAGGTCAATAGAAATTAAATGTGTAGAGATAAATAGTAAATGACAACCCGATTGTTAGATCAGAAATGCATAATTTATTAACCCCCGACATAAAAGAAAGGGTGCAATAAAAATGACGTGTCTGTCTGTCTATGTGTCTTTCCGTGGCATCGTAACTCCTAAGCAAAAAGTCCGATAAAGATGCGGTTTTTTTTGCGGGAGATGGATCTTGGCTTTGGTCCAAGAAAATATGCTCAGCCGTTTGAGAAGGTCTTTTCTAGTTGATGAAAGGTGGTAAGCAACTTCCACTGGTCTGATTGGTTCAATATTTTGTATCTTGGTTAGTAACTTACTTTTTATAGCTTTCTGTATCGGGAGGTACTTACATTTTAATTTTTGTTTTTAGAAAGAAACTAATTGACGAATTGAATTAATTATTTTACGAATATATTTTATTTCTCACGGAGAATACAGAAGCTTACATTTTAAATTAGTGAACATTTTTCATTATATAATATATTGTGCTACTTTTGTGCTCTGCCTTGGTGATAGCGAGATGTCTATTTTCCTCGGACAAAATTCTCATTTTTGCGGTCAAAGAATGAACATTTTTAGGCTAACTATTTGCATCATTGTCACGAGAGTCATCCGGCAATGACAATAACTAATTAGCCGATAGAATAGGGTTAAGTGGGCACTGGAGCGGAGGCCGCGTAATTATTGTCAGAGGCCGAGCTGGGGGGAACTTCTCAAAAAGAGCCGATTGATTTTTTTTAAATTTTATTACAACATACAGAATCAGACAAATAACAGAAATAAATACTTATTACATCATATAAATAGGTTACTTGAAATATCTTCTAGCTTTTTCGGAAGTATCGCGGATAGTTATAAAATAACACAAAAGGTATTTTAGTGGAGTACATGTGGTTAGTATTATTTTCAATCAGGTGTAAAACCTTTATAAACATGGGTGCTTTATGTGAGTAACGACAATGTTTTTTGAGATCAAGCAGATCAAGCTTTTAAGTATTGTAGGTTTTTACTACCTAAGAGTCAGTTCACACCGAGATGCGACGCGAAGATGCTTGAAGATGCTGTAATAATATGTATAATATGCTACGACTACGGCAAAGACAAAAGAAAGGGATTTTGGCAGTCTATGTAGGACGTATGCATGTATGCATATTTGTTTTACCGACGCGCCTAAACTACTGATCCGATTTTAATTAATTAAGTGTCAATAAATTAGTAATAATAATTACCCGGGCGGGTAATAATTATAGGTTATATTTTACGTAGTCGGGTTAGCTGACCCTAAAACGTACGAATACGAATTTACTAAAATCAACACGAATTTAATATCACATCAATTGCGACTTTTTGTAGACCACTCATAGGTTCAAGTTCTTTGCACGCATTGTTATAGTCACTTATATTATTATTTTGCCTGCATTGTAGCTACGCCACTGACAAATATATTCTATACGATTTATTGTTATTTGTTTTTGGAGTAAAATAATACTACAGAATCTACAAGCTTATGCATACAATTGGTCTTGGTATATTATTTATTAGGGCGAGAGCAGATATATTTATATCATAGAGAAAACACAGCTTTAAAAAATAGCTTTAAAGCTTATACTTTAAACGAGCGCAAGTCTTGTATTTAATGTTATATCATCGGAATTTCAGAAACGGATGTTGCTAGGTCTTATCCCTAGGAAACTGCGCATTTTTAAATTAGATTTTTTTTCCTCACGTAATAAGATATGAGTGATTTCGATTGCTAAATGTCATATCCGGTTGGCGGCTTCGAATCGCGGTCAGAGGAATATTTTAATGATTCTTTTTATTTCTTTTACTTTTATATTTTTTGATGTAACAAGATTATTATTATTATTATTATTAAGATGTTAATCTTTCTTCTCGCTTTCTTGCAATTTGTGGGAGTGATTTCGTGAAATGGGACGGGAGTGTGTAACAGAAAGTCGCGGAAGCACACGCGCGAAGATTTGATTAAACGAATGAACGCGCCGTGGTAGAGTTGGCCGTCAGATTGGAATAAAATATTTCAGTATTTAGGTTTTTTAAATTTTGACGTTGATTTTCGTCACTGCTTAATGGAAAAGTTTCCGTATTTTTTATCACATTAGAAAATAGTACTAAGCATTGTGTTTTTTTTTAAATATTTTTATAGAAAATTACACATCATATGCGACTACTGTAAGTCTCGCTAGTTTTTTTAATTACTTTACCGTTCTATTAAAGCTCCGAGCAAAGCTCGTTCTCCCAGGTACTAATTATTAATAACATTTTTTGCTCTATAATACATTCAATAAATGGATATTTTATTCAATAGTCTTTATAGATATTAACGAGTATAGATGATCATAATGAAGATTTTAAAGGCCATAAAGTGATGAACAATGATGCACTAAACTAGAAACGCCATGAAAATAATGGCGGGATTTCATTTATGGCTTTCTTTATCGAACCGATTAAGTTTTGATTTGAAATCGATAATGATAGAGTACATCATCATCATTACCACCATCATTATTATTATTCGTTAGTCGAATATACGAAAGAGATATGTTAGTCAGTCGAGTCTCGAACTTACAATATTTTTTTTTTTTTATGATTTTTTATGATTTTATTTTATGATTTTTACGTTGAAATGAGTTAAAATATCACAGTATTCACCCCACCTGCAGACATGCGACCTAGGTCGTTGTAATTCAGAAGCAATTACGGTTGCATCTAACATAATTATATCTTCGGTTGTCGTGGGTAATTGTTCCAAAGTAAAATTTCCAATGTCCTATATATACCACACAAATATAAAAACTTCATTTTTTCAGCATGACGACTATGAAAAATAATATAATACATTTTACTTTTACGTAATCCTCGACACAAATTTAAAAATAACCTCCATAAAGACTCCTTGTTCAAACCAAACAAAACAATCCTAAATGTTTTGTAATGGTGTGACTACTGTACTGTAAATGGACGCACACGTTGTGACCAAGATTCGTATTTATTAATTCGTTTTCTCGTACATATCAATTCGGGTTTTAATGAAACCTGATTCATCTTCTATTATACAATTTTGAAATTAGCTATTTGAGTTAGGGCTTTTAGATTAGGTTGAAGATCGTGGATATGAGATTAAATTAAACACTTTGAATAAAATTAATGCGCTTTATTTAGTTAAGCGCTCAAAAGGTATGTCGTCCCTAGCCTAAGGCAGAATGCAAAGTAAGTGTTAGCATTAGCGTGGCTGATCGTATTCCCATGGTTTGTCAACATCTGGTTGCCATAAAATAGCAATATTTATTACACAACTCAATATACCTTTTTGTTTTATAATTATTGTGTTAAACTAAAACCATGTTAGTAAAAAAATACTTGTCCCTTGTCAAAGATTAAAAGTGTAAGAACGATTAGACTTTAGGGTTCCGCTTTCGAAACAATAACTTGAATTTTGACGACCTCTGTGGCTCAATGGTTCAGCACGTTGGTTCTCAAGCCGGGGGTTGCGGGTTCGAATCCCGCCGAAGGAACAAAAAAAGTTTTTCTGTGTTTCTGGGTCATGGATGTGTATAATATAATAAAAATCTTAAATATATGTATAGTATAAAAGTAATAAATATACTTCCCGTTTTCTGGTACTTGTAACACAAGTTCGTCGGATACTTAGCACGGGGCCAGATTGACGTGGAGTGAAGCGTCCATAGATATTAGATATTATTATTATATTACAATTAATAAAAGAGGGGAATTTTTGTAGATGAACTCTGATAGAATTCGTCAGCATAGGTACCTAATCGTATGTTTTTTAACATGAAATCTAGCCAGCTCTATTTCTTGGTAGTTGTTTTTACATCGATCGTTTGAAGCCCATAAGCAATCCAAAACAACGACAAAGTCTGTGGGTTTTGCTTTTAGTGCTCCGATTCATATATTTGACGCGAACTAAAAATGCAGATCAAATACTTTCTTAATGTCCGTCGGCATTCGTTTTTCTAGTAAAGTGACAGACGATGTATGAAAAATGATCATTCCAGAAAGACATTATGAACGTAGCAGTACTGTACCTCAATATGTTTATTTAGTTAATTATTTATTACAATTAATACTAATCCATAATGTTTACTAGATGTTTTCTGCGACTTCGCGCAAACATACGCGCAAAAGTAAATCCCGCGAGAGCCTGGGATAAAAAGTAGCCTATATCCTGCCCAGTCTCGTGGTCTATTGTATATATGTGCCAAATTTTATCAAAATCGCTCTAGTAGTTTCGTAGCGTATTCAATGCAAATACAAACTATTCTTTCCTCTTTTTAATATTAGTGTGGATCCATCATTAGACTTTATCTTATTTACCTAAGCGTATAGAAACGAGAATTTCATATATCACATACAGTAACTACATAATTTTTTTGAGAAGCTAATATTTTAGTATTGTGTTACAGCTATTTAGGATTATTATTATTAAGTATTATTATATTTATTGTAAACACACAAATCTAGCTAGCATAACAATAATGATCATTTTGAATAATTTTTTTTTTTAACTGTACTTTGTACCTGTGTTTTACTTTGTACCTTTTTAACATAAAATGGTGGGGGACAGGGGATCACGGAAGACCAGTGATAGCGGGGATTGTTGCTGTCAAAGCCTGAGTGATCCCCATTTCCTTATTTTTGGGCATTGCACTGCCATAGTCATTTATAATATATATTATTGTGAAGGTTAATTTTATTATTTGTTGCTTTTTGTTATTTGATTTTTAGCTTTAATTTCCTGTTTTGTAATGTTTTTTTTTATAATTAAATGTAGGTAATGGTAGTCTTAAAATGGGAATAAATGATTTTTATTTTATTTATTTATTTGTGTTATGTCTAGCGTATTATGTCTAGTCCGTTTTCGTGTGAGTGGTAACCCTACGAGCATGTATTAAATTTAAATATATTTTCCCCTCAAATATGTTCCACCAGTTTAGTGTTTACGACGTAATAGTAACAAATAGGGCTGTCAACATTCAGATATTATTTGGTAATTTGTTTTAGGAGTTATTTGTTAGTACATAGGCTAGGCCGCCGCTGCAGTGTAGCTGCACTAATATTTGTATGGATTTTGTACCGCAGCGCCAGCGGTGAAACGTCGCAGCACCTGCGAGAGCTTGTTGAAGCTTAAGGGTCAGTTCGCATCAAAACAACACGATAAGCAAGCGACAAGGCACTGAAATTTTAAGATCGCTACTCAAAATTGTACTTTATTGACTACACAATAAGATACACGTTTTATTGCAAGGGATTGAATGTCAAAATACTAACGAATATAAGGTACAAGCTAGGTATTAAATAAACTGTTAATAATATTCAGTAATAGGCATTTGAAGTTATATCAGCGGTATTTGACACAAAAATGTAGGTACGCAATGTATTTTATTACATTGAAATTTTAATATTATAGTTAAAGTTAATATTTCACTTAAGAAACAGAGTTTACCTCGTTTCAAATAACTTTGATCCGTGTGACCCAGTAAATATATTAAACCATAAACTACAAAGTGCCAACCCTTAACGAGCGATTTAGACATTGTGCTGCTGTTTTATAGCTCGGCGTGCTATTTCTCGTGATTATAAATTATAGCTCCTTCGTCTAACATCATAAAGGTCAGATTCGAGTGTACTTTAGCACAAGTAGTAGGTCAAATCGCCTCGGTTCTTGTAATTTGTGTTAAACGATTGTAACCTTTAGTTAATGCGTTGGGATTTATTGTTAAGGCTTTAGGTTTTGAGCCGCAGCTTGAAGTGTATGGGGCGAAAGTTCGTGTCGTTTTACGATTTAGTAAGATCGAACGACAATTTAAAAGTTTAAGCATTATTTTTAAACAAAAAATGATAACCGACTTCCAGAATAAAAATTTAAGACCTATGTTTTTCTCATGGATACCATTGTCAGAACTGGATCAAATTGAAATGACCACACGGAAAGTACCAGCTTTCAAATAAAAAAGTATCATTATAATCGGTTTACCCAGTCAAAATATCTAAGGTAATAAACATTTAAAAAAAATAAAAAATACAGTTGAATTGAGACCTCCTTCTTTTTCGAAGTCGATTAATAATAGAGTGTAATTTTAAAAGTTAGGCTATTGTAGGTATAGATTTAGATTTGAGGCCAAGTTGTCTGATCTTCTTGTTGTCTCAGAAGATCAGACATATATAGACAACAAATAATTTATAAAAAAAATAAAATCTGCATATCTGAAAAAAAGCTGGCATGGCTGGTATATCATAATGAAAGACAGTGATGGGGTCGTGAGTGGTGATGATTATGATGATGATGATTATTGTCGGCTAATAAGGATATTATATTGGAGTGATTGGATTGGAGATAATCGATACTGCAATTATATAAGGGGCTCAATCTCCTAGAATCTGTATATACATTTAATGCCCTTATTACTATATAATATATTATATACATACAAAATACGGTAAATTACTTTCTAAAAATATTGTTGATAACTTTTAATTAAGATCTTCGTATCGAAGAAACTAAGCTGTAGCAGTTCGTAGCATTTCGTAGTTCGTAACGTACCAACCTCTACGAGAGTGCTACGGTTGAGTATCTCAGTGCTACGTGTTTCTCATGGTCAAGCGTAGACCCCTCTTGTCTATGAGAAACACGTAGCATCAGCTACGAAGCTACGATATTTTACCAATCGGCAATCAATGCAGTTCTAGAAAACGAAAAATCAAAAATCTTAAATCCTACTGTCAAGACCATGTAGTACCTAATATGATTGTAACTTTCATAATATATTTATTTCAAAAACTATGATGAAAGACTCTCTAGTGAGAACTTAAACACTCTCATTGAGAATGTTCAAGTTATAACTACAGACTATACGTTATAAAACCACGTATTAACGTCACGTAACTATGTAATGAAAACATTAACATGCAAATAACATACGTGTTCAAAAAAGTAACGCAAAATAACACGAAAGTAAAACCTCGTACACATTACGCTTGCAAGCGCGCGTTTTTCTTGCACACGACCAAACAAATTTACCTAGAGAGAGAGCGAGTACGAGATAGTTTTGTCGTTGGCATGCGACATAATATATCTCGCGTCCCGTCGGTCGCGTCTTCGGCGATTGTGCTAGAAGGGATGGTGGTGTACAGTTTCTATAGACTTTTACAGATAATACACATTAAAGAAGTTGTTTGCGCTTGCCTGTACACTTCTTATAGACCACTTCATTCCCACGTGCGGTTTTTCCCGTACGTGTTAGAAAAAACAGTACAGAGTGTTAAGTGTGAGTTTTTCTTTTCGCATTCGATCGTGAGCGCGTTTGGCGTTTACTAGGAATTTGTATGTGATTTGTACAGCGCCACCTAGTTGTAAACGCGACAACTAAGTAAAATCACATACAAATTTCTAGTAAACGCCAAACGCGCACACGATCGAATGCAAAAAGAAAAACTCACACTTAGCACTCTGTAAATAGAACACTGAGTTAATACAATAGAGCTGGAAATCGAACACACGACTGGCCAGTTGTCAAATTGCTGCCCTGCTTGCGATTTTCAGCTATAATGTAGCAAGGTCGACGGAAAAAAACTGCTCGTGCGAACGAGGGTTAAGACCAAGAGCTCGGCGTATTTTAAACGAGTAGATCAATCACATATTTTACAGCTTTAAACGAAATTCACATCATACGTACAAACAACAATTTGTAACAATCGGCGTCTACTGAAAACACGCCTCGTCTGCGCATAGAAAATATGCCGCACGTGCATGCGGCGGCGGCGGCGTGCGGCGCACCTAAGACAAGCGCTTTTAATAGCGCTTATGTGTACCAGCTCCATACCAGAACACAAATTACGTCCACCTGTCTGCGGTTGAGTTCGAAGGGACTCCAAATATTTAAAACATAATTTCCAGTGTAAATGTTTCGTAAAAAATGTGTGCGTTGTTTTTACAAATTGCGTGTGTGCTATTATCATTACTGTTACTACGTAATGTGTTTTTGTGTCTCCGTGGTTCTAGTTTTTCACAATCTTTTCTGTTGAGCCTGCGGATATAATAGAGGAAAGTAATGTTTGTATGTTTGCATTGAACAGGCTCCGAAACTACGGGATTACGATACGATATACGATTTTGAAGAAATAGAGTAGACCACGGGGAAGAACATAGGCTACTTTTTATTTCGGCAAAATGTTCCTGAGCAATTTCTTTTTGCGCGCACGAAGTTGCGGGCAACATCTAGTCAATAATATTTCTGTCGTAGGCTTAAATAGAACGTACCGATTGCAATATTCCAAAGTCCACGTCCTGCAAAACATCCGTCAGCATTAAGCAATATTCACCGACCACAATAGAGTTGTGATATAATTAAAGTTTGTTTGCTGAATAATAATAATAATATCTATAGACTCTTCACACCACGTCAATCTGGCTCCGTGCTAAGTTTTCAAACGACTTAAAAAAAACATTCCTTTCTAGCAAAACAAATGTAATGTAAATGACGTCACAATATTACACATCGGTTCTCTACGAGTATGTTTAATTGACTATATTATAACACGTAATGTTGTCAATCATATTGATATCTATGGATGCTTAATCTGGCCACGTCAATCTGGCCCCGCGCTCAGTACTCGAAGATGTTGTGTTATGGGGACCAGAAAACGGGAAGTGTGTTTAATACATTTACATTTATGTTATACATATGTTTAATACACATCCACGAGTCACGACCCAAGTGCACAGAAAAACTTTTTGTTCATTCGGCGGGATTAGAACCCGCGACCCCGGCTTGAGCACCAACGTGCTCAAACACTAAGCCACAGAGGTCGTCAATGTATGAAATACAAGTACGCCAATTGTGGTCAACTTCATAACGTTAGGGTATTTGAAATCTATGAATGAGAGAATCAATCACTGGCCCTATAGAACAGTATATAGGATGTTTGGTAGAACGTTGTCTATCCGTGACATATAGATCCGGAGGGTGAAGTCAACTCATTTAAAACCCTCTTTAATATGGCCGATACTCGACTGTTTCTGGCGACATTCGGCGTCTTTTTAATTATTTAAAAGTGTCCGCCCCCCTATAAAAATACTGACCTGTTTGGATCATAATAAAACGCTGAAAATGTGAAAATGGTCTCAATCGTCAATGATTTTAATTTCCTCGAGGTAACCGAATTAAAAATTATCTGATAAACATTTAATTAAAGCACTAAATCGAATGGAAAAAGATCAACATCTTTTATTTAACGCTTTAATTAAAAACAACAGTATTATCTTAATTGCACTTTTGCACCGCGACCACAAAAAGGAAGATTAATAACTAACAAAACCTGCTACATTTAATGGTATTTTAAATAAACACACCGGCATACACACATATTTAGCGGAACACCAAAAAATGTCCATAATTAAAAAAATATGGTTTTATTTTGAAAAAACTACTTATTACACTTCTTTTGTTATTTAAAGTTTCATTTGTTTTACTTAAAATGAGATCACATTAAGAACAGATTTGGCGAGTAAAGGCTATTTGTGAAAAATTGTACATTTTTGAATTTTTCATGTAACCGGGAAAAGTGAAAATTAATATTAAAATAACAATTAATTAAATTAGAAAAATGGCGATTAATATCCCGTATTTCCTCCACGTGCTCTTATTAAAGTTTCTACCCATCTAGGCATACTGAGAATGATGTTATCGATGGTCTCCTGGGATAGTCTCCGCCATTCCTCAACTACGGCGATTCGCAGTTCGCCCACGTTGGCAGGAGCTGGAATTCTGGACTTAACTTTTCTTTTCAGCAAGTCCCAAATTCATCAGTCTAATTGGGTTCATATTCGGTGATCTCACCGGCCACTCCATAACAGTGATATTCATATCATTAAGATAAGCTTGAGTTACCCGAGCGGTATGCAGCCGAGCATTATCCTGCATAAAAACAAAATCGTCACCGATATATGGGGCAAACGGTACGACATTTTCTTCTACAACTTCTCTGATATATCGGTCTGCAGTCAGACTCCCTCTGTCAATCACTACCAAGTCTGTGCGAGCTCCCAAACAAATGCCCCCCCAAACCATTATTGATCCACCACCGTATGCAACTGTAGTTTAAAAATTTGACTGAATGTAGCGTTCTCCTTTGCGTCTGTATATTCTTTGCTTGCCGTCAATTTGATTTAAGAGAATTCTGCACTCATCACTAAACAATACCTTACTCCATTGGTCCGCGTTCCAAAGTCGATGTTCCTGAGCAAACGTTAACCTGTTTCTACGATGATTTACCTCGAGCCTTGGAGCCTTGGCGGGCACAAATGAGCCCAAACCAGCTTCTTCGAACCTTCTTCGTACCGTACGTTCTCTTACGGTTACACCCCGCACTGCTTCTAACTCATGTCGGGCTTGGACGGCCGTCAAACGGGGGTTCCTACGTACACGAAGCCGAATAAATCGATCATCCCTACTCGAAGTGCGTCTTTTTCTGCCTTGTCCTGCTCTTCTCACATAAGTACCGGTCTCCTTGAACCGTTGGATACTGCGATGGGTCGTTGAAACTGGTCGACGAAGATCTCTGGATATCACTCTGTAGGTTTGACCATTTCTTCGCATTTCGATTGCCCTGGCAATCTCCGTTGGGGCTAAGTCAGGCATAATTCAGTCCTCAACTCCAAAAAGATACGCGATTAAAAAAAACTAACAAAAAACAGTATTTCAATGAAATTTTAAATCAAACTCAGAATTAAGAAATACTCGAAGTTCGCTCCAGATAAGGTGTACGTGAATAAAATTAAAACAATTGCATAAAATGTGATGTTCAGTTGTTTTCTTAATTTTAAAATATTTCTTTTTAAATTAAATGACGTATAAACCAGCCAGCAACCTTATATGATACTGATATCAAACCTTTATTTTATGTTCCGCTAAATATGCCGGTGTGTGTATAAGAGTAGTATGTTACTTTGTTGGAAGGCTGGTAGTTTCGCGTTTTTTTGCTGTTCGTTATCTCTAATAACGTTTTAGCTTCGACCTGTGTTGTTCTACCTCTGTTACGGAGAACAATACTCGTGTGTTAGGACGTCTCGAGTCACACTGATTATGACCAGATGCTATATAAAAGTTGAAGTATGTATGTGATGTGCAATTTGTAGGTATGTATGATGACGTATGAGTATAGGTCAATGTGGTATGGTGTGAAAATACTAGACTAGCACTATCTTCCAGTTTTAAATTTTAATTTTTTTCCTAATTCTTCATTTTGATAATTTGGTCAATTTTATTTTTCCAAAGGCCTAAACCTTTCTATATATAGCTTAATAGCTGTTTCAGGATTTTTCCTTAGAGCACTCAAAATCCTTCGGTAACAGGGGGGGATATGTAACGTAGTTACATTTCCATCTCCGTAAAATAAATTATTTCGGCGTTACTCGCGTCATCTATGATTTGTATACTTATTTAGTCATTTAGGTGATTCAGCGCCATCTATCGGCGCACGTCCTTACTAAAATGGCGTTAGCCTTGCTTTAATATTTGATTCATGAATCGATTTTACTTCCGTCTTAAATCTTAAAAAATAATAATTTAATTTTGATTAATAATGAAAAATACAGTAGATTAGTATTATTATATTACATAATATATTGATTATTAATATAATATTTTTTTTTCTTGATTTGTGGAATTTTTCTCTTTAAGCTTTAGTTTCTTATTTGTCAAAAGTAAAAAAAAAAAGGACGAAGAAGGGTATTTAAGGCACTTCTTTGATTGACGTTTTCTTTTAAGAATAAAATTTTTATAGACTCAAGATGTAGTCGTTATATTTCTTAATCCCGTTTTCACGCTGAGTTTCCTTTTATATCTGTGTTTTGAATATTTGGTAAATCACGCTTGTAATAAAACACATTATTTTTTCATGTAAATTATCATCTTGGTAAAATTAGTTGTCAAAATTTGATTGGCCAAATTACGTGCTCATTCCTTCCGTCCTTGCATTGTTATAATATTAGGATATTTGTATCCATGCTTTAATTATTCTTGTATATCATCTTTCATTTCGCTTACCCTTTATTTTGTGATGGTCACACAGAACGTGATTTTGATCGTTTGGGGTTAAGATCATGTTGGCTGTAAGGTTCCAGCTCCACACATTTTATGGATTTTCCAGGGATCTATACACCGGGTTAAAGGCACCGATTTACAAGGACTTATGGCTATTTTCCCACTTCCGGATTTCTGAGTGCCGTTAGATATTCCAGACTGAAGTACTGGTTTTGGAATCAGTTTGCACCGCCGATTGGACGATCTACGTCGCGGTGAACAGAGGGAAACTACCGGAAGTTGGAGACCCAGTTCGCTCTCGTCACGTGCTACACTCCTGGACCCAGCTAAGTTCCCACGTGGTTAACGCGCTTTCGATTCCCACAGACACCAAGAGGCTAAACCAGATCGTTTGGCCTTCTGCCCACGACCTCTTAATTTAAAATATATTTGTTACGGTAATACCTTTTCTTTTATTTACTATTACCCGTAACGAAGGTACTTCCTTAAACATGCTTCTTGAAAAAAAATGTGTTATTTGTTTTTTTACAGCAGATAACGTGGAAAATGGTGATTTATTCTAGTCATTTTATCGCAAGAATCACACCACTCCTTATGTGTAATATTTCATAGTGAGTTAGTGTAAAAAAACTGTTATACTTAAGTTGTAGGCAGACTATACCAAATCCCAGGGATTTCAAACGTAGGCAGTTTTCGGGGTATCTTATACCCGTGCATTACATGTAATGGGCTTATCTTAAACTCATTTTATGTGAAACAAGTATATTTCTTTTTGGGAAAATTCTATGAGAAGTAAATGTCGTCAGCGCATTCACTTCGATAAAGTAACATATTAAAATACTAGCCGTTTCCCGCGGCTCCGCCCGCGTAAATATACTATCGGGTATCCCGCAGGAAAACTGTACTTTTCCGGGATAAAAAGTAGCCTATGTTTTAAGTCAGAGCCTAAATTACTACCTCACCAAATGTAATCAAAATCCGTTTAGTAGTTTTTGCGTGAAAGAGTTACAAAAAACATCCATCCATCATCACAAACTGTCACATTATAATATGTTTTATATAAATCCCACAATTAGTAGGATGAAAGAGTAATAAATATCCATTTATCCATCCATCCATCCATCCATACATCCATCCATCCAAACTTTCACATTTATATTAGTAGGATAGATACAATTATACCTTTTATAATATACATTGTATATAAACAATCACCTTCAAATAAATTTGTGTGTTGAAACCGCATTGAAATCTGTTGTAAGTACTAAGCACACAGAGGCGTTTTATACTATGTAAAGAAGATGCCGAAAAAATTAATGGATTAAAAGAGCTAAGAGCTTGTTGACTACAATTTCTTAAGCAATTTTCGTAATGCACTTTCAAAACACCAGGGAGGCATGAAGTGGCGAAGTCAAGTGGTTTCTGTTTGCCTTTTACTATTGGCCCCTAATTGCCTTGCGGAGTGCTTTCGACTCGTTATTATAAGCTTTCATAGACTCGCTACAAGTAAGCTTTTCTTTTATAAGATCCAATGAAATAGAATTATTTTTAATAGTGCTGTGTTTAAATAGATGTTATTTGCTCTCTTATAAAAGTATAAGTGCCAATTTCACCAACGCCCGTTAAAGTTAATCGTTGATTAAATATCATACTATCTCTTTCGTTCCTCGTATTAATCAAAGAGAATGCACTATATTTAGACAAACGATTGACATTTACAGGCGGTGATGAAATTGGGACAAAGTATTTAAAATAAAATGATGAAAAAACTTTCTTATTTAGGGTCAATCTCCACCGACACGCGACGTGGTGCGCGCGGCGCCATGTGTGGGTAGTGTACGATACGTTACCCACCCATAGCGCCGCCGCGGGTAGTAGAACGCGTCACTGTTCCGCAATAAAGCTTTATAATTACAAGCGCACGCAAACAAAGAGCCACGCGCACAAATCAGTTGGACTACCTAAACTATAATATCAAAATGCGGCGTCACATTTTAATGCGTTTATCACAATTTACCACCATACATACTGCATACATAGCTGTAGCATAAAATATATTTTTTTTGTTGATCCCATAAACCACCACATGGATGTGAATGGTGAATGAATTCATATTAAAAAATTTCTACATTTTCTACAAAAAAATAAATGTTAGTTATAAAATTTATGAAAGAAACAAAAAAATGTTGTACGAACAAAAAATAAAATAAAATTTGGGCTAAAACTTTAGACCATTTCTTACAAAACGAACACCAATGGATCTCACAGAACTTGTAAAGAGCTTTTATTTATAAAAAGTTTAAGGTTTTAAAGCAAAAATGTTTTATTCAAAGGCAACATAAGGGGTACAGTCGGCAAAAATGTCGACTGCAGCAACTGCTCTGGTGTTGCGTGTTCATACTACTACTAGAGATCGCACTGTGGTCGAAATTTGCGCACATATAATTCATAAATGTCGACTGCAGCAACGGCTCTGGTGTTGCGTGTTCATATTACTACTAGAGATCGAACTGTGGTCGAAATTCGCGCACATATAATTCTTAAATGTTGACTGCAGCAACTGCTCTGGTGTTTCGTGTTCATACTACTACTAGAGATCGCACTGTGGTCGAAATTCGCGCACATATAATTCATAAATGTCGACTGCAGCAACGGCTCTGGTGTTGCGTGTTCATATTACTACTAGAGATCGAACTGTGGTCGAAATTCGCGCACATATAATTCATAAATGTCGACTGCAGCAACTGCTCTGGTGTTGCGTGTTCATACTACTACTAGAGATCGCACTGTGGTCGAAATTTGCGCACATATAATTCATAAATGTCGACTGCAGCAACGGCTCTGGTGTTGCGTGTTCATATTACTACTAGAGATCGAACTGTGGTCGAAATTCGCGCACAAATAATTCATAATTTTTTTATATTTGTACTTAATTAGGGTTTTTTTGCCTCTTGGATAAAAAGTAAATGTTGACAAACGTCTCTGGGCAGGGGCGCAAAAGTACCAGCTTCTCCCTCTGGGTCATATCCAACGAAGGGCCGCTCAAATTGTCGACTGCCATAGTATTTCAAACAGGCTTGACCCCTTAGAACGTAGAGATGTAGCATCACTCTGCATCCTCTATCGGTTATATTACAGGGAGTGCTCCGAGGAATTGTTCGGACTTATACCTGCTGACAACTTTTGGCCACCGTTCCAAGCGACATAATATTTATCATCGGGAGCGTATTCCCTCCTAAAAGGCCGGCAACGCACTTGCAACTCCTTTGATGTTGCGGGTGTCCATGGGCGACGGTGATCGCTTTCCATCAAGTGATCCAAATGCTCGTTTTCCCCCTAACTTTATTAACGCGCTGTAGCGTGTGTTGACTAAATTGACGTACTGTGTGTTGTTACTATTTTTATTAATTTCATATATTTCTAAGCATTGTTTAAAATAAATATTAGCTTTCTACACACCTTACTCCAATGTGGAGTAAATTTAATGACATTTATGGACTTTTATGGCATGTAGTTATTGGTTATCCATAAAATATTTGGCTCGTAGAATCATTTCGAATGGAATATAAAGTAAAAATTCTGAGTGTTTTTTTTTAATGTAAATGAATGATCTCTGCCATGGTTTTATTTTGTTGATTGTACTTCTTCTCTTGTTTATGAAATAACTTGAAAGCCTTTACAAGTTTTTTGCTAAACTCAACTCGTACATCCAGCTACGGCAAACAAAAACCTGACGGTGACTTGACCAGATTATCCACTAGGCCTATTCTTAACCTAATCTGTATCTGGGTGGTATTATGATGTTAATATTTTACGGTACCTACTTTCAAATTAAAAAAAAAAAAAAAAGGTTCCCGATAGAATTGATAACAGTACTCGTATTTAGGTACACCTACCGCTTTCAACAATATTATACTATAGTACCTGGGAGACTTATCAATATTCGGAATTTTGTAGTGCGAGAAAAAAAAATATAAAAGAATAAGAAATAAAATAAAATAAATTATTTCGTCTGACCGAGATTCGAACCCGAGACCAATTCGTCAAAAATCCAAGTGCCTACGTAACTGCGTTACGCGTATCTGACATTAGTATTCGAAATCACTCATATGCGCGTAACGCGTTACGTATCGAAGCGGTTTACCTTCCCATCAGATGTTGTCACTCCAAAAAAAAAACAAAAAACCCGACTGCGACTGTAGTATCACTGTCACGACTGACGAATCTAATAATACCTCTCAAGGTCAAAGTTTATGCTCTAGAGCGTGCCAAAGAAATATACATACATACATGCACTAGAAAAACATAACCCTCTTTCTGCCGCGGTCGGCTAAAACATGTTTTTCATTTCATTTAAGTATTGTATGTATTACCTGCACACCTTTTAAAAATTGGTGTCTTCTTAATAAATCTAATTGAATTATCTATCTTTAAAAGGCAAAGCTGAATGACTAATGTATCAACGCACAAGCCAAAACTAGAAATTTTAAATTTTGCACACGTATTTCTCATATGACGTAGCCATCCATTAAGGAAGGATTTAGAAATTTCGATTGAATTGAATACGGAAAAATGATGAGTTACGTATTTCAGCGTTTTCCAATATTCAACCACTAAGGGGGTAAAATAGGGGATGAATTTTTAAAATTATTCTAAAGATATCGTTTAAAAACCAATTTCACGCGAGCAAAGCTGCGAGCAAATACAATACTAGTACTAGTACTAGTACTAGTACATAATAAACGTGATGCCCATAGTAATTAGTGTTGGCCTGCGATTTCAAGTACTATGATCACAATATTATTTAGGCTATTATTCCCGTAATTCTCTTATAATTCCTAACATTTTCTTTCATATTCCTATGATATTAACCAAACCTTATCCCATGGAGAAATAGTGTACCTAATAATGAGCGATAAATCAGCGAACAAACCGCACAGTGGAGTGGGAATCAGTTATTGCCGGGGCCGGGGTCGCTTCGTCATTTACCCCGCCTGTAGACAGATGAGGGAAAGGGTAGACCGTGCTGATGGGCGGCAGCGGTGATGTTTTTTCAGTTTATAATATTATAATGTGCGATAAATCAGCGAAAAAAAAGCACAGTGGAGTGGGAATCAGTTATTGCCGGGGCCGGGGTCGTTTCGTCATTTACCCCGCCTGTAGACAGATGGGGGAAAGTGTAGACCATCGTGATAGGCGGCAGCGGAGAGGTTTTAACATCACGAATAACAGTTATTTTGCTTGTTGGCGAATACATTTTCACGGAATCGAATGGGCACTACTTTGTTATTAATAGGTATATATATTATGGCTGCCAGTATCAAATTTTGGCAGTCTATGTACGTATGTACGTAGGTATGTTTGTTCCACTGTAGCGCCTAATCTACTGATCCGATTTTAACGAATGAGATGTCAATAGATTCGTAATAATGGCCCGGGTAACATAGACTGGTCTGGTTATAGGTTTTAACTTTTGATAATTTAGCCATTCAATTTATTCATTGCTCTGCCTGCAGTTATGGAGGTTAGTTTTTATTGTTTATAGTTACAGTTAGACGTTGATTACGATTACAACAGAATGTCTGCTCACTTTTAATTTTAATTACCTACTATATCAACAGACAAAAAATCGCTACCTCTCCCGCTTATACCACGTTCCACCTAATGATTTTTTAGTGGTGTCAGGATATAAGGAAAAATGAATGAAACGTATGCCCATTTCATAGCGACACCGAATCGAACTCTTTATATTTTCTGAAGAGATTTTGTCGTATTCACTTTCGGTCCGAATAAATCACTCTCGTGAAGGATAATAAACTAGACTTTCTTTGGAATGTAAATTGAGTTATTTTGAGTGTGTGGCTTTACGGAATGTGCTGAATTGTGTGACTTGTGCACATTGGCGTACAGACACTTTTCTACGAGCAATTACATGGATACGAGTCAAATTTCTTAGGAAATAATAAATTTTACATAATAAGTAATATTAATACTAAGGCGGGTCAATAAGTCCGTGACTTTTTGAATTTCTAACCTCCTTACTGAAAAAGCAACACTACTCCTGTCAACAGGCATCTGTCAGTTGACTCCTATCAAAATTTGAACTTGCTGCGTCAGTTAGTTTGTGTTTTACAGCTATCTTTATCAGAGTATCCAGTAACTTAAGGAAACAATGGAAAAAAGTGAATTTCATGTGCTTATTAAGCATTATTTTTTGCGAAAAAAAACCATTACCGAGACCAAGGCTAAGCTTGATAAATACTATGGGGACTCTGCACCATCGATTTCAATGGTAAAAAAGTGGTTTACTGAATTTCATTGTGGCCTTACAAGCACTGAAGATGCCGAACGTCCTGGACGCCCAGTTGAGGTCTCTACA
Source organism: Phengaris arion (assembly GCA_963565745.1). Taxonomy (NCBI): domain Eukaryota; kingdom Metazoa; phylum Arthropoda; class Insecta; order Lepidoptera; family Lycaenidae; genus Phengaris; species Phengaris arion. Next base: position 3,096,837 of record OY751446.1, on the reverse strand, counting down.
CCCGAAACAATCGAAAAAATTCACGATATGGTGTTGGCCGACCGAAGATTGAAAGTGCAAGAGATTGTGGAAGCCATAGGCATCTCGCATGGCTCAGTGGTTTCAATTTTGAATGATCACTTGGGCATGAGAAAGCTTTCCGCAAGATGGGTGCCGCGTTTGCTCACAGTCGACCACAAACGCAATCGTGTAACAACTTCACAGGAAGGTTTGGCGTTGTTTAATCACAATATGGAGGAGTTTTTTAACCGTGGAAGAAACATGGATCCATCACAATACACCAGAGACCAAACAACAGTCAAAACAGTGTGTTTCTAAGGGTGAATCGGCGCCAAAGAAGGCCAAGGTGGGTTTGTCAGCCAATAAAGTTATGGCGACTGTTTTTTGGGATGCACGTGGGATAATCCACATTGACTATCTTCAAAAGGGAAGAACAATTAATGGGGAATATTATGCCAACTTATTGGACCGCTTCAATGAGGATTTGAAAAAAAACCGACCTCATTTGGCCAAGAAAAAAGTTCTTTTTCACTAAGACAATGCAAGGGTGCACACATGTGCAGTTGCCATGGCAAAAATCCATGAATTGGGCTATGAATTGCTCCCACATCCACCCTATTCTCAAGATTTGGCTCCGAGTGACTACTTCTTGTTCCCAAACCTGAAAAAATGGCTCGGTGGAAAAAGATTTGACTCCAATGATGAAGTCATCTCGCAAACAAAGGCCTATTTTGAGGACCTCGACAAATCATATTTTTTGGAAGGGATAAAAAAATTGGAAAAGCGTTGGACAAAGTGTATAGAGCTCAAGGGGGACTACGTTGAATAATAAAATGATTTATTTATCAAAAAATCTGTGTTTTATTCCAAAAGTCACGGACTTATTGACCCGCCCTCGTAAGGTTCGTACTCAATTCTGCGATGCGAGTTGCCGATCGACCAGTCGTGAGATCAAATTCGCTTAACAGTGCCAATGAATCGTGTGCACGAACACATACTCACGTGTATATTCGGATTTCAACCACGTCTGCAGTCGATGCGGTCGCTTCATTTGTGTTGAAATATTTTGAGGCGTCCTAGTGCAAAGGATAATGTTTAGAAACTGGTGGAGCAGGAACTTTGTACAACCGCTAAAGCTTTTTCCCGCGGCTCCGCCCGCGTAAATATAGTATCGGCTATCCTACGGGAAGTCTGTATTTTTTCGGAATAAAAAGCAACCTATGTTTTAATCCAGAGCCTGAACTACTACCATACCAAATTTCATCGAAATCCGTTAAGTAGTTTTTGCGTGAATGAGTAACATCCATCCATCCATACATCCTCACCAACATTCACATTTATAATATTAGTAGTAATTTACATATTACATAATAGAACGCGTCCAGTATTACGTATAGTAGCACCTACTTTATCTTAGACAAACCTTTGTCTACGTCTACTTATAATTTTTTTTACCCTAATTGATATTTGTAACTCTGTGGTATATGGTGTTACGTATAAAAACCATCACCATAACATACCCCATCATCACGATTTACCCTAAAAATTCAAAGGCGATCCTCCAGGGAAATGTAAACATGGGTCCTTAAAAAGCCAATAAATTGTATAATCCTAACGCATAACCTGCTCCCTCGGCCCACCGTCCATCACTCAGTATCAGGTAACCGGTAAGACCGTTTGCTCTTTATTATGAAAAAATTAGGGTCGCCTTCAGGGGTTAAAAATGTCGTTTGTTCTGATCGCCGGGGTAAGCTGCGGTTGAAGATGGATGGTCTTTTATATTGAGTGTTTTATATACTTACTACGATTCGGCTACAAAGCTGTGATTATTTTCTACGAGAGTAAAGGCGCGTATTATATGACCACAAGGATCAGAACACGGCCGCAAATTGAGCTTTATCACCTAGGCTATAAGGTACAGCTGATGTTTATACGTTATGTTTGTTGTGGCCGAGTCGATAATGCTCAGTTTGCTATGGAAGAAAAGAGGTGCTTGGCGCACCTCGTGTAACTTGGCAGTAAAGGAAGCTGCAGTTGGTTTTCCATGTGAGTAATTTAAACATTACATCCAACAATATTCCGCTAAAAATACCCACAACCTGCAAGCAAATGCGTTGTGTTTTGCATACTGCATGGTGGTGTCGGACCTTGCATCGTCATCGTCGATCTCCTTACATTGTTGCTTGTCTGGTTGATTTTGAGTATAAAAATAATAATAATTATAATAACTATGGACGCTTCACACCACGCCAACCTAGTCCCGTGGTTCTCATTGTCAAGTTGTCGAGGAACTTGTGTTACGTGTACCAGACAGTGAAAATATATATTTTAATATTATACACATATTTAAGATTTTTATTACGTTCACTGAACACGGAAAAACTTTTTTTTCCTTCGGCGGGACTCAAACCCGCGGCTTGAGCACCAACACACTCAACCACTGAGCCACAGAGGTCGTCAAAGGTCGTCATAAGCAGTGCGAGAGGAGGTAATTATAAGTAGTCAAAACTTTCAATTATTTTTTAGTCTTAACGTTTGTAGACGTGTAGAAGAAAATATTCCCAAAATATCCGCTATTGATTTTGAACAAATAGTGCTCTGTAAGTTTTCATTTAATCTTAATACATTGTCTGTTTCGATATCAAGTTGAAGCTACGTCGAAGATTATCCAACAGAAGCCTATAGGCCGTATCAGCTAATCAAGGCTGACTTCACTTAATTGAAATCAAGACATTGTCGGCAGTAGATAATTCTGTTTCAGCCTTAGAAGTTAGAAGGTTCTATTTATGTACGGACCATAGACCTATCATAGAAGAGGCTTGTCGAGCCAAAAAGTCTCCATACTAAAACTGCCCTACTTTTGAGGTTATTTGGGGTAGTCGAGGTTTGACATTTTGACGTTTGCTTTGCCGACCTATGAAATTGCCGAAAAAAAAATAAAAGGATGACAATAGTTACCCCCATACAAAAACCTTTTAGATTTACCGGTGTGGGGGAGACGTTCTAGGATCTAGTATAGAAGTGCAGAGCCTCAAAATTTTGTTACCGACATTTGTTACTTACCACTTTTAGAGCAAATCAACGAATTAAATTGATTTGAATTATGTTAGACCGTAGCTACTCAATTATTATAGAATCCGCCAGGGACATATAAAAAAGTCTAAGTATTTTATATGGTAGGTTATCCTAGAGATCCGCTAGTCTACCTAGTATCGATCTTAATTTTGTGCAAACTCGTTCTCTCTGTGCTCCCCAGTTAAAATTATTATCAATAATCAGGCCTACACACATGTGAGCATTAACGTCTTCTGTAGGTGTACAGGCGCACTGTGGTATGTAACCATGTAAACGTAAATGGGTGCGAGCAACAATGAAGGACCTGTACTGAGCCTTATTATGGCGAGTGTATGTGCATAAGTTTAGTTTTATCTGCGTTCAGTACAAGCCCTACATCGTGTGGTTCCCACTTACACAAGTTGTTAAATGTCTCCTGCAGCGTGACCTGCACCTCTATGATACTACTCCCGGCAACCAGTAAGCTGGTGTCGTCGGCGAATTGATATACCGAGGCTTTGTCGACCACTTTATGCATATCGTTTACGTAAACGAGGTATTCAATTGGACCAATTATCGAGCCTTGAGCTGTTCCAGTGATTGTAGGTATTGGCGCGCTGATTCGCTTTCAATCTTTACGGAAGTGGTATGGTTTTTATGATAATTTTTAATCAGTTGAAAGAGGGGGTATATACATTTTGTGATAGTTTTTCGTACAGCGTGTTATATTATAAAATATCGAATTCTCTGCTGAAGTCGATAAATAACAATAATGTCTTGTATATTATTGAGTTGGTGGTTTATTTCGTCGGTGAAATTACGAAGCAGTTGTGATTTCTAATATTTTTATCTAACGTAAAAACCTTAATTAAAATTAAATCGTAACTATTTTGTTAATAACCAATCAGAGCAGAGAGCGCGCGCGCCTCGAGTGGGGTCGCGCCATCTTTTTCTTTAGAGGTACGGACAGTGTTTGAAACACATTTGAGTGTGATTGTGGTTGAGAATTATATTTTGTGTTTACTAACTAAAGTAAGATCGGTGCCCTGAACCCACTGCTCGATTTTAAATATTTTAAAATTACTGTTTTACTCTACATAAATTAGTGATAAGTGATATTTTCACACATGTTACACATTCAATAAATTAGTGCTAACCAGTGATCATTGTGTTTTGTGCCCGCATTATACCCACGATGACGCTCACTAAACAACCACTGCTGAAAATGATGTTGAGGACAATGTTTCTCCGTCATAAAATAATAGATTTAAAGTTATATTACGTTAATATAAAAAAAAGGCGTCATGGTTATTTTTATGGCATTATGATATGTTGCACAAAAACTATGCCCACGTATTATTTTCACCCAAATTTCAGCAAGACAGTCTTTAAAAGGGCTTATATATAAATCATTAGTACCTGGGAGACAGAGCTTCGCTCGGAGTTCTAGTACCTAGTACGTAAGAAATAACGGCGATAGGAATTGCAAAAATTAAATAACAAAAATATTAGTCTGACCGGGACTCGAATCCGAGACACTAATTTGCCAACAAGGCAAAAAGTTCCACCCATACGTAGCTGAGCCCCGCGCTTTGATAATTAAAGAGCGAAATTACTCATATCTTATCACTCAACGAAAGAAAAATATATAAATACTCAAAAATTCGCGAAGACCTAGCTAAATCCTTTTTTCCCTAAAACCCCTTACATACTCATGGAATTGTAGCCGTTTTCGAGATTCTGATTATATATTTGTATACAAGAATAGCTCGTTTAAAGTATAGCTCTAGTCCCCGAATGCCACGGTTTCATCACGCATTATCCTCTTGAGCCGGGAATCAATAACATTGTGCACGCAACGCAATTTCTGTACGTGGGATACGTACGTACTACTGTTATAAATGTGAAAAGTTTGTGAGGATGGATGTATGTATGGATGTTTGTGACTCTATTGCCCAATAATTACTGAACGGGTTTTGATGAAATTCAGCATGATAGTAGTTTAGGTATGTATATAAAGCATATAATATAAGACAACACTCCGCCCGGGTGGTTACAGTATCCCACCTAATAGGGAACCTGAACCACTACTATATCAAGTTGTTTTTTAGTGAAAGAGTCACAAACATCCATCTTCACAAACTTTCATATAAAAATACCTACCAGTAGAATTATATTTAATACTGATTCAGCGCAACCGTTATTTGCAGGTTACGGTACAGATACCAAAGCGTTCCGAACTAATCGAAAAACAGAAATGGCGTAGATACAATTTTAATGCACGTAAATAATTGAATTCAGAGTGTAGTTTGAAGCTACGGCTTCTCTCTATTCGTACTGGGACTCCATCACCTACAAATAACGTCCATGGACCTCTCGTATTAAACTAGGCATCTTCCAGTTGTCACAATAACAAAAAATGTCCTTGGGAACATTATTCGTCGCCAACACATTTTTTTTGCGATAGTCTTGGTACTACGCATTTAATAATTTCCCTACTAAAAATAGTCAAAGTAACTTATTACCATAAAAAAACATATTTCTTAATCCCGAGTTCGTGTCATACCCAAATCAAGCTTTTGCGACCCCCGTCAAACTCGTAATTCACGTCACACAACCTCGTACATTCTTGTACAAGGTACATTCATTATCCACATCCTTGACAAATGAGTAAATAAACATTTAAATCCAGTTCTTGTTGGGGTAGCCATACCATACTTCCTATCATGACGCATGCGTGAGCATGACGGTGCGGATTTGATCAGGGCATTTAGTCAAGATGCATTCGATAATTTGAAGGCAAACTTCGAAATCGAAAGTGTATATGATTTGACATAAGTAATCGTTAAGTGACACGTCGCTTGCGATGCCTTATGTAAAATCCCATACACTTTGTTTTCTAACTTCGCCGTCTAAATTATCCAATGCATCTTGACTAAAGGCCCACAACTGTGTATTAGTGACAAATCAAAAAAAAGTGTATATGGACGACCCGCAGATTGGATGAAGCCTGCAGCGTCATGCCGATTGGACGTTTGGCAGTATAGTTGTATACTAACGCCCGAAACTAACGCCTAATAATCAATCTTAATCTCATTTTAGATATCTGAGATATAATATTTCAATACCTTTCAACGATCCTAGGATTGACTTCACGTCAATTTACGTAAATTTTTGTCTGAGAATCTAAGATTGAATTCAATCATAGATTTGAGATACGTATATTTATATACGAGATATTAATTTCGGGCGTAAAGCTACAAATAGAAATTTGTAGTCTGTAACGGTAAGAAGTGTGTTATTACTGTTAAACGTTCCTCTACTTTTATTCAGCTGCACTTTGTCTATTAAAGTAAATAATTAACCTCCGTTATTGTCAAGCAGTAAACGAGCTGATGATGATGAATTTATAGTCAATGATTTATGACACTTTTACGTGTCGTAAAAGTGTCATAACCTACATAAATATGACACTTTTACGTATTTTTAATTATGTATCGTGATGGCAAATTCAGCATCCCGTTTTTTTTATAAAACCACAGATTTATTATCCGCGCGATTTTTTTACCGCTAGCGCGGACAGGATCTTAATGATCAACATCTAATATCGCGATGTTACCCTGTAGGCGTGTAAAAACGGAATTCCCCGTTACTATAACCCCTTCATAAGGTATATATAAAAAACCATAACATTCAATATCGCTGAATACAATTAGTTGACATTTGCGATGGTCGTTATGCCAGTATTAGTTGATGGTTCGCTGTGGTTGGATGCCGTCCAAGTTTTTTAGATATTATTTAGACATTTTTATAATTAACGGCGATTCACCGTCAAATCGCTATTACTATATGAATAAGATATAATTTGACCTTCAATCACGGCAAATTTCATGTCAATTTGACCTTTTTATTGTTGTGGTTTTGATCCAAACATTTTGATAGATATGGAATTAGTATGCTAATTTAGTATATATTATGTATTTTATTTTATTCAAATTGGATCCGAATCGAATTATGAAGGTTTCGAAGTATGATATTTAGACATAAAAAGAAATATCAGAATGTCGCTTCATGCAAACCGATACCTACCCGCATTTCTCTTTGATGGAACTGTGATAATATTATGCTGGGTCAAAAATTTGTAAAACATTAAAATATATCATTGAAATTAAAAAATTCTCGTAAAGATTATTTGAATGCTCAGATAAATAATTATGACTATATAATTCTGCGTCTGACAGCACAGAAATTGCATGCAAATGTAAGTACGCAATAAATTTTCTTACATGACGTGTAGAACGGCGGATGCTATAATGAATGACGATGTTTTCTTATGTATGTTTAATATGACACATCCATGTTTTGTAATGAGGGATAAAATCTCTGTTGAGGTTTTTATTTATTTATGGGCATTTAAATAATACTGCGGCCACATTAACGTTTTGTAATACAGGGTGTAATTTTATCCGAATAAAAAACTTTACCCAACAATAAGCTACAATATACGGTACGTATGTAATGACAGTAAGCATGACTAGACATTCTCATATTCATTTCGTGCAAATTGTCAATAAGTATGGAGACCTTCGCACTACCGTGCCGTGCCGTGTCGGCTTTGAGGGTCACGAGGCCGCCGCGTAGTTTCGGCCGCTCGGTTATAATTTGACGTTAGTTATTATGTACAATAATCTGGTCACGCTATTTGAATACCAATTTTTGTTTTGAATACAAAAATACAGTAGAATGTTTTTGTGGCCACGACTGAACAACAACAATATACTTGCATTATTTGCCCGCGGCTTCGCCCGCGTGAAATTAGGTTTTAAACTTTCATCCCCTATTTTACCCACCAGGGGCTGAATTTTAAAAAACGCTGAAATACGTATCTCATTATTTTTTCCGTACTCAATTCATACGAAATTTCATGCTAATATGTCCAAGGAATAAAAAGATTCATACAATCTTTAATCTCCTATTTTACCCCCTCGGGGGTTGAATTTTGAAAAATACTTCCTTAGTGGATGCCTACGTCATATAAGACATACGTGTGCAAAATTTCAAATTTCTAGCCATAAAGGTTTGGCCTGTGAGTCAATCAGCTTTGCCTTTTATAAAAAAAACTTGAGAGGTGTCAAGGGACACCCGGATGGAACGAAGATACATATATTATATTGCCAGGGTTTCTAACCATATACCATATATATATATATATATATATATATATATATATACAGAGATTAGCCGGAACAAACACACAGACTGACAGACGGACAGAAAAATGTTAACTTTAATTTATATTTTATTGTAAGTACCGATCATACTTTTAAATGCATTAAGTGAAAATAAAAGCTGTTAATTTGAAATTACAAACAGACACTTCAATTTTGTTTATTTGTATAGATATGTGGGAATATTGTGGCAAGCCCATAGGGAGATCTCCGACCGAGCGAGGTGCTATGCTCGGTCAGGCCGAAGCTCACTTGTATGAATTTCAGATGTTGTATATACAACATCGGCAGTATATATATATACTGCCAATCTTAGAAAACTTCGATAGCGCGATTCAGGAATGTGGCGCTTATTTTGTTCCGCCACATCACTCCCCCCAAAGATCTGAGGTCGAATCTTGAGTCGTCTTGCTTGAGTCGCCAGTGCCAGAGAGTACCAGTGAGTCGGAACTGTGCTGCTGCTGCTGCACGGGCTCCAGTGAGTCGGAGTGCTGCCGTGCGGGGCCGATGCTACGTGCTGACCAGGAGAGATGTGCTCTGCTTGCTGACCGATCGTTGTAGTGAGAGTGCCCGTTGAAGCCGATGAGGGTTCGACCAGGCCAACCGATGAGGCCGAAGCTGGTTGGCGTGGTGCGGAGGGATGGGGGTGATGATGATGATGTCCAGAAGGAGGCGTGTTCTGTCGAGGGTCACCATATTGTGGCAAGCCCCAAAGGGAGATCTCCGACCGAGCGAGGTGCTATGCTCGGTCAGGCCGAAGCTCACTTGTATGAATTTCAGATGTTGTATATATACTGCTGATCTTAGAAAACTTCGATAGCGCGATTCAGGATTGTGGCGCTTTTTTTGTTCCGCCACAGATATATATTATATTATACATAATATAATATATAATATATATATTATATTATACAAAACAAATAGTTGAACTAACTATATATAGTGCGCGCTGGCCGCGCCTTAGGTAGGGACAGGGGTGAGGGGGCGAGTTGCTTGCTGCTCGCAGTGTTGCCGCCGCGAAGTCCGGCTCCGTACTGAGTAATAACATCAAGCGCTCTTCCGTCCCACCGCTCGCCTACCTAAGGCCCGGCTAGCTAGTCACAATATGTAATAGTCATAACAGTCACAATGTGTAACTGCAAAATTCTATATTATTGTCAAGGTGATAAGGTCGTTTTTTGTATCATTCTTAATAGTCGTTATTACATTGTGATTTCGAGTGGCAAAAAGTGTCGTGCCTAATAATCCCTCCAGCCCCAATACAATTCGCAACGCGCCATAAGGAACTTCGTTCCAAAAATTTCTAGCCATAAAGGTTTGGCCTGTGAGTCAATCAGCTTTGCCTTTTATAAAAAAAACTTGAGAGGTGTCAAGGGACACCCGGATGGAACGAAGATACATATATTATATTGCCAGGGTTTCTAACCATATACCATATATATATATATATATATATATATATATATATATATATACAGAGATTAGCCGGAACAAACACACAGACTGACAGACGGACAGAAAAATGTTAACTTTAATTTATATTTTATTGTAAGTACCGATCATACTTTTAAATGCATTAAGTGAAAATAAAAGCTGTTAATTTGAAATTACAAACAGACACTTCAATTTTGTTTATTTGTATAGATATGTGGGAATATTGTGGCAAGCCCATAGGGAGATCTCCGACCGAGCGAGGTGCTATGCTCGGTCAGGCCGAAGCTCACTTGTATGAATTTCAGATGTTGTATATACAACATCGGCAGTATATATATATACTGCCAATCTTAGAAAACTTCGATAGCGCGATTCAGGAATGTGGCGCTTATTTTGTTCCGCCACATCACTCCCCCCAAAGATCTGAGGTCGAATCTTGAGTCGTCTTGCTTGAGTCGCCAGTGCCAGAGAGTACCAGTGAGTCGGAACTGTGCTGCTGCTGCTGCACGGGCTCCAGTGAGTCGGAGTGCTGCCGTGCGGGGCCGATGCTACGTGCTGACCAGGAGAGATGTGCTCTGCTTGCTGACCGATCGTTGTAGTGAGAGTGCCCGTTGAAGCCGATGAGGGTTCGACCAGGCCAACCGATGAGGCCGAAGCTGGTTGGCGTGGTGCGGAGGGATGGGGGTGATGATGATGATGTCCAGAAGGAGGCGTGTTCTGTCGAGGGTCACCATATTGTGGCAAGCCCCAAAGGGAGATCTCCGACCGAGCGAGGTGCTATGCTCGGTCAGGCCGAAGCTCACTTGTATGAATTTCAGATGTTGTATATATACTGCTGATCTTAGAAAACTTCGATAGCGCGATTCAGGATTGTGGCGCTTTTTTTGTTCCGCCACAGATATATATTATATTATACATAATATAATATATAATATATATATTATATTATACAAAACAAATAGTTGAACTAACTATATATAGTGCGCGCTGGCCGCGCCTTAGGTAGGGACAGGGGTGAGGGGGCGAGTTGCTTGCTGCTCGCAGTGTTGCCGCCGCGAAGTCCGGCTCCGTACTGAGTAATAACATCAAGCGCTCTTCCGTCCCACCGCTCGCCTACCTAAGGCCCGGCTAGCTAGTCACAATATGTAATAGTCATAACAGTCACAATGTGTAACTGCAAAATTCTATATTATTGTCAAGGTGATAAGGTCGTTTTTTGTATCATTCTTAATAGTCGTTATTACATTGTGATTTCGAGTGGCAAAAAGTGTCGTGCCTAATAATCCCTCCAGCCCCAATACAATTCGCAACGCGCCATAAGGAACTTCGTTCCAAAAATGCCTGTATATATAAAAGATAATATTGATACGTGAAGCAAAAGCAACAACTTTCAGTACAGTTTTATGAGAATTGTGCGGACGGAGTAATATTTTTTAAAGAATGCTCAGAAACACATAAAAATAATAAAAATAACAGCAATACACACTATTTTTAACACACACTACCCCAGATTGTTAACACACACTACCGTGCGTTTGATAGATACAATTTTGTTACACTTTGACGATTGGCAATCTGTTACAACATTTACTTAAAAAAATCTATTTAAGAGGCAAAAGAAAACATATTAATTTCAAACTTAAAAATTATATGAAATTGAGTGAGTTTCGAAGAATTCTTGCGACCTCTAGTATCTGATTATTACTATTGTACATTAACCAGTCAGATTGACGTGAATTGTTGTCAATATGTTTGTTGTCAGTTGTTCGTGCTTGAGTTACCGCTTCCCGCACTCTCTATAAAAACAGTCTCTGTGCTCCAGTACTTTCGAGCTTGGCTCTCGCCTGGGAGGTCGAGGGTTCGATTCACAACAAGAAATGTTATTTCCAACTTTGGTTAGGACAATGCATGCTGATCACCTGATTGTCTGACAAGAGAGATAATCCATGCGTCGGATAGGCATGTAAAAAGTCAGACCTGTGGCTGATTTCTCACCAGTCGTGTCAGTCATCCGTCCCACTAGAATTCGAGGGTAACGGAAGAGAGAGTGCTCTTGTGTATTGCGCACACACTTGGGCACTATGAAATAATTCCTGCGTAGCTGGCGCCGAGATCGGTGCAGGGAGCTATCTAAATAAAAAGAGAAAAATATTTTTTTCAATTTAGTGCTCATGTAAACCAAGCCTAAAGCCTGTAGTTTGCAAAATCTTAAAATAAGTTCCAATCAATACTTTTCAAGGCAAGTCAATATGCCAAGGTAATGTAAGCTTTATTAGCGATGAGTGTATGAGCTTTGTTTGCTTTCAAGCAACTTACTGTACAATTAATTAGATATTCTATTTGGTTAGAACGTCTTACCTAATCAAAGTAAAGAAAAGAATTTTAGATCATACCTAATTTTCTTCATAAAAAAAGTTTCTTGAGTCAAACATTATTTTATTGCATTTTTCTTCCTTCCACCTCCTTCCGATTCTTATTAATGATAGTTTTAACTCAATATGATCGGTAGCAGTGGCGAAGCCTGGTTCTATCTTTTCCTACATTCATCTGGCCTATGAAGATAGGGAAGCCTTAGCCTGTATAATAGGTAGGGATATGGATGAGTGTCTTCAAATGGTAAGCCGATAGGAATGGAGTTATAGGAACCCACGCTACTGATCGGTAGACATTCGGATTCTCAGTATCACTCTCACAGTAAACATGAATTTTGGTTCTGAGTTCTTAGTACCTGACCTGATATTGATTTCCAAGTACTTATTTATATATTAGTTACTATTATTACAGAGCTTAACTAACTAAAATGTGGTCGCGGAGCACTTAGAATTTCGTACATTGACTCATACTATACGCTACTTGTCTCCTTCACTCGCGCACAATTTTATTTCGATGGTGCATCTGAGAGACTCCATAATAACCATGTAGTCCGTTTTACGACCTACAACATCGCCACACGATTTTTAGATAACTATTTAAAAAGATCTAAAGAGTACATGTTCATTCACTCACGGATCGACCGCTCCCGAACTCCCGCTCGGCTTCATTCGTTTTTCGTGTGCGACATCGTCAACACGTATATTACTAGTCAACACGTATTTTAATAGTGATATAGTGTAATTAACAGTTTTCATCGCCGGACAACATGGGAAAAAGGAAGAATAAGGATGACAACGAACATATTCGTCGCAAAATAAGGCGATTGGAAAATAAACTACGCCGCAACAAAGGAAAAGGTATCAAACTACCCACATTTATTTTTTCGAATATCCGCGTTTTTTCCTTTGTTATCAGATAAATTGTAGTCTATGTATATTACAAAAACGACCATCTTAACGTGGTGACACGTGATTTTACCCAGATAGTCATTTACTTGTACCTTAATGTGGTAATACGAGATAAAAAGTCTTACCTATGAAATTGCCGTTCTGCAGTACTGGCCATTTCAAATTAAAATAATTTTTGTTTGGCTAAGAATTCTTATTTCAAATTATTTTTATTTTAAAAACATGGAATTCTTTTTTCCAAAAGTAGTCATTTGTTTATTGATTAGTGTTACATTTTCATCGCATTTCAATCTTTTTTGTCATCATGGATACGTTGTAAACGAATAAAAAATTCGAGTAATTATGGAACATGAGTACGGTCGTGGCAGCAACGCGGCACAAGCGGCACGCAACATCAACAACGTTTACGGAGCTAACACTACAAACCAACGCACCACCTGTTATTGGTTTGCTCGCTTCCGTTTGGGAAATTTCGACCTGAAAAATGAACCTCGCGGTCGTCCAAAGACTTTGGCCAACAATGACGAATTAAAGGCGACTGTGAAAGTGTATGATACACAATCTACGACTGAGTTAGCAGCAGCTTTTGACGATAGCGTCAAAACAATATTGGTCCATTTGCGTGAAATTGGCAAGATAAAAAAGCTTGACAAATGGGTGCCCCACGAACTCAATGATCGCCAGCGCGAAGTACGCGTCGAGACGTGCCTTGCACTGCTCAACAGACACACAAATGAAGGAATTTTGAACCGCATTAATACCTGCGATGAAAAATGAATTCTGTTTGATAACCGCAAGCGCTCAGCAAGTTGGTTGGATCCTGGTTCAGCACCTAAACAATACCCTAAACGAAAACTTACTCCTAGAAAAGTGATGGTCAGTGTTTGGTGGTCTAACGCCGGTGCGATTCATCACAGCTTCTTACTAAACGGGGTGAGCATTACTGCAGATGTATACTGTGAAGAACTGAATACAATGATGGAGAAGCTGGCACGTATCCAACCAGCATTGGTCAATCGCTAGTCTCCGCTGCTCCTACACGACAACGCGCGACCTCATACTGCACAGCAGACGGTCTCCAATTTGCAAGAACTGGGGTTGGAAGCTCTCCGTCATCCGCCCTGCTCACCAGACCTTGCGCCTACAGACTACTACTTTTTCCAGAATTTGGATATCTTCTTGGCGGGAAAATTTCAATACCCGAGAGGCAGTACAAAATGCCTTTGATGAATTTGTTGCCTCCCGTTCAGCTGATTTCTTTAAGAAGGGCATCAATAAACTGCCACTGCGTTGGAAAGATGCATTTATTGCATGGGTGATTACTTCGATTTATACAAATAAAAAATACATGAAAAAAATTAGTTTAAATTTTTTCATACAAAACGGCAATTTCATAGGTAAATACCTAATATTACCCTGGTTACAAAAATAAGTTATTTCTTAACGTGATGGCACGTGATGCCATTCTGAAAGTAACTTCGTGCCTTTGTTTACTCAGACCGAAACAGAAGATCGGAATCATCGGCTTCCTCCTCATGGGAAAGCCGCCTAGATTACGAGCGCTCACCTGATGTCAATAGGCATGATTTTCTTCATCATCGCGCATCTCGATGCGCTAATCCACAGTCTTTGATCGACGTTATAGACGTTGATTACTTCGAGTCTCCCGCGCCGGCGCCAACGCCGCCGCAGAGCGCTTCGCCGATATCAGTAGCGGTTAGTCAACCAGATGTCCCTGTGTCGGTAGACTCTAATCAAGAAACTACCCCTACAACGCCACCTGAAATCTTAAACATTCTTGGGGAGGCAAATGAACCACAAAAATAACTAGGTACTAGGTAGGATATATAGTAGGATAGCTAGGTAGGACGGTAGGACTAGGTACATACCTACTGAACTCTCTGAACGTTGGGGTTAAATTCTCGTGGATGGTTTGGCAAAGGAGCAAAGGGAGTCTGTAACGAAGATACTCATACCAAATAACTTTTTACTGGCACAAGCCCCTAAACTTAACCAAGAGGTGGCCACGGTCTTACAAGAAGCGGCAAAACACCGGGATAAGCGTTTAGAGAACGCTCAGAATCAGCTAGGTCTAGGAATATCTAACCTCGCGAATCTAACAAAAGAACTCATTAAAGGAGATCTTCCGAAACTAGAAATAATTAAACACATTTATGAAACAGCTCAGATTCTACTAGATTTGCATTTTGAAGAATCAGTTAACAGAAAGAAACTTATATTGCCTTATTTAGATAAAAAAAATTTGGAATACAATTCGAGGTGTAGAAAGGGACGCATACTTGTTCGGTGAGAAGCTTGGTGAGAATATACAAAATACCAAGGATATAGAAAGATCTGGTCTTCAAATAAAGAAACCTTTAACTCAACAAGCTTTCTCGCAGCGCAAGCAGCAGGCAACGCCGGGAAACTCCCGAGCTCCTCCTCGTCAACAGTACGTGAGGCCAGCGCTAGCAGCGCCGGTCTGCTTGCACGAGCCGCATCCATCCACGTCGGCGAGGAGGACACTGCAGCACCAGCGCCGCGGCCGTCCCTACACGAGCAGAACAGAACAACGAGAGGAGACGTCGTTACTAGAGGTACCTCATGCAGGGCGCATTCAATTCTTTTTACATAATTGGGTTTTAATTACTTCTGACAGTACTGTGCTGTCGTATGTTAAAGGATATGCAATACCTTTTTGTAAACCAACTTATCAACATATGGAACTAAATAATCCACCGTTTTCAGAACGCGAAATGTGCAAAGTTATAAGTAAACATAAAAAATTTGGTGCTATTTCAATATGCAAAAAAATTTTGCGAGGTCAAATTATTTCATCTATTTTTTTAACACCGAAAAGTAAGGGTGGGTTTAGGTTTATATTGAACTTAAAATTTCTTAATTTTGTACATAATCAGCATTTTAAAATGGAAGACATTTGCTTGCTTGCAACTTGCTCCATTTGTATTTACAAAGCTCCTTAAGCCTCTTCTCACATGGCTAAGAAAGCAGGGTCATATAATAGTTTCATATCTCGACGATATACTATGTATTGGTAAAGATTATGCTACATGTAAAAATACTAATAACTTCCCACTCCGACTTCGGTGACGGTGGCCGGTTTCTTTGAAACCAGGCCAGTTACGCAGGAGTAATTTTATAGTGCCCAAGTGTGTGCGCAGTACACAAGAGCACTCTCTCCTCCTTTACTCTCGTAACCCAGTGGGACGGATAACCGACACGACTGGCGAGAGATTAGGCGAGAGATTAGGAAATCTTCACAGATTCTTCACTTACGGGCTGGGGAGCCTCAGCGGGGTCATAGCTTGAGGTCATTGGTCAGCGGATGAGGCTCAAAATCATATTAATTACCTCGAATTATTAGCTGCCTTTTTGGGTTTGAAATCGTTTTATAAAGATTATTTTAATATAAATGTATCACTTAGAGGAGATAATACTACTGCTTTATCTTTTATTAATAGAATGGGAGGAATTCAATACCCCCACCTAAATGAAATCACTAGAGATATATGGCAATGGTGCGAAAGACAACGTATTTACATTTTTGCTTCATAATTATATTAAATCACGCTATAACACAGACGCTGATCAAGCTTCTAGGTACACTAATATCGATACGGAATGGGAATTAAATGGGAAAAACTTTCAACAGATTATACTTGGTTTTGGTCAACCTAACATAGATTTATTCGCTTCGCGTTTAAATAATAAATGTCGAATATATGTTTCTTGGAAACAAGGCCCAGGTGCCTTTGAGATTGACACTTTTACTATTTCATGGCGCGATTACTTTTTCTACGCTTTCCCGCCATTTGCACTCATACTTAAAAGCCTTAGAAAAATTGTTGAGGAGGAAGCGACTGGTATAGTGGTCGTCCCGTACTGGCCGTCACGGCCGTGGTTCCCACTGTTTTGGTCGCTACTCAAATCTGAAGTAATTTATTTTAAATCTAATAGAAATCTTCTACTGTCCCCTTCCAGAGAGTGCCACCCGCTGTGGCCCAGTCTCATCCTGGCGTGTGCGGTATTGTGCGGCAAGCCTACTTGAAGCGTGGAATACCGAAAGAGTCCATTGAAATAATGTTAAAATCGTTATCGAAAGGTACAATTAATCAGTATAATGTAGGATTAAAACAATGGTTTATTTTTTCCAAACTAATAATGTCGATTTAGACGATGGATCAGTAGCCGATATACTACGGTTTCTGACTGAAAAATTTTATGAGAATGCAAGTTACGGCACGTTAAATTGTTACAGGTCTAGTTTGTCTCTAGTCATTGGTAAATCACATTGCAATGAGGATTGTATACTTAGATTCTTCAAGGGAGTTTTTAGGAGTAAGCCCTGCTTTTCGAAATATTGTTCTATATGGGATCCTAATTTACTCGTGGAATATTTGTCAAAATTTTATACGTATAATTCAATCACAACAGAAATGTTATCAAAAAAGATGGTAACTCTCATGGCGTTGTCCACGGGACAACGCGTGCAGACGTTGTCACTAATTAGAATATCAGACGTCAATTCTGATGATTCGCGCATTTTTATTATTACTATTCATGATTTGATTAAAACTTCAGTGCCAAATAGGCATAATCCCTTGGATTGTGCCTATTTGGCACTGAAGTTTTAATTAGACTAATTATTCCATTTTTTAAAGACAAGCCCTCAATTTGTCCTGCACTCGCTGTGTTATCATACTTAGAAAGAACTAATGATTTCCGAAATCTTAAAAACACAGATAAATTAATACTTACCTTTAAGAAGCCGGTTCATAGCGCGAGTTCCCAGACCATAAGCCGCTGGATTAAGCAAACTCTGAGCAGTAGCGGCGTTGACGTGAACGTCTTCACGGCGCACAGCACACGGCACGCCGCCACCTCCGCCGCCGGCAGGGTCGGCGTGTCATTAGATTTGATTAAGAAAACGGCAGGCTGGTCAGGAAACTTGCTTTGTTTTGCGCGCTTTTATAATCAACCCCTAATTAATATAGAAGATGATAACTATTTATCCCCGTAAACAGTAACTTCAGTGAAATTGCTATGTAATATCAAGAGGGATAGGGACTGTTAACCCTTACTACAGGTTTATCAACCTATCAAGGGTAACAGAACTTCACCCACAGTGACTGGATTGTATGTAAAATTGTGCCTAGCTATAAGTTAATTTGTACCAACTACAATCTGCTTTTTTGCACCAATAAATTATTATTATTATTATTATTATAATTGTAATACATCTTATCAATCTGAAGCTAGATCCAGAAACGCGACGTCAGTGGGAGTTTTACTGTACCGCAAAAACTACTTCTGACGAATTGCCCACTTATAAACTTTTTGAAGGTTTCCTTAAAGAACGGTTTTCAGCCATTAACCGATTGTCACAATCAAGTAATAAACCTTCTAATATTACTACTAAAATAAAGTCTTTACATATTTCTAATACTGTAACTTGTGTCCTCTGTAAAGACTACCACAGAATTAACCAATGTACGCAGTTTCATAAAGCGTCAGTTGACACACGCCGCCAAATCGTCACTGACAATAAGTTGTGCTTTAATTGCTTGGGTAGTGGTCACTCTGTCAAAGAATGCCGCAGCAAGGTGAAGTGTCGGGTGTGCAAACGAGCACATAACTCTCTTTTACACCCTAAGGGTGACAACAACGGAAACAATGAAGCAAGTGAGAGTGTTGCCGCGTCTAATGATACTTCCACGCAATTAGTCTCATGTGTTTCATCTAGCAAACGTACTTATCAGCAAGTATTACTTGCAACAGCTTTAGTTAAAGCATCTTCCCGAAGCGGAGAAAACTTTATATTACGAGCCTTAATCGATCAAGGATCACAGTCTTCATTCATAACCGAATCGGCTGTACAATTCCTAGGACTGAAGAAGATATCAGCTGAGGGACAAGTATCATGCTTGGGTGGCAGTGCAACCATCGTCTCCAAAGCAACAGTTGATATTCAGCTCCAGTCTCTATATGATCCCTATTTTAAAATAACAGTACGGGCATACGTGATTAATAAATGTATCACGTCCTTTCTACCCACCAAAAGGGTAGACACTATACAGTGGGATGAACTACATTCCCTTAATTTAGCTGATCCGGAGTATAATATTCCGAACAAGATCGACATCCTTTTGGGCGCAGAAGTGCATGCGCAGATAATTAAAGACGGCCTCAAAAAGGGACCGCTTGGCACACCTTTGGCTCAAGCAACGAGCTTGGGATGGATCTTATCAGGTGTAGTCAACGGTAATGCTAAACCGAGTGGTCAACTTACATCACTACATTGTTGTACTCGCTCGGACGATAGCAACAATCTCTTAAAGAAATTTTGGGAAATTGAATCAGATATTCAAATGCCAAAGGAACGTTTATTTACTCACGATGAACAACGATGTGAAGAATACTTTACGAAGACAACACGTAGAGATCCAGATGGTCGCTATGTCGTTCGTCTTCCGTTCAGGAACCAGGATCCTCAAGTAACTTCTTCACTGGAAATTGCAGAGAAAAGGCTGAAATCACTAGAACACAGATTAAATAAGGATAAAACATTACAAACTAAATATAATGAAGTAATAAATGAATATCTCATTCTTAATCATATGGAACTTATACCTGAAACAGAAATCAACAATGAAAATGCCGTTTACTTACCACATCACGCGGTCGTGAGAGATGATAAAACGACTACAAAGGTGAGAGTTGTTTTCGACGCGTCCTGCAAAGGAAAAAATAACAAATCACTGAATGATCATCTCCTAGTAGGACCGACAATCCAACCAGAACTTAGACATATCATCATGAAGTGGCGCACGGCACCCATATGTCTTTCAGCTGACATTATTAAGATGTTTAGGCAAGTGAAGACGGATGAACGGGACAACAATAATTATCAAAGAATCCTATGGAGAAAAAATCCTTATGAGAAAATAAAACATTATAGACTTACCAGAGTTACTTTCGGTACAGCTTCTGCACCTTACCTGGCTGTAAAGGCACTCCAGCAAGTAGCGCGTGATCACGAAGAAGAATATCCTATAGCAGCTCAGAAAACATTAAATGATTTCTACGTAGACGATTTTATGAGTGGAGTTCAAAATGTGAACGAAGGTATTAAGCTGTTTAAGGAAATGAATGAGTTACTAGGTAAGGCGGGTTTCAAACTACAAAAATGGATAAGCAACAATGAAAAACTTAATGAACTAATGGAAGGAAAGGATGGAACGACAGGAAAGGGAAAGGGTAAGGAAATAAAGGAAGATGAACTATTAAAAATAATGGGACTTACTTTTGACCGAAGCGAAGACGCGTTCCGTTTCGTAGTAAACCTCCCGACGCTGCAGGAACCTGTAACAAAAAGAAAAATTATATCGGACATAGCACGTTTTTATGACCCGCTAGGGTGGGTTGGACCTAACATAATTTTAGCCAAGAGAATGATACAAAAGCTGTGGCTCGCAGGTATTGACTGGGACGAAGTCGCCCCAGGCAACCTACTAAAAGAATGGTTAACTTACCGTAGTGAACAAATTAAATTGACTAAAATACGTGTACCAAGATGGTTGGGGACATCTCAAGCCGATCGCGAAGTTGAGCTGCATGGCTTTTGCGATGCATCTAAATCAGCGTACGCAGCAGTGGTGTACATTCGAACTTTGGATCCTGAAGGAAAGGTTAACGTCTCATTAGTTACAGCAAAAATGAGAGTCGCACCTGTGAAGCAAGTCTCAATACCGAGACTTGAATTATGCGGTGCAGTCATGGTAACTAGATTGTTAATCGAAGTAGCAACCATACTAAATATTACAAAACCCAACTTGCACGCCTGGACGGACTCAAGTGTCGTTCTGGCATGGTTAAACAAACATCCTAGCAAGTGGAGTGTGTTTGTAGCAAATAGGGTATCAGAAATTTTAACAAACTTAGACCCGCACAATTGGTCGCACGTTAGCTCTAAACATAACCCAGCTGACTGCGCCTCTCGCGGTCAAAGCCCAGCTGAATTGATTAACAATTGGCCCATGTGGTACAATGGACCAGATTTTTTAGCTAAACCTACCATTGTCTACAATAAACCTAAGAAATTAGAAACTGATTTAGAGATTGTTCAAGCTCACTGTACTACAACGTTAGACGATAATACTTTACTAAACAGATTCTCTACTTTAACAAAGGCAAAAAGAGTGCTAGCCTATTGCATGCGGTTCATCAATAACACTAAGAAAACTACTACTAAAAACGTTACTATTTACCTTACAACTACAGAATTAAATGAAGCCTTAAACATTTACATTAAAAACTGTCAATTAAGCTACTTTAGTGAAGAAATAAAGAAAATTAAATTAAAACAAGACTTACCCAAAAGCTCCAATATAAAATCACTTACCCCATATTTAGATGAACACGGTATTTTGAGAGTAGGAGGACGATTACATCAATCAGATTTGTTAACATTCACGCGAAAACATCCCATCATAATACCTAAAAACTGTCGCCTTGCTCAACTCATTGTGGCTGATGCCCACAAAAACTCTCTTCATGGAGGACCGCAAGCCACTTTATGTCTCGTTCAGACGAGATATTGGATCATTGGTGGCAAACAGATGGCAAAATCTCATTACCGTTCATGTGTCATATGTGTCAAAAACGCCGCCATCTCAAAAACACCTTTGATGGGTCAGCTACCTACAGCTAGGATCACTCCATCTCGAGCGTTTAGCCACAGTGGTGTGGACTACGCAGGCCCAATCCAAATAAGAATGAGCAAAGGCAGAGGCAATCGATCGTACAAAGGATATATCGCTTTATTTATTTGTATGGCAACAAGGGCCATCCATTTAGAGGTTGTAAGTGACCTAACATCAGAAGGCTTCTTACAGGCTTTCAAGAGATTTGTAGCCAGACGTGGGCATTGTTCGAATCTTTGGAGCGACAATGGCACGAATTTTATTGGAGCATCAACTGAGCTCAAAAAACAGTATATAGCTGAGCAGAAGCAGCTGCTCACAGAAGTTGCCGAAGCATTGGCAGTCAATAATTGTGAATGGCATTTTATACCCCCCTATTCCCCCAACTTTGGAGGTTTGTGGGAGGCAGGTGTAAAATCGGTAAAGTACCACTTGAAAAGAATCGTTGGCAACTCCACCCTAACCTACGAGGAGATGGCAACGGTTCTTGCTCAAGTGGAAGCATGTCTGAACTCTCGTCCGTTGTCTGTGATCAAGGACGATCCAGACACCATTTTGACACCCGGACATTTTCTCATCGGAGAACCATTGGTAACAGTTCCTAATCAGAACCTAGAGACATTAAATGTAAGTTCATTAAGGAGGTGGCAACACGCTCAACGTATGCTTCAGACTTTTTGGCGACAATGGTCGCAAGAATACCTCACCAAATTTTTAGTGCGATATAAAGCGAATTCAGCGTCCATTCACCAATTCAAAATCGGTGACACTGTTATCATTAAGGAAGATAACATGCCTCCCTGTCGCTGGCTTTATGGCAGAGTGACTGCCACTCATCCTGGCAAAGATAATATAGTACGTGTAGTTACTCTTCGAACGAAGTCAGGTTATCTTAAGAGACCTACTTCAAAACTTTGTATACTTCCCATTGCGGAATAAATATGTACCCATAAAATTGTTCTTATGGTTTAAAATAAGAAAATGTAGATACTTACTTTTATACAGTCCACTTACTTGTTTGATATGTAACACTATGGCAATCTAAAGTGTATTTTTAATATAGACTTGTAATTTTTATTTCAAATTTATTTATAAGTCCAAAGGTCTTACTTAAAACTTTGGCCTTGGTGGGCGGCATGTACAATATTTATCTTAGTGCTGCCATCTGGCGTCATACAATAATATTAACTTCTCTTAGTTCTATAATTGTTCGCTGTGTTAGTGTATTATTAGACATTTTAGCTATCTACCACTAGATGGCACTGGAATCGTTTTAGATCGCGCTATCGAAGTTACGTAAATTTTAGTATAAGTATCGTCATACATTTGAATAAAAAACTTCGATCCGCACTCAAACCCGAGTTTCATTTGACACACCTGTAGGCACCTATACGAGTTTGTACAATAACTCTTTTGTTCAAGCTGTATTAGATAATAATTAAAAGACTGATTATGTTAAATTATAATAATAAATTATTTTCAAATTGTGGTCATTATTTTCTTGGAAATGTGTTATTTTCAATATAGATTAAAAACAGATGTTATGATTGTAATGACTGTTTTATTCTGCAACAAACGCTGAACATCTACATGGTTATTATGAAGTCTCTCAGATGCAACATAGAAATACAATTTATGGTTAAACGAACTTACCTGATGTGACGTTCAACCAAAATTTTGTGAGATGCTTATCTGAGAGACTTCACTCCTTCCCAAACTCTAGCTCGAAGCAAGCAGGAGATGCATACCGAGCAAGGATCCCAGGGTGCAGAATAAAAGCCTCGACTAATCCTGAAACAAATGAAGCCGAACGGGAGTTCGGGAGCGGTCGAGCCGTGAGTGAATGAACATGTACTCTTTAGATCTTTTTAAATAGTTATCTAAAAATCGTGTGGCGATGTTGTAGGTCGTAAAACGAACTACATGGTTATTATGAAGTCTCTCAGATGCAACATCTCACAAAATTTTGGTTGATCTTCACTTCCGGTAAGTTCGTTTAACCATCAAAATATATTTCTATAGCGCTTCTATCGCGTACCCGTGTGAACGCGATAGCAATATATTCGTGCGCGAGTGAAG
Organism: Phengaris arion; assembly: GCA_963565745.1. Taxonomy (NCBI): domain Eukaryota; kingdom Metazoa; phylum Arthropoda; class Insecta; order Lepidoptera; family Lycaenidae; genus Phengaris; species Phengaris arion. Next base: position 3,073,038 of record OY751446.1, on the reverse strand, counting down.
GAGACAAGTAGTGATGAGTCAATATACTAGATTCTACGTGTTCAGCGACCGCACTTTAGTGCTTTTAATTAAAAAAAATATTTTTAACGGAAAAGCCATTGGTTTTCATTAAAAGGTATGTAACCTATTTAAAATTTATGGTTGTTGGGTTAAACTTGGCACCTAAACAGCTTCTGACCCGGATTAAAGGATTAGTTTCGCCCGCGTTTAATTTATTACCTCAACTTTAACGAGTACTGTTTAATAGAAATTATACTTATAGAATCAGACGTCACTTTACGGAAATCCATAGCATAGAATTTAAGTAATAGTCCCTGGTTGACCGAGCTTTTCTCGGTGTTTTAGTAGAAATAATATAACCATAGCTATAATTAAAAATAAATAAAAAAATATAAAAGAAAAAGAAATAGTAAGAATCACAAAAATATTTATCTTACACGGATTCGAACCCACTACATTCTGAATTTCCAAACAATACAAAAATTATACGTGGGTACGCTGCTGCGTATACCAAGCTGCCAAGCAGACTGATATAAGATAGTCGAAATTAATGATATATTGTTGCACGACGAAAATAATATGTTGCTTAAAAATGCGCAGTTTCTAAGGGATAATACCTAGCTAGATCGATTTTTATCCCCCAAAACTCCCTGCATACTGAATTTCATGGTAATACTTGTAGCCGTTGTCGAGATACCGATTTTATGTAGACAAGATATTTCTCGTTGAAATCTCTCGTCTCGTTGAAAGTATAACATTGTGTCTATCAATATCCCGCGAAATATTGCTAGATATAATATTAGATTGTATTTAAAAGTATAGTTTTAGGGTTCCGTAATACTCAAACGTAATACATAAAATCCTAATAGTTTAGCTAGTCGTCTGTCTGCCCTTCTAGCTTCGTCATTTACGATTATGAATAAATGAAATTTGGTATAGTTAAAGACTGTGTATAGATCTCGGTTTTAGAATCATAAAATAAGGATAATTTTATATTTTAGGGGTGGTTTTTCACTCTGACATGTGAACTGCGGCTGAAAAATATTTTTTCATTCTACCCCAGTGTGGGGTATCGTTGAATAAGTATTTTAAAAGAAAGTCAATGTTTCTTACTTGGCTTTTATACAAAGTCGACCATTTTTGAGCAATCGGCCTCCAAAGTGGCTTATAAGTTGCCCCCCCCCCCCCCCTGGCATTTCTAAACTACAGGAGGTAGAAACTTGTAAGTTTCCATGCTAAAAACTCTCGGAAAATAATTTTAAGCGAAATCGGACACTAACTTTTGAAGTAATTCAATGAAAACCTATTGCGCGTTGATAGTTATGGAACCCTCCTTATTTATACTTTATTATATTATATATATTTTTATTTTATACTATATTAATAATTTTATGATGCCAAAATCGAAAACTATACACAAGCTATATATGTACAAAATTTTATCTATTTATATTCATAACTAGCTGTCCCAACGTACGTTGTTCTGGCTGATATTTATTTTTCCAATATTTATCTTCTTCCACGATTATTTCAAAACCAAAATTAGCCAAATCAGTCCAGCCGTTCTTGAGTTTTAGCGAGACACAGGTTTTGAAATTCATTTTGTTACGAGTAATTCAAATGAAACGAGGAATTACCAACGTGACAAATATATGTATTTAAAAAAAGGGGACGTGGGCCAAAAGACCTGGTTTAGCCTCTTGGTGTCTGTGGGAATCGGAGGGGCTTTAACCACGCAGGCACTTAGTTGGGTCCAGGAGTGTATTCAGCACGTGGCGCGAGGATCCAACTTCCGGCAGCGTCTCTCTGTCGTTCAGGCCGGTATGTTCGCCGCGACGTAGATCGTCTAAGGGGTAGACTGGGTCCAAAGCCAGTCAGTTCAGTCCGGAATAACTAGCGGCACTCAGAAATCCGGATGTGTGGAAACTAGCCATGAGCCCAAGCGAAACGGTGCCTTGAACCTGGAGTATAGGTCCCTGGAAAATCTATAAAATGTGTGGAGCTGGTCTTACAGCCGGCATTATCTTAACCCCAAATGATCAAAATCACGGGCTGTGTGACCATCACAAAATAAAAAAAGGGTAAGCAAAATAAAAGATGATTTATAGAACAATTAAAGTATGGATAGAAACATCCTAATATTATATTAATGCAAAAAGGGAAAGATGAAATTACAAATGAACACGTGGTTTGGCCAATCAAATTTTGACAACTAATCTTTTTTTTCATGTAAATTATCACAATTTACATGAAAAAAAAATGTGTTTTAAAACAAGCGTGATCACCGTTAAAACGGGATTAAGATATATGATACACTTGTATCCAGAAAAACTTGGATAAATTATCCACTAATATGGATTCAGCGAAAGAAAGAAGTGTCATCTCGCGACAGCCTTTAAATACCCTTACTTTCAATTTTTTTTTTAGCTGACAACTAGCGGTAGTACATAATCCATATGCCACAAAGAAATATTGGAGAAGAAGCTCCAGCCAGAAACGTTGGTCAATAGATGGCGTCGTCTAGTATAAATTAGCTATTTATAATTAGCAAAAACAGCTAATAGATGACGCTGGGAGCATCGTTATTAGCGAAAGTAACTACGTTTAAAATGTAGCTTTGCTACATATACCCCCCTGTTACCGAAGAATTTTGACTGCTCTCACGGAAAATCCTGAAACAGCTACAAAATAAGAGAAAAAAGTTTAGCAGTTTAAAAAAAAGGATGCAAAAAAAAAACTACGACGATGGAAGTTAAATGCTAGTCTTGTGTCTAGGCACAAACAACCGACAACCTTTCAAACGTTTCACACTATATTCATACATCATCCATCATCATCATCATACATCCACTTTCATTATTGCATCCCGAACACAAATAAAATGATCCGCCCTAACATGCGAGTATTGTTTTCCGTAAAGAGGAAAAACAACACAAGTCGAAGATAATAATGTACACAACTAAAACGTTATTAAAACAAGATAACGAACTGCGTCTGAATAAAGCGCAAAACTACAAGCCTTCCTACAATAGTTAACCAACTATTTAGATAAAATTGGTAGCTTAAGGTCTTTCAAATGTCAGGCACCAAGATCTTTGCCTTGCACGTCTTTCAGAACGTAAACTAAGGGAGAACGCTTACCTACAATTTTACATTTTCCAAATTTCACGATTAAAAATAATAGCTTATTTAGGCTTTCTAAAAATAAACATAACTTAACGTTTTTAGCTTTTATAGGTTAGCTTTGCTACAATTTTTATACAGATTATAGACAGATGGACAGTCTGTCTGTGTCTATAGACAGTCGGGCGGACATAGCGAAAATATACGGTTTCCTTGAGTACTACGAAACTGCTACTACTAACCTACAAATGTAAATGTTGTGACAGATACAAATATATGTAAAGGAGAACCGGCAATTTGGTACCCGCTCCAATAGCAATGGCTGTAGTGTCGTTAGAAAGATTTTGCCATGGCCAACAATGTTTTCTTAGATGTCAAGATCAAAATCTTTGTGGGTTCGGAGATATACTGATATGAAAACAACATATTTCAAAGAAAAAAATATAATAATTACTGAAGCCCTGGTCATCATCTTTGCTTTTCTATATTGATATACAATACTTTTGTGCCAGAATAACGTCATATTAATAATCTCGTATTGTAATATAATAAAAATAATAATTATTACATATTATAAATATCATAAAAATATTAGAATTAAAAATATGTACGATAAATATGAATAATATATTATTTTGGTTATTAAAATCTTATTGCAATAATAATTATTACGGGCCTAGACTTTAAAATAATAATAATGTGTTATAATAATTATGGGTATTATGGGTATGGGTTTTAACGATTTCAAAAGGTTAATATCAATACATTTTATCAATGTAAAGTACAATCTTAACACCGTCCTTAACCGTCGATTATCGCCAATATAAATAATAGGAATATATATATATATATATATATATATATCAATCACGAAACAGCTTTGCTCCCACAGCGAATGGCGACAAGCGCCCTAGTAGACATTGGTATAAAAACCTTTCAAACCAGAATAAATTATGTCTATTGGGACTGGTACCGCATTTTATACATTTTTGCCGATTCTCTTTTACTTGTGGTATCTAATTAATAAAAATAAAAAAAAAAATTGACAAACGTGATCATGTAACAATATTGTAGGCAGTTTTGCTGGGGAATTCAATGGGTGAAAATTTGTGTTATTTCGGTTCTTAATGTGTAATATTGTTAGAATATCAACCATTAAATATTCGTTAACGTGCACAAGTATGGGCAAGTGGTACAACTTCTAAAATCGTGCGTGTGTGTTCCCTCCGAAACTCCCTAGAAACTTTCAGTAAACCTTCTACCACGTTACTGAATCGACTGACATGACTCATTGACTGCACTGTATATCTATTTGGACTTTGACTAGACTTTAGACTTTACGATTTAGGAATACGGTGTTGAAAATTTAAACAAAAATTTTATTTCCGCCTTTTAAACTTGACACTGGCAAATTGTTTAAGCCGACGCCATATATTTAAATAAAAAAAACAATAATGTATCTGTCAAACGCAAGTAGTACCAAGTGTGTGTTAGTAATCTCAGGTAGTGTGTGTATATCGAAGCATTATTAAAAAAAATATTTGCTTTCTGCACACCTTCCTCCACATAAGCTTGAACTATGCCAAATATCATACTCACCCGTTCGCACAGTTCTCGTAAAACTATACCGATGATGATAAGAGACGGGACGAGCCTTGCTGCATTGCGCGTGTCGCCAGTCAGTCACGCATCGAACATCAAAGCATGTATTCGCCAAACATCTTTCATAGTTCCGTGCACGTGTGTGCGTATATACGTACGCCAGTGAATGCTCTTTTTTCCATCACACAGTCCTCCCACTCCCGGCGGCGGGCGGGTCGTTCTTCCTATGGTGCTCCGTAGTTATGAGTCTGGCATTTGACTTACGGCTGAATATTGGAACGATAGTTAAATTAAGTGACGCTCAAGTCACATACTGTCCTTGTCATTTCGAATAGCAGAGACAGCGACAGCCTGTTAATAACGAAGGACTCTTAATTTTTATATCGCTTCTGTATATTTATCTGAAACTTAAAGTTTCAGTAATCGGCCGTTATAGTCTTTGCCTTAGTTTAGTGCCAAGCAGATTGCGCGATTCGTAGAAATATCTATAGAACTATCCGTGAATAGTTACATAATATATTGTTATCAGCATCTCCGAAGTCAATCATCGAAAAGTACCACTGCCTATCCCACGGACCTTTACTGAGCATAATACTATATTCAAGTTGGCTAAATGTTGTTGATGATGAAACAATCTTAGCCGAGTACCTAAACTAATAAGGAGATTTTTCCGGTACGTCATAAATCTTTCCATTCATCTCACGAAGCGAAGATTTAGAAAGTTTATCCTACAAAATGATTTAATTAAGCGAGTCTAGCATATTCCCGTAACTATCAAAGAGGCAGTAATAAAAGGCCTCATATACTTTAACGATCCACTATATCCTGGGGGGAGGGGGGCAATAAAAAGCGTTTATGTGATATAATTTGAATATTTATTTCGTAATGTCACTCGAATAACGGAGGAGGCGGCGGCGGCGAAGCTTCGGACTCTTAAGCCGCGCCACCGCCGTTATAAACTATAAAAAGACAATTCTCAACATTCTATATTATATATAATATGTTATTTACATCTATGACTAGCTTATTTACATCGACTACAGTATGTATAACATACAAGAAACCAGAAATATACATAAGTCCAATAACTATATTTTCGTTAGAATTTTTTGTTCCGCCTTCGACGTCGCGATCCGAAAATGATACGAGCGAATGCTTGTCGAAAGTCGGGGCTAAATATAGTATAGATAACGGGATTGAGCGTAGAATTGAAGTAGCCGAGCCATAAGAAGAAGCTGGCTAGGGTATCGCTAATTTCACAAGTGTGGCAGATCGGCATGACGAGCGCCATGATAAAAAACGGTAACCAACAAACTACGAAGGCTCCTGTAATTATTGCTAGGGTCTTTGCCGCTTTTCTTTCTCTTTTTGCTTCTAGGGATTCCTTCTTCTCTCTGTGAGAAGGAGCGGATATAATAGGTCTCTCCTGCTTAGAGCCGTTAGTCACGGTGGAAGACTTTTCCGGAGAGACCGACGGGGGCACTTTCTCGTTTATAGTGAACGCTGTGGTTCGAGGTTCCTCGTCCAGAGTATCTACAGTAGAAGTACTCTGGCCCTCTGTCAGAAGGAGTGCCGCGGCAATTGTCTCGGCACGAGTCCTCTGATTGCACTTCTTCAGATTAAGGAACCTTTTCTTAACGAATCTCCTATCCCTCGCTGATTGGATGGGTCTACTCGCAGGTGGGGCACCATCGGCCGATGTGGGTCTAGGGGGTGGAGGTTCTATTCGTCTTCTAATACGTCTCCTCGCCGTCTGGTAAATTTTCCAGTAGAGAATTAGTATGACGGCTAGCGGGACGTAAAACGTTGAGCAAGTCGCGAAGATCTGGTAGGCGAGGTCCTGGCTGACCAGACACTTCTGTTGCTGAGTTATCCTGGCCAGGAAGTCGGGGTCTTTCCAGCCGAGCTGAGGTGCGAGGGAGACAACTAGTGCGGCGCCCCACACCAGGAATATCATGGTGAAGATGCGCCTCTCGTTCCTTATGTGGATATAGTCTACGTTGGTCACAGCCCAGTACCTGAAACAAAATATTTTAGATTATGTTTGTCTTATATTATTCTTTGGGCATGTTTATATAACTAATCTACGATGTTATGACTCATAAATCTCATGATGTGTCTTGATATTATATCTTGACACAAAGGCTATAAATGTGTGGGATTATTAAAAGCGTATATAATTAAATGCGTATCGTTAAATCACGCTTGTCACAGTACTATGTGGAACGTGACCACACATCTGTCTAATGTCTATGCTGTGTCATGGCTTTACGATTATAAAGGTCACCATGTTAATTAAGTGAACCTTTTTGTTATGCCCAAAAATTACTGCTATAGATGGAATTTCGGATATTTCAACCACAATAATCTTTCTATTTCTATCTTTTTGGATTCCTTCTATTCCTGGTTAATTACCTACTAATAATACTTATGACTACCTCTTACGACTAATACATGATGACTGCATTTAACCACCATATTTGAAATAATACAGTATTAAACAATTATACGTCACATGTGCAGGGCGCGTGTTCTGCACATCGTTTAAAAATGTATTCACTCGCTCATATCTCGAATTGTTCTCACATTTCAGCATGTCAATGACAATAGGGTTGTCAAATCCAGTTTTATAATATATTTAATTGTTTTGAAATGGAAAAAAAAGCTTATTTCTTGCTTTATTACAACTTGTATAGCCTTTGACTACCACAAAATTTCTATTATTTATTATTATTGACGTGACAACGTCTTATAATTCGATGGTACCGGCTGCACGCACGAAAGAACATGACTCATGCGGCGTTACCTCGCTCTGAGGCGTTCCATTTCTTATGACATTGTCCGTTCAACTATCGTCAGTAAACCGACTTTACAGACAATCGAATTTTTTAGCATTCGTAGCTATAAATGAAACTAACATTGTGTAGTTCGAGCTATCTTATTAAATCATGATAGTACACAGTCTAAAAAAGTCATGTAACAGTACATAGGTATAAAACAAAACCTAATTTCGTATTTATTTTTGATTTCTAGTTTTATGTCATATAAGTTGACACGTTACGTCGTCACAGTAATACACAGTTTATTGCGTATTTGACTATTACGGCTTGTCCACATGACCATGACACAACATCGGCTATGTCAAACGATGCGGTGTCGCAGCACGTTTCGTTGAAATAACGTGCAATTGCATGTCGCCTGATCGCCGTGCTTCATAAAATTCCGGTACGTACAGCGACGTTGCCATACCGTGAACTAGCCGACGTGGCAACGCACCGTGCCACGACGCCGCGACACCGCACCATCTCAAGTTGACGACGCGTCGTCGTGACGTGGACGTGTAGACAGGAGCTAACGTATGTAGCATGTGCAACTGATAAAAATCTAACAGTAGCCATCCCTAGCCTGGGAAGTGCAACTGTCGGTTGAATAAATGAATACGTTCTAACATTCACGTCGTTCTAGGAAATGTTTCTTTTTCGGCCGTTATTATTCTTTATTAAAAGAATTCTTGAAACGTATATTGTCTTTATTGTATCTATGAGGTAGAATGATCGATGTCTATTAATTATCAACACTGATGTAAATACCTTATCAATGTATGGATATTGGATGTTTATTGATTAGGCTGTGCAGTGTGCATGTAGTCCATGACACTAACATGTGGGTCGGCATTACTGTGTTACGTTAGTTTTAGAATATTGTAGCCGGGTCCATCAGTTTTATCGATAGGTGAATTTGAAAATATCGGATCTAATGATGAGTTCGATAAATATCAAAACTAACTGTAGAATTCAACTTATTGAATATTAAACAAATACATTTAATAACTACTTATTATACAAAAGGAGATGTCCCCACTGACTGACAGACGCACTCACTTAACCGCTGATTGTAGGAACGTGAAATTTAGGCATTTGTTATAATTTATTACACAGATGCATACTTAGAAGGGATTTTGAAAAAAATCCATACCTAAATTTTGTATGGAAAATCTTTAAATCTGGACTGGGAATCGATTTCAATTAAAACTGAGATTTTCTTAAATACATTTTGTGTATGCAATGTGGGTCCAAGAGAACGAAGTCGCGCGCAAAAGCTTGTGTACTTATATATCTTGAAGTTGTATCTATGATTAGTATCTCTGCGAATGTCTCTGTGAAAGTCACGTATAAATTATTTAGTGCGGTGTACTGTATGCATAATGCAAATACTGTACATTACCCTACTAATTAATGGAGTGTGCAGTAGTGTCGTTCCAGAAATATTTTGCTTGTTTTTCCAGCTAATAAAGTGGAATATGGTCTCTTTGCTTGTTTTTGATTTTAAGAAAGCAATACCAAATAATATATTATTAAACGAGTATATTACTAAGCTCGCGTCTATGTGTGCGCGGCTAGACGTATGCGGGGGCAGTGCAGTGAGCGCGGGACGTAGGTTTTTTCAAGTCAAGACTAAAAATCCACAAGTTTGTTTCGTGCCTTGACATAATGACAATATAATTTCGTAATATTTATGATAGGTACATTTGACTGATGAGGTGTGGTTATAGGTACGTTTGTATGCCGTTTGCCAGTAATTGATATGTTGGACGTTTCCATGATTAAATAACTTACAACGCTGATCACATTGCTGTTGTGAATTAGACGATACTTCTAGATTCTAGTGTCTTTAGAATTCTGAGCCACACTAAGGAACTGACATCGTCAGTCTATAGTACGCGACGATGCAATTGATGAATGAATGAATGAAATACTCTTTATTATGCCACACATGTTTAAAAAATTTGAAATTTAACAACAATCTATATAAACAATGTAGAATACAATGGCGGCCTTATTACTATTTAGTAATTTCTTCCAGACAACCACGGGTAGAGGGCAGTGCTGATAATTTATGAATAATGAATGTGCAAAAAAAGTATTTGTTAGCATAGATAAGTATTTTAATAATGGCATAATATATAAACAGATACATACAAACAATAATAATATTATACATACATACAAATACATATTCTAAAATACATAGATAAGTAAAAACATAATATATTAAGGATGGAACATTAATTTTTAAGATATCATTGTACTAGGGCGGCTGCTCACCTATCCGTGGCTATAGCGACGAGGTGGAGGATGGAGGCGGAGCTGCAGAGCACGTCGCTGGACGTCCACATGTCGCACAGCTCCGAGCCTAGGATCCAGCCTTGGCTGACCTGTGGACAAGGCAAGACAAATAATAAGATCATGTCATAAAAACTCTTCAATTCAATACTAGAAAGTTAGTAGAATCAGGCGTTACTTTGCAGAAATATAGAGCATACAATTTAATTAATATAATAATAATGTCTATGGACATTTCCACACCACGTCAATCGAATCCCGTGCTAAGTTCTCTAAGAACTTGTGTTACGGGTACCGCACAACGGAAAAATATTTAATACTTTTATTCTACATACATATTAAAGTATTTTACTATATTATCATAAGTACACCTACTTAATACACTGGATGTGTATTAATGATCCTGAAACAATGACCCTGGAGAATAGAGAACTTTTTGTTCCTTTGGCGGGATTCCCGCGACGTCCGGCTTTGGCACTGACGCGTTCAACCGCTGAGCCACTGAGGTCGTCCTATTTTATGTGTATCCATGTCAACGCATAGTGCCGCAAGACATTTCGTTTTCTTTTCACGTTAACGACGTCAGGACGTGGACACGGGGACACGCCATAACGCCCTTAGTACACCTATGAGTTCGTATGCGGCAGCGAGTCTCTGCGAAAATGCTGCGGCAAAGCCCTACGTATGATACAGGCTGGGGATTCCCTATGAGGAATGATCCTCATAGGGAATCTCAGTTTAATTTTCAATTTAATTTTTTAAGTCTGATCAAAGACTTAAAAAATTAAACTGAAAATCTTTTATTAAAAGTTACATAAGACTTGGATAGATTGGAAGACTCGTATAGTTATAGGTAAGCAGTTTTGTACACAATTGCGCGTTTCACGCTTTTTTCATAAAAGGTTTCATAAAGTGTCGAACAAAACACAGGCTACAAGTATATATTATGGACTCGGCTAATTCATGAATATAAAACTTGAGAGGTGTCCAGGGACTCCCGGAAGGAACGAAGATATCTATATATATATATATATATATATATATATATATATATATATATTAATCTCTGTATATATATATATATATATATCCAGACTGACAGACGGACAGAAAAATGTTAACAATTTATATTTTATTGTAAGTACCGATCATACTTTTAAATGTATTAAGTGAAAATAAAAGCTGTTAATTTGAAATTACAAACACACTTCAATTTTGTTTATCTGTATAGATATAATATATTATATTATACAAAACAAATAGTTGAACTAAGTATATATAGTGCGCGCGGAACTAGTTGGCCACGCCTTAGGTAGGGACAGGGGTGAGGGGGCGGGTTGCTTGCTGCTCGCAGTGTTGCCGCCGCGAAGTCCGGCTCCGTACTGAGTAATAACATCAAGCGCTCGGCTAGCTAGTCACAATATGTAACAGTCATAACAGTCACAATGTGTAATTGCAAATTTCTACATTATTGTCAAGGTGATAAGGTCGTTTTTTGTATCATTCTTAATAGTCGTTATTACATTGTGATTTCGAGTGGCAAAAAGTGTCGTGCCAATATAATCCGCCTAGCCTCAATATCGCAAAGCGCCATAAGGAACTTCGTTCCAAAAACCAGTCTTCGCCAATAAAAAATATATATACTTAGATACGTACAGAGAAACGGCTGTCATAGAATGATTCAAATCGATCAAAATTGGTAAATTTGGCGCCCGTCCCCTTCAACGGCCCACAATTTTCCCACATAATCGTGGACACGCCGTGTGCATGTAGTAGTGCAATCAAATCGAATGCTAACTGCGTATCTGTTTATCTGTTCTTCTTTCGTTAATCTGCTGCGGGTGCAACATCTGAGAACGTACTTATATCGCCAGATTCTAAACCAATACTGAATCAATATTATAGCCGAATCCAACCCCAAACACTTTCTAATAAAAACAAGAATTATCTACTAACGTACCTAAAACAACACACTTTATCAAGAAGACTAGAAAACTTTATCAAAACATGCTGATGATGATGATGATGAAAGCTAATTTATGTTTTCACAAGATACAGGAACAAAATTAATTTAAAAGCACGAATTAGTCTCCGCGAAGTTACTAATTTGAGTCTGTTTGTGTTGACGACGATCTTATTTACACAATAGAGGCGAATTTGCAACAAAGTTTTCACATAAGTCTGTTATTATAAAATTAAAGGCTTTTAACAAATACCTTTGAAGGAAGGTAATAAGATGTAAAGTGGGAACCTACCGATTATTTGTTGTTTTTAGGGTTCCGTAAGACTCAAGGAACCCTTATAGTTTCGGTCTGTCTCTCTGTCTGTTTGTCCACGCTTCTAGCTTCTGTAATTATGGATATAAATGGATGAAAATTGGTATAGTTAAAGACTAAATATAGATCTCGGTTTTGGCATCATAAAATAATAATAATTTTACATTTTAGGAGTGGCTCTGCATACATGTGATATGGGGATGAAAATTATTTTTTCTTTCTACCCTATCGTGTGGGGTATCGACGAATAGGTCTTTTTATATATAGGCAAGGTTTCATACAGGACTTTTTTACAAGGTACAAATTAAAACTCTTTAGGATAATTATTTTGAGTGAAGTTATTCAAAGAAAACCTATTGCGCGTTGATAGTTACGGAACCCTGCTAAGACATGTCCTGACATGCTCTTGGTAGGTTAGGTTTTTTACTTCTACATAGATGTGGCTTGAGAGTAAAAAATAAAAAAATATAAAAAATTTTTAAACACGCACACCAAACTGCGATTAGACGTCGCATCCTACTAAAATATAATAATGAGGGCTCTGTTTGTGATTTTAATTTACCAGCTTTTCACTAAATTCACATATAATAGTTTATACAGTACTTTCTTTAAGAAACACTTTTTAATATTTCTGTTTATCTGTCTGTCTGGTTGTTCCTGCTACACTCTAAAATGGCTGGACCGACGGAACTTTCACAGATGGATAGCTGATGTTGTGTAACTTAGGCTACTTTATTATCTTAGAATTCCGCATAAAGATAGGGTTTATTATAACACACTATCTTTTGCCAGCGGTTCCGCCTACGCAAATACAGTATCCCTCGGGAACATTGTACTTTTTCGATTGTAAAAAGTAGCCTATGCGTTAACCCAGAACCTAAACTACCTACTACTATACCAAATTTCATCAAAATCGTTATCTAGTTTTTGCTTGAAAGAGTAACAAACATCCATGTGTCCATTCATCCATCCATCCTCACAAATTTTCACGTTTATAATAATAGTACTAGGATTTATGGCAGTGCTACGTCATTGGTGCGATGCTGTACAGTTTTGTGTACATGCCGTAAATGTCGGTAGCAGAACACTGTTTCTTTATTGCACTAACGTAACTAGATAAAGAACACTGTTTCTTTATTGCACTAACGTAACTAGATGAAGAACACTGTTTCTTTATTGCACTAACGTAACTAGATAAAGAACACTGTTTCTTTATTGCACCAACGTAACTAAATGAAGAACACTGTTTCTTTATTGCACTAACGTAACTAGATGAAGAGCACTGTTTCTTTATTGCACTAACGTAACTAGATGAAGAGCACTGTTTCTTTATTGCACTAACGTAACTAGATGAAGAACACTGTTTCTTTATTGCACTAACGTAACTAGATGAAGAACACTGTTTCTTTATTGCACTAACGTAACTAGATGAAGAGCACTGTTTCTTTATTGCACTAACGTAACTAGATGAAGAGCACTGTTTCTTTATTGCACTAACGTAACTAGATGAAGAACACTGTTTCTTTATTGCACTAACGTAACTAGATGAAGAACACTATTTCTTTATTGCACTAACGTAACTAGATGAAGAACACTGTTTCTTTATTGCACTAACGTAACTAGATGAAGAACACAGTTTCTTTATCGCACTAACGTAACTAGATGAAGAACACAGTTTCTTTATCGCACTAACGTAACTAGATGAAGAACACTGTTTCTTTATTGCACTAACGTAACTAGATGAAGAACACTGTTTCTTTATCGCACTAACGTAACTAGATACATTTTGTAGCGATAAAAAGAACCATTTTTTCTTCGTAGTCCTAAAAATCGATCCAGTCGTTTTGGAGCCTATACAATGCAAGCAAAAAAATAATCAAATCTTTCCTATTTATAATATTTTAACGTAAAATATCGTTAAAAAAAAAACATCAATAAGTCGAAGCAAAGCAACGTAGTTTATTTACGAAATAATTTGGAATCTTCACATATGCCAGGCCTCCCGCGCTGGCTCATTACTTTTTATTTGCCAAATAAAACCAATGAGACGTGTAACGGCCGGCAACGCAACGGCAACGGCAACCCTTACAGTGTTGTGAGCACGAGGCAAGGGCATGCTTACCACGAGGCAATCTGCCTGTACATTATTTATCTGGCGGATATGGTACATGAAAATCAACGGTTTTATGTGGATGAGACGAAAGAAATCTGCAAGGATGGCGTGAAATTGAAGCCTGTAGTCTCTGCATAGCCTTAAGGGAGTCGGCGAAAGCGAAAGGGCGACGCATTTGTATAATAAAATATAGTTTATAGATTATAGATACTAAACTGGTAAGATAGCACCTGCAGACGCTAGGCAAGCTTGTCAAACAGGGAACCGCGGAGACGGGCATCAAATAACAAAAGGATTTGCTTGTTTGGAAAGGTGATTTCCTAGTGTGTTTAGCATCAAACATAGTACCTGAGAGACCGAGGTTTGCTTGGAGTCATAAAAATATTCGCCTGACCGGGATTCGAACCCGATACACCAATTTGCCAACAACGCAAAAAGTCCGATGCTAACCAAGCCGGCCGCCAACCAGATTTGACGTTTAGAAATCGAAATCACTCGTATTTAACTTAATAACCTAACTGAGAGCATATCAGGACATGTCTAAGGAGGGTTCCGTAACTATTAACGCGCAATAGGTTTTCTTTGAATTACTTAAAAAGTTACTGTCAGATTTCACTCAAAATAATTTTCCTAAAGAGTTTTTAACATGACCTATCAGCATGAAAACTTAAAAGTTTCTATCTTTTATAGTTTAGAAATGCCAGGGGACCAACTTATAAACCACTTTGGAGGCTAATAACTAAAAATTGTTGACTGTGTAAAAAAAGTCACGTGTGAAACCTTACCTATATTAAAATACCTATTCAATGATACTCCATACGATGGGGTAGAATGAAATAATATTTTTCATCCCCACTTCACTTGTATGGAGAGCCACGCCTAAAATGTAAAATTATTTAATGATGCCAAAACTGAGATCTATAAACAATACCTGTATATATATATATATATATATATATATATATATATATATATATATATATATATATATATATATATACAGGGTGCCAGAAGACCGCTTCCATTAACTTTGGGATATGATTATACTACCTTTTCTCATTACAATAAAGTTATTATTGTTTTTTTATTTCCAAAAATTTTATTTTTTACATTTAATACCTTTTAATCATAAGAATAAGCTGTCTAGAAGTAGATTTTTTATTAAAATCTAAAATTTTATTATTTTTACTTCATTACGCTCGCAGGCCAATGACCCGTTAGCTGACGCACCGGCCGCCGCCGCGCCGTGCTCCTGCCTTAGTACACGCGTTCAGCGATGTTTAATGTATATAGATTGCAGTGACTTACAACCGTACACACACAAAAGTGATGGATGTTTGGATTTCATAATTTCAAATAATATAGGCGGAACCTTAATGACTATCCCACGGAACCCACTTTAGGAATCCCTGCTCTACACTGCCTGCAGTGTGGTTCGTAAATAACGCAGGAAATGTTGCTTGACAAAATAACGAACCCTGTGTACAGTGCAACTAAATTCTTAATGTCCAACGGCAATCATCGCTTTTCTATCGAAATTACAGACGGTGTTTGAAAAACGACAATAACCAATAGATGTAGCGTGGTTGAACTGTAGGTAACAATGAAACTAAGTAGGTGTATAAAAGGGTGCCCTAAGTCGCATTAGTAATTTATTATTAATTATAATAAGTTACGTACGTAATTACGCCGATCGTAATAAGTAAAACTATGGCTAATAGCTATTTACTTACGTGAAAGAAGTATTGAGTACTGAATAACTGCTAGTAAGTAGTAGGTACTAAGTCTACTCCTAGTACTAAGTTCACGGAACCCATCGACCATCAGGTGACCAAGGCAAGGTGTCACGTTAAAAGTTAAAACTTAAAGTTGTTAGAAAGTGTTTTTGTTGCATTTTGAAATTTGAAAATCGTTGCTAGCACCATAAATCATTACACATATCACCTAAAACTTAAAAACACAACACTACGTTTTTAAACACGACCTTATAGTGAAACTCAAATCAGACGACAACCTTTTACCTCGATAGAAAAACCTCAACTAAATTCGAATATCTATTTCAAAACAACATAGTTCTTTTATCGACTTTCGGCAAAATTTAAAGGATGCCGACGCTATGCGGCATGGGCGCGTGCGGTAGGGTGCCGCGCGCGACCACAGCACGACTTTTTGGCGGCAAATATTAAAAGCGTGCCGCTCGACTCTTTCTAAAACTACCTAGGCTAAGTGATGTGACCTATTAAAATTGAAACATTTACGTGTACGTAGTCGATATTTAAATTAGTTAATTGTTTGATATTATTTTTGCTTAGTTTTTTGTAATAAATAAGTTACTATTTTTATATCAAGCTGGGTTTTTATGATTTATGACCGGCAATCAGGCAGATAGATCGCCTGATGGTATGTGATTATCGTCTCCCACGCGCCTCTCTCTTCGCTCTTTCTCTAGTAGATTTTGTAATAAGTTCATACAAATCAATGCGTATGCAAATTAAATAGTAATTGTAATTAAGTAATAATGAAAAACTATCGATACATTTCTGGACATATTATTATGTTTTTTACATAAACTCATTTTCTCAGTTTGGTCAGTTGGCTGTAAGTGTAAACCCGCGTTTTCGAGTGACGTTCCGTGTTATTTTTTAAATTTTCTACTTTTTATCTTGTTTTTCATGTTTGTGACTTGTGTGTGATTGTTTTTCTTAAAATGCCTTCGCTATACGCGTATACCACGCATTACTATGGTATGATGATGATGTGCTTATGTGAAGCATTTGGGAATGTCGCAGAGGCATTGAGGATTTACCGGAGGTAATATACTCATCCCCACCATCTTTCAGACTCCCGTAACATTACACAGGCATGCGAGTGTTAGAAAATAGGCCCATTGAGCCACCAGCGGTGAGCGGCAACTGGACGTAAATATCGAGGAGCAAATTTTAGACGGTTTGCAAGGATCCTCGTCTTGGAGCCCGCAGTGTGACTAAAATGCTTAGGCGTCGGCACGGTAGGCCAGTTCCTACTTGCTGTTCGATTTAACTGTATGTACCTCATCTCATTTTATTTTCATTTATTTTTCTTAATCAGAACAAAAAATTTAAAGTAATTAAATGTTAACTTAACAAAAGTTAGTAAATAAGTACTTGAATGTTATTAGAACTTTAAATAAACTGAGGCCTTTTCATCCGTTATTGGATGATTTATAGAGTATTTTCCGAACGAAGTAACACCTCTTGAAATAATGTAGTGCCTGGGTCAGTTGGTTTTCAAATGTCGTATGGTTGCCGAAGCATATACGGCATTCTCACAGCATAGTCAGTCAGTCCAGAGGAATGACTGGTCAATCAATACGTTTGGGACCAACCAAGTGCGGGTTTCCTTACGATGTCACCGTTAGAGCGTCCGTATAATGTACTTGAAATCTGAAAAAGTCTCATTGGTACACGCCACAACATAGGAATCGAACCTGCACTCCCTTGAGTGCGAATCAAACGCATCACTAGGCCACGGAGCTATCTAACTTTAAATAAGATTGTTATTAATCTATGCAATTTTCGTGGTTTATTTACTACATACGGTACAGCTGCTATTATCAGTTGATTTTCTCTATTCGCACCTGCGCGGGCGCGGGGGACGTGTTTGCGCAGCCTACCCCTTGCGCGCCCGCCTCCGACCGCCCGTTTGGTTATGTACTATGTGCGTTGTACATTGCATATTAAAAAGTTTAACTTTTACAAAAACAATCGATTAAAAGCAAATGACTAGTACCAATGGATCTATCTCATGCCCTACTATAAGCCCACGGTGTTAACGGGACTGGTCTAAATACATCCTATATATATATATATACAAGATTTGCTCGTATAAGATTTTTACCTCATAAACAGCGCCCAGCGGCATGACCAGGCAGGCGACCATGAGGTCGGCCACCGCCAGTGACGCTACCAGGTAGTTGGCGACGTTCTGCAGGTTCCTCTCGATAGCGATCGCGGCTATCACGAACACGTTTCCTGGGGAAGATGTTGAACATGAAAATGTGCATCTTGTTAATAGCAATATAACATTCATTAGCAGTTTTTTATTCTATATTTAAAGGCTCTTCATCATATGATTATGTCAGCCTTAATTTAACAATGGTAACAATTAACTTAAATCTAATTCCCTTAAATATAACGAATGAATTACATAACTCAGAATATATCACTAAATTCTATTATAAATTTGACGATGCATTTGTTGCATATTTGTTGATCGAACCAAAATAATATTAATTATATACTATTATAAATGCAGCTACTAATGTAGGGTACGCGTGAAATATTTAAACTTAGAATATACATTGTGTCATTTGTTACAAATGTTAACAAAGTATGAAGATAAATTAGTTTGAAAGGTCACTACTTTACTTTTAAAAAGGCACAGGGCATTGTTATCTTTATAAGTCCTTAGCGCCTTTACACATGCGCCGCAGCTCCCGCGGCGCATGTGTAATTTGTTTGGATGCGGCGTTTCATCGCCGGCGCCGCGGCACAAAATGCATATTATGTATAAATATCGCCGCGGCGGTGGCGGCACGGCAGCGGCACTGCTGGAGCTGCAGAAAGTGTATGATTGTACATCATACAAACAAACATTTCCTCTTTACAATATTAGTATAAATACATCTCAAAAAGGGATAAGAAGAAAACTTCTTATCGCTTTGTAGAAAATTATGCAAACGAAGGAGTATGAAATTTGGCACATTTAAAGTTTATATTGAGGAAGGTGTGCAGAAAGCTTATATTTTTTCATAATGCTAAGAAATACATACAATTAATCAAAATAACACACACATAGGTAGCAACCTCAGATTAATAACTTACACTACTATTAAGCATACCATGCGTTTACTTAATAAAACAGGTGTTCGCTTGACACAACAGCTGCCAATCTTTCTTTCATATTTCTTAGACAAGGTATACATATTTTTATTGCGTATGTAAGAAACTTAATAGAGTTGAAACTTAATAAAACTAATATTATAAACTTGTTTAAAACTAATAATTTTTCCCATTCTAGTCATGTTTATTACATTACTATTACTAGTTATAGTATTACTAGCTAACGGGGTTCTAATAAATATGAAGCGGTCGACCTCTAGTAATATTAAAAGTGTCATACTGTCTAGCCGTCTTCATATCGTCTAAGAATTAAAGATAAAAAATAATATATATTATCCAGCACGTATTGTTGATCTAAGCTAAGTAACTAGAAGTATTTATTACGGATATAAAAGAGTGATAAAAATACACTCGTAAAATAGTTTTGTCCGTGTGTGAGTCGATCGAGCCGATAGCCCAAGTTTTGATAACAATCAAACTACGGAACTAAGGTACCAGAGGACATGGAGACTATTACATAAATTTTTGATTCGGTTGTCAAATGATGGGAATAATTGGGAATATATAATGCGACGCATTAGATATTCCCAATAATTTGACCATTAGGTCAGATTATATGGCGGGACGTGGCGTCGTAACACGTTAAAGCTTCAAGCCAATGTTCAAATTATTTAACTATTAGGGACCTAATAATAATAATAACCCAATCAGGGAATCTAATTTATAAGCAGTTGACCGTTGTCATTATTTGTTCGTATTATAAAACTCATAATATATCATTGACAATTGTATTGTGACTGCATGTCGTCTTATTAATACAAATAAATTATGAAAAACCTTTAATGCTTATGAATTAGATTCCCTGGTAACCGAGTGATTTATACATTTTAACATATTCATGTGCTTAAATGTGATCATAAAGTGTACATGATGATTTTTAGGTTCACTTGAAGTATTGGGATTTTGAGAAATCGAAATTGCTTTAATTTATCCTCATCTGTCTTTTATGCATTCGACACCGATCCCTAATTTTACTTAATAACCCTACAGGTACTGGGTCACGAGCCTCGGATTGGATTCTATGGAACGTAAGTACTTTTCCAGTTCCTATCTCCAATCAAATGCATTATCACTTCATCCAGAAGTTACGTCGTCGTTGCCCACTGTATTCAGTTAATGAAAATTAGTTCTGATTCGAACGTAACTTCGGCAAATTGCGAACGTAACAGGCCAATAATTTGTACGCTTTTTTTTACATATTTTTTGAACTGTACACATATATATTCATTATTCAATCGCTGTAGGCTGGCGTGGTAACTTTTTAAATCGAGGAGGAAACAAACCACAGAGGGGTTAGTAGGTAGGTGATGATGTTGATTGATCTGAGTCTAAAACAGTTTACAGAAACTTTAGGCACATGATTTCTTTACATAAGTAAAGACGAAGAAGTGAAGAGAAGAGAGAAGAAGTCATTGACATCACAGCTGATTTCGAAGTGATTTTCATAATATCAATTTCAAATTAATCGAAATGAGCTGTGTGAGGTCAGTTACCTTTTCAGCGCCGTAGACTCATCCATACTAGAATTTTTTATTTGATTTTTTTCAGCCTAAACTCCTTTATATAGGCAGAGAATTATTTCCCCAAAGTTTGTGTAATTGGTTTTGCAAAACGTTAAATACGAAAGCCTGGGACCCAGTAGTGGTAACGTCAGTGATGATGATGACAGATCGATGCCTAAGCCATAATTGTACTCTCTCTCTTCCCTCTACTACTCTACTACTACTCTACTCTAATAAGCTCGACTCGCAAAGAATTGAATCCCGTTCAATTCTTAATTAACAACTTCATTAAATTGCAAAAATCTCACTCACCCTTTAGATTTAACGAGAATTACTTCTGGATTAATTGAAATGTTAAGTCGGCACAGACGGGCTACAAGCGATCGCGACTGATCATCCTATACATACATATTGTGTTCTATGGAAAAGTGTGTCAAAAATTCAGTTTCTATTCAAATTATTTGTTTCGAATTGCAACACCTGCCCCGCCGTTGCCCCGAATGTCGCGATAATAATTAATAATTATCTATGAACGCTTCACACCACGTCAATTTGTTCCCATGCTGAGTCTCCGAAGAGCTTCTGTAGTACCAGACAACGGGAAGTATATTTAATACTATAATTTTTATTATATTATACACATATCAATTACACGTCCATGAATCAGGAACACAGAATACTTTTTGTTCCCTTGGCGGGATTCGAACCCGCGACCTCCGGCTTGAGCGCCAACGCGCTAACCAAAACCAACCAACAACCAACGAGCCTCAGAGGCCGGAATACACAAACCGACAAAAAAAGTAATAGGTGACAATTATTTTGTTTCTCAGTTTTGTAAATAATAAACCGATAAGTTAAGGTTACTCCGACATTCAACGTTCAACATTTCGATAGTCAACGTCGATTTTTATCAGTCTTCTCTGAACATACGAGTGAAATGTTGCAATGTATTTTGTCAATATTTGTTAGTGAAGAAATGTTGATTTATTTTAATTAGTTTGATTTATTGATTAACAACTGAGCGAATATAAATATATGTATTTAGTAGCTCCGTGGCCTAGTGGGTAGACCGTTTGATTCGCACTCGAGAGTGCAGGTTCGATTCCTAGGTTGTGGCGTGCACCAATGAGACTTTTTCAAATCTCAAGTACATTATACGTACGCTCCAACGGTAAAGGAAATCCGCACATGGTTGGCCCCAGACGTATTAACCAGTCATTCCTCTGGACTGATTGACTATGCTGTGAGAATGCCGTATGTGCTTGGGGCAAACATACGACATTTAAAAACCAAGAACACTGTATTTATACAGTATTCGAATAACGGATCTCCAATAACGGATGAAAAGGCTTAAGTTAAGTTTATTGATATTGTTGACTGATATTTTGGTTTATGGTCACCAATTTTTTAAATAGCGGATCAAAAACGCCAAATTTTACAAAAATGAGCTGTCTCCTCCAGATTAAGTTATTTATAAATGATGCGAAATTTCCCTTTATAATTTTATCTTGTTAGTTCCAGCTCATGCAGCCCCTAATTAAACGCCTAAAAATAGGAAAATAGCCTTAATTCCTAACGGGTTGTTTACGGATCGCGGTTGGCGTCGCGCCAGCTCCGGCTGCCAAATTCGATATTAATATAAATTATATTAGGATTTCGCGTTCCAATGAACCAATTTTATAGAGAGCATAGCTAGGGATGAGAGAGATAGAGCACGCCCCTGGCGCAAAACGACATAGTAGCAAAACGACACACTCTCGAAAGGACTTATTCTCAAAATGACACAATCACTAAAGGATAGGAGGTACAGTCGTCAAAATATAAAGTTTACTAGATTTTGCACGCGACTACGTTAAATTGGGTTTCTTTGTACCAGTTACCCGTCGTAAAATCTGTTCCTACCGGACATATCTAAATATGTCCTTTTTTATGATTTTTTATTTTTTCACAGGTATCGCTGGGATTTATATGAATAAATTTACAGTGAATGAAAGAATGCGACTGACTTCTTATACTTCGTGATATATTTCGCTGTTTCCATATAGGAAGCACAACAGAGAGGACAACAGAGAAAGATAGATTTCATAATTGCATTGTTACCCATCGGCACCATATTCTTTCGTATGTGAATTCATGTAGTAGGGATTTTGAGAGTTTTGGTATAATTTATTAAAAATCACGACATTTATTTTTAAAATAAAATCAGGGCAGTAATAATTTTACAAGCCTGCAAATTCAAATTAGCTGATGGATAGGATTTGAGTGCGATCTTTGAGTAAAATATTTTCCCTATCTCATGTGTCAAAATTAATTTGGCCCTTTTACTTTTCTTCAGGCTATTTTAATTAAAACTAACTTTAATAAAATACTACTTTGCTGCACTCCTGGTTAACAATTACTAGAAATATCTAGTAATTTACAAAATATTTTCATATTTACTAAATAGGTATTTGAAAGAGAAACTTCAGAAGTGAGCCGTACAAGTTTATTGTACGAGTAGCTTCGTCTTAGTAACTGTTTCAAATTGAATTGAACAAAAGGTGACATTTGAATCGTTTATTTCTACATAATATAGTAATTTATGAAACATATCGCTATAAACAATCAGGGAAAACATACGATTAGCTAATACTGCAATTTAATTTTACATAACTGAAACAATTACATTTTATGTCAAAATGTCGATGATATACATATCGATACTATCTCTCGTAATTCAATGAACGAAAACTACTGATACGTGTCGATATATCGATACACATTATCGAAACTATCAACATTATAATATTATTATATTGTATATTGATACGTCGATAATTATATTGTATTATAATATTATTATATTGTGTGTCGATACGTCGATAATAATATCGGCATCTAATATCTTATTCTTCCCTTTAAATATAAAATTGTTTGGTTTTTCAATGTCTCGAGAACGGCTAGACCGATTTGACTAGTTTTTTATCTTGAAATAACTGTGGAAGTTCAGAGAATGTTCATAAGGTGAGAGATATTATAGGAAAAATTGCAAGGAAAATCCTATAAGCCACAACTTAATAATCCCACGCTAACTGTTCCTACAAACATTTGATGTTCGTTCCGTCAGTAGCATCAATTCGGGTCTCTAGTGTCACTTGTATGACAAATATTTATAGGTGCGTTCAGTTTATCTGTTTGGTTGGACTGTATAGTAGTGTTTTTTTAAATAAAAGTCAGCCACAATAAGTTGTACTTAGATGTAGTTCTTGGTGATGAAATTGTAGGTGTATATAGGGTAGGTAGGCAGGTGTAGATAATGATGTAGGTGCAGTTTGTAGACGTAGTCGTAGGTTGTAGTTGTAAGTATATATTATGTAGTTGTTGGTGTAGGTTGTAGTATATAGGGTAGGTTAGGTTAGGTTAGGTTAGGTTAGGTTAGGGTGGTGCCTGCCTATGTGTCATCATCTACACCTGTAGATGATGATGTAGGTGCAGTTGTAGAGGTAGTCGAAGGTTGTAGTTGTAAGTATATATTATGTAGATGTTGGTGTAGGTTGTAGGTGTAGACTGTAGGTGTAGTTATTTATTCATTTATTTATTTAGAAATTGTGGAGTATATGGGCAGGTAACTAGGTAGGTAGGTGTAGTTATTAATTTATTATTTTATAGTAGTTAAGGCAGAGCAACGTCTGTCAACGAATATCAACAATAACGTGCTAGATAATTGACAAGGTGTGGATCGTGATTGATTGATTTGATTTATCATTGATCATCCCGTCTGATATCGATTTGTATGTGATTTGTACAGTGCTACCTAGTTGTAAACGCGACAACTAGATCAAATCACATACAAATTCCTTGTAAACGCCAAACGCGCTCATGATCGAATGCGAAAAGAAAAACTCACACTCAGCACTCTGATAACAAAGTGTTGTCTGTTGTAAGATAGGCAAAGCAGGGATCCGGAAGACCGGCGACGCATTTGTGTATTCTTTCGTGTAGCGGGTGTCCACCGCGCTGTAACGCCACCGGTGACGATGGTTCCGTGACTGGTGGCATTGGTGACGTCATCGTTGACATTGGTGATGCCATGAGCACGAGCGACGTTATATCACCGGTAGCGGTGATGGAGTCACCGGTGGCATTTGTGGTGTCACTGGTGGCGTCGGTGGTGTACCTCCATAAGCAGTCGTCCACCACTGTTTAGTCCAGCGCGCCACCAATGCGGGTACTTACCGACGATGGTGGCCAGGATGAGCACCGCGAGGACGACGGAGCGGGCCGCCATGAGGACGAGCGACGTGACGTCACCGGTGGCGTTGGTGGCGTTGCACCCCCACGAGCAGTTGTCCAGCCAGTCTGGCGTGGACAGCTCCGCTGAAAAAAAGATCAGATAATAACAGAAGGTAGAAATAGGAAAAAAGCTGTACTTCTTTTGCTCCATGTTTTGTACGAAGCTCTAGCACCTACTGCTGCGCACTCATGTTCATAGTTGGACGATAACCAATACAAAAGTTCAATAACAATAACTAATTAAATGAAGTTTTATAGCAGGTCTGCGGTTCGTAGAGGTGCGACGGTGTAGCGATATCATAGTACGAGGGTTTTTCATACAAGGACGCCTAATTTTACCTCTCAATGAAGGTTTTTGTATTTTTTTCTGCCACTAGGGGGCAGACCCAACTCACCAAGCGTCATCTGTGGCGTAAGTGGTATCAAAAACGGTCAATAAGAATTTTCGATTCTTTTTCTGTCACCAGACGGCGCTTGGTAGCCCGACGGTCCTTGTCAAACAGCTGACAGATGTCACGAATTTAAAACCCTCATTACGTTACGTTTATCAAGTAGTAATATCTCAATATCTCAGGGGGCCTAGCAGGAACATTTGACAGTGGCGTAAACGTAACGTTGTCGAATGAAATTTATATGGGCGCTGTCATTATTTTGACAGATTTTCATACAACTCACAATCGATAACGTTACGACACTATCAAATATTCCTGCTAGGCCCACTGATCATTACTAAACTAAATATTTTATATGTAGCCATATTATATCGCACAATAAACATACAATAAAATTTTGGGCTTATTAGCTAATACAGCGATGGAATTTATTCCAAAGCTGAAACAGGTCATTTTGATGTTTTTCTGCAGAAGGTGAGCCTGAATCGTAAACATAGTCTGTATATGTAAATAGCTTGTTTATCTGCGGCAATAAAAGAGAGTGTTCATCTTTAGCGGTAATAAAATAAAAAGGTAAGCTTTGTTTATATATGTTTTAGTAGCGGACATGATTTTTATACAATTCTATTTCGAAAAAGTTACAAATACGTACTTGTCAATTGTACGTGCTAGTACCTTTATCTATTTTAATATACTTTTAACTTTTAGGATTAGTTAATTAACTTAATGAGCATGATATTATCTGCAGTTCATCCATATACACCACAAACGTATTCATGCCAATCCACGCCCGTACACAGTCAGTTCTAACTGCTCCAATCGGCACCGGCATGCCGTTTGATCGATAGGCAGTATGATATAAGGCCACCCTTAATCCACAATGTTCGAGGACGGAGAACGGGCACATTTTGTTAAGACATAAATTATTTCCTTATGGAAAGAAACAAAACAAGAAACAAAAGATTGCGAGGAGATTAAAAAATAAAACAGTAAAATTTTCTTATTCGGTCAATATAACTTTGAAAAATGTAGTAAGTACTCTGTCGGTAACGTAAATAAATATTAAACAAATTTAAAACGTTTATACTTACTTACTTAATATTATAAATGTGAAAGCGTAGATGTTTGTTACTCTTTCACGCAAAAACTACTGAACGGATTTCGATGAAATTCGGTATGGTAGTAGTTTAGACTCTGGACTAAAACATAGGCTACTTTTTATCTTGAAAAAGCAGTGTTCCCGAGGGCTACTGTATTTACGCGGGCGGAGCCGCGGGAAACAGCTAGTCACGTAATAAACTTGAAAGCCCGAGCTATCGACGCTAAGAAGCTTCACTAGATAGTGAAGTGCAGGAGGCATGACCGACATTCCGGTATGCGATAGTGTCGGAGTTCCGCTTTAGAGGTCCTCAGAGAAGGCTCGATGGAATAGACCTATAAAGTATAGACGAGGCATGTCGAGGCAAACAATGTCCACACTCAAACTGTCCCACTTTAGGGGTTGTTTGGGGCCATTTGTAATCTTGACATTTTGACATTTGCTTTCCTTAGTATATATTCTGTATATATATTTCGTAGTATATCAGTCCGCATATATTTAACAAAATCTTATGAAATCAAGAGAGGCATGGCGTATCGTCTGAAATCAAGATCTCAGTGGTTGAATGCGTCAGTGCTCAAGTCGGAGGTCGCGGGTTCGAATCCCGTCAAAGAAAGAAAAAAATGTCGTTTAATATAATAAAATCTTAAATATATTTCCGTTTCCGTTGTTAAATATATACCCGTAAAACAAGTTCTTCAGGGACTTAGCACGGGACTAGATTGACGTGGTGTGAAAGTATATAATTTTTTTATTTGCGCTTTCATAGGAAAAATAGTGATTGTTTTATGTGGATTATATCTATATCTTCCATCGAAACTGACATAATTTCAAATTTCCTACGAAAGTGTAAAATTTAATATCAACTTAACTTAAATGATTACATCATTTTTATGAACATCTTTTATACTCATAAATAAAACTCTAACCTCATAAATATAAAAATGAAATAGACCCCAATCAGATGCAGAGAGAAATGGCTGAATCAACCGAAAAGGAACATAAAATACGCGAGACAAATTTGCTTCTATTCACGATTCTACGAAATATATTTATTGAAGTGTGTTATATGTTTTGCATAGTACGTTTAAAAATGTGCCTTTTAATTCCTTTATCGAGTTTCAGTCTTTTCAAAGATTTATTAGAATTTGACGTCTGTATAATCTTCACACGATTATCATTAGCACCTCTTTCTTTTAATAACAAAAGTACGATTATCAAAAACCACTATTTATTAAATACTGGTTTCACGAAAACTTTGTCTGCGTTTTTAAATAGTTGAAAAGACATGTAAATTTAGACAAAACATATTATGTATATAATTTTAATTAATTTACTTAACAGTTAGTATTTAATTAAGCTAACGGTGCGTAATATTTACAAAAAGAACATAAAGAATTTGTGTTTGGGATTTTTTTTTCTCTTATCCCATTATAAATGCGAAAGTTTGTGAGGATGGATGGATGAATGGATGGATGGATGGATGTTTGTACTGGTATGGTGGTAGCTTGAGCCTTGGATTAAAACATAGGCTACTTTTTATCACGAAAAAGTATAGTGTTCCCGTGGGACACCGTATTTACGCGGGCGGCGGATATAACAGCTAGTTATCATCATTTCAAAATTTGCTTAAAATGATCCAAAACTATTTAAAATGAATATGAAAAAAGCAAAAAAATGTCTCCTCAAAATTTTCATGTGTTTTGCATGAATCTAAATGCTTAAGGCTTAGGCATTAAGGCTTATTTTATTTGGTCACTGTCTGGATTTATTATACGAAACATTTCTACAAAAATGTCAGTACTTGGCCGCTGTCAAACAACATATTTTGTAAACGCGCCCGTAATGTTGAATGTTGTTTTTATAATACAGATCCAGAATTAATCTAATTGCCAGAATTAACAGGTTGACATTTTAATCAACGCGGCCTGGTCCAAATTACTAAATATAATTTTTAATGGTACTCAGGCCGTTAAACTCAATGGTATGAATAAAGACTGGAGTAAAATAGTCTACCAGCTATTTGAATCAAAAGATGTTTTTTAGTGAAGAGTAAAATAACATAATTCGTTTAGTTATAAAAATCACTAAGTACCAAGCTGAAAAGAATACACATTGAATTTTCGACAATTTGAAAAAAAATATTCAATTAGGTACTGTGTATTTATGAAGCGTTTACGTGTGGGAAGGCCCAGCTAAAGTAGTTTGCCTGACTATGCAGCGACAAACGGCTCATTGGCAGTGTTTGACAGAGACGATGCTCTACAAAGCCGACACAAGTAAAATAGATTTGACATTTAATTGAGCCTATCATATTGGCTATTCTAAATATTCAACCAATCAGCGTTTCGTTCGCAATTTCGCGTGGTCCCTGGTGGTTTAAATTGAAATATACTGCGTCGATAAATAAAAGTTTTTGTCGTCGATCCAATTTTTGCATATTAAAACCTCCATTCCATTGTTTTAAGTTAAATATAGGTCGCCATATTTTGTACGCAGCTTAAGTGGTTTTGTACTGTGCAATCGCCATAAATACGGGTGCCAAAATCTTAGATTTATGTGTTTGTGTCCCATTCGATGCGAGAATTGTTTAACAAAATGACAGCAATACATAATTTATCACTTGCAATTATTATTATAAACTAATTACTCGTTTAAATGTAAAACATTTTGTCCGTTATTAATAAAAAAGATTTGCACCTCGGATACGCTAATCTATGTTGCTGTCTTTGTCTGTCACTAGGCGTTCCTAATGTATCAGACTGTGACAGCAACATGGATTAGCGTATTTGTGATGCAAATATTTTTTAATAAGAGATAAAGTATTTAATATTATTTCAATTGATTGTTCTAAGTGAATGTGTCTCCTAAAATTGACAGTTAATACTAAAAGGCAGCTCTGCAGCTCGCCTGGCCTTGCAGTTATCTATGAGCGACAGTTATCGCTTTCCATCAGACGATCTGTCTGCTCATGTGTCCCCTATATCTATATGGATTAAAGTATTATTAATTAGATGTAGCCTGCACATGCAGACGATGTAGTGGTGGGAATATGTATAGCTTACACCCTACGAAGGACAAAGTGAACTCACCGAGCGAGTCATTCCAGAATGGTGTTGTGTACGATGCGTTCATGTTAGCCGGGGTGTCGCTCGTCCTCCTGGAACAAACAGACAACGTTTTAACAAAAATCGGTCCACAGACGGCGGAGTAATCGTTGAACATACAATATATATATATATATATATATATATATATATATATATATATATATATATATACAGCCGAACGTATAACCGCCTCCTGTTTTTGGAAGTCGGTAAAAAAAAAATACCGACATGTTGATGTTGGGTCCCGTATGCTATATCTCGTATGTTTGTCATGTTTTTTTTTTTCTTTTTTTTTTATGACTACAAGACAGAATTAAGTGTTTTAATTTATAATATGACAATTGATGATGCATTTATAATGACAAAAAAGTGTTGCATTGTTTCCAATAGTACTAATGACAAAAACGTTTGAAAGCTCGGAAGTTCTTCTTGCTATATCTCGTATGCTACACAACGGGAAAATAATTGGCAGGACTTGGATGTTTACTGTTTGTATGCGACTTACAAGTATGGTAGTATTGAACAAGTTGCCGCTCGACCAGGGATACGATGAAAATCGCGTAACAGTGCCGATGAATCGTGTACATACACATACGTGTAAATACGTAGTTCAATCATGTCTGCAGTCGTTGCGGTTAATTCCTTTTTTATATACTTTACATTATAATCAGTAGCTAAACGCTATAAGAATCGTCATCTTTCATTCCGTTGATTTCGTTTTTTTTATAATTGGTTAACTATTATATAAATAAACTTGTCAATATTACTAAAATTGTAAATTATCTATATATGATACTAGTTGTGCCGATCCACGTTCTGGTTAAGCTATGGTACAGGTGAATAAATAACTACACCTATACCTGCAACCTACATCATCATCTCTACACCTACATGGGAACATTCAATTACTTTTATTATACCTACACCTACGAATTAAGCTATTTTCTCACAATTTTTCCAAGATTTCCCACCATATAAACCTATGTTTATACGGTGAGAAATATTTATATTGAAATAACAGGGAAGCCTGAACATCCACAATTATTTCAATGGCAAAGTTTGCCAAATTGGTTCAGCCGTTCGCGATTTTTAGCGAGACATTACAATTGCAATCCATTTTTATATATAAGAGAATAAGATTATGTATCTTAATAATACTTTTAAATTATAATATGGATTCGTGATTCCTACATTATTATTTTCGAGATTAATACAGTGCTTATCTTAATTTGTACGGGTTCATTGGGTTTTACATCTCATTACAAAACGAAATTTTATTGTAAGTGTAAACGGCTCATAAAATCAGTTTACACCAAATATATACAGTTGGTATTTCCAACCGCATATATTAGCAGAATATGAAAAGATATTGTAAACTTTAAAACATTATTTTTAAACAGATTTGAGATTGCATTAAAAATACCTTTAAATATTATGTAGTGAATTGAATAATACTTACATAATATTTAAAGGTATTTTATATATTATATGAAAGCAGTGAATTTTAAACAACGCACAGCTTTAACTATCGCGTATCATGTTGTTAATCACAAACCATGTTAAGTATGTATATATTTTCCTCTGTGCCAAGGTGCCACAGAAAATTTGCGTGAAATGAATTGGTCGGCTACACAGTCGTGACTCCTCTGGTGTTGCACGAGCGCTTACTATTACTTTGCCAGCAGTATTATATATATACATGTCTCCGAAAATCAATTACGGATACTTCGGGCACATATTATAAAGAAATATAATTTTTTTTGAGCAGGACAGTTATTTTTCTGCCTGAACGTCTTCACATGAGCAGTAAATCATGTACTGAAATATCCGTAATTGATTCTTCTAGACCTTATATAACACTCAGTGTAGACGGGCACTATACAAACTTTAAATATTTGCACATCGCTCGATGGAAATCTTTCGACCTCAAATACACTTCACGGTATCTCTGTATGTTAATAAAAAGTTTTAATTAAAAGCAAACGCTCACGCTGTAACGAGCTCAAATGATATTAGTACTAGAAAAACTTCGCTGCTATACCCTGCTTAGATCCAATTCAATAAAACGAAACGATACGCGACATGGCGCTGCAATTTTAAGACCCTAAACGTAAGCAAAAAGTTGAATATAATAGTAGTATTGCAAGGTAAATAAGCGACATTTTGTGGAAAAAATGTGGGCCGTTGAAGGGGACATCAAAATGTTCAAATTTCGATAGATTTGAATCGTTCTTTATTGAGGCTAAATAATCGTTCTATATACGTAAGTATATATATTCTACTCTGTGGTGACGGTGACCGAATTTGAGCTAAAATAAGTTTATTGTTTCTATTAAAATGTACCGCTTACTTACTTTTAATATTAAATTATTTTTATTATTAATTATAAAAACCATACGTTCGCTACACAGCAGAACGATAAAACTGCAGTCTACGTAGTGCGATCACAGTAGGCGTATACAGTACTACATCTTCATACTAGACCACCCGTATCGGCGTACGCACACATACTAATGCCCGCTACACACCACAACGATTTGATTACAGATTACAGATTACAGAACGATTACAGATTTATCGTGTAGCGGGTGTATGTGTAGCGGGCATTAGGTACTAGCAAATAAAATTGGTTGTCAAAATCAAGAGCGTGCCCTGTTTTAGCGCAAAGCGGAATTTCGCCGAATCGCCATTAAATCTAAATAATATAAAGTGCAGTGAATCGAGTTTCATTTTCTATTCAAGACAGTGAGATAAATAGAGAGGAAGTCCCAAGTTGAATTCCTGAACTCCAATTCTCGTAATTGACTTACACATTTATTTTACTTTCATTAAATTATAAATAAATCACTTTGGTATCATAAACTGATTTTTGGGGGTTGGACCAATCAAAACAGGTTTGACGTTTATGAGAATACCATTTTGCAGTTTTAACATATCGGAACTAGAATGTAACTGTATTATTATTATTAATAATAATAATAATAAACATTTATTTGACACAATGAGACATTACACCACAAATAAAACAAAGACTTACATACAAAAGTCATAAAAACAGGACTGAAAAACAACTCAAAAACATAAACATAAAAATTACGTACCATGAGTAGGAGTAGGTACGCAAGAGATACTATTATGGATAGGAAGGTAGGTAGTGTAATGCCTGACTGTCAAAAAGGAGACCGCTCAGGCGTATCACTGCGGCGTAACACCACAGTGCCTGGTATTATGCGGTTCCATATTGTTGTCGTTTGATGGACAGATTTAATACACTCAGCAACAGCAAATAAACAGTTACATATATACATAAACGATTAACGAGATAATGATAATAATAATATATATTATTGCAGGATTTAATTAGCAGACTTTCTGAATCTATTCTAGGATCGACCCACACGTACCACAAACACACCACACCGCCGCGACAAGCTGTGGCTTCTTGCCGTTGCGCTGTGGAACCGACAAAATGCGGATGTTGTTAATGTTTGAGATAACAATATATATTTCTCATAAATATGTCTAACATTTACCTATACTGATTACGTGATTAAGATTTATGCTTTCGAGTTTTTATTTTATCGAGACTTATGAAGCAATAGTGCAAAACCAAAAATTTACCGATACAAATTTTAAACACTCTAGTTTCTCGGGTAAT
The DNA here is from genome assembly GCA_963565745.1 of Phengaris arion. NCBI lineage: Eukaryota > Metazoa > Arthropoda > Insecta > Lepidoptera > Lycaenidae > Phengaris > Phengaris arion. The sequence goes on along the minus strand of OY751446.1, from coordinate 3,039,828 downwards.
TTTTGTGACGCCATCTCTCGGATAATGCCATAAAAACTAACTACTACGCCTCGCGTAATACGTATTGATCTAAATTGAATCATAGCTCACGAGCTATGTAATAAGAGAAATTCACAATAGATGGCGTGACAAGTGCTGTAAGGTTGAGATTACGAATATCGAAAAAGAAACAAATTAATGTGGATAACATCACATACATTGCTTTGATCCCAAAGTAAGTAGCTAAGTCACTTTAGTAATAACCAAACAAAGCTCGTTCGCCCAGTTACTATTTATTAATCTCAGCGCGTGTCGTACGTCAAACGGGATTGTTTCATCACAAGTTGTTGGCGCAATTTTTTGGGTGCATCGGGCGCAAATTATTGTTTGGTTTAGTACCATATTTTCAAAATTATTAATATATATTATAGATAAGTTTCATTCACAAGGGAATACGGCTTGTTTGCACGCCTCGCCTGTGCTATCTAATTATTATATAATATAGACTCCTGCTTTTGGGGTTGTTTGGGGGGGTCCAGGTTTAAATTTTGTCTTGATGTTTTAAAATTTGCTTTCGCAATCAGTTCGCATTTATTTGCCAAAACCTTCATGATTCTTCATCAAGATGGCGTAACTTTTTCTTGTACGAAGATTTTCTTTGTGAAATGCATAGCCTATTCTTCGTTTTGAAATCATTGGGTGCGTGTTAACAGTGGGTACTATTCCTTTTCAATACAAATAAACGCCCGATCACGTGGTGTGGTTGTGGTCATTGTGTATGGTACGTGTGGACGAAAAACGGAAGACCGTAACGGCCGAATACTGAAACGACACTTAAAATAAATGACGCTCAAGTCACATGCTGTCCCTATCGTTTTGGATAACAGACGCAGCGACAGCCTGTGAATCTTCACTGTTAATTTTGATTAGCGTTTCAGTATTCGGCAATGTATTATTTCAACGAAGGACTCCGAGATTGAAGGCCTGCGCAATATTGTCACAGATTCCTACACTATATTAAACGGTTGTAAAACTACATTTTATACTTTATAGCTCAGTTTATTTGTCGTTTTATGTTCCAGTCGGATCGGCACTTACCTACTGTCGAATTAGTTTTGTGACGAAATAAAAATGCAAAGATTTACGTTCGAAGTTCGTTAAAGAATTTGGATATTAATAATATTAATAGGTAAAAAACTATGTGCCCCATTTTAAGAAAACTATGCAAAGGAAGGAGTTAAATATGGAGGAGGAGCTGCATCCCGGAAGATCCCTTTCGCAGTTGGTTGTCGACAGTCAAGCGCGACGCGCGCGTACTGATATTTATTAAATTAATGTGACGTCGTTTGGAAATGTATGTGCTGTTCATGGATGTCGATAGAGTAAAAGAAAAATATAAAGAAAATCTTTCGATGATTTCCATTTACCTAGTGATTAAAAACAATGACACTCACTTGTTGAGTGTCATTGTTTTTAAAAAGATTTCAAAGTCTATGTAATAAACTTATTTCTATTTTGATTTCAGATGCTTTATGTTACATGGGTATTGTTGGAAAATGCAAGGTTTACCTACTAATAGTATGCATTCGGAAATATTGCATAGGTAACACTCAGGTATTCGTTTCTTCTATCGGTAAGAACTTAACGACGTTACATAAATAAATTGTACTTGGTACAAACTACAAGTGTATTTCTTTTAGTGAGCAATGTGTACCGAGATATTTTGTAGCTGAAAACATATCTCGTTTGTAATAACTAGTAGGTACAAGAGACCTAAGTACCTACCTACATTACTGGCAATATGTTAGCAGAGTAGTGGTTTTGCTCTTTTAGGTATTCCTCGCTTATTGAATAGACGAGGCGAGTGTTTGTTAACCATTATATAAAAACAAAACACATGTAACTACATATTTCGTAATATTTTCATACATTGTTTATAAAAACAATTTTTATACAACAAATTTGTACATAATGAAACATTTCAAATATGAAATAAGCGTAACTTTATTTAACTACTTAAATGTTTAATTGTACGTAGCAACCCCGACCGATTGTTTCAACATGTCATTGCCCCGTCACTGAGCGCTATCACATTAGAACAGGGTTTCTCAAAGTGGGGTACGCGATCATCATGATAAAAACGATATACCGAAATCGAGTTCATGCCGAATCAGAATTAAGGTTAAAATTCCAAAATTGCTCCTAAAATTGACTCAATTTGCAACAAGAAATAGGTACTAAACGTCACATTAATATTTAAAAATATTTCTTTTGACACTGTATTTGTTACCTTTTATTGAAATAAAATGCCTTTTTTTCATCAACAGTCAACTTTATTATTTTCTATACGGGGGTATACGAGGGGGTTGCGGGTTATTACTTTATTTTATTTACGTTATTACTACATAGTAACTATTTAGTAATCTGTGACTGATGTGAATGATTACTAGTTTTGATTTAATCAAATTTTGAAAAAAATTTGAAAAAATTAAAAAATTGAAAATTGAATCTATTCTAGTTACAGCTATTCAATGTTGCCGATTTTGTTTGACACGTTGGAAAGTCACTTGAGAGACAACGGCAACAACATTGAATAGCTTATCCGTTGTGTAAATATTTTATTAGTAAGGGGATTAGTATTCAAGTTATTGTTTTTGCAGTTTTAAACGTAACACTTAAATAAATAAAACAGAATTTACATCTAAAGCGTAGATACCTAGTAAATACACGCGGTTTGATGCAACAATTTAGCAATATTTAAAATAGAATTAACTTTAAAGTAGATGGTTATATTATCTATAGCGTAATAATTGACGACCTCTGAGGCTCAGTGGCTAGCGCGTAGGCACTCAGCCGGAGGTACGCGGGTTTGAATCCCGTCATGGAAAGCAAAGTTCTTCAAGAACTCACCACGGGACCAGATTGTGACGAGGTGTGAAAGCATCCAAAGATATTATTATTATACATATACATAATTCAATCTTAAACTTACAAAGCAAAATACTAGTGTCTCGCCATAAACGTTGCGAGCGCGATATTTAAATAGAATAAGTTAAATTTATATTCACAGCGTAATAAATAGAAGCGTGTAATGTAATGTAATAAATTACAGAAGAGAGTACTAGCGATTCGCGATAGATTCGCGGATATCCATAAATGGAGCGCTTATTTATCGCCACCAAAGAATATATATAACTGACGTGTGTTTGTGTGTGCGTGGCTGGGCGAATGCGGAAGCGGGTGGGGGGGTGTTGGGGGCGGGGGGGGGGGGGGGGGTAACTTTTCCCCAGCCTGGACAAATTGCTCACGGGGCTGGCCGCTGGTCGTTTTGTGCTTTGACATACTTGACAATATAATTTCATAATATCTATGATGGGGTTGTCTGTCGCGACGTTTAAAATTATTTCGGTGCCAACCTTAGGCTGACGTCAACATGGCTGACAATCGCCGGTGCTCGAGCTGTCATTTGTAGAGAGTGTCACCCCTGTGCCGCTACAGAGAAAAATGCTAGAGAAGCGCACGAAACATATCGACAATTAGCAATATTAAATTAAATTAGATATAAATGTATCATACATCATCTATACAAAATAGTCTCAGTCTGTTTGTAATTTCAAATTAACAGCTTTGCACTAAATGCATATGATAGTGTAGACGGGACGGGAAAACAAATTTTAACATCTGTCTATTCCGGCTAATCTCTGAAACGGCTGGGGCGATTTTGTCCGGACTTTCGCTGGCTGATAACTGATATTATACGGGTAACTTAGGCTACTTTTAAAAAATAGGTTTCCGTTTCGGTTAAATTAAGGCAGTCTTAAATAAAATCACGTAATATAATAGGCTAGACGACTGATTTTTTTGTTTTAAAATTTTATTTATTGCATAAATGAATAGTAAATCTTAAATATGAGTAACTAACCGTGACGTCACTATTAGGTGAAATTGTATGAAATGTGAGGCTGCAGGAACATATTTGTAAATATCTCCGAAATTTGTGCGTTTAAGTTTACACTTACCGTAATTAATGTTTTTGTATAATTTGATGTAAATCAAACTAATGATGTAGTTTTGCTAATTTAGCTAATCATTTTTAAACTTCTTTGTATTTTTTAGATGTTTCTAATTACTAAACTGCACATCAAATAATATATGTTTTACGTTTATCAAGTAGTAATTAATAGCTCAATATTTCTGAGTATACAAATTAAACTGAATATTTTACATGTAGTCGTCTCACCTGTTAAAGACAGCAGCATCGTAACGTAATTATACCAGTGAATTGAAATGTGAACGCTAAACAAGTGATTTAAACAGTACATAAACTATACCGGTGAACACTCAGTGACAATATATGTATAGATTTCTATAGCATCAGTGTGCAATAAGTCGTGTTAAATGGTGTTTATTTACACTTAAGGTTATTTTGCTTATATATTTTAAACTATAGAGAATTTTAACGTAATCTTTTGAGTTATAGTATAGATAAAACTAATACCTAACGTGTAGAGTAACGATTTCGATTATATAATAAATAGATAAGTAGTTATTAAGAAAATAATGGTAAAAATACAGAACATTTCATACATGGTGAACCATAGGTTATGAATATCTTTTATATGGAATAAGATTGTTAGTATATAAGGACTTATGTAATTGGGAAAAACAATAAAGAGATTCACACAATGCGTTTTACTTCACCTGGCTCATGGAAAATAGGGAAAATTATGGAAAATAGCCGTATAGAGAGGCAAAAGCGAGATGGCAAATCGGCCCGAAAGAGGCGTACAGACGCGGCTCTTTATACGGCATTGCCATGAGCCAGGTAAGCAAAGAAAAAAATGTGAAAAATGTTCTCCTCAAAATAGTGTTTTATTATCGCCCCGGCTCTGCCCAAATCGGTGTAACCTTGCTATCTTCGAGTCTAATCTGAGCCGGCGGTTGAAACCCTGTAGAATAATACAGTCCCATACACACCATTTGGACGTAACAAGTTACGGCGAAAGTTTAGTGACGCCCGATAGATATCGATAAACCGTACCTACAATAAGTTAGTGTTCCAGGGCAAACTAGTGACGCACGCTAACAGCTGTCGATAGATTCGCAAATCTATGCATTCAAATGCAATAAGTCAGTATAATAAAAACGCTAGTGATACGCGCGATAATTTGTGCAATAAATTACAGTTGCTGGTACAATATATTACCTGTACAAAATTCTAGACATTCGCGCAATGGCGATTTACGTATTGACGAAATAAACTAGTTATGCGAGGCATTCGCGTATTTGAATACTATAAATCTGAATATAAAAATACTGAACAGTATAATATAAACCGAGCATGACTTAATGCCTGCACAGAAAATTGAGCGAAACGATGTCAATAGATTTGATGTCTTTAGATATCGATAAAAAGTGCAATAATTTACCGCTAGAGACACATCACTGTCAATAGATTCACTTGGGAATAAGTCAGTGCTAGTGATGCGATAGATTCGCGTATCGTTAAACCGTGCAATAAGTTAGGGAGGTTTCATTGGAACCGGAAGTAATGGTTCACATTAATCTGGTTCGCGCGTCTGTGTGGAGTGCCGGGTATTGTGATGCTCCGATTGTGATTTATCATCGAATTGTGTGCTAAATTAGCAGCCATCAATTCGGAAATCCGAAACTTTGTGCGATACATCATTTAATTGACTTATTTATGTTTAAGATTTTTTTTATAATGATAAAATTACAAAGTGCAAGAGTTTTTTTGACTGAACAACAAACGCGCTGATATCAGAAATTATTGGTTTGATTTTGATTTTTATAACATCATGCATACAACACTTTACTGGTAACTAGATGTTGCCTGTGTAAGAATATTTGTATTTTATAAAATAACTAGCTGTCCCGGCAAACGTCGCTTTGCCATATTAAGTATTTCGCCCATATTATTTTATTGAAGTGACTAAATAAGTATGTCACCATGGCAACGTCGATCGCTATCCCGTCACACAAACAATATGGTCGCCGTCAGTCTCGAGTTGTAATAATTTACTATTTTTCATTCAACAAATGCACTTATCAATATATAAAATACCCAGTAGCCGATTCTCAGACCTACTGAATACGCATATAAAATTTGGTAAAAATCGGTAAAGCTGTTTCGGAGGAGTACGGTAACTAATATTGTGACATGGAAATTTTATATATTAGATAACATTTAAAACAAATTTCATTCAAATCAAAATTAATCACTTTTTGTTATTTCCTGTTTTACAATCTAAAGTTTAAAGTTTAATAATAGTTAAAAAATTAATCTAAATTATCAAGTAATTTAATAACCATTATCAACATTTTTAACATGATAATTATAGTGATTCTTAATATGAACATCCGCTGTGAAATATCACCATTATATCAGAAACTGCCTGTGTAATAGCGGCAAGTGATACTTATAAAAGGTTGTTATTTTTAAAGTTTTTTCATTTTTAAAGTTACTCATGGAATGGCCGTGAGTGAATTCGCCTCTTAATCACGCGGGTTAAGACAAGTACCATTGTCTAAACCTATTTTACTTCACAAAATAGGGTTAATAGAACATCTACTTTAAGATATCATAAAAAAAGAGAGCTAAAAACAGCTAAATTATTGAGTAATTATCTTAATTTATGCTTTTATAATATTAATTATTTTGTTATTATTAATAATTTAATATTATCAATTTTATTATTACTTTGTTTGGATATTTAGAATACTATTCTGGAATTATGAAATGGTTTGATACTAATGTATTTCTTTATTTTTATCTTTAGTAACCTATTACCTACGTATGGTTTAGGATTATGATAAAAGGAAATTTTAGTTAATAAATTGGGTTGTAACTTGTAGCTATCAGTAATTACTATTATATTAAGGTATACTTTTATACAATAAAACTATTTAACAATGCTTTAGTGTTTTACTTCATATTTATTTGATAGTAACTATTTTGGTCATTCTAAATTATCATATAGCTTAACACCTCCGACTTGGGAGCTGTATATTATGCCACGATAAAAAATAGCCTATGTCCATACCCGTGGTTTTTTCTATATCCGTTATCTAATTTCAATCAAATCGTTTCAGTAGTTTTGGAGCCTATACAATGCAAACAAAGAATCTGTTTAACATATTTATGTAGAAAAATAAAGTAAATATTATTGTGACACACGCTAAAGCAAAATTTTAGTTTTGAAACTACACCATTTTGTATACCTAGCAGATTGAAATTCAAAAATTGATCTTTATTTTTTTTCAAGTATAATTTTAAACGTTGCGAGCGCGATATTTAAATAGAATAAGTTAAATTTATATTCACAGCGTAATAAATAGAAGCGTGTAATGTAATGTAATAAATTACAGAAGAGAGTACTAGCGATTCGCGATAGATTCGCGGATATCCATAAATGGAGCGCTTATTTATCGCCACCAAAGAATATATATAACTGACGTGTGTTTGTGTGTGCGTGGCTGGGCGAATGCGGAAGCGGGTGGGGGGGTGTTGGGGGCGGGGGGGGGATGGTAACTTTTCCCCAGCCTGGACAAATTGCTCACGGGGCTGGCCGCTGGTCGTTTTGTGCTTTGACATACTTGACAATATAATTTCATAATATCTATGATGGGGTTGTCTGTCGCGACGTTTAAAATTATTTCGGTGCCAACCTTAGGCTGACGTCAACATGGCTGACAATCGCCGGTGCTCGAGCTGTCATTTGTAGAGAGTGTCACCCCTGTGCCGCTACAGAGAAAAATGCTAGAGAAGCGCACGAAACATATCGACAATTAGCAATATTAAATTAAATTAGATATAAATGTATCATACATCATCTATACAAAATAGTCTCAGTCTGTTTGTAATTTCAAATTAACAGCTTTGCACTAAATGCATATGATAGTGTAGACGGGACGGGAAAACAAATTTTAACATCTGTCTATTCCGGCTAATCTCTGAAACGGCTGGGGCGATTTTGTCCGGACTTTCGCTGGCTGATAACTGATATTATACGGGTAACTTAGGCTACTTTTAAAAAATAGGTTTCCGTTTCGGTTAAATTAAGGCAGTCTTAAATAAAATCACGTAATATAATAGGCTAGACGACTGATTTTTTTGTTTTAAAATTTTATTTATTGCATAAATGAATAGTAAATCTTAAATATGAGTAACTAACCGTGACGTCACTATTAGGTGAAATTGTATGAAATGTGAGGCTGCAGGAACATATTTGTAAATATCTCCGAAATTTGTGCGTTTAAGTTTACACTTACCGTAATTAATGTTTTTGTATAATTTGATGTAAATCAAACTAATGATGTAGTTTTGCTAATTTAGCTAATCATTTTTAAACTTCTTTGTATTTTTTAGATGTTTCTAATTACTAAACTGCACATCAAATAATATATGTTTTACGTTTATCAAGTAGTAATTAATAGCTCAATATTTCTGAGTATACAAATTAAACTGAATATTTTACATGTAGTCGTCTCACCTGTTAAAGACAGCAGCATCGTAACGTAATTATACCAGTGAATTGAAATGTGAACGCTAAACAAGTGATTTAAACAGTACATAAACTATACCGGTGAACACTCAGTGACAATATATGTATAGATTTCTATAGCATCAGTGTGCAATAAGTCGTGTTAAATGGTGTTTATTTACACTTAAGGTTATTTTGCTTATATATTTTAAACTATAGAGAATTTTAACGTAATCTTTTGAGTTATAGTATAGATAAAACTAATACCTAACGTGTAGAGTAACGATTTCGATTATATAATAAATAGATAAGTAGTTATTAAGAAAATAATGGTAAAAATACAGAACATTTCATACATGGTGAACCATAGGTTATGAATATCTTTTATATGGAATAAGATTGTTAGTATATAAGGACTTATGTAATTGGGAAAAACAATAAAGAGATTCACACAATGCGTTTTACTTCACCTGGCTCATGGAAAATAGGAAAAATTATGGAAAATAGCCGTATAGAGAGGCAAAAGCGAGATGGCAAATCGGCCCGAAAGAGGCGTACAGACGCGGCTCTTTATACGGCATTGCCATGAGCCAGGTAAGCAAAGAAAAAAATGTGAAAAATGTTCTCCTCAAAATAGTGTTTTATTATCGCCCCGGCTCTACCCAAATCGGTGTAACCTTGCTATCTTCGAGTCTAATCTGAGCCGGCGGTTGAAACCCTGTGGAATAATACAGTCCCATACACACCATTTGGACGTAACAAGTTACGGCGAAAGTTTAGTGACGCCCGATAGATATCGATAAACCGTACCTACAATAAGTTAGTGTTCCAGGGCAAACTAGTGACGCACGCTAACAGCTGTCGATAGATTCGCAAATCTATGCATTTCAAATGCAATAAGTCAGTATAATAAAAACGCTAGTGATACGCGCGATAATTTGTGCATTAAATTACAGTTGCTGGTACAATATATTACCTGTACAAAATTCTAGACATTCGCGCAATGGCGATTTACGTATTGACGAAATAAACTAGTTATGCGAGGCATTCGCGTATTTGAATACTATAAATCTGAATATAAAAATACTGAACAGTATAATATAAACCGAGCATGACTTAATGCCTGCACAGAAAATTGAGCGAAACGATGTCAATAGATTTGATGTCTTTAGATATCGATAAAAAGTGCAATAATTTACCGCTAGAGACACATCACTGTCAATAGATTCACTTGGGAATAAGTCAGTGCTAGTGATGCGATAGATTCGCGTATCGTTAAACCGTGCAATAAGTTAGGGAGGTTTCATTGGAACCGGAAGTAATGGTTCACATTAATCTGGTTCGCGCGTCTGTGTGGAGTGCCAGGTATTGTGATGCTCCGATTGTGATTTATCATCAAATTGTGTGCTAAATTAGCAGCCATCAATTCGGAAATCCGAAACTTTGTGCGATACATCATTTAATTGACTTATTTATGTTTAAGATTTTTTTTATAATGATAAAATTACAAAGTGCAAGAGTTTTTTTGACTGAACAACAAACGCGCTGATATCGGAAATTATTGGTTTGATTTTGATTTTTATAACATCATGCATACAACACTTTACTGGTAACTAGATGTTGCCTGTGTAAGAATATTTGTATTTTATAAAATAACTAGCTGTCCCGGCAAACGTCGCTTTGCCATATTAAGTATTTCGCCCATATTATTTTATTGAAGTGACTAAATAAGTATGTCATCATGGCAACGTCGATCGCTATCCCGTCACACAAACAATATGGTCGCCGTCAGTCTCGAGTTGTAATAATTTACTATTTTTCATTCAACAAATGCACTTATCAATATATAAAATACCCAGTAGCCGATTCTCAGACCTACTGAATACGCATATAAAATTTGGTAAAAATCGGTAAAGCTGTTTCGGAGGAGTACGGTAACTAACATTGTGACATGGAAATTTTATATATTAGATAACATTTAAAACAAATTACATTCAAATCAAAATTAATCACCTTTTGTTATTTCCTGTTTTACAATCTAAAGTTTAAAGTTTAATAATAGTTAAAAAATTAATCTAAATTATCAAGTAATTTAATAACCATTATCAACATTTTTAACATGATAATTATAGTGATTCTTAATATGAACATCCGCTGTGAAATATCACCATAATATCAGAAACTGCCTGTGTAATAGCGGCAAGTGATACTTATAAAAGGTTGTTATTTTTTAAGTTTTTTCATTTTTAAAGTTACTTATGGAATGGCCGTGAGTGAATTCGCCTCTTAATCACGCGGGTTAAGACAAGTACCATTGTCTAAACCTATTTTACTTCACAAAATAGGGTTACTAGAACATCTACTTTAAGATATCATAAAAAAAGAGAGCTAAAAACAGCTAAATTATTAAGTAATTATCTTAATTTATGCTTTTATAATATTAATTATTTTGTTATTATTAATAATTTAATATTATCAATTTTATTATTACTTTGTTTGGATATTTAGAATACTATTCTGGAATTATGAAATGGTTTGATACTAATGTATTTCTTTATTTTTATCTTTAGTAACCTATTACCTACGTATGGTTTAGGATTATGATAAAAGGAAATTTTAGTTAATAAATTGGGTTGTAACTTGTAGCTATCAGTAATTACTATTATATTAAAGTATACTTTTATACAATAAAACTATTTAACAATGCTTTAGTGTTTTACTTCATATTTATTTGATAGTAACTATTTTGGTCATTCTAAATTATCATATAGCTTAACACCTCCGACTTGGGAGCTGTATATTATGCCACGATAAAAAATAGCCTATGTCCATACCCGTGGTTTTTTCTATATCCGTTATCTAATTTCAATCAAATCGTTTCAGTAGTTTTGGAGCCTATACAATGCAAACAAAGAATCTGTTTAACATATTTGTGTAGAAAAATAAAGTAAATATTATTGTGACACACGCTAATGCAAAATTTTAGTTTTGAAACTACACCATTTTGTATACCTAGCAGATTGAAATTCAAAAATTGATCTTTATTTTTTTTTCAAGTATAATTATTGTAATGCTAGCTATCACGGATGGGTGTACTTCACGGGTGTGCCTGTACAGTGTAAAAATCCCTCCATCAACCCATGGCCCTATCAACCGATCATGGTTATACGGGTCGAAACTTGGGAATGGTCACCCTATGTTATATGCACGATCTTTAAAAGACTTTTAAAAAAAAATCCTTTTATTAAAACAGTACAATACTAGCTTTACTTTACATAGACTTAACTTATTATCTATCTTAAATAATAAGGAGACACGATCCCTAGTAAGGAGTTAAGACTACTGTGTTATAGTGACTACTGCTTTATCACGACTACTGCGACGTTTCCAGGCGGACAGGGTGTATTTATTAAAGAGGTATGGTTACTTGTGAGGGTGTTGTAAGTACAGTGGCATCATATGTGTGCGCAACTAGATAACAAGGGATACTATGGGACATTGTATAAGTTTTTGGAATCCATTAGATAGCTAATCAATGTCCCTTGTTATAAACAATGAGCTCCTTGTTCTATTCTTGGAGGAATAGATAAGTAAATATAATTATTATTTATCTTATGCAATAAAAAAGTTAAGGGAAGTATGCATCTTTTACACCTACTGTCATTACTGGGCTGGGTCCTGCCCTTTAGGTGCGCAATTCTTGATTCCCTACAAGTTATTTAGTTAGGTTTGCCTGAGCAGTTGAGTTTTACAGGTAAACCGAGGCGTGTATATTGCACATCATTCGGTACTGGCGGAGGCGCGCACTCGCACCAAACTCCTGAAAGAGTCACCGCTGACGCGGGCACTTCGCTGCGTTAATCTTGTTGCATTGGATACCGTCATCTTAGCTGTGCAGACAAACCTGTCAGGTACACCCTTACATCAAAGAATATATATTACTAACGTAAAGAACCGTCATTCGATAGACTTACACGATTAACAGGTCGCAGCTTTGTGTTAGCTAGATGTTTGCCGGGGGTGCGCGCGGCGAGCGGGGGGTTAGTTTTTTCCAGCCAGGACTTGTAAAGACCAGCTACCAAATAATGTATAATATAACTAACGTGTGTCTGTGTGTGCGTGGCTGGACGAATGTGGAAGCGGGTAGGGGGAACTTTTTCCCAGCCTGGACTATGGCTCACGGGGCTGGCCGCTGATCTATTCGTGGTATGACATACTTGACAATATAATTTCATAATATCTATGATAAATTTGTCTCACGCGACGTTTAAAAATATTTCGGTGTCAACCTTAGGCTGACGTCAACATGGCTGACATTCACCGGTGCTCGAGCTGTCATTTATAGAGGGTGTGCTGTACCCCCCTGTGCGTACGTGGCTACCTTTATAGATACAATTACCACCAAAATATGCTTTTAAATAATCAATTACAGTATTTTTACAACTTCGCAATTTTTTACAATTTTTCATAGAAAATTCTTATAAAAGAAGTGTTATTACCATGAAAATAATTCTAATGTCAGGAAAAATTAAGATCATTTTTCCAAAAATTCTCTTGTGTATTTAGACAAAGTAAAGGAAATGGAAGTGAAAAACAAAACCATTTAGGCGTAATGTAGTCGATGGTGCACCTTGGGAAATGGGAATCCATCTGCGTTTCCAAATATATTTCCGAAAACGTAATCGATATTGGAATATCGTATTCCAAAGAGTATTATTAGATGGTAAAAATGAATGTAAGAATGTTATAATATTCTTCTACAAATACTAGTTCTGTGGTAAATCTAAATAATATAATACATTCGACGACCTCCGTGGCTCTGTGGTTCAGCGCGTTGGTGCTCAAGCCGGGGGTCGTGGGTTCGAATTCCGCCGAAGGAACAAAAAGTTTTCTGTGTTCTTGGGTCAAGGATGTGTATTAAATATGTGTTATAATAAAAACTTTAAATATATGTATAGTATAAAAGTATTAAATATACTTCCCGTTGTTGTTACATGTACCAGACATGTAACACAAGTTCTTCGGATACTTAGCACGGGGCCAGATGGACGTAGTGTGAAGTGAAGAAAAAATATTATTACTATTATATTATTAAATATCTTTATTTTATTTTGTTCGATAAACACTAAAGTTATTCTAAAATCATTTTCACGCTGATTATTGTAGCTCGCTTTTATGTATATATAGCTAGATACTCGTTTATACCATTTTTAATATTTTATCTAACAATAATCATAATTATTAATCATCGATAATCCAACAACGGAGAACGGGAACGATATAAATAACGATATAAATAACATCATAAATCAATCTGTCTTGTATATCTGTAAACGAAACCAAATCCCCGAAAACGTGAAATAACGAGCGAGTTATCGCGATAATTATTAATACCTTAAACGTTGGCCGAAATACGCTAACGAGAAACAAAATATTTGAATTAAAACTACAAGCATAACTACAACACTAAGGATGGGCTATGACGTTCATTTTACAGAAAAAATCTTCATAATTACAATAAAAAGTTACGCCAGTAGATTTTGTCAATTAAATGCAAACTGATTATACTGCGGAAGGCAAATTTCTAAATGTCATTATGACCAATGTCAAACCTCGACTGCCACAAACCTCTTATGTAGTCTATGTGTGGACACCATTTGCCGCGACATACCTCGTCTTATTTGAGTCGATGGATTTTGACGTGATAACGTCTTATAATTCGATGAAGCCGGCTGCACGCACGAAAAAACATGACTCATGCGTTACCGACGTTACCGGCGTTACCTCGCTATAGTTACATGACTCATTTCTTATGACGTTGTCACGTTCAACTATCGTCAGTAAACCGACTTTACAGACAACCGATTTTTTATCGAAAGCTTTTATCGTTAACTGTCAACACTATTTTTATAACCTACAAGTGTTACCTAATGTGAAGTGTCTAACTAGAAATATGTGCCTAAAAACCTGATTTTGACTTTCCCTTCAACCCCCCACAATTTGTCCACACAATCGTGGACACACGGTATGCATGTAATAGTGCAATCAAATCGAAAGCTATCTATCTCGCTGTTTATCTGTTTCTCTTTCTTTAATCTGTGGTGTTGTCGTGGAACACGAGTAGCCTGGCTCTGTAATCCATATAGCTTCATGTCAGCAAAAATTCTTATTCCACATGCAAGTTTCTAACCATATTCTCCTTTTTGAATTGCTATTCGGAACGTAGTAAAAGTATACTCAGCGAAGTAGAAGACATATGATAGGATATGCAAGGAGGCCCAATCCGCCCTCTTCAGCGTCAAGCGTCAGTCCTCTGGCCTCCGGAGGCCAGAGGACTGACGCTTATTCCCCTAAGATGGAGCACTCACGATAATTGTTCGGGAATTGAAAAATCACAAGCGCCGCAGGGGACTGTTTTGATTGATTGTTAGATAATACAGTCCCCTGTGTAATTATTGCAATAAATTGATAAGTTATGATTATTTAGGTGACGTAAGATTGTTACAATACCTATTTTTGAGGTGAAAACTTCTTCAGTATCGTTGGGATTTCAAAAGTTGGCGAAACGAAAGTTTGACAATAAAAAGAGATTGTCACGTCTAATATTTATAATGTGCTATGTGACAGATGGTATATTTTGTAATGTTTAATTGTCATCCAGTGTGAACTTATATATACTTATATAAAATACATAGTTTTAAACTAAGTTAACATGATATAGTTTGCTTTATCGAGAGGATTGAAAACTTTCTGCGACGATAAAAGATGATCTACGAGTTGTGTAACTATTAACAATTATTGACATATTAACAATTGACTAGAATAATACTAAATATCTTAAAAATGAGGGTTTTTGATATTTTTTCTGCTATTATGGGGCCAACTAACAAAAGGATGATATGGTGGTATAAGTGGTATCAAAAACGGATGATAAGAATTCTCGGGTGGGGGAGTTATAATAGGCTTGTGCCTAAAAAATTTTTCGTCTATTCGATGTTAGACAACATGTTAATAAACAATCTAGAACCAATTTTCGTATATCTTAAAAAATAACGAAGATACTAACAATTTAAATTTACAATATGAAAGAGAGCGATATATTGCCCTGTGACGTCACGAGTTCACGTTATTTGTCATTACAAAATAATTTTGTATTTCCACAATTTGCTATTCCACAAATATAATCCACAAGTTGCTATCGCCATGCATGGCGAAAGCAACTTGTGACGTAACAAATTGTTTTGCGAGAAAGAGATGGGCAATATTTTTTATTTGCTTATAATTTTTAATTGCGTCAATCTAAATACCTATTTATTTTAGATTTATGTATCTTTAATCAACAATTTTAAAATTAAATTTATAAAAATGTGATATTCCACACTAGGCAACATCCCTATTATCACAATAATACGTAACATGGTACGTTTGAATTATAAGCGTTTTTCGCTAACTGCACACAATATGTCTAACATTTATCTTTTTTATAACCCATATAAAAACTTTAAGCATCGATAGTCTATTGGGAACTTTGGTTCTCGGAGACTATAATTAAACAAGTCATACAACATACAGTCAACAACATATAGTCCGATAGTCTTGGATCTTGACATAATTAAACAAAGATTAGCGTGCAGTTAAGATAAAGGAACATTGTCCAGTTTTGACAGCGTGTCCATCACTTTTAGCTATGGATTTGGCTTACTTGCAAAAGTCTAGCCAGTGTAAGTCTTAACATGAGTGCTAATTTTTTGTTTTAAACTTGAATTCATTATATTATCATCTGTTAAGTCCTTGTCTTAAACGGAACGGAATGTATTCCATATCAATACAATATGTCGCGTGATTCGCTTGTTCCACAGATTATAGAGGAGGTAGGTAGGTATTTATTTTATGCTTGCAGCGTGCTAGAATAAGTGTTCGGAAATATCAGCTGGGAAAATTGTGGACTGACTATAAATGGCGAAACATTATCAAACTTAAGATTCGCAGGTGATATAATATTATTTGCGCAGTTAGCGGAACAGCTTCAGGTTATGATTCTTGAAACAGGTATGATGCAAAAAGAGTTTTTGGTCCCTCAAGGAATTAATGACAAAGAAATCGGTATCAACATAAAAAAGAAACAATACAACACATGCACCCTTCCCGTCCTCACTTACGGGTGTCAAACATGGTCTTTAACCAAATCTCAAACTAAACAATTGGAAGTGGGTCAGAGGGCGATGGAACGAAGTATGCTATACAAAAAAAGAATAGAAAAGATAAGGAACGAAAAACTCGGAAAAACTACTATAGTAGAAGATGTGACAGTGAAAGTTAAATTATTAAAATGGAAATGGACCGGCCCTATACTAAGAGGCATAGAAAAATGGAGTAAAACATATTTGATTGGTACCCGAGACAAGGGAAATGGAAGAAAGGAAGACAATTAAAGAGATGGGCTGATGAGATAAAATCCTCAAATTGCTCGCGTTTTCCCCGCATAGTTGGCCATAGGTACACCGTTAAATCGCTACGATAAAACGTAAGGTTTGTAGCGAGCATTAGTGACATAGTTTTGTCACTCAAAATCATATTAGAATAATTATTTCCTTGCTTTTTGTAAAGTGAGTTACATCGTACTTTCGCGCTGTTTGTGAACGAAGATATTTT
This sequence comes from Phengaris arion, assembly GCA_963565745.1. Lineage (NCBI taxonomy): Eukaryota > Metazoa > Arthropoda > Insecta > Lepidoptera > Lycaenidae > Phengaris > Phengaris arion. Next base: position 3,022,693 of record OY751446.1, on the reverse strand, counting down.
TAATGGCAATTTCTAAGTTCATTTGACGCGAGACAAAGGTTTTATAAGAGACAAAAGGTCCCTTATTATGATGTGACCCAGAAACGTCTGCCGCACTAGGACCGTTTAATTGCAATCATTAGACTCATTTTTATATCTATAATTTCAAAACCCACTTTGGTTTAATCTCATTTGATGACAACGGCTACAAACTACAAAGTATTACCATGAAATTTAGTATGCAGGAAGTTATGGGGGAGAAAAATTGATAAGTTAAAGAAAAAAAAAGCCTGATTATAAAGAGATTATATAATTAAATTAAATTAATTAAATTAAATACCGTTTATTTCAGGCTGCATAGGCCCATATTATACCTTATACATATATAATAAACTAACACTAACATTAAACACGTATTGTCTGCGGAGTGGGGTGCGAAGTGTTCGGGAGTCGTCCTCTAAATCTTCTATAGACTACTCCAATCGGCCAGAACTCCTCCTTCTCGAAGGTCGGTAAGTGATGGGTTAGAACTCTCACCACAAAAGACAATCACTTTATGACGAGATTCCAAACGCTTGATCCTCAAGGCGAAGTTGGTTCTTCTCCTGATGTAGTCACCGACCTGCTCGACCGTCGTAGACCAATGCAACCTGTCACTCAACCCCAATCACGTACAGTGGTGTCGCGGGAGTTTCACACCGCAACAGCTGCTCGGATCCTCCGGGTGCGGTGCCGCGATGGTTGCGGACGACGGGTTTCTTCATCTTCCTCTCGACTTTGATGAACCCGTCACCATCGCACGTTCGGTCCTTTGTAGAAAGAGGACACTCTTTTGAAGGGGACTCCTTCTTCCCTTTGTTTTTCGGACGCGGGGGAGGTGGCGGGGGGACGCAAGCTGCGTAACTTGGCACCGGCTTCTTCGCGGGCGGGGAGCGGGCAGCAGGGGCGGCAGCGACGATGTTCGTTGACCCGTCGGATAATGCTAACGGGCTAAACGTGACCGCCTGCGCGCCTCGACAACGAGTAACGTTTGCTGCATCAGGTGACCTACATATTGAATTAACACTTTTTAACAGTGATAATTAATATAATGATTTTTTGTAATTAACTCTGACCTCAGATTCATAACTATAAATAGAATAGATACCCGGCTGTTAGCAGGAGAAGAAGACGTTTCTATATCGTGCCTTAGTCTCCTTACGGCAAATTAATTGGAACAAAAGATTAATATAATTAGTCAATCCATCGATATCCAAAATAATTCTATAGCTTTTATTGAAGCTCTTCATACTGCATAAATAATATTTATATTGCTATCAATAACACGACTCTTAATTTCATTGTATTCGTCGTATTAACATGACATGACAACCAAAGTACAAAAACGTATTGAATTTTTGCTTAAGCGTTCCTTCCATGTATATTTTTCTTCCAAGGCTTAGACTACACTGCCACGTGTAGAAGGAGATGTCATGATTAGGAAGGAGAAAATAGGTTATGCCGAAGTACGGCATATTAATTCTTTGCGGTTTAGGGATAAGGGTGGTTATTCAATGTTTACCAATTTAATTTGTGTGCACAAGTGCTTGCGGATCAAGCAGGGGTATTATTGTTGTATATTTGTTTAGGAAATGTAGCGAAAATGGAAATATCTCCGATGGAATGTGTAAGATATTATGTATAGGATTTGTCAGGGCTTTTATACCGAAACCTTAATCTCCTAGGCGTGAAATACTAATGATTATGACTAGTTATAATTACAAGCTTTCAGATTTATAATGGTAGTGAGATATCTAGATCTGAATCTTTGTCAGAATGTATAGATGGATGGATATAAAATATAAATAAAGAATGGACTATTTCGCGCAAAAGCTACTGAATGGATTTAAATGAAATTTGGTATGGTAGTAGTTTAGGCTCTGGAATAAAACATTTATTTGTTTCTTCAAACACACTTAAACTATCAATACAGGGTTAACCTAATGCGATAGTAGTGGAAAACAAAATTGTATTTAACAGTAATATAAATATAAATCTATAGTATCCATCCATAATCAATAACAATAGTACTAATAAAACTTAAAATAGTTAGAAATCCCCAATTAATCAATAATAAATAGTTTTAACCTATTAATATTAAATACGAATAAATAACATTCATGATTATGTATATTATAAACATAGGCTACATTTTATCCCAAAAAAGTACAAAGTTCTCGTAGGATACTGTATTTACGCATTGCGCGCACGCGTGCACATAGTAAACCTATGAGCCGTCACGGGTGCCTACCAGATATAGCCATCGAATATGTTATTATCAAACGATCTGACACATAAAATTACAGCGGTCGCGGTTTAGCGACGCGTTACATTGTCATGTCACTCACTATTTCAGTGAGTAAACAGACATACATTAGACATCTGTTTATCACTTACCATAGAATAAAATAGTTACATATCTCAACTTTGTACCGTTGATTCTTCTAAAGTCCGGCTCGAAGGACAAAATTATGTGGGGGTTCGAAATATGAAACCGAATTTGCCCGTTAATTAGTTTTATTAACTTTTTTCCATATAAGGTTTGCTATGATATAAAGGTGCTGGGGAGCACGCGCAGTGTTTGCTAATGTGAACGCGTACTGACTGTGTAAAGTAAAGCTTAAGTAAAAAATGCTGCGGTGTCATAAGATACCGTACAAGTGCTTTGCGAATTTCGATGCCGTATTCATCAATAAGCCGAGTGATTTGGAGGTTTATTGCGCGGATTTGCGCGCGTAAAAAATCGATATGTTGTATATCATTACTGAGCCAAATATCATACTTCCCCGTTCCCAACTGCACTGAAAGTTTTTGCTTCACGTATTAATATTATATATATGACGATGATTATTGTCGTAGCGGAACCACAGATACAACCTAGTTAAAATAATATTTTTAAACAAAATTGCCTCTTTAAAAATTGTATATATATATAGCCGACATAAGCAGTGTAGAACATTCACGCCCATACACGGTGAGTTCCAACTGCAACAACATCCAATCGAACTGATCAAGTCGATTGGACAATAGACGGTATGGTGTGTGTGTGCTATCGTAATTCCAGTACAGACTCGGCTAATATTCCTTACGATTTAACCCGCGCCTAATTCCAAGGCGAACGTAACGGCTTAATTACAAATTACTAATAACGTCGTAATCAACAGCCATAAAATCTACAGAATTAATTAATCTGTAAGGTAGCTTAAATGACATAAATACCTAAATTTTGATTGATACCTATATTTTGCGAGCAGATACACAGACGTACATTAAATATTATATAGGAGGATTTTCAAACAGACCCGCATACGTCACCGACGACATATCAACAAAGGATACAGGATTTAAATTAAACTGAAGATTATGAGCATTATTCCCATCATCTTCACCACCGACCTGTCCGCACAGCAATTTTTATACCGAGCAGTTTTTATTTAGCAAATCTGTAACACACTGAATGTTATAGAAGTAGCCGCTCTAGGAAAGAAAAAAATCCCGCGGGTATAACACCCATAGTACACCGACGCGTTTGCATGCGTCAGCGAGTCACCGCGAAAATACTGCGGTAGCGAAACATCTGCGAAACGTTAGCACACTGCAGTTTTTTCGCAAAGAAATGTCATCCTAATTTCCCTTTTTTTCTTAAACTTGCCTTCATGCTACCACTTTTTTCGTACCCATTTTACCTCTATCTACGTGTCTAACTGCATATAATAGGGGATAATTTCGGATCTTCAATATATTCTGTTTTCATTGTGAGAAAATCTGTCCTCATCGACAAATCGCAACGCCTTACGATGTGAAACACCACTAGCGGAACGTCTGCGCCTGTGTAATGGCCATTTCGCAGGTCCTTGCGAAACCGACAAGGAGCCAACCATTTATCTAGCTTAGTGTGAGAGAGACATAGTATGTGCAAAACTCTGCCATACTACTAACAGTTTTATCATGCACACCCGTCGATATACTAAGGGCGTAAATTCTGAGATTTGATACAAATAATCCGCGCAGTGAAAAACCGCCGCTCAGGCAGGCCGTTACTCTTAACCCTGAGAGAAAAATGAAGTATGCAACTCTGGTCCCGTCTAACGTAATTTGTAAATTTAATATTAATTAAGATTTATAACCTATAAAGTACACGACTGAAAACAAAACTCTAAAATGTTTATCTCCAGTCGATTTTGTTGACTTGGCGTGTATTGTTTCAAGGTTTATAGCAATCGTGATTAATCAATTTGCAAAGTAATATTTTTTGGATTATTCTCACTGCTTAATTTCTAAGTAATTATAATGAAATTGCTTTATTAGAATAATTTAAATGCAAGCTTGCAAAAAAATACTGGCTGTGAATGTGTGATCAGTTATATATACATATCTGCGCACCATATCGTGTCTCGCTACATTCATTTTCATTCCCTATAAATTTTCATACCCCGGGCTATATAAATTGATAATCGATTCTTAAGGGGTAAACTCCATAAAATCTGCAAACCTCTATCCCCCCCTTTAGAATTTTGGGGTGAAAATCCCTAAGTTGGCAGCACTGAGATCGTTATCCGGCCCAATCGCCCGACCACTCTACACACGTTCGGATCGGATCGTTCGGATTTGTCGCAGAGCAAACTAAATCTAACGCGGTAAGCGGCTGACTCAATTAATAATAATTATGTTTGCCAGACTGCTCTACACACGGCCGGATTTGGTTTTTTGGTGAAACCACCAATTTGGTTTGCTCCGGACAGAATCTGTACATAATTTAGCTGTTTGGCCACAGTTTCTTTAGATCATAATCATGACATTAATAACACAACGACGGCCCCTGTGGCTCAGTGGTTAGTTCGTCGTCACCTAAAGGGGTGAAATGAGGATCCAAAGTTTGTGCAGTGAAATATCAACACCTGGTCGGATAAAGTTAAATTTTGTCAAGCGGATACTTATTAGGACGTAGAAATCCTTTAAAAAAGGTTTTTTGTATACATACCCCACGGGGGTGCAATGAGAATCCACGCGTACCAAGTCGCGCAAAGAAACTAGTTATGTGATAAAATCCATATAAAAAAGGCCTAAAGCACTATAATCTAACAATCAATACATCATTCTCGCCCACACAAATCCTGATCTCATGAGAAAGTGAAGCGTGACATTAACGAATAACATTTCTGAATAACTCAAAATACCCAATTCGGTAACAGATTATTGTGGCCCCAATAAACACAATACAAACGCAGTCTTAATATGACGCATAATATCAAAGGTCAGACGTCAAAGGACAAAGGTTGCGGGTCGTAAGAAGGTCCTTCTGAGGTTAATATTGGATATTAATCATTCCATTTCATGGTTGTATCGAAAAGGTTTAAAAAAATGGCATGGCAAGTTTAGTGTTAGTCTTGCGTGTATATATGAAGTCGGTTTACGTTTCTATTGCGAATTTGTTGTATAAAATTATTAACAACTATTATTTAATACTGTAGAGCGCAGTGGCGTGAGGTTCCCATAACTCCATTCCTATCGGTTTCACTTACCGCTTACCTTTCAAAGACCCTCCTCCAAATTCCTACCTATAATATACAGGCTAGAGCTTCCCTATGAAGGCAAGAGCACTGGTACACTGGTTACACTGGTAGAGCGTCGATTATCCGAACTATTTTGGAAGACATGGGTATTTCGATTATTTTCAGATAGTGGAACTGTATTTATTCGTCTATACCTCAAACAAAAAAAAAGTGAAGACAGACCTTTGTCATAGAAAAACTAAGGTCGGTTTTTTGTATGTCGTGCGCGTGTAGCTACGCACTATATAGCTACAGAAGCAACTGCCCACCGCGACAGCTCGACTTACATGGTAAGGCGTAGTTTCGTGACATGTGCCTGCCTGACACTCAACTGCTTCAAAAGCCAATGTCAGATTTCGTATTATTTATATAAATAGTATTTACCTTTATTATCAGCGTGGAAAATCGCAAGTTTGTAAGTCTCATAGTTTAGAAATGCCAGGTACAACTTTGGATGTCGATTACTCAAAAATGGTTTACATATTAAAGATGTCATGTATGAAACCATGCCTTTATTTAAAAGTAGCTTTTGCCCGCAGCTTCGCCCGCGCGGAAGAGTGTTCATGGTAAAAAACTTCTTTAGCAAGTATACCTACTGCAATATAGTAATAGCACAGAGTAAAAATAAATACTTATAATACGACTATGTTTTCACACGTAATTTTAATTTTTAATATATCTCCTAGATAAAGTAATATTGTATCCGTCTTAAATAGCTTCTGAAATACCATATTATTTGTGATCATTTTTTAGGTTTTCGTAATACTCAAGGAACCCTTATAGTTTCGCTCTGTCCGTCCGTCTGTTTGTCAGCGCTTATAGCTTCTGTTATTATGAATATAAATGGATGAAATTTAGTACAGTTAAAGACTGTATATAGATCTTGGTTTTAGTATCATATAATAATTATTTTACATTTTAGGGCTGGCTCTCGTGATAAAAAATTTTATTCTACCCCATCATGTGGGGCATCGTAAAATAGGTACTTTTAAATAATGGGAATGTTTCATACATGACTTTTTTACAAAGCCAACAATTTTCGAGTAATCGGCCTCCAAAGTGATTTATAAGTTGGTCCCCCCCCCTGGCATTTCTAAACTATGATACTTAGAAACTTGCAATTTTCCATGCTAAAAGATCATGCTAAATAATGAATGCAACGAAAAATATTTTAAACAAAATCGGACAGTAACTTTTGGAGTAGTTTGAAAAAAACCAACTACGCATTTATAGTTACGGAGCATGTCCCGACATGCTCCTGGTTAGGTTATTTTAACTTAGAATGGGTATAGTAACCTATCATTAAAAGATAGACAAATCTATGCCATCGCAGACTTTTTTGTAGACACCATGGTACCGACTTCAAAAATATGAAGATTGAGTAGAAAAATTGTTAAAATTTTAGCCGAATTTAAAAATGGGAGTTATTTGAAAAATAAGTTTTTATTCAAAGTTTTTTGTGCATTTTTACTTAGGAAGTCGGTTTTAATTTTTCGTTTAAAAATAATCATTTTTCCCTTTCTAGTTATATTTATTATTATTAACACATTTAAAGAAAGTTATTAATATAAATGTCCTCATAATTTTATGGAGTGTTCTCGATTCCTCGTGTTTGCCATCATCAGATCCTTGACCTTGGTGACTAAGGGACCAATTTCGAAATATATTTTATACAACAACAAAAGAATTTTGAAAATGAATCGACAAACGGCAGAGTTATGTTTAAAAATATACGTGTCGGTGTAAAAGCCTATGAGAAGTACCTATTATCATCATAATGTGATGGTGTATGGTGTTATGAAGGCGGTGATTGCTTATAATTACTTTAATTGACATAATGACATATGCTTTCAGTTCTTTAAACAACGGCGAAATCCACAAATATGTATCTATAACGACTCGTGAGTTCTGTTCAGTACTTTTGGATCCAGGATACCTTGGAGCAAAATCTTTATTTTTGGTAGCATATGCCTGGACTACTTCAGAAAAAGTCATAATCACTATTTGTGTTCATATGAATTTCGAGGAGTTCGATTCCTCGTGGATTCCATCATCAGGTCACCACTTTGGTATCAAAAAGATAAATTGGGAATTATACCCTTTACAGCAAAAACAAAGAATTTTGAAAATCGGTCCACAGGCGGCGTCCAATCGTTATACATACAAAAAAAATTTAAATATAATCGCCTCCTTTTTTGGAAGTCGGTTAGTTAAATTTTAAGAGGAGTGTAGTTACCAAAACGAATAAGTGAAAACCGCATTCAAATAGGTTAATCCGTTGACTTCGTACGCGCAAAAACAAATATCATAAACCGTAGATTTGTAGTTAATCCAGAGTCTAAACTACTACCATACCAAATTTCATCATAATCCGTTTAGTAGATTCTGAGATTAGCGCCTACAAACGTACAGACAGACAGATAAACAGACAAAAATTCTAAAAATCATTGTTTTGAGTTCTGTGTCGTTCATGGTTTCGTAATAGTTTTTCTTAAATATCTTCCATGTACAGACAGCGACCAGTTACAAATTTATTATATGTTTTGAGATTTACTTCTGTGATTATAGTCCTGTGACACTTAACCTCGAGTCCAAGCACTGGTCAACTGTCCACCTGCATACTGACTATATTCACTGACTGAATTACAAAATTACAATTTTGTGTAGTTCGCGTGTAGCCATACAAGCCTGCCCATACAAGCCATGGTCCGACACCACGTCGCCTTACATTCTATATATATATATATATATATATATATATATATATATATATATATATATATATAAGATATATTCGACGATAACCCAGTTAGTAGTACGTAGTAAGTATTTCCATTCCATTGTCAACGAGTCTGGCTTTTCAATACAATACATGTTGACAGCGGCTAAAAATATTATTCCAAATTAAATAAATAGTATATTATTCTGTTAAGTGGGACGATGAAAGCACCGATTTATGTACATTTACTACGCCGTTTGGCCGTTATCAATATCTAAGATTGCCATTAGGATTAAACAGCGCGCCGGAGATATTTCATGCCAAGGTAACAGTTACTGGAAGGTCTAGATGGGGTAGATTCTTTCATCCATAACATAATTTGTTGGGGAGCTGATGAAAAGGAACATAATATGCGTCTAGGTGAGCTATACAAAAGAGCTAGGCAAATCAATTTATTATAAAATTTAACAAAGAAAAATGTCGGATTTGTGTGAGTGAGGTAACTTACCTAGGTCATGTGTTTAACTAGCACGGAATGCGAGCTGATACCGAGAAAGTAAAAGCTGTAGTAAATATGAAAGAACCGGCAGACAGGAAAAGCTTAGAAAGGTATTTAGGAGCAACAAATTATGTATCTAAACATATTATCATAAACAGTTGGGTATACCAACGATTCTGATCATATTTTTCCATTCACTAGACTGTTAAAAAAGGAAATAAGTTGGTATTGGGATGCAGGGTATAAAAGGCTTTTGATAAATTAAAATCGTCGCCGGTGCTGGCGCTATATTTCGTAGATGAGGAGGTGATGCTGTCGGTGGATGCGAGTAGCGTCGCGCTGGGCGCCGTGCTCATGTAATATTTTGAAAATACTCTCGAGAGGCTTATGATCCGTCTCTACTGTAACATATCTTTTACCATAAATATAATTATGAAAATTTTGACATGCGTAAACAATAGCGAGAAGTTCTTTTTCTATTTGCGCATAAAGCTGCTGCGTATCTGTGACAGTCCGCGAGGCATATTCCACGCGCCCGGCGCGCATATTGCATACGGCCTGCATAGAAAAAGAACTTTTCGCGACGTAGAGACGGATCATAAGCCTCTCGAGAGTATTAACAAAAAGGATATTCCAGCACGCTTGCAGCGAATAATTTTGAAGTTACAGGGATATGATTTATTTGTTGTATATAAGCCCGGAAAATATATGTACTTACCTGACACGTTATCACGTGCGCCTCTTCGGGAATTATTACATAATTGTATTAGAAAAACTGTATTAGGCAAATTAAAAATGGTGATAGGAAATATTCCAATATCTAAGACTAAATAAAGTAAAATAAAAAACAAAATATGAAAGATAAATTGTTACATTGTTTGTTGAGCTATATTTAATAATGGTTGGCCAGTAAACAAATATGAGCCTACGCCAGCCTGCCACGAATGTGGCGCTGCGGAGGACACGGCCCAGCACAACCTCGAGGTGTGCGACCCATGGGCCGTGCAGCGCCACGATCTCGTGGCAGTGCTTGGGCGGGCTCTCGCTCTCAAGTGTGGTGCGCTGCATGCTCGAGAGCGAGGAGGCCTGGCAGGTGGCGGTCTGGCGAATACGTCATTTCGCAGAAAGAGGCCGTGGAGCGGGACAGAACGATTGATCCATCCTCTGTTCCGCTCCGCCGGCGTAGAATAGTAGTGCGGAGGTATCGCTACGGGAACCTCCTGCCTCCTATCTAACAAGGCTCCGGGAGAGGATGGGAACCTCCCTGGCTTAGTCAGTCCCGGCGTCGAGGGGGGCGCTTCAGGTTGTTGGAGTGCCCCCTATTCTAGTTGGAAGTCTGGTCCCTCATGAGGGAGATCGGCCGGTCGTAGGAAGTGACCTGTGTTAGACAGATCCGGGACACTCCCTTTCATAGCGGCTGATGGCAAGCCGCAGGTGGTCCGATAGCCATCCGGGGAAGGCGTAATGATCTTTCCCATGCGAGAACAAAAATACAAATATAAGGTATGAAATTAATTGATGTATTTTTGGCCTATGAGAGATGAATTGTATAGATAATGTGCATTATCTACTCATAAATTGTGTAGATAATGTAATTTTTAAAAAATAAACAAGTTTTAATTCTAGATATGTGGCGAAACGAAACGTTAAAGATAATTCATGACGGACATTTAGGAAAAGATCGTTATAAAAGACATGCCCGTCAAGTTTTATTTTGGCCGGGAATGACTGACAATAAGTGAGAAATTGTAAAGTTTGCCAGGAGAATATTAATAGACCTAGTAAAGAACCAACAATTCCGAATCCTATACCAGATATTGTTTGGAATAAAGTTTGCACTGACATCTTTGAGTACGCGAAGAAAAGTTATTTTGTTTTTGTCGATTATTATTCAGGTTTTGTTGAAGTGTGTTATTTAAGAGACAGTACGTCTGACTCGGTAGTAAATACTATGAAGGAAAATTTTGCACGTCACGGTATACCGGAAACGGTTATAAGCGACAATGGACCGCAATTCCTGGTGGTAATTTTAAAATATTCTCTGACGTATGGGTTACGAACATATCACTTGATCCCCATATTATGTCAGTTCAACGGTAAAAGCGCGGCTGTTCAGACTATTAAGAAACTTATTTAAAAATCCATTGATAGTAAAACAAATTTTATTTGAATTTATTATGTTATAGAAATACACCACGAGATAATTTAGATTCTCGGGCAAAAATGATGATGGGACGTCGATTAAAATTTAGGCTACCAGTACATCCAGATCTTTTAAAGCATGGTGATTGTCACGATCAATATAAAAATTGTGTTAATATACAATTAAAATATAAATATTATTATGATCAGCATTGTAAGTCACTGCCTGAGTTGAGTGTCGGTGATGATGTGATAATGTTGGAAAATAATAATGAACGAATTCGCGGAAAAGTAACAGGAATAGCTAGCGCATCTCGCTTTTATATTAAAAAAAATAAAAAAGGAATTTATCGTCGTAATCGCCGACATTTAATTAAAGCTCTGGCAACATATAAGCAAGCTGTTGTGCAAAATGATACAAGTAATTTGGTATCTGACAACTTGTATGAGGTGAGCGAATCATATGGAAATGATGATGGTTCACTCTTTGAACCAAATTATTGGGAAACTTCAATAGAATCAGGGTATTATACCTCCTCATACAAACTGTTTAAATGATTGAATAGTTCATTTTAATATTATTTAGAATAATAATTTCCGTTGTGTATTTCATAAAATAAGCTTTTATGTTGTATGGGAAAGGAGTCGTAGTAAGTAGTTTTCATGTAACAGAAAAATAATAAAAGACAGTTGTCTACGAGTCTGGCATTAAATCCCCACTTCACGTGAATGGGGAGTTACCCCTAAAATACAAAATTATAATTTATATAATGCCAATAATAAATTTTATTTGCAATCTGTAACTATACAAAATTTTGTCTACTTATATTCATAATATGCGATATATTGAAACTATAAGGGTTCATTGTAGTTAGATACTTAGGAACACTAAAAACGTCGATTGCCGAAATACATTGAAGTCGTAGTCGTACTGTAGATACTTATATTTCGTCTTGTATTATTTAACAACACAAAAGGTACAATATGTACATACAGATACATATTATGTATCTTGAAAAAGTTACGATAAAAATAGAGGTTTTAAGAAATAATACTTCATTAACCTTTGTGGGCCACGAGTGTTATCTTAAAGGCCGATTATTCTACGTCAAGACAAAATCATAGCTTCTAAAATATTCCTTTGTGTAAAAATAGGTTACCCAAGGAAATATCTGGGATCCTTTGTTGAAATTAAAAATTAATCTCAACAAAAACGTTGAGTAATTTTGGTACTAGGAAATATATTTCTGAAAATACGTTACGGATACGATAAACCGCTTATTTGAATTTTATTCTTTGTTGGGAACCTTCGGGATTATTTTAGAAAACTGGAGGTAACGTTTTTTGCTTCTCTGGACATTCAATAATATTCTTATTGACTGTATAAAACAATATTCTTACATAATATTATGGTCGCACTCAGAGACATTTAATGCTTACCTTAGTAGAGATTTTGACATAAAGTCAATATATTTTCTGTCAAATTCTCTACTTAGTAGTTACTTATGTAAGCATTAAATGCATCTGAGTGCGGCTGTTAAACACTTACTCGGATTGTGTCGCGGTGCACTTTTCTTTTTCCCGACGTTTCGGCTACTTTCCAGCAGCCGTGGTCACTGGAGGACGGAGGTGGCAGTTGTCCTATTCGTTGAAGTTTACTATTAGGTAACTATCCGAAGATTCTTCAATTATTATTTGTGTTCCGATCCACGCAAAACATATTCAAAGTATCTTGAAGCCGCGGTGTTATCGTCTTAATTGAAGCATCGTAAAATAAACGTGAACCGCTACACAATCCTAAGTGTTTAAGACAATGAATAATATAATTATTAAATTATGATTATATAATATTATATTATAAGAAATCAGTATTCGTACAATTGTACATTTAGGTACAGACTACATAGTTTTGACTTTAGATACATACTGATAACTGTTCTAATGTTTGAGCAGCTTCTAAAGACGAACTGCATTTGAAATATTTTGTAGTTAAAAGATACTCACATATTAAAACATTATTATTTGAGTGACGTTTTAATATTAGGCCGTTCGTCTACACTAATATTGAAATTTTAAAGAGTGAAAATTTGTTTGTTTGCATTGAATAGGTTTCGAAACTACTGGACCGATTTTGATGAAGTTTTGGCACATGTAGACCACGAGGGAGGAGATGGGCTACTTTTTATAGCCGGAAAATATACGGTTACTGTGAACTTTTATTTTGCACGTACGAAGTCGCGGGAAGCATGCAGTAGGTTATACAAACATTTCTTTTCGATTTACTGACCCAGCACTTATGTGAACCACAGTAGCTATTTAGCTTCCATTTAGCGACAGAATCTTAGGCACTTAAAGCTCGGGTTGAATTGTGCTTTTTAAAGCTTATTTGAAAAGCGTTATAGACTTTTCTCGTCGAAGTCGAGCGTTGTTGAGACAGCTTACACGAAAGCTCGCGTCATATTATCGCGTCATAAAATCTACTAGCTTTTATTATATTTTGCCGGCGATTTCGGACGCGCAAAAGGAAATCCCACGGGAAACGTGCATTTTTCTGTGATAAACAGTAGACTGTGTGTGTGATTCATCCGGAGCCGAGCTACTACTATACCAAATTTCATCAAAATCCGTTCAGCAGTTATTGTGTGCGGATGTGTGAATATTTGTATGTAATATTAGTAAGGATTTACTAGCCTCTATGGTCCAGTGGTGTAGGGCTTGCCTCTCGAATCAGAGGTCATGGGTTCGATTCCCACGTTGAAACAACAAAAAATGTTGTTTCCAAGTTTGATTATGACAATGCAGTCTGATCACCTGATTGTCTGATAAGAATGATCAGATGGGCATGTAAAAAGTCGGACCTGCGCGTGATCTCTCGCCAGTCGTGTCGGTCATCTATCCCACTGGGTTAGGAGAGTAAAGAAGGAAAGAGTGCTCTTATATACTGCGCACACACTTGGGCACATAAAATAACTCCTGCGTAGCTCGCCTGGTTTCAATGAAACCGGCCACCGTCACCGAAATCGGTGTGGGGAGCTATTATTATTATTAAGGAATTAAATATCGAATATAACTCGATATTTAATTTCAGCTATAACATCCAATCGTGATTATCAATAATCATGATCATAACAGGTAACAAATGTGTTTTACAATGCAAATCCCCAATTTAGTATGCGGCATTTATACCGCTAACCGCACAATTAGTAGTTTCAGCATAATTGATATTTTAACAATACATTGACTCGGAGGGCTTTTAAAATTGTAAAGTTTTGTGTAATTTTTTGGTCTACAGATTATTGATACCTAGTACACATGTGGTTTGTTTTGACGAAGCCTTGATTGATTTTAAGCATAAGAATTCACACAACCTTTATGGTAAATCTTATATTGGAAAATGTTTGGATAATCATTCAATTCCCAAGGGTGTAAGGGTTATTTGAAGTAAGGAAAAATAATCCGTAGTAGGTTGCATGCATTTGTTTTAAATCAGCAAAATTCTTATATTTCCGCAAGGCAACACAAATATGAACCGAAAAATGCAAAAAGTACAGTGATACTAAAAAAAATAATTTTTTGCTATGATGAAAAACGAAAATAACTGTACAAATCCTTTTGTTGTTTGTTACATTTTTTGATTTTACAATGATATACATAAACACAATATTTAGGATAAGAAAATCAATTTTGTATTTAATAAATCTTCATATATTTTCAACTGCTGTGATGTACATTCGTGCTTTAATTTTTGTATAGAGCGTTTTGTAATGATCTCTCCAATGATCTTGCTTTCGAAATGACTATATTTTGTCAACGGTTGATTATGTAGGTAATTTTCAAAAAGACAATAAAAAAACTATGCATGTTCACCATTGAGTTATACTCAAGATCTTCGGACTACCTGAAAACATTTTTTTTCATCATCATCTGTTTACCAAAACCATATTAATGTATATTTCTTGGGGGTTTGCGCCTAGTATTCCCAATATTCTTCTGAGAATAAAACCAGATATTTCCAATATTCATCTTGGAATAAACATAATATTCCCAGATGGCGGGAGAACATTTGAAGCAATAACGAGACGGGTAACACGAGACGTCAGAGCTGAAACTCGTGGATTTTTCTCCAGAACATGTGACGTTCGAGTGAAGCATCTATAATAAACTTGATATAGAACAATACTTGAATGCAATATTTTGGTGGGACTGACAAACGAGTAGGTAGGCTAATGCCCGTTTTCACCAACCGCATTCGAATTTTAGTATACCCTAACGGTCCTAAATAGGATATCTCAGAAGAGAAATCGTTATCCATCCCCGAAGTCAGTTTTTGATAATTTTAGAAAGTTGAAGTTCTGGAATTATGTTTTGATTACTCGTTTGTAAAAAGAGCAGAATATTTATTGTTGTATATCAGTGGGGAAGGCTGATTCTCCTTCATAGGGAAGCCCTAGCCTGTAAAATAGCTACCTATTTGAATGAGGGCCTTCAAAAGGTAAGTGAAGCCGATAGGAATGGAGTTATAGGCACCCCACGCCACTGATGTATATATTGCATTCAGTATTCGATTAACAATCTCCGAAGTGCCTCCAAAAAGGCCCTAAATCGATTGCCAAATGTGATTGCAGACAAAAATGTAAAGTAATTAAGGGGGGGCCTTTAACCAACATTCCATATCGTCATAAATTGTGCTTAAGAAGTCGTTGATCAGGGACTTAATGAGCTTTCAAACGCGATAAAATTTTGTAATGGCACCATTTACTGTTATTTATTGCTAGAAGCATCAGCTTGCTGGACGTCGAGATAAGGTAGGTTTCCGAACTATGCGACCGCGACCAGAAAACCAACGGATCAGGTTCTCTGACCATGCTCGCCGTCTATAAAATACCAACGGTAATTTTCCGTCCGTCAAATAAACAAAAACCGATGATCTAAAATTAAAATGTTTCTATGCCAGCGGTTAAAGGTCTCACACACGGCTGGCTACGAGCGACCTCTGTGTTGACATTTATAGCTCCAGTGACCTCAGATACAATACTGATCTTTCAGTCGGTATTCACGGTTGATTCACAATAATACAGATGGATGTTTAAGACAAATAAAACACAAACAAAATTTTAAAAAGTAACCCCCGAACTGTCAAGTAGTAAGCGACCCGATAATGTTGAATTATAGCTTAGAAACACTCTCGATAATGTAAGATTTCAAACAAAAAAATGTAGATCATAATCCAAAATGTAAATAGTAGATAGAATATGTTGAGCCAAAAAATAAATTAATTTGGAAGGAATATTTAGTAATCTGTCAAAAAGGCAGTCGCTTAGATTTACAAGGACTACAGTAGATAAGGGTAATGATGATGGTGGAATGTGTAAAGGAATTGGAAAATGCGGGAAAAACTATTATAGGTATAATGAGGAAGTAAAACATTTTTCTTAATATATGAGATGAGTCGGCGGGACCTAATTCAGGCATTTGTAAATATTTTCTTTGTTAGTTCCATCAAAGGGGCCGATTTGGTTACCCCTTCGAAGTAAAGCTGTGACTGTCTTGTTGTCGCATTGCACAAGGATTGTCGAATATCTCAGTTGTGGACAAAAGGGTCTGCAGGACCCTCAGAATTGCAATAATCTCCTTTTGATTGCAATGTAAGTTCATCTCCATATTCGTCCATTGACCTGATATACTGTGTCCGTCCATTTGAGCTCCCCACGCTGCGTCTGATGCGTCTATCGTTAGAAAATATTCTGCGAGGGCGAGTAACGAATGTAATATATATAATTTGGAACTTCCGGTTTCTAGAACTTTCCATGCCTCACCCCCTTAACTCGAGTCTTATTCACTTACGGCCCATTTCAATTAACCTTTCTACCAATAACTATTTGTTAAAAACGTCGTCATTCAATAATTTTCCGGTTTTTTGCGATACAAATTTGACGTTTTTAACAAATAGTTATTGGAAGATAGGTTATTAAAACAGGCCGTTATTAAAACATTGCATTATTCAAATACATTTACATGGATAAACATTAACATTTTCCATCATTTTAAATTATTGTCATGCTTATGAAGACTCCCGCGGCCAAATGGTTCGCGAAAATCACTTTTCTGGGTTTTTATACGACCTCGCCCTCCCCTGACTTAATGGACTCCCGCTCTGTCTCTTTCTGGCAGAGCTATCCTTGTCATGGGCATGCCCGGAAGACAGCGTGTCTCGCTTAACGGGCGGGCAATAACACCAAATGAGGTGGGGTGCAAAATACTAACATTTTTTTATTTTACAACAAATCTATCTGAGTCTTATGCTATTTTAGATAATAAATTATATAAAAAAACTTTGTAATCAATGCAAATATTTTTCTTTAATATTTTAGGTAATAATACGACTCATAGCAAATACAAAACTTTACATAGTTTTTAATTTATTAACACAACTTTAATATGAGAAATACTAAATTGAAGTAAAAAGGCTAGACTTTGACATAGCTATTCATTAGATTCACGTAAGATTCGATTTTAATTGCTATCTTTATTGCGTCGTTTACATTAATTCAGCACATCGACTTTGAAAGAGATATTTTATCAAGCGCCATACCCACGATCCAGCATGCAAATCCAGCACCGGTACTAATAGCCATATATATGTAATAGTATACATATAATAGTCAATAGTGTCAATCACCCATAATTTTTGCCTACAAGTCCGCTTCAAGACCGCAATATTGGATTTGCAGGCTGGACCGTGAGTAAAGCGCCTTATGGCCGGTTTCAATAACCTATCGACCAAGTAGACGTTAGTATTGACTGAATAGCACCACCTCTGTCTAAATTAACAATGCTTTGTCATTGCATAATATTCCCTGTATTTCCGATGGTGCATTCTTTGTTCTTCGCCATTTTTACCATATACGTTTCTTTATTTGTGTACAATTTACAAATTAAGACAAAATATGACGTGTTTTTTGAAATTCTTAACAAGTTTACTGTATGTTATTACTAGCTTTTTCTCGCGGCTCCAGCCGCGTATAAATTGTATCGCATATCGCACGGGCGTACTATACTTTTTCTAGATAAAGAGGATAAAGAGTAGCCTATATTTTAAAGCCTTTAAGCCGAGCATAAACTACTATCATACCAAATTTCATCGAAATACGTTTAGTAGTTTTTGCGTGAATGAGTAATAAACTACATAATAAATACATCCTCACATACTTTCACATTTATAGCAGTGGTAGGATAAGTAACCTGGGAGACCGAGATTTGCTCAGAGTTTTAGTACTTAGTACGGAAAAAAATGAACAGATGGCAATAGGCATTAAAGAAATTAATCACAAAAATATCGAACCCGATACACCAATTTCCCGACAACGCAAAAAGTCCTACTATTATTTATGTAGCTGAGCTACGCGCTTTGACAATTAGAGACCGAAATAACTCGTATCTCATGTCGCAACTCATATCAAAGCTTGACAATTCGCCAGAGACTAAAACCTAGCTAGATCGATTTTTCACCTCCAAAACCCCCTGCATACTAAATTTCATGGAAATTGTTGAAGCCATTTTCGAGATTCTGATCATATATTTATATACAACAATTGCTCGTTTTAAAGTTTGAGATATGTTAATAAATGAACAAACGACATAGACATAGGCGCTCGTTTCAGTACCTAGTCACTATATTACATATATTATATTGTATTGTTTATAATATTTTTACACTTATTTCGTTTCGGTTGTTCCTCGTAACAAATTTTTACGATCGTACCACGGCACTGGGTTAACAAGGCTAATAAATATTTATGGTCTGTTTTATTTTGGCGAATGTACTTATTGCGCTAGTAAAAAACAAGAAACCTCCAATGTACATAGAATATCCGAAGTAAAAGTTCAACACCACTTAACATAATATAGTAAGTTCATAATTTCATCTCAATGGTAAAATTGCATCTACTTTCTTAATATCTCTTGGCAATTAGTTTTATGAAAACAATGGAACATGTATGAAAAAAAATCTCAAGGATTCCCAAAAGACATTAAGAATGAAGTTGTACTAAAAAAGGAAAGTACTAAAATAGATCTCTAAAACAATAGCTGAAAATTAAAGCTTTTATAGAACATTTTCCAGCTATTTTCACTTCACTCACTTCACGAGAGGACTCGTCATCCTCCGGCTGATAAAATCCATATAAGTAGATTTTAGGGTTCCACACCCAATGGGTAAAAACGAGTTTTTTTTGTCGTTTGGTACGGAACCCTTTGTGCGCGAGTGCAACTCGCACATGACCGGTTTTTTTACATAAATAATTTGTATACTGTAATGCACGCTTTTTATTGTTATTGTCATAGACGTATATATTGTAGACGACGCATGTCGAGGCAAAAACTGTCCCCACTTAAATAGCCCCACTTTTGAGTTTGTTTGGGGCCATTTTGACATATGAGTCATGGTGAAATAAAGATGGGTGACATTTGAGGTATGGTGAAATCAAAATGGCGTTCATTTTTCTTGTATTTAGATTTGTTCTGTTAATTGTGTCATAGCCCATCCTTAGTTTTGAATTCATTGGTTATTGTATTATTATACATTAACATGAAAAATTATTTTCTGCAAAACAATTTTTACATATTTAAGTTGTAAAAACAACGGCGTTTCTCGCTAGTAGGTACGGTTCTATAATACATAATATCAAGTTCTGATTTGTCTAATGCAAATTATAATTGCCTACCTCATTTTGACAAAATATGATGAACGTTCTCGCTCAACTGTCATACAGCTAACATCTCGTCAAAATTTTCGTTTTCTTTAAGTGTTGTGTCTTACTACCCTCAAAATGGCAAAATGTTACTGCTGCTGTAAAATAATGATTAATTTGTATATTATCGAGCAAATGAAGGTATCGGAGGCTCAAGAGGTTTGTGGGAGATAGTGGAAGCCCCAATGGGAGATCTCCGACCGAGCGAGGTGGTATGCTCGGTCACACCGAAGCCCACTTGTGAGCATTTCAGATGTGGTTTAAATAGTGCCGAACTGTGAAAATTTCGATAGCGCTATTCAGGATCGTGGCGCGAATTGGTCCGCCACAGGCTTAAAAGTCAGGCAGCGCACTTGTACGTTGTAACCCCTCTGGTGTTGCGAATGTCGCGCTACCAATCAGGTGATTCAATTAATCGTTTGCCGGATTCCATAAAAAACTACGACAACTGTCGATTGTATTAAAATGAAAAAACTTTTCCGTATCTTGTCCTCAACTCAAAACTATTTTTTGCGATTCGCTTCACCGTACCACTTAGGCATTTAAGTCGGCAAAGAATATTTTAAATACTTCCTCACTCCAAGCAAAGGAACGTTGAAGATTTTTGCTTTCACGCTTCTTGGACTTTTTTTTTCAAAATAAGCTCAAAGTAATATCGTTCTATCTGTCTGCGAAAGTTTGTCGGAGTTTGAAATTATTAGGACGCGTAGGGGCACGTTCTTGTTCGGTTTATTTCTTTTTTCTTAGCAGCGGTTAAGAAAAAAGAAAACCAGACAAGAGCGAGTTAGACTCGCCCACGCATCGGTTTCGTACTAAGTAGGAACATCATTAATGTTTTTTATTAAAAGTTTAAGATTCAATTTATTTAAAGAACTATTAATTTATTTAAAATTAAAAGTTCCAGGAATCGAGCAGCTTATGTCCAGCCTGCAAATGGGTTCATTTTGTATGGAAATATACTTTTTGTCATTTTTCCTTTTAGAAGTGACCGTACCGACTTGAAAACAGCTTCAAGACCGTATACCTGAGAATAAGATACCTCCACGCGTTCCCGAAATAAAGGGTCTTGACAGACAGACGGACGGACAACAAAGTAATCTTATAAGGGTTCCGATTCTTCCATTTGAGGTACGGAACCCTAAAAAGAAGAAATTCTTATTTGTGATATAATTTTATTAAAAAACTAACCAATCAAAGACAAACAAATCTTCTAATAGTAAAGTGTTTAATTTACAGATATATTGAATTTCTGTGACCCAAAGTTTTATCTTATCTTATTAATTTGCAGGGTGAAATAAAACTGACGAAAAGTTATAGTAGTATATAGTAAATAAGTAATTGATAACATTAATTAAATCAGATGTTACTTCGAGGAACTGGTATTGATAAGATAATTGTTAATGTTATAAAGACACCGCAACACCAGAGGGGCTACAAATGCGTTGTCGATATTTTGGTGCCCATTAGTTAATTATATGAATATTATATACGTACTTGATTATTATTTTTGATTTCATTAAAAATAACAATATAGCATAAATGTATAAGTGAGAACGATTTTCTACAAATGTACATCAGATTCCTTTGATGTGAATATTAAATGCGTGACAGCTAACGGAATAATAAGACATCATACAACGTTTTAGAAGGCTTTGAAGGGCGATACAAAGGAGCTGTGAGCTTTTGGCCCTATCGCTGTTTACAACAATTTAAAAAATAAGGTCATTATTTTGCTAAAACAACTAAAAGTTAAAAACAATAAACTGATTTCGAAAATTATGAATCTATTGACACCTCACCCATTAGAGTCGAATCAGTAGTTGACGCGCTACGATGGAACATACATACACATACTGCCAAAATAATTTTTATTTACATTTTGGCTTCGCTGTAGTTGAGTAATAAAATTGTTTTTAAAGGCGGTCTCTAAATTTAAATCATATGGAAGATTAAAGTGATGATAATGATGATGATGATGTTGATGATAATATTAAAATAAAGTTCTTATCGGGGCCTAAAAAAGTACTTGCATAATGTCTTTGCATAGCTACGTAGACTGCTCCGTAGCGGGTTTGCTACGACGTAGTCTTGTACGTAGACGACGTGCTACGCCGTAGCAGTCAACAGGGAGTCAATATCAAAGAATATCTAGGTTTTTAGGTTAGGTTTTCCGTAGTACTACATGGAACCCTTGGCGTCAGTTCACAACAAAACGAGACAATAGGCGACGCGATGCGTATTTAAGGATAGCGACTCAACATTGAACTCTATAATTTATGGTTAAACGAACTTACCTGAAGTGAAGTTCAACCAAAATTTTTCGAGATGCTGCATCTGAGAGACTTCATAATAACCATGTAGTCCGTTTTACGACCTGCAACATCGCCTCACGATTTTTAGTTAGGTATTTAAAAAGATCTAAAAAGTACATGTTCATTCTCTCACGGCTCGACCGCTCCTGAACTCCCGCACGGCTTTATTCGTTTTAGAGGATTAGTCGAGGCTTTTATTCTACACCCTGGGGTCCTTGCTCGGCATGCTTCACCTGCTTGCTGGATGCTAGGATTTGGGAGGGAGTGAAGTCTCTCAGATACAGCATCTCACAAAATTTGATTGAACTTCATTTCCGGTAAGTTCGTTTAACCATAAATTTTAATTCGATGTTGCATCTAAGAGACTTCATACTAGCCATATAGATGATCAGCGGTTGTTGCAGAATAAAACAGTCATTACAATCATAACATCTGTTAATAATCTATATTGAAAATGAACCATTTCCAAGAAAATAATGAATTTATTATTATAATTTTACATAATCAGTCATTTAATTATTATCAAATACAGCTGGAGCAAAAGTATTATCATCTGTATTAATTAGGGATTGATTATAAAAGCGCGCAAAACAAAGCGAGATTCCAGACCGGCCTGCCGTTTTCTTAATCAAATCTAATGACACGCCGGCCCTGCCTGAGGCGGAGGTGGCGGCCTGCCGGGTGCTGTGCGCCGTGAACACGTTCCCGTCCACGCCGCTACTGCTCAGAGTTTGCTTAATCCAATGGCTTATGGTCTGGGAACTCGCGCTGTGAACCGGCTTCTTAAAGGTAAGAATTAATTTATCTGTGTTTTTAAAAATTCGGAAATCACTAGTTCTTTCTAAGTATGATAACACAGCGAGTGCAGGACAAATTGAAGGCTTGTCTATAATAAATGGAATAATTAGTCTTGGATTATACCTATTTGGCACTGAAGTTTCAATTAAATCAAAAATAGTAATAACAATGCGCGAATCAGCAGAATTGACGTCTGATATTCTAATTAGTGATCCGTTGTCCCGTGGATAACGCCACGAGAGTTACCATCTTTTTTGATAAAATTTCTGTTGTGATTGAATTATACTTTTTTGTGACTATATTAGGATCCCATATAGAACGATATTTCGGGAAACAGGGCTTACTCCTAAAACTTCCTTGAAGAATCTTAGTATACAATCATCATTGCAACGTGATTTACCAATGATTAGTGACAAATTAGACCCATAACAATTTAACCATAACTTGCATTCTCATTAAATTTTTTAGACAGAACCGTAGTATATCGGCTACTGATCCATCGTCTAAATCGACATTACTAATTTGGCAAAAATTAAACCATTGTTTTAATCCTACATTATACTGCTTAATTGTACCTTTCGAAAACGATTTTAACATTAGATGTGTGGACTCTTTCGGTATTCCACACTTCAAGTAGGCTTGCCGCACAACACACGCCAGGATGAGACTGGGCCACAGCGGGTGGCACTTTCTGGAAGGAGACAGTAGAAGATTTCTATTAGGTTTAAAATAAATTACGTCAGATTTGAGTAGCGACCGAAACAGTACAGAACCACGGCCGTGACGGCCAGTACGGGGCGACCACTGTACCAGTCGCTTCCTCCTCAACAATTTTTCTAAGGCTCTTAAGAAGGAGTGCAAATGGCGGGAAAGCGTAGAAAAAGTAATCGCGCCATGAAATAGTAAAAGCGTCAATCTCAAAGGCACCTGGGTCTTGTTTCCAAGAAACATATATTCGATATTTATTATTTAAACGCGAAGTGAATAAATCTATGTTAGGTTGACCGAAATCAAGTATAATCTGTTGAAAGTTTTTGTCATTTAATTCCCATTCCGTATCGATATTAGTGTACCTAGAAGCTTGATCAGAGTCTGTGTTAGATTTAATATATGAAGCAAAAATATAAATAAGTGGTCTTTTGCACCATTGCCGGCAAGTCGGACCTGCGCCTGATCTCTCGCCAGTCGTGGCGGTTATTCGTCCCACTGGGTTACGAGAGTCAAGGAAGAGAGAGTGCTCTTGCTTTGCGCACACACTTGGGCACTATAAAATTACTCCTGCGTAACTAGCCCGGTTTCAAAGAAACCGGCCACCGTCACCGAAGTCGGTGTGGGGAGTTATTAGTATTTTTACATGTACTCAAATCTTTACCAATACATAGTATATCGTCGGGTTTGAAACTATTATATGACCCTGCTTTCTTAGCCATGTGAGAAGAGGCTTAAGGAGCTTTGTAAATACAAATGGAGCAAGTTAAGCCTTACGGAAGACAGTTAAATTCATAAAGATTATTATTAAATATAAATCTCAAATATTTTTTATGTGATGTATGAATAGGTACGTATTATGCTTCCTTGAGATCAATTAAGGCCATAAAAGCACCTGTAGAAACTACAGAAACAACGGTGCGAATGTCTTCCATTTTCAAATGCTGATTATGTACAAATTTACTAAGAAATTTTAAGTTCAATATAAACCTAAACCCACCGTTACTTTTCAGTGTTAGAAAAATAGATGAAATAAATTGACCTGGCAAATTTTCATTGTATATTGAAATAGCGCCTAATTTTTTTAAGGTTACTTATAACTTTGCACATTTCGCGTTCTGAAAACGGTGGACTATTTGGTTCTATATGTTGATAAGTTGGTTTACAAAAAGGTATTTCTTATCCTTTAAGATACGTCAGCACAGTACTGTCAGAAGTAATTAAAACCCAATTACGTAAAAATAATTGAATGCGCCCTGCAAGAGGTGCGTCTTGTAACGACGTCTCCTCTTGTTGTTGGCTCTATTGCTCGCATAGGGACGACCACGGTGCTGGTGCTGCAGTGTCCTTCTCGCCGAAGTGGATAGCTGCGGCTCGTGCGAGCGAGCCGGCGCTGCTGGCGCTGGCCTCACGTACTGTTGACGAGGAGGAGCTCGGGAGTTTTCCGGCGTTGCCTGCTCCTTGGGCTTCGAGAAAGCTTGTCGAGTTAAAGGTTTTTTTATAAGAAGACCGGATCTTTCTATATCCTCGATGTTTTTTAAATTCTTACCAAGCTTTTCACCGAAGAAGTATGCGTCCCTTTTTACACCTTGAATTTTATTCCAAATTTTTTTATCTAAATAAGGCAATATAAGCTCCTTTCTGTTAATTGATGATTGATGTTAATTGATTTGCTAAACCATCCACGAGGATTTTACCCCAACGTTCAGAGAGTTCAGTACGTATGTCTCCACCTAGTGATTTTTCTGGTTCATTTGCCTCTCCAATAATATTTGAGATTTCTGGGTGCAATGTGGGTGTAGTTTCTTGATTAGATTCTACCGATACAGGAACATCACGTGCCATCACGTTAAGAAAGAACATATTTTAGTAACCAGGGTAATGTTTCGTATTACCACATTAAGGCACAAGTAAATGACTATCTGGGTAATATCACGTATTAACACGTTAAGATGGTCGTTTTTATAACATACCGAGACTAGACCTTAACTGAAAACAAAGGAAAAAACACGGATATTCCAAAAAATAAATGTGGGTAGTTTGGTACTTATTCCTTTGTTGCGGCGTAGTTTATTTTCCAATCGCCTTATTTTGCGACGAATATGTTCGTTGTCATCCTTATTCTTCCTTTTTTCCATGTTATCCGGCGATGAAAACTGTTCATTACACTATATCACTATTAAAATTAATTATACGTGTTGACGACGTCGCACACGAAAAACGAAAGAAGCCAAGCGGGAGTTCGGGAGCGGTCGAGCAATGAGTGAATGAACGTGTACTTTTTAGGTCTTTTTAAATACTTATCTAAAAATCGTGTGGCGATGTTATAGGTCGTAAAACGGACTACATGGTTACTATGAAGTCTCTCAGATGCAACATCGAAACAAAATACACTATGAAAGAAGATAGACGTTTATTTGCAAGAGTTCATATGTCAAACTAGTTCGCTCTGTATGTTCTTGTAATGAAACGTATATCTTCTTATGTAAAATGCAGCGCCACGTCACGTTTCGTCTCGTTTCAGTGTGAGCTGGCCCTTATACATTAGTTCTGTCCGCCCTTGTAACTTCTGTAATCATGAATATAAATTAATGAAACTTGGTATAGTTTCAGTTTGTGTATAGATTGTGTTTTTAGCATCATAATATCATAATAACTAGACGTCAACCTGTGGTCGAAATTCGCCTTTAATAATTCATATAATTTTTTAACTTTATTAGGGTTCCTTTGCCCCTTAGATAGAAAAAAAATGTTGCTAACATTTCTAAACTGAAACTAGAAAAAAATTCTAGCGTTTCCAAACTATAGTAGAAACATGCAAATTTTAAAATTATTAGGTGATGTTTAATACTCTTTTAGGAATGATATTTTGAACGAACTCGGACAATTACTTTTGAAGTCACTTGATACAGGCCTATTGCGCGTCGATAGTTACGGAACCACCCTTAGATATTACACGACATGCTCTTGATTAGGTTTATACTACTACTTAAATATAATTTTGCGAGATTTGAACCGAATTCCAAAGTAAAAAGACACTCAGGCATAAAATATTACCATAATACTGTTATCATGGGCAAAGAATATATGTTATTAACGTAAGGAATCGTCATTCCACCGATTCACACGAATGACAGCTCGCGACTGTGTGCGCGTGGCTGGGCGAGTGCAGACGCGGGCGGGATTTAGTTTTTGGGATGAAATAAATTTCTGAACATATTTATATCGCTGAAAACTTTATTATATTAAAATTTAACACATTTTTTACAATTCAATCAACTTCTTACAGACTTACCACAGAATAGAGAGAGAGACATAGCAAATCAACATTTTGTCTCACTCTTAACATGTTGCTTTCATTTTTAATATTATTACATTGTATTAATTTTAACATTTTTCCAGCTAGGACTTTCGTTCATGGGGCTGGCCGCTGGTCGTTTCATGCTTTGATATTATTGACAGTATAAATTCATAATATTTTTGTTAGATTTGTCTGCCTGAACTGAACGTGACATAAATAAAATTTCGGTGTCAACCTTAGGCTAGTCAACATTGCAGACATTCGCTCGAGCTTCGGTGCTCGAGCTGTCATTTGTAGAGCGTGTCGCCTCTGTGACAATATTAAGTTTGTTTTATATTTTCAAAAAGTGATATTTTCTGCAGTAATTTGGTAGTTTTACCTCGAAAGTTTTCCGGGAGTTTTGTAATTTAAAGATTTTGATGTCCTCAATTCAAATTTCAACTTTGTCACCTTGTAACTTTGCCACTAGCGCAGCGGTCATGAAATAATCGAGTCTACAGCATTAATTTGAGTTGTGTTGTTTTAATTTGAGACTGACTTATTTTACGATTAAAAAAGTGTTATAAAAAATTAAACGAGAGACCTACAATTTATGTCCTATCAATATTTTGATAGGACAATATATTGATCTTAGATCAATAGTTTCGGCGGGTGAGCTCTGCGAACATGCTGCCAACCCCTCTTTTCTCGACCAAAAGACTGGGCGACTTTTTTGGAGTTTACTCCTTAAGAATCGATTTTTATATAAGGCCCCCGGTATGAAAAAAATATGACGGGTAAAAGCGAACGAATGACCTCGTTACGTTTTCGTGCGCAACCTATTCGCTGTCACTTTTTTTCACATGGCGCGAATTTTTGAACTCAAATCGATCGCTAAAGTTTTTGTTCCTTCTGAGAGACGTGTTTTACTTTTTAGAGTAAACTCCAGTCGTGCGTCGGAGCTGACACACACTTTTTGTTTCTTATTTTGTATCGGTTTTAAGCCCAAAAAGCTCAACAAATTTCGTAGAAATTAATTTGATTATCTTAATTTACTTTATCACTGTAAGTATTCGGATTCATGGACCTTCATAGACCTTCTCCAAGGTCTAAGTTTCGATAAAAAAACCTAATCAAGAGCATTTCAGAACATGTCTAAGGAGGGTTCCGTAACTATCAACGCGCAATAGGTTTTCTTTAAACTGCTTCCAAAGTTGTCCTATTTCGCTTAAAATAATTTTCTTAAAGAGTTTTTAGCATGATCTATCGGCATAGAAACTTCCAAGTTTCTATCTCTTATAGCTTAGAAATGCCAGGAAGGGAACCAAGTTATAAACCACTTCGGAGGCCGATTACTCGAAAATGATTGACTTTGTAAAAAAGTCATGTATGAAACCTTCCTTTATTTAAAAAACCTTATTCAACGATATCCCACACAATGGGGTAGAATTGAAAAATATTTTTCAACCCCACTTCACATGTATGGAGAGCTACCCGTAAAATGTAAAATTATTATTATTTTATAATACTAAATCCGAGTTATATACATACCCCCTTACTAATAAAACTATTTACACAACGGATAACTTAAACAACGTTGCTATCGTTATCTATCATGTGACATTTCCAACGTAACAGACAAAGACAGCAACGTTGTTTGAGTTATCCGTTGTGTAAATAGTTTTTTTTTTATATGTATTTATTTTAGGTCGCTCAAACAACACGGTCATTAGCGACCACTTAAGGCTTACAATTTTAAATTAAATCATAATAATTAATTAACTTTAGAAATGTTACAATTTTATAGTTTTATTAGTAAGGGGGTATGTCTTTAACTATACTATTTCTCATCCATTTATATCCATACGGACGGACAGAGTGAAACCATAAGGGTTCCTTGAGGAATCCTAAAAAATGAGTCTTATATATTAATTCATTAGATTCATTACTTTAATTTTCTCTTTATCTTAACATTCAACGTTAATATATCTCAATATATTAAAGCAGGGGATCTCATTTGTTGAATTATGTATGAAGTGAGACCTCCGACCCTCGCAACATGTGCAAGTCAAACCGTTTCAGGCCTCCGAGATTCGATATTTGATTTATTTAAAGGTAACCTTAAGGATTCCATTCTATTTGGAAAATCATATTTAATATTATATGAAAAGAAAGGTAACATAAAAACGATATCTAAGACCTTGTCTAGAGAGTGAGAAATAGCCGCGAATCCTCTATTATAGGTATCAGTGGCGTGGGGTTCCTATAACTCCATTCCTATCGGCTTCACTCCACTTACACCGAGAGGCAGATTTACATGACATATTACTTCAAGAAACGGTGCCATTTTCGATTGGCGCTACGAAGTCGATACGCTTTTTTATTTTCTTTAACTTCATTTTGTATAATATGTCCAATGTCCACCCGTAGATAATCGTAACGCACTTTCAACTCTATCTAGTTATATAGATGCACGGCAGGAACCGTTTACCATTTATGTCTATTCGACTGCTCTTATGCCATAAAATTCTTAATACAATTTAATTGATATTAAATCTAGCAATATCCCGCGAAAAAAATTGTATGCTATGGATTTCCGCAAAGTATCTTACGGCTAATTCTATTAACTATATAATTTTTTTAGTTTTTGTTTCAAAATTGGGTTCGGTACTCAAAATTATCGTTATACTAATATAATGCATACCTATCCTGTCCTACTATGCCACTTTTAACTGATACTTATATCTAATAAATAAGCCTATATATTATATCCTGTAAGTTTGTCCACAAACTAACTTTAAGTCAAACTATAATCCAAATTTTTATTTGGATTATAGTTGGAGCTTTGCCAAATATTTAATTTATGCGGCCCTATATCGGAGTTTGGCGGGCCGCCTGCTGGATCTACTTTAACGCCGAACCTTAAACTTGGGCCAGCTTTGCAAAACTTGTGCCCACGTTTTTCCGTTCAAAACTTTCCATTAGCCTTACGCTTATCAGGTTTGGATAAATCGAACGACAATTTCCAAAGGCGTGTAAGGTTATGCTATAAGTAGAATCGTGTTAAATTAAAACACGTAATGTAAATTTGAGTCAGTTTGGTTTTTCATAGAAACAAAATGAAAACAAGCAATGGGATGCCCTGATTACAAGATAAGACACGTCTTATCTTACAAGATAAGTGTCTTACGAGTTACTTCTCTTAAGACACTTATCTTGTCAGAATCAACTGATAAGTGCCAGATAGCTTAAATGGATGTTCATACTATCATATTATAACATGCATAATATAGTAGAGAAACATTGTCAATTTTATAGGTTTCTAATGTCCTAAATAAACACATTTTTTGCGCTAACATTGCAAACGCCGGCTGAACCCTACGAAATAGATGAAAATATAATATTATTGTATTGTACACCTTAAAAAGGTATACAAAAAGTCCCCGATGGTATATGTCTATATATCTCTTAGAGATAACCCACAATAACCATTTTTTATCCTTTACTTTTTACGAGTAATAATGGCTTATTTACGAAGCGATTTTAAGCAATACAGCATTGATCCTTATTCAAGTAAGTACCTTTAATACATTGTGCACTTAATATAGATCAATATGGCCCGTACAGCATGTGATTTAAGTGAATCTTTTTGAAGATATTACAGATTTAAAATGCAGGGACATAGCGGTTTACTTAATAAAACTAGCTGCTCGTTTATACGTATATGTATGGTATTTTCAGAAGCTATTTAGACGGATACAGTATGATCCTTATAAAATTAAATTACTCACTTTAAGCATTTTATACACATTATAGTAGCCCTTTAAGCCATACAGTTTAAATTAATATCTTATATTTAGAAGATATTGTAAAATTTATATTCAAGCGCGAAAAATATACATCAAGCGGTCTCCGCACGTGACGTCGAGTGATAGGGTCCCGTTTTTACCCATTGGGTACGAAAATCTAAAAATATTTTCAATATTGTATACAGAAGTATATTGCAGTGAGTAGAGTTATTTTCTGAAGAAAATTTTGTCTCCAAGAACACTTTTCCACGCGAGTGTAGCGGCGGACAAAAGCTAGTATATAAATAAAACTAAATATTTAACATGTAGTCAACAGTCCTATTGAGATAGAATAATCTCAATAGCGTGATATTTATAAATGTTGACGATGAAACAAAGCATGCTAATCGCTTGTTAAGTTCCCGCATCTTCATAGGAGGCAGTCGACTGTTAAGCTTTTTGTTGTGTTCCACTTTGACGAGAATTATTTTAAACTTAAAAAATAGACACAGCGCGGCTTAAAAACCACATTGTATATTTTGTATATTAAGCTTTAACATTTTGCGTACTGCGTTATTTATATCAAAGAAATACTTTATATTTCTATATTTCTATTTTCTATTATATTCTATTAAAATAAATTCTGTTTTTATGGACTAACAAACAAAAATATCAAAGAACCGTTAATAAGATGGACATAATAGACAATATGTATTTACTAACTAAGGCATGTTTCTTATTCGGAAGCTTAGTTTTATCGCTAATTACTTTATACTGAGCAACAGAGACAAAATCTACAAATACCTACTTGTTGTGAAACAGACCCAAATATGGATATTGATATATTAGGTCCTTACATTTGAAATTAGCGTTTTGTAGTACAGACCACATTGATCTCAAATATATCTTCTTTGGTTAGGAATTCCAATTTCAAATTTATACCTCTATTTGTAATTCATTTGTTTTTTCTCTAAAGGTTTTTTCTTTGCGTCACTCAGTTTACAAAATGGAAAACTTGAAATATCGTATTATTTTCGAGTACGAGTTCCACCGTGGCACCAGTGCTGCAGAAACGGCTCGAAGGATTAATTATGTGTATGGCCGCGATGTCGCAAAAGAAAACACAGTGCAATTTTGGTTCAAAAGTTTTCGTTCTGGAAATTTCGATCTGCAGAACAAGCCCCGTGGACGGCCGGAGACCAAAGTTGATAATGAAGTATTGAAGGCTATTGTGGAAGCTAATCCATCGTAAACCACATCCGAGTTAGCTGCTGGCTGCAGTAGTTAGTGATAAAACTGTTTTATTCCACTTGAAGCAAATTGGGAAGGTGAAAAAGCTTGAAAGGTGGGTACCTCATGAAGTGAGTGCAGTAAACCGACAAACGCGCGTCGACTGCTGCGTTACATTACTCTGTTACGGGGGGAAATTAAAAATAAAAAGAAGATTTTCCGTGACAATATATTATATTTAACAAAAAATAGGGGTCGTGGGCAGAAGGCCGTACGGTCTGGTCTAGCCTCTTGGTGTCTGAAGGGTATCGTAGGGGCTCTAAACCACGTGGGAACTTAGCTTAGAATCCAGGTGTCAAACACGCGTGGCGAGAGAGAGATAGGGCTCCAACTTCTGGAAGCTTCTCCGCCACCGCTGCGTCCGTTCGTCGTAGATAGATCGTCTCAAAAAGAAAATCCCAGTCCAATGTCTATCAGCACTCTGAACTCCAGCTAGATATAAGTCCTTTTAGTCGGTACCTCGAATGCTGTAGTTGGCGGAATTTCGTGCCCCAAACCAAGTTCCCTGAAATATTCACGTTAACGTGTCGGTAGGAGTCCGGTCCCACAGCCATGCGTGATTTTAACCCCAAACGATTAAAATATCACTGGCTGTGTGACCATTACAAATTGAAAAAAGATGATAAACAGAATAATTATGGCATGGATACAAATATCCTAATATTTTAATAGTGCTAGATTGGAAATATTGGAAAGATGAAACTACAAATTGAGCACGTGGTATGGCTAATCAAATAATTGACAACTAATTTACCAAGATGATAGTTTACATGAAAGAATAATGCATTTTAATACAAGCGTAATTTTCCAAATATTCACAACACAGATACTTAAAATACTCACCGTGGAACACGGGATTAAAATATAATTATTATAACGACTACATCTTGAGTATATCGAAAATTTTATTCAAAAAGGAAATGTCATTCGAAGAAGTGCCATATTTATACCCTTCCTTCCTCTTTTTTAAACTTTTGACAACTATAAACTAAAGCGTAAAGATAAGAAATCCAGAAATCAAAATAAAAAGATATTATATCAATAATAAATATTTATGTAATATAATATTACAAAATTACTGTTTTTTTCATTATTAAAAAAACTAAATTATTATTTTTCTAAGATTTAAGACGGAAAAATCGATTTACGAATTTAAGTATCAAAGCAAGGCTGACGTCTTTTTAGTAAGGACGTGCGCCGATAGATGGCGCTTTAAGCCTCTAAAATTGACTAAATAATTAATTATACAAATCATAGATGACGCGAGTAACGCCGAAATAATCGATTTTATGGAAAGGGAATGTAACTACGTTACAATGTAACCGACATAATAATAAAGGGATTTTAAATAGAATTATTATCTGTGATGAAAAGTGGATCCTGTATGATAATCGCAATGGCTGAACCCTGGTGAACCAGCCAAAGCCTGCCCCAAGCGAAAATTGAGCCCAAAAAAAATTACTTGTGAGCGTTTGGTGGACTAGCGCCGGTGTCGTTCTCTACAGCTTTCTTAAATCTGGCCAGACGATTACGGCAGATGTCTATTGGCAGCAACTGCAAATCATGATGGAAAAGATAGCTGCTAAGCAACCGAGATTGGTCATTCGCTCTAGGCCACTGCTGCTTCAGGACAACGCTAGACCACACACTGCACAACAGACGGCTACCAAATTAGAGGAGCTTCAGTTGGAATGTCTAAGACATCCACTGTACCCCCGGACCTTACTCCAACAGATAACCATTTTTTCGAAATTTGGATAAAGCGCCTTTAAATATTTTA
Source organism: Phengaris arion (assembly GCA_963565745.1). Classification (NCBI taxonomy): domain Eukaryota; kingdom Metazoa; phylum Arthropoda; class Insecta; order Lepidoptera; family Lycaenidae; genus Phengaris; species Phengaris arion. The sequence continues at coordinate 2,989,057 of OY751446.1, read as the reverse complement.
TTGATGCCTGTCCGAATAGTTTTTTAGTAAAGGAATCAATGAACTACCTATGAGATGGTAAAACTGCATAGATAGCAATGCTATATGATTTGATTAAATAAATATATTATGTTTAAAAAAATCGACTTTATGTTTCTCCTTTACAAAACGCCATTTACATATGTAATAACCTAATATAAACATTATTGAAAAGATCCAAAGTTTTTTAATAAAAAATATTCTTATTCAACTTGTACACTTATCAACTATTTAACCCGATTACAGCGAAACCAGGGATTTTGGCAGTCTATGTATGTATGTTTGCTCTATCGTAGCGCCTAAACTACTGATCCGATTTCAATAAACGAAGTGTTAAAATATTTGTATTAATGCCCCGGGTATTACAGGCTATATAATTTACGTAGTCGGGTAAGATTTTTGTTTTTATAAAAATTAAAGATTTTTTGTAACAAAATTTAAGTATTCAGAAATCATCTGTCTATTAATAATTTGTAGTTTTTTTTTAAAATTGCTGCCCATTTTCGTACACAAAACGTCTAAATAATAACAATTAAGCCGAAACAAGTTCATCTTAACGGCCCAAATCAATCTTCTGGGTATCCTTGATTAATTACTGACACAAACGCCCAGGGCTCTGAACCGCGATAACGCCCACCGAGATAACTGTTAATAGGGGTTAGGTAGTAAGAGGTGTTAGTGAAAGCATTATGTGATGATAAATTATGCAGTAACCAATGTTTTTACTATGTCAAATTTTTCTGGTTACTTTGCTTGTTCTGCGAACAACAGAGTGAGGCCGGTATAAGCTACGCCTCGCCGTGTACACAGTATCACGCACACACATGTGACGAAACTACGCCTGACCTTGTAAGGCGAGCTGTCGCGCACTCGTACGTACTCACGCACGAACGGTTCCGTACGAAACGACTAATAATTCACGTTTGTCTGTTTCGTGTTTGTCACGATTGCGTGTGAGTTTGTCGCTTTCTCACACGCAATCGTGTGCCTGCGGGTGAGACAAAATATCCTGTGACTGGGCCATACTGCGAATGGAACATTTTAATTAGGAAGATTAACCTTTTGGTGTTGGTTGGTATCGCTACCAATTTCAAACTGGACATATAAAAAGTCTCCGATGGTACTACTATCGTATGGTGTGTTTAAAAAAAAAACCAACAAAAAAACATTTCATACTTCTGAAAAATTACCAAAACATTTGTTGTTCATTTATTAAACCAATAACAATTTATCGAGTAAATTGCCTGTGAATTATTCGATGTTTCCGATTAAAGTTATTGAGTCAATTAAGCCTGTTAAATTCGCTTAAGGCTTAAGTACTGTTACTATGTAATCAGAAGGTCTTTATTTAACCTTGACGGAGAACAAACTTAGACGTGCATAAATTTAGTGTATGTTACACTGAGATGTGGTGAGGTATCTGACACGTGCGAGTAACTAATACCTGTCAAACTATATAGTCAGATAGGGTAAGGCGGTCTATGGGCACAGATTAAAGACAGAGGACCAGGTAAACATCTATATGTATACTTTCGATTTGATTGCACTGCTACAAGCATACGGTGTATCCACAATCTCCTATCGCGTACACGGCAATAGTGAAAAAATTCAGTTAAGAATGTGTGCCGTCGAAGGGACGTCTAAATTACGTGATTGAGTTTTTATGGCATGTACACGTGAGATTGAGAATTGTGATGTGTTGTTGGTTGTTACACAAACAAATTAAAAAAATATTATATTTGCGTCCAATGAATGTTTATGCTTTGGAATATAAGAATATTAAACCCAAATAATATCAAACAATAGTTATTTGTATTGTACTTTGTATATGAAAATTAGTTAGTTTAATTTACCCCCATCTTCTGTGACAACCCTGATAAAATTTGGTTCGTTCTATGAAAGCTGTTCCTCTGTACACTCTTACTTTTACTCTGTGCTATGGGCGAAGATCGACAGTGCTAAACAAATTATATAGCATATGTTACCCGAGCCATTATTGCAAATTCATTGACACCTCGTTCATTAAAATCAGACGAGTTAGTTAGGCGCTACGATAGAACAAACATACATACATAGACTATACAAAAATCATCCTCTTTTCAACTACGCCGTAGTTGGGTAATTAAGAAGATGTTATAGCATCCGATAGAATAAAGATGTATTTGCGATCTGCCTCCATAAACGTGGATATCAATATTCATTTTACACTATGGTTGTTTAAATCTCGGCACTTAAGTCAATTTCTGTACCCTGGTGTGACAGTGTGAACGCGGCTTAAGTAGTACGTGACTATCTTCTGTTCTCTGCTTGTGAAATTTAAATCTATATATTATCAATCTTTAAATGGTAGGTACGAAGCGGATGCTGTTACTTAATATATATATATTTTTTAATATATATTAATGTAACGTTATTAAAATAGATTTCTAAACATGTTTACACCCGCCGTTAAATTCAGAAGGTGAGCTTATTATTTGCTAGAGGAGAGAGACATTTTGGGATATATATTATTACAAAAGTATTAAATAATAAATATACTTCCCGTTGTCTGATACCTGTAACACACTACGGATACTCAGAATGAGGCCAGATTGTTCTTCGATCGTGGTGTTAAACGTCCATAGACATTATTATATTATTATTTATATAATTATGTGTTGTTACGCTCACCATAATTCCTGAAAATTATCCAAAACATCAAAATGAACTAACACGGTGATTATAAACCGTAATAAAATCGGTAAAGTGGACGGTTTCGTTTTATTTGTATTTTTTTAATATTCTCAAATACCATATAATGTAGATGATATATAATAATAATAATAATAGGTCCCCACACCGATTTTGGTAATGGTGGCTGGTTTTATTGAAACCAGGCCAGCTACGCAGGAGTTCGTTTATAGTGCCCAAGTGTGTGCGTAGTACACAAGAGCACTCTCTCTTCCTTTCCTATCGAAACCCAGTGGGACGGACAGACCGACACGACTGCCGAGAGATCAGCCGCATGTCTGACTTACATGCCCATCCGACGCATGGATCATCTTTCTTGTTACACAATCAGGTGATCAGCCTGCATTGTCCTAACCAAACTTGAAACAACATTTTTTTGTTGTTCCAATGCGGCAATCGAACCCACGACCTCCGAGTCGAGAGCCAAGCTCTAAGCCACTGGACCACGGAGGCTGTTAAAGATATATATACAGCAGTAGCGAACGCTGGCCATCAAAAGGGAGCCCTAACCTGTAGATGTGAGATCAGATGCAGAACTTATTTTAACACCTAGCTTAAGAAATTAAGAATAATACTAATGTACCTACTTCGGACAAAAAAAATAGTCGTATCCGTAAGTACAAGTCGGTTTCATTATCTGTAAGCCAATGTAGTAGGTTACGAAGTTTCAAACTGTCCTGTCGTAGTTATTGTATCTTAACTAAACGTGAAGCTGGCGTGATCGTGTTATGCGCTTCTGTTATAAAGAACATTAGAACGGGGATTGGTAGAGCGTAGTCAACCCGTGATATAAAGATAATGGGAAAGACAAATCCCCCTCTTTGTATGGCCGGTATTGGATCGTTTCTGAGATTGCGCCATTTCGTAATTTTTTTCAAAAGTCTTACCTGTATAAAAAAAATACCACTACCTATATTCTACCTTGGTCATTATAAAAAAAACTCAAAACTGTATGTTACTAACGTAACACCATTAATTTATGTACTTTGATATTTGGTAATCCCGTTTTTTAAACATTTGCACCCGTAAAACGAATAAAACTAGTTAGATAAAAAATATGTATCGCTTTTATTCGTAATCAAAAGATATCATTTTATGGTAATATTGAAAGTAAGCACGCGTATAGAAGGAAAATGTAACCGAATCTACACACTCGGCGGCAAAGATTAGAATTTATGGCAACATTAATCCTAATAATGTTCATAATTCGGTCTTGAAAAAAATAACAGCGGCATTATCTTGATCATATTTTATTTTCACATCCTTTTATTATAATCTGCTGAAAACTTTTGTACACAAATCTTGTAATTCATTATTAACATGCATTTTTTTTATCTTTAAAAAATACCCATGTTTTTTCAAGTTTTGTTTGAAATTAGTTTTATAGAATGTTAAAACTGCTTTTTTAAGGAATCGCTTTATTCCGCTACACACCACAACGATAAAACTGCACAGTTCGGTCACAGTTCGCACACATACTAATACACGCTACTCACCACAACGATAAAACTGCATTTCGGTCACAGTAGACGCATACAGTACTACATCTTCACACTAGACCGCCCGTATCAGCGCACGATACTACACACATACTAAATATGTCTACTGTGACTGAAGTATGCGGTATCGTTGTGGTCTGTAGCGGGCTTTGCAAAGTAGGGATTTTTTCATTGCACTTTGAAGGTATTTAATATATATTTTTTTAATATTAGCATTAGGTAACATTTTCTCTTACAATAGTTTTAAATTATACATAATGCTTATAATGGTGTCATGTGTATAATTCGCGATTACATCATGTCTTACTCTATTTGTACATATTTCGCTTGTTTTTTTCAGATTCCAACGATCTGGGAGAACTTGGCTTCTGTCGCTGACAAAGGTATGAACTCAACATTTTTCAATCACAAACCACCCATAAATCCACGGCCGTCATGCAATTCACCCATTTGTAAGACCGCTATAAATAAGCCCCTCCTGTCGCACAGTATCTATGCCGTCAGGGACAAAGCTACACCGGCCAGTATTTAAATTAATTGTTCGCTCGGATAATCATCGGAAATGGAAATATTCTCTGCGATTCCGTCTTTGATGTCTATATTATTATGAAATATTATAAGCGCGAGGTATTTTGGTGAATCTTTTATCAATTAGTAGAATCATGGCCGGTTTCTGACGTGTATGTGGGTAGTTTATTGATTGGCTAACGCGTTTCCTCATCTAATCAAAAGCGCTATTGAAACATTATACTAACGATAAAAAAAAACCTCAGAAACCGGGCATGAATCTGGTATCACTTGAATATATAATTAAACTGTAACTTTTCACATAATATTTTCATCACATCATTTGTTTTGCAATTAAATAATTTATAAAAAGGAAAGATTTCCTTTCGTATTTGTTTGCATTGTATAGGCTCAGAAACTACTTGTCCGATTGTGATGAAATGAAGCGCTGATATAGAAGTAGACCACGTGAAAGGACAAAGGCTATCGCGGGAAAAGTAAACGTTTCCCGCGTGATCTTATTTTTCACCTACCAAGTCGCGGGAATCATCTAGTAATGAAATAAAGTGGTAAGTATATCCTCCAAGCGCACATCCGCCAGGCGGTGAAAGCACTAGGAATGTAAGTAAAAATAACCTAACCAAGAGCATGTCAGGACATGTCTCAGGAGGGTTCCGTAACTGTCAACGCGCAATAGGTTTTTTTTTTTTAATTACTTCAAAAGTTACTCTGTCCGATGAAATAACAGAATAATTTTCCTAAAGAGTCTTTAGGATGATCTATCAGCATGGAAACTTATAAGTTTCTATCTCCAATAGTTAGGAAATGGCCCCCCTAGCCAACCAACTTACAAACCACTTTAGAGGCCGGTTACTCGAAAATAGTCGACTTTGTAAAAAAATCATGTATGAAACCTTATTTACGTTTATTTTAAAAGGCTTATTCAACAATACCCCTCACGATGGAGTAGAATGAAAAAAATTATTTCATCCCCTCTTCACATAGATGTATGGAGAGCCACCCCTAAAATATAAAATTTTATTATGCCAAACCCGAGATCTATACACAATCTATAACTGTACCAAAATTCATTTATTTATATTCATAATTATAGAAGATAGAGGCGTGAATAGACAGTCAGACAGACGGACGGACAGAGCGAAACTATAAGGGTTCCTTGTGTATTACGGAACCCTAAGTAGTACACAGACGTCCTCACTAGAGGTGCGTAAAAAGATTCACTAAAAAGATAAGACATGAATATATATTTTGACCATGTGAGTGGTGAACTATATCACTCTTTTAGTTCAGTAGTTCAATTATTTTTCCACTGGCCATTGTCTAATGGGGAATGGCTAAGTTCATATCTCCTTAGAATAGTTGGTTTTTGTTGGTTCCTCTCGTTCATTTACCCAGTTGTACAAAGCCGGTTCTTCACGCCAGGAGGGTTCCCGAACCGGTGTCGGTGGTAGGCATCACGTAGGGACAATTCCGTGTCATTTATTAACCTATATGGAAATAAAACTATTTATTTTGATTTGAATTTGAAAGTTACTTGCTGTGATCATTACCTTATGTCATTTCGTGCAATGTTGGACGTCCGGGGACGCGCGTTGGGTATTGAACTAAAGATATAATTCAGACAGACTCTTGTACTGAATGAATGAACGACATAACGCAAGTGAAGCAGTCTACTTGAACGACTCTTTTGCGAGCTACACACGTCTAGTCCTACTCGGCAAGGTTTCCCTCGCTCGTTACCCCTGAGGCCGTGGAATCTCATAGTGCACGGTTTACTTTGAGTTTTTTCTAGTCTATCCGTTTATTGATTGTTCCCGTATTGTAGGTGTGCGTCATCGTGTTTTCCATTTTATTGTCCAACCTATGTCCGACAGTAAAACTGGAAAACCTAAGCTCCAATACAAACATGCACGCAATCGATGGTAAAATACCACCCCGGTGAAGAAAATAGCCACAAATATGTTAAGCTTTTTCAAACTTCTGAAGAAAATAAATCATGCAGAGGGAGAGGAAATATCTACCTACCTACATTCACGAGAATATATACAAACTTAATTAGGGGTTAATTACGTAAAAATGTTTTATAAGTTTGATGTGTCTGTCTGTCTGTCTGTGTGTCTGTCCGTGGCGTCGTAGCTCTTCAACGAATGTCCGATTTAGATGCGGTTTTTTTTTTGAAAGCAGATGTGATCGAAAGTGTTTTTTAGCTATAATTCATCATCATCAGCTCGCTCACTGCTTGACAAACTTTTTTAATTTTGTTAATTTTTATATAAATAAGGAGACATTAATCGTTAATAATTTACACTTATAACGGGAATAAAATTTTGAAATAATTAATTTTGAATTAACTAGGTACAAATAAATATTATGTTTAGCGTTTCACTTGTTGTCCATACTTCCATAGCGCATTGTGTGCTTTAAATAATTTGAAAAAATGTACGTAACATTTTATCGCTCGTGACTACTGACCATGTTTAAATAGGAATTACATATTATTAAAATAGTTACATAATATTAAATTATTATGTCCATCTCCAAGCATTTCGAAAAGCGGTAAGCGGTACTTGAATTCAGTTGGATGCATCTAAAATTCACGTGTATGCCCGATCCGATGCATGAAGATTTACATTCTGTCGCGTACACAGCCTCCGGAGACGTGATTTTAATCTGGATTAACTGTTATACGTGTAATATAGTGTCGCTTAAATTTCAAGTTCGATATTTTTTACGCATCCTAAAATGTTCGTATTGACTATTGACCCAATATAGTATAGAAAAAAAAATAGCCCATAATTGATAAACTATAACCCGACTTGCGATTTTAATTTTCCCATAGAAGTTACAAGATGACAACCCTGTGACCTACAATTAAATGTTTCATTTGTCGTTTCAGACGTGGTTTTTTTTAATTTATTATGCGCAATTGCTTATTGATTACCTAAAGATGTCTATAAAATTCAAGAGTGGTAAAAAATACTGCCATGCCTCCGAATAAATGGTGCAAAAAACATAATCGTCAAGTTTTGGCAGTCCTATTTTACGTGTGTTTTATATTATTTATAAAGTCAAACTGACTGCCAGTCAAAGATACGTAACAATAATAAGATTACATTCTTAATAAGATTATAAAATACATTCTGATTTCTGACAAATTGAATAGGATTACAATTAAGGAAGACAAATAATTTTTGTGAGAGCAATGTCACCCAAACCATTGCTAAGGTGGTTTAGATAAAAAAATGCGGAAAAAGACAAAATCTTAGACAAAATGGATTACAAGAAGTAGAAAGAAAGTTAACTTCTTGTCCTTTTCTTTATTATTACGTATTTTTTTGTCTACACCACCTAAGAATGGTTTCGTTCGACCTGGCAACCTTTGTATCTTTGAAAATACGTTTTCTCCCTCAATTTTCATCTTTTCAAGGAATATGCAATGTCAAATAATGTTTTACAACAAAGAGTTGTTAGTTGTTATTTCTACATTTTCTGTATATATTATACGTAGGTACGCATACCATGCTGCCAATCAGACAGACGTAAGATAGTCGAAATTATTGTTGCACGACAAAATAGAAAAAAAAAACATATTAAATTGCTTAAACATTCACAGTTTCTAAGGAATAAGACCTAGCTAGATCGATTTTTCTCCCCCAAAACTCCCTGTATACTCAATTTCATGGTAATACTAGTAGCCGTTGTCGAGATACCGATTATATATTATACTAGCCGTTACCCGCCCACTTCGCGTGGCATAAAATACATGCCAAGTGAAAGAATTATTAAATTGTGTTATCTAGCTGCCTAATTATTTATCATGAACGGATTTTACGAAATTAACACACCCTTAACTACTTAGGGTCTTATCGATTTATATGAGTTAAAATAATAAATAACACAGCTTTCCACATAAATAACACACTTTTCCTCGAATCTCATGTAAGAGAAGACGCATTTGATAACATTCAGTATTTCCGGGATATAAACTCTACCAAAAACTTGATCTTTCTTGACTCCTAAATAACCTGAAACAACCTTACCTTTTTTTCTTCTATCAAAGCGGTTATTTTTCCGTACGTAACTAATGTTACTTCAACATACAAAAGTAACTGTAACTTCAACAACAAAAGAGTTTTTGCAAAGTTATCAACTTGGCAAAGCTCAAAAAAAGCCATTAGTGTTGTTTTTTTTGGATTAATTACTTTGTCAACCACATCTTGCTTAGTAAAATAAATTCTTTGACCATTTTCAAGATGTACAGCAAGATGCATCACATCAGAAACCTGTCATGAATAGGAAAACGAAATATTCGTCAGACTTCTTCAGAGCTACTGATGTAACGTCCCGCCTGGTACTTCGTCACCTCATCAAAATTCAAGTTTCTAAATTTTAAATCCATAGATTAAAAGATACAATTTTTTTTATTTTTAACGCCCCCGCACAACCCTCTTGAAGTTCATAAAATTAGTTCTTGATAAACTCAAACAGGCCAAAAAAAAATATTTTGGCCAAGTTTCAAAGTTCTAAAAGCAATAGATTGGAAGATACAAATTTTTAATATTTTTAACGGCCCCGCACAACCCTCTTAGGGTTGAATATCATAATAAATTCAAACATGGCAAAAGAAATATTCTGGCCAAGTTTCAGAGTTTCAAAAGCTATAGATTAGAAAAACATTTTTTTTAAATTTTTAACGCCCCCCCACAACCCTCTGGGGGTGAAACATCATAAAATTAGTTCTTAGTAAACTCAAAGATGCTAAAAAAAATGTTTTGGTCAAGATTCATAGTTATTAAAGCTATAGATTGGAATATATTTTTTTTTTATTTTCTACGTCCCCGCACAGCCCTCTGGGGGTGGAATATCATAAAATTATTTTTTAGTAAATTCAAACATCCCAAAAATAATATCCTGACTAAGTTTCATACCTATAAGAGCTGTAGTTTTAAAATGTGATTTTTTTAAATTAACGCCCCCGCAACCCCTCTTAGGGGTGGAATTTCGTAAAATCCGTTCTTAGCTGACCTCTACTCGGTAAAAAGAATATTCCTACCAAATTTCAAGTCTTTAGCTCTAATGGTTCCAGAGATATCGAGATGAGTGACTATATACGTGGAAAACGCCCCCCCACAACCCTCTGGGGGTGAAACATCATAAAATTAGTTCTTAGTAAACTCAAAGATGCTAAAAAAAATGTTTTGGTCAAGTTTCAGAGTTATAAAAGCTATAGATTGGAAGATATTTTTTTTTTTAAATTTTCAACGCCCCCGCACAGCCCTCTGGGGGTGGAATATCATAAAATTATTTTTTAGTAAATTCAAACATGCCAAAAAGAATATCCTGACTAAGTTTCATACCTATAAGAGCTGTAGTTTTAAAATGTGATTTTTTAAAATTAACGCCCCCGCAACCCCTCTTGGGGGTGGAATTTCGTAAAATCCGTTCTTAGCTGACCTCTACTTGGTGAAAAGAATATTTCTACCAAATTTCAAGTCTTTAGCTCTAATGGTTCCAGAGATATCGTGATGAGTGACTTTATACGTGGAAATCTCTTATATATATATATATATATATAGAAGATCGTCTCGTTTAAAGTATAAAGCTGATTTCAGACTACGCTATACTATTTCACTATATAGTATAGCAAAGAAGGACCTAATGCTATACTATTAGGCCTTTACCTATGAAATTGCCGTTTTGTATGAAAAAATTTAAACGATTTTTTTTCATGTATTTTTTATTTGTATTAATCGAAGTAATCACCCATGCAATCAATGCATCTTTGCCAACGCAGTGGCAGTTTATTGATGCCCTTCTTAAAGAAATCAGCTGGACGGGATCGGACGGATCAGCAGTACAAAATGACTTTGGCAACAAATTTTTCAAAGTCATTTTGTACTGCCTCTCGGGTATTGAATTTTTTTCCCGCCAAGAAGTTATCCAAATTCTGGAAAAAGTAGTAGTACGGCGGATAACGGAGAGCTTCCAACCCCAGTTCTTGCAACTTGGAGACCGTCTGCTGTGCAGTATGAGATCGTGCGTTGTCGTGCAGGAGCAGCGGAGACAAGCGATTGACCAATGCTGGTTGGAGATGTGTCAGCTTCTCCATAATTGTGTTCAGTTTTTCACAGTTCACATCTGCAGTAATGCTCACCCCGTTTGGTAAGAAGCTGTGATGAATCACACCGGCGCTAGACCACCAAACAGTGACCATCACTTTTCTAGGGGTAAGTTTTCATTTAGGGCATTGTTTAGATGCTGAACCAGGATCCAACCAACTTGCTGAGCTAACTTGCGGTTATCAAACAGAATCCATTTTTCATCGCAGGTAACAATTCGGTTCAAAATTCCTTCATTTGTGTGTCTGTTGAGCAGTGCACGGCACGTCTCGACGCGTACTTCGCGCTGGCGATCATTGAGTTCGTGGGGCACCCATTTGTCAAGCTTTTTTACCTTCCCAATTTGACGCAAATGGACCAATATTGTTTTGACGCTAACGTCGAAAGCTGCTGCTAATTCAGCCGTAGATTGTGTATCATCAGCTTCCACAATCGCCTTTAATTCGTCATTGTCGACCAAAGTCTTCGGACAACCGCGAGGTTAATTTTTCAGGTCGAAATTTCCAGAACGGAAGCGAGCAAACCAATAACAGGTGGTGCGTAGGTTTGTTGTGTTAGCTCCGTAAACGTTGTTAATGTTGCGTGCCGCTTGTGCCGCGTTGCTGCCACGACGGTACTCATATTCCATAATTACTCGAATTTTTAAAGTATCCATGATGACGAAAAAGATTGAAATGCGATGAAAATATAACACTAATCAATAAACAAATAACTACTTTTGGAAAAAGAATTCCATGTTTTTAAAATAAAATTAATTTGAAATTAGAATTCTTAGCCAAACAAAAATTATTTTGATTTGAAATGGCCAGTACTGCAGAACGGCAATTTCATAGGTAAAGACCTATTATAAGCATGGCGTTCACATTACTGCTATATGGCAGTAATGTGTTTCGCTTGCGGGACGGCCCCGGGGGTGAGGGAGGAGAGCGGCGCGCGATATAGCACATCATGAACACAGCGTATCAGACTATTTTATAGCGTATAGTAAGCCAATAATATATAGTACAGTACAGTACAGTGTGAACGTGTCCATAACAAAGTATGGTAATGTTATGTAACATTATGTTGGGTAATATAATGTTATGTAATATCTATGGACGCTTCACATCACGTGAATCTGGCCCCGTGCTAAGTACTCGAAGAACTCGTGTTACGGGGACCAGACAACGGGAAGTATATTTAATACTTTTATGTTATACATATTTTTATTATATTACCTAATATGTAATATCTATAGGTATTTAATACACATCCATGACGGATGGACCAGGAATACAGAAAACGTTTTTGTTCCTCCGGCGGGGTTTGAACCCGTAACTCCCGGCCTGAGCACCAACGCTCTCAACCACTTATAATTAATGTATAATTTTGTAAAGAGACGAACATGTGATTAACCGACACGAAAATATGCTGAGCAGAGTGAATACAATTACTTCTTCCCTACCCCTACCGTACCCAATACCCTATCAATTTCCACGTATAATATTAACATTCTCAACAGTGAATTGAAAATGTTTGCTTACGCTTAATCCATTTATTTAACCGAAAAACCAACGAAAGAACAAAAGAACTGTACAAATAGCAGCTTATCCACAAGCGATCTGGGCAGCGTGAGCGCTTTTACACGATCCGATCTGATATCGGCGTCGGTTGACGGTACGATACCGGAAAAAATCGAAAAAGCAACAAGATACAAGGACTCAAAGACAAAACTGCGAATTGGTGCCATTCATTTTCATAAATACAAAGGGCTTGGATGCTCATTCTTTTGACCTTTAACAAGGACTCAATCCCCCAATTGCGAATCAATTGCGAAACAACGCAGAAAACTACGGCGCGAATTGTTGCAAATCGATTTCATGCATATAAGGGGCTTAGATGCTCATTTTTTGAAGATCATTAACCGCACTAAACTTTTTTGTGAGTAAGTACTGATATGGGTCGTGATACGAGTTGCATACTACTGTTATTGATAAGAAAATATAGCGAAAAAACTATTACTTTGGGTATTTATTTATAAACTTTGGGTACTTAGGAGTGCGAGGTGCGATTATTCGCGCGAGTTCGTACATTAAACTCCGACGAAATCACACTACGTTCGGCCATCTGGTTGAATGTTGCGCTCAACGAATTACTCAATCGATTTTTACCCATCGGTATTATAAGTTTGAAGTGTCTGTCTGTGTGTGTGCTTTTGAGTATGTCTACGGCATCGTATGTCCCAAACGAATGAACCGATTTCGAATTTTTGTTTAAAACAAAAAAACTAGATAAAAATCGATTGAGAAATTCAATGAGCGCAACATTCAACCAGATGGCTGAACGTAGTGTGATTTCGTCGGAGGTTAATGTACGAACTCGCGCGAATAATCGCACCTCGCACTCCTAAGTACCCAAAAATTTTAAACCAGATGGCTGAACGTCATGCAGTCATTTAGTTCAATTGAATATTGATGACTTTACGACGTTTGGTTAAGGTTAACGACCATGAGCTCACAGATTATGTACGACTATAACTTCCAACTGTATCAGTAATAAAAAGAAGTACTACCGAGGTACAGTAAAATGCTTGAAAATAAATAAATGAGTTATAATTAGATGTGTGAAATTACAATAGAATACGAAAATGAATATAAGGATGTTACGGGTGAAATTAAAAATAAAATAAGGTCTCCGTGACAATAATATATATTTTAAAAAAAAAAGGGGTCGTGGGCAGAAGGCCGTATGGTCTGGACTAGCCTCTTGGTGTCAAGGTAGTGGTGAGGGGCTTTAATCCAAGTAGGAACTTAGCTGAGGATCCAGCTGTCTAGCACGTGGCGGATGCGAGCTAGGGCTACAACCCCTGGAAGCTTCTCCGTCACCGCTGCGTCCGTTCGTCGTAGATAGATCCTCTCAATAAAAAAAAATAAATCCCCGTCCAATGATCATCAGCACTCTGAACTCCAGCTAGATATAAGTCCTTTTAATTGGTGCCTCGAATGCTGTAGTTGGCGGTGTTTCGTGCCCCAAACCAAGTTCCTGGAATAATCACGGTAATGTGTCGGTAGGAGTCCGGTCCTACAGCCAGCGCGATTTCAACCCCAAACGATCAAAAATCACGGGCTGTGTGACCATTACAAAGGTAGGCAAAATAAAAAAAGATAAGATGATATTTAGGACCCAATATGATACAAACATCGTAACATTTTAATAGTGCTAGATTGGAAAGACGAAACTACAATTGAGCACGTGGTATGGCCAATCAAATAGTTGACAACTAATTTACCAAGATGATAGTTTACATGAAAGAATAATGCGTTTTAATACAAGCATGATTTTCTAAATATTCACAACACAGATACACTAAATTACTCACCGTGGAACACAGGATTAAAGTATAATTATTTATAACGACTACCTACATCTTGAGTCTTAGTGAAAATTTAATTCAAAAAGGAAATGTCATTCGAGGAAGTGCCATATATATACCTTTCCTTCCTCTTTTTTAAACTTTTGACAACTATAAACTAAAGCGTAAAGATAAGAAATCCAGAAATCAAAATAAGAAGATATTATATCAATAATCAATATATTATATAATATAATATTAGAAATTTACTGTATTTTCATTATTAAAAACTAAATTATTATTTTTCAAAGATTTAAGACGAAAGTAAAATCGATCTACGAACTAAGTATTAAAGCAAGGCTGACGCCGTTAGTAAGGACGTGCGCCGATAGATGGCGCTTTAAGCCTCGAAAAATGACTAAATAATTAATTATACAAATCATAGATGACGCGAGTAACGCCGAAATAATCGATTTTATTGAAAGGGAATGTAACTACGTTACAAGGACTGTTTTATTGATCACAGTAATTACACACAGGACTTCTTGCACTGTTTCCATTTTAATAAGTATTTTACATTAATATTAATATATTACACGATCGGTTTCGCCAAAGTATTTATGCATGGGTGGTGGTCTTACTACTATTATAAATGTGAAAGTTCGTATGAATGGATAAATGGATGTATGGATGGTTTGTTACTCTTTCAAGCAAAAACTACTGAATGGATTTCGTTGAAATTTGGTAACATAGTATTTTAGATTAAAACATAGGCTACTTTTATCCGGAAAAAGTACAGTATTCCCGTGGGATAACAGACACTATGTTTACGCGGGTGGAGCCGCGGGAAGAAGCTAGTGTGTTAATAGATAATAATATAAACCTTCTACTTGAATAAACAGGTCGTTAATTATTGTTGAGTGATGCAAGTTCAAACAACTATCAATCTACTCATTTCATTGGATGCCGGCGTATATAATGAACAGTCTAGGCGTTGATTTGGCTGGCTAACTTAACTAGATGTCTGATGTTTAACATATACATTCAAACAACAAAGCTTAGCTATATCTGGTATTGTGTGCATTAAAATTAAGGAATCATAATATTATAATGTTTGTATACGCCAGCACTTTATTGTCATAGACGAGCGTAAGATTACGTTTAAATCGCTTAAACCTTCATCTTTTTGTGATAATAAACTGAGTTAAGCCGCACATTGTAGAAATACATGAATATCCTACTACTATTATAAATGTGAAACTTTAAGAGGATGGATGGGTGTATGGATGGATGGATGTTTGTTACTCTTTCACGCAAAAACAACTAAACGGATTTTGATGAAATTTGGTATAGTAGTTGTTTAAGCTCTGGCTCTAGCACAGGCTACATTTGATCCCGAAAAAGTACTCTCGTGGGACTGTATTTACCTGGGCGGAGCCTTGGTCAAATGCTAGTACGTACATGAGATTTTGAACCCGTATATTTTGATCACTTACTATCAGCAAGATATCTGCACAATTTCTTATTATTTTTATATTGACGAGTTATAGTACTAGTAATAGGTACTCTTATACGATATTAAGTTATTCAATTAGTAGAAGAAGTTATAATTTGTTGTTGTCAAAATATCTAGATCGAATAAACTCAAAAAGTCTGATTTAAAATATGAATGAGATAAAAAAAATATATATGCTGAAACAATATTAATAAATGTTAGCTACCCTCCCGGTAAAAATTAAAAACCGCTTATATCATTCTCCTGGTAGTTCCAATGTTAACTAAATATTGTCAGACGAGATGTTGTCCGCGACTTTGTGCGCGCAAAAGGAAATCCCGTGGAAAACGTACATTTTGCCGCAATAAAATTTGCACTAGCCCTTCCCCAATGTCTACTCTATGTCTGTGCCATTTTTTTTTTTTCAAAATAGAGGGTCAATACAATTACAATCAAGTCCCGACACGCTAAAACTGCCAAACCGGTACTCTCGTAAACGTTAAACCAGCATCAAACGCGTTCTGATCGTTCCAAACTTCACAAAATCAGTTTATGATAACAAGTCGCTTCATTTATAATACAATCAAAGTAAAATGAAATTCTAACTATAACACGCGAATTAAGGTTCAGTCTAAAAGCCTATTCAATTCAAACATACAAACACTTTATAATATTAGTGTAGACAAGCCTACCACTTTTCACCCTTTAGAAAATAATTATCCTTTGAGATAACCACAACCATTTTATGTATAAACCATTAAAAATGAGCTAAACACAAGTTTAATTACCGACTGACACGAACAAGCGACCTCCGAATTAAAAATGGCGCCCATGGTTATTTTAGCGTGACGTTAAAAATTGGCTCCCTTTAAATTGCCCTCTAGCATCGATGTCCCATATACAGACCTTTCGGAGTTATTTTACCTCTGACAGGACCTTTATGACGACGACATAAGGATCACTATCATAGAAATTCCGAGGCAAATTAATTATGAACGAACTAAAGGAATTCGCATTTCATCTATACAAATAAATTAATTTGAAGTGTCTGTTTGTAATTTTAAATTAACAGTTTTTTACTTAATACATATGAAAGTATATACGGTGGGTACTTACAATAAAAAATCAATTTAAAAAAAATTGTCTGCCCGTCTGTCTGTCTGTTTGTTCCAGATAGTTACTAAAACAGCTGGACCGTTTTTACGAGACTTTCACTGGCATATAGCTGATGTTATAAGGCTGCTTTATCTAAGGGTTCCGTTTAAAAAAAGGGTTCCGTTTCTGTCAGTTCTACGCAAACGACGTTGCAGGTACCAGCTGGTACAGAATATGCGGTAAAATTTGGTATACGGCGATTTAAAGCATACTGTAGCTTTAGTTGTCAGAACGCTAGTCAACGAACAAGGGAAGGTTTTTTGCTGTTTTCGTTCGTTCTCAACAAAGGATATGATAAAATAATGAACCTTCATTTTGAATCACTCTATTGTCGAAAACTACATTAATTTCGTTTTTTTTATTTTAAAAGTTTAATCATAGACAAGCGAGAAGGTAGCTTTTTAATACTATGTTAAGAAAGATTTGATTTTTAATTATAAGCCATCTAAGTATGGGCTGAAAAGCTGAAATATACCATCGGTCGTATATCTCATATACATAATACATAACACATTGCCACGCCGTTAGTCTGTAGCAGACAAGCTGCTACATTTTCCGCTATAGATAAATGCGGCGTCCATGAATATGGTACGTGGAAGACGTGTCGTAATAGCCTCGTCTATCGTATGCTGATCTTTAATTAGTTAAATTAATGATCCTATGCGAGAGGATGAGGGGTCTTCTTTAATTGGTTCGCAATTTATGACCAGATCCCATGACCAGAGAAACATGGATTTTTATGGAATAAGATGGTTAGAGAAATAGAT
The DNA here is from genome assembly GCA_963565745.1 of Phengaris arion. NCBI lineage: Eukaryota > Metazoa > Arthropoda > Insecta > Lepidoptera > Lycaenidae > Phengaris > Phengaris arion. Next base: position 2,971,415 of record OY751446.1, on the reverse strand, counting down.
CCCCAGAAGAAAAATCACCTGTATTGTTTTCAAAACTAGTAAACGAGCAAACGGATCATCTATACTATTAAACCTTATACTTTAAACGAGACGATCTTGTATATATATAATCGGTATGTCGACAACGCCTACAAGTATTACCATGAAATTTAGTATGTAGGGAGTTTTGGGGGAGAAAAATCGATCTAGCTAGGTCTTATCCCTTAGAATCTGCGCATAGCTACTAGCCAGCTAACTAGCAATATATGTTTTTTATTTCGTCGTGGAACAATATATCAATAATTTTGACTCTCTCACGTCAGTCTGATTGGCAGCTTGGTATGCGTACCTGCGCATAAATTTTGTATTGTATGAAAATACGGAATGTGGTGGGTTTGAGACCCGGTAAGATAAATATGATAAATAAATTTTATGATTCTTATTATTTCTTTTTCTTTAATTTTTTTAAATTTATTTTAATTATTTTATTGTTCTACTAAAACACCGAGCAAAGCTTCGGTTTCCCAGGTACTACTTATTATAAAGTAATATTGAAATGTACATTTAGGAGTTTAAATGCCTAAAATGTGGAAATATTTTAGACAAAAGTTAGAAAAATTAATATTTTTAAAAAGAACTTGCTTTTGTGACTTGGAACTCTATGAAACGAAAAAACAAACAACAATATAAAGTAATTATATTCATGTCATTCATTCATAAAATAAGAAAGAAGGCAAATTTATGTGTCGTTCGTCTGTTCGTCCCACAAAGTTTCGTCCTAATGGGACGAAAAGACGAATTGAATTTTTTGTGATATTTTAATTTTTCACTTCGTTTCATTTTTATTTTCTATTGTTTTCTTCTAATTAATATATTATTATTCATAAAAATGTAGTTCAATAATCACTATCACTACATAGTATAAAACAAAGTCGCTTTTTTTGTCTATCCCTATGTATGCTTAATCTTTAAAACTACTCAACGAATTTTGATGCAGGTATTTTAATAGATAGAGTAATTCAAGAGGAAGGTTTATATATATATAACATACATAATATAGTAGAGATATACTGATAATTTAAGAGGTTTCTAATGTCGTAAATAAACACATTTTTTTGCGCTTACATTGCAAACACTGGCTGTACCCTACGAGATAGATAAAAATAGTGTATAGTACTGTATAGTAGTGTATTGTACACCTTTAATGGGTCTACAAAAAAGTCCGCAATGGTATATGTCTATCTCTTAGGGATATCCCGCAATAACCATTTTTATCCATTACTTTTTACGAGAAGTAATGGTTTATTTACAAAACGATTTTAAGCAATACAGCATTAATCCATATCCAATCAAGGACCTTAAATACATTATGCATTTAATATAGATCAATATGGATAGCATGTAATTTAAATAAATATTTTCTAAGATATTACAGATTTAAAATGCAGGATAGCGGTTGGACCGTTCGGGATCGAGGTGATAACGTCACGTTTTGACCCATTAGGTACGAAACCCTAAAAACATTTTCAATATTGTATACAGAAGTATATTGCAGTGAGTAGACTTATTTGCCGAAGAAGTTTTTTCTCCAAGAACACTATTCCACGCGGGCGAAGCCGCGGGCAAAAGCTTTGATTATATTTTTTATACTTGTCACTGTTTTAAACTATGTGCTTTATTTTTTCTGTGTGCATTTTATGTGTACTTTATTTTTTCTGTTTTCTGTCTTTTAAAGCCTAAATGGCACGTATTCACGTATTATAAAACAGACGTTTTAATCGTAAACCGAATAGTTTCATACTAAGTACGTAAATACGTAATTAGTTACTTTTTCCGTAAATCATTTTCCGTCAATTCATACGAAATATCATGCAAATATGTCCAAGGAATAAAAAATTTGATACAAACTTTTATCACCTATTTTACCCTCTTGATGGTTGAATTTTAGAAAAGTCCTTTCTTAGTGGATGCCTACGACATATGAAATATACGTCAGAAAATTTTCAATTTTCTAGCTTTGGTTTTGGCCTGTGCGTTGATACATAACTCAATCAGCTTTGCCTTTTATATTATATTTTATAGATATAGATAGATAGAAATATTGTACATCAAACTGTTGATATTTTAACACAATTTTGTTATAAAATATCAATATTATTCTTTATTAAGTTATTGATTAAATACTAATTTATTTATGTTGGGTTTGTGTAGTATTACTTTTTAATTTTGTGATAATAAATATGATTTTAACAAAGAAGTAATAAGTAAACTGTGTAGAAAGAAAAATGTCATACCTTATAAACCTAATCAAATATTAAACATACGTCATTGATGTTTTTAAATAAATAATATTATCAAAAAAACTACCTAGTTCCATTTATTTTTAAACTACCAGTAATTTGCAAACCGTACTCACAAAAATTTTAAAGTCATAAAAATTTATTACATTGGACGAACTGACGAATGCAAAAAGTAATAAAAATTGAATGGACGAAACCAGTGGGACGATCAGGCGAAGTACCCAAACTTTTAACAGTTTCAAGTCTAGTTTCAGTTCTAGTCAAGTCAACATTTTTAATTCAAAATAGGTATTTTTATTAACACTTTCTGAACGTCGGTCTACATGATGCCCACCACCGGTTCGGGAACTAGCCTGGCGAGAAGAACCGGCGTCAGAAACTCGCGCGGGGCCACCTTTTAGCAAATAGATGGAAAATTGTTATTTAAAAAAATTTGTAGATTTTTACAATATGAAAACTTAATCTATATAATAATTAACAAAAGGATACATATAGTACATAGAAGCAGCCTTGCAGGTGACCATCCTATTCCCATGTTGTGCGATCGTCAATAAAATCATTGACCCTATAATAAGCTTTTGCACACAAACGTTCTTTAACTACTTTTTTAAATTTATAAATGGAAAGATTTTGAACGTTTTCTTGCTTACTTTAACTTTCATTTTATTCAGTACACAATAAGATAGACGTTTCATTGCAACAGAGGCACCTGGCTATTCAGAGCGGTCTAGTTTGACATTCGAACTCTTGCAATTAAACTTCTATCTTTTTCTGTAGTGTATAAAGTTCAATTTTGTATATCTATCTGAAAAATGCAGCGGTGCGTCAGTATCGTTTCGGTGAGAACTGAAGCTAAGACGATTTCAGTAATACGCAAATATTTACATAATAAAATACCAGGCATATTTGAAAGTATCTTCTATGGCGTGTGAAATGTACACTTCTTTTTCCACGTGCTGTGAGCTACTTTTGCGGGGTCAATCACTTTTCTAATACCTCACAAAACAAACCAATCCACGCTCAGTGCAATCAGTTTTCCAACATTTTGAAAAAAATCCAAGTCCATGATAATATGCAATGACGGTGGCACGGTGATTCGATATTCCGTTTTTTTCCTTAATTTTTTCATCGCATCTTTTTTTCTTTGTTCGACCTGACGTAATAACCGGGTAATTTCTAATAAATGGTTGAGCATTTGCGAATGTAGTGCTAAGTGTACTGATGTAATCATTTGGTAGTTATGACAATTAGTTATATCACATTTAGGTTCTGTTTCACAATCTTCTCATATATGTCAGATAGCTTTATGGATGTTTGATCGCTGCTTACTTTATATCGAACGACAGAGTCAAAACATGCAATTAAGCTATCTGATACTTATCAGTAGATTGTGAAACAGGTCCTAAATGTAATATTATGTATTAAATTCTTATACTATAAGCTCTACAGCAAATATTGGGTACTATGAACCAAATTTTATTGACATATTGTGACCGTGTAGGTCACAATATGTCAATAAAATTTGGTCTCTGGTCTCTTAAAAGTTTGAAATAAAAAACAAAAAAAGAAATTTTGTAAAATCCACGACGTGACCGTTGAAACGCTATTGAAAATCTGGCCAAGTGCGCGTCGTACTCGTGCATGTAGGGTTCAGTACCATTATACCAATATTTTACATACTAACTTATTATTTCGTTATATTTGTACGGAGTTTTCCAAGTAAGCGCATTTTACAAGTTAAGTCTCTACAACTCCTGAACTAACAAAGTTATAAAAACCTTATAGTTTTCCTTTTTAAGTTCATCACATGGATTACCATGATATTTTTTTTATTTTTGTAGCCAGCTGCTTAGCTTTTAATGGGAGGCAGGAAGGGAAGAGGAAATTTACAAGTTTCTATCTCCAACAGTTTAGAAATGCTAGGGCTATAAACCAACTAAGAAACCACTTTGGAGGCCGATTACTCAAAAATGGTCGACTTTGAAAAAAAGTTATGTATGAAACTTTACCTTTTATTTTAAAATACCTATTCAACGATATCCCACACGATGCAGTAGAATGAAAAAATATTTTTCATCCCCACTTCATAATATGTATGGAGAGCCATCCCTAAAATTATTATCATTTTATGATGTCATAACCGAGATCTATACACGATCCATATTCAACCAATTTTTTTCCGTTTATATTCATAATTACAGAAGCTAGAAACGCGGATAGACAGACAGATAGACAGATGGACGGACAGAGCGAAACTATAAGGGTTCCTTGAGTATTACGGAACCCTAAAAAAGCGTTTTAAAGTAGAATATCTTGCAAACGGATACCTAAATTAAAAAATCGTCTAGTAACCTTTCTATGTTTGTCGGGGCTGTCCGAATAACGTTACTGATATAATTCAAGGTTTAATTTTTTTTTATCCTTTTTCAATTACGTTTTAATATAATAGGTCCTGGGTAACCCAGCTTTGCTCGGAGCTCTAGCAGATAAAAAAAAGAAACACAAAAAAAAATTACCAGGATTCGAACCCGCCACATTCTGAAATTCCGAACAACGCAAAAATTACACATATGCAACCATACTGCCAATTGGACTGACATATTTTTAGAGTCGAAATTATATATATTGTTGCAGGACGAAAAAAAAAACATATTATATAACTTAAAAATGTGCAGTGTCCGAGGGTTAAGACAGATAGCTAGATCGATTTTTGTCACCCAAAACCTGAATACTAATTTTTTTGGTAATGTTTCCAGCAAACGCAAGAAACTGATTATATATATACAAGATTGTCTCGTTTAAAGTATAAGTTGTAAGGTAGTGAAAAAAATGTTGCACGATGCGCGAGAGCGTATATTTTTTACTTTACATAGAAGATTACGATATGTATTATTTTTAAAGTCCACAAAATTTTTTTTTCAGCTCCGATCCCTGTCTTAGAAGATATAAACGCTGAATTGTCTATAAAGAACTTTAATCTTAAACTAAACTAGGCGTAAAACGAACTGCAAGAATAACAAATAACAGCGAAGTTTTGATTGAGACAGGTGTTTGGAACTGCAAAAAAGCCTTCAACTTATAAGTGGTGACAAAAGTAATTAAAATAAAAGTTACATAACGAGAACTTCGAACAAGTCGTGTCAAAGAGGCTTCTTAGCTTTAAGAAGGCTTTGATGCGCGTATCTGAAGTAATTTTCAATTGTCAATAGAAATCGAATGTTTTTTTTAATTTAATCAAATTCAGCATCTGGTTACAACATTTTTTAAAACTGAATTATAAATATAATGTAGTCGAATATAGCGTTACCTATCGATTATAATAATATCTATGGACGCTTTCACACCACGTCAATTTCCTGGAGTAAGTTCTTGAAGAACTTATGTTACGGTTACCAGACAACAGAAATATATTAATACTTTGTATACTTAGCTTATTCAGTTAACATTCTGAAAACAACTTGTGAAGTTCCATTTGTAAACATTTTTTTTCATTTCATATTCATTTCATTTTACTTACATTTAAAATTTTTATTATAATATAATACACATCAATGACTCAGGAACACAGACAAATTTTTCTTCCCGGGCGGGATTCGCACCCGCTACCTCCGGCTTGAGCGCCAACGTGCTAACCACTGAGGCACATAGGTCGTCAACCACTGAGCGATGACAGAGATCAAGTATGATACGGTTTATAGAATCTTTTCGAAGTTTTTTAAAAGCATACTTTTATCAACATCAGCCGTAATGTTTTCTGCAGCGTTTCGGATTTTTTCGTGTTGTGAGAAAAGGTACAGACTGTTCCTCACTGAGAGAAACTACTTGCCTTTGAAAAGGTACAGGCTGTTCCTCACTGAGAGAAACTACTTGCCTTTGAAAAGGTACAGGCTGTTCCTCACTGAGAGAAACTACTTGCCTTTGAAAAGGTACAGGCTGTTCCTCACTGAAAGAAACTACTTGCCTTTGAAAATTTTTAGTCCTTTCTAAGCGTAAAGTGTACCGAAGAAACAATCTCATTGGAACATACCAGAAGGTCGATTCTGCAAAAAAACTGTTAAAACTGCAAAAACTGTTAAAACTGCAAAATGGTATTCTCATAAACGTCAAACTCATTTTGATTGGTCTAAACTCCAAAAATCAGTTAATCATTTCAAGACAATTCATTTATAATTCAATAAAAGTAAAATGAAAGTGTAAGATTTTGATTGTAATTGAAAGTGAATGAAAGTGTAAGAATTGAATTGTATTTGTTACTATAACTTTAAAATGATTTAAATAATTTATATATGCATTAAAATAAAATCAAGAATCTGAATATTTCCATACCTCTAAGAGGTAGAAATTGTGAAATATAATTAAACTTTCCGTAAACGTACATAAATTTCCTTTGGAAATAAAGATTATTATTATTATTATTATTATTATAAGTTAATTAGTACGAGAATTGGGGTTCAGACTCGAATCTTAATTCAAGCGAGCTACCGTTGAGCCAAAACATTGTAAGCCTTTACACAGATACTAATCAATTTTGAACACTTCAGTGGTAAAAAAATATTAGTGTCATCTTATAGTAGTAAAAATGTCAACAAAAAGCAGTTCCCTTTACATTTATCTAACATGAGACTGAAAAGGAGTACAAAACGAGCATGTTGTCTCTCTCTCATCGAGTATTCCGTTTGAGTCGAAAGAGAATATATCCGAGTAGGCTAGAGTCAACTTTCAAGACTATTATGTGCTCATGCTTCGTGTAGGTACTGTACAACCGCCATAATATTTATAAGAGTTTACGAAACTTTGCACTTTAAAATAGAATTTTATGTATCAGGCTGTATGCCTGATATTTATAGAGTAGGACCAGCAATCGAACAGGCGGATCGCCTGATTGTATATCCCTGCCCCCCTGCCCCCTTAAGCACAACACAAGTATTGCTTCACTCCAGTTTTCTGTAAGACCATGGTATTTTTCCGTTCTAGGTGGCTCATTTATGCCAACGCATAGCTCTCTTTATCTACTGTTATTAATAATTTCGCATTAGTAGCTTGTGTGTTAGAATGAAAAATCGCGTAAGATCGATTAAAAAAACTGAAAAATACAACGTTACAACGACAATATTGTCCCCGCTTGCTCTAAACTCATGAATGTAAAGCGAGAGGCAATACATTTCCAGTAAATCTAATACAAACATTTGCTGAACGTCAAAATGACTCGAAGATTTATTTTTCTAAGTTCAATCGCTGATCGAATCGAGAGTGAAACTAAACTTTAATTTTGTGGCTTCATGGGAACGTACAGTAAGCTAAGAGCACAAACCTATCATTGTGTTATACGACGTTATGCATATTATAATAGAACCTCGGAGTTCTAAAAAAATAAAAAGAATCACAAAAAAAAAAATTCTGACCGGGATTCAAACCCACCACATTCCGAATTTTCGAACAAAGCAAAAATTATATATACGCTTACCAAACTGCCAATCGGACAGACATAATGGAGTCGAAATTATTGATATATTGTTGCACGAAGAAATAAAAAACATTTTATATAGCTTTAAAATGCGCAGTTTCCCAACGATAACACCTAGCTAGATCGAGTTTTGTCCTCCAGAAATCCACGGTAATACTTGCAGCCGTTTTCGAGAAATCGATTATGTATATAAGATTGACTCCTCTAAAGTATTCATCACTACATAGTATAAAACAAAGTCGCTTTTTCTGTCTGTACCTATGTATACTTAGGTCTTTTAAACTACGCAACGGATTTTGATGCGCATTTTCTTAATAGATAGAGTGATTCCAAAGGAAGGTGAATATTTATATAACATGCATAATATAGTAGAGAAACTGATAATTTAAGAGGTTTCTAATTTCGTAAATAAACTAATTTTTTTGCGCTTATTGCTTGCGATTTGCGATTTAATTTGATTTGATTTGATTCAGTGAGTAGAGTTATTTGCTGAAGAAGTTTTTTCTCTAAGAACATTTTTCCAGGCGTGCGAAGCCGCGGGCAAAAGCTAGTTATAATATATAATAATAATATATTAACACGTGAAGCAAAACTTTCAGTACAGTTTTACGAGAATTGTGCAACCGGCGGAGTATGGAATTTGGCGATTAATTTAAAGTTTATGTGGAGGAAGGTGTTTTTTAAATAATGCTCATATATGAGGTATATAAAATTAACAAAAATAAAAGCAACACATTACCTCAGATTATTAACACACACTACTGTGCGTTTGATAGATGCAATTCCGTTTCACGTTGACGTATGTCAATATGTCACAAAATTTTAATTTTTTCAATGTAAGAGGCAAAAGTAACCTTATAAATTTCAAACTTAGAATTATAAAAATTATTATGGGCTAATTTCTACCACAGAACTAGTATCTATTGTTACATGCTAATCGACTGCTTTCTTTGGCAGCTATATGGTCTAGTGGTTAGAGCTAGGCTATCGACTCGGAGGTCGTAGGTTCGTTTGCCGCATTGGAACGACAAAAAATATTGTTTCCAAGTTTGGGTAGGACAATGCAGGCTGATCACCCGATTGTCTGACAAGAGAGATGATCCATGCGTCGGATGGGCATGTAAAAAGTCGGACCTGCGCCTAATCTCTCGCCCACTCACACGTCACACTGGGTTATGAGGGTAAAGGAACCAGCACTCCCCTCTTGTGTACTGCGGCACTATACAATAAGTCCTGCGTAACTGGCCTGGTTTCAATGAAACCGGCCACCGTCACCGAAATCGATGTCTGGGAGTTATTGTTATTATATAACATTATATATACCTAGTTCTAATTTTTTCTTGCTAAGATTAACACGAGCGAATTTCAAAGACGTTACCATTCAATTTGAACACTCCGAGTGTCATCAGATCCTAAGACATAAGGTTGTCAGTGATCTTAGAGCTTAGAATATCTTAAATCATTATATACCTACGAATTCCAATCGTAATTTTCAGAACATAAATTATGTTTTACAGCTACGAGATCGTGGTCCATCAGATTAAATGTTACAGTTAATTTTAGAATGATAACTGTATCACACACTGTGTGTACACACTGGTGTATAACTGTAGAAACAGTGTCTTAGAATGTTCGTCAATTTGAAATTCTAGTCTGTATAGCACATGTTTAAAATCAGAATGTAGAATACTCTGGAATATGTAATGACTTTAATGTTAAATAACACAGTTGATATTATGGGATAATAGAAAATATATAATATTAAGTATTAAAATATTTTAGTAAATTATTTTGAGAGAGAGAGAAAAATACATGTCATTCTAATAAAATATGTTAGCCACCTGATATATTAAATATACCCTATTATTAGAAATACCATATTTTATTAGAAAGAAAGGTATTTGTCTCTCTCTCTCAAAATAATTTACTTAAATATTACGATAATGCTCGTGGGAGTACATAATTTTACATTTTATTAACTCGAGCTATTTTAGGTGGATACATTTTATTTCAAAGAAATTATAGAAATTATAGTCCGGTCATAATCGGTCCGGCCGTTTCAGAGATTAGCCGGAACAAACAAACGGACAGACAGACAAAACTTTTACAATTACTTTTTGGTCTATGTACCGTATATCTTACTACTATTAAAATGTGAAAGTTTGTGACGATGAATGGATGGGTGGATGGATGTTTGTGATTCTTTCACGCTAAAACTATTGAAAGAATTTTAATGTATCGTTTAGGCCCTGGATTACCTAACACATAGGCTACTTTTTATCCCAAAAAAAAACATTATTCTCGAAGAATACTGTAGTTACGCGGGCGGAGCCGGGTGCATTTAGTGCAAAACTGTTAATTTGAAATTACAAACAGACACTTCAGTCTTATTTATTTATACTCACGTAAATTTTGTTAAAATGATTTACATGCTTTTATCATAGTTTCGCAGGAGTGAATATTACATTAAAATCAAAATTGTGCATTTACCCGCGATACCCTCCGCATATAAATGCAATAAAAATAAAATCTATTTTCCGATTTAGACTTTCAACTATGAGCTAAATTTGAATTCATCAGTTTATACCAATTTCCCAATTCATACTACAAACTAACGAGCCTTTAAACTGGTTTAGCAGTTAGCAGTAGCAGCAAACAGTTACACGAGAACACATAAACAAACTCAAATCCGCATTTGTAATGTTAACTAATGTAATGTTAAATGATAACTATTGTAGTTAACGCATACAGTTATCACAAGCCCAGCGTCCACATTGCCACTAACTTGTCGGAGCTATCGGCCGCAGACTGTCACGGCAATACAATAGTTAGTCAAGCTCTAAGACTAGGCTCGCAGAGTAGAATATATATATATATATATATATATATATATATATATATATATATATATATATATATATATATATATATACAACGACCAAATCGTTTCCAAGTTTGAAATTTTGACGTCCGCGTCCCCTTCAACGGCCCACAATTTATCCACAAAATATCGCACAATTACCGTGCAATCGGATACATATCAAGTACTGTATTTTTTTTAATTCAGCGCTCATATCATTATTATCAGATTATTTTACGACCTCTGTGGTTCGGTGGTCAGTACCTTGGCGCATTAAGCCGGAGGTCGCGGGTTTGAATCACGCCGCCGAGGTAACAAAAGGTTCATTGCGTCCCTGGGTCGTGACTCGTGGATGTACGTATTCAATATGAGTATAATATAATAAAAATCTAAACTATGTGTAACTATCCGTATGTTTTGAACCTCATAACGTAAGTTCTTTGTGTTTGGTGTGAAGAGGCCATAGACATTATTATTATAAGGAGATTATGAATAAACTTTGTCGATATTGAGTAATATTGGATATCCCGTTATCCCAAATTACCCGATATTCGATATCATTGTATCCCGTAGCATACAGGACCCTAGTAACATAGAAAAGTGACTATCGATTACAGGACGTATCAACTGTGCGGGTATCTTGTAATTAGTTGTTCCGGAGTTCGGTTGTGAGATTGCAATGAGGCTCTCAGTATAGTAGTTATATTAATAATATGAAAGTTTGTGACTCGTCGAACGTGTTAGCTATAGTGTATTAAATTAAGTTTAATAATCATATATTTAAAATGTAAAGCAAAAACTTTCAGTTTAGTTTAACGAGAATTGTACTAACGGAGGAGTATGAAGTTTGGCACAGTTAAAGTTTACGTGGAGGTGGTGTGCAGAAAGCTATTTTTTTTAATAATGCTTAGAAATATATAAGATTAATAAAAATAACAACAACACACACTACCTCGGATAATAAACACACACTACGGTGCGTTTGATAAATACCATTTAATTTACAATTTGACGTTTGTCAATCTGTCGAAACAATTACAACTTTTTCTATCTAAGAGGCAAAAGAACCATTATAAAGTTCAAAATTAAAAATTGTATGAATTATTATGGTAGAATTTAGACCACGGGGCGACCTTTAGTAAAGATTTATTCACCATAATAAGTATTTTGTAAATGCCAGTTTATTGTCAACGCTCGTTCATAAGTAATCGTGAAAATTCTATCTCAAGCTGCTTTCGCAGGCTCAGTAGTTATCGTTTGAACCAATGGCTGCGGGTTTGATCTTTTTTTATTTTAATAAGAGCTGTAAATTTTTTTTTTAATCCGCTCAGCGTTTTATCCGTAGAAGATGAAACAAGTAAAAAAACAATGTTATTGCCAAGTCACTATTTAATATAATAAATTATAAAAATAAAATTTTCCAATACGGTAACAATTTTTACATGAGTAAATAATTAAATGGGCTGTCATTAATTTCAATTGGTCTCTACGACATGTCATAACTTTATGCGAAGGAAATTATTGTTTTTTTTTTCATTTAGGTAATGTTTTTGTGGGATTTTTGCAATAGATAATTAATAACAAATAGACACAGTACCTGGCAGTCACACGTTCAGAACCGTTGGGTCATCTCGTGCATACACTAACCTACGTCCACACTCCACATTATACGTGCACCACACTGCGCAAAAGTGTATTGTGAAAAAAGTTTTGCGGAAAAAAAGTTCTAAATTCAAATTTGCCTCGGATTATCGGGGCTCGTCGACGCGAGCGTACCTCTCGGTAGACAGGGCGAGACTGGTCTCTATATATACCGTATTATCTATGGGGATCGGTGTGTGTGGGAACAGGCGCGCGCAAAACTGTTGATTTCTCCAGACTCTGTACTACTGTATGCTTTTCACGTGTTTATGCTACGAATTTTGACAGTTGAGGCGAACTAATGATGCATATAGGGAATACGTTTTTTACGTGGCAAATTTTATATTCCACTCAGGCCGGAACACACTATTTGAACTATTTTCCGAGCGATTGTGCGGAATTATCAGCAGCTCGAAGTTTGTTTTTGTCGTTACGTTTAACTTTTTAAAGTTCTACGTTACTTTTTAGTCTTTTTTTTTTCCAAAATAAACGTACATACTTTTTGTATGCATGTGTACACCGGTAATTTTATGTAAGCGGGATTTTTTCATTAATAATAAGTTAGACGCAGAAATCGCTATTAATTTTCGCTTTGAAACATTATTATTTTTGCGTTTACAGTACCTATAGCATTTTGGTCAATAAGTCGAGTCTAAAGGACCCCCGAGACGATCAAATGGTTTGACTCAAACCTTACGTATTCGATGCAACCGCGTAGCTTCAATTGGAATGTCTAATTCATTCTCTCTCCAAGGCTCCAACAGATTACCATTTTTTTCGAAATTTGGATAACTTCTTGCAAGGGAAAAAATTCAACTTCGATGGGACAGTCCAAGGCGCCTTCAAAGATTTTATTGATTACTGTCCGAATGTCCGAATTACTGTCCTATGAGATGGCAAAAGTGCATAGCTGGCAATAGTATATACTTTGATTAAATAAATATATATTTTTTTTTAATCGACTTTATGTTCCTCCTTTACAAAACGCCAATGTCATATGTAATAACCTAATACAAGTATATACACGACGAATGTAGCTAATCAAACATAGCTAATATTTGTCTGATAGGTTTTTTAAGCCACTTGACAGACAAATACAGCTACTTGGATTAGCGTATTCATGGTGTAAATATTTTAAATAATAACCCCCTTACTAATAAAAAGATTTACACAATGGATAACTTAAACAACGTTGCTGTCTTTGTCTGTTAAGTGACATTTCCAACGCATCAGACAAAGACAGCAACGACAGCAACAAAGTAAGTTATCCGTTGTGTAAATCTTTTTATTAGTAAGGGGCTAAGTATGTAGGAGTAGGTAATCAGTGGCGTAGCGAGAGATCCGTGGAGTAGTGAGCCGCGTAAGCGAATATCTATTGTAATACAGAACAACGATACTTTGTTTCTATTACGCTTAGCGCCATATGAACCTTACACTGCTTGAAATAATAAAAAAACAAAATCTATGTCATTTTTCATTTGATTTTATTTCTATCAACATAAGGTTCATTTTAATTCGTGCAAGCCGTCAAATACATAGTGACTTATTATTTGTTAGTCGCGGCGCGTCTCGAACGTCGAATTGGATTGTTTCATCGCACGGTGCTATGTTTTTTGGGTGTATTGGCGGCAAATTATTGTATTGCTTCCGTTCCCGACGAACCTATCAAGGTATAAAGTAAATTTTCTAAGTAAAAACAGTTGAACTTATCATAAAGTCGAAAATTTATGTAAATTAGATACCTGTTCTTTATATAATAACCAGTGTGTTATGAGCTATTGCTACTTATAATTAACGAGTAAATGTGTAAATTATTAAAATATAGCGAATTCATGACCTACTTCAAAGATAAATAGGAACATTGTAAAAATTGTATAAAACTTTATTTAATTAATGAACAAACGATGTTTCGAGTTAAGGGGGTGAGGCGTGGAATGTTCTAGAAGGTTGGTGTGTGCCGTCGGTATAAGTATGGGGCTGGCGGCCATACAATTACTAGTTCGCTCGTAACCAGCTGCAAAGTAAGAAGAATTCCTGCCTCATCACCCATCGAGGTAGTGAACAGTGACTGGTGGTATCAATTTCCCTATTCTAATTCCTTTTATCCTTTACCATTTATTTTCCCCCGAATTTTTCAGTATCCTTATATTTCCTTCCCTGTAAGTGTCCCCTGATTTCGATCCCTTCCTGTAGCCCTGGGTAATCTTGGCGTGTCCCCCAAAGGTTCAGTACAGTTATTTAAGAAATAATATATAATAATTATATATTAGTATGCTTGTATGCACCCCTTGTCGTGGTAGGTATAACATATTGTATTAATAATAGATTCAAGTTATTAAGGCGTTAAGCACCTTGGAAAGCACATGAAGTGTTGCTAATCGTATCCTTTATATAAAGTAAGGATATATAGGACACTAACTAGATCAATCAAAATGTTGCCTTCTACTTATATAATACCTAAAATTTTGTCAATGTTTTTTATATTCCAGTTTCTATCTACCAGTTTTATAGTACACTACATCCCCTAGACATATGACGATATTAAATTAAGCTGGCTAAAATATGTTAATGATTATATACAAAAAATAATATTATGTTTATCTATATCGATATTATAAAGAGGAAAGATTTGTTTGTTTGCTGTTTATGTTATTCGATATAACCTCCGAAAGTATATCGATCGATTTTAATTTGATTTTGCACATATATAGAGAAGAACACGGGGAAGGACATATACTACTTTTTATCGTAGATTATTAATATCATAATAATATCTACGAGGGCGGGTCAATAAGTCCGTGACTTTTGGAATAAAACACAGATTTTTTGATAAATAAATCATTTTATTTTTCAACGTAGTCCCCCTTGAGCTCTATACACTTTGTCCAACGCTTCTCCAATTTTTTTATCCCTTCCAAAAAATATGATTTGTCGAGGTCCCACAAAATAGGCCTTTGTTTGCGAGATGACTTCATCATTGGAGTCAAATCTTTTTCCACCGAGCCATTTTTTCAGGTTTGGGAACAAGAAGTAGTCACTCGGAGCCAAATCTGGAGAATAGGGTGGATGCGGGAAGAATTTATAGCCCAATTCATGGATTTTTGCCATGGCAACTGCACATGTGTGCACCCTTGCATTGTCTTGGTGAAAAAGAACTTTTTTCTTGGCCAAATGAAGTCGGTTTTTTTCAAATCCTCATTGAAGCGGTCCAATAAGTTGGCATAATATTCCCCATTAATTGTTCTTCCCTTTTGAAGATAGTCAATGTGGATTATCCCACGTGCATCCCAAAAAACAGTCGCCATAACTTTATTGGCTGACAAACCCACCTTGGCCTTCTTTGGCGCCGATTCACCCTTAGAAACCCACTGTTTTGACTGTTGTTTGGTCTCTGGTGTGTTGTGATGGATCCATGTTTCGTCCACGGTTACAAAACGGCGCAAAATCTCCTCCATATTGTGATTAAACAACGCCAAACCTTCCTGTGAAGTTGTTACACGATTGCGTTTGTGGTCGACTTGCGGAAAGCTTTCTCATGCCCAAGTGATCATTCAAAATTGAAACCACTGAGCCATGCGAGATGCCTATGGCTTCCACAATCTCTTGCACTTTCAATCTTCGGTCGGCCAACACCATATCGTGAATTTTTTCGATTGTTTCGGGTGTAGAGACCTCAACTGGGCGTCCAGGACGTTCGGCATCTTCAGTGCTTGTACGGCCACAACGAAATTCAGTAAACCACTTTTTTACCATTGAAATCTATGGTGCAGAGTCCCCATAGTATTTATCAAGCTTAGCCTTGGTCTCGGTAATGGTTTTTTTTCGCAAAAAATAATGCTTAATAAGCACACGAAATTCACTTTTTTCCATTGTTTCCTTAAGTTACTGGATAGTCTGATAAATATAGCTGTAAAACACAAACTAACTGACGCAGCAAGTTCAAATTTTGATAGGAGTCAACTGACAGATGCCTGTTGACAGGAGTAGTGTTGCTTTTTCAGTTAGGAGGTTAGAAATTCAAAAAGTCACGGACTTATTGACCCGCCTTAGTATGGACGCTTACTAGCTGGTGCCCGCAACTTTGTGTAGAACTAAAGGAAACGGAACCCTAATTTATTTAAACTGAACCCTAACATAAATGTAGCCTGCAAGTCCCGTGAAAATCGGTCTAGCCGTTTCAGAGATAAGGTATAAAAAAAATGATATTTTATTGTTAGTACCGTATGTAATTTCATATACATTTAGTTAAAAGCTGTTAATTTAATTTACAAACAGACACTTCAATTTTATTGAAGTGAAAACTTCTTTAGCGGCGCTGTGTACTTTTTTTGGAATGGGTAAACATTTCTAAACTCGCGTCAGGACACGTGACCTGATCGAAAATTCGTAAGACGGATGGAGAGAGGACAGGCGGCGCAGGGCGCTTGCGCGAATGTTCGTGTGTGTTAATGTTACAGCGTGCTACGCGCATCCATGGATGAAATTAATATTATTAATTTATTTTGTTTATTTTATTATTTATTATTATTATGTAAAATAATTGTAATAGTTCTGAAGTGTTAAATTTTTAATGTAATATAAATTGTCATGTTTGTATACGATAGCGCAATAAATGAATATTGCATTCCACCACATAAATAATAGTACTTTTATACTGATAATGAAAGCAATTCGTACAAAATGATTCTCTAACCATTCCAAAATATCAAAAATGCACAACGTTAATATTCAAGTTTTCACTTCTGCCGGCACTCCCGGAGTTTTGTAAAACGAGATTATACCCGTATTTGTAAAAAAATAGGTAAATTAAAATGTACATAATTGTCAAACAGATTGTAATAAACAAAGAGTTCGTATTATATATACGAAACAACTTGCCCGGGCCACACACAGGGTTAAGACTCTATCGGCCTGCCTATCGCTCCAATAATATGTGCAGCTCACAATAAGCAGTATCTGTGACGACGGTCTGACGGCTCTGAGCCCAGTTGTTACTGCTTCTGATGACAAAATTTATTGGGCAGTGTTGTAGGGTTAGGCAGGGTAGATATGGCATCCTCCTACTATTATAAATCAATGCGAGGATGGATGGATGGATGTTTGTTACACTTTCACGCAAAAACTACTGAACGGATTTTGATGAGATTTGGAATGGTAGTAGTTTAAGCTCTGGATAAATACATAGGCTACTTTTTATCCCAAAAAAGTACAGTGTTCCCATGGTATATTGTATTTACGCGGGCAGAAGCTAGTATAAAATATTTGAGAAAAACTTCAGGTTTTTTATGCTGTAGGCTTTATAATCTTTATCTTTACTTTTGTACTAATGTAATGAAACGGCAATATTTGTTTTGCATTGAATACAGCATATTGGATAGATTTTGATACAATTTAGCACAGATGTAGACTAGACCAAATGTAGAGGGACAGGACAAAGGCTTCTTATTATTGCGGCAAAATGTAAGGTTTCAGTGAGATTTCCTTTTGCGCGCACGAAGTGGCGGGCAATATCTATTTAGTTACTCAAAAATTTGAAAGTACATTGAGTCAAGGATACATTCATAGCCAATTCGGCATAGGTGCTATTTATTGTATCATGATATTTTAGCTGTCTACTAGTAGGGGTTGGTGGATTTTTAGTTTACTTTAAGGCTACATAATTTTATGTCTGGTTTTTAAGTTAGGTGCATGCGAAAAAATTATTGTACTGTTGCAAACAAACGTTAATTAGGTTGATATTTTTTTTTAATTTTAATACACGAAAAGCACCACGTTGCTAATGTCATTCGGAAATTATTGTTTGACCAGACGATGTATAGAAAACTACGATTTCCAAAAGCCATTAACGTCGTGGTCGCACATTAATAATGTTAATATTTATATATAAAATATTTTATTGGCGTATCTAAATCATTTACAGCGTATGTCCGAGTAATAATACTGTCTGATGATAATATGACTGATGGTTATTATACGAGTACGCCTTCCCTAAGTCCGGTGTCACGAGATGTACGGAATTGATGTCTCATAGATGGATGAAAAAATAGTTTCACGAGTGACAATTCGCGGAGGCTCAAGGAGGCTTTAAAAAATGAGGTTCAGTGAACGCTTGGCTGATTATTATCGAAAAAAAGAAATCTTCGAAATTATTTTGTGTGCAATGTGTAACTTTTAATGTAGTCAATAAAATTCAACAGATATCTTAAAAATAAAGCGCCGCATCGCGTCGAATAATGTCGCGGTGTGAACTGATACTAAATCGTCTAGGTATTGCAAATTGATGTTATGTTGCAATGCTCGCAACGTAAAAACTGTGCATTCCACAATTCTAAGATTGTGGTCATGATACTACCCTATTCCCGAAATATTTTCACACGGTTATAACACAATATGAATAATGTACAATAGGCCATCTTCATACTAGACCACCCCAATGGGCGTATGCATTCATATGGGTCATTTACACGGCCGCTAACGAAACCTCAAATAGCAGAAGTATGCAGAGTCACGCCGTGCGCCGCGCTGCCAATGACTTGTCGCTGAATGAACGACTAACGAGTATTAATTAGTTGTTGCCGCGACGCTTGCGCACTGTCAACTCCTTCTTTGTAGACGTACCAGCCCTAGCGCTCCGCTTGGCCGCGCTCAATCGTAGGTAAAAATTTCAAGGACACGGCTGAGTTCTGCTACTGTACATGATTTATATTGTAGTTATAATAAGCACTATTTGAAATACCTGAAGATTAGCAATCGCCTACACTGATATTCCATTTTTAGCAAGGTTACTTCAAGGTTTGTACAATAATATTATTTCCGGATATCAAATGATTATATCAAAAAACTATAAATTGGTCCTATTTACCCATACAACATGAGGTACCACGATTTAGATGAAATTCAAGATTATTTTCAAAAATATAAATAACTACTGTTGCCAGCGACATCGTGCGCGCAAAAATAAATCACGCCGGAACCGTACATTTTGTCTCGATAAAAGTAGCCTTTGCCCTTCTTCGTGTTCTATACTCTATATGTATGCCAAATTCGATTAAAATCGGTCCATTCAATGCAAATAACAAACACAAGTGTAGAACATTATTTTGTTCGACCATCAATAGTTTACGCAGCGTACGCATAGAAAGCAACAGCCTCCGTGGTCTAGTGGTTAGAGCTTGGCTCTCGACTCGGAGGTTCGTTCGATTCCCGCATTGGAATAAAAAAAAAATGTTGTTTCCAAGTTTGGTTAGGACAATTCAGGCTGATCACCTGAGCGGATGATGATCCATGCGTCGGATGGGCATGTAAAAAGTCGGACCTGCGCCTAATCTCTCGCCAGTCGTGTCGGTTATCCGTCCCACTGGGTTACGAGAGTAAAAGGAGGAGAGAGTGCTCTTGTGTACTGCGCACACACTTGGGCACTATAACATAACTCCTGCGTAGCTGGCCTGGTTTCAATGAAACAGGCCACCGTCACCGAAATCGGTGTGGGAGCTATTACTATTATTATTTGCATAGAAAGACATTTTATGGCTTTACACCTTGAGTCACATTAATCAAATTATCCCTATTTTTCCTAGTAATAAAAATAGCCAATTATAAAATTTGTAACGGGAATAATGTAGCATTCTAATGGGGATATTTTATTAAAACCGGTTCAGTAGTTTTGGCATGAATCGAGAACAAACATGCAAAAATACAAATCTTTCCTCTTTATAATATTAGTATATATGAAATGGCATAATTTACCTACCCTTTGAGGTTTGTTGTTGTATAGGCACACGCCAACTTTCACATGCGAGAACAGGTGCACGGGCCCTTTGTGTGTCAAGGTTGTGCCCTTGAATTAGAATGACAATTAAAAATAACAAGGTTAAAACTGTAACACAAATTATCTAGCTTATGTTACCCGGGCCATTATTGGAACGAAGTTTCTTATGGCGCGTTGCGAATGGGGGCTAGACGGAAAAAATAGGCACGACACTTTATGCCACTCGAAATCACAATGTAATAACGACTATTAAGGATGATACAAAAAACGACCTTATCACCTTGACAATAATGTAGAATTTAGCAATTACACAATGTGACTGTTACCGGCATTCCTTCGACGTGCTTTCGGCCATATTTGACTACTTAGGTCAACTATTTGTTTTGTATAATATAATATATTACATCTATACAGATAAACAAAATTGAAGTGTCTGTTTGTAATTTCAAATTAACAGCTTTTATTTTCACTTAATGCATTTAAAAGTATGATCGGTACTTACAATAAAATATAAATTGTTAACATTTTTCTGTCCGTCTGTCAGTCTGTGTGTTTGTTCCGGCTAATCTCTGAAACGGCTAGACCGATTTTCACGGGACTTTCACGTAAGGTGTAGCACATATATATTATATCTTCGTTCCATCCGGGTGGCCCTTGACACTTCTTAAGTTTTCTATTAATAATCTTTTGACGAGTTGTCAATTGTTTGACAAAAAGTTTTGTCAAATGAGGTATCATTAAAATTAGATAAGTAAGTAGTTTAGGATCTACGATGAAACAAACATGGTTTTGGTAGTTGGTAATATCTATGTATACATGAGCTGCTATAATCGTGGATATATAAGGACATAGGCTACTTTTTATTGCGGAAAAATATACGGTTTCCGCGAGATTGACTTTTACGCACACGAAGTCGAGGGTAACATCTAGTGACTTAATAAAAGTTTTTGACTGTATTGGAATCTTTATCGCATCGCCATGACATCCACGTCGCAGTTTTTATGAACCCTCATCAAGGGTTTTTAAGTTTGTGACGTTTGACAGCTGTTGACACGACAATATAAATAAAAAATAAAATAAAATGTATTTACTGCAGGTATCATAGACCCATAAAATTTGACTTACAATAAAAATACAATATCACATCACAATACATATTCAGAAACAATTTAATAAATCAATTCATGCGTGGTAATAAATTAAAATTAAAATAAATCAATGATTAAATTTGAGTGAATGTCATGGCGAAAAATTGAAATAGTTAAATTGAATTTATTAATTTTGAAATATCATAAATTAAAATTACAAATAAAAAATTTAAAATACATAAAACAAACACGAAATAAAAATTAATATTTCAAATTGTAATGTTGCCTAAATTACTCTATATCAGATATGTTTGTCACACCAGTGCTTGATATAGGGACAGTCAAGTCTATCGGCTATCATGGCCAGCACCGTGTTGGAGCTGACCCGCACTCTGCGCACGTGGGACGCGCATCGTTTGCGCATGGTTGCATAAAAGCAATCGGTGCGCGCCGTGGCAAACATGCCCGAGGCGCTGCAGAAACGGAGCAGCCCCAGTATGGCTCTAAAAGCGTTATTGAACTGTACACGGATGGCGCTGTATGTCCGCTGCGTATAGTCGGCCCACAGAGCGCAGGTGTACAGCGAGGTGCAGTACGTGCGGAAAAGCGTGACACCCCATCGGAACACCGCGCAAACATGCGGGCCAGCATATTCGCCCGTACAGACAGCGCCCTCCGCTCCCGCTCCACGTCAGTGTAATCCCTGAGGACGGCGGTGACTATGTGTCCCAGGTATTTAAATTCATAGACTCTGTCTAAGGGAGCATTATTCAACCACACGGATGGTACGCTCCGGGGACACCTAGCACCGCCGGACTCAAATACCATAAACTGACTTTTGCTCGTATTGTAGCTCAGACCGTGACCATCGGCAAACCTCTCACAGACTTGTATCAACTCTCGCATGCCTCAGAACGACGCGCTCAGCAGCACCATGTTATCCGCTTGGCTGATATTATTGACACAGCTGTCATCAATGTGGCAACCGACATGCTTGCCGCTGAGCTCGCCAATCAGCGCGTCCACGTAGATGTTGAACAGCGTTGGTGAGGTCAACCCCCCTGCCTCACACCGCAATGAAGCCGATACGGCTCCGACACTGCGTCAGCCCATCTAACGTTATTGACCTGGTGCGCATACCAATACCTAAATATTCCGATGCACTCACGTGGCAGTCTAAGATTCTTCAGTTTCTTCCAAAGGATATCATACACGACCAGGTCAAGCACCCTAGATAAGTCGAGGAAGCACGCAAACACTCCAGACGACTCCAGAAGACTCCAGTCTTTCGATTTGTATAATATTTAACGGTGTGCTTGAGACATAGTATTGCACTCTCAGTAGACAGTTTGGGTCTAAAACCAAATTAGTTGTGGTGCAAATTTATGTGACTCTCAAGTTATGAATTCAGCACACCATCAAACACCTTAGCAACAACTGTGGCCAACGAGATGTCTATAGTTGATTTTATCAGCAAGATCTCCAGTCTTGTTTTTCATAATAGGAACTACTATTGTCCTTAGCATGTCCGCAGGAAGGTAGGTGTGACTCACGCATAATGAGTAAAACAATGTAAGAACTCTAGAGATATGAGGTCCAGCGTATTGCAGGTGTTCGATGCTAAGGCCGTCGTGTCCTGGGGACTTTCCTTTTGTCATGTTCTTGATCAAAGAGGATATCTCTTTGGCTTTAACATTAAATTGTAGTAGACTATGGACTCGACTTATACGACGCACCGCTTGGTGGCAGAAAATGTGCCGAAAATTCTAATTGACAGTTTTCGATACCACTTTCGCCACCAGACGGCGCTTTGTGTGAGTCGGGTCTGCTCCCTTGATTTTTCTTCTTCTTAGCTCTTTCCCACTTTACGTTCGGTCGGCTCTCCAAGTAAATTTTCGCCAAGAAACTTTATCTTGGCTTGTCGCTTTTGGCAATTTATTTACAGCTAATGCTTTCTTTGGTCACACTGGTCCACCATGTGGCTGGAGGTCTACCTCTCCCTCTTTTACTTTTTGAAATACTCAACGCTTTTCTGACAACATAGTTTTCGTCTCTGCACATAACGTGACCATACCATCTCAAGCGACAGATTTTTTTTGTCAGTTTCTGACAGATTTTCGGACACTTACCTAAAGGTAAGTAGCTTAAAAGCTACCTCGGATATATTCATTTCGAATTCTGTCAAGTTTTGTCACTCCACCAGAACATTATAACATCTTCATTCCAGTCCTGTGGAGTTTCTGTGCGTGTGTTTTCTCACGTTCGTTTTCTTCAGAAGGTTGGTGTAATGAGGTTCAGTTCCGCCATTGATTGATAAATTCTCAATGTCATACACCCAACGAAGTTATAATCAAAATGATGGAGTAATCATAAACATCCACAATATTATAAAAGCCACAGTACAGGAAGTGGTACTAGATGAAGCTAACTGTTTACATGCTAATATAAGCAATATGACCATAATTGGAATATATAGTCCTTAAGGCTTCAAAAAAAAAATTAAAAACTTTTCTCGATTCCTTGGTCATACATTTAAATACCACCAAAACTCAAAACAATACTTACTGGTGACATTAACATGGACACTATGGCCACTAACAGTAGCATAGTCAGAGATTATTTAGAGATCATAGCGTCTCACGATTATACAAGACCATTGATATCCCGACCCACGGACGTACATGCTTAGCCACTTCTTGCCACTTCATGTGTAAACTAGTTGTAAACGCTCAATCCTCTAACCTTAAAACAGGAATTACTGATAATTACCCTTTATTACTGAGTATCTCAAGTTCAGTTGAAATATTCACCTGTAACTCTGTTACTAGGACTAAAATTGACTATGAAGATTTTAAAAATTCTATTACTGAAAAGGATTGGAAACCATTCCTTGGAATTGAAGACCCAAATATTGCCGAAGAACTCTACAGGATCTCATGGATCGACACACTTCTTCTAAAAGTCACTCACTTTTACTAAAAGAAAACATCCTCTGAAACCTTGGATTACTTCATCTTCTTGGATTACTTCAAGTTCAATCATTAAATGCTTTAAAAATAGAGATAGAATGCATGAAATGAATGAAAATACCGCAATATATGTAATTTGACTGCAAAAAAATTAAAAAATAACTATTACAGAGATAATAAAAACAATAAAAATTTAAAAGGTACCTGGAAAACTGTAAAAGAATTATGCATCTTAAAAAACATTGATCCTATGCTTCCTCCCTGCTCAAGCTTCCTCCATCCCCAACTGCGTCCCTTGACCTTGTAAGCAATTACTTTACAACAACAACTTATCTGTTGGTGAAGAAATAGCTTTCGATATTATAACAAAAACTGGAACAACTGTATCCCATGTAGTAAATAGAGTTTTTTCATCATACAACGCTAACTATATGAGCCTGACCCCAACATATTTTGGGGAAATTGATAAAATTATCCTTAACCTAAAAAGTAGTATGTATATATAACTCCTAGTATAGAAACCGTATCTCTCACAATCCTAAATAATTCACATGCCAATATGGCATGTGAATTATTTAGGATTGTGAGAGATACGGTGTCTATACTAGGAGTTATATAGTCCTTAAGGCTTCAAAAAAAAATTTAAAAACTTTTCTCAATTCCTTGGTCATACATTTAAATACCACCAAAACTCAAAACAATACTTACTGGTGACATTAACATGGACACTATGGCCACTAACAGTAGCATAGTCAGAGATTATTTAGAGATCATAGCGTCTCACGGATTATACAAGACCATTGATATCCCGACCCACGGACGTACATGCTTAGCCACTTCTAATAGAAGATGGGAAATCAGGCTGCATTATTATGCATGCTATACAACCTGAGTTTCTCTAATGGTATATTAGCTAAAATATTCAAAAAGGCTGTCGTGATTCCCGTCTACAAGGGTGGCGGTGTAGATTGAGTGAGTGTGTGGAACTACAGGTATATATGATTACTTAGCACTATTAGTAAAATTATGGAAAAAGCGTTAAACATCAGACTTATAAAGTTCTTAGAAAACCAAAATATTTTATCAAGTTCTCAATATGGCTTCCGATCGGGAAAATGCACTGAGGACGTCTCTGTCAGAATTTGTCACGAAATCCTTTGATACAACCCAAAGATGTGAAGCTGTATTTTTGGACCTTAAAAAAGCGTTCGATACTGTTTCGATACCTCAACTCTTGTCAAACCTGAAGAAATTGGGCATACGTGGACTACCGCTGGAATGGCTCAGTGGCTATCTGACAGCCAGAAGTGAAGTAGTGAGAGTGGAGGGTATATGTAGTTCCAGTTCACGAATCACCTACGGAATACCACAGGGAAGCACCCTTGGACCTACTCTCTTCTTAGCCTATGTTAATGATTTATGCAACCTTAAAACTGACAACGGAAATATTCTGGCATTTGATGATGACACTGTTCTGATATTTCAAGGTACATCATGGCATGTGGTTGAGAAATATGCTGAAAAAGGATTAAAGAGGGCGATAAAGTGGCTAGACGAAAACCTATTAACCATTAATATACCTGAAATTATAATATTATAAATATTTGTTTAAGGATATCAAGTGCTATGAAACCGCCAACCAACTTCAAAATTAAGGCTTACTCCTCCGTTTGTTACTCGGACTTTGATTGTGATTGTGCTCCCTTATTGCAAACAGACAGTCAAAAATATCTGGGAATAATAGTAGACAAGCAACTAAATTGGCGTCCACAAATTAAAACACTGAACAAACGAATTCGGAAACTTGTACCTATTTTTAAGAAACTTCGAGATGCTGCGGATTCCAAACTTGTCAAAAACATCTATCTCGCCCTTTGCCATTTACATTTGACGTACTGTGTCACAGTATGGGGTGGAGCCGCTGCCTGCCATCTTTTGGAGTTTGAACGAGCTCATTGAGCAGTTATTAAAGTAATGACTTACAAACCGAGAAAATATTCTACTGAAACACTCTATAAGGAAACTCAGCTATTGACTGTCCGGCAGTTGTAAATATTTAACTCGGTAGTCCGCCACTACAAAAACATAGACCTAAAACAGTTACCTCAAGATTAAAGACGGGTTCGAACTCCAATTCCAACGATAAACACAATGTTTGCTAGACGCACATTATATTATATGGGCCCCTACTTATAAAGATACTTCAATGATCGAAATCAAACTTTAAAATTGAACAGATCACGTCTCAAAACGTCAATTAAGAAAAGTTTACTAATACATTTATCGTAACTTAGACAATCAAACCTACACAAGCACACAGACACACACAAATACACTCACACCTACATACATACGCACACACAAATCTTAGCTTGTTATGTATAGTATGTTAACATTTCCATTCAAGTTCTACTATAATTATAATAATAAATACATATAAAGCAAAGTATATCAATAATAGAAGTAAGTAAAGAGGAGGAAGACAATAAATACAGCTCTGCTATTAGCTTTTGCACAAGCCAGCAGCTTATAACTTGGACCACAAGCAAACCCTTATAGTAGCTGTTATCGTATTAAGCCTACCCTCACATTTTTATATTTTTAATATTTTATCAAATACATAGTTGTTGTTTCCTCCTCAAAAAGTGTTATAAGCTATTTTATGTATTGTGTTAAAATAATTTATTGGAATAGTGACCACTTAAAGGGGTGGAGGGTCTATAGCCTGAGGGCTGTGACCCAGGAAACTCCTAGTTCAGGTATTAACCCATCAAAAATACTCACTTTTATTACTATATACAATCGTGTGTTTTATGTAATTACTGGTGAGAAATACACTTTACTTTACTTTACCGTCCAACATTCCGGCACCATATAGCATTGTGCAGGTCTTACCGCCATTTCATATACCTTTGTGCGGATCGGCATATTTGGGTCACATAGTACACCGGTTAAGGATCTCCATTTCTGCCAAGCAACCTTGACCCTATGTGCTACATCTGCTACCTGCATCTGGGTGGGAGCAGACCCAGAGAGATGGTAGCAGATGTAGCACATAGGGTCAGTGTTGCATGGCAGAAATGTAGATCCTTAACCAGTAGCGACAGAAAAAAATTAGAAAACCCTCATTGCGGTTTTGTACCCTAAAATAAGGTTTAATAATAATTCATCATACCTATAGTAAGTACAACGAAACGAATCCAGTTAATTCCAGATCCATCGCAACAATCGATCGCACGCGAGTCAACATATTCATTCCTTAATTATGGACAATATTAAATTGTGAGGTGTGTGTGTAAAAATTATGAGGAAAGCTTACGGAAAATAACTTTATTAGGACTATGACTGGATATGTTGGAATACCCATAAGTTTACTTAAATATTTTAATTCAATTAAGACTGCACAATTTTATTCTGTAAACACATTTTTCATACATTACTTCCTGTTCTATTTTCAGTGCACACATTTTATTTTAAAAATAGTTTACAAAATTAACTTTTTACATATTGATACGTCTGATTTCTTAAGACATTGGCAAAAACAAAGGTTTTAATTAAATTAATATGTTACTACATATTCGCCATTTTGTTTCCATTTGCCGGGCACAATAAAATATCTTGTTACTCCATTGTCCCAAGTAATGAACGCCTTTCGAATGTCCCCGTGTCCCCCTAATGTCCAATTGTTCCCCCGATTGTCCACGGGTCCACCAATTGTCCCTGATTCCCGCTTCCTTAACATTTGTTGAGATAACGAATGATATGTTGGAATTGTAAGCGAGTTTTTACACTGGTAAATGCTGTAAGTAGATATTGAAGTCTGTTTTATAGTACGGTTAGATCTTGTCTAAATCGCTGGCCGTCAAATACGCAAAAATGCCGTAGCAATTCGGCGCAATATATTGGTGGCCCCTAGTATCTCGCCTCGCGTGAATAGTTTCGCTGCGAAATCGTGTCAAATTCGCCAATTCTAGGATCAAGGAAATTAAATGCTTAGAAGTAAAATTGGAGATATAAGCTACTATATGGACGGTAATGATTGATGATAATACCAAGACTTTATATATTTATAATACATCTATACAAATAAATAAAAAAGTCATGTATAAAGGTTTTATATGACTTTAATTAAAAATAACTTTTCGACGATACCCCAATAATATAAATAATATGTGCACACATGTTTTGAGAGCCACCCCTAAAATATATATATTTTTTATTTTGTAATGTCAAAACGAAATCTTTACACAATCTATAACTATACCACATTTCATTAATTTATATTCATAATTACAGTTGCTAGAAGGGCTGGCAGATACACATACAGACGGATAGAAATACAGACAGATAAACTTATACGGACGGAGAGGGCAAAAGTATAGGAGTTCCTTGAGTACTACGGAATTCGAAAAACAAATTTTAATGTGCTCTACTGCCCATAAAGTTTGCTGAAAATTCCAGTTCCTAACGACGAAAATTCTAAGATAAACTTGCAAGTGTAACTTGGTTTAAAATAGTGGTATAAAAATTCAGTTTCATACTACGAATTATAATGTCAAGCCTCGGATAAGAATATAGAGTTACGCGGCCACTAAATTTAAATATGTCCCCGTTGAAATGATTTATCCACTACCGCAGAATCTTAGTAGAATTATTTTATTCTTGACTAAATATCGTATTTATTTAGTGAATAAAGTAGGAAAATGTTGCTTCATTTAATTTGCAGACATGTTCAAAGTGTGAAAAAAGTTTTTTGTAACCATTTTTGGTCATTTTCGGGCGATTGAGATTCCAACATACGAAATATTATTATTATAAGACTTTATAGAAATGGATTGCAATTCTCTCTTGCTAAAACTCGAGAACTGTTGAACCGATTTGGCTAACTTTGGTCTTGAAATAATTGTAGAAGTTCTGAGAAATATACGGTGAGAAATATAGAAGAATTGCGAGGAAACTTCTAAAAAGGAAGACAGAATTTTTCAACTTTCACTGCTCTCTGTGTTCAATGTATCACTTGATTGTCAAACATTTTAGGTAGGATCAGTTTATCTGTTAGGTCTATTTAGAAAAACGGTCATCCCAGTAGATTGGTAGGTTTAGGTGTAGGTGTAGTTGTAGGTGTAGATGATGGTGTAGTTATTTATTTACTCCAGTTCATGGATATGACAAAACGACGTGTGTCACGACAGCTAGTAAAACTATATTTATTACTACTATCTATTGTAGGCTTCACTTTTGCTGAAGGAAGGACTTCTAGTTGCCCAAAAAAGCCTTTCAGATGTTGATTTAAACAACTGAGCTAACATTTGAGTATACATATCGATAGCCAAGGGGATCGTTTTGATGGGGGTAAATTATTATTTAATGCAATCTTTTTTTTTTTGATAAAACGACTTGTAACCCTTATTTTGTTCAGAGTGTGCATGGCCGAGCGCTCCACACTTTCACACTCTGCGACCTTTATATCAAAAATGTTTAGACGTATAAAAAAAGTTTCATATATGTACATCGTAGAGATTTTTTTATTATAGAGAATTTCATTCATATTTGTAGAGAATTTTATTGCCTACAATTTTTATAAAACAGCAGAGACGATGAATAAAGTTTAACTCCTGCTACGTACTTTTTGTGTAATTTTTTTAGTTCTCTTAAGATGAAATGAAATCAAAAACCATTATATATTCTCTCTTATTTCAGCCTTTGTGGCAGTTTGTTCTGTTTTGCGAGCAGCCGGTCGCATCGATTAATGTTATACCGGACCTATTGAGGTTCCATTTATAAAGCAATATACTTTTTCACAGTAGCATACCTATGTGGTGGTGTAGAAACAATGTGATCAATTATCGTGTTTGTCCTATTATTTTATTTTAATGCAATTGCAAGCTTGCAAGCTATGTGCTGGACGATCTAGAGTTGTCATATATTTTCAAGTAGTCTGTCTCAACTCGATACATAATACATACCTCAATTGAAACGTCCATATACGTCAAAACGAATAGAACCAAATTGATTTAATTTCCATATTTGTAGTAGCTTCCAACAGTCCATAATTATTTTTAAACTGAACATCGTGCCACAAATCTCGTGAAATATGAAATCAAACCCACGTTACCAGGAATGTAAAAATGTAATATTGTGGAACGTTCGAAACGCCAATATGTCTGTCGCGGGAGAATTCGCAACAGGTCGGCGGACGTTTCAATATGCGAGATGTATGAGGCTAGCACTTTTATTTTACACTAGCTGTTTCCCGCGGCTCCTACCGCGTAAATATCTTATATCGAATATCCCGCAGGAATACTGTAATTTTACGGGATAAAAAGTAGCGTATGTTTTAATCCAGAGCCTAAACTACCACCAAACCAAATTTCATCAAAGTCCGTTCAGTAGTTTTTGCGTGAAAGAGTAACAAACATCCATCCATCCTCACAAACTTTACATTTATAATACTAGTAGGATTCTGATGCTGATGGATGAACTTCACGTTCATTTTGTGTTACTTTAAAAAGTGGCCGTACTACAGGACGTTCATTCATTAATACTCTCAATCTACTAATCTACTCTCGCTAATGAAACCATCAGCTCATAAAGAAAAATTTGTTCACCTACGCCATATTTTGTTTACATTAAATAGGTAGTTTCCAACAGATGGAGTATAAATGTCCAAAATCGTGACGCACGCGTGACGCATCCTGTATATTTCACTCTCGACGTATCTAAAGTAGTTGCACTTCAATAATCTCCAGGTGGAAAATGGCTACATTAAGTGAAACATATTAAGAAACATGTTCCATTATTACGAAATCGTTTTCGATTCATTTAATGTGGCCATTTTAGACTTGCTGGTGTTTGAAAGACCGAGGTGCCTAATATAAAAAGTGGTATAGTGTAGGGCATAAACAGAACTTTAGTTACTGAACAAACTAGAACAGACAATTTATCCTCGTAGTGAATCTCAAAAACGAGCTCATTACTTCGTTATCACCGCAGATTAAAAATAATCACTCGTCCAAACTGTGTGAGTGGGTTAGTGTTTGCCTTGTAGTAGATGAGAGTTGTGTTGGGGTGGTCTGTTATTTGCATAACATTTGGGGAACCTTGTTAGAAAGTATCATATTATATTATTCTCATAAAAGAGGTATGTTGTTAATAATTTAAATATAATCTTTTACTTTAAACGAGACTTGTATAATTTTCTTTTTATATAATCGTTTTCTCGAAAACGGCTTCTCATATTTCCATGAAATTTAGTATGCAGTAGGTGGAGACAAATCGATGTAGCTAGGTATAACCCCTGAGAAACGCATATTTATAGCCTATTCTGTCGTTCTACTAAAACTCAGAGCAATACTCTGGTCTCCCAGGTACAATATTATGATTAAAATCACAGTTGTCTTCACGAAATACCAAGACGTCGATTACAATAATAGGAATCTTATTAGGATTCTAGTTCTATAGTAGTCTGCAGTCTAAGTCCTATAGAAAATCTACGATTAAGTAAGATGAATAACACAATACTGTGATATGATACCTTGATAAGTATTTAACTGTTTAACTTTAGCCTTACTTTAGTGAACCTAATTCACCAGAATAAATAAAAAACTATAAACGAACATTTAAGGGGCTCGCAAACTTGGAACCAAATATAAAAATGTGTTCGTCATTTTGTCATTAACTTGATTAATGCATCCGTTATATTTACTCAAAAAACGGGCAGGGTTGTGCACCCAATGCTTTCGATTTATGGGTCAGATTATCTGATCTCTAATAACTTGTTTGTCACTTCAAGGCAATTTAATTTAGAAATAAATTATTTTAATAGCATTTTGATGGATGTTTATAGTTTACAAAAATTATTTTCTGGTTTTTGATTAGATGTATTATGTATTAATAAATTACTAAACTATTAATTGATAAGTAATAAACAGTTATTTACTACTGCTAGAACCACTAGATATTTGTAGAAGTTGATTGATTGACATTGTTGTAATGGATACTCCAAGTCTGAACATCCGTTAGACAAACTCTCGTTGAAGGGTTGTGACACATTTTACGATTATCCTTGCTCCTCCCACAGGAATCAACTCTTCCCAACTCAAGTATATTTCAGCAATTCTAAATTTGAGTCATAATCTGGTCCTGGAGGAGTCAACTCGATGTAACGTCAAGAATATATCACTGTAGTTAAAACTTCTGCCCCCAGAGAGAAACTGCATTAATTCAAAACGCGGCTATAATATTCCAAGAAGCGAGTTAAGCTGCATTGCGTTAACTATAATATTACTGGCTGACCCGATAGACGTTGTTCTCTCTTCATTATAAACGAATATTTTTTTTCATTTAAATTCATTATAAAAAAATTATAAAATGCAAAAAAAGAGTCACATCTTGGCGGCCAAGGATTTCAGCATTGTAACTGTACTGGAGAATGGGTTTCTAATAGGTGCAAACGTCTAGCCTCATGTGTAACTCAAAATGTCACAAGAGCCGTACTTGTAATAATAAATAATAATTATGACTCAGTTGTTTTTAAATATTATTATTGTCGTTAATTCATGTCACTTGATTTTAAATATTATATTATATTAGTATTTAAAGAGTGATACCAAATACTTGTATTAGTCTGTTTTTTTTTTGTTTTATGGCTAGTGAGCTTTAAATTTACTTTATAAAGTTAAATAACTTTATATAGATCACAATAAAATTTGAGAGGTGTCAAGGGACACCCGGATGGAACGAATTTATAATATATATGTAATGAAATGACATTTCATTAATTCAAATTTGTGTGGGTTGTCTGCGGAAGTTGATAGAGGACGCATCGGAGTGACGCGTGATTGAATGGCGGATGATGTTCAGATAATTTTGCGTATTTAATTGTTATAAAACTTGTAGAGAGATAAATGAATGGATATAATTGAGGAAGCGATATTAGTGAACTTTAAATGTCGTTTCTTTGTATTTTCAGGTGAGATAAAAGTGTAATTGTTATGACAATTACACATACAAGTTAAACAAGTTAAACATATTTGTTGTAATATGGTAAAGACGTGTTAAATAAAACAATGCTTTGTATTTTCAGAGAAACAATTTGTGGTTTATTTTGAAAATCCTCAATATTATATCTTATAAAACGACATTTTCGTTAAAAGAAGATGGACCGGCTGCAATTTGAGTTTACGATGATAGCCTCAAATGATGGCAAATCTAATATATTAGCCATAACCTCAATATCTACAGAAGAAGGAAAATGTTATGTTTTACCTGAAGAGCTGAAGCCGGTGATTCATCATACACATATTGTTAAAATGAACACTTTCTCAAAAATAAAAAATAGCATAAAGAAAAGGCACCAAAGTAGAAAAATATGGATAAAATTGGATGAAGATCAAAAGAAAACATATATAGATGAGGAAGGTAATATGCAATTTTTAGATCAATATTTAGAAGAAATGAGCATAAAGCAACCAAGAGACAAAGATGACAGTTTGCAACATATCTTGGAAAAATTAATAGAAACGACAACGAAGAAAGAAAATGAGCATAACCTGAAACATGTTTCAGAGAAATTTATTATTGAAAAATTTACAAGCAAGAATCCAAATGCAATGCAATGGATAGATAATTTTGAAAAAGAGTGTGTGCGCTTTAATATAACAAAGGACGAAACAAAAATAGATATATTGAGGTTATTTTTAGAAAAATCTTGTTTGGATTGGTATAGCTCGATGGTCACAAAACTAACAGTAAAAGCTGAATGGAATGAATGGAAAAACATATTTTTAGAAACTTTTAAAAACCGAGAATGGGACGAAGTCACAAGTGCTCTTGCATTCAGGTATAAAGAAGGACTGTTAATTGATTATGCTATAAAAAAAGAACGGCTTATACTAGATATAAACAAATCTATAGATCCCAAAACAATGATAGATCTTATTGCAACAGGTTTACCTGGTTTTATCCTAAATAAGTTAAACAGGGACGAACTCAACAACACTACTGGTTTGTTCAACGAGATGAGAAAATATGAAGGTATGATGTACAAGAAAAACTCAACTATAATAAAGAGTGGTACATTTCTTTATATAAATAAAACTAATGAGAAGAAGCCATGTAAGACTTGTGAATCTTTGGACAAAGGTATTAGATATCATCCGGAGGAGGCATATTGGTTCAGGAAAAATAAAAATGAATCTGAAAAGATTTTTAAAGCCAAAAATGTAAAGAATAACTCCATTATTGAAGTAGATATAAATACTGAAAAAAAAAACGAGTTAGTACACCATTAATCAAAATCAAGCTTTTATTAGAAAATAAACTAGAAGTGAGCGGCATTTATGATTCAGGCTCACAAATCTCGTTAATAAACTCAAGACTGATTAAAGTAAAAGAAAAAAAAGACAATGTAAATATAGCATATATGAAAACGGTTAATGGTGTGAAGAAGACTGATGGCTTGATAACAATAAAAATAAAAATATTTGATTTGGAAGAGGAAGTGGATGTGTATGTAGTAGAAAATGAAGACTTTGATGATTTCATAATCGGATTGGATATGATAAAGAAATTCAAATTAACCCAAAATGAGGACTTGCAGATAGAACAAAAGAAAATAACAAATAAAATAGACAGGATGTCTAAAGATAATAGAAATGAAGATAAGAATATAAAAACATATGCAATAAATTTCAATGAAGACATAGAAACAGAGGAATTTGTAAGCATGACAGACCATTTGGATAATGAAAAGAAAATTGAGATAGAGAAAATTGTAAAAGAATTTAAAACAATTTTTGCAAAGGACAAGTATGATATAGGATCAGTTAGAGATTATGAAGCTCACATAGATTTACTAGTAAACAGATACTGTAGTAAAATACCATACAGATGTACAATAGAAGATAAACTAGAAATTGAAGAGCAGATATCCATGTTGCTAAAGAATAATTTAATTGAAGAATCCTACAGCCCTTTTGCTGCTCCAGTGATATTAGCATTCAAAAAAGGTGAAAATAGAAAATCCCGCTTATGTGTAGACTTCAGAGAATTGAACAAAATTGTTGTACCACAAGCTCAACCTTTCCCATTAATAGATGATTTGATTATTAAAACTAGAAATTGTAAATATTACACTACATTGGATATAAACTCAGCATTTTGGGCAATACCACTACGGGTGGAAGATAGAAATAAAACAGGATTTGTCACACAAGATGGCCACTTCCAGTGGACCTGCCTCCCCTTTGGTTTGAAAACATCACCAGCAATTTTCCAGAGAATTTAAACAATATTCTAAGAAAGTACAATCTCACAGGATACTCTGTAAACTATATCGATGACATTCTGATATACTCATCCACCTTTGAGGAACATATAAGACACATAAGAAATGTATTAGAGGCAATAATAAAAGAAGGCTTTAGATTGAAGTTCAAGAAATGTACCTTTGCTTCAGACTCAGTAAAGTATCTCGGCCATGTAATTCAGAACAATTCGGTAAGACCATTAAAAGACAATTTGATTTCAATAAGACATTTTCCAACTCCTAAGACACAAAAGAATGTCAGACAATTTTTGGGAAAAATCAACTTCTACCATGAGTACATACCAAGAAGCGCAATTATCTTAGATCCATTACATAATTTATTAAGAAAAAATGAAAAGTATGTGTGGTCAGAGAAGTGTGAAGAATCATTTAATCAAATAAAAAGATATTTATGTTCTCAACCGGTATTGGAAATATTTGACAAAGACTTGCCAATAAAAATCTTTACAGATGCATCCTTAGAGGGTATTGGGGCAATATTAAAACAAACACAGCTAGATGGTAAAGACAAACCGGTGGCATATTTCTCAAAAAAGCTGAATGAATCTCAAAAACGAAAAAAGGCTATATATTTGGAATGTTTTGCTATGAAAGAAGCTGTTAAATACTGGCAACATTGGCTAATTGGAAAACAATTCACTATTTACTCAGACCACAAACCTCTAGAGAACATGAACATTAAATGCAGGACAGATGAAGAATTGGGTGAACTCACATATTACTTATCTCAATATGACTTTATAGTAAAATATATACCTGGTAAAGAAAATGTAGAAGCAGACTGTTTGAGCCGAAACCCTGTATTAGAATCAGAAGATAACAAAGAGGAACTATTGAAAATAGTTAATTTAAAACAAATAAAAGATATAGTTGAAGACCAAGAGAAAAATGAAACAATAAATGAAAAGAAACAAAATCTAATACACAGAAATAAAATTTATTATAAAAAAACGAAGAAAAATGAAAAGATTATCCTCTCTGAAGAATTTAGTAAAAATCTTATAAAAAAGGTGCATGAAGATTTATGCCATATTGGGATCAGACAATTGCAGAAAAAAATAAGTCCAATATATACAGCTAAAAACCTAACCACAAATATCATAAATATTTGTAAAACATGTGAAATATGCATAAAAAATAAATCAAGATGTCAAGGAAAATTTGGATTAATGTCACAACTGGGACCAGCAACAAAACCATTTGAGATAATGTCAATGGATACTATCGGTGGCTTTGGAGGATCTAGGTCAACAAAAAAATACCTACACCTTTTAGTAGACCACTACACAAGATATGCATTTATTGCGACTTCAAAAACACAGAATGCAAGTGAGTTTATAAAACTAACAAAGAAAGTACTAGAGACAGATGAGATTGGAATAATTCTGACAGATCAATATCCGGGCATCAATTCAAGAGAATTTAAGGAATTTTTGCAGGAGAATAATATTAAACTAATTTTTACAGCTGTGAATACACCATTCTCGAACGGTTTAAACGAGAGATTAAATCAAACAATATTAAATAAAATAAGATGCAAAATAAATGAGAAAAATAATAAGAGAACATGGACAACAGTAGCAAGAGAATGTACAGAGAAATAATGAAACAGAACACTCCGTGACAGGTTTTGCACCAAAATATTTACTGGATGGTACAAATGTCAATATTCTACCAAATGAATTAAAAACAATAGAAAAGAAAGACAAGTAGATTGCTGATAGAAGGTTGGGGTTAGAGAATACAATAAAATCCCACAAGTACAACAAGAAAATATTTGATAGAAATAGAAAAATGCAAGAGTTTAATATAGGAGACAGTGTATATGTAGAAAATGGAAACAGATTGAATAGAAAGAAATTAGACGAATTAAAAATAGGCCCTTTCAAGATAGTAGAGAAAATATCGAACTCCATTTATAGGATAGATACTGACAACAGAAAAACAGAATCAACTTTATTCCACATAACAAAATTACAACCTGTCATAACAGAAGATGAAGTAGAAGAAAACGAATATGAAGATTAGAAGAACTTATAGATATATTATTTAGAATTTTCACTCCTAGGGGGGGAGATGTAATGAAATGACATTTCATTAATTCAAATTTGTGTGGGTTGTCTGTGGAAGTTGATAGAGGACGCATCGGAGTGACACGTGATTGAATGGCGGATGATGTTTAGATAATTTTGCGTATTTAATTGTTATAAAACTTGTCGAGAGATAAATGAAAGGATATAATTGAGGAAGCGATATTAGTGAACTTTAAATGTCGTATCTTTGTATTTTCAGGTGAGATAAAAGTGTAATTGTTATGACAATTACACATACAAGTTAAACAAGTTAAACATATTTGTTGTAATATGGTAAAGACGTGTTAAATAAAACAATGCTTTGTATTTTCAGAGAAACAATTTGTGGTTTATTTTGAAAATCCTCAATAATATATATATATATATTATTGATTTGAGATTTGAGATTTGAGATTTTCTTATTGAGGAAGTCACAATATGTAACAGTCATAACAGTCACAATGTGTAATTGCAAAATTCTACATTATTGTAAAGGTAGATAAGATAAGGTCGTTTTTTGTATCATTCTTAATAGTCGTTATTACATTGTGATTTCGAGTGGCAAAAAGTGTCGTGCCTAATCAATCCATCTAGCCTCCATACAATTCGCAACGCGCCATAAGGAACTACCTTCCAATAAACATTATAATTATTATTAAATAAAGGCAGGTTGAAATACAATTTTATTATCTTTACCTGTACCTACTTGTTTTATTACTTTATCCAATTCTTCGAAGACATTATATAAAATTGCCAGTTGATGTGATTAATTCTGTGTCATTTATCACTTTTGTCTAAATTAAGTAGACATTATAAATAATGGCTGGATAGTATATATAATATCCGGATTTATTACTTTGGCTGTAACATATATATTTTTTATTTGTATATATATTACATTTTGTAGAAGATATTTGATTTCGATTTCTATTGTGAGCAAAACTTTGTATAATGAGAGTTAACGACACACGATTAGTACCGTGAATGCTGAGGCGACAGCGGCGGCTGGCCAGCTATAATAACTATCCGTCGGGCGTCGACTGCACCTCACAATAGCTGACACCGCAGCCCGTTTGACGCCCAAGTGACGTGCAGTGTATATAAATAAAGTGAGAAGCGGGAGGGAGTGCGTGAAGATAATGTGATTGCAAAATTATAAACAGTAGATGTCGCCCTGTGGTCGAAATTAGCCCTTAATAATTCATATAATTTTTAATTTTGAACCTTATAATTACTTTTAATAAACTTTTAGTTAATTGTTATGACGTATATAAATATTGCTAATCACCCTCAGCAATTGTCGTTTTTGTAAAAAAAAAATACAACGTTGTACGAAAAACGATGAATTCCGAAAGACATTAGAATCGTGATTTTACAGACCAACTGTGAGCCAAGAACATAAAAAGAGTGCTTCGAAAACAATATTACGACTGTCAACTAATAAGTTCGTAGTGCCAATCTGCTACGTAGCTACGGCGTAGAACTGCTACACTGATAAGCTACATTGTTTTCATTCGCTGTGTATTTGTCACGATTGTAAAAATGTATCAATCAAATCAAACCAATCTGCACATGAAGTGGCTCCCTTTGTCTGTTCGCTTCGATCTTTTAAACTACTCAACGGATTTTATTGCAGTTTTCAACGATAGATAGAGTGATTAAAGGGGAAGGTTTATATGGAAATGATAATACATGTAGCCCACGACTTCGTACGCGCAAAAAGTTAATGTTGCTGCATAAAAAAGTTAACCGTTAATGTTGCTGCGATAAAAAGTAGCCTGTATAGTAGGAATAATATTTTGCTGTTTGAACATATCAATACTGCATATATACTGTATTGTATAATATAATTAGCAGTATCGACCTACAGATTGACGTGGTGTGGAAGCGTGTGGAGCCATACTGCGAATTGAAAGTTTTTATTTACGAGATAATAGCCTTCTGAAATAGACCGAACGCGACTAGTATTGCATGTTTCTGTAAACTGATAAATGTGCAATAGTTACAATATCATCTCTTGTCTAAGTACAACATCCTATTGTGTGAGACAAGTACAAAATGTAGCATTTGTGTATGATAATTCAAATGGTTTTAGCGGAATAAGCCAAAATATGTTTGTCTAGCTTTCTCCAGCGACTCTGCCCACGCAAATACAGTATCCCACAGGAACACTGTACTTTTTCGGGATAAAAAGAAGTGTATGTGTTAATCCAGAGCTTAAACTACTGCCATATCAAATTTCATCAAAGTCCGTTTTGCAGTTTTTGCGTGAAAGAGTAACAAATATCCATCCATATATGTATCCATCCATCCATTTATCAATCAGGATTTACATATTTATTGAGTTTGACCACCTCTGTGTCTCAGTGGTTCAGCGCGTTGGTGCTCAAGCCGGGGGTCGCGGGTCCGAATCCCGCCGAAGGAACAAAACAGTTTTTCTGTGTTCCTACGTCATGAATGTGTATTAAATAAGTGTATAACATAATAAAATCTTAAATATATGTATAGTATAAAAGTATTAAATATACTTCCCGTTGTCTGGTACCTTTAACACAAGTTCTTCGGATACTTACCACGGGGCCAGACTGACGTGGTGTGAAGCGTCTAATAGATATTACTATTATTATATGCCTAAAATAAAAATCTTTTCATAAAAAGCTCCATCAATTTTATTCGACGAACACAGATTTAATCAATTGATAGGTTGTTTATGTATCAATTAGGGACATACACAACTTAAAAAATCAATTCTGTATATATTTAAACAAAATAAAACATTATAAGGTGTCAGTATGACGCATAGTTAAATAATAGCAATTATTACACCACGTAGGTCTGGTCCCGTGGTAAGTATCCGAAGAACTTGTGTTACGGGTACCAGACAACGGAAATATATTTATAATTTTGTTAAAATAATAATTGAATTAGATTTCATGACTTGCGTACAGATAAGTGGTAAGTTTTGGTAGTAGTGTATTCAAAACATTAGCGCCCTGCACACGTCTACGACTGCAGACCAAACTGTCGACAACTAAAAATGCGTACACGGTTTGGACTGATGGCTTAATATTTTAGGCGAGTGCGCGGATAAAACTGTGGAAAATGCGCTCGCATCGATATATCAGATAGGACTGTCAGCCCCGCTCATTTCGGAGTGAGGGTTGGGACGGCCTGTGCCATTTCCCGTGGTCCGAACTTTAAGTGTGGAGGACGCTATTGCGTGATTGATATTTGATACGATTCCATTTCTCAAACTTATGTTTTGCTATTTGTTTACATCAATGTTAAATTGTTGCCTTCATGAAGTCTGAAGTTTTTGTAAAGCTGTAATTTATGTGCTTAAGTTAGTATACAGAGTACACAGACGCTTTTAGTGTGGAGACTTACAAATACTCAACGGCTAGTGGAGACTCCATTTGTGCCTTTAAACTTACACGCGATATTTTTATTGCACTTTACTTAATAGCTGTAGACGTTTCAAATGCTTTAGAAGAGTTCAAGTCATCATCATGGACAGCCCCTTCTCTGCAACCCAGTGATGTAGCTAGAGGCGATGCGACATAAAATGTGCGAGTCTGACTCGCGAAAGAAAAGGTGCTGTATTATTTTATAAATATTTTAAATGTTTACTTATTATTTCGTTATTTTTGTGCGAAGTTTTACAATTTAGGCATCTATAAATCCTAAACTAACAAATTGATCTTAGTCTTAATAGTCTTCCTTCAAAGTTCATTAAGCGGAGATAATCATGACGTTTTTAGATTTTTAGAGCCAGCTTTCAGAGAGTGGGGAAGCCATGTTTTGGCTCGACCGGAGAAATAGCTTTACAGAAAACAATCGGGAAAAATGTTTGCGTTGCGTTTCACCAAGTGTGTGAAGATACCATAAGCCCTAGGGACGGTTGAGGGTTTTAAGGACCTGGAACGCTTTTAATACTAATAATATCTATGGACGCTTCATACTACGTCAATCTGCCCCCGTGCTAATTAGTATCCGAAGGACTTGTGTTACAGGTACCAGACAACGGGAAGTATATTTATTTCTTTTATATTATACACATATTTAACGCACATCCATGACCCAGGAACATAGGAAACATTTTGTTCCCTCGCGTTTGTCGCGCCGTGATCGCCGACGCGCTAACCACTGAGCCACAGAAGTCGTCGGCAATTGTCGACCATGACTAACGCTTATTGGGATGGGATGGGTGATATTTTGTAATAACATAAGATGCATTGGAAAAAATATATAAAGAGAGTTATTGTGTATACCCTATACTGACGTACAATCAACGGAATGTGTCAATTCAATTTGTCAGTATTTTTGTTCGCCGACCGTTAACGTATTCGTAACTCGTTAATAGTGAAGCTAGAGGGCAAACTGTAAATGTAAGTTGTTTTTTGGTTGGAATTCTTCGAAAAACATTCATAGACAACTAAAATACAGCTATTTTGTTAATAAACTTCGAAAATTTCATGTTTTGAACGCACATAATAATTCTTTAAAAAAAAACCTGCAATATGGGAGTAAAATCGAATTCACGATGTCACACGAGCACACGGTACGGTGGCACACGATGTTAGCCGAAGATGCGTCGGTCGCTATGCAATGCACACCAAATTTTACTTTTAAGAGTAAACTCCAGTCGAAACTTTTTTATGAAAGTTGTAGTTATTTCAATTGCAATTTTATTATTAAATAGTGTCATTGCCACGCGGCGCCCGCTTACTATAAGACGATCAACTGCTGCTAATTTCCGGGCTTTTCCATAAAATCATGCTAAAATTTCAATTAATGTGAACCTATTTCTGAGTTCATGTCGTATCGTCGAGCAATTTTTTTAGAATTTACAAACACTTTAATTAATTTTATCAAGTCCTTCTAACAGTCGCCATTTAACAGACATCGGATCCGAATATTAACTCTGCAAATTAGTAACGAAATTGAATGGGAGTGCCCTTAAGTGTTTCAATTTCATCATCAGCAACATTCACGTTAATTGATACACACGGGTGAATTTTTATAATTTATTCTGTGTCATGGTGATTTTTTCTTTTTTTTAATAATGTGATTTTTTTTCACAACATCGCACTGCGCATTTAAAATCATTCTAAGATATAATTATGCACTCATTTAACAATTAATTAGAAAAAAAATAATAAATCCCTGGTTTAAACTTATAATTTCATATAAAATTTTTATATTATTTTAATTTTTATAAATTAATATTATTTGCCACGTAATTTCCGCACGAAATGTAGCGCGAACTTAATTCATGCTGTTTTTGATATATTTCTAATATCAAATACATGAGCCTTATTAGTTGAAATATCGACGCCTGAATCTATATTCTGATTCAGTCGTCGATAGTACACACATTACTGTAGATAATTATAAAAATGATGTAATGTGTCATAATGTCAAATGTCACTTTCAAGCCGAACATGCAATCTTATGCACCTCTCTGATACGTAAATAAATCTAAGTTCTTTATTTACTGACACGTAAATAAAGAAGATTCAATATAAGTGTTGCTGTATCATTGGTATCACCACCCTAACGTAATGTGATATGAAAGAACCAAGGTGGCGAACATAACATGTAACCAGTTGGATAAAAAGAACTCTAAAATATGAACGAAAAAGAGGATACATCCTATGGGAGCTTCAATACATTCTGGGTGTGGTAATCTGACAATGGCTGGAAACGGATTGCAGAAGCTGTTGTAATGCCACATCTTTTTCAAAACAGTAAAAATACTACCCATTACATAACCGGCCGGGCAGTTGGCGGGCATTTACCAGCCCGGCACCGGCCCGGCAATTAATATATGCCGGCCCGGTAAGTGGAAAAACAGTCGATGTGTAGTCAAGAGATGCTAACCCTTATACCATAATATACAGTACATTATCTCACTATAAAAAGTAGCCTTAGCGTCTCAACATCCATTCTAATAAATACGTCCGCACCTTGGCCCGAAATGAAGCATACTGAACGACCTTCCAAGGTGTGGATGCCTACACAATCTGTTGGCCAACACTCAACCATAATATCCGCCACAATTGTCGCCATCTTGAAGAAGGCTCATTACAGTTTCACAAATACAAACTTCCTACTACTATTGTAAACGTGACAGTTTGTGCGGATTAATGGATGGATGGATGTTCGTTACTCTGTCACGCAAAAACAGCTATTAAACAGAGAACAGAATCCCAAAAATATCTACTCAATGAAACAAGAGTGACACTAGTGACTTCATTACTATTTTCCAATTCCAATTCAACCATACAATTATTTTTTTTCGAAAGGGTCTACGCTAAGAGTCGGGTTAAGACCGCTGTAGCTAAATCAGACTATAACTAGCCTGGTGGCTAGTTTATTTGGTAAGAGGTGATGGGAGGTTTTGACCCTCCCTAACATTACCCGGGAGATGTTCAGACCGGATATTGGGGACAGCTACGGATTGTGAGCTATTATTATGACAGGGGAGACGCGGGTCTCTCATACTAAGGGGTCCGACCCCTTCCTCACTCGCTGAGGAGTGAGGTTGCTCGCGCGCGGTAGCAAAAACTAACGGCGTGCGAGTTATCGCGATTGAGGAACTCTTGTTATTAACTGTATCGGTACTGAGAGGGCCGTCCCTCTCCCCTTCCGCGTACGGTCGGGATGACTCGCGCGCGTAAGTCCTAATGTCGATGAGGTTCGCGGTATTGGTAGAGCTCTCTATATCAAT
Organism: Phengaris arion; assembly: GCA_963565745.1. Classification (NCBI taxonomy): domain Eukaryota; kingdom Metazoa; phylum Arthropoda; class Insecta; order Lepidoptera; family Lycaenidae; genus Phengaris; species Phengaris arion. Next base: position 2,927,212 of record OY751446.1, on the reverse strand, counting down.
ATCGCGGTCGCGGACACTATTCTGGTGTGTACCTAGACTACTAGGATGCGAGCTCGAATTCGGGTTCGGGTCCGCTCCCGTGTTAGGTTCGGTCTGTACGTCTGTACGTGTTGTCGTGTCGGATGTGGGACTTCCTACCTGCCTGCGTAGGAACCGGTTTTGGACTCTTTGCAAACGGTCCAGGTGAGACTCGCTTATCTGTGCGAAAGAGACGCACGCATAAGTGAGTAACAACCATACAAACTTATCCCTGCCTTATATACAAAACTCTCGGTGCTTTGATAGCGTGATGTAGAAATTACGTGATGCCATCTATTTTAAATAAAATAACTAAACGTTTCAATAAAGACCTTTCAAAACATGACATAAATAAATTCAAATTTATAAAATAATAAAAAGTAAAAGATGTTTCAACAAACAGATTTTGATGAAATTTTGTATGTTAGTAGTTTAGGCTCTGCATTTGGATGCAGATCCTAAACTACTAACATACAAAACGTAGTCTACGCTTTAAGATTTTGAACTCTTAAAGCGTAGACTACGTTTTATCCCCAAATAGTACAGTGTTACCGTGGGATACTGTATTTACGCCGGCGGAGCCATGGGCAAAAGATAGTTTATAATATAATAAAGTTAGACTAATATTCCCTTTCATCATCATCATACTTTCAATTAATAATATCCAACAAAACTCCAGGAAAATATTAAAGTATCATCCGCAAATCTAAATAATTATAAATTCAAAAGCTTTAATAATAATTAAATAAGAGACAGATCTGTTTGTTCCAATTTGTAAATGTGTAGACAAGCTTCCGTAAGGAATTTTAATGTGTATTGTTCATCAAAGGAAAACATTTTGCTAATATGAAAATTTACGCATTTCAAACATCATATTTAATATGATGTTTGAAATGCGTAAAATTAAGTGACATAATGACATTGTTATGCACGAGATTCTTAGAAAATTACTTAATGAGAGTGATTTTCACAAATTTTGTTACTACTAAGGCGGGTCAATAAGTCCGTAACTTTTTGAATTTCTAACCTCCTTACTGAAAAAGCAACACTACTCCTGTCAACAGGCATCTGTCAGTTGACTCCTATCAAAATTTGAAATTGCTGCGTCAGTTAGTTTGTGTTTTACAGCTATCTTTATCAGACTATCCAGTTACTTAAGGAAACAATGGAAAAAAGTGAATTTCGTGTGCTTATTAAGCATTATTTTTTGCGAAAAAAAACCATTACCGAGACCAAGGCTAAGCTTGATAAATACTATGGGGACTCTGCACCATCGATTTCAATGGTAAAAAAGTGGTTTACTGAATTTCGTTGTGGCCTTACAAGCACTGAAGATGCCGAACGTCCTGGACGCCCAGTTGAGGTCTCTACACCCGAAACAATCGAAAAAAATCACGATATGGTGTTGGCCGACCGAAGATTGAAAGTGCAAGAGATTGTGGAAGCCATAGGCATCTCGCATGGCTCAGTGGTTTCAATTTTGAATGATCACTTGGGCATGAGAAAGCTTTCCGCAAGATGGGTGCCGCGTTTGCTCACAGTCGACCACAAACGCAATCGTGTAACAACTTCACAGGAAGGTTTGGCGTTGTTTAATCACAATATGGAGGAGTTTTTTAACCGTGGATGAAACATGGATCCATCACAATACACCAAAGACCAAACAACAGTCAAAACAGTGTGTTTCTAAGGGTGAATCGGCGCCAAAGAAGGCCAAGGTAGGTTTGTCAGCCAATAAAGTTATGGCGACTGTTTTTTGGGATGCACGTGGGATAATCCACATTGACTATCTTCAAAAGGGAAGAACAATTAATGGGAAATATTATGCCAACTTATTGGACCGCTTCAATGAGGATTTGAAAAAAAACCGACCTCATTTGTCCAAGAAAAAAGTTCTTTTTCACTAAGCCAATGCAAGGGTGCACACATGTGCAGTTACCATGGCAAAAATCCATGAATTGGGCTATGAATTGCTCCCACATCCACCCTATTCTCAAGATTTGGCTCCGAGTGACTACTTCTTGTTCCCAAATCTGAAAAAATGGCTCGGTGGAAAAAGATTTGACTCCAATGATGAAGTCATCTCGCAAACAAAGGCCTATTTTGAGGACCTCGACAAATCATATTTTTTGGAAGGGATAAAAAATTGGAGAAGCGTTGGACAAAGTGTATAGAGCTCAAGGGGGACTACGTTGAAAAATAAAATGATTTATTTATCAAAAAATCTGTGTTTTATTCCAAAAGTCACGGACTTATTGACCCGCCCTCGTATGTACGTTAAGGTAAAAAGTATTATGGTGTGGTTTTGAACCTTGCTGTCATTGCATTATCATATACTGACTTGAACACTAAATTATAAAGAAATTTCAAATCTATACATTTATTAATAAAGTTGAAGTGTCTGTTTGTAATTTCAAATTAACAGCTTCGCACTTAATCTTATACTTTAAACGAGACGATCTTGTATTTTATATATAATCGGTATTCGAGATACCGATTATATTTCATGGTAATACTTGTGTATTACCATGAAATATAGTATGCAGGGAGTTTTGGGGGAGAAAAATGGATCTAGCCTAGGTATGACTCCTTAGAAACTGCGCATTTTTAAGCAATATATGTTTTTTATTTCGTTGTGCAACAATATATCATTAATTTCGACACTTTTACATCAGTCTGATTGGCAGCTCGGTATGCGTACCTACGCATAATTTTTGCAATGTTTGGAAATTCGGAATGTGGTGGGTTCGAATCCAGGTAAGATAAATATTTTTGTGATTCTTATTATTTATTTTTCGTTTATATTTTTTTATTTATTATTATTATTTTATCGTTCTACTAAAACATCGAGCAAAGCTCGGTCTCACAGGTACTGCATATAATATACCTACGGTACCTACACCAGAAAATAAAAATTTTCATTTTTTGTCTATCTCAATCTCTGAAACAGCTGGACCGATTTTGAGCAAATTTTTACTGTTTCCGTTTACAAAAAAAAAATTGAATTCCGTTTTTGTTAGTTCCACGCAAACGAAGTTACAGTTCCCAGCTAGTATGATATAACAGAAGCTTTAAATATTATATTTTAAAATAATATCTACTTTTCTCCCATTCCCAAATTTTAAGACTGTCATAAATGTAGGTACATCTCCTTGAAATACACACACTCACATACAAAAACCTTTGCTATCTTAAGAATAAAAAAAAATCGGTTGTCTGTAAAGTCGGTTTACTGACGATAGCTGTTGAACGTGACAACGTCATGTTTATAGTGCGCGCGCAACTAATTGGCCGCGCCTAAAGGTAGGCGTGTTGCCGCCACGAAGTCCGGCGCCGAACTGAGTAATAACATCAAGCGCATAATAATATATAATAATAATAATAATAATAATAATAATAATAATAATAATAATAATAATAATAATAATAATAATAATAATAATAATAATAATAATAATAATAATAATAATAATAAAAAAATAATAATGAGGTAACGGCAATGCGAGGTAACATTGGTACTTGGTAACAGTACTTGGTAACGCATGAGTCATGTTTTTTCGTGCGTGCAGCCGGCTCCATCGAATTATAAGACGTTATCACGTCAAATCTTGTAGTTGTTTTTGTTTTTGTAGTAATTTTTAAATGGAGAGGGCGCTGATTACTGAAACACAAGGTGAAACTTACATCAGAAATCAGGTTTTTCAGAAAATTTTGTTTACTTTTGGTAATGAATATATTCTTATTTTATTTATTTATTAATACCTAGTCTTGCCATAAATACTGAAACAAAGAAAAAAAAATCTGTTAAAAATAACATTTATTACTTTTACAGTGTGTTAGTTTAATACATAAATATAAAACAATTTAAAATATAAGAAGCTTATTCGAAGTGGTCTCCATTGGCTGCAATACAGTCCTTTAAACGTTGAGACTAGTTATCAATAGAAGCACGCACTCTTTCCATGAGAAAATTCTTCACTCCTAATCGTACGGATTGTTTTAGGGACTCCAAATCATCATGGCGTTTAGAGCAAGCCGTACTCTCTAAAACTGACCATAAATCATAATCCAGCGGATTAAGATCGGGACTAGACGACGGCCAGTCTTCAGCTCCGATGAAGTCCGAAACGTTCGTTTCCAACTGTTACATATATCAACAGTAAGATGTAACTGTCAATGTCATTATTGACATTGACAGATGTCATGAAGTTAAGCCTATCGAGTTTATTTTAGTTGCCCAAAGGGCTATACATAGTGTAGACGTATATATTGTGTTAAGCATATCTCATTACATATTGTAATACGTATCTGTGGTAAGCACCAATAAAGGAGAGTATAAGAATTGCTGCTGTATTATTATTATCATCACCACAAGCGTGAGAAGGACTTGCATATCAAGAGGTCGCAGCCCGATACACCAACCAAGACTGCGTAGACCGAGCTTTATGATCCGGCGCCGAGTCTTGCTGGAAGGACCATTCTTGGTTATTGAACATGGTGTTGTTAAGAGGCTTCACTACCTTCTCAAGAATGGTATCTTGATATACTTGTGCCGATGTCACTCCTTAATAGCTAATACCCCACCAAACCATCACTGAAGTCGGATAGTGTCCACGTTGCACTCTGTCGACTAATTGGGAAGCTTCCTTAGAGCTTTGAGCATAAATACTGTCATTTTGTTTGTTAAAATGTTGCTCAATTGTAAAAAATTTCTCATCCGTAAACGAAAATTTTCTGTGACCTCCCTTTGCGTATCGCTTCAGTAGTCATTTCGATTTTACCACCCTATTCATTTTTAAATTATCAGTTAAGAAATGATCACTTTCTGTGCAGTTGCAGCCTAAAAGTGACGTAGTACGTCTCTTATAGGCTGCAAGTCCTAAGACATCTTTTAAAATACGCGACAAGGTTCGAGGTGCTATCTTCATCTCCCGAAATAAAATCTTTTGCTTTCCTGTCCGGATTTCTTCGAATTCTTTCCCTTACTGCTTTGACCACCTTTTTCGTACGAATACTACGTGGACGGCCAGATCTGTCTTTTCTGTCACAAACAAAGGAGGTCAAGGTCTGTTTCTATTAATAGCCCGGTACACAAATATTTCACTAATACCAAGCGTATGGAGAGTTTTACATAATTGCATTAGGCTCCATACCTACTTTGTGTAAAGCAATCACATCGATTCGGTTCTCTTTATCACCCCACTCCATTTTAATATCGCAAAATATTGTACAATTTATTGACGCCAAAATGAGAAAACCAATGAACGATGATATCAAATGACAGATTCCAAATTTAAATCTAATATTTTGTATATTTTTAATTGTAACAGTATTTATGGCCAGACTAAGTATATTATTAAATATTTTCGTGTATTTACTATATCAAGCACCTTAACGCCAATAATTATTTATCTTAACTTCACCGAGAAACTAAAGACAAAATAAATAAAATTTAAACTTTGCCTCAAGAAAAGAAGCAATTGCAATTTTTTCAGGTCTTACTTATACAAAGAGCTCCCTACGGCATCGTGATGGAATCCTGTAGGTGTTGTATATTGAGTAAATATATATGTTAAAATATATTATAATATATACCTTACGTAAGATGCAAATTATAAATAATTTCCCTCCATTATAACATAGTACCTGGGCGACCGAACTTTGTTCCGTTATTACTATTTATTGTAATATGGTGGTGTTTAGGTGACAATCTACATAAACTTAAAAAGTAAAATGTGAACTGACAATTATTATTATTTACAATCGATTTCTGTGTAGATCAGGTGTTTGATTTCAGTGATTTTAAAAACTGTTGTGATCACATGAAGGCTTTTCTTACTTTATTTTTTTATTTAGGTCCTTTTTCAGAATGAAAGGTCAAATATAATAAAAAATTAAAATATAATAAAAACATTGGGCCACCAAAGTCACACAATACGCTCGGGTCGGAGAAGTGACCTAAGACTATCACAGCTAAACATACCTTAGATATTTCTGATCATCATCATTCAGTCCTTAAAATTGTGTTTAAAATTTGTATCGGTAAATTTTTCATTTTGCATAATAAGTCTTAAGTCAATAAGTAAAGTAGTAAGTAATAATAAGTAAGTAACCTTCATAAGTCTCGATAAAATAAAAACTCGAAAGCATAAATCTTAATCACGTAATCAGTATAAGTAAATGTTAGACATATTTATGAGAAATACATATTGTTATCTCAAACATTAACTACATATTTTTCAAATTGACTAAAAACAATAAAAATTAAAAAATTGAATAATAAACAAAAGTAAGTCACCGAGCTGGATTCGAACCCGTAATATACTCATTTCTTATCGTCTGCGTCGTAACCCGCTGAACCAGACGGAGAGTGGCCGGCAAGACGAAATTAGCGACCATATTCTGCGTGGACAGAAAAACGCATGAAAACTCTAAAACACGCGTTTTCTCAAATATAAGACTAATCTAGATCGATTATTTACCCTGAAAACCCCCATATACCAAATTTTAGCGAAATCGTTAGAGCCGTTTCCGAGATCACAGAAACATATAAATAAATATACAAGAATTGCTCGTTTAAAGGTATAAGATTTCCACGATTTTTTTGCCACGACATATTCGTGTAGTAAAATACATTAAACAAAAAAAAACCTGACTGCGTTTATTAGGAAGCCGGATTTTTGTTGGGTCCCGACTATTAAAATCCTAATGTGCCTTAATATAATATTTTCTTTTTGAATATAATGATCACGACATATTTAACCTATATCATATTGAAGTATTTGTTATGTACCTATATTATATTGAAGTATTAGTGTATACAATGAACGTGTGCATACCCGCTAGTGTATGCGGTGGGCCAATTCTTAGGTACAGAGTGCCAAAGGTACAAAATGTAATAACTTTTGTTACAGCCTTTTTAAATTATTCTTACGTATGTTATTATAGTAGAACAATGACAATTAAATTTTATTTCACTTTATAAAATTTAATTGTCATTATTCTAATACAAAGGTATAAACCCATAGACATACATAGGCTGATAAACACATCACTCTCCCTTGCGTGGCGTTAAAAGAATCTATCTTTCCCACATCCAGCGCAGGTACAGCCGGAATAAATAATAGCCTAATAATCTATCATTATAGACTCAAATTAGTTCAATCGTATTATGCATTAGACAACAGATCCATCCTCAAATACTTTGCCATGTTCACTTTAGGGTCAATTCACACCAAAACAAAAGCGACATGGTGCTGCATTTTTAAAATAGATCTATTCAACATTGAACTTTATTCATTGCACAAGAGTTCAAATGTCAGATTGCACCGTACTTAACAGCATGTGCAGTGTATGCCTGATGTATGTATGAAACGTGTATTTTTTGTGTAGTGAATGAAGTTTTTTGAATAGCTATTTTAAAATGCAACGCCGCATAGCGTCGCGTATCATCGCGATGTTAACTGACCCTTAGACTTAAGCTTTTTCAGGAATGGGACGAAAATACCAAATCCTCATATCTGTGCTTTTATATTCACCACTAGTTTGAGACAGCCAAGTGTAATTTGAAGTGTAGTGTATAGAAAAAGGAACAAAATTTTGTGCTGCCTCTGCAGAAGAAAAACAAAGCCGTTTCAATGGAAAGACAACATTGAATACCTTATCATATAGTGTATTTTCGCTTACAATCGTAATAAAATTTAAGATAACCTAATTTTTGTGCGGAAAATATGAAAATGAATAATTCATAAATTAGTCGCGCTAAGTATTTTTTTCGATTATATTTTAGATACATAATAATGATTTAATAATACAGTAAAGTCGTTTTTGTTAGGAAACTTTCAATTATTATTAACGAACAAGAACGAAATGTTTGTTGTGTTTTTATAATGATGTTGAATATTTGATGAAATTTTACTTTCTTTTGTGTTTTTGCACGTATCTGGTTATTTTAAATAAATTGGCTAGACTTAACAATGTTTTGAAAACTAATCAAGATTAGCTGTAACTTTTTGGCAATATAAACGACTAGCTTTTGCACACGGCTCTAAATTAAGTATCCCACGGGAAAACTGTACTTTTTGGTGATGAAAAGTAGCCTTTGTTTTTCATCCGGAGCCTAAGCTACTACCATACCAAATTTCATCAAAATCTGTTCCGTAGTGCGTCAAAGAGTAACAAATATCCATACATCCATCGTCATAAACTTTCACATTTGTAATAGTAGTACGATGTAAAAAATTAATACAAAAAATTGGTGCTCATATAATTATATTTTGCACCTACTTACTATATACACAAAAATGATAACAGTAGACGTGGGTCGTTACATCATTTTCATGAAACGTGACGAAACCAGTGACTTGGATGGCGCCACCTGGTGTTTCAAAAGTAGTGATTTTTGTGACTAGCTATTTTTATATTTATTTATTGACGTGATAACGTCTTATAAATCGACGGAGCCGGCTGCACGCACGAAAAAACATGACTCGTGCGTTACCTGTTACCCGTTATCGTTACCAAGTACCGTTACCAAGTACCAGCGTTAGCTCGCATTGCCTTTACCTCATTATTATTATTATTGTTGTTGTTGTTGTTGTTGACGTTGTCACGTTCAACTATCGTCAGTAAACCGACTTTACAGACAACCGGTATGTTTTTGTGTTTACATAATTACAAAGAAACGTCACATTACATTTATATGAAACATCGAAATAACATGTAAACGATAATTTTGAGAAGAAAGCTAGTATTCAAAATTATACATAAGTACAACGACGAACTAAAACAAACTAAATTTCATAGACGTATATATTATAGACGAGGCATGTTGAGGCAAAAAGTAATTCCAGTTAAATGGCCCCAATTTTTTGATTTTTCGGGGCCATTTTGACATTAGAAGTATGGTGAAAACAAGATGGCTGACATTTGAAGTATGGTGAAAACCGAGATGGCGTAACTTTTTACTGTATGAAGGTTTGTTCTGTCAAACGTACGTCATAGCCTATCTTGAGTTAAAAAAAAGTGACGCTCGCTTCCCGGAATCACCAGCCGTTGAAGTTATTTACAAATAGAGATCACTATTTTATTGTCTATCAAAGATTTCAAAACTCAAGATAGGCTATGACGCATACATTATACAGATAATTTAGACTAGTACTCGCATGCTCGACCACTCAACCATCACACAGTAACGCATTTACAAAACTCAATACTTGTAATTTGACTTGAAACAAGTGATAAGGTTACATGCCGCGTAGCTAGTTATTGTATCTAGTGACGTGAAATAACGCCCACATCTAGATATCTGCACATGATGACGTATTTAATAACAACATAGTTAATATCATACCCTGACGAACGACCAATTATAATGCGGGAATATATCCCGTAAAGCCTTATGAATAAGGGCGATCACAGTCCCCTTACGCCGCGCCGTGAATTCTTAAATTATTCGAGGTACACAAGCGGTGCCGCGTTTAAATTTAGTGTTTATAATGTGTCGTAAATAAATGATAGATTTTTATAACATTTTTGAATGTTTGTGTTTAATTCTTTATTTTGGTATGTACATCGAACGAGTTGGCGCTCGACCAGGTATAACATTAAAATAGCGGACGCATTTGCAAATTTGACATAAATTGGCTGTTTCTCCTGATAGTTTTCACGTGTTTTGCTAAATATTCATTAAAGATTCATGCGTGGTATTAAGGTTTATTTTATTTGGCCCCTGTCTGTATTTATTGCACAACATTGCAATGTATGCATGTATGTATGCATAATTACCCATACCTAACAAAATGCTTGCTCGTCGGCTAATTGAAGACTAAAAACGAATGATCCACAAAATCTCATTACCGTATTAAAACCTTTTACTGCCTCTACTCTAATATACGGATTCACTTGCTACATAAAATGTATATACCTAAATTCTTTTTAATTCCCATGCAAGTCGACTCTTCCGTGTAAACAATCGTAAACGTGAGGCGCTAACTGTGTCACATGACTCGCTTTATTAAAACGTAAAGCATTTTCGACATATTCCTGATCATGCCCCTGAACCATGCATTATTTTTACCGAATGTTACATCCTTTTTTCCAAAATGAAAAATATTTTGCGTAAAATGTTTCTGTTTGGCAAACTTAAAATATATTTTTCTAGCTTTGTCACGTAATAATCACGAAACGTAACACGTTAACTGCATATAAATTTATTCTAATTTAAACGTTACACAATGAATATAAATTATATCTCACCCAAAATTTTATACTACTTTACTATATTTAAAAGAGCAGATAAGGTAATTTATCACTTACAAAATGCAACACCGACTTAATTTTTTAGGGTTCCGTAATACATAAGGAATCCTTATAGTTTCGATCTGTCCGTCTGTCTGTCTGTCCGCGCTTCTATCTTCTGTTATTATGCATATAATTTGGTGAAATTTGATAAAGTTATATTTTGTGTATAGATCTCGGTTTTAGTATCATAAAATAATAATAATTTTATATTTTTTCCCCATACGTGTGAAGTGGGGATGAAAAATACTTTTTCATTCTACCCCATCGTGTGGGGTATCGTTGAATGGGTCTTTTAAAATAAAGGCAAGATTTTAAACATATTTTTTTACAAAGTCAACCATTTACGAGTATTCGGCCTCCAAAGTGATTTATAAGTTACCGAATTTTAAAGAAAATACCGCGGGAACCGCAAATTTTGCCGCCATAAAAGTAGTCTGTGTCCTTCCCCGATCTATGTGACGTGATAATGTTTGTCTTATAGATAAAATGCGTTCTAGTGAAATGTGAATGAGATGAAAAGAAAGATGTAATAAGAATGACAATGGTAACAAAATTATGGCGCAATAAACGGCGATGCTTTGCAAAATATTATATATTGCTTCCAACTTTGCGTGCCACATGTACTATCGAACTAGTTGCTGCTCGACCGACATAACATGAAAATCGCTTAACAGCGCCGTTGAATCGGGCACGCACACACACTCTCGTGTAAATACGCAGTTCAACCACGTCTGCAGTGTGTGTGTGATTGACTGCAGTCATTTGTGTCACTTCCTTTGTGTTTAAATAATTGAGGCGTCCTGGTGCAAAGGAAAATGTTTAGAAACTGGTCGAGCAGGAACTTTGTCGATATTGTACATACTATTAAATACCATGATAAAGATAAAATCATCTCGGTAGTAGAAATTATAATGATTTTTATATGATTTTTACCAAAATAAGGAAACTTACGATTTTCATTCCGCATCCTTGCATAACATTATGTTGAAGTGCGTAATTCTACCAAGTTTAATCGCGGGGTGTAGACTTTTACAGTACAAGTAATGAGGCTGAAAATCGCTTGCACAGAGACCTTCCTAACTTTATATAGATAAGGGTAGGAGAAAAAAGATTCGGGTTTTATGTCACACTTGCTTTTGATTTGTTTTTTTTTTAATACGTTACATAATTGAATATTAAAAAGGCTTGTTTACATCGAGATTTGTACGAGTTGCTATTTAAGTGTAACATTTTCTCGCCTTCTTGAATCTGTGAATTAAGTCAATTCACAGATTGAAAAGTGAAGTGAAGATTGTGGAAAGGAAATGTGTAACAAGATAAGTGAGCAAATTATTATTGTATTTTATTACCAAAGTAAGAAGGCCAATTATACATCAGCAACTTCTGTAACATTCGTTTTGTCAATGCCTGCCCTCCATTTCATGCCCTCCTAAGCCAGGGTTTTCGAAATTGATTCCTAGAATGATTTAGATTCTAGACTAGCTCTAAAATCTAACTGATATCTCAGTCAATCATGAAAATGGCGCATCCATAATCTCCGAACAGCCTTCTGTTTTCAATAACTGCATTGCATTATGAAGACTATTTACCAGGTGCGGTCGCCAACAGATCAAGTATACCACTTTTCGACCTTATTACCTGGTAATAATTGTCAAAAGTGGTACACCGGATCTGCTCGCGACTGTACGTCTGTTATTTGCCTTTTGCCTGAGCATTTGATGGTACTATACCAAAGAATAAATATTACAATTTAAATATGATCCTATCCTATCCTTCTATATTATAAATGTGAAAGTTTGTGAGGATGTATGGTTGGATGGATGGATAGATGTTTGTTACTCTTCACCAAAAAACTACCGAATGATGATGATGATGTGATTTGGTATGGTAGTAGTTTAAGCTCAGAATTAACACATAGAATACTTTTTATCCCGAAAATGTGGAGTGTTTCCGTGGGGTACTGTATTTACGCGGGCGAAGCCGCGGGCACAAGGTAGTAAAGAAATACAATGACACATTATTTGGTCGAATAATAAGTCCGTGGGCCAGTGGGGTAGAGCTTGGCTCCGGAGGTCGTGGGTTTGATTGGCATTGGAACAACAAAAAATTGATACTTTTTAGTCAATTGTGTCAATCATTTGCTTTTTTGTTTTTGGTTGCGCACACACTTGGGCTTTATACAATAACTGATCCGTAGCTGGTCTGGTTTCAATGAAACCGGTCACCGTCAACGAAAGTGGTGTGATTTTATTTGGTCGAATTTAATGATTTTGATGCCTGCTATCCACGCCCATACACAGTCAGTTCTAACCGTTATATTTGCTTCATGGTTTTAACTGATCCAATCAGTAGCGTTAAGTCGATTTGACGATAGGCAGTATGGTGTATGGCTACACTTACATCCATTAACCCTCAAAGGTGTAAGGATTTTAACTGCAAACATTACTTCTGTTTAAATTAACAGATTTTTAAGCCGATCTCCATGGCCTCTTGACCCTTCATCCATCCGGATCGATTCGGCCCCATTAGCAGGGGTGAAATTTAATCGGCCACTGGAAGGGCCTTTTTGTTACATACACTCTGGTTTGAAGTGTCACATAATATGGCTGTGGAGTGTTTTGATGTTTATAATGTAGCGTCAATATTATAGGAATTATTCACCCAATTACTATTATTTTGAATATGCAATTAGCAAAAGTAAAAACTCACTTTACTCAAATAGTTTAATTGAATACCATTTTTTGACAGGCGATTTGATAATATAAAGTGAAGAGAAGTATTAGTTCGTGAAGTGAAATATTCTTACCCATTTTGAAGTGAAAACTTCTTACCGAGAAAATTATACAAAAGGAGGAGTTAAAAATTTGGCTCAGTTTAAGTTAATGTGGTGGAATATTAGCTTTCTACACAAGAAAGCTAATATTTCTTTAAAACATGTTTAGAATTTTCTAACTTTAATTTACTGCAGACATGATTGCGTTAAGAGACATGAGTTCCACCAAATAGCAGTATTTACACCTAAGTATATTTTATTGTAAGTATCACATTCAATTATGTACTTCGTAGATTGCTTGTACTTACGATTCATTTTAATGGAATAATAAGAGCAAAATTTACATAAAATATCTTTACTACATTGGTTCTTTACTATAGTGGTTATTCACAGTACTTTGCTTGGTGTTCTTTATTTATAAACCACTGTATATACAGTAACAGAAAAAAACTTAAATTATTCGGGAAATACGCATTTTGTGTACAATTTGGTAAGTACCAAATTATACTATTATATTATAAGATTCTTAAATTCGCTTGTTACCCGAGTGGATGATTTAATAATCTCCGTTTGGCACGTAATGCGATAAAAGTAACCTATAAGCCTATATACCTCCTTCTCTAAGTTCTGACTTACCCCAAATTTTGTCAAATCAGTTCAATAGTTTGTATATGATTGCGTTACAGGCTGACTTACTTTTGCATTGATAATATGAATAGTTTATATTCTATTTGGTTAGCGAAAAATTTTAAAATCAATAAAAAAATATTTTATTTTTTGGTTTAATTAGATATAAATAACAAATATCTCAATAATATCTTTTTGAACTATTATAATAGATTTAATTTAAGATTGATGTTTTCTTTCATCATCGATATTTTCATTATTTTGTCAGTTGTCAGTCGTTGTCAGATGAGAGAGCTAATGACGACTTAACAAGATTTAGGCACCCATGGCTGTTTTCATAGCAGAAATTGACAATACATAAGAGGTACCAATGAAGACGAAATAGTCAAATTGATTGCTAGTGTGACAAACTTTATAACCTTTTACTCCGCAAAACAATATCTGTAAATCTCTGTAGAGGCCAAAAGAATGTTTGCTACAATTAAGACTTCAAGTGCAGAAGAGGAAATCAACAAATCGTTAATTGCGACCAAATCGGGATTATTTTGCTTCTATTTCTTTTATTTCATTATTCAAACCTTAATCGTCTTAACGTAACATCACTTAAATCGTAACTCACAAAAATAAAAGGAAATATCTTTTGCTGATGAAATTTTAAAATTGTAAAAACCTCTTGTGCTAAACTTCTATCCAATAAAGATTCATCACTCACCAACTCCTTCAAATTATGTTAAAACGTTTACGATACTTTACGTGGTAAATCATTACCACGTAAAGTATCGTAATTGTCAGATTCGATACAAATACGTTAAAGAAAAGCCATGTAAAGTACCTAAACTGCCACTTATGTTATTTTTGTAACATGATAATCCGTTCTTCCCGATTCAATACTTTATTCGGTAACATTTTCAATTCAAAAAAAAAACAATATAAATGCTAATTGGTACAACATATTATTTAAGTAACTAACACTTAAAAAATTAAAAATAAATGACGCGCGTATTTTGCACGTTAGTAGCAGTTACGGCCTTGTCGGATACTCAGGTGCGCGACGTTAACTCGAGTAAGTTAACATACGTTCGTATTGGTCGGACAGACTCATAATATGTTACGATATAATACGACCCAAAAAAACGCATTTGAAATTTGTTTTTAAAATTTTTGTAAACGTGATAATAAAGATACCTATATTATATATACTCCAAAACAGTAATAAATAAATTTTGCAGTTTAATGTACGTAGGCACCGTACGATTCATCGGCGTCTTATGCCTTATACCTGGTCAAGCGGCAAGTTCTTTGATAGTACATCGTGGACATTTTTTTAAAAATAAGTTATCTCTCCCGTTAATTAATTTAAAATAAAATTAATCTAGATATTTGTTTCCTACAAGTATATCGCAAGAAATTTACTTAGAAAATGTAGAATATCTCGCCTCTTGAAATGTATCTTATTAATTATTTTGGTAAACTTTCAATAACACTTTCAAGAAAATCTTCATCAGGTTTAATTGCTAGCAGCGTTACGATTCAACATTCTATGGGCTTTTGTTAATAGTTTTAATCCCGAATAAATTATACAAAATCTTGCTTCAAATTAAACAGGATCATTATGATAATTTTCTTGGAGGCTGATTATATTTGGAGATATTATATTTTCAGCTTTTGCAGGGTCTTCCATTGATGATGTCTTCATTTAGTTTCAATGTGATTTGAATTTCATGAAACGCAGAAGCGACAGTTTTTTAATCAAAGTTTTATGCAAAATACAGATGTTTTACAGATTCTGGCAGTTAAGCTATAATGCGATTCAGCTTCCTATAGTTAAACACCGTAGAAATGGTCTTTTTTCTACGGCATAAAAGACAAAATAGATTTATGAAACAATCTGTCATTTTGCCCATACAAACAGCTGTCAGCTATAGGTATGTCTATTCTTGTGTATATATCAACGTGAAATTCTAAATACCGTTAGATTGTAATATAACTAACGAGATTATAAAATCTCGACAGATTGTGAAATAAACATTCTGCTTACAATTTCACGCATTATTTTTCGTTATATTATAATATAACGAACTGAAATTCCTTAAATTGTAAAACTAACTAAAAATAATGCGTAAAATTGTAAGCAGAATGTTTATTTCACAATCTGTCGACATTTTATAATCTCGCTAGTTATATTACAATCTAACGGTATTTACAATATTACGATGACATATACTAAACGCATTTCTACGGTGGTTGTATATACTTCCCGTTGTCTTGTACCCGTAACTCTCTTCTCAAGTTCTTTGGATACTTACCACGGGTCCAGATTTACGTGGTGTGAAGTGTTCATAGATATCATGGTATATTGTCTCCAACTTTGACGGTTAAATGTGTTAGCTCCTCACATTTAACCGTCAAAGTTAAACTTAACCGAACATTAAATTGTGCTGTCATTTGGATTAATTAACTGAATTCGGTGTAACTGCTATTTGGACATTAATCATAACAATACTCGGTTTACAGGCAGTTGGTTAATCGTTAATAATTTGTATTATTAATGAGCATTATTAACAACTGATTTCAATAACCCGTTACGGTTAACGTACCAATTAGTAATTTATCCGTAATCTAAAGGAAGTGGAATAAATATAATACTTTATTTGGAAGAAAAATAAGAAAATTAAATTAGAAAATTACTAATTTTAGCCTTGCTCTTACTTTTTCTGATAGTCGCGGATCATTTGATATTCTGAACTTTGTTAATTAATTAGTAAAGAATAGTTTTAGTCCATTGCATCATAACATATTGAGTTCGATAAAAATTAATGGAAGAGTCTAAAAGCTTGAGTAACTTTAATTTAACTAATTTGTTGTAATGTAATTTAAATAATTTTAAACTAAAGCCAATAAATGTTTAGGGTAGGGCGATAACCACTCGTGTCAAAAATATTTTTAGTCACTTTTTGTAGAAAAAGTACTCACAGACGGTTGCAGCCATTGTCCTGTCGCCCGGAGGCCAAAAGTGAGTCTTTCTACATTCCGAAAGACCTGGTAGCAATGCTAAGAGACAGGCACCATCAAACTAGCCCCGATTGTGTCGAACCAGTGATGATCATATCCCGGGCACCCAATAGTAATTTGTTCTGAATCAACAAAATTCTTATATTTTCCCAAAGGCAACATAAATTTGCACCAAAATATGCAAAAAGTGCAGTAAAAAGTTACAGAACTAAAAATAACGACGACTTTTTTTTTGCTATGATTGTAAAACGTAAATTACGGTACAAATCCTTATGTTTTTTTTGCTTGCATAATTTTTTGTATAGAGCGTTTTTAATGCTCTCCAACGATCTCACTTATGTAATGACTGTATTTAGTCGACGGTTGATCGTTGATGCCACTGCAAAGACAATATTGCCTGGCTTATTATGTACTTTTCGAAAAGTATATAAATAAATAAAAAAACTTAAAAAAAAGTAGTATCTTTCTAAAAAAACATGCATTGATTTTGTTACCATTTTATCAATATCGATATAATTATAAAATAGGCATCGACGCTCAAAAAGTTAAACGCAACACGAAATAATGTAATGCAAGTATAAAAACAAAAATGACTTCACATTAAGCACGCATTAACACATAAATGTAAAAGTAAACCTTGTATTATATTCATAACCGCAGCAAGGATTTACCGAATGACATTTAACAATAAAACAGTTTAAAAAGAATATAGTTTCATTAAAAGCTTCAGACCAAATTAAAAAGTAAAGATCGAGCTTTGTCAAACAAAAACTGTGGCCGGTTTTTTATGCATTGCGCGTATAGCTACTCTACGCACTTCATACACAAAAATGCACACACCGCTACAGAGTAGTTTCGTTGCATATGTGTGCGTGACACAGTGATAATTACACGGCGCGGCGTAGTTTAGATCGGCCTCACTTTGTAGTTCATAGAACTCCATGTTCACTTTTTTATTTGGTCGGAGTGGGCTCACATGGCAGCGAAACAAAAGGTCTTTACAGAAATAACTCCATTGTTCAAAGGTCGGGGCATGCGGTAAACAAACATCGAGTGACATTGTTGTTGTCGACATTGTCAATAGGTCAATGTAGCGCTGTAAAATGCTGCAAAATTACAACAAACGAGTAAAAAGATGGAAGAGTTATAATATTATAACATTATTATAATATTATTATACAAGAAGAATAAGGGTATTTCAAACTTAAGGCCTGATGTTGCTATTATCGCGGCGTACGACACGTACTTCGATTGTAGACATTGTAATTTTACCTGTTTTCGACAGATGGTAGTAGGTTTTTTCTTGTATGAAGATTTTTTTTGGCTAATGATTGACGTGCCTTGTCCTTATATGCTAGTAGACTGTGTCCTTTCCCGCGGTCTATTCTATATATTTGCAAAATTTCATTAAAATCGGTTGTGTAGTTTCGGAGCCCAGTCAATGCAAACAAACAAATTTTTCCCTTCATGATATTAGTGTAGATAATAATTATATTAAATCGTAATATAAATGTTATTCAAATTAAATAACTTTATATCCCAAGGGCCGATCTATTAGAAATTCAGATATCAAAACATTAAAAATATATTTGAGATTGGGTGCTCAAAAAAAAATCCATAATAAAAATCCAGTTCTGTAAGCAATGCTGAAATTTCTAAGCCAGTCTGTATCTTTAATGACTGAGGAGTTCTGTTCAGTGCTTTTGGATCTAGGGTTACACCTTGGCACAAAATTTTACTTACTATAAAAGTCGAAATCACTATAAATGTCTTCATAATTTTGTGGAGTTCTCTCAATTCCTCATGGATGCCATCTACAGGTCTCCACCTTGGTGACAAATGGACCAACTTCAAATTATATTCTTTACAACAAAATAATTTTGAAAATGCTTTAACCAACGGCAGAGTAATGTTCAAAGATATACGTGTCGGTGTAAAAGACTATGAGAAGTACCTTTTATCATGATAATGTGTCTGGTGTGACGAAGGCAGTGATTGATGATGATTACTTTAATTGACATAGTGGCATATGCTTTCAGTTCTTTAAACAAAGCCGAAATCTCCAAATATGTATCTTTAACGACTCTGGAGTTCTGTTCAGTACATTTGGATCCAGAGTATACGTTAGTGCAAAATCTTTATTTTAAGATCACTATATGTGTCTTTATAAATTTCGAGGCGTTCCCTCGATTCCTCATGGATTGGTATCCAAAAAAGGGGGCGGTTATACATTCGGCTATTTATATTTTTTTATATTTTTTTGTATTTTAAACGATTTCTCCACCGCCTGTGGACCGATTATCAAAATCGGTATTTTTGACACTAAAGTGGTAACCTGGTCATCAGGTTACCACTTTAGTGTCGAAAATACCGATTAAGGATTTATACCCTTTACAGCAAATACAGAATTTTGATAATCGGTCCACAGGCGGTGGAGTAATCGTTTAAAATACAAAAAAAATAAAAAAATAAATAGCCGAATGTATAACCGCCTCCTTTTTTGGAAGTCGGTTAATTAAATTTTAAGTGGAGTGGAGAAACCAAAACGCATTAGTGAAAACCACATTCAAATCGGTTAAGCCGTTGACTTCGTATGCGCAAAAGCAAATATCGCGGGAGCAGTACATTTTTCCACAATAAAAAGTAACCTATGTATTAATCCAGAGTCTAAACTACTACCATACCAAATTTCATCAAAATCCGTTCAGTAGATTCTGAGATTAGCGCGTACAAACGTACAGTCAACAGATAAACAAACAGACAAAAATTCTAAAAATCATTGTTTTGGGTTCTATGTCGTTCATAAAGCTCCGCTGTAATAGTTTTTCTTATATACCTTCCATGTACAGACAGCGACCAGCTACGATTTTATTATATGTTTAGATATAGATAGCATTAATTGTCTGTGGCCTCGCCCGCGTGAAATTAGGTTTGTAACTTTCATCCCTATTTCACCCACCGTTTTCTAAAATTCAGCCCAATTTTAGAAAATGCTGAAATACGTATCTCATTATTTTTTCCGTACTCAATTTAGACGAAATATTATGCAAATATGTCCACGGAATAGAAAGTTTCATACAAACTTTTATCACCTATTTTACCCCCTTGGGGGTTGAATTTTGGAAAAATCCTTCCTTAGTGGATGCCTACGTCATATGGGAAATACGTGTGAAAAATTTCAGATTTCTAGCTCTAAGGGTGATTGGCCTGTGCGTCGATACATAAGTCAATCAGCTTTGCCTTTTATATAGACAAGATCGAATTCAAAATGGCTAGATCTAGGGTTGAGGCTCTTATGAAATCTTGCTACTTAGAATACATATCTAACACGGAATATGCTATTCAACGTGAACCGAAGAAGTTCTGGGCCTATATAAAAGAGAGACGAGCATCGCTTTCCTCAATTCCTTCTGAAATGACTCTCAATGATAGAGTGGCCAAATCAGGTAGAGACATAAGTAACTTGTTCGCTAAACAATTTTCTGCTCTGTTTTCAGAGCCAACTCCTAACCAGAGCACCGTATCAATTACGACACAAAATTACCCACAGACCTGTCTTTCTTTACTATACATTTCTGAACGAGAAATATGCAAAACCCTAAAAAGACTCGATGCTAGTAAAGGCGCCGGGCCTGACGGTATCCCACCCATCTTTATTAAAAAAACGTATAAATACCTTACGCTACCCCTGAAGATTATATTTAATAAATCTTTAGAAACCTCAACTTTCCCCAACACATGGAAATCGGCAAATATATTCCCAATACACAAAAAGGGCTCGAGACACAGCGTATGTAATTATCGACCTATATCAATGCTCTGTGTGCTAGCGAAGGTATTTGAGAGCCTGATCTGCCCAACTCTTACTCGCTACTTCAAAGGTATAATCACCAAAGATCAACATGGTTTTTGCCAAGGACGCTCTACAGTTACAAACTTACTAAGTTACTTAAACGATGTAATAAAAAGCGTAGACAGCCGACAGGAAGTTGATGCGATATACACAGACTTCAGCAGTGCTTTCGATAGGGTAGACCACAAAATACTAATAGAAAAACTACAAGCATACGGCATTCACGATCCCTTACTCTCCTGGTTTAGATCCTACCTAGAAAAACGAGTTTTGACAGTTACGGTTAATGGATATTCCTCTGAACCTTTTTTCGCCACGTCAGGAGTGCCTCAAGGCTCCCACCTTGGCCCAATACTCTTTCTGGTCTTTATTAACGATATCACTTTAAAAATTCATTTCAGTAAATGCTCCTTGTTCGCCGATGATCTTAAAATATACCGGGTAATAAAATCGATCGAAGACAGCGCCCTATTGCAAAAAGACCTCGACTCTATCCAGAAATGGTGCAGCGACAATAAAATGTCCCTCAATGTTCTCAAATGTGCTCATATAAAATTTTCCCGCAAAAGAATTAAACTCAACACGTGTTATTCTATCGAAGGTCAGCAGCTTCAAGAAACCTCTGTAATTAGAGATCTGGGCATCATGCTCGATAGAAAATTGTCATTCCTGGAACACCAAAACCAAGTTCTTGCTAAATCATGGTCACTGTTAGGATTTATCAAACGAAACACCAAGGAATTCAAAAACCCAGACTGCATTATTACATTATACAACGCCCTAGTACGCTCTACACTTGAATACGCATCGGTGGTTTGGAATCCTCATTATGGAACGCATATCCAAAGACTAGAGCGAGTTCAAAAATCTTTCACACGCTACCTTTCCTATAAAGACAAATCATGTCCATACAGAGCCAACTACGACAGACGCATTAAACATTTCAAAATCCACTCCCTAGAGCAGCGTAGGCTGATTGCTGATCTCTGTGTTCTCCACAAAATTGTCAACAGTACACTGGACTCAACAAATTTACTATGTCTCGTCAACTTATATGTACCCCGATGTGTTCCCAGGCACCCCACAAAAACATTTATACACAGTTCTGCTAAAACGAACCTGGGAAAATACTCTACTATGAACCGACTCTTAGACTCTTACAACAAACTAGCCCATCACGACATCGACATCTTCCACGACTCTCTTGTCAATTTCAAGAAAACGTTGTACGATATTGTTTAGACTTAAAAATGTAAAATACCAATAAAATTTGTAAATTGATAATTATTATGATTTTGACATACCAGTTTATTATTTTTATTATTATTCCTAATGTATTTTGTTTTTAACTATGACATCTCGCTTGTAATTATTCTGATAAAAATTTTATGGTATTATTATTATTGCTAATGTATTTTGTTTTTTACCTATGACATCTCGTTGCTTGTAATAACTATTCTAACAAAATTTGATTGTATTATTATTATTGCTAATGTATAAATTTGTTTTTACCTATGACATCTCGTTACTAAACTTGTAGTTATTCTGACAAAAATTTAATTGTATTATTTTTTTCTTTCTTAATTATAATGAAAAAAAAGTTAAATATTAGTTCTTCTAATTAAGTTCGTTTATATTAATTATTTTAAATATAGTAAGTTAAGCATTTCTTATGACACATCTTAACTAAACTTATTTTTAATGTAAGGAGCAAATACCTTTAAAACAGTTGCATACGCCTGTAATTAACTATTGTGTTAGTATAAAACAAAAATGTATTAGTTTTAAGTTTTGAATGTTGTCACAATATGTTGTTGGTGTATCTTTTGAATAAAATAAAAAAATAAAAATATATATAATATATTGATAATTTTCGTTACATGACATTATTTATGATACATACGAGTATATTGTACCTATTGTTAATATTTTTTAAACTTTTATGTGCTTATCTAAACTGTGGATTTATAAGCATTGACTTAATATATGCTTTCAATATGTAAATTATTTGCTCTTCTTAGGTTCCGCTTATTGATATCCATACTTCTTTTGAGAACTATTTGTGTGCGAGTTTTATCATTTAGTATTTTATTAATAAGTATGCAAGTATTGAATTTTGTATAGATTTGTTATATTTAATAGTTGAGTGTCTCTGTAGATTACGTTAGTTGAAGTCAGATACTCGTATTTTAATGTTTTGATTATTTTATTTTGTGTTGTCTATATTTTACTAATGTTTGTCTTATGTGTAGATCCCCATGATTCAATAAGATAATTTATTTGCGATTTAACCAGAAAATTATAGATAACATACCGTATGTTACGTGGACGATAACCTACTATACTTTTTAAGCATCCCAATATTGACACTAATTGTGAATTAATTTTGTCTAAATGTGGTTTCCATCATATTTTATCATCAAAAATAACCATTTATGTTAAGCGACTGATATTCCCCTATCTTTTTGTTTTTAACAGCAAAAATTATATAATAATATTATATAACAAATTAAAAACGTTAGTCACTTGAAGCATTTTATACACATTATACTCGTAATAGGAACTGCGCTTTTGCAAGGACAGCAAAAAACAGTGAAGACTGCGGTGGTTGGGACATGTGCATCGCATGCCGCCTTATACGCTGCCGAGACAGGTTATGTTGGGGGCGGTAGCGGATGCCAAGAGGAGCATTGGGCGCCCGAAGCTCCGTTTTAAGGATTGTGACAAGCGTGACCTCGTCTCCTTTAACATCAAGCACAATACGTGGGAGACGCTAGCTAAAGGTGTCCGTTACCATGATCGCAGATGGCTTGTCGAGCTAGCTGAAAGGAGAACCAAGGGTAGCACAAGCTTCAACTTGCCACCCAATTGCTGGCGGTCGTGTCGGTCTAGAATCAGACTTCATAGTAATCAAAAGAAGTGTTGGAAATTGCACTCTACTTGAATTATGCGTGATGGCTGAAAAGGCCAATGATGATGATGATGAATAGGATATATTATCATAAAATTAAAAATTACGCACGAGGAATATACATTCAAGCGGTCGACGCCGCGCGGCGCGACGACGCAAATTATGAATCAAAATTATTACGAATAGGCTATAAATTATAAATATATCGTTTGAAACCGCGGGGCCGCGGGCAAAAGCTAATGTATTCTGAATTTATAAAGCGTTACTTAAATCTGAATCTACCGATAGTTTCAACTCAGACTTTTCCGACTTAGCTTTTCAAAGTTAAAATAAATACTTTGCAATTAGAAATCCAACAATACTACTTCTACTACTTACTCAACGGATTGGTATGGAAGTTAGTAGCTTGAACTTTGGATTAAAACATAGGCTACTTTTTATCGCGAAAAAGTACCCACATTATTCCTGTGGGATATTTTATTTACGCGGACGGAGCCGCGGAAAAAAGATAGTACTTAGATAAATAATACAATACAAAGTACAAATAAAATTATTTTTTGCATTATAAAGTATGGATGATTAGGTTAAAAAATATATAAAATGAACTTGTATTAGTGATCAACTCACTAAATTATATCTAGTTTAAATAACAAAGGAAAAGGAAAGGAGATAATTTCATAATAAAACCCAATGTCCTTTCTGCGGTATAAAGTGTACATGATGAGATTTAAAATATTAAGCGGACACAATTTGCGCTCCGCACCGCCTTGGGATACGAAGTGGTAAAATTGTACATGGCACCGGATTCTGCCCTTTTTAAATTTTATCGCCCTCATACTATTTTGGCGGCTATATTTACTATGAAAATACTTATTATTGATGAGAAACTAACATTATTAAAATATTTAAAAGGAATGCACCTTTTTAAGCTAATCATTGGCTCTTAAGCATTTTATTGTAAAAAAAAATTACGCTTATTGCTAGATAGTACGAACGCGCTCTCTCATATTTTGTATGCAAATGGGCTACGATTCCCGTGATTTTAAGCTCGTTAATACCACAAAATATCTTTCAGCATTCGGCTACTAGTAATTCGATTATGTTTCAAAAAAGGAACGATTAAAGCGAGATGGAAAGCTAGCGCTCTCTCATACATAATTTATAGGGATATGCGCCATTTTTCTCTCGCAAATATCCTCGGGGTAGTTGATCAAAGTATGAAAACAAGAATCTAGCGGGAAATAAAGTCTGTAAGTGAAAGCTGAATTGTTTTTAGTTGTAGGAGGAAGGTTATGTTATGGTTTATATGTGTGAATTTTACAACATTTAATCTATAAAATGCTTAATAATTTAAAAAGCATGAAAGGCTGTAGTTATGACGAATACGGCTCACAATTCATAGGAAGTCCATACCGCATTTTGTCAATTGACCATATTCTATATTATTGACTAATATACCTTTAAGGTCAGTTCACACCGCGACGCTACGCTGCGCTGCATCTGTAAGATATCTATTCAACATTTCACTTTATTTACTACGCAAAAAGATACCTACACGTTACATAATATGACATCAGTCATACAATGCACATGCGCTGTGCAGCGCGGTGCAACCTGACATTCGAACTCTTACAATGAAACGTGTTTCTTCTTGTGTAGTGAATAAAGTTAAATTTTGAATAGCTATCTTAAAAGCGCAATGCTTGTCGCATATCGTTTCGTTTCGCTATGAATTGTAGCATTGTAAATAGGGGTTATTTACAATCGCATAAATATAAAATGAGCTTTATTTGTTCACTGAATTACCAATAAAATATTATTGCGTAACATAAAAATAAAGAATTGAAGGAGAATTAAAATATATTGTTATCCAAATTATATACAAGTTATTTTCCAAATTAATATAAATACAGTATAAAAAAATCTTAGTTCCAATGAAGATATAGTTTTTATTTAAACCTTACATTACTTTACGCCCGGCTCGGAGGGATAATATAGGTAAAGTTTACATGATATGATTGTACGAGTATTGAACCTAATTTCATTTTGTTACATTCGTAGAAACCTGAAAATGTCTTATTGTTTCGTAGCTTTTTTTCTCGACTCGAACAGGAATTTGATAATGAAAATTATCAAATGTTTGTTTTCGCGATAGCGAAAGAAATTCTTCAATTAATTATTTTTCGGGAGAAAGTCCAGGATTGTTGGAAAGCATTTTAGTACAAACAAAAAGTCATTCGGTCTATTTTTGGAAGTCTTAAAAATACAATAATAAGTTTGAGAAAGATTTGGGCCGTCGTCCGTGTTTATTATAATGCTTCCCACAATTTAACAAAATAGGGATTTGAGAACGATTGTCCTACCAATAACGCTATGTATAGATATGGTTGACACGGCTAGAACGGCATTGGCTTGCGTGGTGAACTAATATGATGATGATGAAAATAAAATACATGTGAGCGGTTCATTCGCGATTGAAGTGAAACCTTCAAAAATTTTACCTGTCTCTCATGTCATCTCAGTCTCTCGCGCATTAAGCTATCCATACATGTACGATATACCCGTATATTGTGAAAGTCTGTCAGCTAAGCTTGAGCCAACTAGAAAAACCCCATAGTTCTAAAACATACCTGTCAGGTATACCGTTTCGTGTGTGGCTAGCATTATCTTGTATATTATATAGTAACTTATATGTCGTTATCTCTTTTTACTCGACGAAATGGTGAAGCTTTTCTAATTTAAAATTAGCATCTTTTCATTAATTATGCATATTCTGATAGTACATACGGTTTTCACAGTCAACTTTTACATTTTTTTTTGTCTGCCTGTTTGTTCTGGCCAATTTCAGAAACGGTCGGACTGATTTGAACCGGACTTTTATTGACAGATAGGTGGTGTTATAAAGAGTACTTTACTACTGACTAGGGCTATGTTTCTATTAATTATTCCGCGCAAACGAAATTGTGTGCACCAACAATCTTAAGAATAAAATCACACATACAATTATTTAAACGAAACCGCCACGTGTGTGAAATTCGTTATTTTATCCTTCCTTAATTTGAAAGTAAATTTCTCTTCGACGAATATTGATTTAGCCCCTATTTTTAGATATTTTTCATCCCATATGCTCCCAACAAAATTCGGGATTCAATTTCCTCTGTCTGTAAACGATTTCGAACGGAAATTGAGTCTAAAGGCGTATACATACTAACGCAACTGCTTTTATAATTAGCCTGTTTACGTGAGTGTTGATGATACGAGTGGAGTGTGTTTGATTCCCGCTCAAAAGTTGTTTTGGTACAAATTAACAAAGGAAACTATTTTTAGGGTTCCGTACGCAATGGGTAAAATGGTTCCGCTGTCCGTCCGTCTCTCTGCAACCAGACTGTATGTATCTCATGAATCGTGATAGTCAGACGGTTGAAAGATTCACAGATGATGTATTACTGTTGCCGTTGTAACAACAAATAAACTAAAAAACAGAATAAAATAAATATATATATAGGTAGGCTCTCATAGAACATACGCGATTTTTTTTGCCGTTATATACGGAACCCTCGTGTGCGAGTCCAACTTAACCTTGACCGGTTTTTTATATACGCATTGATGGTAAAATACTCGCAGTTGACTGAAGTATTGGTTTGTTTGTTTATTGTGTAAGTTCATTGGTAGTTCATTCGCCATTCATCGCCATTCATTCCAATTAAACGAACACACGCTAAGCTGAGTATATCTACCTATGTGCTTTTCACATTATCTGAAACTTATTATGACGACCTCTCGCTATGACGACCGATCAGTGGTTAGCGCTTAAGCCGAAGATGGCGGGTTCGAATCCCACCTAGATACAAAAAGTATTTGTGTTCCTGGGCCATGGATGTGTATCAAATATAATGTGTTCGGTACAGTAAAAATCTTAAATAGATGTGTAGTATAAACGCATTAAATATATTTCCGTTGTCTGGTACGCGTAACACAAGTTTTTCGAGACCTTACCCACGGGACCAGATTCACGTGGTTTAGAAACGCCCATAGATATAAGTATTATTATTACAAGATTACATCAGAATTACCTAGTAAGAGACGCTGGAACGCCACGTTAGGTGTTTCATATTACGTTTCATTTTTTTTTCCGTACAAAAATCGTGAAATCGTAAAATGGCTACATGATTTATCTGATTTCATCCTATTAGAAAACATCGATTTTGACAGTTTTCAGTAGAAATGCGTAAAATGGCGCACATAATTTAAGAGTTGAAAAAATATATGAAAAAACACCTGAAGTGGCGTTTTTAAACCCCCTAGAGGATTTTAGGAGAGGCCTTTGCCTAGCATTACGACAGCTGCTACTATAAAATAAAAATAGGAACAGCTAATAGTAATATAAAGCTATTCAAAATTGAACTTTATTTCTTACACAATTTATACACGTTTCATTGTAAAAATTCGAATGTCAAGTTGCTTAAAGATACACGTTTCATTGTAAGAGTTCGAATGTCAAGTTGCGCCGCGCTGCACAGCGCATGTGCAGTGTATGACTGACGTCATATGGAACGTGTATCTTTTTGTGTTGTGAATAAAGTTCAATTTTAAATGGCTATCTCAAAAATATAGCGCCGCGTCACGTCGCGTATCGTCAAGGTGTGAAATGACTCTAAGTGAAAAAACCTAACCAAAAGCATGTCAGGACATGTCTAAGGAGGGTTCCGTAATTATCAACGCGCAATATATTTTCTTTAAATTACTGCAAAAGTTATTGACCGATTTCACTCAAAACAATTTTCCTAAAGAGCTTTTAGCATCTACTTAGTTCAGAAATGCCAGATGGCGCGACTAACTTATAAACCACTTTGGAGGCCGATTACTCGAAAATGATTGACTTTGTAAAAAAGTGATGTATGAAACATTTCCATTATTTTAAATGACCTATTCAACAATACCCCACACGATGGGGTAGAATGAAAAAATGATTTTCATCCCCACTTCACATGTATGGAGATTGGAGAGTAAAAAAATATAAAATTATTATTACTTTATGATGTCAAAACTTAGATCAATACACATTATACCTATAACAATTCCAAATTTCATCCATTTTTATTCATAGTTACAGAAGCTAGAAAGGCGGACAGACGGACAGAGTGAAACTATAAGGATTCCTTGAGTACTACGGAACCCTAACCCCTGCCAAATTTGCATAACATTTTTGCTTTCTCAGCAGTCGGGCAGTTGCTGGTGCTGTCGCCGGACCGGTAAATGGAAAAACAGCCATTACTTAAGAGTTGTTTCATAAGTGATAGCTTTTACCATAAGATGCTTTAGAGCTTTTCAACGTTTTTTGTGTTTTTACACGCAAACATAATCTTCGATTTGAAAGTCAATCTCATTATGTTCAATCGCTGACGAAGATCGGTCTATTTGAATAATGTCATTCCGAAATCTAATCAGAGAGTTCAGTAATTGTGTAAGTTTCATAATTTATTTTTTAAAAATTTTAAAGTATTTCAATTCCAAACTTCTTCAATAAAACTTTGGCGCCATTTGTTTTTTATGGTTAACTTATTATGTTTTAAGATCTGATTGCCTTAAACATACAATTGTAGGTATGAGTTAGGCCCTGTTTTACAATTAATTGATAAGTATCAGATAGCTTGTTTGTATTTTTTGTCTCTGTCGCTCGATATAAAGTAAGCAGCGACAAAATTTCCGAATAAGTTCTCCGGCACTTATTAGACGATTATGAAACAGGCGATAAATTGAATAATAGCTCCACACACTTATGTCGGTGACGGTTTCATTGAAACCAGGCCAGCTGCGCAGGAGTTATAGTGCACAAGTGTGTGCATTTGCATGTGCATTTACTCTCCAAACCTAGTAGGACGGATAACCGACACGAATGGCGAGAGATCAGGCACAGGACCAACTTTTTACATGCCCATCCGACGCATGGATTAGGTATCTTTCTTGTCAGAGAATCAGGTGATCAGCCTGCATTGTCCTAACCAAACTTGGAAACAATATTTTTGTTTTGTTCCAACGCGGGAATCGAGCCCACGACCTCCCCCAGTCGACTAACAAGCTCTAAACCACTGGACCACGGAGGCTGCTAAATTGAATATCAGATGGATCGAGACTTAATACATAGTAATAATTATGTACTTTATGCACTGCTGGAATAAGATGATCAAACGATCCGACGGATAGCCTGATGGTGGATGATGGACATGGACCCCAACATCGGGAATATGGACACCATAAACACTTGATAAATTACAAAGCGTTGCTCTCTCTCTGGTATTCTCGGCTATTAAGTTTTACGCTGGTTCAGCGTGAGGCCTCGAGTCCAATGAGAGGGCTAGCTGGTGACGACAATCTGACTTTCAAGTTTTTCTATTGAACAGGTCGGCTGTCCGACATGTGTAATAGGTGCTTAAGGACTTGAAATCCCTCTAAGGCTGGAACTATATGATCCGGAATCCGGAAGGTCGGTGAAAATTCGGAACACTCAAAATAGGACTTTGTGCTAATACAATAGAGCTGAAAATCGAATACACGAGTGTCGAGTCAAATGTCAATGTCATTTATTAGAGCTCAACACTCGACTCTTCGATTTTCTACCCTATTGTATTAGCGCAAAGTTCTATTTCAGTGCTCTGAATTTTTCCCGGCCTTCCGGATTACGGATCATATAGTCCCAGCTTTATACAGAGAAAGTCATAGTCTATAGAGCAGTAAGCCACAAATTAAAGAGCATTACATATTATAGACATAGAGATTTGATGGAGCAATTATACTCTTCTAGAATTTATTTATTAGAGAGCTTTTTCCAAAAGGTACGAAACGACGGCCAGTCTGTTAATTTTTTCAAAGCAGAGAGAAAGAGAGAGCGAGAGAGAGAGAGAGAGAGAGAGAAATCCCTGGGAGAGCCATGCTTTGGCACAAACAGACTGGCTCATCCGGAGAGATACCACGGCCTCTCTATAAACAATGTAAAACGCATCGGCTGTGTTTCGCAAAGTATTTAATAATAGGTCTTTACTTATGAAATTGCCGTTCTGCAGTACTGGCCATTTCAAATCAATAAAATTTTTGTTAGGCTAAGAATTCTAATTTCAAATTAATTTTATTTTAAAAACATGGAATTCTATTTCCAACAGTAGTCATTTGTTTATTGATTAGTGTTACATTTTCATCGCATTTCAATCTTTTTCGTCATCATGGATACGTTAAAAATTCGAGTAATTATGGAAATTGGCAAGGTAAAAAAGCTTAACAAATGAGTGCCCCACGAACTCAATGATCGCCAGCGCGAAGTACGCGTCGAGACGTGCCTTGCACTGCTCAACAGACACACAAATGAAGGAATTTTGAACTGCATTGTTACCTGCGATGAAAAATGGATTTTGTTTGATAACCGCAAGCGCTAGCAAGTTGGTTGGATCCTGGTTTAGTGCTCAATCAAACAATGCTCTAAACGAAAACTTACCACTAGAAAAGTGATGGTCACTGTTTGGTGGTCTAGCGCCGGTATGATTCATCACTGCTCTTTACCAAACGGGGTGAGCATTACTGCAGATGTGTACTGTGAAGAACTGAACACAATGATGAAGAAGCTGGCACATCACCAACCAGCATTGGTCAATCGCTCGTCTCCGCTGCTCCTGCACGACAACGCGCGACCTCATACTGCACAGCAGACGGTCTCCAAGTTGCAAGAACTGGGGTTGGAAGCTCTCCGTCTTCCGCCCTACTCACCAGACCTTGCGCCTACAGACTACTACTTTTTCCAGAATTTGGATAACTTCTTGGCGGGAAGAAAATTCTATACCCGAGAGGCAGTACAAAATGCCTTTGAAGAATTTGTTAACTCCCGTCCAGCTGATTTTTTTAAGAAGGGCATCAATAAACTGCCACTGCGTTGGCAAAGATGCATTGATTGCATGGGTGATTACTTCGATTAATACAAATAAAAAATACATGAAAAATATTCGTTTCAATTTTTTCATACAAAACGGCAATTTCATAGGTAAATACCTAATATACATATAGACTCTCTCATGGCCACTTACACTTACACGCTTGTTTCGATTACTAATTTACCATCAGGCTAACCATCTGATCGTTTGCTGGTCTGTTTCTACAAAAAACAAAGTAAAAAAGAACAACATGAAAAAGAACAAAAACAACCGCAAGTTCAGTGCGTCTCTTTTTACAGGGTTGTACGTTTTGCTGTGGGAATGCTCAGTCTATTTACTATATCTATGGTCATTGCAGTCGCTTTGCGGTCGCACCGATTTACAGGACTGTCTGACTTGTGGCTAGAACTAAATTCTACTGGCAATACTGCAGTTCGAATAATGCAGTTCATTTGGATGGTTTATTGAATCTTTACTAATTTTATGAACTCAAAAGCTTATAAGCATAGATGTGTTGATGTATGGATGTTTGTTTCTATTTCTGTGATCTCTTTCACGAAATAACTACTGAACGGATTTTAATAAAATTTGGTATGTTAGTAGTTTAGGGATTGGATTAACACATAGATAACACACATTTTTATGGCAGAACAATGTACGGTTCGCATTAAATTTCGAGATAAACATCTAGTTAATTATATTTTGCTTGTATATAATATTTTCTGTAATATGACAGCCTCCGTGGTCTAGTGGTTAGAGCTTGGCTCTCGACTCGGAGGTCGTGGATTCGATTCCCGTATTGGAACGAAAAAATCGTTTCCAAGTTTG
This sequence comes from Phengaris arion, assembly GCA_963565745.1. Classification (NCBI taxonomy): domain Eukaryota; kingdom Metazoa; phylum Arthropoda; class Insecta; order Lepidoptera; family Lycaenidae; genus Phengaris; species Phengaris arion. The sequence goes on along the minus strand of OY751446.1, from coordinate 2,894,972 downwards.
GTTAGGACAATGCAGGCTGATCACCTGATTATCTGACAAGAAAGATGATCCATGCATCGGATGGGCATGTAAAAAGTTAAACCTGCGCCTGATCTCTCGCCAGTCGTGTCGCTTATCCGACCCACTGGGTTATGAGAGTAAAGGAAGAGAGAGTGCTCTTGTGTACTGCGCACACACTCGGGCATTTTAAAATTACTCCTGCGTAACTGGCCTGCTTTCAATGTAACCGGCCACCGTCGCCGAAGTCGGTGCAGGGCGAGTGAATAATATTTTCAAAGTAACGAAGAAGTACCCACCTATAGTTTCGAGTTGTCGTAACCGGCTACACTTGTAGGTATCTAACGGCCGAATACGGAAACGATAGTTATGTTGTGTGACGCTCAAGTCACATGCTGTCCTTGTCATTTCGACTAGCAGACAGCGACAGCCTATGAATAGGAGGGCTCGTAATTTTGATTAGCGTTTGAGTATTCGTCCATAAGGTGTATAGATAAGCGTGTTAGAAGAATGTCGTGTAGCTTGTAGGATGTCTGCACCGAGCCTCATTGGTATTTACGGTTCCCTAAAAATTTTTATTATATCCCATCGAGTGATACCCTCATTGAATAAGTCTTTTAAAATTCAGTCGGCCTCCAAAGAGGGTAAAAAGTTGCCCCCCCCCCCCCCCCCCCGCATTTCTAAGCTAAACGAGATAGAAACTTGTAAGTTTCCATGCCGATGGATCATTCGATAAACTCGTTAGTTTTTTTTTATTAGTTACGGAACCCTCCTTAGACATGTCGTGACATGCACATGGTTAGTTTTTTTCAAATATTTTCAGTTATACTATTATAGGACACGTCATCATTATGATATTAATACGTGACAAACTTTCAGTAAGTACAGTTTTACGAGAATTGTACGAACGGAGCAGTATGACATTTGGCACAGTTAAAGTTAATGTAGAGAAAGGTGTGCAGAAACGAACATTTTTTAAAATGACGTTTTAAAAATTCATAAACTATCAGTTAAAATATCGTATAACTGACAATATCGTATTTAACTTACACCTTTATTTTACTTTTATCGAATAATAAATGACTCGTTTTGACTCTTGATATTGTAACGTAGTTACATTCCCTTTCAATAAAATCGATTATTTCGGCGTTACTCGCGTCATCTATGATTTGTATAATTAATTATTTAGTCATTTTTCGAGGCTTAAAGCGCCATCTATCGGCGAATGTCCTTACTAATGGCGTCAGCCTTGCTTTAATACTTAGTTCGTAGATCGATTTTACTTTCGTCTTAAATCTTTGAAAAATAATAATTTAGTTTTTAATAATGAAAATACAGTAAATTTCTAATATTATATTACATAATATATTGATTATTGATATAATATCTTCTTATTTTGATTTCTGGATTTCTTATCTTTACGCTTTAGTTTATAGTTGTCAAAAGTTTAAAAAAGAGGAAGGAAGGGTATATATGGCATTTCCTTGAATGACATTCCCTTATCGAATTAAATTTTCGCTAAGACTCAAGATGTAGTCGTTATAAATAATTATATTTTAATCCCGTGTTCCACGGAACTTGATTTGGGGCACGAAACACCGCCAACTACAGCATTCGAGGCACCAATTAAAAAGGACTTATATCTAGCTGGAGTTCAGAGTGCTGATAGTCATTGGACGGGGATTTATTTTTTTCTGAGACAATCTATCTACGACGAACGGACGCAGCGGTGACGGAGAAGCTTCCAGGAGTTGGAGCCCTATCTCGCATCCGCCACGTGCTAGACACCTGGATCCTCAGCTAAGTTCCCACGTGGATTAAAGCCCCTTAGATACCACCACCTTGACACCAAGAGGCTAGATCAGACCGTACGGCCTTCTGCCCACGACCCCCATTTTTTTGTTTAATATATATTGTCACGGAAAATCTTTTTTTTATTTCAATTTCACCCGTAACTAATAATAAACTGAATTTTGAGTTTGGACCAATCAAAACAAGTTGACGTTGGTTTAACGTTTATGAGACTACCATTTTGTAGTTTTAACATATCAAAACTGGATTGTAACTTATCGTAACTATAGTATTGCAGGATTCAATTAGCAGAATCGACCCTTTGGTCTTAGGCAATCATTGTTTATGAATACTAACCCACTTAAAAACTTTCTTATCACAAGGTAAATTATGTCTGAACAATAGGTATATTTATTTTTTATATTTTTCCGAGACAATCTCGTCCCTTGGGCAGTACTTAAAGTGGGATGTTGTGTCGTGTGTTTTTCCTTAATTTTCTAAGTGTTAAGGCCCTGTTTACTTGGAATTTAATTTCATGATAACATCGCGAGACAATTGAATATATATTTGAATTTAATTTTAATTTGGCAGAGCCGGGGCGATAATAAAACACTATTTTAACACGACTTTTACACACTGATGCCATATAAATCTATAGATATAGTCACTGAGTATTCACTATTATAGTTTTATGTACTGTTTTAAATTCACTTTCAATTCATGTTTTACGTTGTCCTTAACATCCTCCCCCCGGCGCAGTAGCCAGGATAGATCCTGGCTACTGCGCCTCCTCAGGTGACTGCGGGCTCACTGGTCCCGCCGTGGACTGCTCCGGTGACTGCGAGCTGCTCGAGCTCGTTGTAGGCTGGTGCGAAGGCGACTACGGGCCGTTCGCGCCCGCCACAGACTGCTCCGGCGACTGCGAGCCGTTCGGGCTCGCTGCGGGCCGCTCCGGCGACTGCGAGCTATCCGTGCTCGCTGTAGGCTGCTCCGATCCTCCACCACGGCGTCGTCTGCTCCGCTCCCGGCTCCGTCTGCTCCGCCAGCGGTCGCAACTGCGACTGCGGCGCCTCCTCCAGCACCGCCAGCTTCGACGTCGGCCTCCGGAACACGCCACTGCGCGTGCGAACGTCCGCACAGCGCACTTGTCCGTCCGGGCCGGCGTAGACTCGGTGCACGACCCCCCGCGGCCACGTATTACGCGGCAGCGTCGGGTCGACCACGACAACCAGGTCCCCCAGTACAAGGGATAGGGGCCCCGAAGCGTGGTGTGAGCGTGGGAAGGTACTCCTTCACCCAGCGCGTCCAGAACTCGTCGGCAAGGGCTTGCTCGACTTTCCATACTTTTCTGCCCGCCGGCACACACGGTCCGACGTACAGCAGTCCGGTGGACGACCCGAAGAGGAAATGATTCGGTGTAATCGCCTCGGGATCGTTGGGGTCCACTGACATGTGAACGAGCGGTCGAGCGTTCACTGAGTACTCCGCCTCGGCCATCAGTGTCTGGAGTACCTCTTCCTTGGGCGACTTCTCGTTCAGCGTGGCTAACAGGTCGGTTTTCACCAACCTCACCATCCTTTCCCTGGCACCTCCTTGACTCGGCGCCCCGGGCGGTGTAAACTTCCACTGCATTCGATGAGTGAGGCCCAGCTGAGCCATAGCCGGCGCCCACTCGGCGTACATCTGCCGCAGCCCGACGTCCGCGCCTCTGAAATTCGTCCCATTGTCGCTGTACATGACTGACGGCCATCCTCGCCGCGCAGCCATTCTTCTCATAGCCATCAGTGCAGAGTCCGTCGACAGCGAAGCCACCAGCTCCAGGTGGACCGTTCGCGTCGTCAGACATGTGAAGAGAGCTCCCCACCTCTTCTCGTGGCGTCGGCCGATGGTGACCGTCATCGGGCCGAAACAGTCGAGACCACAGTACGAAAATGGTCTCTGGAACGCCCCCAGGCGCTCGGCTGACAGGTCTCCAGTTGGCGGGGTCCTCAGGTCGTCCGTCGTAACCGACAGAACGCACATCTGTTCATGATAGTACGCACCGTCAGCCGCAGCTTCAATATCCAGAACTTCTGTTTGATGTCGTTTACGACTCTCTCGCGGCTCCCGTGTCCCGCTCTGGCGTGCTCCCTTGCCACCAGTAACCTTGTGAAGTTTTTCATCTCTGCCGGCACCTGAGCTGCTTTGATCCTTCCGTCTAGTACGAGCAGCCCGTCCTTGTACACTGGGTTGAGCCGGTACAAGGAGCTCCATCTAGGCACCGTCTTGCCGCTTGCCATCTTCTCGATTTCTTGTGCGAAGCTGTCTCGTTGTGATTTTTGATACCACAACCTCTCCAGGTGTCGTACGTCGTCGAGGTGGGTCCGACGATCTCGGCACTTCTCGACGAACAGCAAGACCATCGCCGTACATCTTATGAGGCGCTCGTAGTTCGAAAAGCGCGTCACATCTGGTAGACAGCTCGGCTCGCTCGCCTCCGTGGTGTGGAAAGCGACGTATTTTTCTTGATTTTCAATTCTAGCGGGACTCTCCGCGGGTCACTCGTTCATAGGCCTGCGCAGGAAGTCCGGCCCCTAGAACAGGGTCCTCGTCGCTCTTCGGAACATAACCCGTTCTGGTGGCTAAGTCGGCGACGTTGCTCTTCGTGCTCACCCATCTCCACTGGTGAACAGACGTCAGCTCGGCGATCTCCCCTAGCCGATGTGTGACGTACGGTGTGTATTTGCGGCTGCCGTTCTGTATCCAACACAGAACTACTTGTGCGTCGATCCAGTAGAAAACCGTGTCCGTTTTCCACCTGTGTTCTGCTGCGACGGCGTTTCCCAGCCTCGCCCCGACCAGGGCAGCCTGTAGCTCCATCCTTGGTATTGTTTGTGCCTTCAGCGGCGCCACCTTAGTCTTGGCGGCGGCCAACACGACTCGTACTTCCCCATTTTCTTGTTCCAACCTCCAATAGACGGCTGCGGCGTATGCGTCCTTACTCGCGTCGCAGAATACGTGCAGTTGCCGGCTTCTCGTCGGGGTCCCTCCGTTGTAACTCCGGGGTAGCTCGAGCTGACTGATGTACTCCATGTCGGTCAGCCAACGGGCTAAATCTTGGTCGTAGATGCTCATCACCGTGCTAAGGACCTCTCTCTTCGTCGGTGCACGCTGTAGCTCGCGAACCTCCTTGTGGACTCTGGATAGCGACGTGTTGAATTTTAGTTTATAGCCTCAGGAGTCCCACAGCATGCCCAGGGTCTTCTGCTCGTCTTTGGTGACACGCTGTGTAGTGTTCTCGGCCAGGTGGTCTTCAGGCAGTCCCTCTAGTATCCTCCGGTCGTTGCTCGTCCAGCCTCTTAAGTGGAAGCCACCTTTCCTATGTATCTGGTCCACTTGTTCCACGAAATGCACGGCCTTCTGGTGGTCTGGATAGCTGTCTACGTAGTCATCCATGTAATGGGCTTCGGTGATAGCGCGATGGGCTTCGGGATGCGATTCGCCGAATTCTTCTGCGTTCCGATTCCGGGCTGAGTGTGCCAGGAACGGTGAACACGATGCTCTTAATATCATTACCACCATCTTGTATGCGGACGGCGGCTCGCCCTCGTCTTCTCTCCACAGGAATAGCTGGGCCGGTTGGTCTTCTTTTCTGACCTTGACGCGAAGAAACATCTCCTCTATATCGGCCTTCACAGCGACGGCTTCCTCTCTGAACCGGAATAGTATCTTCGGCAGTGAGGTCAGAAGATCAGGCCCTTCTAACAAGTGATCATTGAGGCTCACGCCATTTGTCCTCGCCGCTGCGTCGAAAACCAGTCGCAACTTGCCCGGCTTATTTGGGTTTTTAACCGGGAAGTGAGGCAGGTACCATGTGATGTCACTTCCGGCCTCTGTCCCGTCGCATTTTTCCGCATATCCCTTGCTTATGAGGTTCTTCATCTGCCCATGATACTGCGCCTCGTCCAGGGGGTTCTTCTTGAGCTTGTGTTCTAAGTTATTGAGCCTCTTTAGCGCATTGTTGTAGCTAAGAGGTAGCTTGACGCCGTTCGTGCGCCACAGAAGTCCCACTTCGAATCGACCGTCTTCCGTTCGTTTGGCCGTTCTGCCAAAGAGGTCGATGGCTCGCTGCTCCTCGTTGCTCAGCTTAGCCTTGGACGCTATTCCCAGTGCGTCTATTTCGAAGTGATTCTTCACCATTTCCTCCAGTCGTTCGCCTCGGTTCGATCGTAGACACGTGCAGGATGTTCTCGTGTTCTTCCTGCTTTATGAGACGTCTGGGGATGCTTCCATGGATTACCCAGCCGAGCTTCGTCTTCGAGGCTGCAGGCTGGTTTCTCTTGCCGATCCTCAGCTCCCTGGATACTATGAGCTGCCAGTTGTCCGTGCCGATGTGAAGTTGGGGTTTCTTGTCTTCATAGCATATCTCTTCGTTCTTGAGATCACGCAGGTGAGCAAGTCGGAACAGTGATTCCGGGACGGACTGAGTAAGTAGGTTCAGTCTTTCTTCGGTTCGGTAGGTAGGTCCGGTCTTCAGTAAAAATTGCTATCTTGAATCTTCAGAAATTTTTCTATGTTCAGAACAGCTGATGGTTTTTTTTTCTAAGTGCCGTCTTCGTTATTTTCAACTTGATATGGACTTCGAATATTTCTTCGATCTTGATATTCGGCTCGCCAAAGGACCACGCACTACTGTAGGGGACTGTATTATTCCACAGGGATTCAACCGCCGGCTCAGATTAGACTCGAAGATAGCAAGGTTACACCGATTTGGGCAGAGCCGGGGCGATAATAAAACGCTATTTTAACCCGACTTTTACACACTGATGCCATATAAATCTATACATATAGTCACTGAGTATTCACTATTATAGTTTTATGTACTGTTTTAAATCACTCGTTTATCGTTCACATTTAAATTCACTCATGTTTTACGTTACGAGGCCACTGTCCTTAATAGTGTATGTACTAATTTATGAACGTACCATTCAAGTGAAAGTTTGTGAGGATGGAAGGATAATAGGTAGATGGATGGATGTTTGTTACTCTTTCACTACTCTGAACGGATGTTGATGAAATTTGGTATGGAATCAGTTTAAGCTCTGGATTAACACATAGGTAAGTAGCCTTGTTCTGAAAAAGTACTTACAGTGTTCTCGTAGGATACTATATGTACGCGGGCTAAAGCTAGTTAACAATAACGAGGCTAGAAAGAAATAAGATATATAAGAGTCACCACGTGATTTAGCGATCAAAATATCAATCAAATACTTTTAGCTTTGCTATCGCTTTGACAGCGTACTTTGTCCAAGCCTCCTGGCGTCCTTGGTTATAGCAAATACAAGAGAATTTAAATTTAATTTAAGAGTATTAAATCTTAATAAATAAATAAAAAGAAGCTATAACATATTATCATCAATGATATATTATAAAATATGTGAAAGTTTGTGAGGATGGATGGATCGATAGATGGATGATTGTTAGTTACTCTTTCAGGCAAAAACTACTAAACAGATTATAAAGAAATTTGGTATGGTAGTAGTTAAGCTCTGCAATAACACTTTTTACCCGAAATAGTACAGTGTTCCCGTGGGATACAGTATTTAGTATTTTCGCGGGCGGAGCTGTGGACAAAAGCTAGTAATGTGGGACATAAATAAATTCAATTATAACCCTAATAGTAAAAGCAATCAACATGTTCATACCTGACAATATGTAACGAAGCACGTTACCTACCCTCTCGCGCAGTCGGGTATAAAGTGTTTTCCTTCTCAAGGATTGAAAATGAAATAAATCAATGGCCGAAGCACATTCAAATTATGAGCAAATCCAGCCCAAGGCGTCTTATCTTATTAACGTGGGGCCAGTCTAACGGTTGAAGATTCGACAATTGATGGGAGTTTGGATCCATTATTTTTAACTTACAGATTCGAAGGTATTTTAAGTATTTTATAACGCCAAGATAAGGTTTTATTAGGGGTTCTTTGCTTCCGATATCTTTGCACTTCGATTAGGAATTCCAAATGTTCCCTCGGAAAATTCCGAAAATGTACATGACTCTTATTTAATTGTTTAATTTTAAGTCGAACTATTTAAAAAAGGCTATTTAAAATTAGAAAATAAATTATCATATAGACTAGCACAATAATTGCCGACGGTGGGACGACACGCGAGATAAATTATGTCTTCATGAGAAAGTTTTCTCGCGCCGTTAGATTTAATGGAGGGAAGGCGGCAGTCATAGGTAAATTAATGTACAAAAATGACAAAGTTCCTGCTCGACCAGTTTCTACACATTTTCTTTTGCACTACAACGCCTCATAAAATTTACACGCAAAGTAAGTGACCGCAACGACTGCAGACGTGGTTGAACCACGTATTTACACGTGAGTACGTGTAGGTGTTATATAGTACTTACTGTATTAGTGCACCTACACTATATTTGACTGCTGTTAACCTATTCAGTTTCTATATGTGAGGACCTGTAATTGGCTTTCTAATGATTACAATTTTTATATTGTTATTATTGATAGCTGTTGGTCTTCCTAACAAAATAAAATAAAATAAAATACCTGGTCGAGCGACAATTTTTTCGATAGTACCTACATTTATGTCTGACTGTACATTGAGTTTTTTTCATTTAGAGATTCCGTTCAATGCATAATCAAAATTACTTTATGATTATATATAATAGTAACATAAATTAAATTAATAGAAGTACTACACCAAGACACAAGTATAAACTATATCTGCCTCAGTGCCGGTATGATATCTATAAAAAAAATGTGTACATCAATGCCATTACTGTATACAACAAGCTACCTGACCATTTCAAAAGCTTAAACCTAGATAATTTTAAAAGACAATTAACTAAATGGCTGTTAAATGATTGTTTTTATACATTAAATGAATACATGACATTTGAAGAAAGATAAATGAATATTACCTTAATTTACAAAAATGATATTAAGTATATAATTTTTACTTTTTACATAACATTATAATGATTTTGACATAATATTTTATTAATGAATTTATTTGATTTAATGATGATTATGAATGTTATTTTTAAATTAAAAAAAATGATATTAGATATCTTATTTCTACTTTTTACATGACATTATAATGATTTTGACATAATATTTTAGTAATGAATTTATTTGATTTAATGATGATTATGAATTATGAATGTTATTTTTAGATTTACAAATATGACATTAGATATCTAATTTTTACTCTTTACACCGACATGATGATTTTGACATAATATTTTAGTAATGAATTTATTTGATTGCATGATGATTATGAATTATGAATACTATTAAGATTTTATTGTTGTGATGACATGTTGAGCTATATCTTACTTTTTATATTGATTTTGGATACTTGTGACAATCGTCCAGTTTTTTTTTTGTCATGCCCTTTTTTTTAAATAATACTTAAGAGCCGTGATATATCATTATTTAATTTCCATGACTAATACTAAAATTGTGTGATTTATTTCATTATTATTTAAATTGTTATGATTAATAATTATTGATGCTTCTAGATTATTAACTGTATGTCTATATTTTATTTAATTCCAATCTGTTGCAATTTATAAATGTTAACTTTCCACACCTAGCACCTCGCATGTTGAGGATATTTTGCGCGCCATTGTGATGGCAGGATGTTGGATCCTAGCTATTATAATATTTTTAAGACCTTATATATACCATATTGTTGCAATAAAGGATTGATTGATTGATTGATATATTCTCAGCAACTACGAATTATTAGAACACATTGCTATTAAATGGTTCGCATTGAATATTTAAACTAATACTCAATCGACTTGATTTTATGGATTCAATTTTCCAACCGGTATCCAATAGCTGTTATAAATTAATGCTACCCAGCTGGCTGGCTACTACTGCGTCAATTGATATTAAATCATACAAATAAAGTTAATCAATCTTATCAATCAATTCTATTTCATCATTTTCACAGGTGACAATTAGGTGATCAGCCTGCATTGTCCTAACCAAACTCGGAAACAACATTTTTTTGTTGTTCTAATGCGGGAATCGAACCCACGACCTCCGAGTCGAGAGCCAACCACTAGACCACGGAGGCTGTTGCCTCTGTTTATTATAGTTATCGTGATACAATAACAATAATGCATCCTATCTCACATCGGCGGTAGTTAAATATCCTATACAATTCACAGTTTAAATCCCACATTTAAACACGAAATAAAGATAATAAGATGGTCGTGAAGACGTGTGGCTCTAGTCGAGGAGTCTGAGGCGGGATTTTGTTTTTGTAGTGACCGATTAATATACCTATAGTAAACCTTGATTACGACATGCAGCCTGCAGGGCACCTGTCTGACTGTTCGAAATGAGAAAGTGTGTGAGGATAGATATAGTGACCCTTTTACGCAAAAATTAAAAAACGGATTCTGATAAATTTCATCACTTTTAAAAACAAAGTAGAATAGTATTTATGTTTATTTGTTTGGTATAAGCGTGTATTTAAAATTCCTGACGCAGTCGGTAGCAAGCCATTAAAAAATATTATCAATTTGTGGCGTTACAGCTACTGGTTTGTAATTACATGTCGTTAGGTATGTAATAACTGGAACTGTAACCACTGGATAGCATAAGGGTCAGCTCACGCCAAGACGCGACGCGTATCACTGCAAGAGCGGCGCGGCACCGAGTTGCGCAGCGCGATGCAGCTAGAAATTAGAACTCTTGCAATAAAACGGGTATCTTCTTGTGTAAAGAATAAAGTTCAATTTTGAATCTCTATCTTAAGCCTCTGTATATCTTAAGCCGCCAGTGACCTTGAGCGTCCCATACTGATTTTTTAAGTGACAAGGGCGTAACGCGCCGACCGGAGAGTATTGAAATCGGATGAAAAATCACTATAAATATTTAGAAAAATTTGCAAAAACTGAAACGGCGTTCCCCTGAGTCTTGTCTTACTTAAAATACTGAAATAATTTTCACACTCGTGTGACTGATACTCCTCCGTTCGCACAAATCTCGTAAATCTGTACCTACTCAAAGTTTTCGCTTTACGTATTAACAATTGATACGACATTTCATTTATTAGTTTCATTATAATTATAATAATATCGCGGTTAGGTAATATTTGGCTATTGTGTTCTACCTATTACGATGGTTACGCCATCCAGCATTTATATCAATTATGTTAGAACTTAAACAATATACTAAATTCATTACATCTATGAGACCCTACTCCGACAATTATTTACTAACTTCAGTGTGTAATAATGGCAACCCTGGTCCCTTATAATACCTAAACTTTATACTAACTGTCTGCATATTACGTTGTTTATTTCTCCTAAACAATTATTATAGTCAGTATAATGGGTCACATTACATTATTTCGTAATGTGACCATGTCATCATATCAAAGATTTCAAAATTGAAGCTATGACTCTATGACGTACGTACATACATTTGACAGAAAAAATATTCATACAAGAAAAATTTACGCCATCTTGTTTCCACCATACCTCTAAAGTCAGCCATCTTGATTTCACCATACCTCAAATGTCAAAATGGCCCCAAACGAATCCAAATTTATACGGGGACAGTTTTTGCCTCAACATGCCTCGTCTATTATAATATATATATACAGGGCGACCTGTAGTAATCATTAAATTGATGTTTAAAGACATTAGTTTTAGCATATTACGATATGTCACACTTTGAAAGAACATAATATACATGGAAGATATTATATGGAATAACAGTCATATGTCTCTCTAAACATCAAAGACAAAACCCCACAAGAGTGAAAGAGAAAGCATATCAAAGCAAGCGTATTCGTAACGTTATCGAATGTCAATAATTGTACATAGGCGCTGTCATCATTTTGACACAATGAGGGTTTTTAAATTCGTGACATCTGACAGCTTTTTGGCACGACATGGACGGTCGGGCTACAAAGCGCCGCCTGGTGACAAAAAAAGAGTCGAAAATTCTTATTGATTGTTTTCGATACCACTCACGCCACTAGATGACGCTTTGTGTGCATTGGGTCTGTCCCCTAGCGACATAAAAAAATCAAAAATCCCCATTCTCTTTGCGTTACGAATACGTACTTGTCAATTGTTGTCAAAATAACCCCCCCCCCCCCCCCCCACACACACCGATTTCGGTGACGGTGGTTTCATTGAAACCAGGCCAGTTACGCAGGAATAATTTTATAGTGCCCAAGTGTATGCGCAGTACACAAGAGCACTCTCTCTTCCTTTACTCTTATAACCCAGTGGGACGGAAAACCGACACGACTGGCGAGAGATCAGGCGCAGGTCCGACTTTTTACATGCCCATCCGACGCATGGATCAACTTTCTTGTCAGACAATCAGGTGATCAGCCTGAATTGTCCTAAACAAACTCGAAAACAACTATTTTTTGTTGTTCTAATGCGGGAATCGAACCCACGACCTCCGAGTCGAGAGCCAACCACTAGACCACGGAGGCTGTTGCCTCTGTTTATTATAGTTGTCGTGATACAATAACAATAATGCATCCTATCTCACATCGGCGGTAGTTAAATATCCTATACAATTCACAGTTTAAATCCCACATTTAAACTCGAAATAAAGATAATAAGATGGTCGTGAAGACGTGTGGCTCTAGTCGAGGAGTCTGAGGCGGGATTTTGTTTTTGTAGTGACCGATTAACATATTAATATAACTATATTAAGTAAACCTTGATTACGACATGCAGGACACCTGTCTGACTGTTAGAAATGTGAAAGTTTGTGAGGATAGATGTAGTTACTCTTTTACGCAAAATCTAAAAAACAGATTCTGATAACATTTGGTATTCTAGTAATTTAGGCTCTGGATTACGTACGATACTTTGTATGTAGAAAAAAAACTAGTACTCAATAATTACTTTACTTTGATAGTGGGTTAAAATGAACGCACGAACACTTTGTGTGTAGCTCGTAAAGACTTTAAAAAAGTAGATTTATTGAAATAATTGAGTTCCTCCAATACCTATGTAGCAGGCTCAGCTGAATGTTGAAGTCCTTGTTGTCTTGAATGTGATAGTAAATTAAATACACATAATATAATATTATGAGATATAATCTATACGTATAAACTGTCCATAAATTTTTATTCTTTTTGTCGTCTAATTTTTAAAAACTACTGCGTCCCAACAACGCGCGACGTTCGAGTGACTAATCGTTTCGCATCTTGGGCTCTCCTTCTACAATGACAGTCTAATGTTCCTGGCTTTTATCTGGATTGCAGTGTTCTCTGGTGTAAACTACACCGTGGCCAATGTGCATTGTCACACTTAAGGCGCCATATTGTTTGCAAAATGGCGGTCCTTATTGCAGACTTACAATCCGGATAATTTTCATTCCGTTGTTCTCCCCAGCTTATATCAGAAATGTGAATGTAACTTTGTTGCATTTCAACTTGTAGGTACGAGTAGCGGATTTTAATCTTTGGTAAACCTATAGTTTATAATTGTGTATATATTTTGTGGCGGACCAATCAGCGACCACATTTCTGAATCACGCTATCGAAGTTATTTCAGTTACGCGCTTTATAATGTAGGTACAACCCATAGAACCACTGAAATGCTAACAATTGGGCTTCGGCTGGACCGAGCATACCACCCGCTCGGTCGGTCGGTCTCAATTTGGGGCTTCCTCTATTCCACATAAATTATAATATCTTGGCAGAATGTACGGTTCCTATACCATAGATTTTTTATTCTGCGCAAATAGAGTAGTTGAAAAAGAAAATTGCCAATATTATTACGTTGACGATATACAGTAGGTCAGTAGGTATACTCGTGGCTGGAAAAGCCAGTATTTGATATATTTTCAGGTTTAATAATAATATATATTAAAGTGAAACTTTTTTTACATCGTCACAAACTTTTTCGTCTGTGTGTTGCATGTCGCGTGACGGTCGGCCGCGGAGTAGGGATAAAGTGAAAGGCGCTCGTCAGAGCAGCCGAGGCCAATATGGCGGCGCCTATAGTTCGCATCAGCTGACCGTGTAGTGTATAGACTAGTACTCATTTGTGCCAGTGCTCCACGCTATTTTGTTATTAAGTTTCACTTTTACCGTGGTTTCATAAAACCACACAATCCTTTCTTTTTGTAATTTTGTGTATCCTTAATTGTATTCTAAAGGTTTTCTTTCTTATTTAATTTTCTATGATTCACGTTACTTTGATGTTTTTGTAACTCAATTATTTTTATGATTGTACAACTTTTTCTGATCGAAGAATTAATTGTTTTTGCCTCGTAATTATAAATTATAACACTAAATGCAAAACTTGGAACTCCGTTATACATAACGTGTAACGTTACAACCTGATTTGGTGAAACCAATCGTAAACAAAATTTACCTAATAATTATTTGAGTTTTCTCTTGAAAATGTTGTGTTTTCATAACTAATTTAACTAAATGTTATGTTGAATAGTAAGCGTCAGCTCACACGATGCGCTGCGCACGTTTTAAGACAGCGATTCAAAATTGAATTTTATTTACTTAATACACAATAAGGTACACGTTTCTTTGAAAGGGTTCAAATTGAAAATTGCGCTGCGCAGCGTGGCGCCGCTCTAGCAATGAAACGCGTCGCGTCTCGGCGTGAGCTGACCCATATAACATAGCAAAAATACATTTTAAAATAAAATAAAATAAAACCCGACTGCGTAAATTGAAATGAAAAAACAAGAAAGTCTAGGTGATCGAGACTTTTGTTACCGAATATTATTGAATAACTATAGGCACCTACCATTGAAATAGTTTCGAATGTCATATTTAGTAACTATACCTACCACTGAAATAGTACCATAGAAAAGAAATTCACAAGGAGTGGTCCAGATTGCAAGTGTATAATGTTATTGTGAACAATTTGACATATTATACATTTCTCAAGAACTTGGAAAATACCATTATACAAGTTTTTATTATCCCTCGATGAAAACAGAGGGGTGTTGTTAGTTTGACGTGTCTGTCTGTGTATCTGTGTGTCTATCCGTAGCATGGTAGCTCCCAAAAGGATGAACCGATTATGATCTAGTTTTTTTTTGTTTGAAAGCTGACATGAATGAGAGTGATCTCAGATATAATTCACTGTCATCAGCTCGCTCACTGCTTGACAATGCGTACTTAAAATTTTAAATTTTGTTTTGTAAGGCCATTGTAAAATTCCAACCGTCATTTAAACCAAGCCCCATGCCTACGATAAATTTAAAGAAAAAAAATGGCAGGGGTAAAAAAATATTTTTCGATGCGCCAAGACGGTCTGTGTGGCCAAAGATGGCCGAGTAAGTACCTATTGACCCATACAAAAGTCTTGCCCCATATAACCTTATGAAAAAGTAATAAATCCGTATTGTGTGCGATTAGATAACGCTCCATATATTGGCCGGAGGAATTCCACTAATATCGCTGTATCATTACACAGGAATGCCTGTGACCCACCGCGGTATTAAAATATCTCAAGCGTTGGCTTTCGATATCCTATCCTACTATAATGTTATTGTGAACAATTTGACATATTATATATTTCATACTTGAAAAATACCATATTACAATTTATATATCAAATAAAAATATGAGAGATACCCGTTTATTAGGAACAAATTATAACAGGAGTGAAGAGCGTGCATTGACAATTTTTGGATTTTAAAAATATTTTTAATAAAATAAACCTTTTATTTTCTATCTATCTAGAATTGTGTTTTCAATGCACACGTATTTTCCATACGAATGTTTTACCTTTTGTTTTTATATCAATGATGAAATGACAATACATTTCACAGAAAATTTGGTGATATATATTAGGCTACAAGAGTAATATTTGAAGTAAGTTATTAAGCTGTGTACCGACCAACGCTAGGATATAAATGAACGTAACAAATTTTCAATAGTTTAATTTTTTACTTCATGTTTTAACGTCAAACGAGTTGGAAAGAAGATCGCATCGAGAAAACTGCATTTAAAAATCTATTGAAGGGTTCTGTAATACTCAAGGAACCCTTGTAGTTTCGCTCTGTTCATCCGTCCGTCTGTCTGTCTGTATGTCCGCCCTTCTTCTGTGATTATGAATATAAATGGATGAAATTTGGTATATTTATATAATGTGTATCTCGATTTTGGCATCATAAAATAATAATAATTTTATATGTAAGGGGTGGTGGGGTGGCTCCCCATACATGTGATGTGGGGATGAATGATATTTTTAATTCTACCCCATCGTGTTTCGTTGTATAGGTCTTTTAAAATATAGGCAAGTTTTCACACATGACTTTTTTACCAAGTCAACCATTTTCGAGTAATCGGCCTCTAAAGTGATCAATAAGTTGCCCCCCCCCCCCCCCCCCCCCCGGCATTTCTAAACTATAGAAGATAGAAACTTGTAAGTTTCTCTTGGTTAGGTTTTCCATGATAGCGTCGCTAGCGGCAAAGATATAAGGTAGCAAAGTGAAAATTCGAATAAAATTAGGCGCATCAAAATCTTTAAAACACCAATTTTCAAAATTCCCGATAAAGTGTCCAGGTTAAGCCACATATTTATAAATAGTTACTACGTAAGTTAAACTATCACATTACTGTATGTACCTATAAAATATTTATCAAATCTAAAAATTGACAATGCACGCTCTTCACTCCGGTTATAATTTGTTCCTAATAAACGGGTATCTCTCATATTTTTATTTGATATATAAATTGTAATATGGTATTTTTCAAGTATGAAATATATAATATGTCAAATTGTTCACAATAACATTATAGTAGGATAGGATATCGAAAGCCAACGCTTGAGATATTTTAATACCGCGGTGGGTCACAGGCATTCCTGTGTAATGATACAGCGATATTAGTGGAATTCCTCCGGCCAATATATGGAGCGTTATCTAATCGCACACAATACGGATTTATTACTTTTTCATAAGGTTATATGGGGCAAGACTTTTGTATGGGTCAATAGGTACTTCCTCGGACATCTTTGGCCTCACAGACCGTCTTGCCGCATCGGAAAATATTTTTTTACCCCTGCCATTTTTTTTTCTTTAAATTTATCGTAGGCAAGGGGCTTGGTTTAAATGACGGTTGGAATTTTACAATGGCCTTACAAAACAAAATTTAAAATCTTAGGTAACCCCCGAATTGTCAAGCAGTGAGCGAGCTGATGACAGTGAATTATATCTGAGATCACTCTCAATCATATCAGCTTTCAAATCACCCTTAATCATATCACCCTTCTGTTTTCACCGAGGGATAATAAAACAGTCATTCGTATGTCAATGGATTCATAATACTCGTGGAGTAACGATGCAAAAGACACACAGATACACTAAATTAAAACACGTCAAGGGGTGGATGGTTGGTTAAAAGGATTTCAAATAACCTATTTAATGCAGTACCTATACAGAAATAAATAATATGCAATTTCTTTTCGCTCTGAGTGACTGAGTGCTCTTGGTTAAAGCGAAAAGTGGCCAACTCGATCAAACTCTTAATGAGTAAATAAAAAAACCAATAAACCTTCTTAAGCATTTAATAAGAGAATAAAAAGGAGTGATAGGTATAGGATATTTACTCCGGTCCATGTTTATATAGAAAGGACTCGCCGGGATGTATTATTCAAGGCCTTGAGCAATGAATTCTGCCTTTAAGGCGTTGGTCTTGGACAGAGACTTATGTATGTCTTATATTCTGTTCAAAACCAATTTCATATTTTTGTAAACACAACTACAGTACACTAAAATACCACAATCTCGCTACAAAGAAATATAAGGACAGTTTAAAGTGTCATACTTTTTTAAGAAATGTAAACTTTGGTGTAACATTACGAAAATTTATTCATTGATATCGTAGAAGTGTTTTAAATTACATATTATTAAATATTATTTTTATTTTGTTCCAGGTAAATGATTTTATACTTTAATGCAGCAGCATATTTTCCATTACGATTTGCACTGACAGGATCCCAGCCAACCGGTGGTGAGCTAAAGTTTAATTTAGATAAGATTTTTAACAATACCTGGATTTGAAACCTTAAGGCTGGAACTATATTGTCCGGAATCCGCAAGACCGCGGAAAATTCAGTACACTAAAAATAGAATTTTGAGATAATACTATAGAGCTGAAAATCGAAGACACAAATAGTGTCGAGTCAAATGTCAACTTCATATATTATGACAGCTTGACACGTGAAAATTGTGATTGAAAATTCTATTCTACTCACTCGTCTACAGCATAGGCGAATAATTTTAAACGTCACGTCACGTCTGACAAATCTATCATAAATATTATGAAATAATAAGTCAAAGCACGAACTGACCAGCGGCCAGCCCCGTGAACGAAAGTCCTGGCTAGAAAAAACTCCCGCCCCGCTCGCCGCGCGTACCCCCGCATGCGGCTAGCTACGCACACATGGCCGCGACTTGTCAATCGTGTAAGTCTATCGAATGACGGTTCTTTATGTTATTAATAAATATTCTCTGCCAGAACTCCGCCGACCGCTGGCTATTATATTTGGATCACTGGACTATTTCTTCATTAAACTTTTCCGCAAACATGTTCTGGACAGTTCCACGAAGATTTAAAAGACGCCAAGGAATTGTACAGTTTTGCTTTGTTTGAGTGAGAAAATACTGATGTTTCAGTTGTTAATTTGCCCAATGGCAAATGGCAAACAATTAGATGTAAGTACCTTTAGTCTATCCGCTCCAAGATTGCAGTGAGCCATCAGTACAAATGTCAAAGTTGACCAATGGCGCATAAGCCGTGCTCACATTCACCAATTGTAAGTAAGCCATTCAATCAACACAGACGAGTCATTGGTAAATTTTGACATTTGCACCGATGCCTCGCTGAAAACATTACGCGAATAACGCAAACAAACAAGGCATGAAAAATAAAATACCTGATAATATAAACTATACACCTACGTTTATAGAGATCCACTCATCAGAATACGAAGAGTGATAACAAAATATAAATATTGATAAGGACAAAAATATAATTGATATTAGCTACTGAGGCTAATCATTAGATTAATCTATTTAAATAGTCTATTTAATTTCGACAAGATAGAGGTGTATAATTTTATTATCTGCGAATTAATTTTCTTATTCTATTATAAAATATTTAATACTATAACTCTATTATCACATTTGATTTTAGAAACATGAAACTTCTATAAAAGTGGTAAATTAGTTAACATTTTGTAAAGGTATCTAGTATTAGTCTACATCACTTTTTGGCCTGGACCCTACACGCTACAAACTTATATTAAACTACACTATATATTTGTATCATACAAACTTTACCGTACTATTGTTTAACAGTTTTGCCATATTATATATAATATGTTACTAATATTATAAATGTGAAAGTTTATGTGGATTGATGGATGTTTGTTACTCTTTCACGCAAAAACTACTGAATGGATTTCGATAAAATTTGGTAAGGTTTAGGCTCTGAATTAAAACATAGGCTACTTTTTATGCCGAAAAAGTACAGTGTTCCTTTTGGATACTGTATTTACGCGGGCGGAGCCGCGGGCAATAGCTAGTTATTTTAATAACTTTTTGAATGCTAACTTTTTACTTCATAATATAATGTTATACTTTTACTTTCTTACTTCATAATAATATATAATCATATAATAATAACAGGTGGTGCGTTGGTTTGTAATGTTAGCTCCGGAAGCGTCTTTGAGGCGCTGCCAGTTCGGTTCTCATATTCCATAATAACTCGAATTTTTAACGTATCCATGATAACGAAAAAGATTGAAATGCGATGAAAATGTAACACTTGATTAGTGTTACATTTTCAATTATATTAGAATTACAATTATATTAAATTAGAATTATATAAACAATTGACTACTTTTGGAAAAAGAATTCCATGTTTTTAAAATAAAATTAATTTGAAATAAGAATTCTTAGCCAAACAAAAATTATTTCGATTTGAAATGGCCAGTACTGCAGAATGGCAATTTCATAGGTTAAGACCTAATATATATAGAGCCTGTTTCACTGTCTTCTGTAAGTAACGGATAGCTTATTCGCAATATTTGTCGCGGTTTACTTTATAGCGAGCGATAGCGGCAAAACATGCAATTAAGCTATAGACTGACACTTATTGTCAGTATTAATAAATATATAATACTTTGAACATTCTTAAAAAAGCCTGGAATATCTTATTTTTGGGAAGTCAATCTTCAATATCTAAATGCGTTGTTTTAGCTAAATAGGTCTTAAAACTTAATTAAAATGCTATTTACGTTAAATATCTATAACAAACGAGTGTCTCGCTTAGGACGCAACAGTCCTTTACCTTCCCGTGAAGTTGATTGCGTATTTGAGTGAGCATGAGATACCATGAATCATACATCAGAAAATATTAGAACTCATAGTGTAATAAGAATTAAAGTCTACAATTATTGTATTTCTATTAACGTTGGTGTTTTTTTTTCAACCTAAGCATTGTATACGTTACATTAATCTGTATTAGTGAGTAGTAAGGTTGCATTTTAAATAAAATCAAATATAGTAGTCGGGCAATTTTGTCATCCACGTGATAGCTTCATAAAGTACTTCGCGGACATGTTCTCACGAAGAATTTGTAGGCGGAAGAGAAAGGGAATTTAAAAATAAAAGATAACAGATATAATTAAAAATTCTGTCCGTATCTAAAATAATTATTTTCTTAGAAATCATTACTTGCACGTTAAAAAAAGTGAGTGGTAATAAATTTACTATTTAATCGGTGATAGGAGTATAGCGTGCCTGATATTTTTATCCTTATCAAATCAAATCATTTATTGCAAGATTTAGACACACAATATGATAATCCATAATTTTTACGTGTTTCTCAAGTTTTTTGTGTTTACGGGCTTTATACTGACATTATGATTATTATCGGGAAGTACGGGCTAAGAGCGAGCTGTGTAATGCGTAGATAATGTTTTACGATTTTTTTCTGTAACACGTTCCAGGGCATATAATTGATACGGCTGATACAGCAGTAGCTACGCCCCTGCCATGAGTATTCTCCCACTCCCTCCGTGGAAAAAAAGACCATACTGCTGTGCGTAGCTCTCCTCTGTTGTTGCTGTAAACATACATGTAGACAAAATGTGAATGAATAAAAATATGGTTTTGAAATAACACGCTCTCGCGAAATTCGTTCCTCGACCTTTTTCATATTCAGTTTTCCGACCGTGAATGATTTAACAAATGAAATACATTTTGATATTTTATAAATTGAAAATCGTGAATATATTTATATTTCAAAAGTTTACTTGCGATTGATTTATAAGGTGTTTCGAATTCGACATTTCGCTGATTTATGCTTTCAATTGTTTTACGTGAGTTGAAAACTTTGTAATAAAAATCTTATTGAAATTAAGTGGTGACAAAATTGTTAAATTGGAAGTTGTTTGGTAAGCTAACAGTTCTAAATTGCAAAGAAGAATGAAGTATGGTATGCTAGCTAAAAACTATTTAGCTCGTCCCAAAGAAAGTATTTAGTATGTTTTTATTATAATATCAAAAAGGTTTATGTCAAACATAACATTTTCAACAGAAAAATCACGTCAGCTACATGTAACATATTAAGAGAAAACGTATGAATAATAAAATATTTAATAATGAAATTAATATCAAACAGCTTTGAGGACTCCCTCAATATATTATTTTAAATCTCTTTATGTGTGTGATATTAAAACCCAAATAAAACACTCATTTTATTTGTGGTTTTAATATAACAGACACAAAGAGATTTAAAATATATTAAAAGTATGCAGAAGCAACATTTTTACATCAGTAAATAAAAGTTTCTATCGTAGCTTTTAAACTTGATATAAAATTCTATTACCAAAGTGAAATGTTACAAAGTTTATGGCGGAGTTAAATAGTTTCTTTGAAAGATTCTTTATTGATATTTTGCTAAAGATTACAGAATATACTATCATATTAAAAACTTGTTTAAATCTGTAAAAATCTGTAATGGTTCTCGCCTATACTAACAGGGAATCAAATTCATAAGCATTTAAAGTTTTCTCATAATTTATTTGTATTTAAATAAAGAAGATATGCAGTCACAAATCAATACATTCGTCAATGACATGTCAATTTGCTATCATAATCTTATACTTTAAACGAGGCAATCTTGTACATATAATATAATCGGTATTTCGACAACGGCCACAAGCATCCATGAAATTTAGTATGCAGGGAGTTTTGGGGCGAAAAAATAATAATTTAAGCAACATATGTTTTTTATTGTTGTGAAACAATATATTAATAATTTCGACTTTCTTACGTCAGTCTGTTTACAGCATGGTATGCGTACCTACGTATAAATGTTGCATTGTTTGGAAATACGGAATGTGGTGGGTTCGAATCCCGGTAAGATAAATATTTTTGTGATTCTTATTATTTCTTTTTCTTTGATGCTTTTTTAAATACTTCTCATATTTCTCATAGATACAAATTATTAGCTAACGAATTCGTGAGCAGTCACGCGTGACTCACGTGTAACGTGGGCCGCACGGCCGGCAACACAATCACGACTTGTGCGCGTACTTATGCTACATTTTTTCTCGCTGCGAAATCTTAATAATAATATTAACATTTCGTAGGTAATTTTAGCGTAGGTATTTTCGTTCTTGTATGGGAGTATGTATCTGTTACGTAGTAAATATTTATAAATAAAAAGAGAGGTAAGAGGGCATGGGGTTATGTTTCATGCATCGTTCCTTGTATACGACGGAATGTGTTTGCATATTATAGAGAAATCACGTGTTTTTTTTTTTCGCTGTATTAACTTGCACAAAATGGCTTCGAGAAGTTGTAGACGAGACACTGACTCGTTTCGCTATATTTGCGGCGAATTTATTAAAGTGAGAGAGAACAAGTATGATTTAAGTACAAACTTAAAGATTTGAGATGTCTTACAAGCTCATTTCCATCTACCTGTTAACATCAAGACAAAAAATGGGCAAATAAAAAATGTGACATGATTATGAATTTTTCCACCATCGGATGTAGAGTGTCTCTAAAGATTCACATGTTACATTCTGACTTTGATACATCAGATGGGAGCTAATTTGGAACAACAAGGGGAACGCTTCCATCAAGAAATAGTTGAAATTTGAGAGACGTTACCAAGGCCAGTATACTGAAAGCATGATGAGGGACTCTATAATATGGTGGTTAATAAGAGAAACTTCTATTGAACATGACAGGAAAAGTAAAACTGTTAATTTTTAAACATTTTGACTCTATTTCAAAATTTCTAATAATTAAAGAATAAATCATAAATGGATGCTCGATATCTATTTATAAATTTCAATTCAATTCAATTCGTCAATTTTTTATGTATTTTCATTGATTTGAATTATTCCATTTTGTACACTTAAAAGCAAATTCTGAACTATTTTTTGTTCTTATTCTTATTTCTAGGTGTAAAAGCAATAAAAATAAAGTACATATAACCCATGCGCAAACATGCTGTTGACCGGTGTTATAAAATAATATAATAATAAATTGCGAAAACAAGTTTTAATAATTTTGTTTTACAAAAATCCTTTCAAATCTATCGAATTTTAAAAGGCACGCTCGGGTTGATCGTAAAAATTTTCATTATCAGTCGTTGCGCGAATGTTCCTGACAGTTGGAATTATCTTCTCAATATTTTAATAAAATTAAATCCGTACAGAGATTACCGAAAACAAAGTGTAGTCTCCTCTGTGAAAAGGCTCACTTGTGAAATGTAATAATTTTTTTAAACCAAAGAATATATTAAATTACTAACGTATAGAATCGTCATTCAATGGACTAACATGATTGACAGCTCGCAGCTATGTGTGCGTGGCTAGACGTAAGCGGGATTGCGCGCAGCGAGCGAGGCGGAAGTTTTTGCAAGCTAGGACTTTCGTTGAAGGGGCTGACCGCTGGTCGTTTCCTTTGACATAATTTACATTATAATTTTATAATATTTTCGACAGATTAGTCTGACGCAACGTTTACTATTATTTCGGTGTCAACCTTAGGATTACGCCAACATGGCCGACATTCGCCGTTGCTCGAGCTGTCAATTTGGTAAAGAGTGTCGCCCGTGTGGTAAAACTACCAAGTTACTTATTAGTTGGCGATTCTTACTCACTCACTACTGACAGGTACGTGTTAGATAGCTTATTTTTTGTCTCTTTCGCTCAATAAAAAGAAAGTTTCGATCAAACATCCGAATAAGCTATCCGCAACTTATTAAAATATTGTGAAACATATCCTAAGTGCAATATAGAAACATAAATGTAGATTTACGTATTAATCTACTATACGGTACCTACTCTATTCAGATAAAACTAAATCTAAACGTAAACAAACTAAGTGCACTATAAATAAAATAATAATAACCTAACCAAGAGCATGTCGGGACATGTCTAAGGAGGGTTCCGTAACTATCAACGCGTAATTGGTTTTTTCAAATTAATTCAAAAGTTACTGTTAGATTTTGTTAAAAATAATTTTCCTAAAGAGGTTTTAGCATGATCTATCAGCATGGAAAATAACAAGTTTCTATCTCCTATAGTTTAGAAATGCCAGAGGGGAGCAACTTGTTAACCACTTTGGAGGCGGATTACTCGAAAATCGTCGACTTTATAAAAATTCATGTATGAAACTTTCTTTTATTTTAAAATACCTGATCAACGATACCCCAAACGATAAGGTAGAATAAAAAAAATATTTTTCATCCCTACTTCACATATATGGAGAGTCACCCCTAAAATATAAAAATACTATTATTTTATGAAGTTAAAACCGAGATTTATAGACAATCTATAACTATGCCAAATTTCATCCATTTATATTAATAACTACTGAAGCTAGACGCGCGGACAGACAAACAGACAGACGGAGGGACAGAGCGCAACTATAAGGGCTGCTTATGTATTACGGAACCCTAAACGAGACTATTTTATGTATTTTTTTGTTTTTCAAATCTAAAATAGTTAAGACAGAGCAACGTGTGTCGGGAGTCGGGACAGCTAGTCCAAGTAATGAAATCAATATTAAACACACTACACATAATAAGTATATCGTAAAATGGGTTCTTATTGATTATGATAAAACACAAAGAGGTTTTTGCAATATGAACCCTTCGGAATATATTCAAAGCCCTCTTATGCTATATTTCTGACAGGAAACTGGTGTATTAGATTATTATTTATGCGTCGAAAAGGAAGCCACGATCTTTGTTTTAGGAAAACTTTATCAGCTGATGATTTTTTATGAATTTAAATAAAAATGTGTTTTATTTATACTTTTTTTTATTTATAATACAGGATAAATTCAAACAAAAATAGATTCAAGGAGCCTGATCAGTATTCGATTTTCGTTGAAAAAATATAGTTAATATGATACCTTAATTTTTGACCAGATTATCCTATAGAGTATAGATTAATAATTAACGTCGACTCATAACCACGAAACGGATACTACGCGGCGGTCGCGAGATCTTCAAAGCCTGCGTGGAGTACGGCAGTGCGCGGGTGTCCATTTATCTCTAAATTTCGTTTTTTTAGTTATGTATACAATCATTACTTACGTAATATTATAGCCTAATATCAGTGGCGTGCACAGGATTATGACACTGGGTATGCGGCGAAGTACTCGGTCACAAAAACTTTTTCGTTTATAGATTTTTAGCATAGCTACAGCCAAGCGACGGATCTCTAAGTCGAAACCATGCCAACAGAGCAAGTCTTAGATGTACTACTATTCATGTACATCTTCTACGGCAACGCAGACAAAACAGCGATCAATCGTCGCAGCGGAAGAAATTCTAATAAGTAAAATAATAAGTATATTTTAAAATATTATAACTACTCACCAGTCAGTCAGCTTCAATTTTCACATATTCAAGGTTCCGGTTACTTGAGATTACTATATCCCGATGTAAATTACTAAATAATATGCAAGGAAAACAATATAATTTAATCGTGTGTACACAACCACACAGCCAGTGATACGTTTCATAACTTTTAACATAAAATTTTCGAGTTACATTATTTTTTTGCTGGTTTAATTATTGTAACTCGGGTACACACCAACCTTTAGACATAATTTGAATCTTTTCTCTGAATGACAATTGTGAGAACTTGTTTTTTTTTTTTTTTTTTATAGCAGCTAAGAGGCAAACGAGCAAGACGGGTCACCTGATGGTGAGTGATTCACCGCCGCCCACGGTCACCAGCGACGCCAGTGCGTTGCCTACCCTTCAGGTAAGAATATGCTCTTTTCTTGAAAAACCCAATGTCGCAGTTGTTGGGGAAGACCGCTGATGGCAACGAATTCCAGAGATTTACTGTGCGTGGCAGAAAACTGTTTTTAAAACGCATTGTAGTGGAACGCCAACCATCCAGATGGTGCGGATGATAGTTCCGGCGAGACGATCGGTTGCGGAAATCAGCGGCTTCTATTAAATTGAACAACTCCTCAGAACACTCCCCATTGTAAATTCTGTAAAGTATGCATAGGGAAGATAGATCCCTACGCAGTGCCAAAGGATCTAGCCGATCGGCAAGTTCAGGATCGTCGACAATCCGAGATGCCCTACGTTGGATTCGGTCAAATGGAGATAGCTGATAACCCGGGGCCCCGGCCCAAAGGTGGCAACAATATTCCATGTGAGGCCGCACCTGCGCCTTATACAGTTTAAGGCGGTGAGCCGGCCTGAAGTACTGTTTGGCCCTGTTGAGTACTCCGAGTTTTTTGGAGGCCATTTTAGCCTTGCTCTCCAAATGACCGCCAAACTGGACAACACTCGAAATGTCGACGCCCAGAATGATAATATTTGGCTTGGCACAAAGGTGAGTGTTTCCGAAGAGTGGTGATGCGACAAAGGGGGCTTTTTTAGCGGTGAACGCGCAAACTTGAGTCTTAGAAGTGTTGAACTGGACTAGATTTAGTCCCCCCCAATCGGAAATCTTCACAAGGGATGATTCGATTTCAGACACAAGTTTGTTCCGACACTCATCGACGTGATCCCGAGAGATATTGCTGCGGCCGAAATACAGTGCGTCCACGGTACTGTCATCCGCATAGCAATGAATGCCACTGGTATGCAACAAATCATTGATATGCAGAATGAACAATGTCGGGGATAACACGCAGCCTTGGGGAACACCAGCATTTACGGTCCGGGGGTCCAAGCATGAGCCGTCTACGACGACTTTAACTCTCCGTTCCGCAAGGAAACTGCCGATCCACCCGCAAAGTCTCTCAGGAAGCCCATAGGAAGGAAGCTTCGATAGTAAGGCTTTATGCCAAACCCGATCGAAGGCTTTCGCTATGTCCAAACTAACGCCTAGTGCCTCACCCCTACTCTCAATCGCCTGCGCCCAACGGTGAGTTAGTAAAGCCAGAAGATCACCAGCTGATCGGCCTTTGCGGAAGCCATATTGGTGGTCGCTGATCAGCTGGTGCTCTTCCAGGTAGCCCATGAGCTGGCGGTTGATTATGGATTCCATAATTTTGGAGAGTAAGGAGGTGATGGCGATAGGCCTATAGTTGGACGGATCTGAGCGGTCGCCTTTTTTAGGGATCGGGTGTACTAGAGCCGTCTTCCATGAATTTGGGACAACACCGAGGACATAAGAGTGTCTGAATAAGCGCGTTAAAACCGGTGCCAGCTCTGGAGCACACACCTTCAGCACAATAGGGGATACTCCATCGGGCCCACTCGACTTGTTGACATCCAGGGAGAATAGTGCTTTCCGCACAGCACACTGTGTGAAGCGGACGTCCGCCATTGTGGTTTCACACCTCGGGATGGTAGGAGGAGTGTTCCCCCTGTCGTCAAGAGTCGAGTTTTCCGCAAAGATAGAGCCAAGAAGATCGGCTTTCTCCCTTGCGGAATAAGCCAATGAACCATCCTCCCCGCGCAAAGGTAGTAGTAAACGCGAAGTATCGACCGACAGAAATTACCCTGGACAGCCTTGGCGAGAGACCAGAATGCACGGGAGCCAGATGGCAGGCGTGCCAGTCTCTCGCCAATTCTCCCAACGTAATTCGATTTTGCCAATGCAATTTGCCTCTTAAAGAACCTGGAGGCAGAGTTGTACTTCTTCTTGAGTGGGTCAGAGTTTACGTCCTTAGCGGTCTTTGCCCTAGCCCAAGCTTGGTAGCATTCCCGCTTGCGACTATGTGCGTCACGGCAGGACCCACATAACCAGGGCCGAGACCTGCCACCGACGGGCACCGCTGAGCTAGGAACAAACAATTCCATGCCCTGCAGCACGACGCCGGCAACCGAGTCAGCGCAGGTGCTAGGATCCTCTGACTTGAAGCAAATCTGCTCCCATGGGTAGGATGCAAAGAAAGAGCGCATCCCGTCCCAGTCTGCCGACCTGTAGTGCCAAACACGTCGTCTACCAGATGGAAGTGGTTGCGAGGAGATGGTGAGAGGCACCACGCTCCGAACTAGGCAATGGTCCGATGACCCAAGAGGAGCATCGACCCATACCCGAATGGGTTCGGGGCGAGAGGTCAGAAGGTCCAATAAAGAAGACGAATGGTCTTCCACATCCGGCACACGTGTGGGAGAAGGTACCATCTGCGTCATACCATTGGCGATGGCAAAATCGTGAGCAGACCTTCCCGCATGGTCAGTACGTGTTGACCCAAGCCAGTCAGAGTGGTGGGCATTAAAGTCGCCCAAAACCACAATTTCTGCGGTAGGAATCTGCTCAAGTATTCTGTCAGTGGACACCTGCAGGTGCTCGAAGAGCCGGTCAATTTCCGAATTTCCGCTATGAGACCTGTAAAGGCACGCGTAGACGCGAATGTGATCCTCACAATCGACGCGCACCCAGAGGATCGACAGGTCTCTGCCTTCAAGACTGCTGAGCCTACGGTAACAAATTCCCTCCCTGACGTACACACACACGCCGGCGCGTGGCACAAAAAAGTGCTCCAGGCTATAGGCCGGGTACTTTAGATATGAAGTGTCCGTCGGGGAGGAAATCTGCGTCTCCGTCAGAAAAAGCAAATCTGGCCTTTCCGTCTCGAAATGGTGGTGGACGGCATTTAAGTTCGAGTGAAGTCCTCTGATGTTAGAAAAATCCACTGCTAAAGTAGAGGGGGACTTCCTCGTGATTGGGCTCAGTTTGCACCCAGCAGCGGTGATAAACGACGCTTGATGTGCCCCCCCAGAATACGATGGGCAGCCTGAGCCGGAGCGAGAGGATAGCATCTCTCGCTCCCTCTCAGAGAGGGATTCTCCAGTCTCTAAGAAACTGGTACCCTCCTGGGGTATTTTATTTATATCACTCGTCGCCATCACAAAATGAGCATAAGGGGTGGGGAAGGAAAGGGAAGGAGAAAGGTCACAGAGGGTGAGGAATTGTGGGAAAGGGAATAAAAAGACAGGAAGGGGCCAAATGACACTCATCGCCACACGCAACACAACAGTCCCTAGAAAATCTATTGCGATACGTGTAGTATAATGAAAGTGCCAGTTGCTATTTGGGCCCCGAGGTAGGGGGATAAGTTAAATAAACTTGTTATTTTTAATTTTTAATAAACACACATTTTCAACACAAACCTCACAATCAAATAACATTTAAAAAAAATCAACAACGCACTAGTCAAAGCAAATCACTACAATTATTATAGAAACTCAGTAATAAACTGTTAAATGTACACACTTTCAAATGTTAAAATAAAAATCTTTTAAGAAAACTATAAATAAACTGGAGCGATTAAATTGTAAATAATGCTTATCACATTAAATATGCAATATGGCCCCCGCGAAACACTAAACGTTTCTTCTATTTAAACAAATAAAACCTTACTAAACAAAAATGCATAATGTGCATACGTGATTTATTAGATTTCCATCTATTATTTTTACTCGGATTATAGGCAACGAATAATTTCCGACAAGCCAGTTCGGCGGTTTTCGGAAGCGATCGGATAGCCGAGAGTGCCCGAGAGCCATCGCCTGCCGCGGGAGTTGCCGCTATATAATCATGTCGATATTCATGGGTGTGTGCGTTTGCGAAGTATGAAAATTACACATACATGCGATGATATGTCCTGCAGAACGCAACGGCATGAGATGAGTTGCTATTTATTAAATATTAGGCGTTTTTAAGTTATTATATATTTTTTAATTTATTTATTTACTATTAATATAACTTTAATTAAAGTCATCTAAAACGTACGAACGTTTTATTAAAATATCTGTGAATGACAAGTAAAGCACTGCATTTCTGCCTGCAAGTAGCGCACGCCCCTGCCTAATATTAATTGGGTAAAGTAATTCATTTGGATAAAAAAAATGTACAATACAATAACAAGTTTTAGCCGAAATATAAGCAAGGAATCGGCATGATTCCCAAAATATAAATGACAGAAACGTCAGGCCATCCAGGTTGTATATAGTAGGCTCAAACATAGGTACAAGCCAAGACAAGTAGGTGGACAATAATAAATAATGACAAACCCTGTGTACCGTATTTCGATCTTATTACAATTGCAATAAGGTTCAGTAGTGGTACACGACGCTTGTTGGTTACTGTACCTCTTGCCTTATAAATACAGCTATAGAATTTAAGTAACAACACAAATGTCTTGCAAGACAATAACGGTAATACGGCGTAGTAATAAGTGAATACTTAGATAATCCCGTGTTTTAATATATGGCCGTCTTATCTGAGTTAAAGTCTTACGTGGCTTTCTTTGAAAGGAGTGACTTTGTGCGAATCGTGAAATAATGGGGGTTGGCTGACAGCGGGGAAAACGGCTTTGAAGATAATTTAAGTGGTAGTGTTTAATTTGTTGAATATGTTTTAGTCACCAAACTCAGCCTAAATTGTAATATATTTTCCGTGTTCTATATATATAGTCAAATCACATAGGTTAAATTGCATAAAAATATACTTAGTATATTTCTATGCAATTTAACCTATGTGATTTTGATGTTATAATAGTAACAACATTCGTAAGCAAATGAAAAGCAAACAAATATGGCGGCGCGGGGCATATGCCATTCAACCAATCAGCGCGAGAGTTGCAATTTAACGAGTTTCAGTTCCGTATATTATAATATAACGAAAAATAATGCGGAAAATTGTAAGCAGAATGTTTATTTGACAATCTGTCGACATTTTATAACCTCGCTAGTTATATTACAATCTAACGGTATTTACAATTTTACGGTGACATATACATAGTAAAACAACAGCGACACTCGCGGTTGTTTGACGTGACGTGATGATAGGGATTAGAAATTGAACTTTATTTACTACAAAAAAGATACACTTTTCTATATGTTTATCTAGTTATTATTAACCGTAACAAGTTTGTTTTACATCCAATTACAATGTATAAACACTACACCGAAGTATTAGACCCTGAGAGCAAATATCGTACTTATTTTCGCTTGGTTTAATTTGGCCAAAGGCTCGACGCGGGATCCCGTACTATATTGATAAGGCAGTTAATAGGTTCTAAGTGCTGCTCACTGACTCGTGCTAAATCGAGTCGATGCTCTCATGCCGCAAATCCTTATTGTATTGAATTATCCTTTGCGACAAATCAATTCGAAGTTGACAAAACAGAGAAACGCCCATATTACAAGCCTGTACTATGACAATTATTGTATGTTGTATGTTTGTATGTATTGCATAGGCTCCGTATCTAATGGACCCATTTTCATGAAATTTGGCACAGATGTAGAGTAGGAAGGGGAGAGACATAAGCTACTATTTATCATATGTACGGCTCCCGCGCGGGATTTTAGACATTGACAAAAAATTTGTTTGTAAATGTTGCCTAAACCGTTAAACGAATCTTCGTAACGGAATAAAATTTCTTTATTTTATAGCCTGGATTAAAACGTATACCTAACATCGATTACTGTGCGTTCCAGCATTTTACTTACACGATATCTACCTGAAAATGTGTCAATCCAGCCGTTGTCAAATTTGAATTTCAGTCAGCAAATTATAAAAGATCTTACCAGTGGTATTCTTAAAACTGATAAATCGACGCCCATCTTATTTTGTTATTCAATTTCTAGTGTCCTTCCATAAATCTCGGGTCTCAGTTGAGTTCGACTTTCATTGACGTAATTACAAATTAATTTATTTCATTTTAATGTTGACAAATTGAGATGGGCATTCAAACCCTGTATTGTTTGTTTCACGAACACAAATTGTTTTCTTTTAGGGTTCCGTTCCCAAACGGTAAAAACGGGACCCCATTACTGAGATTAGCATTAATTAATTTAAAAAAAGTATTAAAGAACGTTTGCGTGCTTATTATAAGGTCTGTGATTTCCTTAACGATTGCACACCTTGGGAATAAGATGCCCCCCTGTAAGGCTCCTTCTATGTAATTAAGAATGTACTTCTGTTATAATATAAATTAAGTTGTATTGTCTTCTGTTATGTGTAATTAAAAATGTACTTCTGTTATACAAATTAAGTAACTACATTGTAAAAAAATTTTTTGAAAAGAAAATTTTCCGCCGGGCCGGGCCGGGCTAGTTTCCGAACCGTCTTGGATGTGTTTAGTATAATAAAAATCTTAAATAGGTATAGTATAAAAGTATTAAACATACTTCCCGTTGTCTGGTACCTACCCGTACCACAAGTTTTTCGGATACTTAGCACGGGACCAGATCGACGTGCCGCGAATCGTCCATATATAATTATTATAATAATTTAGAAATTAACATTTTGGTACACGATTATTATAATTGTTTGAATTATTCTCCCTCCTGGTTTTTAGTATGGGCTACGGCCGCTCTAAAGATCAAAATAACCTTAATTAAGCAACACTTCACAACCATTACACGCACAATAGCGACCCATATCATTGTACGGGGTCTCCGCGACCGGGCACGCGCGTCGTTACCTGAGGGTTATGTGCAGTAACTGTCAAATGGCCTCTTAACCCCTCATCGCCTTTAATTGGCTGATAGGCCGTTTGTAATATAATTAATGTTTGAGTAATAATTTTATGGTATCCATTATTGAAATCTAAGATTACTATTAATTTATTACTCCTTGAATCAATGTTTTATGCTTTTCTAGTATAAGGGTGTTTCTACACAGCAGTTTTAAGATTAAGATACACGTATAATATTATGATGACATTTTATAACTGCGTTTTTCAACGTATTTTAGTAGGCAGAAATTTATACCTATGTATCGTTTTATTTGTTATTAGGTTTTTAGTTTTTCAATATTGTAATTTAAGTGATATGAGGGAGCTCCCTATATTTTATATCAAGATTACTGGTATTGTATTACGGCCGGTTTCAATAACATATCTACCAATAACTATTTGTTAAAAACGTCGTCGTTCAATCATTTGCCGGTTTTTTGCGATACAAATTTGACGTTTCTAACAAATAGTTATTGGTGGATAGGTTATTGAAACGGGCCGTTTGACATAGCAATATTTTAATCGTTCAAGTGAAAATTTACATACCACACATTGGCTGTTTTTTAACTTACCTTCACATGTCATAGTATGGTGGGAGAGTCATCGCCGAGCGATGGTAAGCGAAAAACATCCTACTAATATTATAAATGTGAAAGTTTGTGAGGACGGATGGATGGATGTATGGATGGATGGATCTTTGTTACTCTTTCACGCAATAACTGCTGAACTGATTTTAATGAATTTTGGTATGGTAGTAGCTTAGGATCTGGATTAAAACATAAGCAACTTTTTATCCCGAAAAAGTACAGTGTTCCTTTGGCATACTGTATATACGCGGGCGGAGCTGCGGGCAACGGCTTCGGTTTTCTTTTCGGGATAGCCTATGTTTTAATGCAGAGTCTAAACTACTAACACACCAAATGACATCAAAATCCGTTGAGTAGTTTTTGCGTGAAAGAATAACAAACATCCATCCATCCATCCATTCACCCATCCATCAATCCATCCTTACAAACTTTCACATTTATAATAGTAGTAGCATTTGTCTATTCAATTTCAATAAATGTACTATGCAGTTCCGACTAATTCTTCGGAAAAACAGTCGACGACCGTACCTATTCTACTTATAATAATTAAATAGAGTAGGTATAGTACTTTTGGACCTTATTGCTATAGTAATAAGAACAAACTGTGTAACACCTGGTATGTCGGCGACCGTACATGTTTGTATCGTAATTTTTCGTTTCAATTCAACAATTTTTTGACGGTCATAGAGAAGAGATAACAAAACTTAATTTCTTGTTGTAAAACTAATGATACTTAAAATCACATTGTTAATGTATTTCCGCGGTATGAGGTCTTATGTACTTTGGTTGTAATTTAATCTATCCCGTATAGTTTGATAACCAGATTCAGAACCAGATAAAGACCTGTTACAGAAGTTTTGCGAGAAAAACTGGGGTAACTTATCTAATGAACTTATAAACTTTGGATAAAATAGAGACGGCTTGAGGCTATTTTCCTCTGTGTGGTATATTCCGTCTTTCGTCAAATGTTAAAATAAGACTATTTACAACCACAAATATTAATATTCCATAAACTTTAAATAATAATGAATTAGGTATTCAAAGCGGAAACTTTTTTTAGCATCGATGTGATTAGAAACTTGAATAATCAATAAAGCTACAGTAATAAAGAAAATTGAAAATTTCGACTAACCCCCGTCACTGTTAAGCAGTAAGCGAGCTTATGATCATGAATTATAGCCTGGAACATTCGATTACGTCAGCTTTCAATGAAAAAAAACTAGATCAAAATCGGCTACGGTTTGAGAGCTACGTTGCCACCAACAGACAGACAAACAGACACGCCAAACTATAAGTCAATATTGCAATGCAACACCACTCTTTTTTCGTGGGTGAAAAAATACCTCAAATTATAGGAACAGTTATCCTGTAGCTTTATAACAAAGCGTGCGAGAGAATTATATAAGGTGTTTATTATGCACTTCTCTTGTAAACTGTTGACCTGTTTTTTAGGATTCCGTAGCAGCTACTTGGAACCCTTATAGTTTCGCTCTGTCCGTCCGTCTATCCTCGTTCAATAATTTCGGTAATTAT
Organism: Phengaris arion; assembly: GCA_963565745.1. Lineage (NCBI taxonomy): Eukaryota > Metazoa > Arthropoda > Insecta > Lepidoptera > Lycaenidae > Phengaris > Phengaris arion. The sequence goes on along the minus strand of OY751446.1, from coordinate 2,860,099 downwards.
GTATACCTATAAATAGCTGAAATAATAAATAGCCTAAATTTAAATAGCATATTTAATTATTTTTAACACAACGTGTTTGGTTTTTTTTTTACTTCAGATTTACATGCTGGTCCTCCCTGTAATTATATATGTTCCCTCCCCCCTCCCCCCACCTGGAATTTCTAAACTATAAAGAGTAGAAACTTGTAACTTACCATGCTGATAGGTCGTATTAAATACTCTATAGAAAATATATTTTGAGCGAAATCGGACAGTACAATTGATAATTTGAAAAAATCTATTGCGCTTTGATATAGTTACGGAACCCTCCAAGACATTCCCTGACATGGTCTTGGTCATTTTATTTATATTTCAAGGGAAAATTAAACACCATTATCAATAACAAATCATTTTATTTGAACTTTCACAATTAATATAAAAATGTAACATACTTTATTCTAACTGCATCATATTATGTGCTTGTTAATTGCAAGATGAGCATAATGGGCAATTATAGAAAACATGCATAATTTTTTTATTGGCTATCTGAAAAGTATATAATAAGCCAGGAAATATTGTCTTTGCAATGGCATATCTACGATCGACCGTTGACGAAATACAGTCATCACATAAGTGCGATCGTTGGAGAGCAATTAAAAACGCTCTATACCAAAGATAATGCACGAGTGACGTCACAGCAGCTGCAAATGTAAGATAAATACAAAATTATTGGTATTAACTGAAATACTGCGTTTACGTATACCATTGTGATGACAAAAAATTTCACAAATAGGTGAACATTTGAACAATATTTTTCGCTTTTCAGTCATACCAAAAAAAATCGACATCTTTTTAGTCTTTTTAAGCCGGTAATTTTTTGATTTAGAAACTGGTTACTGCGCCTTTTGTGTTTTTAGTTATGTTGCCTTTCGGAAAATAAACGTTTATTGCACATTTAAAACAAATGCATGTTTCCTATTATGCAATATTGTCTATGGTTAAAGAAAGCCAGTATCATACAAAAAGTATGTTCTTCTTGACTCTGGTAAATTATACGTAGCAAATTATCCGGTACATGAAAAAATAAATAGAATATCATAATATAAAATTATGCTGTTTTCACTACACTGTATTATGATTATATTTTACAAAATATTTCTAGGTATATTATAGTCAATTGTTATAATAGAGATTCAAATGTTTTGTTCGTAACAATGTTTTTTGGTTTTTTTTTTTGGTAAAAATTTTTCGTTTAATAGTCCAACGTAACATTACCTGAATAATGTTATAGTTGTTAATAAAGTAAACAGAATTGATTGGACATTTGGAGTTTTCAAATTCACATTAACAAAACCCAATATGTGAAATATTTTCAAACACTTATAATTAACGATATATTTAAAATGACTAGATTGTATAAAATTGTTAAGCCCGACTTGAGTATATTTAATAACAATAATAATCTTACTGTCCTGTATGTATGGTTGAGTATTATTCATAATGCGAATCAAGCAGTGATAGGTATAAATGCTCAATTAAAACTACGAGAAATAAATATTTTTTATACAGTTAAATAGTTAACTGAGATCTTTCACTGAATTTGAGGGTTAAAAAAAAAACTAGAAATAAATATTTTAAAGCAAGATCAGCGACATTCTAATGAGTATGAGCAATGATTATAAACATAAATGCGTATAAATAAAAGAAACAAGTAAATAACTAAAATATAAACGTAATGAAAAATGACACTAACAACAAAAATTGCATATTCCTTGCGGATTTCGGTACAACTTTATGCATACTGAACGGGTATGTGACTGTAATCTGGAACAAAGAAAATGTATGCTGAATAATGTTACTGCAAACATAGATTTAAATCGATGGATAAGCTACTTTGCACACACGCTAAAATGTGCAGTCACGGGTGAATGTTAAGCTGTTTGATAGTCATCATTATTTGATGCCTAAAATACTATTTTTCTCAGTGGTCTAAATACCATCATAATATTATTCTTACTACGCGAATGTACCCAAACGGTTCTCAGAGTCACAAATAAATTGGTATGCGTCAATCAATTATGCCAGTCAGGACATATCTAACTATTTATATCTCTCTCTGTAAAAAAGCTGCAAAGGGCACGTTTCGATGAAATGTTGGTTCTCTGCCAAGCAGGTGGCGATGGCGTTCATTAAGACTGGTGATTAGTTAGCAGTTTCAAGACTTCTTAAAAATATTAAACGCATTTTCTTTCACGAACTTTTACGTTAATCCTTTTGAAGGATTTTTATTTTATGTATGTTTAACCTGCTTCGACGACTACTAAAATTTTCAATATCGGAACTTTTAATTGAGCTATATTACTTTTAGATAAGGCTGTAATATTCCACACTAGTCACGCTAGCCGCTAGTATTATATATAATGGTTGTAGTTCTACTTGTCTAAGGCTATATGATCCGGAATCCGGAAGGTAGGGGAAAATTCAGATCATTGCAAATAGAACACTGCGCCAATACAATAGACCTGAAAATCGAACACTTAAGTATCGTCAAATGTCAATGTCATAAATGACAGCTCGATACTCGACACTTCGATTTTTTGAACTCTTTTGTATTAACGCAAAGTTCTAGTTTCAGTGCTCTGAGTTTTCCCGGGACCGCTGGATTCCGGATCATAATATCGTCCCAGCTTTAGGCCGCTTAGGTGACAAAATGTGGTCAAGCTGTGGCTTCTTGTCGTTGCGTTGTGGTACCGACAAAGCGTCGATGTTTGTTATGAATTACCGCTTTGAATACTCGGTGTCGCTGGTTGCGTTGTGGTTGAGATGTGGTTCACACGTAACTACGACGCGACAAAATGTGGTCAAGCTGTGACCACCTTTTGTCGTGTCGGTGTGGTCTGGTTATGGTCCGTGCGGCAAGCCCCTAATAAGGGGCCCATACATGGTCCGGTCTGCCTTCAGTTCGGCCTGAACGGATGCAAAATCGTGTCGTGTGTGTGCTCGAATCCGTTCAGGCCGCACTGACGTCAGTTGGGTCGGATGCGATTTTTTCCGTGTATGGGCTCGAATCCGTTCAGGCGTCAGTTCTAACTGAAACGATCGGCCTCTCGTCTGTGGCTGCCTATAGTGTCCGTAATCGATTACAATCAGGCGATCTGCTCGTTTACTTACCATCAGAAAACCTGGACCCGATGATTCTCCCGATCGCAGACGATGATATTCCCTCCAGACATAACGGCTATGCCCTCCAGCCCCTTGAACTCGCCGTCTCCGGAGCCCCAGGATCCGAAGGCACGGAGGAAGGATCCGTCTGGGTGGAAGATCTGGATCCTGTTGTTGCCGGAGTCCGCGACCACGATGTAGCCCTGGTCGTCCACGGCTACGCCCCTGTGGAGAACGACGGATATTTATTTTAATTGTACTAACGGTATGTGCATAATTCATAATATTATGATGGTGTAGTGCCTAATCTGGCGAAATAAAGTTTTCATTATAAGATTAAGAATATTAATAATAATAGCTCCCCATACCGATTTCGGTGACGGTGGCCTATTTCATTGAAACCAGACCAGCTACGCAGGAGTTAATTTATAGTGCCCAAGCGCACTCGCTTGGGCACTATAAATTAACTCCTGCGTAGCTGGTCTGGTGAGATAGTGTCAGACTTAGATAGTGATAGTGTTAGTGTAGTTAGTGATAGAGATAGTGTTGCCCACTGGCAATACAAAAGAACACTATCTCTTTCTTCACTCTCGTAACCCAGCGGGACCAACCAACACGACTGGCGAGAGATCAGGCGCAGGGCCGACTTTTTACATGCCCATCCGACGTATGGATCATCTTTCTTGTCAGACAATTAGGTGATCAGCCTGCATTGTCCTTACCAGATTCGAATAAGAATAAGAATAGTTTATTTGCAAAAATATGGTTTAAATTAAGAACTTCAAACTTTGGAATTCTAAACAAATTTAGAATTCCACATGGGCATAGCCCCTGGTCATGTTTATCCGCTGTAAGGCCCTTTTCAGGGGTCCGGCGAGAGAAGACGCTTTCTTCTCAAAAAAAAAAAAATGGTAGTCGCAAGCCACCGGCCAAATGCAGCGAGTGGGAAAAATGTATGAAAAGTTGTAGGTGTTACGTGTTAGGAAAGCCTGATATTAATTTTCTACTTTTGTGGTAGTCTTTCTTATTGTAATATATATATGTGTGTGTGGTACTAGCTTTTGCCCGCGGTTCCGCCCTCATAAATACGGTAACCCCCGGGAACACTGTACTTTTCGGGATAAAATATAGCATATTTCCATCAGAATCCGTTCTTCAGTAGAAAGAGTAACAAACATACATCTATCCTCACAAACTTTCACATTTAAAATAGTAGTAGTAATAGGATTAATACATAAAACAAAAGGTTTGCCCTAAATAAATGACTCTCGATATGGACTCATGTTAAAAAACTGTAATGAACTTAATATCTCTTCAAAACTATCTGTAGTTACAAGTAAGTGCCCTATCCAACAAAACGAGTTATGAGAGAAAGCATTTAAATCATCATTTTACCATTAAAACTTGAGTTATTCCAACTCGGACCGAATTAAATAGCATTTTAGCATAAAATTCAGTTACATTAACATTTAAAAGACACGTATGTTTTTTTCATGCAAAAGAGCCAACTGTTCGCCTAATGGTAAGCAAAAGGTGTAATCGGGGTTCAAATACTTGTAACACATATTTGCTAGCATATTTTAATAACACCATAATTACAAGTTATTTGACCCCTACATAGTTTAATAAATATACCTGGCTCAAAACATAATTATGACACTTGCAGCAATAAAATATCTAAATAAAATAATTGCTTTGCTAACGTGAGGAATATTTCTTTTATTATTTGTTCTTGTAATAGAAAACGAGCGCTTGACCCGCCGCCGAACTACGTGAACTTTCGTGGGCTTATATAATATATAGAAACTCGTTGAAGTCACATAAATAATAATGATCTATTTTATTTACTTAAAAAGTATGTTATCCGCCCTTGTATCTCTATCTCCTTTACTCGCGCGGTGAAATACGTCGTTATAATACGCTGGTTTTCAGTGATACCATAGTTTTTCTCCATTTGAACCTGTTTATTGTCATAAAATCACTCACACCCGGACACCGGTTAAAGTCTGAAGACACGTATGTTTTTGTACGAAGTGTTATTTTCGTAGAAATCGGTCAAGGTTTTCTTGAACTTTTATTAGACAAAAGTTTTTATAGCCGAAGATTGATATTGAGCAGTTGTTTGAGAGTCGTAAAGCGACGTAACTATTAGAATACTTTTGAACAGTTTTATGGTGCTATGAAAATATGTTAAAATGTTATAAAAATATAAGATGTCCTTCAGAACCCTATTAATTTTTAGTTCACGTAGAAAATGTCTACGCTTTCACACCACGGGACGAGATTGACGTGATGTGAAATCGTCCATATATATTATTATTTTCTTTTATAAGTTTTAAAAATCTATCACTAACTTGTTAGGTTATGTTTGCTGTCAATCAAGAGACTAGTAGTTTTCTCTGAATAATACTATACAAAACCAACCTCGGAAACTTTCTCCTTCCCTGCTCGCCGAACGACGACAGCACCCGCCCGTTGACGTCGAACACCTGGACTCTGTGGTTGTTGGAGTCCGACACGATGACCTGGTTGATGCTGGATGCGGCGATGTAGTGGGGATGTAGTTGGCCCAGCAACCTATACAATATACCAAAACCCACCTCGGGAACTTGAATTGGCCATCCTCCGAGCCCTCCTCGCCGAATGACGACAGCACTCGTCCGTTGACGTCGAACACCTGGACTCTGTGGTTGTTGGAGTCCGACACGATGACTCGGTTGGTGCTGGACACGGCGATGTAGTGAGGATGTTCTAGCTGTCCAAGCTTCGAGCCAAAGGAACCGAACTTGCCCACAAACGTGCCGTCTGATTGGAACACCTGGAGTAATATGGGGGTTATATGTAGGGGTTATATGTTTTCAATATAATATGGTAGTGACTATAGATTGTCAGAATATGGTAACGAAAACTAATATGGTGGATAATTCGTTGTCGTTTCAGCCTGGTGACGTCCACTGCAGGAATAGGCAGGAATATTAAGTGGTTTTTGATAGAGGATTTAAAGAATAGCTATTTAGAGAAGGACTGGGGAGATTTTTTTATATATAATTATGAATTGATGGTAGGTGTGTCGTTAAGAATTTTTCAAGGTATGATTTCATTGGTTGATAGATACATTATCATATTTGGCAATTTCATCTATAAAACTTTTCACTAAAATTGGAGAAAATTTTCCGTGATTTCAGTATGAAGTCTACATAAACTTTTTACTACAAATCGGCTGACGAAACCCAAGTTATCTCGTGTAATAAACTGAAGATAACAGATTCGGGACAAAGAGAACGACGAAAACCGATATTTTAAAGCAATTAAACGTAAAACAGTGGTCTACATTCAAAAGTTTGAAAGGACACAATATTTCAGCATAGATAATAAGAGTTTTAAAAAGATGTTATCAGTAAGAGCAAGAATTTTCGAGTCCCATTACTGTAAATCGCGTCGTTAAAAGTTGAGAAGTGTTTGTGGAAAATATTACAGCGGCCGTGACGTGTCTGCCGTTCGCACGTTGCAAGGCTTTTACTGATAATAATGTATTGTTGCAGGATTTTGTGTACGATGCTTCTGAATGCCATCGTATTAGGTATCATTAGTGCATTATATTATTTATTGTAATTAACTTACAGTTTCATTTTACTTTTATCGAAATATAAAAATCGTCTTGATATCATAAACTGATTTTTAGAGTTTGGATCAATCAAAGCGGGTTTGATGTTGGTTTGACGTTGGTTTGACGTTTATGAGTACTGGATCGTGACTTTATTATTGCAGGATTTAATAAGCAATATTGGTCTTTTAACCTAGATGGCATAACGTGGTCCAGCATTTTTTTACTTTAGTACTTTAGTGTTTAGTCTTTAATGACAACAATCTACTTTGTTAGTGCTCTTTTTTCTGATGAACATTGGTATTTTCTTTACCTGTACTCTATGGTTCTCTTTGTCGCAGACGTAGATGAAGCCAAGGGCGTCGGTGGTGATGCCCCAGGGGTAGTTGAACTTGCCGTCGCCGGTGCCTTGGCTGCCAAACGAGCGGAGGAAGCGACCGGCCGGGTCGAATACCTAAGGACGAATGACAGATTTAGTTAGGAAACAGCTGTACCTGCTTATAATGCAATAAATATCTGTAATATACTTGTGTAAAGTTTCGTTGTACTTTTTCGGGATACAAAGTAACCTATGTGTTAATCCAAAACATAAACTACTATCATACCAAATTTTATCAAAACCCGTAAGGGTTACACCATAAGGATAGATGGATTGATGGAAGGCCATCAATCCATCTATCCTATCGATCCATCCTCAGAAACCTTCATATTTATAATAGTAGTAGGTTATTTATATAATATAATATGTCCCTTTCACTAGTAAAGTAGGTTTTCTTAAATGGCGCTAGTTTTTGTACTGTGCTTAAATTTTTGATCTTATTATACCCATTTTTGCGATACAAGATATCTTCAAAACCGATGTATGTCACCGACGCCTTACGTTGACACAAGTAACAAGTAATCTGTGGCACATGCTCGAATGTAGCGAGCGCATTTTGTTCAACGTTTGTTCTGTCACCATATTGGATTTGATTTATGGCAAGACAAAATTAGGTGTACCTAAAACTTGTCGTAAGGTTTTCAGTATGATGAAATGTGAGGATAGCTTTGGAAAATAGCTCTATATTTATAGCTAGTCCGTCCTACTGATAATTACTTATTTACTTCATGTACAATCGATAAAATTGAATGTTTAGAGAATTGATACCCCTGATATGTGTATCACTATTTACGGACAGGTGCCGTCAAATTAATATCAGTACAACCACGTTCCTATGTATTTCGGGAAAAGTGGTTTTTCATTTGAAGAATCCCGCCGAGGGAACAAAAAGTTTTCAGTTTGTTCTTCTGTCTTGGATGTGTATTTAATATGTTTAAATATAACAAGAAAATTATCTGTAGGTATAGTATAAAATTATTAAATATACTTCCCGTTGTTTGGTCCCCGTAACACAAGTTCTTCGAGTACTTAGCACGGGGCCAGATTGCCACGGTGTGAAGAATGAATGAAATTAATAAAATGACTGAAAATGAATGAATGAATGAATGAAGCATCCATAGATATTATCATTGTAATCATCATTTTAATAGAACAATTTTTTTGCGAGACCCAGCACAGCATTTTTTAATGTAAGTCCGGCGTTTAAATTAATCGGTCCGGCGTGTAATTTTTTGTGTAAGACAAAACAATATAATAATAATTACATCTACCAATATTATGTAGATACGTCATAATATTATGTATGTAGTAATTACAAAATACCGCGTGCCTACGCAAGCAAATCCAAAGTAAACAGTTGTTTTATGAATAAAATAAATCAATTCTGCGTTTTATACACCATTACTGTGTTTACGAGCCTTGGCGAGCGCTGATAAGACGAATTTGAAAGGGAATTCCTTTTTATATTCCCCAATATACCACTTAAAATAGGATACATTGATTAAATCTATCCTATGAAATGTTCAATCAAAATTGTACCGAATACTACGGTATTCAAAGTTAGAATTTGCGTGTTCTGTAGCTCTTTGTCTTTTTTATTCTTGATTATTATATATAATAAAGTAATCCTTGTTTATTGCTGAAGAAGCTGCCAAAATTTAGAAAAAGTTGAAGAACCGTTTGAGTATTGGCCATTCAATTTTCAAAATGGCTGCAAACTCTTACATAATTCTGTTACCCTAGTACTTAATAGTGACTGGCATTCCAACAGCTTAAAAGCTTAGAAATTGCTTAATCATGTACCGATTAAGCTTCTATCGAATATATTTTATGCACAACCGAATCTCAGAAGATATTGTGTAAACTAAGTTTGCAAATCGCTTAGAAAATACACTGCAGTATTCAACGAGGATTAACTTTGGTTTTTACGGTTCCGTAGTACTACAAGGAACTCTTATAGTCTCACTCTGTCCGTGCGTCCGTCTATCAGTCTGTCCACTCCTGCCAACTTCTGTAATTATGAACATACCTTAATCGACGAGTACACCTAATATGTTGCACAATTTATATCTCGAAATAGGTATTTTTAATTAAATGAGAGTTTCATACATATTTTTTTATGATGTAAATAAACCATTTTCGAGTAATCGACCACCAAAGTGGTTTAGAATTTGCCCCCCGGGAATTTGCTAAATCCAACAGGTAGCAACGTGTAACTTTCCATGCTGATAGATCGTGTTAAATACTCTTTAGAAAAACTTATTTGACCGAAATCGGATAATAACTTCTGGAGTAATTTGAAAAAAAAAACATTGCGTGTTGATAGTTACGGTTCACTCACATATTATTGTCTTGACATGCTCTTAATTAGGTAATTATATTAAAATATAGGTTTTTTGGACATACGAGGGCGGGTCAATAAGTCTGTGACTTTTGGAATAAAACACAGATTTTTTGATAAATAAATCATTTTATTTTTCAACGTAGTCCCCCTTGAGCTCTATACACTTTGTCCAACGCTTCTCCAATTTTTTTATCCCTTCCAAAAAATATGATTTGTCGAGGTCCTCAAAATAGGCCTTTGTTTGCGAGATGACTTCATCATTGGAGTCAAATCTTTTTCCACCGAGCCATTTTTTCAGGTTTGGGAACAAGAAGTAGTCACTCGGAGCCAAATCTGGAGAATAGGGTGGATGTGGGAGCAATTCATAGCCCAATTCATTAATTTTTGCCATGGCAACTGCACATGTGTGCACCCTTGCATTGTCTTGGTGAAAAAGAACTTTTTTCTTGGCCAAATGAGGTCGGTTTTTTTTCAAATCCTCATTGAAGCGGTCCAATAAGTTGGCATTATATTTCCCATTAATTGTTCTTCCCTTTTGAAGATAGTCAATGTGGATTATACCACGTGCATCCCAAAAAACAGTCGCCATAACTTTATTGGCTGACAAACCCACCTTGGCCTTCTTTGGCGCCGATTCACCCTTAGAAACCCACTATTTTGACTGTTGTTTGGTCTCTGGTGTGTTGTGATGGATCCATGTTTCGTCCACGGTTACAAAACGGCGCAAAAACTCCTCCATATTGTGATTAAACAACGCCAAACCTTCCTGTGAAGTTGTTACACGATTGCGTTTGTGGTCGACTTGCGGAAAGCTTTCTCATGCCCAAGTGATCATTCAAAATTGAAACCACTGAGCCATGCGAGATGCCTATGGCTTCCACAATCTTTTGCACTTTCAATCTTCGGTCAGCCAACACCATATCGTGAATTTTTTCGATTGTTTCGGGTGTAGAGACCTCAACTGGGCGTCCAGGACGTTCGGCATCTTCAGTGCTTGTACGGCCACAACGAAATTCAGTAAACTTTTTTACCATTGAAATCGATGGTGCAGAGTCCCCATAGTATTTATCAAGCTTAGCCTTGGTCTCGGTAATGGTTTTTTTTCGCAAAAAATAATGCTTAATAAGCACACGAAATTCACTTTTTTCCATTGTTTCCTTAAGTTACTGGATAGTCTGATAAAGATAGCTGTAAAACACAAACTAACTGACGCAGCAAGTTCAAATTTTGATAGGAGTCAACTGACAGATGCCTGTTGACAGGAGTAGTGTTGCTTTTTCAGTAAGGAGGTTAGAAATTCAAAAAGTCACGGACTTATTGACCCGCCTTAGTATTAATATTATTATGTCCAAGTTTTTATTTTTATAGAAAAAACTTATTGCTTTAATAAAATAATACTAGATTTAGTTTGTCAAAACTAAAACAAACTTACCATTATATGCATAGACATAGCATATATATTATTAGACGAGGCATATCGAGGTACAAAAAAAAAACTATCCCCACATAAATGGCTCCACTTTTAGGGTTGTTTGGGGCCATTTGACATTTGAGGTGTGGTGAAATCAAGATGGCGTAACTTTTTCTTGTATGAAGATTTGTTCTGTCAAATGTATGTCATATAGCCTATCTTTAGTTTTAAAATCTTTGATTATATTATGAGCAAAGATTTCAAAACCATTTTTACTCGATATGCCTTGTTTATAATATTATATGTACGTCTATGAATATTAGCATTTTATGTATGATAATAGCACAAAGAAGTCAATTTATAATATCATAAGAAATTAAGGTTACAAAAGGCGAAGAGACGATGCCCTTGTGTTTATAAGAATGCAGACTTAAGGTCAATTCACGCTGAAACGAAACGATACGCGACATGGCGCTGCATTCTTAAGGTAAATATTCAAAATTGAACTTTATTCATCACACAAGATACACGTTTCATATGACGCCAGTCACAACTCACACACTGCACATGCGCTGTGCAGCGAGCTGCTACTTTACATTCGAACTCTTACAATAAAACGTGCATCTTCTTTTGTAATCAATAAAGCTCAATTTTGAATAGCGCTAATAAAATGCAGCGTCGCGTATCGTCACGGTGTGAACTGACCCTAATTTGTAATTACTTTTACGTTAATATACGAGAAGTTGATTTAATCTTCAGTGTTAAATTTCATAGGTACTCGTGAAAGGTAAATAATACTTATGAATATATAGTATAGACGCTCGAGTATAGACGGCGTCACTAGCGCCACTCCCGCCACAATAGTTTTCGCTCCAGTATAGATGGCGCAACTAGCATGACTCCCGCCACAAAAGTTGGCGCGAACGAGTCCGTCCGTATATAATAATAAAACCGTCAAACAGTCTAACCGCTAACGGCTGTGTGGACATTTTGCTCTCGGACACCGTCCGATGAACAGCTCAGTCCGCTTCAACATAAGTGCTCGCTGCTACAAGTGTCAAAGCGCTCTATCTCGCTCCCGCTCTATCTCGGTCTCACTCTAGCGAGTGCCATTCGCTCGCGAAAGTGAACCATCAGAAGAAAGAAGACCGAAGACTCAAGAGTCAAAACTCAAGCCCCAAGAGACAAGACAAGTCGCCACCCGCCCGCCATGCCGCCCGAATCGTGCCGTACCGTGTCTTGCACCGCACACCTCTAGGCACACCACACGAGGAGTTTTCCTCCCTACACACACCTCCTCTCCGGGAGGGGCTGTATCTCCAACCATTTAATTTGAGAGCAGAATCCCACAACCGGGATAAAACTTTCTAATTATGGCAGATGCCTTAATCAGAAAGTTAGTAGATACCGCGAAAAAATGGGAACGCTTCGTGCGCATCCACGACGTAGAATTACTGGCGTCGCCCGATAGCGACGCCCCTCTGATACCGGCCGAAGCCGAAGCCCACTCATCTCCTTCAGAGATGTCTTGCTCGGGGCAACGGGGCAACAATCCGACCGTAGTAAGCTAGGCGAGTTCATACAGTAAAAAATAAGAAGACGAAGAAGAGGAAGCGCCCAGACGGCACCTCCTCTCCAGTCTTATCCTTTCCGTCACAATCGGCCACAAAGGCCACCCAAAAATAGGAAAACCGTGCAGGCTCATAGCTCCGCGGCCCCCATAGCTTTACTTGCCCTCGCGGGCCGCGAGGGCAAGTAAAGCTATGGGTCTGCCAGCCACCTCGACCCTCCCAGGCCCCTCTGGCCTCCCAGGCCCCTCGGGCCTCCCAGGCCCTTCTGGCCTCCCAGGTCCCCAGGACCTACCAGGCCCTTCCAGCCTCCCAGGTCCCTCAAGCCTCGCAGACCCTCCCGACTCCAAAAATGCCTCCTCCTGTAATCATACAGGAAAACGAAGAATGGAACCTGTTTAGCGCAGCGATTAACGAACATAAGCTTCGTTACTTTTCTGCACACACGACCCCAATTGGAATTAAAGTCCAAGTAAAAACTTCGGAGGATCACCGCCTCCTCACCGCACTCCTACGCAACAAAAAAATAGGTTATCATACCTATGCCCTCGAAGACGAGCGCGTGCTGCGCGTCATCATGGACATCCAAGCCCAGGGCTATCCCGCCACAGAGGTATATCGCATGTACCATCCAATCAAAAAACACGAGTACTATATGGAACTCGTTACCCTCCCACTAACACCTTTAAGGCCGGCAACGCACCTGAAGCAGCTGCAGCTGCAAGGTCACCCAGCCAATTATAGAGGGTGCAAAAAAGCACCCGAAGTAAAAAAGCGCATTGCACTACAGGCAAAAGGTGCCTAGTAGAGATTCGTCCCTGCCAAACCCCAAATCCAGACAACAACACAACAACCTTACCCTCCAAATCTGCGTGAACCAAACCCACCCAGAATCCCACTTCAAATCAAGCGGTTTTTCCCGCTCTTCCTACTCAGGCTACGCCCTCCGCGGCAAAAGCGCCTAAGGCCACGCCCTTTCCGACTCCCAGTTTCACTGCCGACCTCTCGTTCGTCACACAGTTTCTAAGCGACATCGGGCCTATTGACCCGATGGAGCTTTCTATTTTAGCCACAAAGCTAAAAGGGTCGGTCACAGACCGTATCCAAGATTTGTCAGCCCATCAATTCTTGATCAGTAGGATCAAGGCGCTCTTTCCCGACTGTAACTAATGAAGCCTCCGGGAAGGGCAAAGCCGAACTCATTACGCGTAGTGTCGTTCAACATGAACTGCATCAGAAATAACATAAACAAAATTCGCGATTTTGTAAGCAGCCGAAATGTCGACATTCTTCTAGTACAGGAGACGTTCTTAAAACCTAGTATGAGGAGCCCAAAAATAGCTAACTACAAAATAGTTAGAAACTAAAAAACTCGATCCCGACTCGGAGGTACTCTTGTCTACTATAGTATTTAGTCAAAAATGTTTCTCTCAATATCTATATTGAGACTCTCCACGAGTTTAATTCGGACCACAGACCGGTTACGACTACACTTGGTAGTTTTAACCCAAACAATTCTAGTACTAGAAAGATTGTAGATTATAAAGCATTAGCGGAGAACATCAAAGTCCTCCAATCGAGTCACCTTGAAAAAATTCCCTGTCGGGATGGTGTCCCATAGATAGCAAAGAGACAGCCATAGAGGCCGCCTCCCACTTGACCGATCACCTGGTAGCAACCATTAGAAAATTCATCAAAGGAGGTGCCAACGACTCACAAGGGCCGTTGGCCCCTCCCAGAGGACAGAAAGGAGTCATCAGATTCTGCAATACGGCCAAACGCACATATGATCGCTACCCGTCGGAAGAGTGGAGGAAATCCCTCCGTCACTACGAAAGGGAAGTTAAGCTTAAAATCAAACAGCATAAAGCCGAGAGTTGGGATCGACTTCTCAGTGAGATAGAGCCGTCATATGTGGCATATTGGCCAGTCGCGAAAGCCCTCAAAAATAACATGGAGAGCAACATGCCTCCGTTAGACAGACCAAATCGTCCTCCAGCACTCGAAGACATAGACAAGGCCGAATGCCTAGCTGATAATTTCGATCAACGGTGCCGGCCGATTACTTTTCCGATTCATCCCGAGCACCTTAGCTTAGTAAATAGCGAGGTCAACAGCCGACTCTCGAGGCCGCCTGATGATGATAGGGTGAGGATGGTGGACTCGGAGGAGGTCAAAAACATTATAAAGTGTATGAATGCCAAAAAGGCCCCAGGCCAAGACGGTATTTTAAACAAAATACTTAAAATGCTACCGTCGGAGCTAATTTAACTCCTAGTGAACATCTATAATGCCCTCTTAGTAGGATGTTCATTCCCAGACATTTGGAAAGTAGCTATTATCATAGGTATACACAAACCGGGGAAACCCCGGAAGGCACCTGGTAGCTACCGATCAATTAGTCTCATAGACGTCATAACCGATAAAAACTCCTTCCAGACGAGCAGTTTGCGTTCCGCAAAATGCACAGCTGTCCAGCTCAAGTACACCACTTAACGGAGTACATAATTGCTAGCAAAAACGACAGAAAGACGACATACGCCGTATTCTTTGACATAGCAAAAGCTTTTAACAAAATTTGGCATTAGGAATTGTTATACAAACTTTATCAAATGGGCATACCCGATAATCTTGTTATATTAATCACTAATTTTCTTAAAAATCGCAAATTTCATTTCCGCGTAGAAGGCGCACTGTCGTCGCCAAGATATATGGAGGCGGGAGTACCGCAGGTCTCGCTCCTCTCGCCCTCCCTATATAACCTGTACACTTGCGACATCCCCAAACACGCTAAGGTGCAATTAGCCATGTTCGCGGATGACACAGCCCTATATTATTCTCACATCCGACCTTGGACCGCTTCTAAAGCCATCCAGGAGTCAGTTACCGAACTCGATAGATGGTTCTCCAAATGGAGAATCGAAGTAAATCCCGACAAAAGTCACGCCATTCAATTCAACAAAAAATCTTGCGCAAAGAAGCGCACATGTGCCCGTAAAATGATGAGCCCTATAAGTCTGCGCGGCAATATAATCCCAGAGGTCACATGTCAAATATTTAGGCGTAGTACTAAACAAGTCGATGACGTTTTCGAGTCACATCACTAACACGTTACGAAATTTGTACTCTACAAATTATATCCGCTACTTAATTCGCGAAGCAAATTGTCCCTAAGACATAAGATTACATTATATAAAGTATGTATAAGAACGATACTCACTTATGCGTGCGTCTCTTTCGCACAAATAAGCGAGCCTCAAATGGACCGATTGCAAAGAGTCCAAAACCGGTTTCTACGCATGGCAACAGGAGCCCCCTATTACATGCGTAACATCGACTTGCATAGAGACTGCGAACTCGTCACTATAAAAGCCTATATCGAAGAACTCGTAGAGAGATTCTTTGATTAAGGCAAAAAACATCCAAACCCTCTCATCCAAAAGGCCCTAGACTACAACCACGTGATCTTACGGAGGGTCAAACCCTCCCAAACATCACCCGGGTGATGTTAAGGAGGGTCAAACCCTCCCATCGTCTCTCACTTAATCAACTAGCCACCAGGCTAATTATAGTCCGACGAAGCTACAGCGGTCTTAAGCGGTCTGGTCTACGCTAACGGCCCGACCGTTAGCGTAGACCATTTCGAAAAAAAAAAAAATTAACGGCTGTTTGTTAGTGACAAACTGTGGTGAAGTGAACATTAAATACTGTCCTGTGTGGTGTATCCGATAATTATTATTAGTGTTGATTATAACAGTGTTAAAGTGATAAGTGTTAATTGGTGGTATTAATACGTTAATATTAAGTCTGTACAGTAATTATAAATATAACATATTAAACTAAAATAAATCAGTGATTATCTGTGAAAGCTTTGGTTAATGAATATATTTTATCAACTATACTGTGCTATTTTTCCTTATATGATGTTCATTGACAGCTCTTTTCGCGTTTTGGTCTTAATATAACTCATTATTATCCTACTCTTACCATACTAATAACATAAGTGTTAAGTTTTGTGAGGTAGGATAGAAATATTATGTTGTGGCCTGTGGGTAGGTTGTGTCTTAGAACGTAATGTAATTTGTTTTTGTTTTTTTTTGTCAAAATTTTAAAATAATTTTTCTGCCTAAACATCTTAACATAAACAGTAGATCATAAGCCAAAATATCTGTAATTGATTTTACCAAACCTTATATACGTAAGGTACGCAAATTATTTTTAACGTAAATAAAATATAGCCTTAGTTTTCAACTCAGCTGAGTGAACGAATTAACGCAAATAAAATCAAGTATCCAGGATAATTGATTCGCGCGCGGTCTTGAAAGTTTTACTTCCGTATTCGGTTTACGCAATTCCACATGTTCAAATACTCATCAAACTCAACTAACTAGCTCCCAAACTTACCACTATTATATTAAGTCTCACGCATAGGGTTGTCAGATAGAAGAACAGAGTTTAGTCGAACATTTGGGAAAATAGATTATTTAGCAGTAATAGTTCCACAGTAATAATATACATGACTTCTTGCACTGTTTCTACTTTAAAAAGTATTTTACATTAATTTTAACATATTAGTTACTAAAGTACAAAAAAATTTAATACTTATTAAAGCAGAACAGTGCAAGAAGTCCTGTATATTATTACTGTGAAACATGAATTTCCACCAATAACATATGGTACAACCAATATCATATATTATTTAGCGTACGATAGCCCCAGACATTCCTCTGGAGTCTGGACAATGTTGTGTGAATGCCATAATAATATGTGTTGAAGCATGCATTTAAAACCACCTGTCTCAGATGGACGAGACCAGGGCTAGACCGAGGGTAGGGAGACTAAGCGGTAATAACTCGCTACTGTCACGTGTTTTTCATCAATTAATCACGAACGAAGACGCGTCCCCGCGACGCGCTAACTTGTGCGAAGAGCGCTGATGCAGTCGCGTGGCGTCAGTATTTAAATAGTTGCTTCACTCAGAGAATACTATACAAATCATCTACTGTCAAAGCTTGACTGAATAGGAGCTTACGTAACAGAATTTAGACATATCAGAGAGGTGAAGCACGAACAATTGACAAGTTCGTATTTGTATGGGCGCTGTCATAATAATATCGTATTGGATACAATGTCAATCAGGGCCTTTAGTCAAGATGCATTTGATAATTTCGACGGCGAAGTTAGAAAACAAAATGAATGGGATTTGATTTAAGGCATCGCAAGCGACATGTCAATGACTTCTGTCAAACCTCATACATTTTTGATTTCGAACTTCGGCGACGAAATTATCGAATGGATCTTGACTAAATTCTCTGGTCCTGTACTAAGTATCCGAAGAACTTGTATTACAGGTACCAAATAACGGAAATATAATATTTAATACTTCTATACTATACATATATTTAATATTTTTACCATATAATTTTCATTATATATAACACACCCATGACCCAGAAACACAGAAAACTTTTTTTCCCTCGCAGGATTCAAACCCGTAGCCGGTTTGAGCGCCAACGTGCTGACCACTGAGCCACAGAGGTCGTATAGTTTTTATACAATTCTCTTTCGATAACGTTACGCATACGTACTAGTCATTTGTTCGTGCTTACCCCTCAGATACCATCACTTAGCTGAAAACGCAACCAGAAAGCCTGAATTTGTGCGAACGTCTGGTAACCCTACATGCTCCTGTCTTTTGCACTACATTCATAACTTTCTTGATTAAAGGGTTCGACGAGGAGGAAGAATATTTTATCTTTTAAATTTGTTATCAGTTAGGTAAATTGGCAGTTCTGTACACATTTGAATTGAACAAGTGTCACAATTCATGTTATGCGTAATAATGTGTAGACTACCTTTTGCCCGCGGCTCTGCCCATAAATACAGCTTCGCACAGGAACACTGTACTCTTTCGGGATAAAAAGGAGCCTATTTAATAATCTAGAGCCTAAACTACTACAATACCGAATTTCATCAAATTTGTTCGGTGGTTTTCGTGTGTCACAAACATTCATCCATCCACCTATCTTCACAAACTTTCACTTTTGTAATCATAGTAGGGTTATTAATTATAATTATAAGTGATAAAACTGCGAATCGTACTACGACTAAGACGATAATCTGGAAAATCCTTATGCTCATAATAATATTCAAATCTATACTAATATTGTAAAGAGGTGAAGTTTGTGAGGTTGTAAGGAATAATCTCTGGATCTACTCTGAACTGATTTAGAAAATAATTTTACCAATGCGTTATTTGTGAGTGACATCGGCTATATAGATGAATGGATGGATGGATAGATGGATGGATGATTGTTACCCTTTCACGCAAAAACTACTGAACGGAATTTGATGAAATCTGGTTTGATAGTAGTTTAAGCTCTAGATTAAAACACATGATACTTTTTATTCCGAAAAAGTACAGTATTCCCGTGGGATACTATATGTACGCGGGCGGAGCCGCGAGAAACAGTTAATATCTTATAAATGATGAAACTAAAATAATATCTCCTAAAAAGGTAACCGTTAATAATGTACCTAGTTGCGATAGCAATGAAATAGTTGATGAGGTGTTAAAAAATAAAAAAAAAATAATTTTAATAAAATAATAATTAATAATAATAATACTATATAATAAATAATAAATATATAATATTTTAATATATTTTTTTCTTAAATTTTTTTATTTTTTTATTTTTAAATTAATTTAAATCACATGCCACCAAAAGAGCTATACCGAAATACACCATGTATAAAAGTTATGAGTAAGATTAAAAATCCAAAATCAATCAGATTTCTATAGAAATGTAGAACAATGTATGAAAAACGACGATTTCCAAAACCCATTGCCAACCATTTCAGTACTGTCGACTCTGTATTTTTTTTAATGGATTTTTGATCAACTCCTTTGGCTTAGTAACGACAGTAACTGCTTTTAAATGTTTTGTTAAAAATATTAATCATAAGCTGTAACAAGATTTCTACAGATTTAAAAATACTTTTTGACTTTGTTTTAACAATTTCACTTTTCAATTAACTCTCTATTTTGATAAACGCGACCTTTAGCGAAGAGGCTAATGTTAAAGAATTTATAATTAATTCACATTAACGGAGAAAATGTTTAATAAAGTAACATTTTTGAGCATTTCAATTAGAAGATATCTTAAAAGTAGGAAGAACTTCGTACGAGATATTTAATATTTTTGATTCTGAATTAACTAATAACTAACAAAGAATAGTATTAATAATTTGAAATCGTAAAACTAGTTAGTTAATCTAAACTTCGTTTTATATGAAAAATAGTTAAATTTCAGAATAAATCCTTAGTTTTACCAAAATCTCTAATTAAGGCTTAATTTTTGCATTGAAATAAGCAACATATTGCGTTCGCCAACACGGCAAAACTGTTTCTGAAGACTACAAAAATTTGTTCATAGGTTTGTTAATGTTAATTTTATTTCAGTTCAATGTTGTAATTTAGATGTTGGTTCTAAAATACAATGCAGGTAAAGGAAATCGGCAAGTCGCCACATAATAGCTCCCCACACCGATTTCGGTGACAGTGGCCGGTTTCATAGAAACCAGGCCTAGCTACGCAAAAGTTATTCTATAGTGAACTATAGAAAAAAAATCTATCTATTAGGCTACTAGATGGAGCTTTTAGGCCTCAAATTGACAATGTACATCATGATATCCATAGACTATAAAGATAATATGATGACAACGATTACCACAGTAAGTACGTATTTTGCACATGAATTCTCTGATATTCGGAGATTCAAAACTTTTTGTTACCAAGTCCTAAAAATATAATAAAATATGTTCGAAACTTGTCCGTTCTTGGTGTAAAATCAGGCAGGATTTTCCAGTGTCCTTTAAGGCCATCATCTTAATATTGAAAAGTTATTACTAAGTAATATTACGTTACAATACAAAATTTCTCTTGTTACATATTTAAATTTTAAAAAACTCATGTTTCTCTGTTATTGATAAACTTAGACGAAAAGATTACTGATAAAATGATGAAAAAATCTCAATATACAAAATTAGTTAAATTAAGACGGTTAGTCTTGTATGTGAAGAAACTTCTAAAGGCCTTCTTATTACCATTCAAAAAATCTATTATTATGTTAGTTAATAAGAGCTAATTGTTCCTATTATTAAATGTTACCCGCGATTTTATGAAGATCCTGAAAATTGTTAGGAGGATGGCGAAAGTTTATCTCGTCAATCAAATAATCCGGCTATTTGCAATGATCCTATAATTTTCGCAAAGATCATAATTTTCCAATTATCCTATGACATACATATTAATGACGCTACAATAACTTTTATTTGGTGCGATACTAGTGCTTATGACGGTACCGTCACGAAATAAGTAAAGTTTGCGTATGAAATTGGCCACGGCGCAAGTTTCGACATTTTGGGAAACAAGTTTGACAGTTAAGTGAGTAGAACAGTACAAGGGTTCTAATGGTGAACATCCAGTATGAATACACGAATATTACTAAGTAATGCTTTAGCTTTCTAAAGTTAAAAAAAGCTTTAAAATAAATAAAATTGCAAAAATCTAAAAAAAAAAAAAAACGAAACCTTTATGTAATTTCAAACCGAAATTCAGTTCATAATATTTTGTTCGGTTTCTGTAGGTTATTATTGTAAGAATATTATAATGTTTTAACTTTTTTTCACTTGATTAGGCCCTTGACGTTTGACTCGTTATTAATTGTGATACGTGAATGTTCCCGCAATTTTCATCTTTAATTATCGTCTAGATGGATCGATTTCGTTCAAAGTTCAATAATCATATTTCAAAAAAATAAATTAGTAATATTAACTACTATTTCTACCCATTATCTTAGTAACGAATGGCCCTTTAGCACTATTCTTTGCGCTGATAAACAGGATTTATGTGTAGGATAAGCACCCTTGGTTACAGATGACACTTTTCCCTTAGCTCCTTTAGCAATATTTTCTAGGGTGGGACTTTTCCAATTTTCCAATCATTCTATGTAACAAAAGGAAATACTTTCCGATTCGTCCCTTCTAGAGCTTCTTCATTGAATTCCTAATTATTGAGTTTTATCCTGCGTGACGAAAGAGAATGTTTTCCCATTTAGTCCCCCATGAATATTTCCCATTCGTTCACTCACCTGTATGCGATGATTGTATCGATCGGCGATGATGTACTGTCCGATGCGGTTGACGGCGACGCCGGCGAGGCAGTCAAACTCGCCCTCCCCGCTGCCGTACTGCCCGAACTCCTTCACGAAGATGCCGTTAGAGTCGAACACCTGATACAAGTGCAAGAAATATTTACTGCAGTTACGAAACAACGTTATTTCGCTACATACGATAGTCTACTGTCTAACGCATTACAATATGTTTCATATTAAATAATAAAAAGAATAATAAGCTATTTATATTATCATGTTGAGCTCCGTGGCCTAGTGGGTAGACCGTTTGATTCGCACTCTAGAGAGTACACGTTTAATTCCCAGGTTGTGGCATGTACCAATGAGACTTTTTCAGATATCAAGTACATTATACGGACGCTCCAGCGGTGAAGGAAAATATCGTGAGGAAACCCGCACATGGTTGGCCCCAGACGTATTGACCAGTCATTCCTCAGGACTAGGCTGACTGTGTTATGAGAATGCCTTATGTGATTGGGCAACCATACGACATTTAAAAACCAACTGTCCCGGGCACAACAGTATTATAAGAGTGGTTAATTCGCTCGGAGAATACTGTATAAATCATCCAATAACGATGAAAAAGGCCTAAGATTTTAGTTTTTTTATAATGTATATTAATTAGATGAAAATCATATCTAGTACCTGTACTCTATGATTAGACGAATCAGCCACGACCATTGTGTTGTCAGGTCCGACAGCGATGCCACGAGGCCACGTAAAATAACCAGGTTCGCTCCCCCGGCTCCCCACACTGAATTGTAATCGGCGTTTCTGCAGATACTGGCTCCTAGGGGAGGAACCTGCTGCTGCGAAACCTATGACAAAAGTAAGGGTTAGATACAAACGTAATGATTAATTTTCAATCATGTCTCAGAAGCGCCAAACCTATGTACACGCCACTCATTTCTCTAACCTGCTACCGCTGCTGTAGCCGCCGTAGGGGAGATGGGGGAGCCTGCCGCGTTTTTTGAATCGTCATCAGAACTGGCAAGCTCATTTGTTGAGCGCAAAGGTAGCCCGAGAGACAGGCGACGCGATGCACTCGAAGTGGTACCACTAGAATCACGCTCTTTTCCACGGGAGCCGTACTTGTTTTTCAAGTATCTAGCCCACGAACTCAAAGCGGCTCCGTCCTTCTCTCCAGACACTGGACGTTCAGGCGAGCTCTCTCTTGATTTAAGTGCGTGAGATGATCGGCTACGAGACAACTCCGATCCTGTGCCGGAGCCGTATCGAGCTGCTAGGTACGCAGATGGTGACGCAGTCGTTGGAGATACGGGATCATCTAAATCATCATCATCACCGGCGCCGAAGCCCGTGTGACTGCTTTTGCTTCGTGCGAGGCGATTCCGACGTTCCTTCATAGCCAAGTACCTAGATCGAGCTGTTGGATATTTTGAATCGTCGTCTAACGAAGATTGAGTTTCTACTTCTTTCGGTTTGCTACCATAACGATTATTGTACGCACTGCCCCCAGTAGCGCCATAGCGTGACGATGGCTCTTCTTCGGTTTGAGATTGTTGACGAGTTCGTGTTCTAGGTGTGTTTTGTGTGTCTTTATTTTTGGTGTCGTGAGCATCATTCCGTGCGTTGTTGCTGCGCGCTAATAGTGGTCCAATATCACTCCGGGCCATCGCCTGACTCTCGGACTTCCTCTGTGTTGGCTCATCTTCGCTCTCTTCTGAGGAATCTGTCTCCTCTTCAGAACTCGTATCGGAGTCGTCGTGAGCCGGCTCGGCGGGCGCCGGTGCGGGTGTCGGCCGCTGTGATCCTACAAACCGACTTTGTACCCTTTGTGCGCCGCCGACTGTTCCGTTCGTCGTCACCGGGGTTGCTCTTTCACTGCCTGCGGACAAAAAACGAGGAGTCGGTTTTGGTGGTAGTCCATGAATACTATATTTCGCTTTCAATTCGGCAATAGTAAGTATTGCACCTGTATGTTTCACCGCCGAGCCGGAACTTTCTGTGGAAGCACTTGATTCAGTGCTCGCAGCGCGGGCCGCTGGGCGATGGATGCTAGAAGTGTCCGAAGCAGATGGTCGTCTATTTATTGTTGGCTTTGGTACTGGTGCCGTATTTTTGCGTTGATTGCGTTGCAAAGATGCAACAGATTCATCATCGGTTTCACCATCGCTGGATGCCTGAGGAATATATTTAAATTCGGTATTGTCACCAAAGATTCGTATTTTGTTGGCGTATTGTGTTATGTACAAATGAGTAAACGTGGAGTGTACTGATGGAATGTCCTAATTAGTTGTCGCGTTTCCCTTGTTAGTATATATGATTTAATTTCTAAGTGCACTTCTGTCTTTATTTTTTATTCCCTTTCTTCTTCCCAACTCACCTCACGAGCAGGTGTAGGTGGTTTACGAGTCACAGAAGGTCTTTCTTCTTCTGCAGCTCGTTGAGGAGCACGATCTGGTTCTTGGGACGTAGCAGCGCCTTTGTTTTGCCTCTTTAACCTCGTGATTTCATCGTCTTCACTCTGTTGTCTTGCAGGAGGTGCACGGCGCTGAGGTTGAGGTGCGGATTGAACAGGTTTTGGAGGTGGTGGCGGTTCTTTCTTTTCTTTTTTCTTACCGCTGTCTACGTCTAATATCCTCTGCATAACTCGAGGACAGTCACTTAGCCTGAAAATTCCACTAAGAGGCCCACGCGTTGCATCTTCTGTATCAGCAACCTTCTCCTTTTCTTTTTCTTTTTGTTCTGCTTTCACTGCACGTGTAGTCGGCTCTGTGTCTGAGTCATCTTGTTGGTGACTTTTAACAAAGCGAGATCGGAATCTTCGGGATGGCCTGTGATGTTCTGATTCATAGCCACTATAGTCGTCAGTAGCTCCGTAGTCTCTCGTATGTTTTTCTGGCGGCGGTGGTCGTCGTTCACCGAATTTTCGACCCCCCAAAATCGGTTCATCATTTTCAGTATACCCTTTTGCTTCTTCTTGTTGACGGAATTGCGTAGCTAAGCGGTGGTCGCTTTTAGATCTTGTCAAGCCTGTAGCTGGCTGAAGACTTCCTGTGTATATATTAGGATGAGCAATATTTAGTTCTCCATATGTAGCCACATGCATTACAAGTTGATTGGGATCATGTGTCATTATAAACCTTATCCTGCGGTTGTAATCTCCGGCTTCATAGTCGAAGTTTCTGAGAAATTCTACAGTTTTCAAGAAAATTTCTTTGGTATCAACTAGCTCAGTATCTTCCCATTCAACATCATCATTCATGTATTTATCTGCGAGGTCACAATTACTCTGTATATTACTT
This sequence comes from Phengaris arion, assembly GCA_963565745.1. Lineage (NCBI taxonomy): Eukaryota > Metazoa > Arthropoda > Insecta > Lepidoptera > Lycaenidae > Phengaris > Phengaris arion. The sequence continues at coordinate 2,835,189 of OY751446.1, read as the reverse complement.
AATTCTAATTCTAAATTATCTTTAAGGTGCGTTAAGTTTCTAAGTTCCGTAGCTAAGTACCTATCGACTTCGTTTCTTAGAAAATCAGTTCTATCCTTTAAAGCTTTAGATAGCCGTTTATGTATTTCGTCAATTTCCCCAGCAACTGCTCCGCAGTTTGTTTGTAAGTTTGCTGTATTTCGTTCTACTACACCTAATATATCTTGAAGTCTGTTAACTCCACGACGAATTTGATTGTTAATCCTAGCTATTTCCCTTCGCAATACTTCCATATGTGCAGATTTGCAGTCTTCACATACTTTTTTATCACAATGAGCGCAGGGGGCACAGTATGCCTTTTCTGAGCAAACGTTACATCTCTCCATAACCTGCCCTGCCGTAGGATCTGGTAGTTCCCCGGCAATTTGGGCGTGGAGCTCCAGGAAACGTTGAAGGGTTACATTTGTAGGAAACCCTTGAACACCCTGATAGGGTATTCGATGTTCTGCACGACATTCTGGACATTTAACCTGGAATTGAATATGTATCGTCAATAATCATCACCATTAGCATCTATTTTAGTGAATGTCACAGATTTTTTTTTCAGATGTCAATGTATGATATCAATAAACTTTAAAAATAGCTTACTTGTCGTCTAACGTAGTCGACAAGTCCGTCCATGCATGGCTCCATGCAGAAGCTGTGCTGGCATGGTAGCAGTTTCGGATTTCTGTACCGGTCCAGGCAGACACAGCATGTTAGCAGCGATTCAAACTGCTCCATTTTCTTTTATTACTCTACGTATCTGTAAATAAATAAAAAGTAAGTTAGCGGATGTGGGATATTTCAGAATGGCATGCATGGTGGATTGTATGGTATATGGATAGGTAACAGATATAATTGGATATATTACCTGTCAAAGGTTTTAGTTACATTCATTTCATTATTGAGTAATCAAGATAATTGATTATTAAGGGCGAAAAAATTGTCTTTATGTCATTACATATGCTCTCATTAGATAATCATGAACTAATGACGATCTCTGTGGCTCAGTGGTTAGCGCATTGGCGCTTAAGCCGGAGGTCGCGGGTTCGAATCCCGCCAGGTAAGAAAAAGTATTCTGTGTTCCTGGGTCATGGTTATGGGGTATTTGTATTGAAAATGTGTATTATATAAAATCTTAAATATATTTCCGTTGTCTTTTACCTGTGACACAAGTTCTTCAAGAACTTAGCAGACTAGATTGACGTGGTGTTAAAGTGCCCATAGATATTATTATAAATGCTTTTTGACTAAACTAAGAAAAATAAAAAAAGAACTGGCTTTCTTTTTTCCTTAGCATACAGCTAAGATGCTAGAGGCATTTCGAACTTTACAAGATTAATTTACTTAAAATGCTATGACAAAATTGAACGAAACTATTCCTTACTAATTAATTTACACAAAAAAATGTTTTTTTTTTTGTAAATTAAGTAGAGAAGTATATAATATTATTGTATTTAATATAATAATGTGGAATTTTATTATTATAATTTAAAGAAAGGTTGCCGGTGCCGAGTCGGTAAGTGGTAACAGATACTACAATATGTTTATATTTATAAACATATGTTATTAAGTAATAAATCTTTTCCTTGGAATTCAGCCTAAAATAACTTCATAACACACCTTGAGATCTGTTTATTTTCAACGTCCTACTTATGAGGATTCACGCGGCGTCCCAATATAGTTTAATCTGGTTAAATAACAGCTAAAAGAAAGTCAGGATATTTTTAGAGTTTGCACAATCCATATGCAAAGTGCTGGATTTTAATTTAAGCGCTGGAGGCGGATCCATATGGCGGATTTGCCGGCCATCTTATAAACACTACGTAAAACTGTGACGGTTTATTTTCACTTTATAAATAGACGAGCTCTTACTCATTTATGAAATTGTTGTATCAGAAAAATGCTTTTAACATTCTTTCTCTTTACATCAGTGAATTGCGTTCAGATTCGCAGTAGTGATTTCAGCTACTTATCTCGTACATACAAAACATAATTATATTGGCTTACTAAGCTTCGAGTCACGCGTATATTTTATTTAGCACTGAATAACGTTTTATTTTGTAGTAATATTTTTTTCTGCAGGTATGAAACTTAGCTAGAATCTCTTCATACATAGTTAGGTATACCTTACAGATAAAACTAAATGACACAAAAAGTAAATATAATTGTCATAAGACAATTACTCGACGTCGTATCAGCAATTTATGGTGTAGTAGTTTTTGTGGAGACGTCACTTGGCCCATTCGCCACATCACCCAAGTGAGTCACCCGTTACACAACTGAAAAGAAAAGTGTGCGCTGATTGATTTGTCACGTGTTGCTATATTTGGATACTATTTACTACCGTGATGCAGCTTTTTAATTTTACTACTGATTGACCAGAAAACTTTCAGTCAGTGGTTGCTAGACTGAGTGCTTGTTTTACAATCTGCTGACAGCTTATTTATGTTCTCTGTCGCTCGATATGAAGTAAGAGGTGACAAAGCTACCGAATAACCAGCCATCCAGCACTTATTAGAAGATTGTGAAACAGGCACTTAGGGCCAGTTCACACCGCGACGATACGCGGCGCTGCATTTTACGATAGCTATTCAAAATTGATCTTTATTTACTACACATGCGCTGTGAATATGAATACAATGAAACGTGTATCTTCTCAGTATGAACTGACCTCTCTCAGTTTCTCTCTCAGTGTCAGTGTGAAAATGTTTTGTTCTGTAACGGAATTACTTATAGGTACATACAAAAAATTGTAGTAAAAAGTCACTAGCTCATGAACTACTAGAGATATCCTAGGATATGCTATAATGCTAGGATATCATAAAGCATAGTCAGCAATCTTAACTCCCAACTTTACACGTGGCAAAAACAAAAAATCCAAGTGTACACGTGCAAAATAATTAGATGGAAATCTGATCAACAAGTTTCATCCATTCGAATTTATATCACACAAAGTGAATAAATAACGCAGGTGTTCGGAAGCACGAAGAAAAACTTTTTACGAGGAACAACTTTCTGGATTTCGCCTCGCGATGGTTGAGCTCGAATTAAAATTGGAATTTTAATGAGGTTAACTTTATGAAACTATAGAATGAAAGTGATTTTGAAATGGCGTTAATTAGATCCAAGTTATGGTAGTATGTTGGAAGGTGTTTCAGTTAATGTTTGAAAAATTTGGTATCTACTAGCACAGATTAAAGAAAGACGAACAGATAAGCTACATAGTAAATTTTTGATTCAATTGCACTACTTCAAGCATACGGTGTGTCCACGATTGTGTGGAAAAATTGTGGGCCGTTGAAGGGGACGTCAAAAATTCAAGGATCGTTCTACCAAAGCTGTTTCTCTCTTATATACGTACGTAAGTATATATATATATATATATATATATATATATATATATATATATATATATATATATATATATATATATATATATATGCTACTCTGTGGTACTATAACATATCGTTCGCGCAAATAGAGAATATCTCTACATCATTGTGCGGACCGCCTAACAAGTCCGTTGAGCGGTTTTTAAGTGAAATATTAAGTATTAAATACAATGTGACATTCTTTTGCATTTATAATGTTATTAGTAATCGATGACCTCTGTGGCTCAAGGGTTAGCGCGATGGCGCTCAAACCGGTGGTCATGGGTTCAAATACCGCCAAGGATACAAAAAGATTTTAATGTTCCTGGGTTAGATATAATGTGTACTTATAGTGTAAAAGTTTAAATATAATATTTACGGTCTCTGGTCATATATTAATAAATAGTTAATATGGTTCGGTACCCGTAATACAAGTACTTCGAGCACTTAGCACGGGATCAGATAGACGTGGTGTAAAGCCTCAGATATAAAAAATTTAGTAAGTCATACTGATAATAATTGGTTATCTATTACTTATTAAAGGTAGAAAAAGAACTTCTTTAGTTGTAGATTACTATTTGTTGATAACTGGCGAAACAAACTTGAAACATCACACAACGTCGGAGCTATTTTCAGCATTTGCCTGTTCACACCGTGCGTACTTGGCGCGAGCGTGTTTTAAGGAGCTGTGGGCGGAGATGTTTATATTTTTTTTTACTAGAAGAATGCATAGTAACATTATAAGAAATGTAATTGCTGACGTATAAAACGGAGTGATATATTGTTATATGATGTATTTAAGATTTTATTTGTTTCAATAATACCTATTTAATCATAAACAATGTAAAAAGTTGTATATTTTTTGGATAAGAGTTGATAGATTCAGAGAAAATCATGAAACCCTACTTAATATTATAAATGTGAAAGTTTGTGAGGATGGATGGATGGATAGACGTTTGTAACTCTTTCACGTAAAAACTACCGAACGGATTTCGATGAAATTTGGTATAGTTTGGTATAGTAGTTTAGGCTCTGGATTAAAACATAGGCTACTTTTGATCCCGAAAAATCTGTTCCTTGGGGATCAAGTATTTACACGGGCGGATCCGCGGGCAACAGCTAGTCCTTAATATTATTATTATCTAGTATTTAGATTACCTTCAATCAGAGAAACAATAATAAGAACCTCAGAGCTGACGAATGGCGTTAGCTCTGGGGTTCTACAGGAGTACAGAGTTCTACAGAGCCACGAGAAATTTATAGCTTGTACCTTTTATATAACCTTTTGTTCTATACTTTCATCTAGAATTATTGTAATATATTTTATATTTTATCAAAAAACCTTTTATGCGCTTTTAATTTTCATGTAATGGAAAATTAATATGAGCGTTTGTTGGCAATAGCGCGTACTCGTTGTCGGTCGTAGTAATCGGTTTAGCTGGAAAATATGAATTTATTATATTACCATAGTCTATTCGCGTTAAGTTTAAAGTGAGCAATCAGTGAAAATATCAAAATTGACCAGTAATAATAATATATGGACGCTTTCACAGCACGTCAATATGGCCCCGTGCAAAGCTTTCGAAGAACTTGTGTCACGGGTACCAGACAACGGAAATATATTTAATACTATACATATATTTAAGATTTTTATTATATATTACACATATTTAACACAGATCCATGACCCTGGAACACAGAGGCTCCTCCGGCTTGAGCGCCAACTTGCTAACCACGGAGCCACAGAGGTGACATTTACGCTTTTAAAGCCGTGTTCACATTAAAGTAATATATTTTGACATTTGTACCAACTGAGAAACTTTACGTGAATATATTAATTACTATAGCGCTTCACCCAGGTTTGAGCGAAACAAAAGGAGTTATTAAGAGGAGGATTGTGGGTAGATGCAAATTGAAAGTAAAGCGGCATCTGTTGGTGATTTTTGGAAAGATACTTTAGCATAGAGTTTTGTTTTTATAATATTATGTTTAAAGTTTGTCACAATATTTTAATATATGGCCATTTAGTTCAATATAAGACAAACATATATAATAAAGCAGTAGATTTTCATAGTATTAACTATTTTTAACAATATCGTTTTTGTATATTTCTTATAAGTAAGTCTTATAACCTAATATTCAAAAAGCAATTAATATGCCTGCGGTTTTCAAGTCACGGCTACGTAAAGTAACAGTATCTGTAACGTGGTGTTTAGAATCAGCTTATAATATTACATATTATCATCATTATTCAATAGGTTATTGAAAAAAAATTACAATGTAAAATCAACTCGTTAAAAGTTTGGAATCTGTATGAACCAGATACCAAAAAAACAGGTACCAAAAAAATGTGTGTGATTCTTATAATCTCATAAAACCGGCCAAATGCGAGCGGGACTCGCGCACGAAGGGTTCCGTACGAAACGACAAAAAAATCATGTTTGTTGTTGTATTTTTAGTATTTGTTGTTATAGCGGCAACGGAAATACAGTGAAAATTTTAATTGTCTTGTTAAGGAGATACCACAGCCAAACCAGACAGACAAACAGTCAGACAGCGAAGTATCAGTAATAGGATCCTGTTTTTACCCTTTAGGTACGGGACAAAAAAAACAGTTCATTTTATAACAATACCAATCTGCAATACTAGAAGTAAAACAAGATAGATTTCGGTGATGGTGGCCGGTTTCATTGAAACCAGGCCAGTTACGCAGGAGTAATTTTATAGTGCCCAAGTGTGTGCGCAGTACACAAGAGCACTCTCTCTTCCTTTACTCTCATAACCCACTCGGACGGATAACCGACACGACTGGCGAGAGATCAGGCGCAGGTCCGACTTTTTACATGCCCATCCGACGCATGGATCATCTTTCTTGTCAGACAATCGGGTGATCAGCCTGCATTGTCCTAACCAAACTTGGAACCGACATTTTTGTTGTTCCAATGCGGGAATCGAACCCACGACCTCCGAGTCGAGAGCCAAGCTCCAACCACTAGACCACGTAGGCTGTTAGGTCACCAGAATACTAGTAGGCTTAACCTAACCGTCATAACAGATAATGCAATGCCACAAGAAGCGAACCAAGTCAAATGAAGCAAACTTTCGCTGTCAACTTAACCCTCTAATGAGCATTATGCATAACATAGATTGCGTCATTATAAAACTTGTTGCTTTAAGCGCTTTATTGTTGCGGTACTAATCCTATGAAACTTTCTGATATATATTATCTGTGAGACTATAACACTGTTGTCATGGTAGCAACATTGTTAGTTTACAAATGGAAATTGAACAAAGATTACACGTTCTAAATACTACATTTATTACTTCACAATATCTGGCGACGAGGATGACTACGGATCTACAGAAATGGAAGAGGATTCGCGCCTCTCTACGCGCTTAACTTATAAGGTTAGAAAATTACTTGAATACGAACAAAATTCCATCGTATGCAGAAACTCAGACAAGACTACAATGCTTACGTGAAAACTGACAAACATTTCGAGAGTTACAACAAAACATAGAATTCGAAATATCAGACGAAGAATTAGAGAACGAAATAGATACAAGATACGACATGGAAGAAAAATTTACATTAATCAAAATTAAACTCTCAAATATGCAAGATTAAACCGAACATAATTTTACATCAGAACAAATTTCAAGATCCCATCTACATACAGTTGATAAAGTTAATTATACACAGAGAGAGGACAAGAGTACATACTGCGATACGAGCGACTAATACATATATACATTCCACAGAAAAGATGACAACAGAAAAATAGATTCAATTTGCAGATAGGAGGAACTATCCAAATATGAACGGAATATACAGTCCACAAAAAATATTAAATTAGTGGCATTATATACGGGCCATCTACATCTACACCTTTAGAACAGAACACAGTAATAGATTGTATTCCACCAGGAGAAATAATGAGCACAGATGCAAACGAACGCCATGCGATTGACAACGTGCACAATAAATTTAGAAGATAGAAATACACATAACACTTGGAAAAGAATAGCTATAGAAAGTTATTATAGAAAAACAGATACAAGAAGCTTTTAAAGAGAGAAAACATGAATAGACATACTACACGAGATGTACACCAGAAATTTACACCAACAGTAGATTTTACAGATACTAGAGACAGAGAGTTAAAATGTAAATTTGTACTGCTGATATACATTAAGGAAAACGAACACAAGTGGAAAGAAAAAAAGAAGCTAATAGAAACACGAGCCGTAGAATTTATTTACCATATCGCATATTTTGGAAGGTTAGGAGAGATAGTTACATCATACATGTAGTAAAAGGAGAGTTGTTGTAACATGTATATAGAGAAAAGGGGGAGGAAGGCGGCCTCATGAACTGGGACTATTGCACGTCGCCTGCTATATTAGGAACGAAGTGCAAAGAGATGCTGGCGCAGTCTACCGTCGGCACTTGGAGCAGCTCCTACCTGCTCCAGGCGAAAAGAGGGGGAGGACTGATATATATTATCTGTGAGACACGGTTGTCATGGTAGCAACATTGTTAGCTTACAAATGGAAAATGAATAAAGATTACACATTCTAAATACAACATTTATTACTTCACAATACTTTCAAACTATCGACTAACGATGTAGGTTATGAACTATTAATGATTTATTTATTTTATTTATTTATTTTCATATATTTTCAACTGTTGTGACGTCACATTTTTGTTTAGAACGTCTTTAATGCTCCCCAATGATCTCACTTTTGTGATGACTCTATTTCGTCAACGGTTGACCGTAGATATGCAATGGCATATCTACGGTAAAGTACGGTGGCAAAGACATAGATATGGTCATATCTATGGTCAACTGTTGCCGAAATACTGTCATCACAAAAGTGCAATCGTTTGAGAACATCAAAAACGCTCTATGCAAAAGATCATGCGCGAGTGACATCACAGCAGTTAAAATGTGTGAAGATACAACATTGATTTTGTTATCTTAAGTACTGCGCTTATTAATATCATTGTCATATAATAACAAAACGTCACAAATAACAAAAGCATTTGAAGAATAATTTCCGTTTTTTAATCTTAACAAAAAATACTTGTTTTTTTTTAGTCCTGTAACTTTTTAATTTAGCAAATGATTACATACTGTACTTTTTGCATTTTTCGGTCCATATTTTTGTTGCCTTTTGGAAATATATTGGCATACGTTCTTTTCGAAAAGCTAATAAAAATATATCTTTATCTATGGACGCTTCCACACCACGTCAATCTGGTCCTGTACTAAGTGTCCGAAAAACTTGCATCACAGGTACCAGACAACGGAAATATATTTAATACTTTATACTATACACATATTTAAGATCTTTAATATACTATACATAAATTTAATACAACATCCAAGACCCAGGAACGCAAAAACACTTTGTCCCATCGGCGAGATTTGAACCCGCGACCTCCGGCTTAAGCGCCGGCACGCTAACCACTGAGCCACAGAGGTCATAAAAAAAACTCTGCATGTTCCCCATTGGATCCAAACATTGAATAGCCTAGGTTTTACCTCGAAATAGTGTTTATTAGGAGCAGAGTCTCTTGATAGAGACACATGTTTCTCACTATCAGTAAATCATAAAATTATTTCAGGACGAGTCTCTGACGTTCTTGGCAACATCTCCATCAATGATAGAATCGAGTATTTTGGTAAGGAATTGACGAAAAGTGTGACGAATGTCAAAATGTTACTCGATTCGTAAGATATTTTTAAATAATACTTGGAAGTTTCCAATTACGCAGTAAACGAACGTCTACGAAATGTGTGTGTAACGAAGAAAAGGTGAAAATTACATCATGTTATGAAATCTGTCTGGAAAGTAATAATTTTGAACATTCGACTTACATAATATGGTTAAATGTGTTATTCTGAGATTATAAAGAAAGAAAGAAAAATAAATTTATTTGGTATAACACAACATTTTACAAAATAAAGTGATTACAGTAAATAAAAAAGATGATACCAAATTGGTTCCCATTCAGAATTATGTTGCGAACAGATCCGCAACGCTGGTTTTCAATAGGCACCAAACTAAACTAAAATAAATAATATTTTTTTACAAATTAGGACGGATTTTATATTTTTCAACAAATTAGGACGGATGGTTATGTCGCTTTATTATTATTAGAAACTGGAAGTGTCATAAATTGTATGCTGTAAAAACAATTTGTTCTTAATTAAATCTAAGACATAGTGTTATATAAAAAAATAATAATATATTCAAGTTAAATACAACAAAAAAAAAAAAGTTAATATTTTAAATTAATTATTTTCAGAGAGCTATGTAACATTAAAATTAATAATAAAAGAAGCAACTCAAATCACATAAGCTTAAAAATAATACAAAATGTATATACACCCTCCCCATCCACCACAACCTAAGAGTAACAACGTAACAAGTCCAAACAAAACATACCGAGTACCGACTGCATAGTACATACAGAGACTTAAATACCTCATGAAAAAAAAAACTGATTGAGTGTACTGTTGGTTCTTGATGGAAATTAATGTTCATAATAATATCACACACCTTTTCCATACACTTTTCCACTTTATTTATGTTTTTACAATAATTTATATTATATAAACACGACCGGTTTCGATTATTATCGACACTCCTGATGATGAGTTAACAGCCTTCCTCTCTTTTTCCCTTTCTCCAGTGGTTTAGAGCTTGGCTCTCGACTCGTTCATAGGTTCGATTCCCGCATTGGAAAAAAAAAGTCGCTTCCAAGTTTGGTTAGGACAATCCATGTGATCTCGCGCCAGTCGTGTCGGTCTCTCCGTCCCACTGGGTTTCTAGAGTAAAGGAGGAGAAAGTGCTCTTGTGTACTGCGCACACACTTGGGCAGTATAATATAACCCCTGCATAGCTGGCCTGGTTTCAATGAAACCGGCCGCCGTCACCGAAATCGATGTGCGGGAGCTATTATTATTATTATTGTAAAAACCTAAATAAATTGTAAAATAAAGTGTATAAAAAAGTTGTGTGATATTATTATGAGTCTGATATTAGGTTAAACAAAAACCTAAAAAAAAAACGTAACGAATGTTAACCTCGTCTTTTTGTAAGTCGGTTAAATATATATAAGCGCCTAACTACTGAATTGCAGTGAACACAATAAGTAATATATTTATTAGGTAGTTGAAAATCAATGACGGATATTTTGGCCATATTGATCATATGGCCAAAATACTGCTTATTATACGTTTAGACAGAAAAATAATTAAAAATGTATGTACACTGTACGGCTCTTTACGGCGTTGTTAAGGCCATTGACCTCACACATCTGATTATATTGTTATGATTTTGTTTTTAAATTTTGTTTTAATATTATTGTAATCTAACGTAAGTACCCATATATTTTTTTAACTTTGTAAATTTTACTAAAATATGTTGTATTGTGTGTTATAAAACAATGTTGCGCATGTCTTAAATTGATATGAACACTGTTAATAGACCAAAATGACAAGTATGTAAGCTTGTGTTTGTATTGTTGATATGCCAAATAAATAAATAAATAAATAAATATTGATTTTATTTAGGCAAAAATATTGCTCCTCCTTTAAATCAGCTGTTTCTGTGAGGTTAATGATCTCAACACCTGGGAGATCGCAATGTAATTTTTATTCATTATATTAGTTTTTATTATTTTTCTGTCTAGACATTATGACATAAGCAGTAGATTATAGGCCCAAAATATTCGTAGGTTTAGGATTTTGAACAATCTTATCGAAGAATGAGGTACCCTGTAACCAAGGTTGTCTGGAGCATAATGTAAATCTACATAACACCTTGGAGTAGCCTGTAGGATCTACATGAAACTTCGCATGTTTCAGTGTAGGTGCATAAAATTTAGTTCTACGCGAACGAATTTGTATGCTTCCAATATGTAATTTATATATTGTAATATGTATATTATTTACTAGCCCAATAGTAAAATAACACGCGGCTGACACGTAACAGCATCAGGTGTGACAAAAGCTTATTTTTACCTATACACCTGTCTGACTCAGTGCACTACTGTGCGAACCTGCCAAATTATTGCTATATGCAAAAAATGGCCTTGGCAGCTTTCACGTGCGTTGATGATATTCTGTTTTTACTTTGTTGTTAGCAAATAGGACATTACTATATGCTTTGGTAGATTATTAGATAGTAATATTTTAATGACATCAATAACAAAGGATTGCAACGCACATGCGACTCCTCCGGTGTTGCGGGTGTCCATGGGCGACGGTTATCGCTTTCCACCAGATGATCTGTCTGCTCCTTTACTGATTTTTATAAATGAAATATAGGGGATATTTCATTTATAAAAATCATGTAATTACTATTTATGTGGGTATAATAATTTAATCTTTATATTTTTCTAAGTACGGTCTATCAAAACGAAAGTTTAGCAGATTGGCATACCAAAACGAAAGTTAAGCAGATTGGCATACCTACAATATCTGAAAATGTGTCGTCAGTTGCATATCGGCATTATTTCACGAATAATTTAAGAAAACGATCAATTGGCTTAACATTTAATTCTATAGATTATTTATTGAACCAATTTTTAAATTGTCCTACTACTATTTAAAAAAGAATGTGAAAGTTTGTGACGATGGATGGATGCTTATTACTCTTTCACGAAAAAGCGACTGAACGGATTTTGATGAAATTTGATATGGTAGTAGTTTAAGCTCTAAATTAACACACAGGTAGGCTTTTTATTCCAAAAAAGTACAGTGTTCCCGTGGGACAATGTATTTACGTGGGCGGAGCTGCGGGCAAAATCTAGAAGGCAATAAAATTATTCCTTTATTAGGTACCTATTATACGTTAAGACCCTACGATTCCACCCCACCTCGTACAAATAAAAGCTTAATGAAAGAGAGATTTAAATAATAAATTTCCTTAACCATAGATGGAAAATGTAATCATTAAAAACCTTTTAAGGCCTATTAAGTATTTATTAGGATATGGCGGAATAGAAGAAAATATATTTCCGTAGGATTTTATGCTTAGCAGATTAAACTTTCTTCAATCATTGGCTTTGTTATCCGACTGGCAAGAAGGGTATTGCTTTTAACAGATTGTTGAGAATTCGGGTTTCGTAAGACTCATTCTTCTTGTCATCACGGACAGCGAAATACTGTAATATTGCATGTAAAATTAAAATGTCTTTAGCTATACAGTTTGTATGAACTATCGCAGACGGCTAAGCAACTTTACATTTTCATATTATGTACTGTAATATGAAATACTAGCTTTTTCCCGCGGCTCCGGGCGCGCAAATAATTGTCCCACGGGAATACTATACTTTTTTGGGATAAAAAGTAGCTTATGTTTTAATTCAGATCATAAACTACCACCGTACCCAATTTCATCAAAATCTGTCCAGTAGTTTTTGCGTGAAAGAGTAACACACATCCATCCATCCATACATCCGTCTATCCTCATAAAATTTCACATTATAATAGTAGGAGGATCCAGGCATCTTAAGATAAAAATATATTATAGTATCTTCGCATCTGTGTCACTCTATAATTCACTATTCACTATCATTATTACACCTTTCAATAATGCCTGCGGAGATGAAACTAGTTTTATACCTTACAGTATCTTATTCTGGTTGGATTTATATATTTTTAAAACTATTGGTACTGTTTATATTGCATATCGGGGAACATCGGACACGTGACTCCTTGATACATTTTTCGATACAATTTTAGATACATTCTTGAATATACAAAAATCACTCGTAAATATACACTCATTAAATACAAGTTAACGCTTTTTTTTTAAGGAATACGAAGACGTCACAGTCGAATGTCTTGTTCAATAAATCCAGACAGTAACCAAATAGAAGAAACTTAAATAAACCTTAATATAATCAGTGCCGGTTTTAGCATTACCAGCACCCTAGGAGAAGGCAACTTATGTTAAAGAAGGGGCAAAACGGGGACCCTTGTAGCACTACAACACATATATCAAATGAAAGGGCTTAAAAAGTGTATCCTTTTATTGATTGACGTAAAATCTCTAAACTACGGAAGAAAAAAGTTGATGAGGGTTAAAGGTTATTAAAAAAGTTAAATAATCTTCGTGTATAATAATACACGAAGATTGCACCATTTATAGTGTTGCTAGTAAGGAATAATTTTTTGGGAAGTAATGGTATACTGCAAACTTCAGAAAAGTGTTATATTTTGATAAACTGCCTCATATTTTGAAGAAATGTATGGATGAATAATAAAAAAAAATCGAAACCTGGTCTGGAAAATTGGTTTATGTAAAAACTAATGATGCAGATAAAACAATTACAGTAAATTACATACAATTAAATAGCAAAAATAATGTTAAAACGATTATGTATAGAAAAAAAAGTAAAAAAGATACAATATAGTGAATTATTCTTCTGGACGTTGTAAGAGAATTCTAAAAAAAATACGAATAGCAATTTAGCCCAACGGAATGTCGAGTCCGACTTGATTAAAACTTAAACTGCATCATTATATTTAATATAACTCAATTTTCCTAGCCAGGATTCGAACCCATAGATTGTGAATAAAAAAACATTCTGTATTATTGCACCATTCGATAGTATCGCTAGTAAGAAACAATTTCTGGAAAGTAATTGTGAGCGAAAAACTTGAGAATAGAGCTTATTTTAGCATTTTATTATTTTCCCATACATTTCTTCAAAAATATGAGGCATTTTATGGAAATACAACATTTGTTGTTGCAAACATATTCATGGAAGACTTCGAGGAGACTTTTCTTGAGACCTCACCTATACAACCCAGGTTCTACAAGCGGTATGTGGATGATACTTTCACAATTTTACCATCTGACAAAGTAACTATATTCCTAAATCATTTGATCAGTCTCAACCCCAAAATACAATTCACTATGGAGTTAGAGACCAATAACTCTTTAGCTTTCTTGGACATATTAGTAATAAGGAATCCCAACGGTACCTTAGGTCACACAGTGTATCGCAAACCTACACATACCAATAGATATTTAAATGGTGACTCCCACCACCATCCTTCACAGCTATCTACAGTCGGCATAACTTTGTTTAGAAGAGCACGAGGAATCTGTGATCAGCAGCATTTGGAAACCGAGCTTCATCATGTCACACAAGTTCTACGTGACAATAGGCTTCGAGTCCCATGCCTGCATCACAGTGACCGAGTGAAACCAGCCACTGTCGAACGAATACCTGCAATTCTACCATAAAAACATATTTCAAGCCGCCCAAAAAGATAAATCAATTTTTACCACCAGTGAAATGTAACACGGGGAGTGTTACAGATGCAGAAGTCTACAAGCTCGACTGTGACTGCGGTCTCTCTATATAGGGCAAACTCAAAGATCTATCAACACCTGCGTAAAGGAACACATCGCAGATGTTAAGCACCGTCGCAACAATAAATCTGCAATTTACGAACACACACTGGATCAACCTCGCCATTACATAAGATTTGATAAGCCACAAGTACTGGCAAAGGAACACCGTTATCGCCCAAGAATGATACGCGAGGCTATAGAAATTGACAAGTATCCTTATTTTAACTGAGAAGATGGCTGGGTGCTACCATCTAGTTGGGATCCAATAATTAACAAAATAAAATGTAATTTAAAATTACCGTGGCTTTGAAGCCGTATCTTGAGATACTGTTAGTATGTTTTGCGTGGATCGTAACACAAATAATAATTTAAGAATCTTCAGGTAGTTTGAACAACTTCAACAAATAGGACAATTGACACCTCAGTCCTCCCGTGACCACGGCTGCTGGCCGAAGCCGGCTGAAGTAGCCGAAACGTCGGGGAAAATAAAAGTGCACCGCGACACAATCCGTAAGTGTTTAAAACAATAATACAACATTTTCCTATAGTTTTCCGTATACCATTACTTCCCAGATATGTATGTATGCAACAGTATGAAATGGTGCAATAATACAGGAATTTTTTAACATTAACTTTTTTCTCCCATGGTTTATCGATTTTTTGTCATAAAATAGAATGACACACTTTTCAAGCCCCTTCATTTGATATATGTCTTGTAGTTCTACAGTTGTGAGGACGGGCTTCATACAAAAATGCCCCTTCTTTGTAAACGCGTCCTGAAGTTGCCGGACAAATTATAGACGATAGGATTTTAAATACGGATAAAGTCGCGCTGTTGAACTAGTCCGCGAACTTTTAATGAAGTTTTCTGCAAGTTGAAGGAGATTAAAGCATCAGGAACATGCGGGTGGATTTCAATTTCCATTTGCGAAATAAATTAAACTATACTCTGCAGTGACGATGGCTGGTTCTCCTTCATAGAGAAGGCCTAGCCTCTATAATAGGTTTTTGGATGAGGGTCTTCAAAAGGTAAGTGGTAAGCGAAGCCGAAAGGAATGGAGTAACAGGAATCCCATGCCACTGATACTCTGTTTAGTTTCAATTTAACCTCTGCGACTGATAAAAAAACGGGCACCTAAGCAAATAACCAATTTTCATGGTTCACTCGTTTTATAGTATAATTTTACGTTATTTCATTTTCAGCCTTTGTAAGTTAATTAGTTAGGAATATTTTTAGCATAATTTCTCATAACTCTTTTTGTAATTTAATAGAAAACGATGGTAAATTAAAAAAAATTGATTTTACCTGCACAAGAGTGCACGCAAGCACACGCAAGCACGCACTTCATTTTTACTAAGAAGTAAAAATGAAGTGCGTGCTTTTTTAAATATTTTTTGTTTTGAAAGAAAGATGCAGTCAATGTTTTGTCGCTTAAACACAAAAAATGAGTCTTCAAACATTTCAATGGTCCGGTCAACAGTCCGGCTGTTTGAGAAATACGGAACCCTAAAAATCACTGACTTTTTGTAACAGAATAATATTTCAAATGTCCTTTGAATAAGTGATTAAAATTTCATAGTCCCCTAAAATAAAGCACCTACCTTATGAAAATACCGTTCGAAGGGGGGACCCTTAATCCTTTAATTACCCAAAAATTGCCATTTAAGCAGACATATTCGAACCCTTGCCGCCCTTATTGATGTCATGTTAATAAATCTTCAGCTACGCGTATGAGCCGCCATCTTGTGACGTCATCCGGAACAGAAACAAAAGACTCGCGCGTCATCCCGAAGGACGCCAGGTGTATTTATATTACATAAGGATGTGTGAGCATTCAAATAGATACGCTTTTCATAGGAATGTAAACAAAGGACAAATCTGTCATTAATTTGTAAACCGTCCGTGTTAACTTAATGTGAGGTTTACATTTCTTTGATAATTTTGCACGTACACTTTATCTCCAAACACAGAATTTGCGTACACAATTTTTTTTTATCGATCAGTTCCAAAGCATGGGTAAAAAACAGAACGGTTAAAACAAACTTTTTCTGCTTACCTTGTTTTTTTTAAATACCTATAAATAAGATAGCGCTATGCTCAAATGAAGTATGGATAAAAAAGTGATTATTTAGGAGCGCTCTAAGTTTTTCAATTATTCACAAACGCACAATAATATTATAATGGCGGGGGCGAAAACTCTGTAAATCGTGTAAAAAAAGCAAATCTTAAAGCTTAAGCCTGTACAGTTTTGCCTTTGCAGGGTCAATAAAATTCACACACTTATTGATGACTGTTTCTAAACTTATATACAACATACATAACCTCAATAGTTTCGCATTAGTTCACTAATATAGCACGACAAATTTGGCATCGTAACGTGCGAATAACCATGATTCGACATCTCTCTTAGACTAATTTAGTGTATGATACGTGGAAACGAGAAAGATGTATCTCTCAAAGAGTATTTAAAGATACGAAGAGCGAAAAATTAGGAAAATAGCCACCGTCAAATTTCATAGAGTACCGAATCTAATATTGTAATTATTATTGTATCTAATATTTTCCCCATTAAACTATACATTTTTTACATTTCACATTAAATTTTTCAGAAATATTATTTTTTTCGCCTGAAAGCAGTTATATTCTAATATTCTACCTCTGAAAGTATAAAATATGCCTCACAGGTTTAATTCTTTATTGACAAAGCACGTTATGTACAATAAATATAAAAATATAGTTTATGATTTAAATGCTGTTTAGACGTATCCAGTGTGTAAACTATTGTAGTATTTGCTACAATGAACGTCAACACCGGTGATTACGATTCAAATTTGTATGTCTTAGCTACTACAGTGTGACTGTTGCATACTTTCTTCTCTAAGATGTACAGTCCTACTGCTACCATACTGTCTTTTAGTTTATAGTTTCTAGTTGAACCTATCCTAAATAGTGTTCAATCTATGAGGTTAAGGATCTAGCAAGCTTCTATTTAGAAAACCCAAGTAAGTTAAGATGGTCACGGCAGTGGAAGCAGTACTTACAGCGTCGCATTAACACACAAATCCAAATAGCAAGCGGGGTAGGGTAACACTATTTACTTGTCATTCTGCCGTCAGGTAGGACTAGGTATATCACAGGCGTGCGGCAAGCGCGGCTCAAGCGAGCGAACTGGGAACACGACACCGCTGCGCAGGAGTGTATTTCGGGAGCAGCGCGCGCACGCCGTCAGAATTACTTTTGGAAAAGGTCATTGGACACGAGTTTTGTTTTTGATAATTCGCATTTTCAATGTCGCTTGCGCACAATTTTACGGCAAATGAGAACAGGAATCTCTGTTTGTAAGTGATTTTACGTCGTCTATTGATTTCCGCCGCCCATAGATGTCAGTGTGAAATATTTCAGGAGATGAGTTGGGGCCAGTTCACATCGAAAGGAGCCGATACTCGACGCGGCTCTGCATACACGTTTCATATTATGACATCAATAATACACTGCACATGTGACGGTGACTTGGCATTCGAACTCTTACAATGAAACGTGTATATTCTTGTGTTTCGTTTTGGTGTGAATTAACCTAAGGGTCACCTGTGCAACGACCGTATGAGATGTACCATGTCACTACATTGTTAAAGATGTGGTGTTTTTTGTTTGTTTTGCAGCTTTTTCATTTGAATATCAACCAGTAAGCTGACCCCTAAGCGGTGCTTTGAATGCGCGGGTAGTCGATTAAAGTTTTACGTTCTTATGTGCATAGTATTATTTCAGGCATATTTTGTTCATTTTATAATAATATTATAGTAACATTTTCATTCAGTGATATACTTTAGGAAAATATTATATAAAATATGAAAAAGATAATAGAAACCTCTCATAAGCTCTTTATTAACATAAACTATTTACAAATATTTATATACCCGCCAACTTTTATCATAATAACTTGTATATAAAACTATTTTCATAAAATATTTTCATAGCACTCAAAGTTTCAACGGGTTGTCTGGCCGCAGATACGAAGAATTATATTAATATTAATATAATTCGGGCCCGAGCCCAAGTAACAGTAACATGTATGAGAAAACTTTGAAAAAAATCAACGGTTCAAGGTATATCAGTTGACCATATCGATTCAAAAGATTACATAAAGTTCTTGGTTAATTGAGTCACTTATAAAGCCAGGAGTCGTTGGGGGTCACTTGTTAGATGTGACGCATGGAAAACCATTTATGATTTGTGCGACGCGTTACGTCACCACGTTCGTTGGTCTACGCCATTGTTTCACGTCTCGCTTCTAAGAGCATCCGTACATTCCACGCGCATACTAAATGATATAGTATCTAATGAACTATCGGCCGAATACTACTTACGCGGATGTGCGCGCGCTAGAACTGAAAATTTGACTTCTTTGAAACCCTTTTTCTCAGTCATGGTTGTATTGAAAAATCCCAAAAAACATATGTTGATTTGCATTTAATTTAGCCGAGGACTCTCTTTTTATAAATTGAAATTTTCATTTAAGTATTGATCTGAAAATATGCTAAATCCACCCTTTTCTTAAAAGTTAAAACCTATTTTTATCTTCTTCTATAAGTCACACGAGTGTGAAAATTATATCAGTATTTTAAGTAAGACAAGACTCAGGGGAAGGCGGTTTTAGTTTTTGTAATTTTTCTCTCAAATATTTATAGCGATTTTTTTATCCCATTTCAATATTCTCCGGACGGCGCCATACGCCCTTGTCGCCTACAAAATTAGTGAGGGACTTGGCGCTCAAGGTCACTGGTGTTATACAGAGGCTTAAAGTATTTAAGAGACTCTTAAGTCACATGCTGTCTTTGTCATTCAAGCAGATACAGTGACCGCCTGTCATTATTTAGAGGGACCCTAACTTTAGGGTCAGTTCACACCAAAACGATAAGCGAAGCTGTATTTTTTTTTTAAATCAATCTCTTGCACTGAAACGTGTATCTGATTGCGTAGTTACTAAAGTTCAATTTCGAATCGCTATTTTAAAATTGCATGCAATGCAATGCGTCTCGTCTCATCGCGCCTTGTCACGCCGTGCAGCGTGGTGCAGCTCGAAATCAAAACTCATGCTAATCTTATGACATAGAAAATAAAGTTCAATTTTGATACGTTATGTTTAAAATGCAGCACCGCGTCGCGTCACGCCCCGTTTCGGTTTTAATTGACCCTGAAGTAGAGCTTATTATAATATTACGCTCATATGCATCACCTTATTACAGAATTATGTTATATAATATAATATAAAACATAATTAATAAGATAGGAATCGAATACTATAATATACTTTCTTTGACTATTTCTCTCCACCATTATTTATATAAGTAAACCTAGAGCGAGGTCAATTTTCGTCACAAAGAACCGTGAATTATACAGACTTGATGAAAGGACAAGGGCGTAGGTAACATATCCCAAATTAACTCCAACAACAAAGAAATTCAGTCCTTTTGTTAATGTGAATCCATATTGAGGCGCCGCGCCGGCAAATAAACGGTGCTTAAAATTAACTATGTGTTACAAAATTCTGGACAGAAGAAAATAAATAAAACCGTAATTAAAAATCCTATTTTTGAGCAATCAGCTCCCAAGGTGGTTTATAAGTTGCCCATTTAGGTGTAGCCACTTTTTGGCTAGACATGCCTCGCTTATAGTATACTAGCTTTTGCCCGCGGCTCCGCCCGCGTAACTAGAGTATCCCACGGGATCACTGCACTTTGGGATAAAATGTAGCCTATGTTTTAATCCAGAGCTCAAACCAATACCATACCGAATTTAATCAAAATCCGTTCAGTACTTTCTGCGTGAAATAGTGACAAACACCCAACCATCCATACATCCATCCATCCTCAGAAAGTTTCACATTTATAATCGTCATATTATTTACACTACACATCTATGTCACAAACAATGATTTTGTATATAATTTAGCAACCAATGGTATGACAGTTTAAGCAACAGCAATGACAGTTTAAGCAACAGCAATGATAGTTTAAGCAACAGCAATGACAGTTTAAGCAACAGCAACGACAGTTTAAGCGTCATCAATGACAGTTTAAGCAACAGCAATGACTGTTTAAGCAACAGCAATGACAGTTTAAAAAACAGCAATGGCAGTTTAAGTAATAGCAATGACAGTTTCAAGCTATCAACGATTATATTTCTGATAGCACCAATTACCTACGTCATTAAAATTATATTCGAATTCTCGTAGATTAGGGTTAGTAATGACGATGTATAATTTAATTCCAATTTGACCCTAATACGTCTTAGGGGTACTTTTGACCGCAGACGATGCTCAGGGGGAAAACCGATTAAGGATTGCTTTTGTGAGACGAATTACATTACCACTAGGCAAGTTTATGTGGCTTTTCTTGCGTGAATTCAATGGGGGTTTTTGATATTTTTTCTGCCGGTAGGGGGCACACCCAACTCACACAAAGTGTCATCATCCGTAAGTGGTATCAGAAACGGTCAATAAGTATTTTCGATTCTTTTTCTGTCACCAGGCGGCGCTTTGTCACGAATTTAAAAACCCTCATTAAAACACTTCGTCCTCTGAAAGTCTATTTCGATCAAAAAACTTAATTTATGTAACTATATATATAACTTATGGATCTTGTTGAGAAAGTAGTAATTTCGAAATGTGGTACACCAGCAGGCTTAGCATACGCACCCTATAAACACCGAAGAATCGACAAAATCTGTCATTGAAGAAACATTAATTTCCATTCGGAGCAATATAGTTCTTATTGTAAGGCCGCAAGGTCGATGCATCGTCGTTATGAGAAACAACATTTCTTTTCTTCCCGAGCATGAACTAACGAAATGGTCTCTTTTGACAGCTAAAGTAGAAACGTTTTCTTATTTCAATGTCACAATTGACAAAATTGAAATTGTTCTTACACTAATGTCAACTACTCCACATCATGGCGGTCCAAGACAAATAGTTTTTTACGTTCAGTCATTAACTTAAAAATTTGATCATTTTTGACAGAAGATTTCCCGGCAGCCACTTGAAAAATATGGCTATTTAGAAATATTCACTTCTATTGACGACCTTGTTAACATGGATTAAGAACTACTTTGCAAAGAATTGTTTTAGATAGAATATTTCTTCTTTAAAATTATTTATTCGGATCGCCATGCTAAGCCCGATGAGGGCTTAGTCAACATGGCATCGTTAATTACAATGACGATCTTCGAAATCAGAAATGTACGGAATCCCATACTTTTTTAATTTCGAAGATCGTCATTGTAATTAACGATGACATCTTCGTTAAATGGCCTTGAGTCAAACCCATACATTTTGTCGGGTTTGTCGTGTGTTGAAGACAAAGACATTGTCGTAAGATCCATGAAAAAAAAAATATAAAGGACAAGGGATTATATTTTGTGATTGTGAATTTACAGTAAAAGTTGTGAAGTACGTGCAGTTGATATGATCATATAAAAAACACAAACAATTAATTCAACACAAATTGTATGTAGGTAAATAAAAACATACTATTAAAAAATAATAAGTCAACAAAATTATCGGTGTTTGAATTTAGGAATGAGAGGAAAGAATTTAATAATAATATCTATTGACGCTTCACACCGCGTCAACGTGGTCCCGTGGTAAGTTCTCGAACTTGTGTTACAGGTACCAGACATAACAAAATATATTTAATACTTTTATATCATACACATATTTTAGATTTTTATTATAATAGACACATATTTAATACACATCCATGACGCAGGAACACGGAAAAACTTTTTGTTCCTTCGGCGGGATTGGAACCCGCGACCCTCGACTTGAGCACTAACACGCTCAACCACTGAGCCACAGAGGTCGCCTTTTGATTTCATTTGTAGTCTACGCACGCTAGCTATTTTATTTCAAATTTTATTTAAAGTTTTTGTCATACATATTATATTATTATAAGATCTATTGTTAATTTTACCGATTTTTAACGATTTCATACTAACACTTCTGTGCATATTATGAAATCGGACTACACAATAATGAACAAGCTTCTTAGCAGGTAATATATTTTATGTTCGTTAGATTTACACAAGGGGGTAATTCTCGTAAATATCATCGGTTAAATCCCGTTATGATTTTCAGGCTGTCCTGCTGGTGCTGTCATGAGTCAGCGAGTGGACCGAAACGGGGTTATTATCGAAAATAGTTAGGAGAATTGGACATCTGATAAATTTCCGTATAAAAATCTGTATCCGCGTCTAATCTGTATCGCAGAACGAAAATCCATATAAATACGGAGAAATCCGTAGATATATCTGGCAACACTGTCACATTTCAACAAAGCAATTCCGCACAAACACAATATTCACCGGTATATGTGTATCGCGATGTACATTCTATATATACTCAACCTACTGTCCTTTTCGATAAATATCTTGGACATAAATATGGACGACGTAGAAACGCATTGGCATGCTTTGATCTATTATTAGGGCACGTGCTCTCTAACTCCTAACTCCTTTTTCGTCTGTGTGTTGCATGTCGCGTGACGGTCGGCCGCGGAGTAGGGATAAAGTGAAAGGCGCTCGTCAGAGCAGCCGAGGCCAATATGGCGGCGCCTATAGTTCGCATCAGCTGACTGTGTAGTGTATAGACTAGTACCCTGTACCCATTTATGCCAGTGCTATAAAATTAAGATTGATGAAGCGATTTTTATGCCCTTAATGGAATATTATTCCGAAAATTTTTAGTTCAATGTCTATAATGTAAAAAAAAGTTTCACTTTTACCGTGGTTTCATAAAACCATACAATCCTTTATTATAAATGTGAAAGTTTGTGAGGATGGATGGATGAATGGATGGATAGACGTTTGCTACTCTTTCACGCAAAAACTGCTGCACGGATTTTGATGAAACTTGGTATGATAGTAGCTTAGGCTCTGGATTAAAACATAGGCTACATTTTATCCCAAAAAAGTGCAGTGTTCCCGTGGGATACTGTATTTACGCGGACGGAGCTGCGGGTGGAAGACTAGCTTAGTCTTCATTAAATTAAGTGCCTGTTTCTAATAAGTGTCTTAAGTTTTGTCGCTGCTTTGTTTGCGACAGAGACAAAACATGGAAATAAGCTGTCCGACTCTTATCGGTAGATTATGCAACAGGCCTTTAGTATTAGGCCTGAACTCCAATTCTCGTAATCAGCTTACACTTTCATTTTACTTTATTTATAAATTATATATATATTCTATATAATTATAAACTGATTTTTGGAGTTTGCACCAATGAAAAGGGTTCGACGTTGGTTTGAAGTTTATGAGAATACCATTTTGAAGTTTGATCATATCGGGACTGGATTGGAACTGTATTATTGCAGGGTTCAATTAGCAGAATTGACCTTCTGAGTTCTAAATGGGTACTATGTTGAAAAGTTATATTTAACACAAGATGTTGCCCACCACTTCGAGCGCGTGTTAAAAGTTAATCCTGCGGAAACCGTACATATTTCCGCGATTAAAAGTAGCGTGTCCTTCCCCGTAGTCTACTCTATAGACATAGAGTATATGCCAAATTTCATCAAAAACGGTCCAGTAGTTTCGGAGCATATTCAATGCAAACAAACAAACAAACTTTTCCTATTTATAATATTAGTAAAGATACAACATATTTGGCGTACACTGCACCATAATGTTCGGTATCCCTTACAATGCACTTCAATTTTATATAAAATTCAATTCTGTTACATTTTCCGTAGCCGTTCTATTTGAATGTTTGTAAAATTTTACCTGTAAATATATTTTATACAACATATCATTTTAGACTTGTATAATATATTTCTTTGTGGTATTCTTGGGCGTGGTTTCACATAATATTAATATCTACTAGAAAACCATGACATATCACAAAGAAAGAAAAACTATTCGAATGGCAAAATTGTAAATATTATATCTACAGTAAACCGACTTTACAGACAACCGGTATGTTTTTAAACTATCTCTGTATCCGAAACATTTGAATTTCATCAAAAAGAGTACGAAATATCTGAAAAATCTATTCTCAAAATTGTCAAATTATTAAAGAGCCAAGATGAACAATTTCATCTAATCACAAAGGCGGCGCAAAAATATTCAAATTAAAGAAAAAATATGGAATATATTAAACGCCTTATCCTCCCGTAAGCGAAAATTTCTACGAAAAAGCGGAAACAATTTGCACGAATGTCCTCAAACAGAGAAATACTAAAATAAAATCCCGTAAACACATTAAATTGATTTATCGCACAACAAAATGGCGTCAATTCAAGATGGCCGTGATCCAACATGGCAGATCTTGAAGCTAATTTACGGATTTTGTTTACAGCGGAAATAAATTAAAGTTGCTAAATAATATATTTTCCTGAGAGATGATAAAACTAGGCTGATATCGATTACGTTAGGGGGTTTTTGAGCTTAATTCTTGTCTATAGAATGTGGTAGGTATAAAAAAAAAGAAAAAAGATAAGTTTCGACATTTAATATTATTTTTACAACAGACCCAATCTCATAAACGGTAATTAACCGTTTATGAGATTGGGTATTTTGTAAAATTTACTTTACTAATTTATTTTTGTAAAATACGATTTTATTATACTAACGCTGACCGCCAGCGGGGGTAGTTTTTACACCAGAATAAAATACACAGTGGATATAAATAATGTTTTGCAAAATTAGGTTAAAACAGAAACGTAGGGTTTAGATATTTTATTGCAACAATCAGTTTAGGCAGAAACATACTTTTTCATTAATCTTTCACTGATTTTGTCATCGTTTTACCACATTCGATCGTGTAAAATCACACTCGAAACACTTTTTTTTACCAGTTTTAAAGGTTAAAGATAATTTGCGAACAACCGAGCATTTTGAATAACAACGGCCGAAGATGTAAACGAAGTAAATCAGATTCAGAGAAATTCTCCCTGAAGCGAGCCTCTTTAAATATTTAATGCTTCTAACCTTGGCACCTTTTCAGTTCCTCGAGTCGATGTGTTATAAATTATAGAAGAATAATAAAAAAATGTCATAGACCGACAATTTCACGAATGTTATGTTACGTGTAATGTGAATTAGCTAGTTGTAAAATAATTGTTTTTTTTATACCCTACGAGAGCCACCTTCGGCATAGATACATGTGCTGTCTCGCTAGCTACCGGAGAGCTTGGTACCAAGACCTTGCAAATGCTGACGTGAGATAAAGCTTACATTATTTTGCACGGAATGAAATAGGATATCGGTAGCTTAGGGGCCTCAAAGACTGACACGCTATTGTTATTATAATATATTATATTCTGTTAAAACAGAATATATGTTATAATAACATTAAAATTTAACAATTAAATTAAAATATTATTAATGTAACTTAATAATGCGTATTTGTTAATCTGTACGTCATTGCCCATGTAAATTACGTGATATCAAAATTATACTAAAGTAGATATTGCTCTCGATTTTGTGCGCGTAAAAAGAAATCCTACAAAAATCGTAAATTTTGCCACAATTTAAAGTAGCCACTGTCCTCCCCCGTGATCTACTATATATCTGTGCCAAATTTCATCAAAATCGGTCCAGTAGTTTTGGAGCCTATTCAATGCAAGCAAACAAACAAACTTCTTTATTTATAATATTTTAAAGTATAGATATTGCAGTCATCGGTACTAAAACTATGATACAATTGATATGCTAAACAGAATATCACGAATCTGGACACTAAATTGTAAATTATGTGACTGGGCATTTTGAAAATTGCCGTTTTGAATTTTTTTTTTTTAAGAATTTTGCCATTTGAAAAAAAAAAAAAAAAAAAAAACAGTTACTGTTGAAAGTGTCATACTGACTAGTTAGGCTGGGACTATAATATGATGATCCGGAATTGAAAATAGAACTCTGCGCTAATACAATATAGTTGAAAATCGAACACATGAGTGTCGAGTCAAATGTCAATGTCATATATATGACAGCTCGACATTCGAAACTTCCATTTTCAACTCTATTGTTTTATTGCGCAGAGTTATATTTTCAGTGCTCCGAATTTTCACCGGCGTTCCGGAATCCGGAGTGTATTGTCCCAGCCTTACCAGAGGGACGATTTAATATTCTGAGTGTGCTAATTTGCGAATTCAACACGCTTCTGCGCTCGTAAACGGGCGCAGTAGGTAGGCTTTAAAGCGAAAAATATAAACTTAACTAGCTTTTGCCGCGGCTCCGCCTGCTTACTAAATACGGTAAGTAATAAAAAGCTAAATATGGTATTCCATAGGAATACTATTCTTTTTCGAGATAAAAAGACTAAGCGATAATTCAGACCCTAAACTACCATCGTAACAAATTTAATAAAAGTCTGTTGAGTAGTTTTTGCGTGAAAGAGTCACAAACATCCATCCATCCGTCCATCGGTCCATGCCAACTTTTACATTTATAATAGTAGTAGGATTTTTGTCAATGGATGAATGAGCATGTACTTTTTAACAAAATAACAAACCTTCCTTTTTAACCACTTAGGCCCACTTGCGCAGATCAGGGTTAAAGTTAATTCTGGGTTACATATCATGTTACATATTTCGTTCTTCGTATTTATGACAGAGAAGACATGATATTTTAATTTTGCAAGTTGGCCTGAGTCAATTTGTAAAAACCGCATTAAACATCCATTGTGTCGATTCAAAGATCTAAATTTTCATAGGTGAGAAGCGTTATTGTTAAAAAAACATAAGAAGGTTTTTGTGATATTTTCACTATCTCAAATATTAACGACCTCATGTATAAAATATTTAAACGACCGAATAGTTAATCAATTGTTTAATTACATATTGTTTACCTTCATTAACAAGTGGGTTAGAGATTTAGTTTAATTAGATTCAATTGTTATTTTATTTTGCCAATTAACAAAAGGCCAACATATTTATTATCTTATAATAATATAATTAATTAATAGCAATCAATTGTTTTACATGTAATATCCCCCTAGCTGCAGGCAAATATTTTGTGTCGGTCGGATGCAACGTAGATTCAGGGTAGTTAACACACTAGCAGTCTAATCGCCGTTAAGCGGTAGTTAAGTATGATTTACTATTATTATGTAGGTAGTCTATTTTATAGTACAATCAGATTAAAGTGACCGCGAATTAAAAGCATAATAAAGCAAAAAAGTTTCAAAATGAAGTAATAGACTTAGATTAGTTAACAGTAGCTCTTTTTTATTATTTCCTATTTTTTAATGCGTTCAAATATATAGTTAATTATTTTAAACTCTTACTAATATTGTAAATGTCAATGTAAGTTTGTTTGGTTGATACGTTTTCACGTAAAAACTTCTCAACCGATCATCAAAAAATTGTCTTTTCAATTCAAATCGCAGTTGGGTTCCAGTGTCAGAGCATGGATTCAAAGGAAATTTGATATGTGTGAGTGCGACAGTATGCGCTTACACTGGAACCATACCACAGGGGTGACACTCTACAAATGACAGCTCGAGAATCGGCGAATGTCAGCCGTGTTGACGTAAGCCTAAGGTTGACACCGAAATAATTTTAAACGTCGCGTCAGACAAGCCCGTCATAGGTTTTTATTTTTTATTTTTTATTATTATTTTTTTTTTTTATTATTTGGGACAACAAACAATTGCGTACATGCTTAATACTAACACATAAGTAAACAATGAAATTAAGGTAATTACGCAACCAACACCATTATCCACAATATTTATATTGTCATAGATATTATGAAATTATATTGTCAATAATGTCAAATCACGAAACGACCAGCGGTTAGCCACGTGAGCGAATGTTCTGGCTGAAAAAAAACTT
Organism: Phengaris arion; assembly: GCA_963565745.1. Taxonomy (NCBI): domain Eukaryota; kingdom Metazoa; phylum Arthropoda; class Insecta; order Lepidoptera; family Lycaenidae; genus Phengaris; species Phengaris arion. The sequence continues at coordinate 2,806,582 of OY751446.1, read as the reverse complement.
ACGCCCCGCTCGCCGCGCGCACCCCCGACATACGTCTAGCTACGCACACATAGCTGCGAACTGTCAATCGTGTTCGTCTATCGAACGATGGTTCTTTACGTTAGCAATATATATTCTTTGACCATACTGCGAATTGAACAGACATAATTACGTGGATCGGGCTTCTGATGTGAATCTACGTACAATACATCATTGTTCTTCCATTCTTAGAAATAAACACAGTCCTTTCAGATTACAATCCGGTTGATTAAAATAAAGATACAGAGAAGACACAAAATAACCTTTTTATAATCATTTCATAAAGCACGGTTTATTTTTGGAATAAAGGTGAGAATGCTCAGATATTTTCACAAAAGAGTGGAAATGTTGAAGTGTTTTAGAGTTTTCTAAACTATTACTAAATAGGTAATACGTAGATAGTATTAATATATTGTGTATAGATTGCGCTAGAGCATTACTCAATTAACATAACCTCAATTCTCGTATTTAAAGTAGAGTTTCATTTTACTTTAATTGTATTATAAGTGAAGCGACTTGTTATCGTAAGCTGATTTTGTGAAGTTTGAACCAATCAGAACGCGTTTGACGCTGGTTTAACGTTTACGAGAATACCGGTTTGTCAGTTTTAGCGTGTCGGGACTTGATTTTAATTTAAAGTGTTGTGCAGGTTTTCTTTAGGAGAATTAACCCTCAGAACTGCGGAATGCAAATGTCAATATGACAATTATTGTCAAAACTAAACTGTCCCAAATAACCCCAAAAGTGGGGCAGCTTAAGACACTTTTTGCCTCAGCATACCTCGTCTATAATGATAAAGGCATAGGCGTATATATTATATTAGACGAGGCATATTGAGGCAAAAACGGTCTCCACATAAATGGCCCTACTTTTGGAGTTTTGGGGGCATTTTGACATTTGAGGTATGGTGAAAACCAAGATTGCGTAACTTTTTCTTGTATGAAGATTTGTTCCGTCAAATGTACGTCTATCTTATCCTATCTTTAGTTTGAAAATCTTTCAATAAAAGTATAGTCTGTATTTTATAACATACATTCTTGTAAATATTGTTTTATACACAGTCTTTGTAAGTATCTATCATGTACTTCTGGAAATAAAACACATGTAGCATGTGACATCTCGGCGGCTTGCCAGCGGTATGTGACGTTTGTTGAAGGAATTTCCTTGTTCAGGCTCTAATACATTATATCGAAATACGGAAGGTTCTTTTAAAAGAGTGGGGCACAGATTGAGAGAGATTGAAAAACTGGCGAATTTATTCTGCTGCATATTGCCTAATTTAAAAAGCTAACGTTTTTATTTAATTCAGCTTTTTAAAATATGTGTATGAGAAATAAAAAAAGTTTATGTGTCATTTCCGACGCACGACTTTACTCTCGCTTACGAGTTTAATCTCGCTCATACAAATTTCATTCGGTAACGTTGCGTTTACGCCGCTGTCAAATGTTCCTGCTAGGCCCTGCTAGGAGATACCACTATATCACACTCGCTTTTGAATTGCACACGATAAATTATATTTATATATTTTGTCCTCTTCTCGTGTTAATTTATAAAATTTGATTTATCGTTACTCAGATTGTATGTGGACGAACATGTAACAAACAATACAAAATAACAGCAAATAACAGATGTGTATCTAGGTGAATAAATCAGTCAAGATGGGACAGTTAAATTCAGTAGTGTTATGTGTTTATTGACCTCTGTTTACTACCTACTTTTAAGCTCTATTTATACAATATGGTATTAAGTTTTTAGGATATAAAATACATTGATGGATATTTATCTACACCTTCTTCTATTTAGCTGACAGTTTCATTTATGTCGCGCGTTGTTTTCATACAACAAACGAGAACAGTACGATCTCGATCTCAACGTCTTTCGGTAATCGACATTTTTAACGATTTCCAAAAAAAGGAGGTTACGCATTCGGCTGTAATAAAATTCCGCCGTCTGTGGACCTATATTCAAAATTTTTTTTGATGTAAAGGCTATAATCTCAAGTTGGTTCCGTTTTCACCAAAGTGGTGACCTGGTGATGTGATTGATTATAAATCGTGGGAACTCCTCGAAATTTATATGGACACATTTGGTGATTTCGACTTTACCAAAAAGTAAGATTTTGCACCAAGGTATACCCTGGATCCAAAAGTACTGAACAGAACTCCTGAGTCCTAGATACATGTTTGGGGTTTCCGGCGTTGTGTAAAGAACTGCAAGCATATGCCATCATGCTACATACGGTAATCATTATCATCATCACCACCATCTTCACATGAAACACCAACATATTATTAAGATGACATAGGTACTCATCAGAGTTTTGTGCACCGATATCAATGTGTTCATAATAATATAGTTATTAAATTTAAGTAAAAAAAATATATATATTACTTTTAAACAAAAAATAAAAACCGACTTCCAAAGTAAAAATGCCCAAAAAAGTAAGTATTAAATAAAACTTATTTTCTAAATAATTCCCCTTTTAAATTCGGCTGAAATTTTAACTATTTCTCTACTCAATCTTCATAATTTTTAAATCGGTACCAGCAAATTTGAACGTGAGTTCTATAAAATATTATAGGATATTGTTTGGGCTGGTACCGACTTCAAAATTAGGAAGATTGAGTAGAGAAATAGTAAAAAATTTGCCGAATTTAAAAGGAGATTATTTAGAAAATAAGTTTTATTTCATACTTTTTCATACATATCGTCTGTTATTTCTTTAAAAAAAAAACAATGATTGCCGAAAGGCCTGCTAACTAACCATGGACGTCAGTAACCGCTTGCTATCCGATAAGCATGTTCATTTGTAATCACTTATCATTATGCGTCAGTTCACACCGAGACTCGACACGACGAGACGCGGCGCTGCACTTATAAAAGCGCTGCGCAGCGCGGCGCAGCTCGAAATTCGAATTCTTGTAACGAAACGTGTCTTCTTGCGCAGTAAATAAAGTTAAATTTTGCATATAATATCTATCTTAAAAATGCAGCGCTGCCTCGCATCACGTCTCGTTTCGGTATTAACTGACCCAACAGCAAAAAAATCTTTATATTCCAACAGGGTTTGACATAGTGACCCTGCAATAGCGAGCGTGTTGGAAGAATTTCACTGTTTGTAAGTAGGAGCTATAAAGCCAAACAAATATTTGACGGACGATAAAACGTCGGACCGTTGCCGTTGGCAACAGATGCCGGTCATCGATGGGTATGACTTCTGTTTCTGAGCGAGTTAATGCTTACATTTCCTCGATAATTTTCCGTGTGACTTTGATAGAATATTAAAGTTCTTGTGGTTATCGTAGCTTTCAATTTTGTAATAGAACAAACAAGTCAACGTAACACCTAAGCGGCAGTTCACGCCGTGACACGACGTGGCGCGCGCTTTTTAAGATAGCGATTCAAAATTGAACTTTATTTAGGTACTGCACAAAAAGATATACGTTTCATTTCGCGAGTTCGAGTTGCGATTTGCACCGCGCGGCACCTATTGCAATGAAAGGTGTATCTTTATTGTGAATAAAGTCCAATTTTGGATCGACACATTTAAAAAAAATGACGTGTATGGAGTACACATACCAAAAGTGAAATTTCATTCATTATTTAAAATCCTAAGATACTCTCATCGTGCCAAGTATTCAGCCGTCACACTATCACAGCCTACTTTAGAAAATTAAGATGTTATGTAAGAAGTATAAGTAGCTTCCGACAGATGGCGTTATATCCAAAACCGTGACGAGAACCTCAAAATTTTATTCTCAACGCCACTAAAAAGATTTCCCTTCAAAATTGAGCGTCACGTCGCGTCTCGACGTGAGCTGACCCTAACTGTTAGTATCTACCGATGTCCATGGATAGATACTGAAGTTTAATATTCTTATGTATAGGTGCATTCAGAATGGACAAAGGTTTTCTGGTCAATGTGGTTGCCGAATCTTCGAGAATTGCGTTCTCGAAACAAGGATAAAGGAGACTAGGTCATTAAGAAATACCCAGAATATACACACTAACTTAACACAATAAGTAGACCTTTTAAAAGCTTAGGTATTAAATATTTATATATCTAAAGTATTGAGGTGTTCGTGGTTCACCACTTACTCTCAGAAGGAACCCATTACCGACCCTTGCAAGCACAAGTAAATAAGTTATGTTGGAAAATGTAAGTACTTACTTAGATTTTCGAATAAACTAGCTGCGTTCGTTTGCGTCGATTAACAAATACAGACAATTCAATTTTATTTATTTGTATAGATAATACAAACTAGTACACAATAATATAAGTCGTATGGGAAACATCCATTAGCCAGACTGCGTATAGTTTTTTTGTTTCTAAGACAGTAACTTATTAAGTAGTGTAATGGAGGTGGCACGGGGGTGGCACGGGGGTGGTGAAGGCAAACAGCGGCCCTGTACCACAAAGACAGTATACAATATGGGCGTACAGTATACAATATGGAGATGCGCTTAGGGTCAGTTCACACCGAAACGAGACATTACATTGTCTAGTGAATAAAATTCAAAATTGAATGTTGTTCACTAGACAAAAAAAACACGTTTCATATGACATCCGTTATACGCTGCACATGCGCTGTGCAGCGTGGTGCAATTTGACATTCGAACTCTTACAATGAAACGTTTATCTTCATGTGTAATTAATAAAGTTGAATTTTGAATAGCCATCTTAAAAAATGCAGCGATGCATCGCGTATCGTTTCGATTCGGTGTGGATTAACGCTTACACCCCTATGGTTCGGTTTTCAACCGATTGTCCCGTGAGGCAGCGACAGTATGCCTTCGGCCTTATAGGTCCGCTAATTGCCCTTGCGTTCAAGGTTCCCAGCAATGGTGGAAGGAAATTTTTTGTTCACTATCTTTGGGTAGGAGTATTACAGATGGGGTTGAAATATGTATGATATACAGTATCAAGGACAGATGACTTGTTCCGGAAAGAGACGTAAGTGAAATTGGATACATTTTAATGCTTAGATAGGGCCTGTCCTTGCAACAGCAAAGTTTTTGATTTAGTACGGTGTCCAACGCGCATTCTTACCACGGGACTAATGAAAATCATAAGTTAAAAACTATAACTCGACTACGCAAATTATATATCGTCTGCAATGTTACCCGGGCCCATATTACGAATCTATTGACACCTCATTCGTTAAAACCGGATCAGTTGTTTAGTTGATATGATGGAACAAAAATACACATATACATGAACTACCAAAATCATCACTACCAGAACCCTCCATTTTGGCTTCGCCGTAGACCGGTGAAAAGCGGTATGAAGCGTTCAAAACATTCATTCATTGGTAATTTTACATCGAAAGATAAAGAAGACAAACTCATAAAATCTGATTTGGCGTTACGCCGAGGTGAAGGTTTGCTGTTATTTTCAGACACAAAAAGTCGCAAATATCATGAATCCAGACTATGTTAATAAAATCAGTCTTTCAGAGACATGTTTTTTTCTTTTTTAAAAGTTTTCTTAGAGACTATACTTTTAGTTAGTTACAAATTATGAAGAATATCTATGTGCATTTCATACATACAATTACCTAGCCATACCATTGTTACCTACTAGGTAATTACCGTTAATTTATTTTAATATAAGGCCTATTACCATTGTGAACGTATTTCACAAAAACTAATGGAACTTTTCGTTTTATTTAAATGGTCAGAAAACCAATAAGTTTACTCCCAACTATAAGTTCGAGTAGGTTTTTAAAAAATCACAAAAATATTTTACCGGTGTTCGAACCGACCACATTCCGAATTTCCGAACAACGCAAATATAAACCAAACTGCCAATTGGACTGACATTATAGATTGGAAATTATTGATATATTGTTGCACGGCGAAAGAAAAAGCATCTATAACTTAAAAGCGATAAAATCTAGCGAGACCGATTTTTCTCCCCCAAAACTCCACGGATAGTAAATTTCATGTGAATACTTGCAGCCGTTGCCGTGATTACGATTATACAATATACCTATACAAGATTGTCTCGTTTTAAGTATAAGATGTATGTATCTGTATACAAATATACTGGTATTTACTACATAACGGTCAATTTCCACTAAGACTATGTTTTTTATAGTTACAAAATGCGACACATTAAATGTATTGTCTTTGTCATTAATCAAGTATTTAATAATAATTCCTTAAATTAAAAAAATATTTTTGGTGTATAAAAAAAAAATCCTCCCGCTTTCATGCAATCTGTGGGGAGTGATTTCGTGAAATGGGACGGAAATGTGTGTGTGTGTGTGTGTGATTTAAAATCCTCAAGTGTCCAACAACTAGTATTTTACGGTATTTATCATAAGACACAAAGTGAATATTGCTACAGATATTCAGAAGACCAGCAGGCCTAATTGGCCACATAAAGAGAATCAAGTATCGAAGAAGTTGCTCTTACAGCGACTTCTAACAAATCTCTTCTATTTTGACTATTACGCAATTCTTATTATATTGCCATTTTACGAATTTCTATTGAAAACTGTAAAACCTGATGAATTTCCAATATTATGATTTTATTTATAATATGAATATTCATCTAACATGAAGCCATCCTGTTTGTTACTCTTTCACACAAAAACTACTGAATGGATCGTGATAAAATTTGCTGTGGTAGTAGTTTAAGCTCAGAAATAACACATATGCTACTATTTATCCCGAAAAAGTACAGTGTTCCTGCAAAAGCTAGTCTTATTACAAATCAAACGAAACAAATTATGAACGTAATACGAAACACTAGAAGTGATCATTTTAAACCTGATACTCTGAACAACGTCAGAGATAGATCTAATGGAAATAGAAGTAGAAGAAGGTATGCGACTGTGTAGTGTTACATTTATAACATATTATTTTATCGCTAAAATTCTACACAGATGACTAAAGTCGTGCCAAGATTATTTTATTAATTGTTGGAATCTCTAAAATTTCAATACAAAAAATATTTTGTATTGAAAAGGTTCGAAAAGTATTTCACTTTTCGAACCTTTTCAAAACAAAATATTTTTCTGTATAAAATGCTTGCGTAATTCATGTTAAAATCAAATATCTGTTAATTTTACTAAACTTAACTAAGTCACGGGGGAGCCATGCGTTGGCACGAAATCCAGATCGACCAGAGAAATACAACGAGTCACAGAAAAGCTCTCCCATGACACCGATGATAAAAGTATTATGTTAATATTTTATGCCTAAATGTCTTTTTACTTTGGAATTCGGTTCAAATTTCGCAAAATTACATTTAGTAGTAGTATAAACCTAATCAGGAGCATGTCGGGTAAATATCTAAGGAGGGTTCCGTAACTATCGATGCGCAATTGACCTTTATCACTGACTTCAAAAGTAATTGTCCGATTTCGTTCAAAATATTTTTCCTAAAAGAGTATTTAGCATCACCACATCAGCATGTCTATCAACTTGTGACCACTTTGGTGGTCAATTAGGTACTCGAAAATGGTTCATTTCATATAAAGGCATTTATCAAATCGTACATAACACGTGAAGCAAAAACTTTTAGTACAATTTTACCAGAATTGTGCGAACGGAGGAGTATGATATTTGGCACAGTTAAAGTTCATGTGGAGGAAGGTGTGCAGAGAGCTAATATTTTTTTAATAATGCTTACGAATACATAAAATTAATAAAAATAATAACAACACACCTCAGAATATTTTAAACATACAGTGCCGTGCGATTGATAGCTGATCATACAATGTTGTAACATGTTGACATTTGTCAATTGCAACATATAATTTTTATTATGTAATAATAAAATAAATTGCAATATTATAAGTAATTTAATGCGATTGTGCCTAACAATATTTGCACGCTTAAAAAGCAGAATGTGATGAACCTTATATGTAAATTATTGTTAACGTCAAATTGTACCATTTTCAATGCAAATAAAGATAATGATTATGATTAAAAAACATTTACATTTTTTTATTTTTTTCTGTGTAAGAGGCAAAGGAACCCTAATGAAATTCAAACTTAAAATCATATGAATTATTCAGGGCGAGTTTCGACCACAGCCCGACCTCTAGTTATTGTTATATTATGATACCAAAAACACAATCTATACTCAAACTAAAACTATACCAAGTTTCATTAATTTATATTCATAATTACATAAGTTAGGAGGGCGGGCAGAGCTAATGTATAAGGGCCAGCTCACACTGAAACGAGACGAAACGTGACGTGGCGCTGCATTTTACATAAGAAGATAAACGTTTCATTGCAAGAGCATGCAGAGCGGTCTAGTTTGACATGAACTCTTGCGATTAAACGTGTATCATAGAGTTCAATGTTGAGTCGCTATCCTTAAAATCCGCCGCGTCGCGTGTCTCGTTTCGGTGTGAACTGACGCCAAAGGTTCCTTGTAGTACTGCGGGAAACCTAACCTAAAAACAATATAATCTAAGACAAAATATTCAATTGCCGTTAATATTTAAATGAATGTAGAACATTTCTTGTTCTACAATATCATGTAATGAATGCGACGCGAATGCTAATTCTATTTTATACGTCGCAGTCAATTTTCGACTTTTGGCCAAGCGACAATTCCTAGAAAGGTACGTAAACGAATATGCGTATATTCATTTCACGCGCACATAAATCATTTTATGGTTTCATCCTTCAAAAATATATTAAACAGCACACACACAAGTTTTTACTAACGTCATAAATGTATTATAACAAGGGTAATAAATCAGGGACTAGTTTCGGAAGTCGTAAAAAATTATTGTGTTGTTACATATAGTAAGAGATATTATAATATTATGTGTAAATAAACAACCCTACTCATATGTGTATCATATAATTTAAACAAACCATCTCGTGTATATATAATCAGTTTCTCGAAAACGGCTGCGAGTATTACTACAAAATTTAGTATGCAGGGAGTTTCGAAGGAGAAAAATCTATCTAGCGCCTTATCCCTTGGAAATTGCGCATTTTTAAGCTATATATGTGTTTTCTTTCGTCGTGCAATAACATATCAATAATTTCGACTCTATTATGTCAGTCCGATCGGCAGTTTGCTCTGTTACTCGGGTAGTATTAAATAAGTGCGCATGGTTTATTAATTACATGTAATTAAATTCATAATTGATTATTATCAATTTGTTTTACTTATTATGAGACAGATAATCTATATATTTAAAAGGCAAAGCTGATTGACTGAAAACGTATTAACGCACAGGCCAAACCTTCATGTCTAGAAATTTGAAATTTCGCACACGTATTTCTCATATAGCGTAGGCATCCATTAAGGAAGAATTTTTCAAATTTCAACCCAAAATGGGTAAAATAGGAGATAAAAGTTTGTGTGAATTTTATTCCCATTTACTTTATATTCCTTGGACATATGAGTAACGTATTAGAAGGGTAAAATAGGGGATGAAACTTTTTGATTATTATAAAGAAATAGTTTAAACACCAATTTCACGCAAGCAAAGCCGCAGGCGAATGCTAATGTTAAATAAAATATTAAGGTGCTCCTAAGCAACGACTAAACGTCTCTATTACACATCCATAAATCTATGATTGACTTTATTTCGAACTTCGACCGCGACATACACATTGGTGGCTGTAATTGAATTGAAATTGCTGTTTTGCGTTCGTACTTTATACATATTTATTTATGGAGTTATTTTATCCAATACATTTTCCATGGAAATAGTGTTGCGAATTATATACTTGCGACAGTAATAAGTATGTAGTAGGTCGGGTTGTATAGTTTTTCATGATAATATTTGACACGGTAGATAGCACCTAGTACCTACGATTTGATACTTAAATTATATTCTATGTACTCAATTTCGTAGATACCATGAAGAACTATTAAGATGATGAAGACTCGAAACTAAACTAAGTCTGATAGTTTTTGGTTATACGAGGGCTGCACTAAAAGTATCGGGAAAGGAATATTTCCACTGTTCCTGTCATATTAAAATCTTTTTAATTTAAAACTCCTTGGTTTTAAAAATCGAATACCGTTTATTTATTTAAAAAAAGATTCTCGGTCTTGTCACAAGGTCTTGTCAGACTTGTTTAGTCGTTGAGAAAATGGAATTGACTCGAGAAAATTCTAGAGCGATGATTTATTATGACTTTTGAAGTGGTTTAACACAAAAACAGTGTGTTGACCGGATGATTTCTGCATTTGGTGATGAAGCCCCATCCAAAACCACAATTTATCGCTGGTTTGCTGAATTTCAACGTGGACGTGTCAAGCTCAGTGATGATCCCCGTCAAGGTCGTCCAAAAACTGCAGTCACCCAAGAAAACGATGATGCTGTGCGTAAGCTGATTGAGAAAGATCGACATGTGACATACCGCGAAATTCAGGCAACTTTAGACATTGGCATGAGTCAAATACAAATAATCTTGTATGAGCAGTTAGGTGTAAAAAAGTTGTTTTCCCGATGGATACCGCATTTGCTCTGTGAAGAGCAAAAAGCGGCTCGCGTTACTTGGTGCGTCAGAACTCTCGAAAGATTCCACGAAGGATCCTCAAATGCTGTATACAACATCCTATCAGGTGACGAATCCTGGATATACGCGTACGAACCCGAAACAAAAAACCAGTCACGAGTTTGGATGTTCGAAAATGAGTTTAAGCCAACAAAAATTGTTCGTTCACGGAGTGTTGCAAAAAAAAATGGTGGCCACGTTTGTCTCCAAAACCGGTCATGTTGCGACTATTCCTCTTGAGGGACAAACAACGGTTAATGCAGAATGGTATACTAACATTTGTTTGCCACAGGTTGTTTCTGAACTCCGTAAAGAGAACTGCAACCGCCGCATCATCCTCCATCACGACAATGCGAGTTCTCACACCGCGCACAGAACAAAAGAGTTTTTAGAGCAAGAAATCATAGAATTATTAGACCATCCGCCGTACAGCCCCGACCTTAGCCCTAATGATTTCTATACTTTCCCTAAAATAAAGAATAAATTGTGTGGTCAGAGATTTTCATCACCTGAAGAAGCTATGGACGCCTACAAAACGGCCATTTTGGAGACCCTAACTTCCGAATGGAATGGTTGCTTCAATGATTGGTTCCATCGTATGGAAAAATGTGTCAAATTTCGCGGAGAATACTTCGAAAAGCAATAAATACATTTTTAAATAGTAATGTTGTGTCACTTCCTTGATTCCCGAAATTTTCAGTGCCGCCCTCGTTTGCGACGCCGGTTGATGAGTCGCACGTACTACGCATCGCGTGTATCTTGCCCAAAATGCCATCGTGTGTCTATAAAGATTGTAAAAACCTTGACAAAAATGTGAATAAAAGTCAAGCAATTTCATTCCACACGTAAATTTACAACATTTATTACTATCAGTAAAGTATTTTCTTAAAAATATATTTTTTAATAATAAATAATTGCAAGAAAATACAGGGGACGGATCACAAGCTCTTAATTCCAGTCAGGTTACGCCATGAAACAAACTGGCTTGCATTTTCGTATTATGATCACTTATTGCCAGCCAGTCAGCTGTCAAGTGACACTTGACTTACTTCTGCATTGAAACTTGCGTGGTGTTTTCGTATTATGACAAAACATTTGACATTAGCTGGCTTGATTTTACGTCAAAACTGCCTTTACAAATCCATTCAATTTACGCCACAATTCATTAGCTTTTATTGACTTGTTTATATTAAAGCTCTTTTAATATTTTTATGTGAATTTTAATAATGTAAAATATCGTTAAAATAATGGCGAATATTTATGTATTTTTAAGACATAGATTTTATTCATAGGTTCATAGAAAATAAACATGTTGTGACGATATTTGAATTTCTAGAAATAATGCTTTACACGAGATTGGTGGTTCACTAAGCAATTCACCATTCCTAATAATTTCAATAAACAATAATTGTTGAGATCATAATTTATAAAAGAATTTGCACTTTTCAAATCATCTACAGTCCAGTGAGATCATTGTTGCCACACCAGATTCCGAGGGTAAATAACTATGAATTCCTTTTTCCAAAATCTTCGTAACCATATCTTTACAATAAATTGTATTACCGGTTATTGTATTAACCGGTAAAAGGGGGCTATTTGGTAGAAAATTAGCCGCTTTTTTTAAATAGGTGTATACAAAAACGACGGCTATTTTATCAACATCGAAGATTATTTTTATGGGTAGCCTTAAAAATTTTCTTTTTATAACTATTATTACAACTGTACATATTCTATTTATAGTTAAAAATATTATTATTATTATTATTATTATTATTATTATTATAAGCCTAAGCTGTCCCACTAAGTTAAAAATATATTACTTTTAAAATGCCGTTCCAAATTTCGCCCCATATCGCATTATTGCATCATCCAAATATCGCATTATTTCAAAAAGCCCCATCTTACAGTACAAGTTTTCTGTTCGTCGTTAACTCTGAAGCTATTAAAGGCATGCCATAAAAAACGGACTGTAATTACGTCGAATTTGACGTCTCCGTACGTCACCTTCAGGCTCGTTTATACCAGTCAGCGACAACCAAACCAGGATGAATCAAGTCAGAACGAAATGTCGTTGTAATACGAAAAAGAACTAGGCACTTTAGGGCCGTATATTGAATTGACTGGAAACAAGCTGGTTTTTTTTAAAAGATCATAATACGGCCCCTGGACTGCTTATGACGTAAGAATAAAGGAAAGCAATATCAATATAATATACTTTATTGTGAATCTAATAAGGATGCATGTATTTCTGCCATAGAGTAGGTAATAGTACAGAACCGAATGTCGTTAATTGTACAGAATTATAGACCTTACTTATTTTATTTTATGTCTAGCTTTAAATATATTTTGATAACATTGACGTAAATAATTTAATTATATCGTTCAATCAGTTAAATAAATATAAACTTCTTAAAATTGTTAAACTACATAAAAGTGAGTTGAGAGATGTTAAATTGCTTAGAACGAACTGAGGACCTAGCAGTAACAGTAAAGTAACGGCTACTTTTAATTTATTTAAATTTATCAATCTTATTTTTTCTTTAAGGTTTCCAGAACACACACACAAACTTTCAAATTTATAATATGAGTGTTATATACAAAGTGAAAGAGGACTAGTAGTAATAATAAAAACTTATTTTATTATTTTTTTTCTACAGTGTGTTGTGTAGTGTGTAGTGTAGTGTGTAGTATTTTTTTATACGTTTATTTATTATTGCTTTGTTTTTTTTTATATATTTTAATTGTTACAATTCCTACGCACCTCAATTTTAGAGCCTGTTATAAAGAATTTTTTGATTTTTGTGTAAATCGCCGATCGTTAAAAATACATCGTTTTTTTCTATTATTCGAATAGTGCCCTTAAAAAATCTAATATTCGAATATCAAAATATTCTAATATTTGCAAGCCCTACTTCTTACCCTTTAGATAAAAAGAGATTGTTTGTAAGTTTTTAAAATGAGGAACAAATTCTGGAAAATAAGCTAACTTTTAACAAACTATTTTTTTGATGTTAATTTCCACAAAGCTTCTTTTAAAAGGAGTATTTTGTTAAAAATAGTTTACTTCATCTGTGCCGTCCTCTATTACTTTGCGGAATTTGTACCACAACATCAATACTATCAAAATGCAGTAATACAAATGTGTTTTTTAATACCAGGTTTCGATTCCTGTTTGGGACATTAACCCTCTGCGCCTGACGTGACTCATTTATTGCGATTGTACTGACGCGGTACACGAGACACCATTTTGACAGTAAATATTTTCATAGAATTAAATTATGCAGTTGTTTTTATTTATACCAATTAGATTATTTTTTATTAGCCTATTTTTTCATATAAATGAGCTTGAAAAAAAAAAATTGATTTTACAACATTAAATAGTTTTTATTGACTTCTCACAAATCAGTCCATAAATCTCTCCTTTTATCTTAACGACATATAAAATAACAAAATCAATGTTTTTTAAATTTAACATAGGACATTTTAAAAAACTAACAATTACAATAATCAGTCTAAGAAACACATCTATTCATTGGTTCAATTTAAAATTAGAAACTTTCAAAATCACAGCTTTGTGTGACAATTATCACATATTGGCCGCACTGAAGGAAAATTGGCTTCGAACAATCACACCAACAATATTTAGTGTGTATTTTTTTATTATTGTTGGACAAATATAATATTATTAATATAATATTAATAATATAATATTGTATAATAGGGGACTTAATGCCAAAACGTATTTACTACCGGTCGTCCATAGAGTGATGCAGATTGTGATTATTTTATCCCTATCTGTACTCTTCTATGCTCTACGTGCTAATCCTATTTACCCTACAAGGTGAGTGATATGGGTAAGTAAAGAAAAATGAACTAGACCCCAACACAAAGTAAAATTGAGGATGTGTACGAAATATATTCTGCTTATCTTCATATTGTCTGGCATTTTAGATGTGTAAATATATTACTGACGTGAATTTATTAAATTTACCAGCTTTTGCGCGCGCATTCGTTCGTGAAATCTGTGTAACTCAGTAGTTTTTGTAACGTTTTCACACCTAAAACGCCATCGAATGGACTCGAACGAAATTTGGTACTTAGCATGTTCTACTTTTTGTTTCAACAAAATATACGGTTCCCGTATATTTCGCACTCGAATTCGCGGGCATCAAAAAATTTATATTTTAAAATAAACTCCTAAACCAAGAAACACAGTTAATTCTGGAATACTCCATGGGTTACTATACTGGTATATACGGTACGTGATTTTCGATACCCGTGAATTTCTACACAAATTCACGGGTAAGCATCAAGGACCCTCTTTGTTCAATAATTTCGTTTCGTGTTGTCTCTGTGACGAAACTCTTCTGTAATTTCATCAAAACTTTACAAGGTAAAGGGTTGCTTTTGAATTTGAGCTATGGCATAATGGACTGGGATCTCTTGTTTATGTAATAAATATCGTAAACAAGACAAAAGATAATATGTTTTAATTCTCAAATTCCGAATTTTGTGCTTACATACTTGAAGTAAATATTTCAATAAACTAAATTTTTACAAATCTTTAGAACTTTATTACAACAGCTTCCTAATTTGCAAAATTGTGTCTACTACGAATAATCATTTAGCGTAAAGGTCAGCTTATACCTAAACGAGAGTTTATACCTAATCAGTGCCTACACCAGAAGATACACGTCTAGTTGCAAGTGTCTTCTCGTTCTGGTGTGAATTGGCGCTAATTTAAAGCAACTTATTATGTAAACGTTGCGCGCGACACCGTGCGCGCTAAAGGAGATCCATCAGGAATCATTCATTTTTCCGCAAGAAAAAGTAACCTATGTCCTTTCTCATGGTCTGTTCTATATGTGCCAAATTTCATCAAAATCGGCCCAGTTATTTCGGATCCTAATCGATGCAAACAAACAAATCATAACTCTATATAATATTACTAGACATTGCCCGCGACTTCGTGCGCGCCAAAAAGGCGCAGAAACCGTATATTTTGCCGTGATAAAAAGTAGCCTATGTCCTTCCCCGTTGTCTAATTTATGCCTGTACCAAATTACATAAAAATCAGTCTTGTAGTTTCGGAGGCTAGTCAATTCAAACAAACAAACTTTCCCCTTTGAAATATTAGGACCTATAGATTAGTGTAGAGATATAGATAATGTCACTGGCATGTATGAATACAATTTCCTATTCGCATGTAAATTATAAACACATTATCTTCAGTTTCAGATTAATTCTGGCAATAAATCGTCGAGTCACGCCGCGCCGGTATACTACCTGTAATGCCGCCGACACAGCCTCGAACGTTACAGAATTCTTTAGGTATAATTAATTGTATGTCATGCTCCCGCTCCTCGCGTAATTACTCCGCAAATACCGCGCGACTTCCGCAATGTACGCGCACGGATTGGCGGAGCGGGCGCGGGAGCGGGAAGCGGGGGAATCGTCAGCGTATTGCTTAATGCTTATATGCCATTCTCACGTCAATTTTCCAATAGAGAGTAGGCGGAGAACACCAAATCCCATAGGGGTAGGCAGAGGCCATCGAGCAAATCAGAGCAGCCTACTTCTAGGCCACGCGGGAACCCTTCCGTTCCGGGTGGCGGACATATTACATGGGGCCATTTTATTATTACCAACCGATTTAAATTATCTTATATAGTTATAAAATAATAATACTTTGTACTAGGTGTTGCCCTCTACTACGTGCTTGCTAGCGGCAATCCTGCCGCAACCGTACATTCTTCACGATAAAAAGTAGTCCATGTCCTTCCCCGTAGCCTACTCTATATCTGCGCCAAATTGCGTCAAAATAGGTCCTGTAGTTTCAGAGCCTATTCATTGAAAACAAACAAATAAATCTTTCCTCTCTATCAGATTATTAAGTATATATTCATCTTCTTATTCGAATAAGTGTAGCATTGTATTATGTTAACGAGCAGGTATATAAAGGGAATTCTTTAACAAATTCACAAATCTCTGTGATCTCCCTTACATGGAGTACGGCAGTAGTATTGTAGAAAGCAAATACCTCACCTGTAGTGGTAGTTATTAAAGTTAAAGACAATAGCTAAGGAATGTGATGTAGTCATCAATTTAAGCGGATCGTGTGACTCGTTAAGCAAATGTGGTTGTTAACACGACGAAAATTATCTAGCCTTATGATAGGTTTCACCTGATGATTAGTCAATGAGCGGCAGTCCTCCACCGTGCGCTTTACCCAAAGCTTTCTGCCGCGGACAGTAAAACTCTGTAATGAACTGTCGCCAGCGGTATTTCTGGACCATTACGACCTGCAAGCCTTCAAGAAGGGAGCGTATTCCCTCCAAAAAAGCTGGCAACACACTTGCAACTCCTCTGATGTTGCGGGTGTCCATGGGCGACGGTAATTGCTTTCCATCAGGTGAAGCGTATGCTCGTTATATCCATAGTTTAAAAAAGTTGAAACCGGTCGTCTTTATATATAAATTATTGTTAGAACCTAAATAAAGTAGAAAGGCGTATAAAATGGTTGATTGTTATTATTATAATAGGTTTCACCTTTTGTTTATGTTAAGATTCAATTTGATCTGAACAGTGGACAGCGGCGACACTCTCTACACATGACAGCTCGAGCACCACCGGATGTCTGCCATGTTAACGTAAGCCTAAGGATGACACCGAAATAATTTTAAACGTCGCGTCAGACAAATCTATCATAGATATTATGAAATTATATTGTCAATTATGTCAAAGAACGAAACGACCAGCGGCCAGCCCCGTGGACGAAAGTCCTGGCTGGAAAAAACTCACGTCCCGCCCGCCTCCGCATTCACCCAGCCACGCAACACAGCCGCGAGCTGTCAATCGTGTAAATCGGTGGAATGACGATTATTTACGTTAGTCTGACGGATGTCAGTGTGATCATCTTTTTTTATATTTAGAAAAATAATATTTTATAATAATTTTTTTTTTTTTGCCTTTTATTTCAGAATTACAATACCAACCAATTAAATACATTAATTATTATCAATCAAATTATATAAAATATTATATTTGAGTATTTGATATTACATTTGTCTGTCATTTCTGTTTGCCATTTGGCAAAGGCTTCCTCCAGCCTATTCCACTCAGCTCTGTCCTTGTCCACTCTACTCCAGGTAACTTCAGTAATCGGTTTAAATTGTCAGCTCACCTCTTTTTCTGTCTCCCTCTTCGTCTTTTCCCATTTCTTGGCTACCATGTTACATGGTACATCTTTCGCTCCATTTCCCTATTCCTCGAACCATGTGGTCTGCCCATCTACATTTTAAGCGTTTGATCTTAACAGTAACATCATGAACTTTAACCTTTTTATATAATTTCTGAGAGAATAATTTATAGAAAGAGAGAAAGATTTTCCAAAAATCTAAAGACTCAATAGTTACTGTCGCTATTTCAAAACTGCGCTTTCGCTAGGATTCAGCGTAAAAAGTCACCAACTATGGCTATTCGTTAAACTAGCTTCGAGTGATACAAATTTGGCGTAACGTAACGAATGGTTTATGTCTCATAGACAACGTAACGGAGCGTGGCTCGCGGGGATAGTTGTGTCATTTAAGCCAATGTTTCAAGGGAGAAGTGGGATAAAGTAAGCCATCAAATTCTCAGGAGTTAATTTTTACCCAAAATATGGCGAAGCCAAAAGCAAGGGCTAATGATTTTGGCAGCCTATGTATGTATGTGTGTTTGTTCGACTTTACCACCTTAACTAAAGTACATATTATCCAATTTTAATGAATGAGGTTTAAATAGATTCGTTTTAATGGCACGGGAACATAAGGTATTTAATTTGTGTAGTCGAGTTATAGATTTTAACTTTTGATTACTTAAAACGCAAGTAACGAAAAAAATATATTATGATGCTCAAAAATTCGCTGTTTACCTGGAACTACTAGAACTAGCTATCCAGCTAGCTATTTTTCACCCCCAAAAATTTAATTTCATGAAAATTGTTATATATAATCTAAGTTTATGATATTAAGTAGTTAATAACTAATAAACATTATACCAAACGCGTTGTTGAGCTGCACGACGTTTTGGCAGACGTGAGCATGACCGGATTACGCGGGCTTACCGAGTCACTTAATAATATTAATTACAGACATAAGTATTGATCATAATTACATTTAACACCATGAGCATCAGTGAGTCATTTTCTTAAAAGGCCGGCAACGCACCTGCAGCTCTTCTGATGTTGCGAGTGTCCATGGGCGACGGTAGTTGCTTACCATCAGGTGACCCGTTTGCTCGTTTGCCCCCTTATTTAATAAAAAAAAAATAAAAAAATAAAGCTGAGTGCGTGTGTGCGTGAGCTCTAAACAGTGCTCAAATAATAATAAGCCGCCAAGTGCGAGTCGGCCTCGCGCACGTGGGGTTCCGTGCGGGAGGGGGCGACCTAATTGGTTATTTCTAGTGCACAAAAAATATATGTTTTTTGCTTTCTTAGGTATGAATTCCAAATACTAAAAACAGAATAAAATTAATATTTATGGATGCAACAAGCGTATTTTTTTCAGTTTTGTATAGAAACTTTCGTGCGTGAGTCCGACTCGCACTTGGGCGGTTTTTTTTTCTTATTTATTTTTGTGCGCACTGGAAATAACCGATTACCATTACTTTTGGATCAACCCTACTAAAATATCGAGCAAAAAACGGTAAAAAACCTGTTTGTAATCTGTATGTATGTTTAATAATTCTGTACGTAGCCATAGCGTAATATCATTTTAATTTTCAAATTAGATGCGACGGCTAGTTTCTAATAAATAGAGTTATAAAAAGCTAATTGAAGCCTGAAACGGTTGAGCCGAGTCTACCAGAGGACATCTTGTGCAAGCGAATGGCGGCTTTATAGCTCATAAATAGGGATGGCCAGTAGAAGCAGTATTTTCGATGAAGATTTAAGTGCCAAAGACCTATCTAATTTTAAAATAAACATCGATTGTAAAGTGGCTTAAATACTAGGTTCTATTAAGGGTCAGCTCACACCTGTGACGACGCTTTTTGACTAGGTACACAAAAAGATACACGTTTCATATTGCAAGATGTGATTTTGAACTCTTGCAATGAAACGTGAAACTTGTTTAGTGAAAACAGATCGATTTTGAATCGATACCTTGAAAGTGCAGCGTCGTGTCGTGTCGTGTCTCGTATCGGTGTGAACTGACGCTGAAGCTGTAGAATGTTATGAAAATACTCTGATTTTTCAACCAGTACAATAATTTTAATTGCTGAAACTGAAACTGAACTACCGACGACGGAACTTTGATGGCGTAGTATAATCAGTGCCAACGAGCTAAGCGTAACGCCTGTTAGTGTTTGTCAAAATATCATGCCCTTCTTTTCATTAACACGAAGAACGAGAGAGATAACATGATATTTAATCAACGATTAACTTCATCAGATATGGTGGTGAAATTGGCATTTAATAAAAGTAAGTGAAGTGTGAAATTTATTATGACATTTTTCTGAGGTTGAGGAGGAGGTATTAAGAGTACAAAAGAAATTTCAAATAACAAAGTCTATTTCTAAAGAAATAGTTAACTAATGGTTACAAATGGAAACGCAAACACGCACCAATACATAAATGTAGTAGAGTCTAAAATGATTATTACTGAATAGAATTATTACATACATGAAGTCGTTTGGGATATGCCTGTACATCAGGACCATGAGACCTTTTCGAGACCTGTGAAGGTGGCCTCAAGGTTTTGGTCCCAGCTCTCAGGGCCCCGCCATCAGCACATCACTATAAACTTTATTGCTACTATTTAAAAAGGCGGTTTTACATTTCTATTTTATTGCAAGGCATTTACTCAATCTAAATTGCATTATTCATCATTATCAACCCGTGGTCAATGGTCATATATTAAGTTAAATTGACCATTTGTTAGAATAACGTTACAAAGTCAACTTTACTAGCTTTTTACCGCGGCCCCTTCCGCGTAAATACAGTATCCCACGGGAACACTGTTCTTTTTGGAGATTAAAATAGACTATTTCCGAGCTTAAAATACTACCATACCAAATTTCACCAGAATCCGCTCTGTAGTTTTCGCGTTAAAGAGTAACAAACATCGTTTCATCCATCCATCAATCCATCCTCACAAACTTTCACATTTATAATAGTAGTAGGATAAATTAATGTAGCCTATGTTTTATTCTAAGGCTTAAACTACTACAATAGCCAATTTCACCAAAATAATAAACATCTATCCATCCATCCTCACAAACTTTCACATATATAATAGTAGTAGGATTTCTTTTAAAATTTTGTTCCCAATCGAACGACAAGTTCTCAATAGCTTTTGTTATTATTGAGTCAAAAGCGGAAAAGTTTTTGTTGAAAATGTTACCAATAGAAACTCTGTATACAATATAAGGTCTCCAAAAAATCAATTACGGATCCTTCAGGCACATGATCCACTGATTATGCAAAGACGTTTAGGCACAAAAATATAATTATCACATTCAAACTAAAAAAATCATCTCACGTATGGGTGACTCTCCGCAAAACGCAAAACTCGTCCATACAAAGAATATAAAAAAATTTCGAGTATGTCAAATACTACAATACTTTTATAGTTCGCTACAAACCATTGTTAGTAATTTCAGGGTAAAATATGTTTCAGCAGCTTTTATCGTTTTCATATTTTGTTCCACGCTTGTTGTCATTAAATATTTTAGTAATATTATGTCAATCTGTTAAACATTCGGTTTCTTCGAGTGTTCATAAATTAATGAAATATTTTATAGGCATGCCAGTGAATATATTGATAAATGAGAAGAAAATCTATTCAACGTGTAGAGAAATCCCACTACTACTATAAATGTGCAAGTGTGTGAGGATGGATGGATGGATGGATGCTTAAGACTCTTTCATGCAAAAACTATTATACGGATTTTGAGGAAATTAGGTTTGGTAGTAGGTAAAGCTCTGGATTAAAACATAGGCTACATTTTATCTGGTACTGCATTTACGCCGGTGGAGCTGCGGAAAAAACTAGTATTATTAAAATAATCTTGAAATTAATGGGTTACAGAGAGGCAAAATTTACTATGTATCTTTTTTCCATGGGCAGAGATGTCATCGCATTCATGAGATTATCTTTAAGGTCGTCTTTTAATTTTCCCTTCGCTAATTATAATTAATGTCCGTCGAAACGTTAACCAAGTTAAGACTAGTGGTTTATTTTGTAATAAATGTCAATAAAGAAGTAAAGAAGGATAATAAGTATAAGTATTAAAAAATATAAAAAAAAATGTTTGAAATAAAATTGTAATTATTTTATTTAGAATACTTCAACCACCCACAAACTGCTCCACAGTTTGGCGATTTATGTAATGACTGTAAAATATGTTATTTTTTGTGTTAATAAATAAAAATAAAAAAAAGACTGGCTAAGACCATGTTAAGACCGGTATATACTAGTAAAGACCAGCTATATTAATGTACGGTGGCGCATAATTCAAAATTATTTTTGATTACGTACTTTGACGTGATTTTAGGGGTCCTAAAATCACGTCAATGTACGTATATCCTCGGTATAGTTTTTTAGTTTTACAACGATAGATATTAATATATTTTCGGTTTATTTTTTGGTTCGGTATTTTTTGATGTATTCGAATTAAGATGAACGAAAAACCATCCATTTTTATTAGAAGCTACGATGACAGTGTCAAAGGTACACACGGGCATGTCAAACAAATAACCTTTTTTTTTGGAAGAAGTTTGAAAAAAAAAATCTCTTAACGAGGTAAATAACATAAATATAAAAGGACAGTTGGTTTTTATATGTCGTATGGTTGCCCAAGCACATACGGCATTCTCACAACACAGTCAGCCTAGTCCAGACGAATGACTGGTCAATACGTCTGGGGCCAACCATGTGCGGGTTTCCTCACAGTCGAAGCGTCCGTATAATGTACTTGAGATCTGAAAAAGTCTTATTGGTACACGACACAACCTGGGAATCGAACCTGCACTCTCTCGAGTGCAAATCAAACGGTCTACCCACTAAGCCACGGAGCTCTTAATATAAAACACCGAGTACAATAAATTCAAACCCCTACTCCTCTTCATTAAAACTCTTAACAAAGTTCAAAAAAGAAAAAAAAAATCTGTGATTTTTTATTTTTTTAAGTTTGAACATAATTCATTGGAGATTGTTACGGCTTTGCGGGAAGTTAGAAATTTGTAGGCGCGGAGAAACAACTGCCTATTTCCATAATTATCATAATTTCTTCCTTCGCTAATTGTGAGGCACCTTCGCGACACCTGGTTAAGTTTCGAATTATAAAGTTAAATCGTTATTTACAGAACATTAAATATTTTACTTTATGGTCTAAGGCGATTCTCACACTGATAACACGCCCTTACACAAACTTCAGGTACGTTCCCGCAAGAGTTTCTTAGAATTATTATAATTATTGATGGCGACCGTCGGCGGCCGTGAGCGGCGGAGGTTGTCTCAAGCGAAACTGTGTTTTACAATAATGAAGATAAAGTTTAAAATTATATGATACCTATGCTGCTGGCCGCTCCGCTGCTATTTCGGTGTGAATCGGCCCTGAGCGGTAGCAAAAGGAAAAACAGCATGCAAATAGAAAGCTAAATCAATTATAATAAAGAGTGAGTATCGCAATCCAGCGGGGAAACTCTTTGAGCCTTCTAGGTACTCTGCTCGGTGAGGACGACCTGGGAGATTTCTTTTTATTGCAGCTTTTTAACTTTTTCTAGTATTAATTTTCTTTTTAGTACTTTTATAGTTTGTAAATATTTTAAGTTGTTACTACTATAGATATTAATATTATAATAATAATATTATTATGCTAATACTTATGTTATCAGAGGGATTAGACAACATGCCATCGTTTATTACAATGACGATCTTCGGAATTGAAAACATACGATATTGACATAGCGATCGCTAAGTGACATGTAGCGCGCGAAGAGTCAATGACATACACATCGAAGTAATGTATGTTAAGCCCATACATATTTTATTATCGAACTTCGTGATTGTAATTGAAGAGTTACCTTGACTAAGCCCCTAGGACACAATATTAATAATTTTCGCTATACAACTTTTTCTCTATGACTACCAAGAAGTAATTGACTCTTATTATTATTTTTTTAAGCTAACACGACCATACGTTGTGCTGTCTTACGCCCGAAATTAATAATCAATCTTAATCTCATTTCAGCTATCTGTGATCAAGATTTCAATACATTTCAACGATCCTAGGATTGACTTCACGTCAATTTACGTCAATTTTTAGTTGAGAATCTGAGACTTGAAGTCAATCTAGGATTTTAGAAACGTTATTAATTTCGGGCGTATTAAATATTAATTATATCATGAACTGGTATAAATAAAATATAACTATCTAACTATAACCTACATCTTAAGCCTACTCATACTTCCTACTCCTATTACATACTTCTACCACCTAAATCTAGTACCTACACCTACAATGTATATATAAGTAATCTGAGACACGGGGTCGGCCGATACAACATTAGGCACTTTCGACTACGAATTTTATTTTGGAACTCGTGATATATTCCAAACAAAATATTTTTCCCGATTTCGATGAAACAAAGAGTATTTAATGTCCAAAACAATACTTGTTGTATGTATGTAGCAAATGCGCTGAAATATATTTTATGGCATTTTCACACCTATTTTTTTCCTAGTAATGAATTTAATATTCTCATTACATACAGGCTATATGTAATGAGAATAATATAGTATTATAATAGTGAAAAAAAATTTGAAATCGGTCCAGTAGTTTTTGCGTGAATCGGGAACAAGCACACAAAAATATAAAAATACAAATCTTTCCTCTTTATAATATTAGTATAGATTGTTGTTCTCGAGCTTTGAGGTAAATTTAAAGTCTTATATATACGTAATATAGTATATTCACTTGAAAAGCCTTACTCTACTAGAGTACCTAGTTACATAAAGCCGCCGCGTTTGGAGTAAAAACAGCAAACGCGGTATTCCTTAATCGTCGTAAAAGACAACAATATGTAGACAGAGATAGCGTTACACAGTTGTAAAAATAGCTCTGCTGATGTTTGCTGAATCGATCTTTTGTTAATAGTCGGGCTAATTATTGGGGCTTTCCCTGTAACTTTAAGGTTCTAATAAAGTAGGCTCTCCTCAATGTGATGATAATAAGATCACCACGCTACCTTACTGCGATTTCCAGAGTCTACGGAATTTTAAATGTTGTTAGTGTTTTCAGATGCATTCATGACGATAAGCATCCATACCTACAAGTAATTTAAAAAAATATATAGTAAAGTGCGAGTCGGACTCGCGCACGAAGGGTTCCGTACAAAACGGCAAAAAACAAAACACGTTTGTTGTGTGGATGCCCCACCGATTTTAATTAATATTATTCTACTAGCTTTTGCCCGCGGCTCTGCCCGCGTAAATACAGTATCCTACGGGAACACTGTACCTTTTCAGGTTAAAAAGTAGCCTATGTGTTAATACAGAGCTCAAACTACTACCATACCAAATTTCATCAAAATCCGTTCTGTAGCTTTTGCGTGAAAGAGTACCATATCCATATGGATAGATGGATGTTTGTTACTCATGTATTGATTGTGGATGGATGGATAGATGTATCCATCCATCCTTACAAACTTTCACATTTATAGTAGTAGTAGAATTCAAGTCAGTGAAGTGAATCAGTGAAAATTTCTACTATCTATAGCTATCACGGAGATAAGGCCTGGTGATAGACAGTGGGACGACAGTGAAGTCTCAGTTATAGTGTCCCTTTTTACCCGTTGGGTACGGAACCCTAAAAATCCTATGCAGCACCATTAGTTATTTATCACTAGACCCCGTGGTCTATAATTCCGCACCTATTATCTAGAATCTAGATTCTACTAGTGCGTTGGAACACTCTCGAGGAAAATACCTTTCCTGTCGCACCAGCGATTTTCCTGTAAAAATTTGATAGTAAACTTCAGACCGGGCAAACCTTATTAAATTGATGTCACGTTTCCTGGGAACGCAATTCCGCCGGTGCTTTTGAGATTCCTATTTGCATTTTAGGGATCCTTTAGTACAATATCGACAAAGTTCCTGCTCGACCAGTTTCTAAACATTTTCATTTGCATTAGGATCGTCGTCGTAAACTTTTGCAAAGCCAACGTCTCGCCTTAATATTTTTATGTAAGGCATACCGTACCGTAAGTACTGAAGCACTCCCAGTCTTAGCCGGAGTCCTACCAGTAGATTTAGAGATACAGCGTCGTGCAGCACTATATTATAAAAATAAAAAAAATGACTTACCCTGAGTTTTTAAGCGCGAAAGAGAGTAATAAGATAACTAGATTATTCGAGCCATTAGATATTTCTATACAGAACCTAATTTCTGAGTGGCAGGAACGGTGGGACAACATTATCAAAGGGCGTCACCTATATAATTTCTTCCCTTCGGTACGCGATCGACTCTCGAAGCAATGGATAGAAATAGACCACTACGTCGCACAATTTTTGACAGGACACGGAAACTTTAAAGCGAAACTATTTGGATTTACATTAGTCTCGTCTCCGGTATGCGAGTGTTCGACCGAAGGTAGCCCTTATGAACAAAATGCTCATCACATACTCTGGGAGTGTGATCTCTGGTATGACGAAAGAATCGAAATGTTGAACAGCGTCCATTGTGTTTCTAGGGTTGTGTACTATGAAGATCTCGTGGGCTGCGCGAAGAACTTCCGAGCTTTCAAACGTTTTTGTCATAAGTACTATTGGAAACAATGCAACACTTTTTTGTCATTATAAATGCATTGTAATCAATTGTCATATTATAAATTAAAACGTTTAATTACATTCTGTCTTGTAGTCATAAAAAAAAAGAAAGAAAAAAAAACATGTTATTCCCGTGGTGCTTCCCCTTTAATTCTGACTTTTTGTCATCACAATTTTTGCTGTCTCCCGCTTTGCTTGGGAAGGGAAACTGGAATACTTCCTACTCCTCCTACAATCTTCTGATTAATTTCGTTGCGCGTTCCAAGACAGATTTAGCATGTCCCCCGGGCACCCCTGAGATCATATCAAAGGGTTTTTGCGGTTGGTTACCACTGTCGATCCTGGCTACACAGGAGTTGCAGTGGTGTGTAAGTGTGGTGGGCCAATTGCCCGTTAAAAAAAAAATGCATTAGGATGCCTCAAAATATTCAAAAACAAAGTAACTGACCGTAACGACTGCAGACGTTCAACTACGTATTTACACGTGTTTCACACATTATTTTACAAAGTCAAACATTTTCGAGTAATCGACCTCCAAAGTGGTTTATAAGTTTGTCCCCCCCTCTGGCATTTCCAAACTATAAGAAATGGAAACTTACATAATAAGTGATAGGTAATGCTAAAAACTCTTTAAGGCAGTTACTTTGTACGAAATCAGACAATGTCTTTTGTAGTAGTCTATTGCGCGGTGATAATTACTGACATGCCCGTGGTTAGATAATATTATTCTTAACCTAATAATATAATAATAATATCTATGGACGCTTTCACATCCTGTCAATCTGGTCCCGTGGTAAGTTCTTGAAGAACTTGTGTTACGGGTACCATACAACGGAAATATATTTAATACTTTATATTATTATAATTATACTATACATTATCTCTCTTACTAATAAAAAATTCTCTAACATGCGTTTAACTTTTGAATTGTTAAATTAGCTTTTTATGTTATACGTCCGTTATACAGCGTGTATACAGCTGTCTACTAATAGAGATATTCAAGACTTTGTTTATCTATAATCATGCTCCGTTAACATCTTTAATCCAAAAATATATATAGAAACACAATCAGAATAATTGGAAGCAAGGTAATCCATACATAAATTCTTCAAAACCCGAATATTAAACTGACGCTTCGGTATAGGTAACCTGCCAATATTAATTTTAATAATGTGACTTAGATCAATGTTCGTCACCCAAGTAGCTAAAGAAAACATTTCCAATCTATTACTAACATAAATAGGGAGAGTATTAAATGATTTATGAATCGATACTAAAATAGGTTTACGCTTATTTTTCCAAAACCGATTATGACATAAGCTAGAAAGCTGTTCTACTAAATTAATACTGATTTTATTCATACTTTTACTTTTAAGCCAAAATTTCCCTGCTAAAAATCTACGACGCAAAAACAACGGATGAAGACAAAGTTCACTCTCCATAACATACTTTGGAGTGCTTTTAATAAAACTACCTCAAACACAAATTTTGAATTACATCTAGCTTATTTAAATTTGAGTTACAGCTATTGTCAAATAAAAAACATCCGTGTCTGATTCGAAAAGCTCGCTTCAACACCTGGCTCGGTGCACCTCGATCGTTCGAGGAACACCGACAGCCTATGATATTTTAAAGATTATTTGTAAGCTCACTTCTCAAGGAAAATCGATTATCCTTCAATGGATACCATCACCCATCGGTCTAGTCTATAACGAGGTAGTGGACAGTTTAGAAGCAGTCTCCGATGGTACTCCGTGTTTGAGGTATCCGGTATATAGTGACTTTGTTAGTGTTATTAAAAAACAATGTTATGATATGTGGAAGGAGTATTATGATGAGGTTTCGAAATTGAAGGGAATATGGTACAGAACGATCCAGTCGCATCCACCTAAGTCGCTCTGGTTTGACAATAAAAACGTAGTCTTAAGCAGGATGAAATTGACCGCTGCATTGAGGCTTCGTTCCGGTCATATTCCTTCAAATAAATTCGCCTTTTTAATGGGTAAATCTTCTATCCCAAATTTCCCAAGATGCAACGTGATTGATGACGTATATCATGTTTTGATGGAGTGTGTCTGTAACGAGGCCTTAAGATCTCGTAGGGTGATGTACGTGGAAGTCTGTAACAGCTCTCTGACAGATCCTCTGTCCGATTTGGCCAGGGAACTGTACAAACTTTTGTTAATCAAGCGCTATTGATTGTGTTTTTTTTTTAATTTAATTGTATAATTTATATTGTGTTTATTATGTATATTTATGAACTCGGGTGTCATAATCGTTTTGCAATTAAAACCCTTAATTAAAGTATAAAAAAAAACTATATTCATGCTACACACCATCGACAGAAGACTCAAAGAAAAACGTCTAGGAATTGAGTAACACGCAATAGCACGTATCTGATGTTCGCGTGTTGATGACAAAAATTGACATACAATTTACGTTATTATGGACCTCGTGATTTTAATTATGTAAAAAAAGATGTCATTGAAATTGTCATTTGTCACAAGACGTCGTGAACTTTTTTGTAGGCCATTAGAAGAGAGATGATCCCACCATAATATATTGTTTTGTTATTTATCTCCAACGGGTTAGGTCAGGCAGCGTTTTCGATAAAAGTTCCCAGACGGCTTGATTTTTCCGACACATTCAACAATTATCGTCATAAATCAAACTATTTCCACAAAACCTTAAAATATTACTCCACCTAAATCTTCCTAAAGAACCACTCTGTCCATAAATGTAAACTGCATGACAATTTGTAGTTTTTGAGATTATTGCAAGCATACAGACATACAGATTCAGCGGGGGACTTAAATTTATGATAAATTTTAGAGGAAAGTGGAAAGTGTGCGTATTGACACGCCCATGCTAGTTAACACGACCTTAGGCTGGAACTATATTGTCCGGAATCCGTTAGGACGGGAAAAATTCAGAGCATTAAAAACTATGCGCTAATACAATAGAGCTGAAAATCAAAGTGTTGCATACGTGCTGTGTATGTAACATTGACATTTGACTCGACACTTGTGTGTTCGATTTTTAGCTCTATTGTATTAACGCAGAGTTCAATTTATTGCTCTCTAAATTTTCTCCGGCCTTCCGGATTCCAGATCATATACTCCCAGCCTTATCTCTTTAATCTTTAGTGGAAATTATGTGCAGTAAAAGGAAAAGGTCTTATGGTTTAAACACTTGAGACGATAAGTTATCTTATTTTGATAAAAATCATACTTAATTGTTGATAATATGACCAATAAACAGCACTTCATGTTTTTTTTATAAGAATCATGTTTTTGTGACTTAAATAGGCTTATCTATCTTCTATATATAAAAGGCAATGCTGATGCACAGGCCAAACCTTTAAGGCTAGAAATTTGAAATTTTGCACACGTATTTCTTATATGATATGACGTAGGCATTCACTAAGGAAGGATTTTTGAATATATGGAAGTACCAAGGGGGTAAAATAGGGAATAAAAGTGTGTGTTAAACTTTATATTCCTTGGACAAAATATTATGAACATTCGTATGTATTGAGCCCGGAAAATAATGAGTCATCTACTTTAGCGTTTTCCAATATTCAACTTTCTTTCTTTCATCAAAAACTTTCATCACCTATTTTACTTTCTTAGGTAAAATAGGTGATGAAAGTTTTAAATTATTATAAAGATATCGTTTAAAACCCAATATCACGCGGGCGAACCCCGTGGGAAAATGCTATTTATATTTTTTGCAGGCACTATCAAACTCTAAAACTTTTCTCTAGAACTCTATTGAGTTCGTCTCTCATCTCTCAAAAACAATTTTGTTCGCTCGTTTTTTTTTTCGATTTATTTTGCAAATCCGACCACCGCGAAAAATACATCTTATTTTTCGGGTTAATACATAGCCTATAACACTTATAAATAATGTGGCATTCTATTGGTAAAATAATTAAAAATTAACAGGTTTTTAGAGAGAGGAGATTAACTCTTACAATCCCGTAAGCCACAAACTCACAAAGAAACAAACTTTTAACCTCGTTATAATATTAGCTTTGCCTCTTTATAATATTAGTATGGATGTTAGCCGCAACATCGTACGCGAAAAAGAAATCCTGGGAGAACCGTACTTTTCCCTGCGACAAAAAGTAGCCTATGTGTTAACGAAGAGACTAAACTACTATCGTATCAAATTTAATTAAAATCTGTTTTGTTGCTAAATACGTGAAAGATTAATGAACATCCGTTCATCCATAGACAATAAAACTTTCGCGTTTATAATAAGTAATGTAAGTTGTCGTGTTTTAATGATTTCGAAAATCTCTACAGTGAATCT
This sequence comes from Phengaris arion, assembly GCA_963565745.1. Classification (NCBI taxonomy): domain Eukaryota; kingdom Metazoa; phylum Arthropoda; class Insecta; order Lepidoptera; family Lycaenidae; genus Phengaris; species Phengaris arion. Next base: position 2,775,947 of record OY751446.1, on the reverse strand, counting down.
ATAATCAATAAATAAATAATACAATAAATCTCCATAATTAATAGAAAAACGTAAATAGGTATAAGCCTTTCATCCACATTCGTGACTGAAGTTTTGTAACCAGCTAGGAACAAGGAATTTTCTTATCGTTTGATAACCAGGTACGAAAACAGAATTAAATTTCTGTTTTTGTAACTGGTTTTCATATAGGCGTATAGACTTTGACTTTAAAAATATTTGGGATTGTTGTCACCCATCCTAGTTGAATCCATGACTGGCGTGGCTTAACATGAATTCGCGCTACGACCATAATAGAACTTCTCACTTAATACTCCTGGTATTAATATACATCAATGAATACCTACGTAAAGTTTCAGCCACTTGAACTGGTCAGTTATTCTAGAGCATTTTATATTATGTTATATTATTTAGACAAACATAACTTTTATATTTATGAACCGATTGAAATAAAAAAAAAACACAAAATGTTTAGTGGAGCAAACCAAAACACATTAGTGAAAATCGCATTCAAATCGGTTAAGCCGTTGACTTCGTACGCGCAAAAACAAACATCGCGGGAACCGTACATTTTTCCGCAATAAAAAGTAACCTATATGTTAATCCAGAGTCTAAACTACTACCATAACAAATTTCATCAAAATGCGTTTAGTAGATTCTGAGATTAGCGCGTACAAACGTACAGACAAACAGACAAATATTCTAAAAATCATTGTTCTATATCGTTCATAAAGGGAGGCCTGTAATAGTTTTTCTTATTTATCTTCCATTTACAGACAGCGACCAGTTACGAATTTACTATATGTATAGATATAGATTTTTATTATATAATACACATCCATAACCCAGGAACACGGAACACTTTTTAGTTCCCTGGCGGCATTCGAACCCGCCTCCGGCTTTTGCGCCAACGCGCTAACCACTGAGCCACAGAGCGACCTCTGTTATGCTAATTGTATCATTTTCTAATAACAGTTATTATCACGTGTAAAGAACGTGATCGCTTGATATTTCTCGCTCATTTTCATTTCGGCCCGAAATGAGTTCAGAAGATTGGATAATTCGATTCTCTATTATCCCGGATTTTCCTTATCTTGAGCATAAGATGATCATTTATCGGTATTTTTTAAAGGATCCCGAGTTAGTTTTGCTGGGGCTATTTTTAAATATTAACTTAAATTCTTATAACCTACGCGTGTAACCCACACCACACAGACGCGACAAAAGGTGGTCAGGCTGTGGTTACGTGCGATCGCTGCGACTTCTTGCGGTCGCGTTGTGGTACTGACAATGTAACGTAGTTACATTTCCTCTCCGTAAAATCAATTATTTCGGCGTTTCAAGGCACCGTTTTACAAGGACTTATGGCTATTTTCCCACATCCGGATCTCTGAGTGCCGCTAGATATTCCGGACTGAACTACTGATTTTGGGATCAGTCTGCACCGCCCCTTGGACGATCTACTTCGCGGTGACAGAGAGACGCTACTGGAAGTTGGAGCCCCAACTTGCTCTCGCCACGTGCTACACTCCTGGACCCAGCTAAGCTCCCACGTGGATAAAGCCCCTCCGATCCCCACAGACACCAAGAGGCTAAACCAGACCGTTCGGCCTTCTGCCCACGATCTCTTAATTTAAAATATATATTTGTCACGGTAATACCTTTTCTTTTATTTACTATTTATTACCCGTAACAACAAAATAATAATAATAAATCACTAGACATCCACAAAACACTTATGTACAACTGCAAAAATCTATAGTAATGGATACTTGCTCCATCGTGCGACGTTTTCTCAACCAATCATCATCTTTCTCTACACCGTCATTCCTCATACTATATGAATATATACTAGGCATATGCCCGTACCTGGGTCATTGTGCCGGCGAACAGCCGAGACTCAATTTATTTTAATAATAATAATAATATATATGGACGCTACACACTACGTCAATCTGGCCCCGTGGTAAGTTCTCGAAGAACTTGTGTTACAGGTACCAGACAACGGAAATATATTCAATAATTTTTATACTATTTAAGATTGTTATTATAGTATACACATATTTAATACACATCCAGGAACACTTGTTCTTTCGACGGATTCAAACCCCCGACTTGAGCACCAACACGCTCAACCACTGAGCCACAGAGGTCGTCGTAATATTAGTGTCATCACACTTATTGTCTATCTGTAGCATCATCACGCATCGTCGCATCGCGTCTCGTTTCGGTATGGATTTCCGTGTCTCCCGTGCATTTGGTCTGAATAATATAAGTGGCTTTTGAACCACTCGTGCTACAAAATAACATTGTGTCCTTACACTCAGTTCGTTTGCAATTGGGTATAATTTACTGTGTACAAATCTCGGTTGTGGCATCATATAATAATTATAATAATTTTATATTTTAGGGGTGGCTCTCCACAAATTTGAAGTGGGGATGTTTTTTCTTATTCTTACCCATCGTTTGGAGTATCGATGAATAGGTTTTTTTTTTTTTTTTAAATAAAGGCAATGAATGTTTCGTACATTACTTTTTACCAGTGAAGATACAATGTAAAGAATATCTTTATTCTTTACTGCTCTTAAAGGCTCACAAACTTTTGCGTTATGATTTGTTTTGTATTACATGTTATGTTTTTTTTTTTTTGAATAAGACGATCGAACGACGAAGATCAAACGACTAAACAAGTTGTGATAAATGAACTCATGAAATCGGTGAAATACTACGCGAGTACACGACGGTAGTGCATGTGAGGTGCAAGTATCTATTGGTAGAGCATGAATATTCATCCATAGTTTGTACGCATTCATCCATACTATCAAAATTTAAATAAGATTTTTCTCTATCCAACTTAACTTTGTATTTTGTGTCTTTGCAGGTAAGAGCTTGAAACAGATTTTAAAGTCAACTGCTCCCGTATGTGAGTGCTCCCCGTTTTATCCAGATAAGCCACTTCACGAAACAATCACTGCTTAAGGAAACACTTTGGACTTGAGCATATTCGATGTTTTGCTTCCGTTTTCACGGCTGAGGTGAGAGAAAAGTAAGCCGATATAATGATAAAAATAGTTCTGATATTGACAGGGTATAATCCTATTACTATTCTTAATGTGAACGTTTGTGAGGATGGATGGATCGATGGATGGATGGATGGATGTTTGATACTCGGTTACCCAAAATCTACTAAACAGATTTTGATGAAATATGGTATGGAGGTAGATTAAGCTGTGGATTTACACATAAGCCTTTTTTTAATCCAGAAAAAGTACTGTGTTACCGTATATACCGTATATAGGATACTGTATATAGGCGGGCGGAGTCGCGGGCAAAATCTAGTTGCACGGGGCAACAACCGCATAGAGCATTTTCGCACATTATATTATATGAATATGTATACAATATTGATATGTTTAGTGTTTATCGATATGGGTTGTGATTTTTACGATGAGACGTCGTAAAAATCACAGTTGCAGTGTTTTTTTTTTTTCAAGTAATAATTTTATATTTTTCACATGAAAAAAACAAAGTGCAAATTTTTGCAAGCGAGAAAAGCACGGTTTTTCCTGTTTTGTATTTTTCGATGTATCTTTGCAATATTCACGAATCTGAAACTATCTGCACATAAACATGCCAATTTGTTTATCGTGATTTGTAGCGGCAGATTTTCTTCGATCCAATAAAGTAACATAAAAATACAGGCTTATGAAGATTAATTAACCAAAATTACTTGATAATAAAATTAATTACTTCATTTTTGCAGGCTCAGTTGCACACGTGTGCAAGTGTTGTCTGGGAAATTGAATGTTAAGCAGAAAACCTTTTGGACAGTTAGCGACTGACGATGACAACGTGTTATTGTAACACTGTAACACGAACGAATTGTGAATATTATGTGCATGCTAAATATTAGCTTTCCCCGACCATACAAACTATGAATAAAGTATGAAATAGAAAAAAAGGATTGTGTGGTTTTATGAAACCACGGTAAAAGTGAAACTTAATAACAAAATAGCGTGGAGCACTGGCACAAATGAGTACTAGTCTATAAACTACACGGTCAGCTGATGCGAACTATAGGCGCCGCCATATTGGCCTCGGCTGCTCTGACGAGCGCCTTTCACTTTATCCCTACTCCGCGGCCGACCGTCACGCGACATGCAACACACAGACGAAAAAGTTTGAGACGATGTAATAAAAGCTTCACTTTCCAATCCAACCTCGATTTCTACTAAGATAAAAAGTCTAACATCCCATCTAAAATCTTAAGCGGAACATGAAAAGGAATTTTAAAATAAACGCTAAGGTTTAACGTATATTCCTTACAATAAAACGTCGAACAAACTCCGGGACGGCACGTTTGGTCGTTACTCGGTATACATCCAACAACAGTTTTGTGGTAAAATGCAACTTTTCTGAGGCTTTGGTTTGTACTTTGCGTGATTGACATGATTAAAATATGTTTGAAAATAATTTTAGGTGCTCTTTTTCACAGCTATTCGGTGTAACAATTATTTATTATTAGAGTTCCGTACTACAAGGAACACTTTTAGTATTCGCTCTGCCCGTCCGTCTATAATTATGAATGTAAATGGATGAAATTTGCTATATTTATAGATTGTCTATGAATTTCGGTTGTGGCATCATAGAATTGTAATCCTACTTATATAATAAATGTGAAAGTTTGTAAGGATGGATGGATGTTTGTTACTATTTCACGCAAAAACTACTGAACCTATTTCGATGAAATTTGGTATGGTAGTAGTTTAGGCTCTGGATTAACACATAGGCTACTTTTTATCCCGGAAAGTGTTCGCGAGTGATACTATATTTATGCGGGCGGAGCCGCGAGCAACAGCTAGTAATTTGATATTTTAGGGGTGGCTCTCCCCAAATGTGAAGTGGGGATGTTTTTTTTCTTTTTCTAACCCATCGACTAGGGTATCGGACGAGTAGGTATTTTAAAATAAATGCAAGGATTCATACATGACTTTTTAACAAAGTCAACGATTTTCGAGTAATCGGCCTCCAAAGTGGTTTAGTTAAATAAGTTCCCCCCCCCCCCCCCAGCACTTCTAAACTATAGAAGATAGAAACTTGTAAGTTGTCATGCTGATAGATAATTTAATTCTAAAAACTCTTCAGGAAAATTATTTTGAGCGAAATCGAACAATAACTTTTGAAGTAAATAAAAGAAAACCTATTTTATGAGTTAACAGTTACGGAACCCTCCTTAGACAATATTATGTCTTGGTTAGTTCGCGTAAATTTAATGCTTAGCAATTTGATAGAACATTATTTGTTCGTCTTACAATGGCATTGTGACATATTAAGTCACTTTCCGCGCTGCGGGAAATACTGGACCAATTTTTGAAGTAAGACAAACTATAAATTTCCTCAACTGTACTAATGTGAAAATCTGGTTAGAACAAAATTCCCAAAAACATAATATTGAAAATAGGTGTAAAAATGAGACGATTTCCCGTCAGACGGTTCGTGTTACACAATATGTGTCACAGAAACTTGACTACAAAGCACAATGGCCCGAGGCATTTGAATACAAACCGCCTGTATAAAAATGTACAGGAAATTGGGAATAGGGTTACTGAAGGGTATAGATGTATGTGTGAGTGAGATAGATGATTGTTATTAGCGGCACTTAATATTATAATGTTGTAAAATTTAACGTCGCGCAACATTTCTTGTCGTCAAAATGATTTTGTATCCTAACATAATAATAATATTAATAATTATGCTATTAAATAAAAATATGACTCACTATATTATACCTGGTGTAGTTGGGACTAATTACTTCGTTACGAGAAGCCATAGAACATGGTTCGAATATAAATACCACGACATCACATCAATATACAATACTATTTTACATGGGAGAGTCATGCTTTGGCACGAATAGGCCGGCTCGATTAAAAATACCATGACTTTACAGAAAACTTACGTTGTATTTCGACCAGTGAGTGAGATTACCGGAGGCCCAAGTGGGGTTGACGATTTTAAGGACGAGATGCGCAAGTGCACAGCACTAGAGGAGTCACAAGTGTGACTCCTCTTGTGTTGCGATTGCCTATGGGCGGTAATTGCTTAACATCAGGCGATCCGTCTCGTTTCCAGGTCCTTGTCATATGTGAAATAAGTGGAACTCATAACATAAGTTAGACAGCAACAGATAGGTAGGCTATTTGCAATTTTAAAGGACTTATTAGGATTCGTGCTTTATTTAAAATAAAACAAAATTAAAAAAATTAAGTAATCCCCGAATTGTCAAGCAGTGAGCGAGTTGATGACGATGAATTATAGCTAAGAACACTCTCGTTTATCCCAGTATTCAGAGGAAAAACGCATCTTAATCGGACATTTCGTTTCGAAGCCACGATGCCACGGACAGACACAGACCGTCAGACACGTCAAACATACAACCCTCTTTTTGCGTCGGAAGTTAAAAAGGAATATATAGCAGTTTCACCTTCCTTAAAATATGCAAGTGTTAATAAGAAACGGTGACCTTACTCGCATGCCGTCAACAAATAGTATCACGACCAATTTGAGAAGTATGTCTGTCAGCTAAACAATAAATTTCCTCGACTGTACTTACAATTAACTTGGAACTTAAGGTACTCAGGTGAATCAAATGTCGAACAAACTTGTAACATCTTAGGGTGTCTACATACCGAACCTTACTTTCGATACGCGACGCGGCGCTGCATTTTTAAGATACATTGAACTTTATTCATTACACAAGAAGATATACACGTCTCATAGGAAAAGTTAGAATGTCAGGTTGCACCGCGCTGCACAGCGCATGTGCAGTGTATGACTGATGTTATAATGTGACACGTGTATCTTTTTGTGTAGTGAATAAAGTTAAATTTTTGATAGTTATATTAAAAAATGTCGTGTATTTTCGCGTTGTGCATTGACCCTTAAGCTGTAATAGCTTTTACCCATTTACTGTGCTCTATCCTTAAGTGTAACGATCATTTGGGGTATCTTGTAACTGTTCAGTTACAAGTAGAAGTTTCTGGTGAAATTACAGTATCAGATAATGTTCTTGTTAACGCGTAGAAATTTTTGTTACGACCGTTTAGGGATTATTTGGTCGGCATAAAGGCGTAATGACATATTATAAATCACAGGTAGGTGCTATAAATACATCATGAAAAAAAAACGGTAAATATGAATTTGATTTCTGAAGATCTCTGTGGCCTAGGGAAGACCGTTTCATTCGCACTCGAGAAACTGCAAATTCGATTCCCAGGTAGTGGCGTGTACCAATGAAACTTTTTCAGATCTCAAGTACATTATACGGAAGCTCCAACGGTGAAGGAAAACATCGCGAGGAAACTCGCACATGGTTGGCCCCAGACGTATTGATCAGTCATTCCTCCGGGCTAGGCTGACTGTGTTGTGAGAATGCCGTATGTGCTTGGGCCACCATACGACATTTAAGAAACCGACTGTCCCAGGCACTATAGTATTTCAAGAGTGGTTACTTCGCTCGGAGAATACTGTATATATCATCCAGTAACGGATGAAATGGCCTAAGTTTTTTTTTTTATGCGCACCACAACGATGAAGCTGCACAGTTCGGTCACAGTAGACGTATACAGTACTACATCTTCATATTAATCTATATATTCATCCATTCTCACAGGCTATCACATTTATAATAGTAGTAGGATTCACTTTCAATTATTGTATTTTTTTTTTAAATCATTATTTTTTAATACGAATAATAACACCCGCACCGATTTCAGTGACGGTGGCCGGTTTCATTGAAACCAGGCCAGTTATGCAGGAGTAATTTTATAGTGCCCAAGTGTGTGCGTAGTACCCAAGAGCAATCTCTCTTCCTTTACTCTCGTGACCCAGTGGGACTGATAACCAACACGATTGGCGAGAGATCAGGCGCAGGTCCAACTTTTTACATGCCCATCCGACGCATGGATCATCTTTCTTGTCATACAATCAGGTGATCAGCCTGCATTATCCTAACCAAACCTGGAAACAATTTTTTTTTTGTTTCAATGTGGGGATCAAACCCATGAGCTCCGACTTGAGAGCCAAGCTCTAACCACTAGACCATGAAGGTTGTTATTTTATAATATGCAATATACAGTTAAATTAGTTAGAAGGTCAGTTTCGGTCCAGAAGCATTCAAATTCATTTTTCTTTCTAGGTCAATAGTAATAACTTTTCGTATGGCAGTGGTCATCTATAGACATGGATCACCTTCCCCCATCAAACAATAATTAATTCAGTACTCAACAATTAATCAATCCTGAATACTTCACCCCATCACTGATCAATTTCCTCAAATGCTTAGTCAAAATTGAACAACACAATCTTTCAATTTATAATTGAAGATAAATTCATCAATGTCTTGGTGAATTAAATATCGTAGACAACTGCGGTGCTTTAATTAAAAAGATATCAAAAGAGCACAAAAGGTAAGCTCACAAAAGGTACAAGGAAGAGAGAATTAATTTGAAATTTCCCTTCGATTGCGAAGCTGTGAAATTTTATCTAAAATATTAGGAATTGTAAAAAAGCGTGGGGTGCAGTGTCTTCACCTGTACGTTTGTTTGTATGTAACCGACTCCAGTGGATTTGATTTTGATCCACTTCAAACGGTCAGATTTCGTTTAAAGTGATTTTTAAGATATCTATCAAAGTGTCGATCCTTCTCATATCTGCCAATAAAATGTTTCTATGTACCCCACGCTTTTTTACAATAATAAACATTTTCATTTTCATTTACACTATTCTTAATCCAAATTTATTAAATTTAATTTTTATTTTTTAGTTAGATTTTCTATAAAAGCGTAATTTTTTAGTTTTTTTTAACTTTAATTTATTTTTTGCTTTTTAGTACAATGTGCCAAAGAATGAGCCTAGAAATGCACGCATTATTATTTATTATAATAACTTATAATTTTAATTATTACAATAAAAAAAAATTATTATATATTTTTTATTATTATCTAATTAAATTCTAATTAATTAAATCTTATCGTTCAATGTAGGACAAAATCTAGCCCAAAGGAGTCGGTTACAAACAAACAAACAAGCAAGCAAGCAAACATACAGGTGAAACTAATAAAAGCGTTAGAAAAAGGAAATGTTCCCACTGACTGACTAACGTATAGACGCTCGCACAGCCGTAACCGCTAATAGTAGAAACGTGAAATTTACACAGTAGTTTTGATTTACAATGTAGACGTGCACTAAGCAGGGATTTTGAAAAATTCCACCCTTAAAGGGATGAAATAGGGGTTGAAAGTTTGTATGGAAAATCTTTAAATCTTCTTTAAATCATGAAAATTGAGATTCATACTCTTAAGTACATTTCATGAAATACGTGATTCAGGGTTTTAATTCACCTACTGAGGGTGTAAAATAAGGGTTGAAAGTTTGTGTAAAAAAAAAACAATTTATCTCGATTTCCATGAAATTTAATATCTGAGGAAATAAATAGAAATTATTAAGTATATATGTATATAGTTTTGTGAAATTCGTCCTTTAAAGGGTTGAAGTGGGGTCCAAAGTTTATATAGTGACATATTAACAGCTGGTCGGGTTACACTGAATTTTGTCACGCAGTTATTATAACGCAGATATATGTTTAAAATGGTTTTTCGAAATACATACCCCACGGGGGTGCAATGGAGATCCAGTCTTAGTCTTTTTATAAGTATCATATTATAGTTTATTCAGAAGTTTTGTTTCTACTTACTTTGTATCGAGCGACAGAGATAAAACATGCAAATAAGCTACACTTAACTGTTTGTGAATCAGGCCGTTAGTAAAGTGTTAACATTAAAATTGAATGACAAAAAACAATATAGTATTTATATTTCTCGTTCTTAAATCAGCCATATTCTTTAAATATTATTTTTTGTTTTTGCTTAATTGTTTTACTACAGTTAAGTTGTGAAAACGGAACAACGTAAATACGGTATTTTTTTTATAACATAAATGAACAGTGCTCTGAAAAATAAGACAGTTTACAAAAGGAATAGTATACTAAAAATCATCAATATAAGATTGTTTGAAGCACTTTTGTGAGTCTCGTGAAAACGCCCCATATAAAAGTCGTACAAGTAGGTGACGTCACACGCTACTAATGTTGCTACGAAATGTATGGTCATATGCACAAAATTTCTGATATCTCCGAAGTTTGCACGTTTATTTGTTTTTGTTGATACATACCATAGTAAATCTTTGACGGAATCTAACCTACGATAGTCATGGTATGTTATTATTCGTATTATGAATGAAAAAACTGGCCAAGTGCGAGTCGGACTCGTTCACGTAGGGTTCCGTACCATTATACCAACATTTAACACATTGTTATTATCTGGAAGAAATAGCTTTTTAGCGATATGGCTGCCAAAATTATACTTTTTTCGTGATATTTTTTATCACTTTGTCAACGTGGTACATGTCGCACATGATATGTGTATTTACCACACCGAACTATGCAAAGTTTCATTTTTCTATCATTAATCGTTTTCAAGGTAAGCCGGACGGACGGACGAAAGGACATGACGAAACTACAAGAGTTCCGAAACGTTGACTACGAAACCCTCACAAGAGATCTTGCAAAATTAAGCAAAGTCAGTACCATATAGATACGAGGTGAGCAGCATCGAATGGGAACATGATTCTGCGCTTACCTTATCTATCACAACATGACACAGCACTTTGAGTGTGAAATACGGATTACCCCTGTGACCTATACCGAATGTATGACGCCCTGGTAACTGTAAGTAGCTTAGAGTTTTAAACCACGGCTTCAATAGGAAATAATGCTGGCGCATAAGTTATACATAACTATGTTATAGAAAAAGGCTTGCTGTCACTTTCAAAAATACTAAGTAAATAGAAAAACGAAGACTTTTGACATTGAAAGGACATGGGGAATTTTACCTCTCTTAATTCTTCTTCTTCTTCAGTCCTTTCATTCGAAATGTTTCGAATCCTAGTTGCATTACGACTTTGTCGTCTTGGTCGCGGCATTGCTAATGATAATATTGGCACAATAAGCTAATAGAAACATGAAACAAACACATCAACTGGTCAACTTCAAAATTTCTAATTCAACCATACTTAACCATAGACAACATTACGTTTAGCTGTCAGTTGCATTTTGTTAAACTACGTTTTATGTCACGTCCCACGGGAACGGGATAAAAAGTATTATATGTGCGTCTCCTGGTTCGCTTGATATTATTTTGGTTTGTGGTCGCCACTTTTTAGAATAATTTGTCTTTTATGGAATATTTGGATTAGAAAATAAGATGGAAGAAGATTGCTATAGTGCAGTTTTTGGAACCCTACTTGGATTTTTATCAAACGTTATCAACAAAAATGTGACACACGTTAAATACGCATTTTTGGTATTCATTTGAATAACAAGTTATAAATAATTCTAGTTGGAATAACGTAATACAACAAAGCTTATCTCAAAGAGATTAATTTTACAAATTCCACACAAAAGAAGAAATAAAAGTCGAAAGTATAACGAAATGTAATAAACATTACGTCGCACGCAGAAAGTTTTTCAACTCATGAATTGTTTCTGGTTTATCATTTAAAAATAATTTATTTCTGTTTCTTTTAGTTTTGACATTTCACAAGGTCGTAGTTCGAGCTCTGCGAGCGAAGTTTTGATTTCACAAGTTTCATGTTTTCTCTTGTACTATGAAATGACATAAGTTATGAAATGGTTTTTAATATTTTCATATTAAAATGCAAATGTGCCATAGACTATACGGCTTATTTGTATTTTGTGTAATTTGTATTTTGTCCGACAAAATTACTGCAGATAGGTACAATCTCTGTTTTCATTTTATTAATACGTGGAGCAAAAACTTTCAGTATAGTTTTACAAAAAATGTGCAACCGGAGGAGCTTGAATTTTGGCCGGTAAATTAAAGTTTATGTGGAAGAAGGTGTGTTCAAAAATTTCAAATAATGCTTAGAAGTACATAAAATTCATAAAAATAACAACACATACTACTACCACATATTATTAACCCACACTACCGTGCGTTTAATAGATACATTTTTATTACACGCATTAGAGGAAGTAAAAAACGTTGAAGTTTGTCAAAATGTCACAACATTTTTTTTTTTTTCTAAGAGGCAAAAGACCCCATAAAGGTTGGTTTAATGCTCTAAACCTTAAAAAGTTCAAACTTTAAAATCATATGAATAATTATGGGCGAATTACGATCACAAGACAAACTCTAGTAATATGAAATACATAAAAAAGTGTGTTCAATTGAAAAATCTTTTATTTTAATCTAATAATCGTTTGCCTTAATTTATATTCATGTAATAATATATGTAATATTTGCATGTCAGTATATGACGAAATATTTGTGACTAAAATAAATATTTAACACCTTTTGTGCCTTAAATGTTTTATGCAAATAAAGAATTTATTTCTTAAAAAAATATATTTTCTATAGTATAGTGTTCAGATGGACAAAAATTTTTATTCTCTTACGTTGAATATCCTGTTTATGATTATTTATTTATATTTATGAATAAAAATCATTATAATCATGAATTCAGTTGTATTACCGTTTCAATATTTGTATAAAAAAGTTAGCCCAGTTTAAAAACAAGATGCCCCATTCCATTATCCTCAAAAACAAAGAACATACAAAATTAATGGGAGTAACATGACTACCGTTTAAGTCGACTGAAAACTTCACGAACAAATCGGGGAGCTCAAAGTTTCAGGCTTTGTGTTATTTTTAGCTGTTTGTTTTAAGTTTCTAAGATGTTTCTTAATATTATTTAAGAATGTCTAAGTTGAATATAATCATGGACTAGGAATATTAATATCTATGGACGCTTCCACACCACGACAATCTGCAAGTATCCCAAGAACTTGTATCACATTAGACTACGGAAATATATTTACACTATGGTTACACATTTTTAAGATTTTTAATAGACTAAGGGCCTGTGTATCACAATCGCCTAATAAGTGACTTACTTTATACTGAGCGACAGAGACACCGGATAAGCTATTTTTCACTTATTAGGCGATTCTGAAAAAGGCTTTAAACAAAATTATATTTATCTGTATTCCACCAGTAAAATATTATGGTAGATGTCGCGAATAGCACGTTTGGAACATTTTCTACAACGTGCACATCGACGACACCTATAAAGTAGGTAAGAGTGATGTATAAAACTATTCTATTACAATAATATCAGTAAACCGATAAAGATGTTCCTACTTTCTGGTCATTAACTGAGTATAATTTAGCTCCTTCAATAAAATTAGCTCAGTTTATAAATAAAACATTTAAATTATGTTTTGACTTTTTTATCAATTTACTAGCTTTCGTAGGCGTAAATAAATCCCACGGGACTTTTTAATCCAGGGCCTAACCACACCAAATTTCATCAGAATCCGTTCAGTAGTCTTTGCGTGAAAGAGAAACAAGCATCCATCCATTGTCACAAACTTTCACATTTATAATAGTAGTAGGATTCATGATTATTAACAATATTGTTTTATAAGCATACAAAATCGCCATACTTCGAGACAGTTTGTTGGCTATGTTAATTCTTAGATTATGTTTTCAAGCAACTACAAAGTTTTTTCTAAAACAAAATAACAACAATTTTAACATAAAACTTCGAAAATATCGTTACATTTTCGGACAGCCCTTTTTAGAACAAAACTGTTTTCAAATGATTTGCTTACTTTGTATACAGACAAAAATATGGACTTAAACATAAACGGTGTTTTTATATAAACGATACCAACCAATTTTCTTTTTTTACTGACGGTAAACAAACATTAAACTATTCAACTCTCAAACTTAAAACTTCTTACTACTCAGTTAACGCCAGAAGCATAAATTTAAACTACTGGAAAGACTTTCCGGTCAGAAGTTCCTCTCAATTATGCCTCACAGTAATTACAACGTTCTCCATAGACCCCTTCACTGCACTCTCTTATGACTTAGTTCTACGTAACAACAGGTTGGAATTTCTCTTTGCCTTACCACAGATTAATAAATAATTACTACGTAGGACTTACGCAAATTTTAGTTGCGTAAAATTTATTTTTAGCATGGGATAGTGAAGTTTCGATAAATAAATTAAAAAACCTACATCAAACTATCTATATATTTTAGACGTGATAACGTCTAATAATTTGATGGAGCCGGCTGCACGCACGAAAAAACATTTCTCATGCGTTACCTGTTACCTCGCTAAATATGACGCATTGCCGTTACCTCAGCTAGCCGCGCCTTAGGAATGTGAGCGGTGGGACGGAGAGGCGGGGGCGCTTGATGTTATTACTCAGTTCGGCGCCGGACTTCGCGGCGGCAACACGTCTACCTAAGGCGCGGCCAATTAGTTCCGCGCGCACTATAAACTTGACGTTGTCACGTTCAACTATCGTCAGTAAACCGACTTTACAGACAACCGATTTTTTTATATATAAAGGCAAAGCTGATTAACTGATGTATCAAGTTTTGCACACGTATTTCTCATATGACATAGGCATCCACTGAGTAAGGATTTTTCAAAATTCAACCCCCAAGGGGGTAAAATTCAAGATTTTGCACACGTATTTCTTTATTATTACATATTATTATTTTTACGAAAGCATCCATTTAGGAAGGATTTTCCAAAATTCAACCCCTAAGATGGTGAAATTGGGGATACAATTTGTATGAAACTTTTTATTCCTTGGAAATATTATTTAGATGAAGTTTCGTGTGAATTGAGTAACTTATTTCAGCGTTTTCGAATTTTTCATTTGAGTTTCAGTTGAGTCAGTTTTCATGGGCAAATGCTAGTCTATAATAATCATTAAATTTCTTCGGCTGTACCAATTGTGACAGAGGGATACTTTTTGAACGAGAGATCTATACTAATATTATAAAAAGGAAATACTTGATTGGTTGTGTGTTTACATTGAATAAGCTTTGAAACTAATGGATCGATTTAGATGAAATACACAGATAATAGGTCTTTATCTATAAAATTGCCGTTCTGCAGTAATGGCCATTTCAAATCAAAACAATTTTTGTTTGGCTAAGAATTCTAATTTCAAATTAATTTTATTTTAAAAACATGGAATTCTTTTTCCTAAAGTAGTCATTTGTTTTTTGATAAGTGTTACATTTTCATCGCATTTCAATATTTTTCGTGGTTTCATGGATACGTTAAAAATTCGAGTAATTATGGAATATGAGTACCGTCGTGGCAGCAACGCGGCACAAGCGGCACGCAACATCCACGACGTTTACGGAGCTAGCACTACAAACCAACGCACCACCTGTTATTGGTTTGCTCGCTTCCGTTCTGGAAATTTCGACCTGAAAAATGAACCTCGCGGTCGTCCGAAGACTTTGGTCGACGATGACGAACTAAAGGCGATTGTGGAAGCTGATGATACACAATCTACGGCTGAATTAGCAGTAGCTTTCGACGTTAGCGTCAAAACAATATTGGTCCATTTGCGTCAAATTAACAAGGTAAAAAGCTTGACAAATGGTTGCCCCACGAACTCAATGATCGCCAGCGCAAAGTAAGCGTCGAGACGTACCTTGCACTGCTCAACAGACACACAAATGAAGGAATTTTGAACCGCATTGTTACCTGCGATGAAAAATGGATTCTGTTTGATAACCGCAAGCGCTCAGCAGGTTGGTTGGATCCTGGTTCAGCACCTAAACAATGCCCTAAACGAAAACTTACCCCTAGAAAAGTGATGGTCACTGTTTGGTGGTCTAGCGCCGGTGTGATTCATCAGAGCTTCTTACCAAACGGGGTGAGCATTACTGCAGATGTGTACTGTGAATAACTGAATACAATGATGGAGAAGCTGGCACATCTCCAACGAGCATTGGTCAATCGCTCGTCTCCGCTGCTCCTGCACGACAACGCGCGACCTTATACTGCACAGCAAACGGTCTCCAAGTTGCAAGAACTGGGGTTTAAAGCTCTCCGTCATCCGCCCTACTCGACCAACCGACCTTACCTCTCCGACCTTGTGCCTACAGACTACTATTTTTTCCAGCATTTGGATAACTTCTTAGCGGGAAAAAAATTCAATACCCGAGAGGCAGTACAAAATGCCTTTGAAGAATTTGTTGCCTCCCGTCCAGCTGATTTATTTAAGAAGGGCATCAATAAACTGCCACTGCGTTGGCAAAGATGCATTGATTGCATGGGTGATTACTTCGATTAATACAAATAAAAAATACATGAAAAAAAATAGTTTAAATTTTTTCATACAAAACGGCAATTTCATAGATAAAGACCTAATATTTTACGATAGGATTATTGTCATAAGAGTTTCAAATATGTCGAGTCTCTCTATAAAAACGTCTCGATATATCAAATAGAAAATTCTCTATAGTACAGAACAATTATACAAAGAAGCTAATGTATTAACAGTAAGAAAACTAAATATACTACAAACAATACTGAAAGTACATCAAAATACTAAAGTAGAACCAGATATATTAAATAAAAGAAACCCTCGTTGTGTTATATTTCAGCCTTCGGTCCGTACATCTTTTGCTTAACAACAATTTACTGTACGCTCTATCATATTATACAATAAAATCAATCGGTTACAACACATTTACTCACATTCATACAGAAAATGTAAAAAAAACTATACTAAATTGGTTAAAAAGCCTAAATTATGCCTATGCATTGAACTAATATTGCAGTGAAACATTTATTTAATATTAATAAGTATAATATTATATCAGTCTATAAAAAACACTTAGTAGTATAGTAGTAGAATATGAGCACACACTCGCACCCATGCAAACACGCACGACCACACTCATACACACACACACACACACACACACACACACACACACACACACACACACAGGCAAGGTTACGCTCCTAAGTTAAAATGTATTTTCTATAGTTAAAAAACTTACAAATTATAAAATAATAATTAAAATATAATATATGTACCTATTAATAAAAATGGTAATAATTGTCGGAAGGAAGAAGCGGGATTCTCCTAACATCCTAACACAAGTATTTAACTTAAAAGGAGGTCCCCACACTATGTAATACTATATAATATATTGTGAAGAAAATAAAGAATTTTTGAATTTTTTGAATTTTTGAAGACATAGGCTATTTGTTATCCCGAAAAAGGACAGTGTTCCCTTGGGATACTGTAATTACGCGTGTGGAGCCGCGGTCAAAAGCTCGTTATATAAAATTATACTTACGTATAGAGAGACAGCTTTCATAGAAGCCTTAAAATCTATACAAATTTTGTAAGAGTTGACACAGAAGGTTACGGTAAATTAAACTAAGTCTAGTCTATAAGGTTATTGAGAAAGTCTAATTTGTACACGCCACAACCCGGCATCGAACCTGCACAATCACATGTGTGACTCAAGGGGTCTATAATTCACTTGGTCATAGATGCTCGTATATTATAAACTAAGACACACACACAACTTTTTCATGTACTCAGTACAATATTTATATATAACCATATTATGTTTGTTTATTTAAATTAAAATTATATATACTTATCAAAAAAATCCTTTCTTTTCTTACTATCTATTCTTACCTCTTGGGCCCAGCTCTGGGCTGGGCCCGAGCTTCAATTATTTATCTCTTAAATTGTTTCTATTTTATCTGTAAACAAAAAATATTATTACTATTTTATAATTTGTTAGTTTAAATAAAATTATTATTAACACCCCTAATCTTTTAAAGATTTTTCGACTCCAGCAAGCAATACTTAATAAAATGTCTTAATATTTTACCGACAGTTAACTGATTTTTTATTGAAAAGAAATAATATTTAGGTTTCCTTATCGCATCACGCAAATAGGAAGTAAGGCTTCTACTTCAATATTACTAGTTTAGCAGTTTACATTAAAAAGTCACGAAAGTGTGAATGTCTATTTAGAATTATTTAGATATAGAACATATTGCTGAGCATTTCGCAGTGCTAGCACGTTAAGCATACGTGACAAGCGGGTGCAGGTAAGTACGCACTTGGCGACAATAAACAGCATATAAGCACAGGGCGACACTCTCTACAAATGACAGCTTGAGCACCGGCGAATGACAGCCATGTTGACGTAAGCCTAAGATTGACACCGAAAAAATTTCTTAGACATTGTGAAATTAAATTGTCAATAATGTCATAGCACGAAACGACCAGCGACCAGCACCGTGAACGAAAGTACGAGGGCGGCACTGAAAATTTCGGGATTCAAGGAAGTGACACAACATTACTATTTAAAAATGTATTTATTGCTTTTCGAAGTATTATCCGCGAAATTTGACACATTTTTCCATACGATGGAACCAATCATTGAAGCAACCATTCCATTCGGAAGTTGGGGTCTCCAAAATGGCCGTTTTGTAGGCGTCCACAGCTTCTTCAGGTGATGAAAATCTCTGACCACGCAATTTATTCTTTATTTTAGGGAAAGTATAGAAATCATTAGGGCTTGGGTCGGGGCTGTACGGCGGATGGTCTAATAATTCTATGATTTCTTGCTCTAAAAACTCTTTTGTTCTGTGCGCGGTGTGAGAACTCGCATTGTCGTGATTGAGGATGATGCGGCGGTTGCAGTTCTCTTTACGGAGTTCAGAAACGACCTGTGGCAAACAAATGTTAGCATACCATTCTGCATTAACCGTTCTTTGTCCCTCAAGAGGAATAGTCGCAAAATGGCCAGTTTTGGAGACAAACGTGGCCACCATTTTTTTTGCAACACTCCGTGAACGAACAATTTTTGTTGGCTTTAACTCATTTTCGAACACCCAAACTCGTGACTGGTTTTTGTTTCGGGTTCGTACGCGTATATCCAGGATTCGTCACCTGATACGATGTTGTATACAGCATTTGAGGATCCTGCGTGGAATCTTTCGAGAGTTCTGATGCACCAAGTAACGCGAGCCGCTTTTTGCTCTTCACAGAGCAAATGCGGTATCCATCGGGAAAACAACTTTTTTACACCTAATTGTTCATGCAAGATTATTTGTATTTGACTCAAGCCAATGTCTCTATAGACATTGGCTTGAGTCAAATACAAATACATTGGGTGTTCGAAAATGAAGTTGCCTGAATTTCGCGGTATGTCGATACATGTCGATCTTCCTCAATCAGCTTACGCACAGCATCAACGTTTTCTTGGCTGCTTTTCGTGACTACAGTTTTTGGACGACCTTGACGGGGATCATCACTGAGCTTGACACGTCCACGTTGAAATTCAGCAAACCAGCGATAAATTGTGGTTTTTGATGGGGCTTCATCACCAAATGCAGAAATCGTCCGGTCAACACACTGTTTTTGTGTTAAACCACTTCGAAAGTCATAATAAATCATCGCTCTAGAATTTTCTCGAGTCAATTCCTTTTTCTCAACGACTAAAAAAGTTTGACAAGACCTTGTGACAAGACCGAGAATCTTTTTTTAAATAAATAAATAAACGGTATTCGATTTTTAAAACCAAGGAGTTTTAAATTAAAAAGATTTTAATATGACAGGAACAGTGGAAATATTCCATTCCCGATACTTTTAGTGCAGCCCTTGTACTGGCTTGAAAAAACCCACGTCCCGCACGCGCCGCGCGTTTAATAACGCACACATATCCGCGAGCTGTCACATTTTTTGTTAGTAATATTTATTATACATTCTTCAATATTAGTGTCTCGGCTATTAGTATTTTTATTTTGTTAAGGAGAAACGTTTCTACGTACATTCTACGTAAACAGGTATCATACATTATTTTGAGCCGATACTGGTTTAGAATTTAGATTCGATTGGTAAGCGTTTCTTAGTTCTATGTTAGAGCATATACATCACAACTACGAAATATTATCACCGCACTTGGTTTTACCATGCAGTAAAATTACAAACTACCCTCCTTACTCCGTTCAGATCCAAATTAATCTAAACGTAAACAAAATGCTACCAATCATTTAAATGTCACTTATCTACCATGCAATAATGAAAAACAAAATGCTACCAATAATTTTAATGTTACTTATCTACCTACCATGTAATAAAGAAATACAAAATGCTACCAATCATTTAAATGCCACTTATATACCATGGAATAAAGAAATACAAAATATTACCAATAATTTTAATGTTACTTATCTACCTACCATGTAATAAAGAAATACAAAATGCTACCAATAATTTTAATGTCACTTATCTACCATGGAATAAAGAAATACAAAATGCTACCAATAATTTAAATGTCACTTATCTACCATGGAATAAAGTAATACAAAATGCTACCAATAATTTAAATGTCATTTATCTACCATGCTATAAAGAAATACAAAATGCTACCAATAATTTAAATGTCACTTATCTACCATGCAATAAAGAAATACAAAATGCTACCAATAGTTTAATTGTCATTTATCTACCATGCAATAAAGAAATAAAAAATGCAACCAATCATTTAAATGTAATAATAACCATCAAATAAAGAAATCAATGACACTTAAATTTGGTCGAATTGAAACTTTTTGTTTACGCTTAGATAAAATTGGATCTGAATAGTGAGTATAAATCATACATACGTGAAGCGAAAACTTTCAGTTTTACGTGAATTATGCAAACGGAGGAGTTTGATATTTGGCACAGTTAAAGTTCATGTGGAGAAAGGTGTGCAACAAGATAATTTTTTTAAAATAGTGCTTAGAAATACATAAAATTAATAAAAAAGGATTGTGTGGTTTTATGAAACCACGGTAAAAGTGAAACTTATTAACAATAAAATGCGCTTCTTGTGTCTTCGCGTGAACTACATAACGAGTTAAATGCGGTCTTTATCAATATACAGATTGTTTATGCTTTAGATTTTAAGTTAATTTTCTTAAGGAACTTTGGTTCTCATATGGCATACTAGATGGCGCTGATTTGCCGCTAGTTCACGCTATAGGCAAAGCGAACCTATTTGCATAAGATGTTTATGAGGGCCTTACTAATGTGAAGTATTTTTGGGTTGTAAACCATTCAAGAAAAGGATTGTGTGGTTTTATGAAACCACGGTAAAAGTGAAACTTAATAACAAAAAATAGCGTGGAGCACTGGCACAAATGAGTACTAGTCTATACACTACACGGTCAGCTGATGCGAACTATAGGCGCCGCCATATTGGCCTCGGCTGCTCTGACGAGCGCCTTTCACTTTATCCCTACTCCACGGCCGATCGTCACGCGACTTGCAACACACAGACGACAATAACGACGACAGATGCTACCACAGATTATTAACACACACGCTACTGTGCGTTTGATAGATACAACTTTTTTACAGGTTGACGTCTAATGTGTCAAAATATTTTAATTATCAAAAGAACCCAAATAAGTAAAATTAAAAAAAAATATAGTGAATTATGACGGGCGAATTTCTACCACAGCGCGATCTCTAGTATTAATAATATAATCGCTGTCTATTATTAAATTATTATCTGTCCCGTACTGCGTACGCGGCTTTAGCGGGGAGTCTGTTTCTTTGTGGCTGATATCAACTTCCACAGGCTCAGGTTTTGGCATCCCGCCAGAAATTACTTGATGTGTAAGCGGTCGCGATTTCTGAATTAATTACATAGAAACTAGCTTTTGCCCGCGGCTAAACTCGCGTAAATACAGCATCCCACGGTAACACTATTTGGGATAAAATGTCTGTGTGTTAATTTAGAGCATAAACTACTACCATACCAAATGTTACCAAAATCCGTTCAGTCGTTTTTGCGAGATAGAGTAACAAACATTCATCCATCCATCCTCACAAACTTTCACATTTATAATACTAGTTTCTACTACTATACTATTGTATTTGAAAACAAAATGAAGTATCTTGCATGTCCAATTAAAAATACGAAATATACTTTGTCGAAAAATAGTTGGAGTTGTTTTAGTATGTTCGAAAACGACAAAATCGGAAGCAAGCATGCATAGAAAGGAATATGAATGTGAATTTTTTACACAAATGGAGACACTGCCTAGGGGAAAGCAGGTAATTTAAACTGTTTGTCTGTGTGCTATACATTTATATAGCACACAGACAAACTGCTACAGCAGTTTTGTGGGAAACTGCTAACTGCTTGTGAAAGTTTAAAGAAAAAAAATTACATGGAGAAAAACTCAGTCACCTTTTGTTCACACCACACGCTTACTCTTCGGAGAATGTCGAGCAAACACTCGCAGGTTGATACTGTCGATGTTTCATGTTGATGCATGCAAGAGCTTTGTCAACTAATTCATTCTTTAGCATTCACTTTAACAGAGTAAACTTTTCCCCTCGTATATGCGAACATGTTTCTATTATTCATGAAATCTAGGCACTAGTAACAATATTTTATGTAACGCTAGCCATACACGTAACGGTATACCTGACAGGTTTGTCTGTACAGTTGAGATGTACAGGTAAACAGGGGGCCACGAAAGATCGGGCGCCACGGATCTGCCGCGGTCGAAGCCTGAGTGGCTCCCCTTTAAACACACGAAGCGGGTATTGCATAGCCCGAACCAGCTATGCTAAAAACCTTAATTGATTTTATGTAGTCACTAGCTTTTGCCTGCGGCTCCACCCGTGTAAATACAGTATCCCACGGGAACACCGTGCTTAAAAAAACCCGATTGAATAAAAAACTATACCAAATTTCATCGAAATCCGTTCAGTAGTTCTTGTGTAAAAGAGTGACAAACATCCATACATCAATCCATCCATCCTCACAAACCTTAACATTTATAATAGCAAAAGGACAGTAAGACAACTACTGCTCACTAGTAAGTCTTTTAATTGCCGTGTTTGACTTTTGGCTTTGATATGTCTTTGATGTGTTTATTACAGATGAGAGGTGTAAACTGTGCATGAAAACCTGTCAGAAATACCCTTACCCTTAAGATTATAATTATATTATCATCCCATAAGTACTAGTCGTTATCAGTTACCACTAACCTCCCACTATTGAGGCTTAAAACTCCACTCCATAATATTCAATACCCACAATACTGTGGTATTATTTATCGCATCTTTTTTAATATTGGACTAACGTCTTCTATGCGTAGATTTCGTAAGGAATTTTTTTTTCTCCATTTTTAAACTTATTGACTCATCATACATTTTATATATACAAGGACCAAAAATTGAGTGATTCATCTTAGCTTTTAGCATCTTCTATAATATATCTATTCTACATCCTACGTCTTATTAGATAAGATAGGCAACACAATGTTTTCTTTCCTCTGATCACCGACAAAAAAAAGATTAACCAATGGACACTGAATATTGAGACTTATAATAAATATAAACATGCGCACTCGTAGGGCGTAGTACAGTGATGGAGTACCACTCCATCACTGTACTACGTCCTACGAGTATGGTAACTGGTATTCACTAGGTAGGGAGCTCAAGCACCCACTTCCGTTCCAATACCGACCGCCGAGCGAGTGAGTCTGTTCCATTAATAAATTTAAAAAGTTGTTAAAGAACGTTTGTGTGCTTAAGCTTATTATAAGGTCAATGATTGGGAATAAGATGGCCTCCTGCAAGGTTGTTTCTATGTACTTACGTAACATGACTTTTGTTATATAGATTAAGTCACTACATTGTAAAAATATTTTTTTGAAAAGAACAATTTTCCCATATTTTTACTAAAAGGTGAGAAAATTACGCGAGATTAACTAAGCGAGTTTCTTATGCCGGTTCTTCTCGCCAGGCTAGTTTTCAAACCGGTGGTAGGCATCATGTAGGATAATTCTATAAGTGTTATTTATTATCCTACTTGTAAGGAAATAAGAATAAATTCGTTTTAGTAGTCGAGCAGTGTTTTCTGCAACTCCAATTCTACTGACACCATAACACCAGACAAGTCAAAAGTGCCCTTCGTTGTAACACCTCAACTCAAACTTCATTCGCAGAATAAGAAGTGAAGAAGTGGGCTCCCAGCCTCATCATATAATGTTAATAGGCCACTGTGTCTTGGCCAGTCGCCAAAAAGCTCGTATTGCTGACTGTAGCAATTATTAAAGCTTCTATTATATCGCTATTTTGAAACACGGCTAATTTTAAAATCCATTTATGGAATGTTTTGACTTTCTAAAAGTAGTTTAGAATACTTTCTAATCTACAGCGCACCGTCACATCCTCACCCTTTTAAAACAGTAAATGCGTCTAATATTATAAATGTGAAAGTTTGTGAGGATAGATGAATGGATGTTAGTTACTCTTTCACTTAAAAACTATTAAACAGATTTCGATGAAATTTGGTATGGTAGTAGTTTAGGCTCTGAATTAAAAAATAGGCTACTTTTTATCCCGAAAAAGAACAGTGTTCCAGAGGGATACTGTATTTTATCTTTTTCAGTCTACGCTGTAATAATAGCATATGGCAGACGCCTCTATGGTCCAGTGGCTTAGACGTTAAAGCTTGGCTCTCGATCGACCGGAGGTCATGGGATCGATCCCCGCGGTGGAACAACATTTTTTTTTTCTACAAGTCTGGTTAGGATAATGCAGGTGTGTCGCCTGATTGATTGACAAGAAAGATGATCCATGCGTTGGATGGGCATGAAAAAAGTAGGTCCTGCACCTGATCTCTCGTCAGTCGTGTCGGTCATCCGTTCCACTGGGTTACGAGAGTATTATAATATATTATTATTGGTTTACTGGCCATGCTTTACTATTAAGTACAATAGTGTAGCGTAGCCTGAAAGCTCCTTTATACCTGATACATTAGTTTGTTATTCATTTACTTAATTGAGAATTAGCATGACATCCAAATGTGGGCAATCCTGCCTTGTATTTTATCCAGCGGCTTATTTTTTAAGTAAATAGTTGCAGTTAAATTTCAACAGAAAATCATAACAAAATCTTAAGATTTGAATTCGAACGAGTGTTTGTTTATTATTAAATATTAATGTTGTATTTGCGGCATGCTAAAGTGATATTTATGTTTATAAATATAATATCCTTTTCTAAATTTAACGATAGATTCAGTAGCCGACAGTCCCGGTGTACTACATTTCGATCTTATTATATGGTATTAAGAACCTAAAATTGGTTTACCAGTAGGTCAATTCCGCTTATAAAATCTTACAAAAATATATGTAGTTTCGATGCACTCTCGATATATTAAAATAGCATAATGGCGTTGTTAATATTCCAATAACCAACGTCAAAGTTTTGATTAGTCCAAACTTCAAAATCAGCTTATGATATAAAGGCGATTCCTTCATTCCTTAGGCGGTGTGTGCTGACATGACGGGAAGTTACGCGGCGCTGCATTTTTAAATTAGCTATTAAAAAATTGAACTTTATTCACTAGCCAGAAGATACACGTTTCATATGACAGTCAGTCATACACTGCACATGCGCTGTGCAGCGCGGTGCACCCTGACATTCGAACTCTTACAATGAAACGTGTTTCTTCTTGTGTAATGAATAAAATTAAATTTTGAATAGCTATCTTAAAAATGCAGCACTATGTCGCGTATAGTTCATTTCGGTTAAATTGATCCTAAATTGAAAGTCTAAGTTAATTACGAGAATAAGGGCTTAGATTTCTCGGCGACTGCATGCGTGGGCGGCGGACTTCGTAGGTATTTTTTAATAACACGTCTGAAAACAAACACACACCGATTGCAACAAAACAATTACAGACCAAGTCTAGAAAATTCGTTCGAGTCTATCTGAAAATAAGAGTGCACACTGGATTTATATAAGCCATCAAATTGTCACTACCCTACTTTTCACGCTCTCAGCTTTGGACTGATGGAAAATCTTTTCAATTTCGTATATCTACTACTGAAAATATAAATCTATGAGTGACTGAGAGAAAAGAGTTCTGAGTATAATTGCTGTGGATCGCTAGTGAATACGTGGTACGTATATAATATATGTGTGTACAGATTAGATTCTAGGTATTATTATATTTTCTGTAAATACGTACGATTGGTAGAAATTAAAAAGAAGGAAAAATATCATGAGGTTTTCATTATTTCAAGGGGGGTAAGGTTCATTTGGCGCTAAGCGCAATAGAAACAAAGTATCGTTGTGTTGCAATATAATATGGATATTTGCTCACGCAACTTACTACTCCGCGGATCTGACGTTTCGCCACAAATCGAAACTTAATTAAATTGTATCTATTAGATACATAATTTTAAGTGGTAGATATAAAAGAGCTGAACATAATATATGAAAAGTGTTTGAAACACATGTAGATTTTCTTTTTATTGACATTTAACCATACTACTATGTTGAATCTACTGAAACTCTTGTTATTAACTAGCTGACCCGTGCTCACTTCGTTGGGCGTAAAACATTTTTTGATGATGATGATGATGAGGATAAAAAGTATTCTAAGTTACGCCTTATAACATCAACTATCTACCAGCGAAAAACCCGTGAAAATCGGACAGACAGACAGAAGGACAGATTTATTTATTTATTATTTTATTTTATTGTATTCGGAAAACTTACAGCTTACAGATAGTTACAATAATAATACATTTATAGACACCATAAAGCCAATTAAAAGTTTTCACTGATAGGTAAGAGATTAAGTATACAGTTGTGACCCAAGTTTTAACCATGAGGTGTTGTAACAGAAAGTATAAAAAGAAATAATAACATATTATTAATTTGAACTTAATACTTTAAAGTACCACATCACGCTACGAGAGTTGCGATTAAAATTAAATTAAAAAGAAATACCAGGTGTCACCAGAAAAGGTCGGGTATAATATTATATTGCTCTCATATGCACCGAAATACTCACACACGCACAGCCTGATTTACCATCACAGATTGGTATTGGATGTGAATTATAATTTCCCGTGGATAAAATACGCATCGGATAAAAGTCTACAAATCTTAGATGCTTTTATTGAAAAAACATCTTCGACACGATAATCTGTATAGAATCAATTGAAATGGGCACTAGATCTACAGACAAATGAATTACGGCGATATAATGTCTTATATGGTGGGACATGAAATGGAACGTAATTACGAAAGTATCTACTGGGCACGTTGAAATTAAATTTACTTAATAAATCGTTTAAAAAATTTAGGAGCATCGATAACATTATTAACTATTTTACTTAAATAAACTAAATCCGAAATGTCTCTACGGTAGTATAAGGGGAGAAAGTGAAATTTGTTACATCTCGATTCGTAGTTAGGGAGGTTCAGGCGGCACCTATACTGAAGGAACCTTAAAAAGCGTTTCTGTATAGATTCTATTCTATTTTTATAAATATCATAGGAGGGGTTCCAAATCACTGACCCGTACTCTAGGATACTACGCACATACGAACAGTAAAGTATTTTAATAGCTTTAGTAGATTTGAAATTAGCAGAAGACCTTATGACAAATCCTAATGCCTTTGAGGCCTTATTTACTATATAATTTATGTGCTCATCAAAT
The DNA here is from genome assembly GCA_963565745.1 of Phengaris arion. Lineage (NCBI taxonomy): Eukaryota > Metazoa > Arthropoda > Insecta > Lepidoptera > Lycaenidae > Phengaris > Phengaris arion. The sequence goes on along the minus strand of OY751446.1, from coordinate 2,748,477 downwards.
AATATTTTATAATCCACTATTATTCCAAGATCCTTCATTGTATCCTCAAAGACTATCTCATTATTTTCAATCTTGTAATTAAACTTTATCAAATTAGACTTACGGCTAAAGATCACCGCATAACACTTCGTTACATTAAGATTTAATTTATGTACGATACAGTAGTCACTAAACCTGTCCAAGTCTTCTTGTAAAAGATGACAGTCACGAAGTGAAGAAACAATTTTCATTATTTTGGTATCATCCGCATATAATAGAAATTTAGAATAGTGGAAACAAGAATTGACATTATTCAGAAATATCGCGAATAATAAAGGTCCCAATAGCGAGCCTTGAGGAACGCCTGATGGTATTGATACCCACCTCGACGTAAATCCATTGATGGCGACAGCCTGAACCTATTGTTAATATAAGATGTAAACCAATTAAATAGATTTCCGTGTATTGCCGCGCAAAGTAGCTTCTGTAGTAGGATAGAGTGATCTATACGATCAATGGCTTTTGAGAAATCAGTAAATAACACGTCAACCTGAGCACCAGAATCCATATGTGAGCTAATATATTCATAGGCAAGAATTAAATTTGAGGTAGTAGACCGTGATTTTAAGAATCCATGTTGCTCGGGAATAAACCAATAATTGATCTTTGAATAAACCTGATTATATACAATTCGTTCGAAAATTTTAGCGAAAGTACAGAGCTTTGATATTGGTCTATAATTTTTGATATTGGACTTGTCGCCTCCTTTGTGCACTGCAGTGACAAAGGCTGACTTCCAAATACTAGGGACATAACCTTCTTTCAGAGATCGTGAAAATAATATGCACAGGGGAGTTAGCAAGCTTGTGGCACACTTAACAACTAGTAAAGGAGGAATGTCGTCAGGTCCGGAGCCTTTGTTCAAATTTACTGATCTTAAAAGTTTAAGTAAATATTCCGGATCCACCTGAACATCTCCTATTGAGTTATAATTAGTATGTGGCGCTTCAATGCATAAATTAGTGAGGGAATTAGGATTAAGAAAATTGGAGTAGAGAAATATAAGGCAAAAATATTACAAATTTTGTCACCAGTAGTGGCTTGCTCTTCTTCATAGGTCTTAGAGGAAGGAAACATAGAGGAGGCTCTAGAATTGCTTTTAATGAAAGACCACAAGACTTTAGGGTTAGTAGCAAGGGAATTCTCAGTTCTTTGAATGTATGATTCATAACACAAGCGCTCTAGAGATTTTCTCCTAAGTAGTGTAAATGAGATGTAATCAGTAAGATTACCATAAACTTTAAATTTTCGGTGGTATTTATATTTCTCCTTTAAAACTTTTCTAAGGGCAGGATTGTACCACGGAGGAAAATACTTAGCGGAAGTAATTTTATGTGGTATGTAGGTTTTTTAGGAAATTAAGCAATAAATTAAGCAGTGATTAGTCAGTAGATATTTAAATGAGACTAAACTACCTACATATGTGTAATAATGCAATTTGCATACTAAGCTTGCTTTTTTAAATCCACTTCATTCAATTTGGTGATTTGTCATTTTTCCGAATGTGAATTTTACAAAATTTAACCCATACGTACTGGTATCCCATTTGCTTTGAAAATTCTTTAACTCTTGTTAACAGCTTCTTAAGATCGGGAACGAGGTGATTATTAATATAAATCCGTCTGTCTTCTTCTCCAAACCCAACATCTCTTAGACTTATTTGCTTACGTGCACGCGATGCAGCGATGAACTTTTCTTTAATGTATCGGTTAATAAAACTCACAATGATCGATTTATGTTTTGAGTCATGCGAAGGAACCCGAGCTATATAGTTAATTTGGGTTTTTGGGAACGAGTAACCTACAACTTTAGATAAAATCTCAACTATATTAAAGAGGTTCTCGTTAGGTTTTATCGGCACACCTTTTATCTCCACATTGTACATTCACGACCATTGTTCCCGATTCACACTATATTTTTTTAGTAGCGCCAAGTCCCCCGAAAAAGTTGACTCCATCTTCTGGAATTCTAGAGCCTGCTTTTCCACAGCCTAAACCTTGGTCTCCAAATTGTCTATTCGTGAACTATTAAAGTCACACGACGCTTTCAAGTCAGATATATCATCCTTAATTAGTTTGACATCCTCATAGAGCTCAGGCAACTTATTGAGCTGAGCCGACAATATCATATCTAGAGTTACAGCTTCCGGGACCGGTGACTTTGGGCGCGGGCTCGATGAGAGCTTACATTGAGGACATTTCCATAATGACCTTCTGTCAGCCCCTAGCTTGCGGTAGCCTGATTCCGAAATAGAGGCACAGGTGAAGTCCATGTTCCGCTTACACCCATGGCAGAAAACCGCATCAGTAAAAGTAGCATCGCAAATGTCGCACTTCATTTTAATCGAATAGCAATTACAATATACTGGTAACAAAGATTGGGAAGAACTGGCTTGTTAATCGCAGCAAATTAAACGTGTAGTCAGGTCCGATGCACAACAACAACTGAAAGATAGACAGACAGACGGACAGACAAACATTTAAAAAATTGTTTTTTTTATGTTAATACCATATATATACATTCATACAGACAGACAGAAGGACATACAGACAGACAGACGGACAGACAAACATTTAAAAAATTGTTTTTTTATGTTAATACAATATATCGTCCGTTCATTCAAAATCCGAAATAACTCAAAATTCTCGTTTTCCGAGTTTTCGTAATAAAGTGAATTATCATCGTCCGGAGAATACGATCAGTGTTACAGCCAACTTCATCCGTTGAAAATGAAAGAGACAGGTGACTGTTGTTCTCTTTTTGATGCACGCGCATGAACATGTTGATTCCGGTAAAGTGATCGAACTCAGTGATGCGCCGGCTCTGCTCGAGGTAAGACCACGGAAGATTATTGTTAAAGTGAAATAAAACGAAATAGATCACTTTTTTACTACCAGGTAATTATTTTATTTACTTTGTTTCATTTTAAAAGAGGTTTTACTGGTACCTGTAACACAAGTTCTTCGGATACTTATCACAGGCCTAGTCTTACGTGGAGTGAAACGTCCAAAACGTTAAATAACAATACCCAATTAATGTATTTCTACCTAACTAACTTACTAAAATTTAACTTTTCAATAGGCTGTAGTAAGTACCTTTCTCCTTATCTATACTGATCTATTTTTATTTTATGTTAATTACAGACGAAACAGCATTGCGAATTTAGTCAATCAAACAAACCTTTGGTGCCTTATGAGGATAGTGATATTACCTTATCTGACATTGAAAATGCAGAGCATAGGGCTCGCCGATCTTCATACAGTAGTAGTTCATCCTCTACGTCATCTTCGAGCTCCTCATCGTCATCAAGTTCAGAAGATTCAATGAAACTAACTAGTATTCAGGCACTTACTGCTAACCATGTTACTATTGAAGAGACCGATGACGATGGTGTTATTGAAAACACTCCTCCACATGGGCAGTTTCTTGAGAATAGAAGTATTGTAAGTTATAACTTATTATTACACTATGAATTACCGTAGTCAGCCGTCCTTCCTTATATCATTATGTTTATTATAGGACTTAATTTTTTTCTTTCAGGCTATAAATGATCACTCTAGGATATTTAAAAATAAACCAAATTATTATATACCTCCTATGTACACTGATAAGAGCGAGATTGACTTAAGTGATTCAGATCCAACTTTCGTAAACACTGAGCCAAGAAAAAAGAAAAATTATTTTTTTAATACATCAAGCTCTTCTTCTACCAGTTCCTCAACTTCCAGACCAGTTTTGAAAAGAGGGCGAAAACGTAATAAAAATCCATCCCAGTGGAAACAAAATAAAACTAAACGTATGCGTTATAAAGGAAAGTCATATCAATCCATGTCAAAAACTAAGAAGATTATTCCAGCTCGGTGTCTAAAAGAACCCTGCAATGAAAAATGCAGGCTTAAATGCACTTCAAAAATAAATACAAATGACCGGTATGAACTCTTTCAGAACTTCTGGAGTTTGGCAAATTTAGCAGAACAAAGAGCGTACATAAGTGCAAGTATGACTGATGTGCAGCCTAAATATAAATATACAAATGCAGAAACACCAAGGCACAATAATAAAGCATTTCATTTTAGGGTGCACGACAGCATTATTAGAGTTTGTAAAACTTTTTACAGGGCCACATTAGATATCTCCGATCGGATGATATTTACAGTACAAAAAAGAATAATAAGCAACGATTCACTTACTGACCGAAGAGGACAACACAGTAACCACAAAAGAATGGCCCCAGAATTAAAAACAGCAATCATGGAGCACATTAATTCAATTCCAAAAATCGAGTCACATTATCAACGGGCTTCTACAACAAGACAATATATAGATGGTAGTAAATCTATAAAATATTTATACAACGATTTTAAAGTTCAGCAACAAAAAGTTAACAATGAGGCGGGTACTTATAAATCATACTATAATATATTTACAACTGATTTTAATTTGTCCTTTTTCCAACCCAAAAAAGATCAATGTGATCTCTGCAACTCATACAATAATTCTAACCCTGATCAAAAAAAAGATTTAGAAGGGAAATATCAGACTACTACTTTCAGATAGAAGAAAAGAATTTTAGTAGAGCTGAAAAGGAAAATGATCGCAAAGAGATTAAAAAGAATTTGCGAGTGGCTGTATATGATTTAGAGGCGGTGTTGCAATGCCCAAAAGGCGACACATCCTCCTTTTATTATAAATCAAAACTTAATTGCTATAATCTAACCATAACCGAATTAACACCAAAAGAATCTAAGGTAGCCTACAAGAACGTACATTGCTATTTTTGGTCAGAGCGTGATGCGAAACGTGGTGCTACCGAGATAGGTTCATGTGTATGGTCATACCTAAAGGGTTTAAGCGATGAAGACGATGATGATAAGGAAGTTATATTCTACTCCGACAATGTTGTGGACAGAATAAAAATAAATATATAACATCCCTATACTTATTTGCTGTCCAAAATTTAAACATTAAAAGCATAACGCATAAGTTCTTGATAAGGGGCCATACGCAAAACGAGGCAGACAGTGTTCATAGCCTAATAGAAAGAGAAGTTAAGAAAAATTTAAAATCGGGTCCTATATATACACCCGACCAATATATAGCTTTAATAAAGAATGCCAAAAAATCTAAACCTCCATTAGTTCATGAAATGAGTTTTAATTCATTCTATGATTTAAAAAGGCTGCAAGAGGAATGGGGTTATAACTTTACAACTAATACTAATGGAGCAACTGTGAACTGGAATGATATCAAAGTTTTAAAAATAAACAAGGAAGACCCTACTACTTTTTTATATAAAAACTCATATAAAGATGAAAACTACCAAGAAGTTAATGTAAGAAATAAAAGAAAAAAAATGAGGTCAACTAATGAAATAACCCTTCAAGCAGCTTACTCCAGTAAACAAGAAATAAGTGAAAATAAGAAAAAAGATTTAAAAGAACTTATTACAAAAGCACTAATTCCATCATATTATTCAGGGTTTTATAATTCATTTCTGTAATTAAGTAATAAGTTAGATTTTTTTGAAAGATCTCATTTAATATTTTTTTAGTTTACTATATTTTATAATGGTGATAGTAAGTAAGAAAACCTATAACATATTTTTTTTAATTATTATTTTATTTCGACAAAAATCTAATTTTTAACTTACTATAATTGTGATTCTAATATATTTGATTTGATATATTAATATCAAATATTGATGATTATTTCATGGTTTTGTTTCGAATCTTTAAGACTGCAGTTAGTCTATTTTGTTGTTTATTATTATAATGATTACTATGCATACGTATGTTCCTATACCGTACCAAAAAAATAAGTTCTTTTTTTATGTCCAATGTAACTTTTGATTTTTGAAAATAAAACTTACCTACCTAAACCTAATAAACTTCTTAATAAGACGTTTTTAAGAAGTTTATTGGGTAATAAACTTATTAATAACGTCTTTTATTTCAAGGAAAAGTTTTACGTACTTATGTTTCTATTTTAAGTTTAGTAAATTTAAAACAGAAACATAAGTAAATATTAATTCTCATTGGTTGTATTTCATTTAAATCAAAAACTGATAAAAATCTATATATTTCATCTATTGGCACTATGGATTTCATAGTAAACTGCATCATTTTTAATTTCCCCATGTTGATCGAAATTATTTGATGGTATTTTTCTTTTTAAAATGAAATAAGTACAAACTTTATTTTAAAAATCGTTTTAAAGCTATGTTCTTTTATTAACTATGATCTAATTTATATTGCTTTTATAGCTTATTAACTGCCCTATTTATATCTACCTTTAGAATTCATTAAAACCATTTAGTTTAAATTTCACGATAAATTGAAGTTTACTATCCAAATAATTAAAACTTTGAATGCGTTTTCCCGCTAAGTGAAAAAAATGAGTTATTTCGGTTTATGAATGAACAAGCGATATATACATTCATATGCATTAAGTAATAAGCTGTTAATTTGAAATTACAAACAGACACTTCAATTTTATATAACTGTAATACATTAATACTTGCTTTATTTCCAAGTTACACTATGACTTTTCTAAGATTCACTGTAATCGGATGTGACTTAAACGTAAGCTGACTTTTGACTGACTTAATGGCATAAGCCTATCAGACATTGTCAGCCTTACGAAGGTACTACCCTTAATTTTATTAGGGGCCTCAAGTGTCCTTATCTTCAGCTAGAGCTGAAGGGCTCGTTTTAGCCCTTAACGGGGAATTTATTGAAAGGGTCATACAAACAGAGGATATGGATTAAAAAAATTTAAATGCTGGCTTTGTTTTGTAAAGAAAATAACGTACAATTATATTTTTATGTTAATCTTTTTTCTTCTCATTATAATAATATTATATTATAATGAGGAAAAGTTTGCTTGTTTGCATTGAATAGGCTCCGAAACTTAAGGACACTCGGGTTACTTATTATTACGGAAAATTTACGGTTACCGTGGTATTTGCTTTTGCACGCACGAAGTCGAGGGCAACATCAAGTGTTACTAACAAACTAATGTAATAGCACCAACGACGTCCTTACTGCTGGGGCTCGGGGCTTTTCTAGTCCACCGTGCTAGGTTACGGGGGGATGGCAGACGCTAAATCTATCTCATTCTTTAAAATTAAGTACCTGGGTAACGGATCTTTGCTCGGAGTTAAAGGAGATAAATATTTTTGTCATTTTTTTAAATTTATCAAATTAAAAAAAAATACAAAAATATTTATCTGACCGCGATTCGAACCCACCATATTCCGAATTTTCGAACAAAGCAAAAATTATACATACGCATACCAAACTGCCAATCGGACTGACTAGAGTCGAAATTATTGATATATTGTTGCACGGCGTAAGAAAAAAAAATGGCTTAAAAATGCGCAGTTTCCTGGTGTAAGATTTAGCTAGATTGATTTTTTCCCCCAAACTCCCTGCATACTTAATTTGCAGCTGTTTTCGAGAAACCGATTATTATATATATACAAGATTGTCTCATTAAAAGTATAAGATAAATCTATATCTTTAACTTACGATAGTTTCAGAGGAATAGCAGAATTAATCTAGCGAGCACTGGAATAAAGTAATTTTCTCGACAGTTTCTCCCTTTTTTTAATTAAAATTCAATTGAATTTTTCGCGAGACGAAGAATTTCAAAGTTAAATCACTATAAATGTTAAATTAGTCGCATTTAAATAGTAATAAAAGATCACAATCCGTCCTGGCTGCAGTTCAGAATTAAAATTTTACTTTCAAATTCCTACAATCGTGTAGCTAGCGCAAAGTAATATTAGTGCTTTATTGGTTCGCCGCCGTAGCTATCATTCATTCTTGAATAAAAGAAAGTTTTCTACCTTGCCTTTTAAATTCTTAAAGCGAAATACTTCTTTATAAAAAGTTGCGAGGGTAAGATATTTTCAATTGTAGGGCCTTAGGCAAGATTCATTTGATAATTTCGACGGGGAAGTTCGAAAAAAATGTGTGAAATTTTACATAAGTCTTCGCTAAGTGAAATGTCGCTTGCGATGCCTTATGTCAAATCACATACATTTTTGGTTTCGAACATCGCCGTCGAATTTATCGAATGCATCTTGACTAAAGGCCAAGGTGTTGTTAGCTGCAATTTATAACGTTTTGTTTGAAATGGGAATTATTTCGAAATCATACCCATGAGATCAATTTTAGGCATATTCAAAGACAGTTAAAAACAATTTATATTAAAAATACCTAAATTATCCTTTGGCTATGCCAAAACACCACCAGGATATTATTGTAAATTAGAAGAGCGCATTTTTCGCTTAGCTTTGGCTTCAAGCCACAAAACCCGCAAATAAGCTTGGCTTAAACTGGATTTTTGCCAATTTAAGATATTTCATGTCTTAAATACTGATGTTGTAGATTGTAGATACACCAAAATGTTATTGTCATTAGATAAAGAATAAGACTCGGTGCATACAGGCTACAAGCGACCGCGACCGGGCGGAGCTACCTTCGCTAATGAATTTTCATTAAATTTCAGTACATTCAACCCGCTACACGCGCGTGTTTAAATATCATGTATGAAGAAGCGTTGCGGTCACGTACGTCTGCACCGAATCAAAAAAAGTTACAATATCTCACCAAATGAAAGGTTTGTTTGAACTGCTATTATAATGTGAAAGTTTGTGAGGATGGATGTATGTTTGTAACTCTTTCACGCAAAAAATACGTAACGGATTTTGATGAAATTTGGTATTGTAGAAGTTTATGTACTGCATTAGCACTTAAGCTACTTTTTATTCCAAAAAGGATAATGTTCCCGTGGCATACGTTATAACGCGAGCAAAAGCTAACTTATACATAAAGCTACAATATTTAATTGTTTGTTGTAAATAATTTAAAAGTTCCTATTTCTTTTTCTAACAAAGTGGTCCTTAGACCTTGTAATACCATGTACGTCGCGCTATACAAGTGTTATTGATCCTTACCACTTACGAGTATTTTTAGTCTAACTTAACTTTCTAGTATTTATTATATCAGTGTATTTTATAAGATTTTATAAACTTACTTCCTAGTTTAGTTTGACTTTTTAGAGGCTTTTTCAACTGCGGCAAAGCTAAAGCGGAGGACTTTATCGTCTTTGTATGTATTTATATCCCACCATGGCGCCTAAACTACTGATGCGAACTTAGTGAATGAGGTGTCAAAAGATTCGTAATAATAGCCCGGGTAACATACGCTTCATAATTTGCGTAGTACGCAACTGCTCAACTACGCAAATTATGAAGCGTATATGTTACCCGGGCTATTATTACGAATCTTTTGACACCTCATTCACTAAGTAAAGCTATAACATAATTATGTTATAGCTTTGATCGTAAATTATTTATTTTGTATATTTTGGTGTGCATTAAAGTGTATTGCATTGTAATTTCTCGGAAACATATTGATTGTACAATCGACCGCCGCCGCTCGGCCAGGCATAGGATCAAAGTTGTTTAACAGTGCCGGTGAATCGTGCGCATTCACATACTCACGAGTAAATACGGACTTCAACCACGTCTGCAGTCGTTGCAGTCATTTAATTTATGTTTAAATGTTTTTAAGGCATCCTAGTGCAAGGATAATGTTCATAAACTGGTTGAGAAGAAACTTTGTCGATATTGTACCTGCCTTCGGTAACATTTCATGGTATGTATTAATTTGGAAAATATCTGTATAGTGCTTAAAATGTATACATTTCTTCAACAATAATACTGTGAGAATAAAGTGCAAGGCCCAAAGGGAGATTTCCGACCGAGCGAGGTGCTATGCTCGGACTGGACGAAGCCGCCGCCACAATACCATCTCCTGACGACCTCTGTGGCTCAGTGATTAGTGCGTTGGCGCTCAAGACGGAGGAACAAAAAAGTTTTATGTGTTCTTGGGTTATGGATGTGTAACAAATATGTGTATAATATATTAAAAATCTTAAATATACTATGTATAGTATTAAAAGTATTAAATATAATTCCCGTTGTCTGGTACCTACCCGTAACACAAGTTTTTCGGATACTTCGCACAGTGCCAGACGGACGTGATATGACGCGTATATATAGCTATTATCTCCTACTGTATTTACTGTATGTAATGTACTTATACTTCAGTCTTATACAGTAGGTAGATATACTGTATAAGACTGAACTTTCTCTGGTCTATGTAGACGCCAGCAGTTAGGAACGTTCCACGCTATTAACTTGTCTTTATCGCTTTAGAAGAGACACAACTGTGATACACTATGAAAATTTTAAATTCATGAGCTAAAGGTGTCGGTCAATAATTGACCCACAGCCCACAGCAACGAAATGATTGCAATGTGTTTACTTTGAATCATTCTTTATATTACTAAAAGGGCAATCAATCACGAAATACGTCGGGTATAGAAGCTAGAGTCCGAAATAAATCAGTTTTTCTATGTAAATGACAGACGTGAGATGATGAATAAATAAAAAGACGATTCCCAAAAGACGTTAAGAACGTGGTTGTAATGTATAATATAATCCTACTATAATATAATATCCTTACTATCCTTACTAATATTATAAATGTGAAAGCGTGGATGTTTGTTACTCTTTCAAGCAAAAACTACTGAATGGATTTCGATGAAATTCGGTATGGTAGTAGTTTAGACTCTGGATTAAAACATAGGCTACTTTTTATCCCGAAAAAGTGGTGTTCCCGAGGGATACCGTATTTACGAGGGCGCATCCGCGGGAAACAGCTAGTAATATTATAAATGTGAAAGTTTGTGAGGAGGGATGGATGTTTGTTACTCTTTTACGCAAAAATTACTAAACGTATTTCGATGGAATTTAGTATGGTAGTAGTTTAGGCTCTTGATTAAAACATGGGCTACTTTTTATCCCGAAACAGTAGTGTTCCTTTGGGATACTGTATTTACGCGGGCGGAGCCGCGGGCAGCAGCTAGTAATATTATATGTTAGTCGGTGTGGGTAGTAGTTGCAGATGTAGTTTTTGTATGAAAATTGTAAGAATACTAGTGTACATTACGCCTTCAATTTCTATGTACAGATTCGGAGCTACGATTTCTTGTGGAAGTTCCGTAATTGCGGTGGTGGAAATAAAGATTTGTTATAATTCTAATCTATACCTAACCTACATACATAACCTACACTTACCCATCTACAATAGCAACCCAATTACATATTAATACAGTTCCTACACCAATAAATACAACTACGCCTGTTTCTCCACCTACTATTTTTTCGTTTTGGTGAAATCAAATAAAATTGAAAGTGAACCCATTGGCAACAATTTCATTGCTGTCGACTCTGGGGTTGCTTGTATGGATTTTCGATTATGTTCTTTTTCTGTCTACAAGTCAATGTTTGTTTGTTCTCATGTATTTTTTACAATCCTGTTACTTAGACCTTTGCATCCGTTACTGGATGATTTATACAGTATTCTCCGAGCAAAGTAATCACTCTTGAAATACTGTAGTGCCTGGGACAGTTGGTTTTAAAATGTCGTATGGTTACCCAAGCACATATTACGGCATTCTCACAACACAGTCAGCCTAGTCCAGAGGAATGTCTGGTCAATACGTCTGGGGCCAACCATGTGCGGATTTCCTCACGATGTTTTCCTTCACCGTTGGAGCTTCCGTATAATGTACTTGAGATCTGAAAAAGTCTCATTGGTACACGCCACAACCTGGGAATCGAACCTGCTCTCTCTCGAGTGCGAATCAAACGGCCTACCCACCAAGCCACGGAGCTCGTTTATAATACACACTGTACTATCCTGTATAGTATGTATTATAGACAATAAACTTAAGAGTAGTCAGAAATAAAGATCATTCTGAAACCCAGTGATATAATTATGAGTTTATTTTTTAGTTGCTCAATTAAAAGTTATTTGTTAAATTACACAAGAAAAGGATCGGTTAGGTAATAATATAATAATAATATTATATCTATCGACGATTCTTTTTCACCACGTCAATCAGGTCCCGTGGTAATTTCTCGTAGAACTTGTGTTACGCGTACCAGAAAACGGAAATATATTTAATACTTTTATATTATACACAATATATTTAAGATTTTTACTATAATAAACACATATTTAATACACACCCAGGACTCAGGAACACGGGAAAACATTTTGTTTCTTCGGCGGGATTTGAACGCGCGACCCCCGGCTCCACCAACACGCTCAACCACTGAGCCACAGAGTTCATCAAAGGTAAAAAAGTAGATGTTTCGCCAGTTCCTTAGTTCCACGCAGAGATAGTCGCGGTGAATAGTCCTACTAATATTATAAATGTGAAAAATTGTGAGGATGGATGGATGGAAAGATGGATGTTTGTTACTCTTTTACGCAAAAACTACTGAACGGATTTTTATGAAATTTGGTATGGTAGCAGTTTAGACGAGATCTAGAGCTTAAAACATAGGCTACTTTTTATCCCAGAACAGTATTCCCGCGGGATAGTATATTTATGCGGGCGGAGCCGCAGGCAACAGCTAGTCAATTATTATATTACCAAGTGTTTCCCGCGGCTCCGCCCACGTGCATACCGTATCTTACGGGATCACTGTACTTTTCGGAATAAAAATTTCATCCATGTTGTCCCAATAGTTTCGGATCCTATTCAATGCAAACAAACAAATCTTCCCTATTACTAGTCTAAACTAGATGTTTCCCGATACATTGTATGCGCAAAAGTAAAGCTCGCGGGAACCGTACATTTCCCCGCGATAAATAGTAGCCTATGTCCTTACCCGTGGTCTAATTCACACCTATCTGTGCCAAGTTTTTGTATGATCGGTTCAGTAGTTTTTACGTGAAAGCGTAACAACCAAATATATAAACAGACATTCATTTTTATAATATTAGTAAGGATATTATAATATGAGTATAGATGGACACTCGAATGAAAAAGTCGGGAGAGAACCTGTGCTTTAGACTTACTACCTAACGTCACAATAAGTAGTCTCATAGGCTCCGGAATCCGGAACGCCGATGAATATTCGGAGCACTGAAAATAGAACTCTACGCTAATACAATAGAGTTGAAAATCGAACACGTGAGTGTCGAGTAAAATGTCAATTTTATATATGACAGCTCGACACTCGAAACTTACATTTTCAACTCTATTGTATTAGCGCAGAGTTCTATTTTCAGTGCATATATTCCCAGCCTTAAGTCAGTAAGCCGACGTTTAGTGGCAAAAGGTATTGATGTTCTAGGTTCTAAAATCTAGGACATAAATACTTCTAGTACAAGAAGCTTGTACGTAGTAGAGACGGGATTTGTGTGTGATAAAGTGCGCGGTGCGCCGGATAAGTCGAGTGAATTTCGACTTGATTTATTATCTATTCTCGCTTAGCATAATCGCCGTCTTACATGCATTGTCTGTTATTCCCACAGAATAACAAACATTGCCGAGGGCCATTCGCAAAATGATTTTACTGTACATGTTCAGAGCACCCGTGTGTTATTGGTTGATCGCTTGAGTTACACACATGTAGGTACAGATTCGGCCTCGTAAAAATAGTAAATTAATTTAAAAAATCGGTCGTCTGTAAAGTCGGTTTACTGACGATAGTTGAACGTGGCAAGGTCATAATAATAAATGGAAGCCTCAGAGCGAGGTAACGCCGCATGAGTCATGTTTTTTCGTGCGTGCAGCCGGCTCTATCGAATTTTAAGACGTCGTCATGTCAATATCCTGTACCTATTTAACAACTTTACACTAATTAGTAATTATAAATATTATGTAATATCCCTTTTAATTATAATAATTAATTTATTATTGAAATAATAGTTAAAGCGTGACACATTTTTTTTTAAATATACCGAATAAATTATATTATTGTAGTTCCGATAGAGAACAACTGTAGCCACTTAGAAAAGAAAACCAATATCGATGAGATCCTGCTATCAAAAACTATGTCCCATTCTAATCCAATCGCCATTCAGTATCTTTACTCGGACATTTTCCGGGCAGATTGAGTTGCTATTGTACATCGCTTAGCTATATTAAACGTTGTTTTATCACAATGAAGGAATCACAAGAAATCCCGAATAATACACACAATGATTTTAAAGATAAGATAGGCCGTTGGAAACATTTTAGATTAATTTCTTGATACCTGAAATCACTTTGTCTTGTCAATGTTGCGCGAAGCGGTAACACTCAGTTCAGTTCAGATTCAATACCATCTTTTTGTATCCAAAAATATTAAATTTAACCAAACTCATTGTATTTCTTTATTGCAATTGTAAACAAGTAACATTTAAATTAGTAGCACTATAATGATAATCATTTTAATGTGATTTATTTACTGTGCAATATAGACATATAATGAAACATTAATTTGTTCGAATTAGTATTGAATTTAAGTATCATACATATCATCTGACAGAGTTATTTGTTTAGTCAGGTTTCCATAGCATCTTGTGCCTAAATAGGGCACTTGCGTAGAGACGTTTATGTTCACAAAATGCCCTATCCTTATATCAGTAATAAGTGAATGCGGACAGACCTTTGATAAGAGATCTGTCGTTCAGCGTTTAACGTTACGTAACAATTAATGTTTTTTCTCGGTGCTTTTTTGTTATACAATAAGCGAAATTATCTTTTAAAGTTCTTAAAACACATTGATAATTCTAGAGATAGGTTTTTTGTCGTGCAAAATTATATTTGGACATTTTTCAAGTGAATTCATAATTTGTATACATTTAATGTAGAATTGTTTTCCTAACTACCAGGGCTATAGGAGATTCCATAAGCATATTAAATTTAAAATTTACGACTTGAGAAGGACGTGATATCAAATGCGCGCGAAGTTAGGAATAATACATCTCAGGCTTGGAAAGTACTGGTGCTCTTGTATTCATGATTTGAATATTCTATGTGCTGTAAATAATATTTTGTAAAAGACGAAAGGCCGCAGCCAAATATATACATTTACTAAGATATTCATTTACGACAATAAAAGGCCTGGCTAAGACAATTATCCAATCAAATAAACTGTGTCGTAACTAACTTATAACTTAGGTTAACCCAGTGCCAAGACTGAGTTAGAGCTGTGCCAGAGACGTGTGGGGAATCAAATGATACTACTTAAGAATTAGTACCAGTCAGCTTCGGGGTACTGGCTTCGAATAAACGAGGATGAAAATTATATAGAAAGCAGTTGAATAAGCGTATATAAAGCTCAGTATTAAATTATATATAAGGAAATAAAATAGAGTTCCAATTTTGATATTCCATTTCTATCGGAGATACGAGGGCTGCACTAAAAGTATCGGGAATGGAATATTTCCACTGTTCCTGTCATATTAAAATCTTTTTAATTTAAAACTCCTTGGTTTTAAAAATCAAATACCGTTTATTTATTTTAAAAAAGATTCTCGGTCTTGTCACAAGGTCTTGTCAAACTTGTTTAGTCGTTGAGAAAATGGAATTGACTCGAGAAAATTCTAGAGCGATGATTTATTATGACTTTCGAAGTGGTTTAACACAAAAACAGTGTGTTGACCGGATGATTTCTGCATTTGGTGATGAAGCCCCATCTAAAACCACAATTTATCGCTGGTTTGCTGAATTTCAACGTGGACGTGTCAAGCTCAGTGATGATCCCCGTCAAGGTCGTCCAAAAACTGCAGTCACCCAAGAAAACGTTGATGCTGTGCGTAAACTGATTAAGGAAGATCGACATGTGACATACCGCGAAATTCAGGAAACTTTAGACATTGGCATGTCGAGTCAAATACAAATAATCTTGCTTTTGCATTTACTCTGTGAAGAGCAAAAAGCGGCTCGCGTTACTTGGTACGTCAGAACACGCGAAAGATTCCACGCAGGATCCTCAAATGCTGTATAAAACATCGTATCAGGTGAAGAATCCTGGATATACGCGTACGAACCTGAAACAAAAAACCAGTCACGAGTTTGGGTGTTCGAAAATGAGTTAAAGCCAACAAAAATTGTTCGTTCACGGAGTGTTGCAAAAAAATGGTGGCCACGTTAGTCTCCAAAACCGGCCATGTTGCGACTATTCCTCTTGAGGGACAAAGAACGGTTAATGCAGAATGGTATGCTAACATTTGTTTGCCACAGGTCGTTTCTGAACTCCGTAAAGAGAACTGCAACCGCCGCATCATCCTCCATCACGACAATGCGAGTTCTCACACCGCGCACAGAACAAAAGAGTTTTTAGAGCAAGAAATCATAGAATTATTAGACCATCCGCCGTACAGCCCCGACCTAAGCCCTAATGATTTCTATACTTTCCGTAAAATAAAGAATAAATTGCGTGGTCAGAGATTTTCATCACCTGAAGAAGCTGTGGACGCCTACAAAACGGCCATTTTGGAGACCCCAACTTCCGAATGGAATGGTTGCTTCAATGATTGGTTCCATCGTATGGAAAAATGTGTCAAATTTCGCGGAGAATACTTCGAAAAGCATTAAATACATTTTTAAATAGTAATGTTGTGTCACTTCCTTGATTCCCGAAATTTTCAGTGCCGCCCTCGTATAGCTCTCCAAGTATAGCAAGGGTCAATTCACACCGAAACGAATTCATTACACAAGAAGATACACGTTTCATTGTAAAAGTTCGAATGTCAGGTTACACCGCGCTGCACAGCGCATGTGCAGTGTATGACTGATGTGATATGAAACATGTATCTTTTTGTGTAGTGAATTAAGTTCAATTTTGAATAGCTATCTTAAAAATGCGTAGCGTTGAGTTGCCTATCGGCGCGGTGTGAACTCACCCTTAGGGTGCGAGTGCGAGTGCAAGAAGTGGGCTACCAATATTTCTTACGTACGCTATGTCTTCTCCCATGTAGGTAGTTTCTGCTTACCAAAGGTATATAGGCAGATACCATCGAGCTCTATGGGGATATAGGCATGACAATGTGTGTATTTCTCTGGCAAATTTAACACTAATTCTGCGCACAGTGGATCCAAATTGACACAAGCGTTCATGGATACTTCATTCGTAAAAATATATTTACAGCTATTTCTAATAATTGTCCGGTTTTCTTTGTATTGATAAAATATCAATTCAATTTGTTAAATTGAATTGAAATTTTAAAACAGATTTAAACGGATTAACCAGATTTTAGGACAAAGTAGTTTTGCCTTGGCCAAACTAGTTCAGCCTATGCCAAACTAGTTCAGCCTATATATTGTGATCGAATAAACCGGTACAGACTAGGCCAAACTAGTTCATCCTACATGTGATCAAATAAACTTGTACAGACTTTGCCAACCTGGTTCATCCTATAATTTCTGATCGAATAAACCGGTACAGACTAGTACAGACAGTTTATTCGATCACAAATTATAGGATGATCCAGGTTGGCCTAGTCTGTGTCTTCGATCACATATAGGTGAACTAGTTTGGCCTAGTCTGTATCAGTTTATTCGATCACAAATTATAGGATGAACCAGGTTGGCCTAGTCTGTACAAGTTTATTCGATCACAAATTATAGGATGAACCAGGTTGGCCTAGTCTGTACCAGTTTATTCGATCATATGTAGGATAATAAAACCAGAACTGAAGTAAAATATAGATCTTTGCAGCGAAAAATAGAGTTTGGTGTACCTCAAGGAACTGTATTAGGTCCATTTTTCTTTATTATTTACATAAATGACTTGCCAAACTCGGTTAACCAGCCCACGACATTATTTGCTGATGATAGCACAATAATTACAGTAAACTGTAAATAAATTATTTTGTATGAAAGTGACATTAATAATGCATTACGAACTTTAATTGAATGGTTAGATAATAATAATTTAATAATTAATTTAAAGAAAACAAAAATAGTACACTTTAGTTAAAGAGCTACAAACTCATCAAATATTAGTCTAATCCTTAATAATAATAAAATAGAGAAAGTTGAGAGAACACGATTTTTACGTCTGGAAATAGACAAACAAATAAACTGGAAGAAGCATAATAGAACTTTTCAAGAAAATAAGCAGCTTAGCTTATGCTCTAGGTAAACTCTCTTTGAAGGTAAACATTAACACAGTCATTACTAGTTATCATGGTTTAGTAGAATCAATTATGAGGTATGGCATGATTTTTTGGGGAAATGCCACAGATAAAGAATTTATATTTAAGATGCAAAAACGCTGTATTATGCCAATAAGCCATGTTTAAAATTAAAAGTACCGATAGTTGCCAGCCTATATTTAAACAATACCGGCTTCTGACGCTTCCTTCTCTATATTTACTTAAGGTTGCATTATTTGTAAAATGTAATTCTCATCTCTATCCGCGATTATCAGATAATATAATAAGAAACAGACGCCATGGTGACAAACTATGCATACATACCTGTAAAAAAGAATTAATGGCAAAGAGTATTTTCTGTATGGGCCCAAAAATTTAGAACAAAATACCAAAACATATTAGAGACCTCAATATTAATATTTTTAAAACTAAATTAAAAAACAATTTGCTTACAAAATGCTATTACTCTTTATATCACTTTTTATCTGATGATCATTAATTTTTTATTACATGTAATGTGCTTTGAATTTAGATTAATTTAATTTTACCGATTTACAATGTTGACAATCTAATATATATTTTATTATAATACTTATATAATAGGATTAAGTTTGACTTAATTTATATTTCATAAAATATTTTGACATGTTTCTATTTAACAATTTAATCCTATGGACTTTTAATGAAACTAATGCATAATGTACCTAATAGTTAATTTATTTTTTACAATAATATTATTAATTGTGATTAAATGTAACCAGTTCTGTATGCCTAACCTAACTTTGATATTAGAAAATTGTATTTAAATCTTAAACTACTAAAATTTGCATGCCTTACGCAGAATGTGTTCTAAAATTTTACTTAATTAAACTAAGACCAATTTTGTTACCATATTCTACAAAATAAAGATTATGATTGTGATTATGATTATGATTATGATTATGATTATGATTATGATTATGATTATGATTATGATTATGATTATGATTATGATTATGATTATGATTATGATTATGATTATGATTATGATTATGATTATGATTATGATTATGATTATGATTATGATTATGATTATGATTATGATTATGATTATGATTATGATTATGATTATGATTATGATTATGATTATGATTATGATTATGATTATGATTATGATTATGATTATGATTATGATTATGATTATGATTATGATTATGATTATGATTATGATTATGATTATGATTATGATTATGATTATGATTATGATTATGATTATGATTATGTGTACGTTTGTAATGCATCCAAATCGTTAAAATTAATTATCAATTCAGAAATGAAATAAACTTTATTTCATACTATCTTGATTGTTAAATTTAAAAAATTTGCGTACCACAATGTATCGACTACCTTTTCAATAACCATTGGGAAATGTTGCCTTTGGAAAATATACGTCATAACGACATCCATTCCGATGTCATATTTCTCATAATATGGAAGGATTTTTAAAAATTCAACCCTTAGGGGTTCATCGCATATTTTACCCCCCTGAGAGGTGTGAGTTAGTATGAAACGTATTACTCCTTGTACATATTTGCTTCTTATTTCGTATGAATTGAGTATGGAAAAAATTATGAATTACGTATTACAGCGTTTTCTATGATTCAGCCCCCAGGTGGGTGAAATAGAGGATGAAAGTTTTAAACGTAATTTCACGCCGAACATGCGAAGCCGCGGGCAATTAATATTTGTCTTTTATAAACACAAATACGGTTTATACCGTTTTCATGTTTTTGTCCGATTCTCTGATAGGAGGACTGCCTCCACAATGATTTACTGCAGAAATAAACCCTTGATAAGTGATCCACATCTAAAGGAAAACCTTTTTGCCAATGATGTTACACGAATATTCCATAGAGTGAAAGAAAAGAGATTGCTAGACAAACCCAAGTGACATAACAAAACTAACGACCGCACTGACAGAAATTTAACGCTTACTTACGGCCCGTTTCAATAACCTATCTAAATAACTATTTGTAAAAATGTCACATTTGCTATCGCTGTCATAGAGAAAGATTTCCTTAACCGAGTTAATTTATTGAAACTCATAACCCGCCAAATGATACCAAAGGTGACGTTTTTAACAAATAGTTATTGAAACCGGTCGCTAAACACAACTAGGAGTCACTCAGTACTGTATGTATTAGTAACTGAATGGACTTTATGTCAAAGTATGTACCAAGTATCTCCTTAGTAAGCATTAAATATCTGTGAGTGCTGCCTATAAACTTGCAGTCTAACCTAATAAATGTATGGAATTGCACTAAATATTAGGTCCCTACATATGAAATTGGCATTTTGTCATACATACATACTTTTGTCACTTTGATCTCAAATATATCTTCTTTGGTTAGGAATTCCAATTTCAAATTCATACCGCTATTTACTCATGCATTTGTGTTTCGAAAACCGTAATTCATTTGTTTTTTCCTCTTTTGGTTTTTTCTTTGCGTTACTCTGTTTATAAAATGGTAAACTTTAAATATCGTATTATTTTCGAGTACGAGTTCCAGCGTGGCACCAGTGCTGCAGAAACGGCTCGAAGGATTAATGATGTGTATGGCGGCGGTGTCGCAAAAGAAAACACAGTGCGTTTTTGGTTCCAACGTTTCCGTTCTGGAAATTTCCACCTGCAGAACAAACCCCGTGGACAGCCGGAGACCAAATTTAATATTGAAGAATTGAAGGCTATTGTGGAAGTGGATCCATCGCAAACCACGTCCGAGTTAGCTGCAGGCTGCGGTGTTAGTGATAAAACTGTTTTAATCCACTTGAAGCAAATTGGGAAGGTGAAACAGCTTGAATGGTGGGTCTCTCATGAATTGAGTGCAGCAAACCGACATACGCGCGTCGACTGCTGCGTTACATTCTTCAACCAGCACAATAATGAAGGGATTTTAAATCGAATCATTACCTGTGATAAAAGTGGATCCGGTACGATAATCGGAAACGCTCATCGCAATGGCTGAACCCATACGAACCAGCCAAAGTCTACCCCAGCGAAAAAAAGTTAAAAAAATTGACTTTATGTTCCTCCTTAACAAAACTCCAATTTCATATGTAATGACCCAATAGATCTTAACCAGGGTGGTTAAATTTATAGATATTGTTTGTTTTGTGACTTCAAACTATTAGAATTAAAACTGAATGATCTTGCTGTCATTTACTTTTTAATCACAGACGAAAACAGAAGGAAAAAGAGGAGGAAATAGGATATCCAATACTGTATTTACGTAGGTGGAACCACTGTTAAAAGCTAGCATCTTTTTGCATTAACAAAAAAAAAGATCAATTTACTTATATCTAGTTTAATTGTTTTAAATTACCTATTTAAATTACTGATGTGAGAATTTTTCAGTCACTAACAATTTTTATGATTTTATTAATTTTATTTATAAATCATTTATAAGATGTTAACTTTAAATATGTCTTGAAAATAAATTGATATGGAAATAGTACAGTAATAGCGTGTTACTTGAGAGCCTCTTTACTTTAAGAAGAGTACTCAGCCGATAGAAATGTATTTTGTGCTTGTAATAGGTACAAATTTCTCGATCTTTTCTTCTATTATTTCTCTCGATCTAATTTACGGATGCCTGGGGGGGGTGCCCACACGAAATTCAATTTGGGACGGGCGGGGATAAATTGGAGCATTTTGAATCGGAATCGTCTTATGTATATAAACTCCCGAAAAACGGCTCCTGAGGGATAAAACAATCGGGTCTATTGATTCCAGGGCTCGTTTCCTGCGGGATGATTATACGGAGTATGTGAGAGCTTATCAAATTACTCTGGATACTCGTTTTGTTTTGAATGAAAAAAGTGTTACTTGTCATTAGGTGCTAAAGCTCGTTTATCGATTTTATTATTATATTCGACACAAAAGCATTTAACGGGATAAACTTTTCAAGTTAACGTCTAAAGTCTTACGTAGCGCTAATGCTACGTCGTAGCGACTACGCCGTAGCTGCTCTACGTGTGAGGTCGTAGCTTTAAACTTTTTTAATATTACTCATTTGTTCCGAGCGGCTTGGTGCAACAATATTAATATAATATTAAAATTATAAAATAAATTTTATAAATTTAGTCATAACTGTAATTTGGGATTATTTATATGTGATTGGTCATGAACAAAAGATTACAAATCAAATACAGTATGTGTCGTCACGAGGTTTAGCGAAACTTTTAAATTTTATCGACTAAATACCGCGTTAAATCATCATAAATTCTGATTATAAATAAAATTTTCTCATTTGAATTTATCCTGATTACCCAATCGGGCTACATTCAAATAAGAAGAATATTTTAATGCTAATAATTTACTGTTGAATTCTAATAAAACAAAATGTTTAAAGTTCAGCTTGCCAAATGTTACGCAGGCACAAACCAATATACTATTAAATAATGAGAAAATGAAATTAGTAGACACCACTGTTTTTCTAGGTATAACATTAGATAGTAAGTTACAGTGGGGACCACATATTGCTAAATTGGCAGATAAGCTGAGTTCTGCAGTACGCTGCAGCATACGCTGTTAAAAAGATTAGAGAAATTACCGACATAGAGATCGCGCGATTAGTTTACTTTAGCTATTTTCATAGCATAATGTCGTCGTCGGGAAACACTGCCGACATTAATACAATATTTGTGCTGCAGAAACGTGCTATACGTTCTATTTATAAGATGTCGACTTTTGAATCTCTTAGGGAAAAGTTTAAAGAAATAAAAGTTCTGACCGTCGCATCTCAATACATTTTGGAAAATGTGTTATATGTAAGAAAGAATCTAAACAACTTCAAAAAGAAATGTGATAATCATTGTGTAAACACTAGAAATAAGAACAAGTTAGATATGCCAGTGTTCAGACTAAGCAAAGTTAGTAAATCCTTTAAAGGCCAATGTATACGCTTATACAATATAATCCCATAAAAGGTTCAAAACCTTCCCATTAATAAGTTAAAAAAAGTAGTTAAATAACGTTTGTGTGCCAAAGCGTATTATAAAATTAATGACTTCATTCAAGACGGCACACCTTGGGAATAAGGTGGCTCCTTATCTTATCTTATTATTTGTTACATAGACATAAGTAAACATTGTAATAATTTTGATTTTAAAAGAATAATTTCCATCTTTTTGGTAAAAGATGGCCCCAGACGAGTTTCTTGCCGGCTCTTCTCGCTGGGTTAGTTCCCGAACCGGTGGTAGGCATCACGTAGTAACGACGTTCAAAAAGAGTATTTAAAAATACCAATTTTGAATAAAAAAATTTTTGATTTTGATTTTTTGAATTATAAAATAAGTTGTAAATATTTATAAAATAATTAAAATGTATTTTTTTTGCTAGGAAAGAAAGTTCCAAAATAAATAGTTCAATAATAATAATATAGTTAGGTTGAAAAAGAAACCCTTTCGATGTATGTCATAAACAAAAATATTTATTTACTTTTATTCAACGTGATGTAATAACCAAAATATCAAAATATTATATTCAATAGCTTGTATCTCGAGGGGTGATGGGTGCGTTTTACAAATCTACTGTTTAAATCTTTTAGCGTGGAGACTGTACTGACTGTACACCCACTGTATAATAAGGGTGGTGGTAGAAAAAGTAATTTTCAAAACCCATAAATGCACTGGATTTCTGGTATGTCTTGCAAAATCGCTTCCTAAGCTACATAATATTTTAAATTAATATGCTAGAACAAAAACTCCTGACAACTGTTTGATTTGTAAAATGCCGTCGTGGAAGTTTTAAATAAAAATGTAACTTTGCGCTTCCGCTAACGTTGAGAATTTCTTTGGAAAGTACAACGAGTTCCAGCGGAAGATATCAAAGTATTTTACAAGGAAAATCGTAAATAAATTGTACAACAGATATTTTCCAATAATTATCTACCACTAGAATGTGAAAGGAGTTGGTCCAAAATTGACTCAGAGTCAACAGGATTTGGTGAATAAGTGTTGTAAAAGGGCAGATTTTACGACGTATGTAAAACGACGTTACCCGAAAGACATTTAGAACGTGGTTGTAATGTATGATATATATTATGTTGTTCGGTGTAGGTAATATTAGGTGCAGTTGTACTTTTTGATGCTAAAATTGTAGGTATAATAGTACATACTTGTCAACAATTTTAATGTACCAAGGCACGGTTATGCGGAGGCAAAAACGAAGCTCCGTTACAACTCTAATCTTTACCCTACCACTTGCAAATATGCGACATATGCCGTTGCAATCCCGTTGCAATCCTGATGCAATTATGCTTATATTTTTATTTACCTTAATTTTAAATTCGGTCGTCGCGAGTAATTGTTCCATAGTAAAACTCCCTACGTCCTTTTAATGTAGATATGTAAAGCTTTCAAAAATCAACAACGGATATTTCGGGCATATAATTTACTATTTATGTAAAAATGATCAGGCAGAAATTATTGTCATACTCAAAAAATTGTGGAGCATTATAAATATTTTATCTTATCGTCAGGTCTTGGTTACATCGTAACCAAGAAAGAACACTTAGTTTTAAAATTTTTTTAAAGTCTTAACTTTTATAAATTCTTAATCTACCGCATTTTAGAACCTCAAAGGACTGATCCACTTTGGTTATCTCGAATAAAACTCGCGGAATGTTGTGTTTGCTGTACAATAAAGTTTAAAACATCTTTCAGTTTGCAATAATAATGCAATACGTTCGACCATATATATAGTTAATTAAAAAGTATTTTGAAAGTTTAAAAAAAAGAATAAAACGACGGAACTTTGCCGCAGACCTTTCACCTTACACTATCAGGTGATTCCCATCATAGCTGATTTTGAAACGGAAGATTTTAGTAAAAAAAGAGGTTTTTAAATCAGCTGTGAGGTGAATCAGCTGGTATTATGAGGTCAATGGCCTTTTTTCTGCCTAGACGTCTTTAAACCAGTAAGTAATGTGCCCAAACTTTTTGTTAAATTGATTTTACAAAACGTTATGTAAATTGCTTTACATTACAGTTTTCTGATACAAAATCTGTCCCCACGCAGTGCAATGTTTTTTTCTCTTACCATAACCTAACACAAAAGCCTTTTCACCTCATTAACCACACATTTAAATAATTAGACTATTTCATCCCGCTGATATTCCGCAGCCCCCCATTAAAACAACCGAAACAAACAATTGCCTTGACGCGAATTCACCATAACAAAATAATCCTTCCGAGGGCTTACGAAGGTTTTCTCGCAATAGAAAATATCAGATTCGTCCCCATTTGCGTCTGCTGACACATGCAGGGGGTAATCCCGTATAATAGCAATATCGGTTCAGATTTTGTATGATCGGTAGTAAATCGGCATTATACCACTATATTAGGTGTTGCCTAGACTTTACTTGCTTGCTACACTTGCTGTGATAAAAGTAGCTTATGTACTAATCCAGAGTCTAACTCGCTACCATAACAAAGTTCATTTCAATACTTTCATTTTTGCGTGAAAGAGTAACAAACATTCACATATCCATATATTCATACAAAGTTTTCCGTTTATAATATTTGTAAGAATTTATGACGCCAGTGAGGAACATTTGTGGTTTACTTTTACAGATTGTAACCAGTGAGTTATATTTTTATCCTACAAAAAATCGGTCATTTTACTAGCAATAATTTTTTTATTTATTTATTTAATTAAGGGTTTTATTGCAAAGCGACTATGACACCCGAGTTCATAAACATACATAATTTACACAATATAAATTATACAATTAAAGTAAAAATAAACAAAACACAATCAATAGCGCTTGATTAACAAAAGTATGTACAGTTCCCTGGCCAAATCGGACAGAGGATCTGTCAGACCGCTGTTACAGACTCCCACGTCCATCACCCTACGAGATCTTAAGGCGTCGCTACAGACACACTCCATCAAAACATGATATACGTCATCAATCACGTTGTATCTTGGGCAATTTGGGGTTGAAGATTTACCCATTAAAAAGGCCAATTTATTTATACGAATGTGACCGAAACGAAGCCTCAATGCAGCGGTCGATTCCGTCCTGCTTAACACTACGTCCTTATTGTCAAACCGAAACGACTTAGGTCGATGCGACTGGATCGTTCTGTACCATATTTACTTCAATTTCGAAACCTCATCAAAATACTCCTTCCACATCTTAACATTGTTTTTAATAACACTAACAAAGTATATATACCGGATACTTCAAACACGGAGTACCATCGGAGACTGCTTCTAAACCTTCCACTACCTCGTTATAGACTAGACCTATGGGTGACGGTATCCATTGAAAGATAATCGATTTTCCTTGAGAAGCTTACAAATAATCTTTAAAATATCATAGGCTGTCGGTGTTTCTCGAACGGTCGAGGTGCACCGAGCCAGGTGTTGAAGCGAGCTTTTTGAATCAGACAACAGTACACTTATTGTGATTGGTTAATTCTACATATGTGATTGGTTAATTCTACATATGAGAGCGCCTCTTTTATCGCCGTAAGGTCAGCTGACATTATAGAACTATTAGTATCAAATTTTAACTTCACTTAAATATTTGAATGAGTATCTAGAAAAGCAGCATTAACTCCGTTAATATCTTTAGATCCATCAGTATATATAGAAACACAATCAGAATAATTGGAAGTAAGGTAATCCATACATAAATTCTTCAAAACCCGAATATTAAACTGACGATTCGGTATAGGTAACCTGCCAATATTATTTTTAATAATGTGACTTAGATCTATGTTCGTCACCCAAGTATTTAAAGAAAACATTTCCAATATATTACTAATATAAATAGGGAGAATATTAAATGATTCATGGACCGATACTAAAATAGGTTTACGCTTATTATTCCAAAACCGATTATGACATAAGCTAGAAAGCATTTCTACTAAACTAATATTGATTTAATTCATACTTTTACTTTCAAGCCAAAATTTCCCTATCTACGACGCAAAAATAACGGACGAAGACAAAGTTCACTCTTCATAACATACTTTGGAGTGCTTTTAATTATTAACCTATTGTTCTCAAACACAAATTTGGAATTACATCTAGTTTATTTAAATTAAAGTTACAGCTATTGTCAAATAAAAAACTTCCGTAGTCAAGTCTACTACGAACAAGAGAGATAATATATAATCTTCTTAAATGAATTGGATGTATGCCCCATCCAGAACCAGCCAGCACTTTAAATATGTTAATAAATTTTAAAGTTTTCTGTTACAAATCTTTGATATGTAGAGAACAAAGAGATGTAGAATATGTAGAGAACATCTAAGAGAACGATCCAACCAGATCCCCAAGTACTTAACTGAATCCACAACCTATAAAGACCTACCGTTAACTTTTAAATCTATAATATTTCTATGAAAACCTCTTTTAAATATACAAACGTTACTTTTTGAAGCAGATAAGTATGTCTAAATTTAAATCATATATTAAATCTAATGCCGATTGTAATTCTAAAGTAGCTCCCTCTAAATTTTTCGTAATTACAAATATGACGAAGTCGTCGGCATACTGATTAAAATAAACATTTGAGAATGATTTACAAACAGGAACTGTATCTACATTAAATAGAAAAGGACACAAAGGATCTCCTTGAGGTAAACCACGACCTGTACTTCTCTGACACTTATAATCCGATGTTTCAATAGTCAACATACGTTCATTTAAAAAATACTAGAGATATTCACAAATTTTATATCCTACCCCAAAACTGTCCAGAATTAACAAAAATGAAGTGACTGACATCAACTCATATAACAAATATGCGTTTTCAATGTCCAAGAAACAACCCACTGTGTATTCATTTTTAGAAAATCCAATTTACGCTCTAGTAACAAGAGAGGACAAACTATCCATGCTAGAATACGTTTTTCTAAATCTAACTGTATTGTCAGAAAATCTGTTAGTTTTTTCGAGAAACCACTCCAGTCTATTTTTTTAAATCATGTGAAATATTTTGCATAAGCGAGAAATTAAGGAAATAGGTCGGTATGATTTATCCAAAACATTTGACCCTCGCTTGAGAACTGGAATTACGGAGATAATGCGCCATTGAGTTGGAACAAAACTATAATTTAAAAGATATTGTATAAAAGAAGTAAGAATCTAATTCCACAGTCGGGTAAATTTTTAACCATGGAATAAGAAATTCCGTCCGATCCTGGGGCAGAGTCCTTTGACTTAATACATTTGATTAATTCCTGTAAATACATACTTGCCTACCTTGTGGTTATTCGAAACAAATCTAGGCTGTGGAGGACGAGTAAAATCACGAGTTAAATTGGTAACAATGTCATTGGCAGTGTTCTTATCCACGTAGCCTCTTGGTTGCCTACAACCTTTAAACCATTTCATTTAATGCAAAACATCATGAGCTGAAAACTGATTGATCAAGTGAAGAACAAAACTTTAAACTACTAATAGCTTTCCTTATTAATCTCTGAGCCGTTCCTAACCCTTTCCTGTGGCAAACGGTGATTATTTAGGTGTAGGATTTTGTCTAAATAATTTTAAGGCAAGACACCGTTCAGCTATTACCTTAGATAGACTCAGGGATCAATAAGATATAAGGCTAAATTTATTACATATGCTTTGACTAATTTTATAAAAAGGAATACTATGTTTAGCCGCTTGATTTAAAATATCCACAAAATAATTATAACACTTCTGAAGATAGCCCGATACAGCACATTGAGAAAGCAACGTCTCAATGTTTTGTCTATAAGAATCCCAATTGGCCGCTTTAAAATTCCTTTTCTTTATAAAAATTGATGGATTATTTTCGGAACATGAAATTTTAATAATGACGTGGTCACTACCTAATGTTTCTTTTGTGACAGACAAATCGAATCTACAAGCTATATTAGCAGATACTAATGAAATATCTGGCGATCCAATCCATTCATCAATCATAATCCATTCACCAGCTTTATTCGAGTTGGAAAACCGTTGCTCAAAGTCACAAAATTACTATCAATTATGGAATCAAAAATTTCCTATTTATTTGCCCCTAGAGTCAGTTCTTTTGGACCACGTAGAATGGTGACCATTAAAATCGCCCAAAATTAACGTATTCGCAGAAAACTGCGAAAATAATAAATCCCAATCGGCGCGAGAAGTACGAATCGAAGGCGGACAATATATTCCAACTATATTCTCTAAATAATTACAGTTAAATACTTTTAAATGTATAACTTCTAAACCAGTTATAAGGGATTGAACTGGACAAGTCATGCAATGAATAGAATTATGAGCAACAAGCTGTCACATCGAAATATATTAAATCCTTTAATAAGAAAAATTGACCCAGGAGCCAACTATGTCTCACTCAAAATAGCAAAATGTATTTTCTCCTGAATAAGAAGATGTTTAAAACTAGTGCACATAGGTTGAATACTTTCTGAATTCCATTGGATAGCATTAACGCGGGACGCGTTAATGCTATCCAATGGAATTCCTTTACATCTATCCATCACCACTTATATTTAAAAAATTATCACTAAAGTTTTGTACTACATAAGCTATTACCCAGTTAAAATTAAATTTAATACACTTATTAATTTTATCCTTTAAAGTACACCTGCTACGAAATACAATTTCCTTTAACTTCTAAAGTAAACTATCAAATGTCGAAACCCCTTTTAATCGTCGATTCTTCGATTTACCTTCCCTTTCTGAAACATTAGGAATTTCACTAGAAACTGAATCCACGCTCATATCCGTTTCAGACCAGAAATTAGTAATGCCATTTTCTACTTTGTTCTTTTCTGACTGTATCCTTCTTCTTTCTTTTGACAGCACTGACTCATTTTCTGTTTGGGATAATCTTGTCTTGACGCTAGGTTTCTTTTTAAGTATTTCCGAATATGCTGGAGTATTAATTAGATTTTCTTGAGGATTATCATTAAATCTCTCAGCTTGATTTACCATTGGCTCGGAAAATGAAATATTTATAGTAAGAGGAGGAGTAAGAGGAGGTACATACATACTAAGAGCTCTCCTATAGGAACAGTTAAACTCCAACATAAGATTTCTTAATTTAATTTCCTTTTTATAAAACGGATACAGCTTAGAAAGGGCTAGATGATCTCCAGAGCAGTTAATACATTTAAAATTTTCAATCTCACAAATTTTATGTTCATCAACACATTTTGGACAGAAAAAATTTACTGATGGACATCTGTTGAGGGTATGACCGAATCTCCAACACTTGGAACATTTAGTTACAGGGAAACTATATGGTTCCACCTTAATTTTAATTTCGTAAATACTAATAAAAGCCGGCAATGACGTTCCTTCAAACCCAAGCCGAATAGTATCACTTGCAGCCCCCCCCTTCTCCGTTCTCCGATTTAAGCGTTTAACAGTTTTTACTTTGATAGAACTAGAAATAATATCCAAATTATCTTGCTCTGACATACTTAACTCCACGTTTTTAATAATCCCGCAAGATAATAAGACTTGAAATAGTCTATCGAATCGCCATCCTTTCTCCTTGAAAAATTCCGACGATGATAACTTCGTTGTACTTACTGTCTTCAATATCCATATTAATAAGAATTTCATAGGGATTCATGTACCTTACTTTAGTAATATTCATAATTTTCTGTTCTTTAAAAATCTTAGCCAACGCAAACTGCTTGGGAAGCATTTCTTTACTGGTAATATACATTTCTATTCTTTCCGCTACCTGTTTTTGCCTGGCTACTAAATGCCAATCATCTCCTTCTTAATCATCATTATATTCACGTCCTCGCTCTCTAGATCTTCTACATGTCTCCATCAAAATATCACTTTCCTCCCTCCTTGAAATATCCAAAATATTGTCCTCAAGAAAAACATTATTCTCCTCTTCTAATATAATGTTATTACAGGCTGAATCTTTATCATCCGTCATTATCTATACAGTAACCGGCCTGCCAACCCGCAAGCGCGGCGGGCCGGCACTATAGCACACCGGTCTCGCGATCGATAAACAAATAACGTGCGTAAGCGACCTAAGTGCATCAACGCGCGCGCGCAACTGGACAAGCAACTAAATATTTAATTAATATTATATCTAGCAATATCCCGTGATAAATAACAACCAAGTTATCAATAGACTTGCATTATTGAATGACCAAATTTGCTTGACTACATAACCGCTCATTACCCTACTAGTAGCCAGTAGGGTATAAAGTGGTGGTTTGGTTGGCGGCATCACTAACGAACTTTGTTCGCAGGTCCACTTCGTGGAGCGAAACGCGCGTCGAGTTTTGCAATCTGTATGATGGTGTGGGGCCTTGCACGATCTTGCTAAAATTGTTGCTTGTGTGGTGGTAGTGTTTCCACGATCTTGTTTCTGAGTGTACTCATGAGCAGTGTGGGAGGAGGGAGTTGCTTTACGCATGATTCTATTAACTATTTATTAGCAACTGCAACACTTAGGGCCAGTTCCCACCGAAACGCAACGGGACGCGAAGATGCTTCGATAATATAATAAGTAATAATGTGCAGCGCTGCGTAGTGCGACTACTGACGCATATTCTTGCAATGAAACGGGTATCGCTTTTTTAAGAAAATTAAGTTATATTAGTACCATTATCTTAAAAAATTCGTGCTGTGTCACGTCGTGCCGCGTGTCGGTATGTTAATTCATTAAAGCGCAGAGTGAAAGCACAGCGAAACCTATTACGTTTTAAGAATTTTGGCTCGCTCCGCTTCGCGCTAATTATGCGCGAATATATAATAATAATAATTATGTGCTAATCTGAATTGACGCTTATGGTAAAAATAGCTTCGAGTAAGCCTAGTTTTCCCAGCTCTAGTTAATGATTTTATTAAGAGGTCGCAGGTTCAAAACCCACCGACGGGTGTATTTTTTGACGTGACAACGTCTTATAATTCGATGGAGCCGGGTGCACGCACGAGAAAACATGACTCATGCGGCGTTACCTCACTCTGAGGCGTTCCATTTAAGGCTTGAAGTGCAAGCGAGAGCGCGGAACGAGCGACAAAGAGGCACAATCGGCCTCCGCGTTCGGCAGCGTTCGATTTCTGTCTCTCTCCTACTTGAGTAAGCGATCCATCAGTATTTTCTTATGACGTTGTCACGTTCAACTATCGTCAGTAAGCCGACTTTAAAGACAATCGATTATTATTTTTTTACCTTGCGTATGAAGCTTTAATATGTTCGTTGCGTCCTTTACATATAAAATGCGTGTAACAGCATAATGCCTATAATGCCTTATCATAGACCCGACCATAAAGACCGCTATAAAACGAAATCTTCACGAGGACAGAGTTATTACTGTAACTGAACAATGAACATAAATATTCTATTCAAAGGACGCCAAAAAGATAAGATTTTATTATTAAGTTATGATTTTTGGACCTATTATCGCTTCACTGCCGTTTGAAAGGTCAACTACTTTTATCGGGCACAAACGAGCCTGATAATAAGTGATTATCGTCCATGAATATCTGCGACACAGAGTAAAAATATATACTTACGTATCTGCTATATAAGACGGGTTCCAAGTTCACTGCTAGTTTTTTTACTTTTTACCCGACTACGGCGAAGCCAAAAGGAAGGATTACGATTGGGCAGTGTGTGTATGTATGTAATATGTATGTATTTTTGTTTTACGGTAGCGCCTAAACTACTGATCCGATTTTAATAAATAAGGTGTCAATAGATTCGTGATAATGGCCCGGGTAACATAGGCTATATAATTTGCGTAGTCGGGTTATAGTTCTTAACTTGACAGTATATAATAGGTATTTACCTATGAAATAGCCGTTCTGCAGTACTAGCCATTTCAAATCAACATAATTTTTGTTTGGCTAATAATTCTTATTTCATATTAATTTTATTTTAAAAACATGGAATTCTTTTTCCAAAAGTTGTCATTTGTTTATTAATTAGTGTTACATTTTCATCGCATTTTAATCTTTTTCGACATCATTGATAGGTTAAAAATTCGAGTAATTATGGAATATGTGTACCGTCGTGGCAGCAACGCGGCACAAGCGGCACGCAACATCAATAACGTTTACGGAGCTAACACTACAAACCAACGCACCACCTGTTATTGGTTTGGTCGCTTCCCTTCTGGAAATTCCGACCTGAATAATGAACCTCGCGGTCGTCCTTTGGTCCTTTGGTCCTTTTTTACTTTGGTTGACAATGATGAATTAAAGGCGATTGTGGAAGCTGATGATACACAATCTACGGCTGAATTAGCAGCAGCTTTCGACGTTAGCGTCAAAATAATATTGGTCCATTTGCGTCAAATTGGCAAGGTAAAAAAGAAGTACGCGTCGAGACGTGCTTTGCACTGCTCAACAGACATGCAAATGAAGGAATTTTGAACCGCATTGTTACCTGCGATGAAAAATGGATTCTGTTTGATAACCGCAAGCGCTCAGCAAGTTGGTTGGATCCTGGTTCAGCACCTAAACAATGCCCTAATCGAAAACTTACCCCTAGAAAAGTGATGGTCACTGTTTGGTGGTCTAGCGCCAGTGTGTTTCACCACAGCTTCTTACTAAACGGGGTGAGCATTACTGCAGATGTGTACTGTGAAGAACTAAACACAATGATGGAGAAGCTGGCACATCTCCAACCAGCATTGGTCAATCGCTCGTCTCCGCTGCTCCTGCACGACAACGCGCGACCTCATACTGCATAGCAGACGGTCTCCAAGTTGCAAGAACTGGGGTTGGAAGCTCTCCGTCATCCGCCCTACTCACCAGACTTTGCGCCTGCAGACTACTACTTTTTCCAGAATTTGGATAACTTCTTGGTGGGAAAAAAATTCAATACCCGAGAGGCAGTACAAATGCCTTTGAAGAATTTGTTGCCTCCCGTCCAACTGATTTCTTTAAGAAGGGCATCAATAAACTGCCTCTACGTTGACAAAGATGCATTGATTGCATGGGTGATTACTTCGATTAATACAAATAAAAAATACATTAAAAAATCGTTTAAATTTTTTCATACAAAACGGCAATTTTATAGGTAAAGACCTAATATATTTAAAGTAATATGACCTTGGTTCGTAAAGAAACCTTCAGGTTACGCACCTGCAATTCGTTTGTTACAGCAGATAGTTCCGAGCTACTTTCTTCCACCGTTTGCCTTTTATTATTTCTACAAAAATCGATACAAACCGTCATATTAAACATAACAATAAGTTCTTTGATCATGGATTCAAACTCCCTACCAACAAATAATAATTTTTTGAATAAATTTTACTACTGGCGAATTATAAAATTATAAACAGAAATAAAAAAATAAAGTAACTCTAGTTGTTTCCAAGCAGATAAACAGACACACCCCTCTATTTTCGTCGGGAGTTAAAAATGGTACTGTTCTGATCATGAACAACAAAGGAGGCTAATTGGCACAAGTGAAGATATACCCTATAAATCTGAAATTGTAACTAAGATCCATGTCCATTGAATTGAAAACTTCGTTTCGAGTTTACTTGTACACTGACGGGTAAAAAAAATGGCACAAATAAATTAATATCAATATTTAAATATTTTTAGTTTTAAAAAATATTTACAAAGTAGTCGACTTTTTACAGGCTTATTTGCAGAATTTTTATTTAAATTATAAGCTAGTCTGTGGCGTGTCTTTTAAAAATTACAGTTTAAAGATGCAAGATGTAAAAGCCTACCGTTATAATAATAATTAATTAGGATAAACCATACTCTTATTGTGGTCTCATACTTTATTCTTACAAGGTCATGCGTGCGACGAAACTGATTTAAGCTTAAAGTATACTTATAGGTTTACACTGATAAAATAAATATTAATGACGTATTAAGATATCATGGAACATTTTAGTAGATATATTGTAATATGTTTACTTTGGTTCCGTAAATGTTGGCCCCATTTCTTTGCTCTGCAGTGTGCAACAGGGCTCATCATTTTAACAAAGCTAATTTAATTTGAAAGGCGAGTTGATGAAACGGCCCTGGCTAAGCCGGTAACGTTATTTTTAGGGTAACGTCGCCGCCTTTGATATCTATCTCATGTATTATTAATTTATTAGTAAAAAAAAATATCATACCTAAAATTTAAAGAACCGAAAATATTGACTAACAGACATATAATATCTTGACACTATAAAGAATATTTTTTTAAGTTCTTTATAAAAAGTACAAAATTAAATGTTTTTATCTCTGTAGACTGTAACATGTTTTCAATTTTAGGGTTCCATACATATAGGGTAGAAACGGGACCCTATTACTACTCCATCCGTATGTCTCTCACCAGGCTGTATCTCATGAACCGTGATAGCTAGACAGTTGATATTTTCTCAGATGATTTATTGTTATAAACAAATATGAAAAACAGAGTACCTAATATAAATGTTTGAGCTGGGCTCCTATTCAGCAAACGTGTTTTTTTGCCGTTTTGTACGGAACCAGTGGTGCGCGAGTAAAACACGCACTTAGCCCGTTTCAGTGATCCTTATGAAATGCACATAATACTACTTTTTCATAATTCACCTCAGGTTTCGAACCTGTAACTATTCAAAGCTAGCACTCTAACCATTGAACCACGGCGCGAGGTTACGCAACACAGACTAGTGAATCACAGAGTAATCGCATTGTCGCACAGGTAGGCGGAAGCGACAGGTGCCAACGCTAAATACAGCACAGACAGATTGCAGTGGTATATTTATAACTGCGTTTGACATTCTGTAAATGGTGTCAATAACTGAGACTTTTACTCTACCTTTTTTTTATGCAATAAAAACAAACTACGGGCTTGATGCTTTTTAACCAGATGTGTCAATTATTATGCTAAGGACATTTATGCATTAAGTAAAATTATTTTATTAAAAAAAAATTGTTTACTTTTATTCGTATTAATGGACTACCCATTATATAATAATAGCTCCCCACACTTATTACGGTGACGGTGACCGGTTTTATTGAAACCAGGCCAGCTAAGCAGGAGTTATTGTACAGTGCCCTAACGAGCGGGCAGTACACAAGAGCACTCTCCCTTCCTTTACTCTCGTAAGCCAGTGGAGCAGATGACCGACACGACTGCCGAGAGATCAGGCGCAGGACCGACTTGTACATGCCCCTCCTACGCATGGATCATCTTTCTTGTCAGACAATCAACAGATCAGCCTGCATTATCCTAACCAAACTTGGAAACAACAATTTTTTGTTGTTCCACGCGGGAATCGACCCACGACCTCCGAGTCAAGAGCCAAGCTCTAAAGTCTAAACCGTTGGATCACGGAGGCTGTTGATGTCAATAACTGTGTTATACATCAGCATCATCACTTTGGGTCAATTCACACCGAAACGATTCGCAACGTGGCCTGACATAAAAAAAATCAAGTATTTAGGACCGCACTAGGCGCGGAATGCAGCGGAACTACGAGACACTTCATTGCGGTATTACTGGTAAGGACGCATCGCTCCGCTGCCGCCTAGTGTTGCCCTAACTTTATTTATTACGCAAGAAGTTACACGTTGCATTGTAAGAGTTCGCAGTTGCATGGCGCTGCACAGCGCATGCGCAGTGTATGACTGATGTCATATGAAACGTGTATCTTTTTGTGTTGTGAATACAGTTCAATTTTGAATAGCTATCTTAAAAATGTAGCGCCGCGTCGAGTATCGCCTCTTTTCGGTGTGAACTGACCTAAACATCTAAAGGATTCGGGTTTATCACCAATGTGAGCAAATTTCACCACACTTAACATTTTAATAATTTAAACATGACGGAAGAAAACCTTTTTTTACAAAAACCACTCTATTTTTTACGGAAATTTAATTAAACACAAAATATAAAACCCTTGAGTTGATTAGTCAAATAATAATTTGGTTAAAAAGGAATAACAAATCTTACCTAATTGGAAAAATTTCATCTCAAAAGTGTACTTGAAAAATAAATTTAAATTATAATCAGCGTCGGCAAAGAATCAGCAATTTGGTAAGAAGGTAATTTTAATATACTGGCCTGTAAAAGAAAGTCCTACACCTTTTACATTTTTTTTCATAGCTTTAGAAGTTAGATATTTTAAATGAAAAACGTTTTACAGAACATATTTTTGTCGTCTTTTACTAGTTTTAGAATGATGATTGAATAAACAGTTGTTTTATACTATACGTGTGCTCTAACATGCATGCTACGTGTGCTCTAATATGCATGCTACGTATGCTCTAATATGCATGCTACGTGTGCTCTAACATGCATGCTACGTGTGCTCTAATATGCATGCTACGTGTGCTCTAACAGGTATGCTACGTGTGCTCTAACATGCATGCTACGTGTGCTCTAATATGCATGCTACGTGTGCTGTAACATACATGCTACGTGTGCTCTAACATGCATGCTACGTGTGCTCTAACATACATGCTACGTGTGCTCTAACATTCATACTACGTGTGCTCTAACATTCATGCTACGTGTGTTCTAATATGCATGCTACGTGTGCTCTAACATACATGCTACGTGTACTCTAACATGCATGCTACGTGTGCTCTAACATACATGCTACGTGTACTCTAACATGCATGCTACGTGTGCTCTAACATGCATGCTACGTGTGCTCTAACATGCATGCTACGTGTGCTCTAACATGCATGCTACGTGTGCTCTAATATGCATGCTACGCGTACTCTAACATGCATGCTACGTGTACTCTAACGTGCATGCTAGCATAATAATAAGACGTAATGTACCTACTTTTTTCTTTGACATAACACATACACCTACTTTAAAAACTGTTAAAAACACGCGATAGAACTGGTAATATGTTCTTTAATATACCTTATTTCACATAGTTATCTCAATGCTATAGAATAAATTATAATATTAGGTATGCGATTGTCTATTTTAACGTGACATTTCATATTATGCGTCGAACGCACCGTACCGCAGGCGTCGTACGCACCGTGCGCGCCGAATACACCGTACGGACCGAACGCACCGTACGGACCAAACGCGACATACCGCACCGAATGCACTCTAAAACTTCGGTGCGTATGGCGAGTGCGCATGGTGATGACATATTATGTCCGTTCAGGTTAAGACCTATGCCTCGAGTCTCGCGGCAAACGGCGCGGCAGCGGCAAGCGGCAGCGCGCGCCGTTGGACACCAAATTCACCGCATGACGGGATTGTACTCCTGTCTGTCCGAAATTCAAAGGAGAGGATTTCAAAGAATCTTACTGATGATATAGAAATTTTACTTCTAAAACGGCCGAAGACTCCTCTACTCTAATAGCATGACGCGCCAAAGTCGTAACAGTTGTAACTTCTGCCACACTTAAGTACTAATAAATAATAAGCATATTAAACTGATGATGACAATGAACCTCTATCCCTTCGGACTAGCCTGACCTTCTCAGAACAAGGACAGCGCTCTCCCCCGCGGCTGAACCGCGTCGTGGAATCCGTATTGGCATTTAATACATTTGTTGCCGTTATTAATTACTCGCATTGATGTAGCATATAGGGACCTCGCATACAGAAACTTATTTTTATCGAGTTGATCCTCTAAATAAAATTCACAATAGCAACTTTCGTCGGAATGGTCTATATTCGACTAGGACAACAATCGAAGGAGAGAGAAGAAGAGCTACTGAGCCTTTAAACAAGTTGCCATCGCTAATTATGAGACCGAAATTAAAAAATGAAATGTATGGAATGTTAGGCTTTAGCCATGTTGTCGTCGCCAATTACCACGACAAAGTTCGAAGACAAAAATATATGTAGCTTGACATAAGCATCGCTAAGTGACATAAGTATCGGAACTTAGCTAATGACTCTGTTATAATCATATATAAATCATATAGATGCTTATGTCACTTAGCGATGCTTATGCCAAATCCCATACATTTTTGTTTTCGACTTTCGAAGTCGTAATTAGCGATTGTAGTGACATATCGATTCTTATGTATGTCACTTACCGATACTTATATCAAATCCCATACGTTTGCGAACTTCGTCCTCGTTATTAGTAATGGAAACTTG
This sequence comes from Phengaris arion, assembly GCA_963565745.1. Lineage (NCBI taxonomy): Eukaryota > Metazoa > Arthropoda > Insecta > Lepidoptera > Lycaenidae > Phengaris > Phengaris arion. The sequence continues at coordinate 2,709,383 of OY751446.1, read as the reverse complement.
GCTAAAGGCTGTGTTCACTAAACTTACGCTTTATAGTATGAACTCTATGCGGTATAATTTTAGCGCCTGCATATTATAATATTTAAATACAGCGTCATAATATAAATCTGGCCAGACGATTACGGCAGATATCTATTGCCAGCAACTGTAAATCATGATGCAAAAGCTAGCTGCTAAACAACCAAGGTTGGTCATTCGCTCTAGGCGACTGCTGCTTCAGGACAACGCTAGACCACACACTGCACAACAGACGGCTACCAAATCAGAGGAGCTTCAATGGGAATGTCTCAGACATCTACCGTACTCCCCGGACCTTGCTCTAACAGATTACCATTTTTTAGAAATTTGGATAACTTCTTGCAAAGGAAAAGATTCAACTCCGTCGGGGCAGTCTAAAGCGCCTTCAAATATTTTATTGTTGTTTGTTGTTTTTGTTTTTGAAAATCTTTATTAAACATAAGATTACAAATATTACATTTTAGTGTACATAACATTCCTAAAAGTAATAGAACATTTAACAGTTGGCAGATATAACATATCTATATCAACTTTATGACATATTTAAGATTAAATATATTTTAACATGTAACAATTATTATAGTTAGTAAATATTATTATAAATGTTATTTTAAGAACAACAAATTTATTGCATAATAATTAATGTAATAACATCAAAGAATAATGTTTAAAAAAAAACGAACGTAAATTCGTGTAACAATTACAATAATTTATGTAGGTAGACATGAGCGTAAACAGACTGGACAATCGTAGGATAGGTGCAGCGGCGCGCGCGGCGCGGCGGTATAGAACCGGTTACGCGTGGCTCACTCGTCAAGAATAGTGTGGTGCGGCAGTCGATACGTGCGATATCGATGCGCGTACGGTAGATCGCGACGTCTACTGCGACCAATAGATGAAACCAGACTATTTTTATGATGAGGATTTTTAAATAAGTAGAAGCTTTTTGAAATTTTTAAGATATAATCGTGTGAAAAATATTGTGTGAAAATATTTTATTGATTCCTGTCCTTTACATTTACATTTAGTAAATATTGTGATTGGTTTTTTCAGTAAGGGAATCAATGAACTACCTATGAGATGGCAAAGTATATAAATAGCAATGGCATATGATTTGATTAAGTAAATGTATTATGTTTAAAAAAAATCGATTATATGTTCCTCCTTTACAAACGCCAATTTCATATGTAATGACCTAATATATCGAGCCAATGCTGCAGAATTTTACCAATCGTCTTACGTAGGTATGGACGAATAAAAATATTTCATTTGGCTAAGAGAGATAAAGGAAAGGCATCCGCCATTTTGTCCACAAACGTCTTTAGGTATTGTACGTCAACGATAAATTACTCGGAATGTTAATAACTTAATAGTTACATTATTTGATTAGGGTAGGTATGTATTCTATAGAATTTTATATTAAAATATTTAGAAATAAAAATATTATTTGAATTTATTTTATATAATACATATAGAATACATATAATACATATAGAGTTACAATACATATAGAAACTAGCTGATCCCGATAGACACTATAAACTGAAATAATCTAACTACACCTCTACCAACCTACACCTACAATATTTAACTGTCGAAGTGTCAAAAAGGTATCGACCACTAAAGGTTGAAGATTGAGCATTTTGTGTAGTTTTTTTAATGCCGAATCGTAAAAAAAAATGTCGTAAAATTAAAATAAAAGTTGTGGTGAGCCAACTTAGGGGCATTAAAAATAGCTTACCTATTCTTATACCTAAATTTCATAAAAATTGGTCAAGACGTTTCGGGGGACCTCTGTAAAGTGGCTTTTAGTTTGTAACTTAAAATCAAAACAAGTGAAAGAAAAAAAATTGCTATGTATCATTGCTTAATAACTTCTTTAAAGGTTTGTCGTATTTACAAATACTCAGCCCTGATGCAAATACATTCGTAATAAAAAAATTCTTGCCATATTTTTTTTCGAAACGGTTAAAAACATCACCCGGTGTGTAAACGAAACAGAAGACTAAAAATATTGAGTCTACAAAAAGTGAAAGTGAAGGAACAAAATTTATTTTTATTAAAGTAAACTAAAAGAAAAGTCACCCTGAGTAAACGGACGAACAATTACGTAACAAAAACTGTAAGTAACTTTACACAGAATTGATAAACGAACTTATAATATTACTTGTTCACGATGAAAGCCAGTAGCTATACTAACTTATGTACGTGCTTATGTGTTGCGGCCTGTAGCCTATAGGTCCTTGGCTCTCGACACCGGAGGTTGTTGGGTTCAATCCCCGCGTTGGAACAACAAAAAATTTCTGAAGGCTGGTTAGGATAATGCAGACTGATCATCTGATTGTCTGACAAGAAGGATGATCCATACGTCAGATGGGCATGTAAAAAGTCGGTCCTGCGCCTGATCTCTCACCAGTTGTGTCCATCCATCTCACTGGGCTACGAGAGTAAAGGAAGTGAGAGTGCTCTTATGCATTGCGTACACACATGGGCAATATTTGATATAAAATAAAATGTTGAATTAAACCGAACGCCGTCACCGAAATCTGCAGGGAGCTGATATGTGTTTCTTTACAAAAAGTCTACGTGTATCAAGTGCTTAGCAAGTTATTTTTTTAAGTAGGTTGCACCAATTTTTAGCACCCGTTCCGTGAAATTCTAACATGAAAGACTTGATGTTTCTATGCGCAGACTTCACGGCACGTTTACATCACCTCATATATACGCTCAATATACGCTCAAATGGCGAAGGAAGAAACAAATTTAGTAGATCATATACGGCATGACACTGAGAACAAGAACATTTAAAGCGAAAGCAACGAACTATCAGAAAGCATTTAGTTTTAAAACTATCAATAAATATAATTCAACGAAATTGCGCGTGAACATCGCGCGTCATCTGGTCGAGAACTAAATAATGTTCTCCACAACAAAGTACACACATCCTTCTCGAATTAAATTAATTCTCTCTCCAGGGGCCGGCCCTTGTCATCCTTTGAAAATCAATAGATTTATCCACTTGACAAATTATTCTTCTTTCGTCCCTAAACGCCAAGTTTGATTTCGCCCTTACGCGAGTGAGGAATTAATTACAAGTGTTCGGGATTGGTATCATTAAATATTCTGCATTTCTTACTGTACTCTGCTTAGATTTAATTGAATCAAAACGCAAACAAATACCTCCTACTAATTGTGCAACAAGTAAATACAATGACACATTAATTTTGTCATATTTAATTTTTTAATCAGCTGTTTCCTACAAAAGTGCTATCCATGCCATAGCACTTTTGTACGAAACAGCTGATTTTGACATTGGAAATATCTTTTCGTTTGCTCCAGTATAGGGGCCGATTTTACGAAAAATTGCGATCCCCTTATATCTTGGACAGTTGTGAAGATATTATATTAAAAAAAGACTCAAAAGACGCGTAATCATAAGAGCTATAAGGTGCAAAAATAATTATTTGAGAAAGTAAAAAACGAAAAAAGTTAAGGCCAAAATAGTGAATTATTTTTTTTTTCCAAATTTTGATTTTGGTGCTCGGTAATTTGGAAACGAAGAATTATATCAAAAATTTGAAATAAATTCCTCTGGACAATCTAGTCAGCTACAATTTGAGTCTTAAACATATACGATCGGGTTAAGGGTTTGCCCTGTAGACTAACCTTTTTGAAAAAAAATATATCTTATACTTTAAACGAGACTATCATGTATGTATTTAATCAGAATCTCGATAATGACTACAAGTATTTACATTAAATTTAGTACGAAGTGAGTTTTGGGTGAGAAAATCGAACTAGGTCTAGGTCTTATCCCTTAGAAACTGCGCATTTTTAAGCAATATAATATCTATGTCGTGCAAAAATATATCAATAATTTCGACTCCCTTAAGTATGTGTGATTGGCAGCTTGGTATACGTACCTATGTATAATTTTTGCGTTGTTCGGAAATTTGGATAATGGTGGGTTCAAGTCCCGGTCAGATAAATATTGTTTGTTTAATATTACTTAATAATACTTAATTCGTACCGACTTCAAAATTATGAAGATTCAGTAAAGAAATGGTTAAAATTTTAGCTAAATATAAAAGGGGAATTATGTAGAAAATAAGTTTTATTTCATACTCTTTTGTGCATTTTTACTTTAGAAGTAGGTTTTCATTTTTTTTAATATACTTATGTTAGATATTGTATAAATGTCCTGACTGACATTTATCAATGCCAAGGCAAAACTAGTGAAGCTGGAAACTTAATACTTATTTGGACCGTGGCTCCCTCTTATGACTATAGGTCCACTAAGAAGGGATTTTGCGAAACACCCTCTCAAGGGATAAAAAGGGATATCAACGTTTGCATGTAACTTTTTTGTTTGTGGTCAAATCTGTTTGAAAATTTTTGATATTGCTCTTTGACATGATATACTAAAACTCTAATTCAATATTTTCTAAAATTCGATGTATTAATTGGTAAAAAGGTGTATTAAACTTTGTATGGGGAAAAAATATTAAATGAGCATTTCGGCTTGGAACTTTGTAAATGTAGTCCTGAAATAAATTAAGTAAACAGGTATTTCACAATTTGTTTACTCGTGCTCAAGCACGATGGTCAACCATTTTACCATATTTGTTGTATAATTTTGGAATGTTCTCTTCAACCTCTTTATTTTGATACCCGTAGTACCCAGGGGCACACGAGCGGATGAGGTAAACTCTTACAGAATTCACTTTCGCAGTTTACCTTTCTGGTTATGTAAACGTGTCATTTTGACTCCCAAAAATGAAAACGCAACCACAATAAATGAACTTTTACTCAAGTCAGTTGAAGTAGATGAAGTACAATATATGTCAGTGGATTCAGCAGTAAAAACTGATGGTGCAGTAAACTATCCCATGGAGTTCCTTAATACTAGAGTATTATTTATATGTAGTATGGTTTAGAAACCATAATCTCCGTTTGAATAATATTGGAGCACCAGTTATGTTAATAAGAAATATTAAGCCTCCAATATTGTGCAATGGCACCAGGCTCCAGATAAAACTTCTTAATTCATAATTAATTTATTGCCAGAATGAAGTTACAATAATATGGTCTTATTCTAGAAATTTCATACTACCACTTGATGGTGTGCAACATAAAATTAAATCTAATACATTATAATTGACAATTATTCATAAGAGTATCTATAATATAATCAGTAGAATAATTTCTAATGTTCTTGATAGTCGTATGATGCATGAAATCTGTGAATATTTTCAAGTTGCTTTATAGTAAAAGTTGCTTATATTCAAGAGTATATGCACTCTTGAAAGTTTGGACACTGACTGAATAATATATCCTGTATACTACAGGCGTTATACTGTTATTAGTGGCTGATAATAATCCGTGCCCTTTCACTTTGGACATACAAACACGATTCAAAAATAAAAATACTTAAGACTCCTCTTAAACAATGATTTTCCGTTGTCCATTACAAAACTTTACGTAGAGAACTTGTTTAAATACTCATTTTAAGGGGAACATCTTTTAAATATTTTTAGACATTATTTGAGTATTTCTGGAGTTTTCTTTTTTTTGCTGTATGATGAAGTGAGGGGTAGGACGACTTACTGGACTTTTCACGTGTTCGAATGTTGCTTGTTCGAATTGATATTAATTTAAACATTATGTTGTGCAAGAGCTGAGGATGAAGACCAACCCTGGTGAGGGAATTACAAAATCTCTCGTAATCGTAATCCTACCTTGTCTTACCCACGGTTGTAACGCTCCATACAAAATCGTTGTAAGCTGTGACATCACACTTTCGTAAAACTGTTTGAAATATAAGGGTCGCAGGAACATAATTGGGTATTTGACAATATGTATACCAATTTAGTTTTTTTTTAATAAATTAAGAGATAATTTGGTATTACAACTTGATAAAAGTAAAAAGAATTAGGACTTTATGTGTAGTTTTGTAATTATATAAAATAGTTGAAATATTTTTTTCAACATTAGTACACAAAAACCTACATAATTAGTTTACTTACATTAAATACAAAAAGATTTACTATGGTATGTATGCACATAAACGCGCAAACTTCGGAGATATCTGAAATTTTGTGCATATGGTACATTTCGTAGCAACTTACTAGCGTGTGACGTCACCTACTTGTACGACTTTTATATGAGGCGTTTTCACGAGACTCACAAAAGTGCTTCAAACAATCCGCAGTATCTTTGAAAATTTTTATTGTTAGTATACATTTCATTTTGTAAACTGTCTCATTTTTCAGAGCACTATTCATTTATGCAATAAAAAAATCCTGAAATATACCGTATCGCTAATTAAGATTTTTAAAACTATTAATTGTAGAGGTGACTATAATTCTAAATTATTTAAGATTTGTAAAATTCTCCCAGTCACTTGAAAACACAAATACCTTTTGTCAATTAACAACCACAATCATAATAATATCCACAACCTACAATTACTGAATCACAACTATGGTACTCGGTCGGTATCGGAGGGCAAATATAAGGTACCCAGAGTTTTTAACTACTTTGGGGATCGAACTTTAAATAAAATTATACCATATGTATTAAATAGCTTGCCCAACGATATCCGACACGAGACCACAACAATATGTAGACACCTTTTATATTACCTTATTGTACATCCCCCACAACCTTAAAATATTCATCCAATAATTACTCTTATTTCATTTTGTATTATTTGTTTTATTAATATTGTATCTTGTTAATTTTGGTTAATAGGTTGGGTTTGTCTTTTTAGAAGTTGATATACGTTTCATTGTGATTTTAAATTGTATTTTTTAAATGTATTACATGTTGTGATACATTTAAATGTGTAATCACATGTTGTGATTACAATTGTTGATAAACCTAATAAAATAAATAAATAAAAAAAAGGATTGTGTGGTTTTATGAAACCACGGTAAAAGTGAAACTTAATAACAAAATAGCACTGGAGGAGCACTGGCACAAATGAGTACTAGTCTATACACTACACGGTCAGCTGATGCGAACTATAGGCGCCGCCATATTGGCATCGGCTGCTCTGACGAGCGCCTTTCACTTTATCCCTACTCCGCGGCCGACCGTCACGCGACATGCAACACACAGACGAAAAAGTTTGAGACGATGTAAATGTGTGACGACATATGATGATGTAAAAGTTTCACATTAATAAATATGCACAATTCTCGTAAAATCGTACATGAAATGTTTGCTTCACGTGTTAATAAAATGATACTCTATGATAATATTAAGACACACAGACAAACTGAAGAACAGTTTTGTAGGTCTTTATTTATATATTTTTTTGTTCATTGGTATGAAGTAATAAATAATAATAAAAAAATAAACTCCGCAATTTGTGCCTTGAGTTCATACCGTCATTTCTACCTATAATTATGGTTTTTGTATATGAAGTCATTACTCACGTCATATACAAATTTTACACTAAATATATAGCAAAAAATATTGAAAATTTTTTGTAACATTAGCCAAAATACACAAAATGTGTATATAAAATATTTTTTTCATTTATTAAGTAGTAATATTTCAATGTTTTTGATTATACTACTAATATTATCAATTTGTGAGGACGGATGGATGGATGTTTGTTACTCTTTAACGCAAAATCTACTGTACGGATTTTGATGAAATTTGGTATGGTATAATATAGGTTCTGGATTAAAATATAGGCAGGAAAAGTACAGTACCTATTCCCGCGGGATACTCGATAGTATATTTACGCGGGCGGAGCTGCAGGAAGAAGCTTATATCACAAATTAAACTTAATATGTATTTCATGTGCTCTATAAACAACAGTAGAGATTAGCTAATCCGAAAAATAAAATAATATTATCCAATAAGTACTATTTTATTTATGAAGTTCACGTGTCACAATGCTTGTCACTGAACTCCTGAATGTCTCGACCGATTTCAAAAGCTTTTTTGTGTGCATTCGCTACATCTGAGAATAGGTCATGAACAATTTTTATACTTCTGGGTATAGAGTAGATTAGATATAGAGTAGAAATGTGGTAGGTCTACTTTTTATCGCGGCAAAATATACGGTTCCGGTGGGATTTCCTTTTGCTATATTATACAATGTGTCGTCTCTGGGTTAAGTTATTTCAGCAGCAGATAAAATGTTAAATTTTATCTACAAAACACTCCCCTTTTGTTGTTCGCAACGTTACCTAACCTTACGTTGAATAAAACTAAACAAATAATTTTCTTTCTCACCTACAAACATTAAAAAGGTACTCACTTTATACCTAATAATATTTTTTACATTAATGGATCATTTATTTTATAATTTTCTTAAAAGAAATACACATTTTATCCACACAATTGTGGCAAACCGTATGCTTGTAGTAGTGCAATCAAATCGAAAGCGAACTATGTATCTATTTATCTGTTTCTCTTTCTTTGTGCTTGCAGTAGCGTAAACTAGCACGACACGGCAATTACGTTGTCCGCGTCGTGACGTAAACAGTTGTTAACAGATCCTAATGAGGGTTTTTCAATTCGTGACATCTGACAGCTTTTTGACACGACATGGACCGTCGGGCTACCGAGCGCCGCCTGGTGACAGACAAGAACCGAAAATTGTTATTGACTGTTGTTGTTTTTGATACCACTTACGCCACCAGATGACGCTTTGTGTGCGATGGGTCTGCGGCAGAAAAAATATCAAACACCCTCATTAATTAACATTTAAAAACAAAATTCCGCGACGGATTTACAACACGCCTCACCTTCACCCAGATCCTTGAAACGAATTTGAATTTCGAATTTTTTACAACTTTTATAAAATCTTGCATTGACATCGCAAGACGAAGTTATTCTACCATTTTAAACTTGCAGATTACATTTTTAAAGACTGCTTACCTACATTTAGAATTACCTATATTATTTTCTGTCCTCATTAACTGTTTAATTTATTACGGAATATCTTATTTAATCTCTTTATTTGGCACATGATTAATTTGAAATAGTTACAAACATATTTTTAACGAACAAAAGCTTGTCTGCCACACATAATCTCAGTAAACAAGTTTTTTTTTAATCACCTTGAACGCCTGTTACACTAAATATTTTTTCTTTAAAATTATGCACACGACTTTTCTTAAATACGAACAATTTTGTACAATTTTGTTGTTTTTTAAATTTTTAAATTAAGAACACTTACGTTGCCAGCTGCACCGACCGCGTCCATTCAACTAGTTTTTCGTTAGCTGAATTCTATTATAAGAAAAACCATTCAGAAGTGAGAAATGTAAGTGGGATTCGCTCAAAATAAACACGTTAGTGTTAATTTAAGATTTGCATTTCAGGTAATGGATGTTTAAGTAAATCTTCAATTTTTATCTCGGTTATATTTTTATGATTGAGTTTTAAAAAAAATATAAGTTACATTTGCGTAAGTATCAAACCCAAAAAAGGAAGGGATAATAATGTCTATATCTGACACCTAAGTTTGGCTTGATTTCAGTGGGCCTAGCAGGAACATTTGACAGCGGCGTAAACGTAACGTTGTCGAATGAGAATTATTGTATGAAAGTCTGTCTGCTTGGTATTTTATTAGTTTTCCCATCGGTTTGGTTTTAGTTAGATAAATTCCTACCTAAAACATATTCCTACCAATATATTTTGCCATAGTTTTGGAATTCCCATTAAATCTTGTTATTTCGATACTCGATTATCAGCCCGACTCTATAATAAAATAAAAAAATTCAAATGTATTGTAAATATTTCCAAAAGAGAATAAAATAAAATTTTCGAAGCAATTTGGCCAATTCAATTTGGTCCCAATTATCAATTTTAAATTGTTTTCCATTTCATAGTGTTGCGTAACAGATCTGCTGAGAATAATAATAATTTTCTAAAAATATTTATTGTTAAGTTGAAAATTTAAAAGACATTCCAAAGATATACTCGGCATCTAAAATGGTTTAGAAGTTGGTGCCCCCTGGCATTTTTAATTTAAGAGATAGAAACTTGTGGGCTTTGATGCTGATAGATCATGCTAAAATCTCTATTTGAAAATGTTAAGAAAACCAATTGCGCGTCGAAAGTTACGGAAACCTCCTTAGACATGTCATGACATGCTCTTGGTGGGGTTTTTTATATTTATATAATTGTATATAGACTCGCGCACTTGCTTGTAGTCAACCTTAGCGAGTTTGGTAAGTCGCGTGAGGCCCGTCTGGGAGGAGGAGCCTTTTAATAAATTGTAATGAATAATATTTTAAATGTTGTTGCTTATCTTATGAGTAACAGATATTAATTAGGTAGGTAATACACTTTGCTCTGTACCAGCCAAAACGCTGAAATAATAAGTCCCTAGCGCGTATTGTCGCCCCTTGAGAAGTATCATCCAATTTCTTGTAATGACAAGCGCTTGCGGCGTGTGTAGATTGGATGAACGTATTGCTCCCCGAGCTTCCCCGAACTTGTGCTTACTGCTTCTCGTTTTCCCCTATACAGTTAGCTTGTATAGGGGCAAACGAGCAGACACTTTGACTGCTCGTATGTTACGATGCAAGTACATATACCTACCTAAATTGCCACCAGCTCCCTAGCTATTATTAAGTAGTTAAATAAAAAATGAAGCTCCAGTGTTATTTTATGTTGGCTAATACAGGTATGTAATATCCAACTATATAAGTAATATAACGTTTAATTATGTCCTTTTAATTTACCAGTATGACCAATACCTAGTAATGAAAATATGAAACGATATTCTAATATCCGTTCCACATACGACTCGTTCCACATACGCTCGACTGCGTACCGTCCCGAACAAAAACACTTCCAGCACTTTTTTGTTCGCACAAAAAGTACAATTTATTAAATAAATAAGTGAGTCCGCAATAGAATGTAAGAATAAATCTTGGCAGTACTGTGGCGGCGACAATAATTTGTCTCCGGCTAATATAATGTCTGTGGTAGTACTGTCCGCCATTTTGTTATACTAGGCCCGCCATCTTGTAAAACAACATCATCACCGACCGTTACTATTCAGAGTTCAGCGATTTGCAAATTAAAAACAATCAATCATCAAGACAAACACTTTCGGGTTAATTGTTAATTAATTACCTAATATCCCTCGGAAAGGAGAAGGACAAGGCATCCTTCCACCTTCTCCTCGACTGTCCACTACTTCAATAGAACAGAAACAGGTAGCTTGGGCGGCATGAATACTACACCACAGAGGAAATTCGTAGCACCAACCCCAACCATATCGTCCAGTTTATGAACAGCATAAGGCCTGGGGCAGGTACGCGGTGGAGTCCACTTGTGTCGCAGTGACGTCAGGGCTCGGTTTTGACCTGTCTTCGATATAATAAAAAAAAGCCCTCGGAATCATCGTTTTTCTGTGGAAAAGACAGACGATGTATGAAAAATTATGATTTCCAAAAGACATTAAAAACGTAGGTATACTGTAAATCTGATAAACCTACCTAAAAACATTTTTTAAAAGGCCACTTTTCAAAATGAAAATGATTTTTTTTATTTCCAAATGAAACTTAGCAAGCTTTTTTCGGAAAATCACTAACCATACATGTTTAATCACAAGGGCATTTTATTAATCACAAGGGCATAATATCTACGGACGCTTTCACCCCACGTCTATTGTGCTAAGTCCTCAAATAACTTGTGTTACGGGCATCAGACTATGAAAATATATTTAATACTTTTATACTATACATAATAATATATATTTAAGATTTTTAATATAATACACATGATCTAGAAACACAGAAAACTTTTTGTACCCTGGCGGGATTCGATCCCGCGACCTTCGGCTTAATAGCCACAGAGGTCGTCTAGTTTTATAACATTGCAACTATTTTTTTAATATCCCTCGGCAACCATTGTTTTTCTATGGCAATGTCAGTTGTTAGTATGTATGAAAAACCACGATTACCGACACATTTTTTTTTAATAGCCGTTTCATATACTTTTAATCACAAGAGCGTTTTAAAATTAAAGATTAATCTGGTGAAGCGATCATGGCGCACTTACAACGCATTAGTTTGGGTACATTAGCTTGAGGTCCCGTTGATAAAGACTTGAGGATGATGGATGCTCGAAATCGTTTCAACGATAATCCTAATGTTATGATTTTTTGATAATATGAAATTAGGAAACGAGTTCAGAAATCATATTATCATGGCAGTTAATCATTTGATGGGGAGTATTTTTCTCTATCAAACGAATAAATTTGAAAAGTCTGGAAAAAGTCACTAGATACTTTCAATTTACAACTGGTCTAGAAAACGACCGGGGTATTTGTGCAAAGCAGCGGTTGTAAGCAGCAAAAAATAAATAATTTTAAATAAATTTAAAATAAATATGTATATATTAATAGATTATATATATTTTATTAAAATGAATTAATTTTAAGTAATTTCAAAGACGTATGTATTCTTAATTAATGTTATAAACTAACGTGATTAAATCTACGATTATTAAAATACTAGCTTTTCCCGCGGCTCCGCCCGGGAAATACAGTATTCCACGGGAGCACTGTACTTTTTCGGGATAAAAAGTAGCCTATGTGTTATTCCAGAGTTTAAACATACCATGCTAAATTTCATCAAAATCTGTTCAGTAGTTTTTGCGTGACAGTAACGTAACAAAGATCCGTCCATCCATCCATCCATCCTCACAAACTTTCACATTTATAATAGTAGTAGGATTATGGACTTATTTTTTATTCTAAGAACACAATATACTAATTATTACAGGAAATATATAATTGTTTGTTTATCCTATGTAAACAGCATTGAATAGGCTCAAAAAATACTGGGACGATTTTGATGAAATTTGGCACGGACCTAGAATAAGCCAGGGGAACGGACATAGGCCACTTATAATCGCGGCGAAATGTACAGTTTCCGCGAAATTTCTTTTAACGCATACGAAATCCAGGGCGTCATCTATGCATAATAAAATCCAAGAGATGCCGCCATTCAAATGTCATGGAAACACGTCGAACATTCTCGAACGTTTCAAATGCCATCACCTTCAATATTTCCTCAATTCGATCCTACTTTAGATACATCTGGGACTGCCACTCACTCCGTAATGGATGTATGAATGTTTGTCACACACACTGTTATTCTAAGATCATCATCACGATCATCACCAACCTCTGACGTCACGGGACTCGCAGCTGAGGTCGGGTCATATACTCAATGTGACGAGGATTAACATTAAAATTGTTGCCGTGTGATATTACAAGAATGTCATTGATATTGGTGCATTTGACTAGGGATGTTATTGAGCTCTGTAACCGTAACCGATAACATCAGATATGTAAAATAAAACTATCCGTAGCAGTAAACTTTTATATCCGTCCGATATAAAAGTTTCAGATAATTATGAATAATGGTAGACTCTCAATTTTGTATTTTACTTTTGAAATTCTTTAAAAATCGATTATCCTTGTTCGAAATTAACCGAAATTACCGGAAATCTATATTCGTAACCGTAACCGGTATCTGTATACAGATCCGAAATTTATATCCATAACGTCTCTGTAACCCAAGTGACTAAGCCACAGGCGCTGTAAAATAATAAAACTATACAACGTTGTTGTATGTATATCAACACTATGTTCGTGTTGATTTGTAAATGTATGGAAAAATACACTTTTACATTCACACAAAACAATACAGTAAAATATAACGCTTTAAAAATAATAATAAAACTTAATAACATTTCAACATGGAAATCGTTAGTAGCCCCATACAGAAAATATTACAATCTGAATCCGGCCCGGATTTGCGTAATGATTTCGGTGGAATAATATCAAAGATGAATAACCAAAGTATTTCCGTATTGAAATATCTGATCTCGCGTTCTCTATTACAAAAATATTTTGAAGGATATTATATTATATGGCATGAGATCGGCATTCGACTTATAAGCAGTCGGATCACCCGCCAATAAGTGATTACGTGGACACCCACAATAACAGAGTTGCTGGCCAAATGGAATTTCGGTGTGACATAATACTTGCGTTATGTTTGAACGAGCAAATGAAGGAACCGGAGAAGGTTCGTTGTCAGGTGTGATCGGGCGATGCAGTATTGTTTGCCGGCCTTATTCCCTAAAAATGCGAATGGAAAATTCGCTAAAATGCGAATTTTCCATTCGCATTTTAGCGAATTTAAGGAGAAGATTACAGTCTCTAAAACCCTAAAACCTAAATATTTTATCACCGTTGCACAAGTATCTAAAAGCTCGTATTGTGTGGTTAGCCATACGAACAATACTCAACCAAAAAAGACCGGAACAGAATCCGCTAGTAAAGCGAGTTAGTTTTTTACAACGCGTCGCGCCTACAGTTCTACGTAATATACAGTTGAATGGGCTTTTGTCCAGGCGTTTTCATGGAATGGTGTTAAAAGATTACCGATCTTTTTTTTTGATAAATCGGAGGCAGGTCATATTCGAGCCCTGATGCCACTGCGATCCAGTGGATGTATTGTGACAATGGAGCAGAATATGTATTACATAGTAATAATATTTCTAAGCATAAACCTATTATTATAGACAAGATATGTCGAGGCAAACTTGGTTGTTTGGGGCAGTCGAGGTTTGACATATTTTGTCATCCTGATATTTTGACATATTTGCTTTCCGCAGTATATTCAGTTCGCATTTATTTGACTAAATCTTCTGAAATCAAGATGGCATAATATTTTCTTGTATGAAGATTATTTCTGTCAAATATACGTCATAGCCCGTCCTTAGTTTTGAAATCATTATTTCTAAGGGCATATTTACATCAAAACCAGTCGGTGCTCCCCTCAATGTACTAATAATTTTCATTTTTCATCGACTTCCGAAAAAGGATATTCTTTTTACCGATAAGTGTTGGTCATTGTTAAAAATAATAATAATTTAGAAATAATACTCTAATGTGGCATGAAAGAAACATGTAGCACGCATCCTATATAACATGTTATAAAAATCCAGGTCATAAAATCCTCGCTAAAAATAGAAAATAGCTCTAATTTAGACACCGTATACTGGTCATTCATTATTTCTGTCACCTCCACGTTTCCACTTGGACTGAATCGTTTCAACGGGTAAAGAGTAGCCCCCTGGTTATATATCAAAAGCATTGATGTAGGTACCAATATTTAGGGGTGTCGCATTCGATTACAAAATGTGTCAGCTGCAGCTGGCCTTGAATAATGACATGTTACCTTGTCATTGATCAGGCTAATGTAAAGGTTAAAAAAAATCAAGCTTAGTGAGAACCATTGGCTTAAAAGAATTTAAATTGAAATAATGCATACAAAATTTTATAGATGTTAATAATTTTCGTTACCATCGATCTGACAACTTTATAATAGGAAATATACAAAAAACAAATTTTTTAAATCAGCAAAATTCTTATATTTTCCGAAAAGCAACATAAAGACGAAAAATGCAAAAAGTACAGCCAATTAAAAAGTTACAGGACTAAAAAGCACAATCACTATAATAAAAATCACAGCAAAAAAAAAAACGTTTTTTTTTTGCTGTGATTGAAAAACTAATATTACTGTTCAAAATTACTGTTCTTGTGACTTTTTTGTTGAAACAATGTGATACATAAACGCAGTATTGAAGTTAATAAAAACAATTTTGTATTTTTCTTTATACATTTTCAACTGCTGTGTCATATTTGGAGTTTACTCCTTAAGAATCGATTTTCATATAAGGCCGGTATGAAAAAAATATGAGATGTTAAACCTACTGAACGAATGACCTCGTTACGTTTTCGTGCGCAACCTATTCTGCGCACCTGTCACTTTTTTTCACATGGCGCGAATTTTTGAACTCAAATCGATCGCTAAAGTTTTTGTTCCTTCTGAGGGACGTGTTTTACTTTTTAGAGTAAACTCCAGTCGTGCGTCGGAGCTGACACACACTTTTTTTTTGTATTGAGCGTTTTTAATGCTCTCCAACGATCTCACTTAGATACATCTACATCGTAGATATGCCATTGCAATATTTCCTGGCTTAGTATGTTCTTTTCGAAAAGCCAATAAAAAAAAAACTATGCACGATCCCCATTCTATTCCGATGCCACGTTTCACCGTCGACTAGTAGTTGTAAGAAGTGCGACGTCGCTGAATGCTACATCAACGATCAAGGTATACCTTCGTGATTTATGTGGGTGTCCCTAGCTATAGTAATGTTCGTTTGCCCCGTCATTCGCAGTAATAGGGGGTGATGATGATAATGAAATAGTGGGCTATCATAATAAAATATCATTTGCAGTGTTATGGTACTAAAACTTATCTGTAGGTATTTAGATACAAATTTATCCTGTTACTCTGCTCATGTGAAATTGTATTTTTCCAGAAATTGCATATCCCACTACTATTATAAATGTGAAAGTTTGTAAAGATGGATGGATAGATGAATGTTTGTTACTTTTTCACGCAAAAGCTATGGAACGAATTTTGATGAACTTTAGTATGGTACCTGGTAGTTTGAGCTTTGGATCAATACATAGGCTATTAGGCTAGGCTTTATCCCAAAAGAGTATAGTGATCCCGAGGGATATGAGATAAAGTGGGCAAAAGCTAGTAAGTTCTAAAATGCCTAGCTTTTTCCCGCGGCTCCGCCCGCGTAAATATAGTATCGGGTATTCCACGGGAACACTATATCGGGATAAAAAGTAGCTTATGTTTTAATACAGAGCCTAAACTATTACCATACTAAATTACATCGAAATCCGTTCAGTGGTTTTTGCGTGAAAGTGTTAGCAAACATCCATCCATTCATCCATCCTCACAAACTTTCACATTAATAATAGAAGTAGGATAAATGATACAAATAAACTAGCTGATCCAAAGAAAGTTGTTCTCTTATCTAAATTATTACTCGTCGGTAAAACGTAACACCATCGAATGAGATTTGTATGGACGCTATAATGAATTTGACAGGTTTTCATACAATTCTCATAGCGTCGTAACGCTGTGACATGTTCCCGCCGGGTCCACTGTCTTACCGATATGCGCAAAAATGTCATAAAATGTGTTGCGGTGGAGTTTGGCTACAAACAGCACACGAAAATGTTACACATTAGCCTGCAGTTTCACGATCTATTTTATAAATTACATATAGCTTATTTGCATATTTTGTCTCTGTCGCAAGATATAAAGTAAGCAGCGACAAAACTTCCGAATAAGCTATCCGATACTTGTAAGAATATTGTTGAACAGGCCCTAAAAATAAAATATTCGCAAAAAAAACATTTGATTTTATGCGATAAAGGTTTTTGATTAGGTCATTCCTTCGACGACCTTCAACCGATTAATGATATGGGTCGTGATGAGAGTTGCATTCTTTTGTTTTTGTTAACTCATAAGAAATATTGCAAGAAGAAACCAACAAGGAATTTTATCGAATGCGTGTTGTTGGACGTGCAAGGTCGTAGATTTTTACCCGACTACGGCAAAAGGGTAATTGATTTTGGCCTGGAAAAGAGTACTTTATACTGATCCAATTTTAATGAATGAGGTGTTAATAAATTCGTTATAATGGAACGGATAAAACATAGACTTTAGGCATAGCCGGGCACCGTTAATCAAATAGTCAACTTCGTTAATCCGCTACAAAAAAAATTTGCTTCGTTTAACGTTAAAGCGTTACATTTCGGAAGAATTAACGCAAGTTAACGTTAATCGTTAATCCGTTAATATGTGTGAAATTGCATCTTCATATCGTTGCGTTAGTGAACTTATAAAACCTGTTGGTTTAGGTTCTAATTCATTCATCAATTATCAACGTAATTGATCACTGACAGTAATTTATAATAACAACAAACAAACAAACAAGACACTCGTCACTCTAAGCACCGGCGCTAAGTAATGAAATGATCAAACGAAACAAATCTCTGCGCAGTTTTCTTTCTCACTCGCATGCGCCGGCAAAATATATCTAGTTTTGTTTTTGTCAGTGCGTGTCAGTGCCGTGCGGTAAATATTAGGTATTGGATTAACAATTAACGGACTTCTGCATATTAACGGAATTTAACGTGTCCGTTAACATTTTTAAAAGTTAATCCGTTAATCAAAATGTTAACTTCGTTAATTAACGATTAACGGATTAACGAGTTAATGCCCAGCTATGGCTATAGGCAAGTATAGTTTGTGTAGCTAATTAGCTATATCTTTGAGGATTGACGGACGGAAGGAGCAAAACAGTCTTATAGTTCTGTCCGTCAGTCTGTCTGTCAGACATGTCCGCCCTTCTAACTTCTGTAATTATGAATATACCAAATGCATGAAATTTGGTATGGTTATAGATTGTGTATAGATCTCATTTTTCATTTCGGAGATCATAAAATAATAACGAATTTATATTTAATGGGCGGCTCTTTATACATGAGAAGTGGGGACAAACATTTTTTTGGGAGGGTAAAGCGCTTCGTTACGTAACGCGTTACGGCGCCAAATATTATATGAGTAATTTCGAATACTAATGTCAGATACGCCTAACGCAGTTACGTAGGCACTTGGATTTTTGACCAATAAAATTGGTCTCGGTTAGACGAAATATATTTTTTTCTTTTATAAGTTTTATTTGTTTTCTCGCACTACTAAAACTCCGAGCAATGCAGGTATTGTAGTGTGTAATATTGTTGCAAGCGATAAACCTAAATACTGTTTTCAATTCTACCGGGAGTGAGTTGAGAGAGAGTGAGTTAAAAATAGGCAGATAAACAGACTGCCGATAGAAGTGAAAACTGTTTTCAAAAATATTATACTATAGTACCTACATGGAAGACCAAGCATTGCTCCGTAGTGCGCTATATAGACAACTTTTATAGAACTCTTTGACATTGGCTCACGCAGTAAGTACGATGCAGCTTCTTGACTCGTAATTTCCACAGAATTAAGGAGATTTTATCAATATATATATATACATACAATTTAAGTAATAACCTAAGCTTTTCTCAAGTGAAACAATTTAAATATAAAATAGCTCAACTTAGATAAGTTTAGGTTATCACTTCTGTCGGGCGTCCCGAGACGCAAGTAACTTAAAGAAAACCTTTTGCGCGTTAATTGTTACGGAACCTTAGACAATTACTAGAAATGTCCGCGAGTTCTGAAATGCCAAGAGCATTTAGTTAGGTTTGTTAACTTTGCGATGTGACGTCACTTCATTTTTGCGTACGAACTTCAAACCAATAAATCTAACGAAATAGGCTGCAAGATTTCAATAACAATAAATGTTTTATAACTTCATCGCTATGGCTGTTACATTGCTGTTGGTCGCTATAAAATACGTTTCGACGTTAGAAGAAACTGTACCCCGGACTGCGTATGAGAAAGATTTTATGTTGGGACAGTATTTAAATGACACTTGTAAGTAGCTATTGTTTCGTATAACTCTATTGTCAGTAAGGGAAACTTAGTTTATGGGCTCTCAAACAATTACTAACTATAAAAAGTGGTCAAAAATGTATATTGTATATATCTACTTGTATCCTACTACTAATATAAATCTGAAAGTTTGTGAGGATGGATGGATGGATTAATAGATGGATGTTTGTTACTCATTCGGGCAAAAACAGTTGAACGGATTTTAGTGATATTTGGTATGGTAGTAGTTTAAACTCTGGATTAACACATAGGCTACTTTTTATCCCGAAGAAGTACAGGCAAAAGCTAGTATTAAAATAACTAGCAAGTTGATATACCTATTCGATAAAATATGTTATTCTATAACTATAAGGTTAGACGGGATAAGAGAAACATAATTTCCTTCATCAATCATCCTATCCATCGGTCTATATTTCAATTCCTCGTATTAACTTTGCAGTCTTTCCAAAATTAAAGAACTACCACATCGACGCGAAACAGATACCTGAAGACAAGTACAAGTTTATTGCCAAAGTGGTTCACTCCAGGAGAAACAGGTTCCCCGTCATATGTACCGCAGCGTGCGTCCATGAACGCATATTCTTGACTGCCGCGAGATGTGTCTACAAGTGAGTGTGCTTACTGTATACTGTATATTCGTAGATAAATGATTGGTCTCGGCGCTCAGCAAGATAGCGCGCTATCTAACAACAATAGCTCCGTGAATGCGGCAACTCATTTTTGTAGTATGGGTATATAATATCTTTGTGAGTACGACAATTTCTAGTGTGCTTGAATTCGGTACGCACATCTGACTCGAAGATTTCAATGTGACGGGCTCGGGCACTTCGGCTTTCTATTTGTTGCCGTATTTTTCAAGAATGCCAGCGGTATCTAGTCGAGCGCCGAAATCTATAATGTATCTGTATGTAGTGTACTGTAGCGGGTGACGGTAGCTGGCCTCCTTTTAGAGTTCTGGACTCTAACACACAAGATTTGAATATAAATATTAAGGGTCAACTCACACCGAGATGTGACGCGCCACGGCGCTGTATTTTTATCCGATTACGGCGAATCCAAAAGGAAGAGATTTGATTTGAGAGTTAATTTTGGCAATACATGTATACAATATGTATATATGTATGTACGTATGTTTTTCCACCCTGGTGCCTAAACTACTGAACCGATTTCAATAAATTAGGTGTCAATAGATTCGTAACAATAGCCTGGGTAACAAAGGCTATAGAATTTACGTAGTCGGGTTATAGTTTTTATTCAAAGTTATAGGTATTTAAGATACAATTCGTTCGTTTTTCAGCGCTATCCCTCAGTACTCTCGTGTCTTCTACCAGGGGGAGAAAATTGGCGTTGGTGCCTACATCCTGCCCACCTACCAGACGAAACAGCAGTATGACGACGTAGCCCTCGTGGTGGTGGACTATGGCTACTCCAAGCATTACGAAGTGGCGTACTTCTACAGTTCCTACATGTACAGAGAGGACGACCGCTTCGACTGGCTGGACAAGTATCGAGAAAGTATATACGACTACTACGATCATGTGGTCATTGGATATGCTACTACTTGGGTATGGCGTTTATTTTGTAGTATTTATACTACTAAATTAAATAATTATTTACGCGGACGGAGCCGCACGCAATAATTAGTAATAAAATGCAGCTACGTTTATAAGTAATGGTCAATTCATACCGTGACGCGACGCGGCACTGCATTTTTAAGATGGCTATTTAAAAATTCAGCGCCACGTAGCGTCGCGTCATTGTGTATACATCACGAAAATATTATGTACTATTCTTTAGTCAGATTTTATTAACAAAATTACAAAAAACAGCTATCAATACCATAAGACGTATCATATTATTACTACATACTGGCATGTGAAAGAGTGAACTACACTTTTTTTAGGGTTCCGTTATACATAAGAAACTCTTATAGTTTCGCTCTGTCCATCCGTCTGTTTGTCTCTCTGACCGCACTTCTACTTTTTGCTTTTTGGAGATGTCAGATTATGAGATACTCGTAAGATAGGTAGGTACTTTTTCTATGGCATGAGACCCTCTTTCCATATTAAACATCTAGCCCTACCTTATCTTACCTTATTGAAAAATTAACTCCGTATTATGTAAAAGCGTAATTTTAGGAAGAAGTCAAGGATGGGGAGAGGATGAACAATGCAAACTATAATTTAACCGAACTGGACATACATGTAGGTACAAGATTTTGTACCGAAATCCTTCCTTCGGAGGTGCTGCCCAAAACTCCAAGTACGTTTCACGTACCATGCTACCACGCCTGCAGCATTCACGAGTTCACCATGTTCTCGGACAATTGTACAAGGTATCATGGAGTTGAAGGTGGTATTGTTTGGAATGCATGGAAGCAGAGAATAGTTGGTGTGGCGACTTGGGGTCCCTACTATGACTTTAACAGTGGCGTATACGACAGCCGGTCGCTGCCGGTGGGGTACGCAGTACCCAGCGGCAAACCCTTCGACGAAGCCTTCAAATGCGCTAAGGGGGTTAAAAAAGAAAACAGGGATAGATATCCCGGGACACTTCAAAGAGCATGCGATGTTGGAGATTAGAGAATATGTTTCTTTTTTTTAATGCTGATAAAAATGATTATAAAGAAGAAATACTTGTTTGTTTGCATTGAATAGGTTCCGAAACAACTGGAACGATTTTGACGAAATTTGGCACAGATATAGAGTAGATTACGGGGTAGGACATAGGCTACTCTTTATTGCAAAAAAATGTACGCGGGAAACATCTAGCACTAAACAGCCAATAACGTACTGAGAACTTGAAGTGTAGCAAGTGTCCGCACTACGGTGTTCGCTTACCATCAGGCAATATTCCTTCTTTGTCCCCTTTTTTACAACATTTGCGCTAGATTCGCTTCTATTAGCCGATCCTAACTCGTCTAATATTATGATGAGGAAAGATTACATTATTTGTTTGTTTGTTTGTATTGAGTAGACTTCGAAACTGCTGGATCGATTTTGACGAAATTCGGCACAGGCATAGATTAAACCACTGGGAAGGACACAAGGAAAAATGTACTGTTTTTAACAGAATTCGCAGACAACATTTAGTATAAGTGGCGAATGCTGGTTCTCCTTCATAGGGAAGCCCTAGCCTACATAATAGGTAGGGATGGGATAAGGCTCTTCAAAAGGTAAGTGGTAAGTAAACCCGATAGGAATGGAGTTATAGGAACCCGACGCCACTGTTTAGTATCCCATAAAATGCGTTACATCTTTTTACCTAGTTTCACTAATCATCTAGGAAGAGTAGACGGACGATGTGTCTTCCCTAATGGATATTACTGAAATATTGACAGCCAGTGACAAATGGCGAGGAAACACAAACTGGACAGGATAATAGATAAAATAACACTCCCTATGCGTACGAGCTTCGTATCGCCAGATGGTGAGCGATTGCCGACGGAGTCCCACTTGCACTATGTGTTACAATTATCTATTATAAAATATATATTTTTGATGTAGTTTAAATCACAGATTAAAGAACGAGGAAAGGTAAACAGCTACATAGATAGCTTTCGATTTAATTGCACTAGTGCAAAGCTCGTACTTGTACTACTCGTAGTACAAGCATATTATGGTGTGTCTACGGGATTGTGTGGAAAAATTGTTAGCCGTTGTAACAATTTCAAATTTGGATCGATTCAGATCGTTTTATGAAAGCTGTTTCTCTGTACGTAAGTATATATATTTTTTACTCTTTGGTTTAAAATATAGCCTGGATTTATTACTATTTTAAGTCTAATTAAACGATTCCAATTCAAAAGTAAAATAAAAACAAACGTTTACTAACTGTTCTACTTTAGCGCGTTTACCCACAATATACATCCTTGCTATCGAGTAATATATGTAAACTGGCCAAGTGCGAGTCGGACTAGCCTTTCGTGTGCGAAGCGTGCGTTCCTTACAAAAGGGCAAAAAAGTCACGTCTGTTGAATGGTATCCTTAGAAATAAAATTAGAATCCTTAGATCCTTTTTGCCATCCATCATTGCCATAGATTTAGCAACAAAGATACATAATCTGTGAAAATGTCAACTGTCTAGATATCACGGTTATGGAGGTACAACCTGGTGACAGACGGACGGATGGACAAACAGACGAATAGGGTTCCCGTTTTTACCCTTTGGGTGCAAAATGCAAGTAGACCATTCCAAAATACGTACATTTTTTGATGTTTTACCTGAATTGCGTTCTTCGATGTTTTTTAACTGATTACGGCGAAGCCAAATGGAAGTTTACCGACATTGGTTCGACAAACAGCAGTAACAAAAATTTCATGAGGTCTACGACAATGTGTTTTAACGGGTATTCTATAGCATATTTTATTGTTTAAATAGATGCAATCATATCTATTATAACACAGATCATAATATAGTAACATCATTTAGAGTTGGATTCATCTAGATGTTAGTGAGACAAGACTGTGCCTATCTAACAAGGTAATAATGACTGTCGTGAACGACAACATCTGTAATGCGTGGAGCGCAGAAATTTCTTCTGGACCATTTCAATTGCGTCACCATAGTTTTTATAATACAGGTTCCATATGACTACAGCGTATTCAAGTTGTGAACGTATGAGTGTTTGTAGATATGAAGGTACCTATGTTGCGCATTACGCATAAAACCCTTACATGATCTCACAACGCATCCATACACCTTGTATGCTTTACTTATTATATTATCTATATGTAAATCTAGATGTGACTTTTTATCTAAAGTCACCCCAAGGTCCCTAATAGAATCAACATTTTCTAGTACTTGACTACATAACGTATAACAGAATGTACTGACATTGCGTTGTTTTGAAAAAGTTATCGATCTGCATTTATTTAAGCTAAGTGACAATTTGTTTTTATAACAATAAACGGAAAATCTATCGAGGTCATCTTGTAATCCAGTATGGTATTCAGTGTTTTGTATAATGTGATATATTTTGAGTTCATCACATACAGTAAAAAGTTACACAACCTAAACAGCTATGTACGTCATTTATAAAAAGGATTGATAATAATGGACCCCTGGGGTACCCAAGAACTGATAGATACATAGTCAGATTCACATCCATTAACCATAACTTTTTGAGTACGATTATGTATGTACGTTATATATAACTTGAACCAGCGCCACAGGTTCTAATACCGTTATAAGCAAGTTTTACAAGGAATTTTTATATGATCTACTCTGTCAAAGGCTTTTCGAAAGTCAGTGTAAGCACTATCTATTTGAACGTTACTATCCCCAGTGCTTCAAATAAATCTGATACATATACTAGTGAATTTGTAGTAGTAGAACGTTGAGATACAAAGCCGTTCTTCAATTATTATTTTATGTAGTGAGGGATAAATATTATTAGGTCCTTACATATGAAATTTGCGTTTTGTCGTACTGGCTACTTTGATCTCAAATATAATATACAGAAAGCACGTTATTTGTATTATTGAAGGTTGAGGATAATATATGCCATACTCTTGTATAATACTATTAGAATTTAATATGCGAAAAATATTATATAAATTAAGATATAAATTAATAATAATAATAATAATAAAACATTTATTCGACAAAATAAGACATTACATTAATAAATTAAATTAAGTAAATTACATTAAATTAAGATTTAAATAAAAATGCAATAGGCATTTCATTGGTTTCAGATTTGTAAAGTTAGAAAAAAATCGTAATAGTGTGAATACATTCGTTTTATTTTGATAACTTTCATCAGATCGATCAGATGATAATCAAATCTTGTCAGTCTATATATGTGTACATATTTGTTCCACCATTGTTCTTAAACTACTGATCCGATTTTAATGAATGATGAATGTGTCAATAGATTCGTAATAATAGCCCGGATAATAAATTTTATAATTTACGTAGTCGGGTTATATCTTTTTTATAAAAATTGTAGTTTTCCTGAATTGCGTGTTTCGACGTTTTTTTCCCCTTAAACTGATAGTCCAGGGCCTTTAGTCAACATGTATTCAATAATTTCGACGGCGACGTTCGAAAACAAAATGTATGGGATTTGACATAAGGCATCGCAAGCGACATGTCACTTAGCGATGACTCATGTCAAATCCCATACATTTTTTATTTCGATCTTCGCCGTCAAAATTATCGAATGCATCTTGACTAAAGGCCCTGTTTATTAAGTTACCAACTCTCAAGTCGTGAAACTTCCTACTTTTACTTCCCAACTTTATCATCCTTACGTGACTCGGGGTGTGATAATGAAACCAGTTTAACCTGCTTTAACTGTCTTTGGCTAGGAATTATCAATATTACAAATATCAAATTTATCCCGCCATTTACTTATACATTTATGTTTCGAAAACAGAAATTCATTTGTTTTTTTCTCTTTTGTTTTTTTCTTTGCGTCACTCTGTTTACAAAATGAAAAACTTGAAATATCGTATTATTTTCGAGTACGAGTTCCAGCGTGGCACCAGTGCTGCAGAAAGGATTAATGATATGTATGGCGGCGGTGTCGCAAAAGAAAACACAGTACGTTTTTGGTTATAACGTTTTCGTTCTGGAAATTTCGACCTGCAGAACAAACCCCGTGGACGGCCGGAGATCAAAGTTGATAATGAAGAATTGAAGGCTATTGTGGAAGCGGATCCATTGCGAACCACGTCCGAGTTAACTGCAGGCAGCGGTGTTAGTGGTAAAACTGTTTTAATCCACTTGAAGTAGTGGGTACCTCATGAATTGAGTGTAGCAAACCGACACACGTGCGTCGACTGCTGCGTTACATTACTTAACCGGCACAATAATGAAGGGATTTTAAATTGAATCATTCTCCTCCTCTCCTCTCCTCCATCATCCTGTGATGAAAATTGGATCCTCTACGATAATCGGAAACGCTCATCGCAATGGCCGAACCCTGGCGATCCAGCCAAAGCCTGCCCCAAGCGAAAATTGACTCAAAAAAAATTTCTTGTGAGCGTTTGGTGGACTAGTGCCGATGTCGTTCACTACACCTTTCTTAAATCTGGCCAGACGATTACGGCAGATACCTATTGCCAGCAACTGCAAATCATGATGGAAGAGCTAGCTGCTAAACAACCGGGGTTAGTCATTCGCTCTAGGCCACTGCTGTTTCAGGACAACACTACACCACAGACTGCACAACAGACGGCTACCAAATTAGAGGAGCTTCAATTGGAATGTCTAAAAAGACATCTACCGTACTCCCCGGACCTTACTCCGACAGATTTTTTTTTTCTAAATTTGGATAACTTCTTGCAAGGGAAAAAATTCAACTCCGATGGGGCAGTCCAAAGCGCCTTCAAAGATTTTAGTGATTTCTGTCCGAACGGTTTTTTTAGTAAAGGAATCAATGAACTACATATGAGATGGCAAAAGTAGCAATGCTATATACTTTGATTAAATAAATATATTATATTTTAAAAAATCTACTTTATGTTCCTCCTTTACAAAATGCTAATGCTAATTTCATATGTAATGACCTAATATTATAAATTAGCCTATCGAAAAGCTTTGACAGAGCCGGTAAAATTGAAATAGGCCTAGTTTTCGATATCACTCATATTACCCCCCTTGTGGACAGGTACAATTCTGGCAGATCTCCAAACGGAGGTAAAAGTGACTTCCTGTAAGCAAATACTAAATATGATGTATAGTGGCATACATATTGCAGAAGCATTATCTTTGAAAAAAAGTGGAGGAATGCCATCTACACCCTTGGAAGGATCCAGAGCACGCAATCCTTTGAGTGTATCTTCCTGTGTTAATGTAATATTACTTATTATAAGATCTGAACTACAGCTATTTTCAATGGACCGAGTAACATCAAACTCTTCTGTAACATCATTGGGTTCAAAAACTGATAGGAAAAAATTTGAAAACAAGTTGCATACTTGGTTGAGATCGCAAGTGGTCGTAGTTTTATGGGTCATAGCTTTGGTATGTCCCCGTTACGTTTTAAATTATTAATGTAAGTCCAGAAATTATTTATATCTTCAACATTTTTAAGATATTGTTTATAACATTTACTTGACAGACGCTTAAACTTTTCCCTGTACATAGGAAATACTTTGTAGTCGGACCAATTTTTGTACATTTTTCACTTAACCCAGCTATTCGATTTATTTTTAAAAATATGTGTTAGTGCAGGTATGAATTTTTTTATGAGAGTATAATCAGCTTTTGTATAACCATACTGTGTCTTATGAAGAATTTTTATAGTTTTGAGCCTGTTATTTACTGGAACTAGTACAAAGAAAGGTGGGTGATGTGGTACTACTGGTACCAAGGGAACAGGTATGAGTGAAGACCCAGTTTCAGAAATGTTAGTGAGAAAGAGGTATATTATTCAGTCTCGCTCATTTTTTAATTTTTATTTTCAAATATTTTTAAATTGGTATTAACTTGCACGCAGTTTAACAAGGGCATGAAATTTATCATATGAGAATCGGAAAGGTTGTTGTGATTTGCTATAATAGGTTCCATATGAATAGTACTTTTACGCCAGCCTAACATCGGTAGGTTATAGTCTCCTACTACATTATAGGAATCGACGTCCGATGATTGTAACCTTGCGACGATATTTACCTAAATTCCTGTCACACCTGAAAACCTTGTAGTGGCTGTCAATAAATTAATTATCTGATATGTTATTCAGCCAAGTCTCGATAAGAATTATAATATCCTAGTTATATAATAATATGTTCATATAAAGTGTGTGGATTCTGATAATTCTGATAATACACAGAAAGCACGTTATTTGTATTATTGAAGGTTGAGGATAATATATGCCATACTCTTGTATAATACTATTAGAATTTAATATGCGAAAAATATTATATAAATTAAGATATAAATTAATAATAATAATAATAATAAAACATTTATTCGACAAAATAAGACATTACATTAAGAAATTAAATAAATTAAATTAAATTACATTAAATTAAGATTTAAATAAAAATGCAATAGGCATTTCATTGTGTCTATGCTTCCGTCTTGTCTATGACAGACGGAAGCGGAAAGGGCGCCAGGAGGCGCCCACGCCGTCGGCCTGCAGGCAGACGGCCATTATTATATATCACCAACTACGTTTACAAGGTTAGCAATCCTTTATTTAAGTAAATACGGCAAGTAATTAAATTAAACAATAATAATTGTGCATTTCGGCGTGGACAAAGTGGCGACCGTGACAAGTGAATCGAATACTACGTGAATTGGCGTGCGTTGAAAATAAGTGTCGTAAGTACATAGACGCGGGCCGGTCTTAAAACAATGGTATGCATATTTTGCCTTTTCCCAAGTAATTGCCGTACCTATTTCCCATTCCAATTCTATATGTATTGTTCATTCCGTGGTGCATAACATATAATTTGTGAATTTCAAATACAAAGTCGACGCCTTGTTGTACTGTCGGCGCCATATTTTTCCCAAAGGTATCTAATTTAGTCGCACCTAATATATTATTTTAACATACACATTGGAATTGTAACATTATTCTGTATTTTGTGTGGTTATATCATAAAATTTCTCTTTTTCCAAAGTTATCTTTAACATAATTCGTACTCTTAAAAAGAAATATCAACTTTACGAGGCGGACATCGCCATATTGAAATTATTATCATTAATATGTGAAATTTCTTTACGTATAATTTAATCGCATTATACCCCAATTCTTTAAGCTATTGCTGTATTGTTATTTCATAGCCTTTGTGCCGAATATTTCAGCGCCCGGTGGAGTCGCCGATCACAAATCGTTTCGCCGGCCGGCGTGCTCGGCGTTGGGGCGGCGCGGGCACCCTCGGCCTCCGCTAGCAATAATCGCGATGGGCGAGTGTGCTTCGCGCCGGCACGCAGTGGTGTGAGTCGATTGCGGCTGGATCGAAAACGGTCAGACCTTTCCTTTTATAAAAAGGTTTTCGTGAATTTGCAATGTCTGAAAGTGAATCAAAAACAAGATCTAAAAGTCCTATGATGGCTTTAAACGTACAACATTCGGATTCTAGTGGTGACCAAGTAAAAATCTTAACTAAAAAACGTGGAATTGTTCGAGCTAGGTTAACTAATTTAAAAAAATTACGTACAAGTTTTTAACACCTCAACTACTTATTCAAATTTACAAATAAAGGAATTGAGTTTAAGATTAGCTCAAGTTCAGGAATTATTTTCAAACTTCGATATAATACAAACCGAAATAGAGGAGCTTTCAGATAATTTTGAGGAACAAATAATTCAGCGTGAAATTACCGAGAAGGAATTTGTTACTCAAATAGCTTATGCACAGTTAATAATTAACACATTTTCAGCAAACGATAAAAATTCTGAACATGGATCTGAGAAGTCGCATCAGTCTAATTGTTGTCATGTGAGTGGTGGAAGTATGCCAGTACGGCTACCGACTATTAATCTACCTACCTTTGATGGTAATTATACAAAGTGGTTAGAGTTCCGTGACTCGTTCAAGTCATTAATACATGAGAATGATGCGATTTCACCGATTAACAAATTTCATTATTTAAGGTATTCATTACAAGGAAGCGCCTCTGTAACTATTAAATCTATAGATTTTTCCGCTAATAATTATGAACTTGCGTGGATTAATTTATGTGAAAGATACAACAATAAAAACATTTTAGTAAATAATCATTTGAAGGCGATTGTAAATTTAAACCCAATTCAGAAGAAATCATTCAGTGCCCTTAGTATTTAGGTGATCAAGTTTTTAAAAATTTAAGTGCGCTTAATAGTCTTGATATTTCCACGACGGGGTGGGACCCTTTAGTTTTATTCTTAGTCTCAGCCAAATTAGATCCCGTAAGCAGTGTCAAGTGGGAAGACTATAAAGGACATATTTCACAAATGGCCACACTTAAAGATTTTAAAACATTTATTCAAA
This sequence comes from Phengaris arion, assembly GCA_963565745.1. Classification (NCBI taxonomy): domain Eukaryota; kingdom Metazoa; phylum Arthropoda; class Insecta; order Lepidoptera; family Lycaenidae; genus Phengaris; species Phengaris arion. The sequence continues at coordinate 2,679,014 of OY751446.1, read as the reverse complement.
ATAGAGCGAATACATTAGAAATTAGAAGTACAACCAATAATTATTATGACAGTAAAATTAATAACATTAAATCTAATAATAACAATAAAGGCAATGGCAATTTTAATAATAACATAAAATCATTTCTTGTTTCGGAGGTTTCCAAAAAAGGTTCTTGTCTTGTTTGTAATAAATTAAACCATTTTGTCCATCAATGTCACATGTTCAAAACAATGAGTGTAGACGATAGAATTTCTGTAGTTTCAAAACTTCATTTATGTATCAACTGTTTACGTTTTGGTCACACGGTAGCAGAATGCCCCTTGAAAGGTCGATGCCGCATCTGTCAAGAAAAACATAATACATATTTACATAAAAACAAAAATACAGTTAACAATAGGGTTGTTGAGAACACCACATTAACTTAGTAAGTCCAGTAAGTCTACCAGCGACATCACCAGGCCAAGTCATACTGTGTACAGCTCGAGTTAAAATTATTAACAAAGAAACCAATCGCACTTATCTTGCTCGCGCGCTGTTAGACACGGGAAGCCAGGTGTCTCTTATCACTGGTGACCTAAAACGAAAATTAGGATTAGTTTAAAAAAAAATTGGTAGTTTCAATATTTCTGGTATAAGTAATATTACATGTCCAGTGTCTGAAAGATGTAGTATTTTAGTAAAGTCATGTGTAAGACCTTTCAGTGTAAACATTAATTGTTTAGTTATACCTAAGATAACGGGTACTATTCCAAAAACCAAAGTCGACATTCAAAATTTAAATCTACCCGGTAATCTAGAACTTGCTGACCCTTCATTTCATGAACCCTCCGAAATAGATATTTTGTTAGGTGCAGACATATTCTTTGACGTTCTTTGTCCCAATAAAATTAAATTAGGTCCAAATAAACCTATTCTTCAAGAAACTAAATTAGGATGGATAGTAGCTGGCCCTACTGTTCAAGATAACAATAATTCTGTCCCATCCATCCTTTTAACAGCTGGCTCTGCTAACCAGCCAAAGGCAAACGGTGATGTTTGTTCTCAGCTATTGCTTCAAGATGCGGATGCCCATTCTTTGATGTCACTTCAAGACGTCAACCTACCCCATGAAGTATCACTTCAAGATACTTCTGGCTCCAATTCTTTGATGTCACTTCAAGACGTTAACCTACCCCATGAAGTATCACTTCCAGATACTTCTGGCTCCAATTCTTTGATGTCACTTCAAGACGTCAACCTACCCCATGAAGTATCACTTCAAGATACTTCTGGCTCCAATTCTTTGATGGTATTCCAGTAAGTCTACCAGCGACATCACCAGGCCAAGTCATACTGTGTACAGCTCGAGTCAAAATTATTAACAAAGAAACCAATCGCACTTATCTTGCTCGCGCGCTGTTAGACACGGGAAGCCAGGTGTCTCTTATCACTGGTGACCTAAAACGAAAATTAGGATTAGTTTAAAAAAAATTGGTAGTTTCAATATTTCTGGTATAAGTAATATTACATGTCCAGTGTCTGAAAGATGTAGTATTTTAGTAAAGTCATGTGTAAGACCTTTCAGTGTAAACATTAATTGTTTAGTTATACCTAAGATAACGGGTACTATTCCAAAAACCAAAGTCGACATTCAAAATTTAAATCTACCCGGTAATCTAGAACTTGCTGACCCTTCATTTCATGAACCCTCCGAAATAGATATTTGGTTAGGTGCAGACATATTCTTTGACATTCTTTGTCCCAATAAAATTAAATTAGGTCCAAATAAACCTATTCTTCAAGAAACTAAATTAGGATGGATAGTAGCTGGCCCTACTGTTCAAGATAACAATAATTCTGTCCCATCCATCCTTTTAACAGCTGGCTCTGCTAACCAGCCAAAGGCAAACGGTGATGTTTGTTCTCAGCTATTGCTTCAAGATGCGGATGCCCATTCTTTGATGTCACTTCCCCACTTAGGTCCCCCAATGTCCCACTTTGTCCTGAAGTGTCAGGTGAAGATGTTTATAGGTTCCCCAATTTTACACTTTGTCCTGAAGTGTCAGGTGAAGATGTTTATAGATCCCCCAAGTTCCCACTTTGTCCTGAAGTGTCAGGTGAAGATGCTCATAGGTCCCCCAATTTTACACTTTGTCCTGAAGTGTCATGTGAAGATAAGTCTAGATTCCCCCATTTCAAACCAATACAAGATAATTCCGAGTCTAACCCTTCAACATCACTAGGACAAGCTTTGCGTGATATCAGTCCTGACTCTGAGGTGTCACTTCAAGATACTTCCGGGTCTTCTTCCATATCACGTAAAGATATAGTTGCTTGTTCTCGGGTATCACTTCAAGATGCCTCGGAGTCATTATTGGTGTCACTTAGAGATGTCAAACCTTATTCCGAAGTATCACTTTTAGATACTTCTGGCTACACTCCTTTAAATTTCTACTCCGAAGTATCGCATCAAGATAATAATTCCGGGTCTTCTTCCATATCACTCAAAGATATGGTTGCTTGTTCCCAGGATCATCTACAAGATACTCCTGAGCCTTTTTCTAATTCCTGTAAAACTTTTAAAAAAAGTTCTTCCTTATCTTCTTTCATATCACTTCAGGACATACATGAGTCTATTAAGAAATTCTGGAAAATTGAGGAATTGCCCTTAGATAACAATACTCATTCTTCAGAAGAACAATTTTGTGAATCTCATTTCATAACGCATACCAAGCGTTTACCTGACGGTCGATTTTCTGTCATGATGCCGCTGACGGAGGATCCGGAGCAGGCTCTTGGTAATTCATTTTCTATTGCAATAAAAAGTTTCTTCAACCTTGAAAGAAAATTAAATAAAAACAAACATATAAATAAACAATATTGTGAATTTATAAAAGAATATGGTGAGTTAAGCCATCTTAAAGAAATTAAAAAACCTAAATTTGGATGTTTTCTTCCTCATCACCCTGTTATAAGAGAACAACGAGAAACTACTCGTCTTCGGGTTGTTTATGATGCTTCTGCTAAGACCACTTCCGGAAAATCATTAAATGATATTCAAGCTGTAGGTCCTGTTCTACAAAGTGACTTGTTTTCCATTCTTCTCCGCTTTAGGAGTCATAAATTTGTTTTAACTGCAGATATTAATAAATTTTATAGGCAGATTGTTTTGGATGAATCTCAACGTAATTTACAATTGATACTCTAGAGAGATCCAGAAGATCAGGTAGAATATCAAAGTCATCCAATAAAAGGTTTACAACTTCAAACGGTAACATATGGCATGGCGTCGGCTCCATTTTTGAGCACAAGATGCCTGGTTCAATTAGCGAATGAATGTTCTGATCCAATCATAGCCAATGTTATCAAGAATGACTTTTATATAGATGACCTAAACACAGGAGCAGAAACTCCTCAAAAATTAAAACACATTCAGTTAAATGTTACCAAGGTTCTTGACTCGGCTTGTTTTCCGTTAAGAAAATTTCGGACTAATTGTTCTCAAATATTGAATGATCAATCAGGATCTTCTACTTGTCTTGATTTTCATGACGAAGCTAATGTTCTAGGTCTGAAATGGTCCCCCAAGTCAGATTTATTATATTTCCCTCGTGTTATTGAAACGACACCCAAAATTACTAAAAGAACAATCATATCTACCACTTGTAAGCTTTTTGATCCCTTAGGGTTAGTTAGTTGTTGTATAATAAAACCAAAAATCTTGCTTCAAAATTTATGGAGTGTAAAATTAGATTGGGATGATCCGGTACCGGAACAGTTCAAAAAACGGTAGTTCACGTTTTTGGAAAATTTTCATCATTTATCTAGAGTGATAATCCCTCGTTGTGTCATGGGCGGTGATCCTGAAGCCATAGAAATTCATTGTTTTGTAGATGCTTCAAAACAGGCTTATGGTACATGCATTTTTGTACGCTCAATATATAAAAATGAGATATGCGTGAGATTGCTATGTGCAAAATCACGAGTTGCACCTATCAAAACTCTAACTATCCCACGTTTAGAGCTAACCGCGGCCTTGTTAGGATCTCAATTACTTAAAAAAGTTTTAAAAACAATACCATACAAAATATCTCAGAGCTACTTGTGGACAGATTCAACAGTTGTGTTGGGCTGGCTTAGATCACAAAGTAAAATGTTACAGGTTTTCATACGTAATCGTGTTAGTAAAATTAATGAACTCACCCATGACAGTGTATGGAATCATGTTCCAACGGACTTAAATCCTGCAGATCTGACTTCAAGAGGTGTTGACCCCCAGAATTTACAAGCCTCAGTTTTGTGGTGGGAAGGTCCTTCATTCCTGAAGGAAGGTCATAATGCTTGGCCTACTCAACCTCATTTGCCTACAAATTTACCTGAGATTAAGAGCTTGGTTTGTCATAACATGTAATGTATACGAGTCATTTATAAATTTTTCTGATCATTCAAACTTTTCAAAGTTAAAACGTAGCTATGCATATGTATTACGTTTTGTTAACAATTGTCAAGTAAATAAATCTAAACTCACTGGTCCATTGCAGGTTGATGAACTTGAAAATTCCTTGAGACTTTTATTAAAACAAAGCCAATTAGAGACTTTCCTTTCTGATAAACAGCTTCTACAAAACAATAAAACCTTGCATCACAAAAGCAAACTACTACCTCTTAATCATTTCTTAGATAACGATGATTTATTGAGAGTAGGAGGTAGACTATCTCATTCCGACTCGGAATATTCAAAAAAACATCCTGTCTTACTTGACGCTAAGCATCATTTAACTAAAATTATTTTCCAACACGAACATTTACGTTTGTATCATGCGGGTCCGCAATTGCTACTTTCATCTATTCGTGAACAATATTGGCCCATCGGGGGCAGAGTTTTGGCTCGTTCCATTTATAGAAAATGTGTGGTCTGTTGTCGTTTGCGTGGCCAGACCTTACAACCTAAAATAGGAGATTTACCTGTAGTAAGAACTTGTCCAGATTTTCCTTTTAATCAATGTGGTGTCGATTTTGCCGGGCCCTTTATGATTTCTTCTAAAAAGGGACGTGGTAACCGTATAACCAAGGCATATTTATGCGTGTTTGTATGCCTTGTAACCAAGGCTATTCATTTAGAAGTCGTTAGCGACCTTAGTACTGATGCCTTCCTTTCATGCCTACGCAGGTTCGTATCGAGACGCGGAAAACCGGCAGTAATATACTGCGACAATGGGAAAAACTTCGTAGGCGCTAATAATGAGTTAGGTAAAGTTATGCGATCCAGTCGACATTCGATTCACACTTATGCAACCAACGAAGGCATAAAGTTTATGTTTTCACCCCCTTATGCCCCTCACTTTGGTGGGATTTGGGAATCAGGCGTTCGTTGCGCCAAATATCATTTAAAACGTATAGCAGGAAATGCTTCTTTAACTTTTGAGGAGTTAACCACTTTGTTTTCACAGATAGAGGCAATCCTCAACTCCCGACCTATATCTGCTTTATCGTCAGATCCTACTGACCTTAATCCTTTAACTCCTGGGCATTTTTTAATTGGCCGCCCGTTGATGTCTGTACCGACACCGCCTACTGCACCCTCGAGACCCAATCGATATCAGCTAATCGAGAGAATCCGTCAACATTTTTGGGACCGATGGAGACGTGATTTCCTTTCGGAGTTGCAAACCCGAACCAAATGGGCAAAGGATCGACCGTCTGTACGAGTAGGAGATCTCGTGCTGCTAAAGGAAGAAAATCTGCCTCCCTTACACTGGAGGATGGGTCGCGTCACCAAACTGTATGAAGGCACAGACAGTATTTGCAGAATTGCTGACGTTCATACCACAAAGGGCACCGTCAAGAGGGCAGTTCAAAAAATGTGCGTCATTCCCGTGTCAGCAGAAGAAGTGTTGGAGCCCAGTCTCCAACGCCCCCCCCCCCCCGGATGTCTATGCTTCCGTCTTGTCTATGACGAAATCGGACAACAACTTTTGAAATAATTTGAAAAAAATCTATTACGAATTAATAGTTACGGAACCCTCTTTAGCCAGTCTGTCCTGACATGCTCTTGGTTAGGTTATTTACATTACTAAATACTTACCTACAATAAACACCTTACTATAAGAAAAATATTTACACACCGAATATTCAATGTTGTTTTTGTTGTCTGTCATGTGACTTTTCCAACGTATCAGACAAAGACAGCAACATTTATTTAGTAAGGGGTTATTCTAATGATACACATATACAATATGTTATATTTGTGTCTTATTGTGAATTGAAAATATTTTTTTATTTATTTCTTTCTATCTAACGGAATACCTGACAGGTTTGCCTGTACAGGTAAGCCCTTACGTGTATGGCTAGCTTAATACTAACTTGTAACAAGTTTCTACCAAAGTCACAGTTTCAAGTTTATATAGGAATTGAAAAACCAATTAAAATTACCAGTACGTCTTTACCACCAGAGAATCCAGTGTAAAACCTCCTTAATAATTCAGAGACTGCTAAAAATGTTTGTACAACATCGAACCGACATGAACGTTCAGTTCTTAATGTCGTGAATTTCGAACATTTCACGTACTTAGGCTTATCAAACAGTGAACTTTAATTTAACTAGCTTTTCCCGCGGCTCCGCCTGCGTAAACATGGTATCCGGTATCCCACGGGAATACTGTACTTTTTCGGGATAAAAAGTAGCGTATGTTTTAATCCAGAGCCTAAACTGCTACCATACCAAACTTCATCGAAATCCGTCCAGTAGTTTTTGCGTGAAAGAGTAACAAACATCCATCCATCCTCACAAACTTTCACATTTATAATATTAGTAGGATAAGGTTAATTTTTATCCTTATAAGCCGGCAAATCATAGACGTATATATTATAGACGAGGCATGCTGAGGCAAAGAGTGTCTCCAGTTAAATGGCTTTTCAGCCCTGAGGCTGAGACTAATAAAAAAAAAACTTGAGAGGTGTCAAGGGACACCCGGATGGAACGAAGTTATAATATATATATTAGAATATAAATATATAGTTGATAATGAAGAATTGAAGCCTATTTTGGAATATTAGAATATAGATGGACAGAAAAATGTTAACAATTAATATTTTATTGTAAATTTAATTGATATAATTGAGCTAAATATAGTGCGCGCGGAACTAGTTGGCCTTCGCCTTAGGTAGGGACAGGAGTGAGGGGGCGGGTTGCTTGCTGCTCGCAGTGTTGCCGCTGCGAAGTCCGGCTCCGTACTGAGTAATAACATCCCGGGGCATCAACAGGCCCGGCTAGCTAGTCACAATATGTAACAGTCATAACAGTCACAATGTGTAATTGCGAAATTCTACATTATTGTCAAGGTGATAAGGTCGTTTTTTGTATCATTCTTAATAGTCGTTATCACATTGTGATTTCGAGTGGCAAAAAGTGTCGTGCCAATTTAATCCGCCTAGCCTCCAATTCGCAACGTGCCATAAGGAACTTCGTTCCAAAAACTTTTTAGATATTTGGGGCCATTTTGACATTTGATATATGGTGAAAACAAGATGGCTGACATTTGAAGTATGGTGAAAACCAATATGGCGTATCTTTATAATGTATGAAGTTTTGTTCTGTCGAATGTATTATACGTCATAGCCTATCTTGAGTTTTGAAATATATGCAGCAAATGCAATAGTGACTTTTGATTTATTAATCTCGGCGCGTCTGGTGCGTCGAACGGGATTGTTTCGTCACTAGGTGTTAGCGCAATTTTTTAGGTGCATTGGGCGAAAATTATTGTTTTGGTTAGGTACCGTCTCAAATTATATAAATAATAACGATACCGTATTAAAAAAAAATATAATTATATAATACCTATATAAGTAATATTCATAAGGGAAGCTGGCGGTACCGACGCCTATCCTACATCAGAATATTATAGTTGTACAGTATAGACTACACCAGGGTTTCTCTAACTTTTGGCTCCACGAACCCCTGTTTAAGTTTCCAGATGACAGCGAACCCCATGACTAACCAATTTAATCCCCCCGTATAGAAAATAATAAAGTTGACTGTTGAAGAAAAATGGCTTAATAAAAGGTAACAAATACGGTGTCAAAAGAAATATATTTTTAATATTAACGTGATGGGTGGGCTTTTTAATTGTAATTTAAGTAATTGTGGACAGTTTTAACCTTAATTCTGACTCGGCATCAAGTTGATTTTTGTATTTTGTTTTTATCGTATTATGTAAATCTTGCCGCGAACTCCCTACTGACGAATGGCAAACCTGTAAGGGTTCGCGTACCCCACTTCCCCCTAAATCCCTGGACTATAGCAATAATACTGATAGTAACGGTGTGAAGTTAATATATTACGTTGCTTGTACTAATTAGGTTTCACCTGGTGTAGTTGCAATTAGACTGCACGTGGGACTAATTGTAACAGACGACTAACAAAGGCAATTACATTACAGGTTGCCTAGTGCCTACACACTTTACCTATGTACGGTCGCCGACGGGTCATAGGTAAATCGTATCGTCGGTACTTTTCGATCTTATTACTACGGGAATAAGGTCCAAAAGTGGTACACCGGATCTGTAATCATACTACAGTAGTCGCGCGGCTACGCTGATGTGTCTATAATGATGTTTATACGATGTTTATACGATGAACTTTTAGGTAACGGAAATAACTTTACAAAGAATAACATTACTACCATAGATCTCACTGGGGATGATACAATAAATAACTATCATACTATGCAAAATAGCAAAAATAAATTAAAAAAGTATATTAAAGTTAAAAAATGTATTAGGAAAACCGAGATACTAGTGCAAAAAAAAAAAAAAAATGTAAGGCAGCTTATACGGTTGACAAAAAATAAAAACATTATTAAAAATCAATTATTAAGCTGCTGTAAAGAGCTAGAAAATACTAGGCTTAGCTATAAGGCGGATGTAAGTAGCCTTCAATCTGAAATTTCACAGTTGCACTGCTCATTGACACTTATTCAACAAAAGTATGAATTAGCGCAGAAAGAAATTTCTGCACATATATCGGCTATGGATGACCTAATTGAAATTGGACGGTATAATGAGGACCGTGTAAATTCTTTATATAACAATTGTAATTGCCACAAAAATATCAATAATTCTCAGTACGATATTAATAAGTCAGTTATCTGTTCAGAGTTGAAGGCTTGTACTGAATCCTCAAAATATTATGATAAGACACAGACACATACCCCAGAGTCTGGTTTCATTAGCATTTACTGTGATGAAATAGGCCATGGACTTGGTATATATCTAAATAAATTGTGTTTGGAACAACAAGTAACTAGCACTTGTTTGCCGGGGGCATCATTTGAACAAATCATTAGCCGGGCAATCAATTCTACTTGTTGCCCCAATACAACTTTAGTTATACTAGTCGGGAGAAAAGGAAAGATAAACAAAAAACAGATGTTAGATTATATAGACACATTAAGTAACAAAGAAAATATTTAAAAAATCTTATTGTTTACCTTTCCTTACATCAAATTATCAAATAATAAACTGCCGCATGAGTAAAAAAAAATATATTAGGTTTAAATTGAACAGCCTACTGTGTAGTGCTACTAATCAAAATTGTTTAGTTTTAAATAAGACTTTACCACAAATCGATGTGGTTGACTTTAATAATATTTTTATCTCTAGGTTAAATAATCTAACATATGATAAGTATTACTTATCTAAATTTTTTACACGACATTTAGCTAAATGGCTATATAATTTTTTAGTTTTAAGACAAGCCAAAAAATTGGCTAAGCCGACCACTGCTTTTATTGAACAGTGTTCTTATACTGACAATTTTATTAGTAAAAACTTGGAATATGTTCCAAATAATTTAAATTAGAGTATAGAACAACAGAGGCTCACTCTAGCAATTTGTTTTTCTAACAACTGTGCATGTATCCCTTTGGCTCAGACCGGGTGTGTTAAATATTTGGGAATTCTAATCGATAGCAGAATGTCATTTGATCACCATATTGTCATAACTATGAAAAAAATACGTAAACTCACCTTTCTATTTTACAGACTGAGACACATATGCGATACAAATCTCATTAAGAAAACTTACTTTGCTCTAGTACAATCACTCCTCTCGTATTGTATTCTCATATGGGGAGGCGCCCCTAAAACTAGAATGTTGCGGCTGGAAAGATCGCAGAGGTATCTTCTAAAAGTTGGCTGGAAGTTACCAAACCTCTATCCCACAGCTGACTTGTATGGCAAATGCGGAGTTTTAAGCGTACGCCAACTGTTCATTTTAGCTTGCATCATTAAAAAACACACTTCCTTAGACTATGATAGAGAATTAAAACATAATCTTCGCCGTAGATTAAAAATATGCCCTAACGAAGATTATAAGACTACTTTTGCCCAAAGATTTTTCTGTTTCCTTGGTAGTTTCATGTATAATAAGGTAAATGAAATTTTATTAATTTACGACGAAAACAAAACTAAGTGCAAACAAAAAGTTACTCGCTGGCTAGTTACCCTAAGTTATCAAGATACTGAAAATCTTTTTCCGCGACGAATATAATAAGTTATAATACGTATAAATAAAATATTATGATACAGCATTTAATTTTAAGTTAAAAAGTAAAATAGATTTTTAATTTTAATTGTTTAAATAAGTTAAAATAGTCTGTGAGGGGGGGCCTGGGGCACCAATATACAGGCTTAGGCTTAGTTTGGGCTCCAAGTCTCCCACAAATTACTACATTGTAATTTTGGGAGAAACAAATAAATATTATTATTATTATATTATTATTATTATTATTTGTTAGCTAGAAATATTTATACTGATGCCTCCTACGAAGGGCCTAATAAGAACTCTGGGAAAAACTGTAATTTTAATATAAACTTGGTGCATCAAAATTTACAAGGCATAATAGGGAAAGAATTAGAACTTGAGTTATTTTTAAATGAATTTAAAATTGACATTATATGCGTAACAGAACATTGGTTAAAAAATCATGAATTAATATTTAACTATTGTGATCATCAAGTAGGATCATCTTTCTGTCGAGAAAATGTTATTAGGGGTGGCTCCTTAATTTTGATTAATAAAAAATTGAAATGTAAAGAACGTAAAGATATTGTAAAACTGTCTAGTTAACGAATTATTGAGTTGGCTTGTATTGAGTTGAGCCACCTTATTATTGTATGCGTATACAGGCCTCCATCAAGCTTATACGATTCTTTTGAACAAATAATGGATCAAGTGCTGACGAAAGTATGTGTCTCTAATAAGAAGATTATTGTATGTGGTGATTTTAATATTAATTTATTAGACTCTAACTCCACCACTGTTAGATTCACATCTTTGTTCAAATCGTATAATCTAATTAATTTATTTTACGAACCAACAAGAATATGTGAAACAACAGCTACTTGTATAGATAATATTTTCACAAATGTCACTACTTTTAGGAAAGAAATAATTAATGTACTTAACTCTGATCACTGTGGACAGCTAGCATCATTTGATCTTAAATGTGATAATAATCCGATAGAAAATTCCTGTAAATACAAAACGTATTGAGAAATTTAGAAGTAAATTACTTTCAAGTTTTCAATGTTTGAATGAGTCAATTAATCCAAATGAAACTTTTAATAATTTATTTAAAGTAGTAAAAAACCAATTTGACTCTCTATTTACTTCTAAATCGGTCAGATTTAATAATAAAAGAAATAATTTTAGTAACTGGGCAACTGCAGGTATTATTGTTAGTAGACAAAGATTGTATGACTTGTATAACGAGAAGTCAATGAACAGGAGTGAAGCTTTTAAACTATATGTCAAGAAATACTCGAAGATTTTCAAGAAGGTATGTCAAGCAGCGAAGGTTCAACAAAGAAAACAAAGAAAAAATTAAGAACTCTAAATACAAAGTGAAAACCACCTGGAAAATAATTGCAAATGAGACTGGAAGAGTCGCCAGTCGCAACTCTAAATTTGAACTTTATATAAAATATATTTTAGATAAAAAAGTTAGTTCTGACATTGAAGTTGCGACAGTATTTAAGAAGTTTTTTGCAGACATTCCGATCTCAACTACAAAAAACTTAAATTCATCACCTACAGTTGCCGAAAAATTACTTAGAGATAATGTGAGGGAATGTGATGTAAATTTTATTTTCAAAGAAATAGACTCTAGAGACATTATCAAGGCATTTAAATTACTTAATATTAAAAGTACAACTGATCTCTGGGGTATGTCCACAAAAGTTATAAACCCAGTAATTGACATCATTGCCCCTAACCTAGCATAAGTTTTTAATAATTGTATTAAAAGTGGCGTGTTCCCTGACTTGATGAAGCTCAGCAAGGTGATGCCTCTCTTTGAAGCTGGGAATAAAGCAGACCCAGCTAACTATAGACCAATATCCATATTACCGACTTTAAGTAAAATTTTTGAGAAAATTATTCTAAATCAATTAATTTTTCACTTCAACTCGAATAATTTGTTACATAGTAATCAGTTTGGTTTTACTAATGGTCGGTCCACAACAGATGCAGGCATTAGTCTTCTGTGCAGTATATTTGGAGCTTGGGAGAGGTCACAGGATGCACTTGGTATATTCTGTGATTTATCCAAAGCATTTGACTGTGTGGAGCATGATACGCTGCTCAGAAAATTATGCCATTATGGTGTAAAGGGCACGGCTCTAAAGCTTCTAAGCTCTTATCTAACAAATAGAATACAGACTGTAGAAGTTAATTCCAAAAGGTCTAACGGTACTAAAATTAAACTGGGAGTACCACAGGGGTCTATTTTGGGCCCTATTCTATTTCTCATCTATATAAATGATCTACCTTATCTAGTTAATGATAAGCATGAAATAGTACTTTTTGCTGATGATACTTCACTAATTTTTAATGTGAAGCGACGACAATCTAACAATGACGAGGTAAATAGTGCTCTCTCCAAAATAGTACATTGGTTTAATGCTAATAATTTACTGTTGAATTCTAATAAAACAAAATGTTTAAAGTTCAGCCTGCCAAATGTTACGCAGGCACAAACCAATATACTATTAAATAATGAGAAAATGAAATAAGTAGACACCACTGTTTTTCTAGGTATAACATTAGATAGTAAGTTACAGTGGGGACCACATATTGCTAAATTGGCAGATAAGCTGAGTTCTGCAGCATACACTGTTAAATAAAATTAGAGAAATTACCGACAAAGAGACCGCGCGATTAGTTTACTTTAGCTATTTTCATAGCATAATGTCGTACGGCATCCTCTTGTGGGGAAACGCTGCGGACATTAATACAATATTTGTGCTGCAGAAACGTGCTATACGTTCTATTTATAAGATGTCGACTTTTGAATCTCTAAGAGAAAAGTTTATAGAAATAAAAGTTCTGACCGTTGCATCTCAATACATTTTGGAAAATGTGTTATATGTAAGAAAGAATCTAAACAACTTCAAAAAGAAATGTGATAATCATTGTTAAACACTAGAAATAAGAACAAGTTAGATATGCCAGTGTTCAGACTAAGCAAAGTTAGTAAATCCTTTAAAGGCCAATGTATACGCTTATACAATATAATCCCAGCAAAGGGTCAAAACCTTCCCATTAATAAGTTTAAAAAAGTAGTTAAAGAACGTTTGTGTGCCAAAGCGTATTATAAAATTAATGACTTCATTCGAGATGGCACACCTTGGGAATAAGGTGGCTCCTTATCTTATCTTATTATTTGTTACATAGAAATAAGTAAACATTGTAATAATTTTGATTTTAAAAGAATAATTTTCCATCTTTTTGGTAAAAGATGGCCCCAGACGAGTTTCTTGCCGGCTCTTCTCGCTGGGTTAGTTCCCGAACCGGTGGTAGGCATCACGTAGTAACGACGTTCAAAAAGAGTATTTAAAAATACCAATTTTGAATAAAAAAATTTTGATTTTGATTTTGATTTTGATGTATGGTGTATGATACAACCACACCAACGCACACAAAGCGGTGGCGTAAGTGGTATCATAAAAGGTCAATAAGAATTTTCGATTATTTTTCTGTCACCAGGCGGCGCTTGGTAGCCCGACGATCCTTGTCGTATCAAAAAGCTGTCACGTCATGTCACTAGTTTAAAAACCCTCATTATCGTAGTAAGAGTCAGCTCACAGTGTGACGCCTCGGGACATGGCGCTGCATTTTTAAGATAACGATTCAAAATTGAACTTTATTAACAACTCAAGAAGATATAAGTTTCATTGCAAGAGCGGCGCTGCGCTACGCAGCCCGTTGCATCTCGAAATTCAAACTCTTTTCACGTTAAATTGTAAGAGTTCGAATGTCAAGTTGCACCGCGCTGCACAGCGCATGTGTCACTACACACACTTGTCTTTGACTGATGTCTTATAAAACGTGTATCTTTTTGTGTAGTGAATAAAATTCAATTTTAAATACTAAGGCGGGTCAATAAGTCCGTGACTTTTTGAATTTCTAACCTCCTTACTGAAAAAGCAACACTACTCCTGTCAACAGGCATCTGTCAGTTGACTCCTATCAAAATTTAAACTTGCTGCGTCAGTTAGTTTGTGTTTTACAGCTATCTTTATCAGACTATCCAGTAACTTAAGGAAACAATGGAAAAAAGTGAATTTCGTGTGCTTATTAAGCATTATTTTTTGCGAAAAAAAACCATTACCGAGACCAAGTCTAAGCTTGATAAATACTATGGGGACTCTGCACCATCGATTTCAATGGTAAAAAAGTGGTTTACTGAATTTCGTTGTGGCCTTACAAGCACTGAAGATGCCGAACGTCCTGGACGCCCAGTTGAGGTCTCTACACCCGAAACAATCGAAAAAATTCACGATATGGTGTTGGCCGACCGAAGATTGAAAGTGCAAGAGATTGTGGAAGCCATAGGCATCTCGCATGGCTCAGTGGTTTCAATTTTGAATGATCACTTGGGCATGAGAAAGCTTTCCGCAAGATGGGTGCCGCGTTTGCTCACAGTCGACCACAAACGCAATCGTGTAACAACTTCACAGGAAGGTTTGGCGTTGTTTAATCACAATATGGAGGAGTTTTTTAAACGTGGACGAAACATGGATCCATCACAATACACCAGAGACCAAACAACAGTCAAAACAGTGTGTTTCTAAGGGTGAATCGGCGCCAATGAAGGCCAAGGTGGGTTTGTCAGCCAATAAAGTTATGGCGAATGTTTTTTGGGATGCACGTGGGATAATCCACATTGACTATCTTCAAAAGGGAAGAACAATTAATGGGGAATATTATGCCAACTTATTGGACCGCTTCAATGAGGATTTGAAAAAAAACCGACCTCATTTGGCCAAGAAAAAAGTTCTTTTTCACTAAGACAATGCAAGGGTGCACACATGTGCAGTTGCCATGGCAAAAATCCATGAATTGGGCTATGAATTGCTCCCACATCCACCCTATTCTCAAGATTTGGCTCCGAGTGACTACTTCTTGTTCCCAAACCTGAAAAAATGACTCGGTGGAAAAAGATTTGACTCCAATGATGAAGTCATCTCGCAAACAAAGACCTATTTTGAGGACCTCGACAAATCATATTTTTTGGAAGGGATAAAAAAATTGGAGAAGCGTTGGACAAAGTGTATAGAGCTCAAGGGGGACTACGTTGAAAAATAAAATGATTTATTTATCAAAAAATCTGTGTTTTATTCCAAAAGTCACGGACTTATTGACCCGCCCTCGTAGCTATCTTAAAAATGCAGCGCCTTTCTGTCGCGGTGAGAACTCTAAGAACAATTTTGTTCAAATACCGGTCCTTCCTGCTAAGACTTGCAAATCAAGATATATTTATTCAAAACCTATCGAAAGCAAGGAAGTACTGCAATATATTTTTTTAAATGAACAAAGTTTGTGTTAGATTTTTTAATAGAAAATTTGATATTGATAAAACGCTTAAGCCTATTTAAAATTGACAGAATATATAATAAATCTTTTAACACGGGGATTTTTCAACTGGATGCGTATTTCTGATTTTTAATCTCAGACATTATTTGCTTATCTGCAGAGAAAGAGGGCTGCGTTTTATTGAAATGTCTGTTTTATGCACGACGAAGCGTTATTCGCCATATTCACACCGAGGTATCAATGAATACAATTTAAAGTACTAGGAGCGCAGAAGTCCGTGGGAGGTCGCGGCGAACCGTTTCATGTATTATTCAGCATCAGCTGGACCGTTGAAATTTAAAGCTGATGGATTGGATCCACTTTCGGTTTCGCTTTGGCTTTATTTATTGTTACATAAATCAAACTTTTTTTTTTTCAAATTGATATATTAATTGGGTATACGTTTTGTTTGTGTTTACTGGATAACTGTTGAAGAATTCGGTTTTCGAAATTAATTGTACCATGTGTACGTACGAGGAAAATATATAGCGTTGTAATTATTCTAATTAAATCGTTATATATTTTCCTCGTCTTCTTCATCATTCATCTTTCTTTTAATGATCTTTAATCGTATACTCAAATTCAAAATAATCTCAAATCACATGCTATCCTTTTCAAACTCAAAACTGCAACTATTTTTTTTATTTCCATAAATTTTAATTTTACATACATTTTAAATTCTGTAAATAACATTTATAGAATTTTCCTACTTTCTATAATACTTTATATATAATACGATAAGTTTCCGAACCGGTGATAGGCATGATGACTATCACCGGAAACTAGCCTGGCGAGAAAAACCGGCGTAAGGCTGGGACTATCCGGAATCTGGAACGCCGGTGAAAATTGAGAACACTGGCAAAGAGAATTCTGAGTTGAAAATGGAAGTTGTTTAGAGTGTCGAGCTGTCATATATGACAGTGAGATTTGAATCGACACTCATGTGTTCGATTTTCAATGCTATTGTATTATCGGCCTCCCGGATTCCGGATCATATATTCCCAGCCTAAGAAACTCGCGCGGGGACACCTTTTGTCAGAATGACAGGGACTACATGGGACTAGGAAGCATCTTAACTTAAAGAAAGCTACTTTTCGACTCAGTGATGATCAAAAGTTGAAGACTATAACCCGACAACGCAAATTATATAATGTTACCTGGAACATTATTACGAATCTATTGACACCTCATTCATTAAAATCGGATCAGTATTTTAAGCACTACGATGGAAGAAACATACCTACCTTGGGGTAGAAAGGGCGTAAAAGTCAAAACCCTACTTTACAGGAGAAGCAAAAAACAAAATTGAAAAAAATAAATTGACTAAGTAACTTATTTTTCTTGTATGTATATTAACTCTTTTAAGTGATATGTTATTTTTTATGTTCTTTGCAATTGAAAACCTTATTTTATTGTCAATCTCTTAGTTTAGAAGTTAGCTTTGATTTACGACCAAAGTTTTTCGTAAAAATGGTTTATACACTTATATTTCTTTGTGATGTATTTCTGATGTTTCATTGTGATGAGTCATAACTAGAAGTAGCTCGTTGTTATTGAACATAAAGACCACGATCAAAAATTAAGAATGTCGTAAAATCACTTAGACTGTACCTTTTGAATGTGTGGAGTCGTAACTACAATAAGTTTATATAATAATACCTCACTTAAAACTTGGGTAAAAAAAACCATCATATTTAAATACCCCGCTTTACCTACTTGTATCTATGGGTGAAAAAATTTCAATTTACACCAGTAATTAAATCAAATTTAGTCAAATTTATGAAGTGATTAATTTTCTAAGAACGTAGTATCAAGTTGTTTTTACACTACTGTGCGACAAAAAGGAGTTGTAATGTGTTTATCAGCCTATGTTCGTATGTTTTCACCTGGGGCACTATTAAGGCCAAACGCGTTGGCCGGTTTTGATAAAAAAACAAAAACTTAAAAGTGTAAAATAAAACTAAAAAAAAAAATCTAGTTATTCAATAACATTCGATAACAAAAGTCTCGATTAACTGGACTTTTTTATTTTAGTTTTTAAGTTGTTGGTTTTTTACCTAATTTATTTCATTATTTACTTTAAAGATAGTAACGTTAAAAGCTTTCTAATATTTGTTAATGCGGCAACGAAATACGAAATTAATTTTAGTTATGATAATAATATTATGCTTAGAATAATCATTGAGATCAAAGCTATCACAAGATATCTAGGATTCATTAATATAATATGCTTATTGGCTCTTGTAGCAACTTGAGTCATATTTAATTCATATAAGCAAGGGGTTATCTGAGTGAATAAGCGGTAGTTCTAAATTTTCTGTAACAAATTTATGAATATGATTTAAAATATAAGACCGAAAAAGAAAAATGAGTCGAGTATCCGCCTTATCAACTACTTTAAAGAATCACCTTGCCTCATTCCTAATAACATAACGTTATAACTTTGGCGACGTTAAATAACAATATAAAACTATAAACAGCTATCAATAACATTATTATTTATTTGGTTTTATGCAGCAATATAGCTACTATCTCATTTTATTTTATAATTTCAAAATTAGTATGAGTATGTTGCTGCATTAAACCAAATTAAATACCTAAGTATTTCATAAAATTTTGGACGTCAGCAATCAATCTTCTCTTCTTCAAAATCTTCACACATTGGGTAGGTACTTAATATCTACTTTATTTAATTTCTTTTCATTTTGTTGAAATTTATTATTTAAACCAAATTGTTATAAGCATCGTACTAAAAATCGTACTGAACATTGGTTTTTACAACCAAGCGCATTTGTTATGTTGGTAATCAGAATTGTACTGAACTTTGGTTTTTATGACCAAGTGCATTTGTTACGTTGTTAATACCCCATACTTGACTCAAATCTACTGTCTTTTACGACCTTATATGACATTACACCAAATAGTCATAGAAATTTAAATTTGTTTAGTTCTTACATCATAAATTCCAACAAAAACTCTGACTGTGCAGTCATCTGGGTCGTAAAAACCATTTTTTAGTGAATTTGAAAGTGTTACATGGACCAATCGAAACGGAAGAAACGGAAAATTTTAAATAAGACTGCATTCATAGCTCATTTTGGGTAAAATGGTTTATACACCCTCTTTACCCCAAGGTATCGATTATTACGTAGCATTACGTGGTTTTGGCTACGCTGTAGTTGGGTAAAAAATAGCTATAGTAAAGAGCTAAAGTAAAGATATCGTCAATTAAATAGAAAAGTGTAATTTATCCAAATTTTTGAAAATTAAGATTATTACTAAAATAACGCCCTGTTTCAAGCTAATTTTATATGGATAAAGTACACTTTATTTAATTACATACTTACAGAAAACTATTCTAAGGAATGGATTGATTTTTTGTCTCTTAAATCAATACAACTGTGACCATAGCCTATATAATATATGAGGCACCATAGGCACATAGATTTGTTTGGGGCCTTTAGGTTTTTAGGGCCATTTAGGTTTGACATTTTGACATTTACTAACCGCAGTTTAATCATTCTTCAAATGAAGACGGCGTAACTTTTTCCTGTATGAAGATTTTTTCTGTCAAACGTCACAGCCCATCCATAGTTTTGAAATCATTGACTGTGCCTCACACTTTTCCCCATAAACATTTGATACTTCACATTTCCCCACACTTTTCCCGTGCACATTCCTCGAGTTTAATGCATAATTCATCGCCTTCACTTTACCAAATGAATTGTGCCTCATTGAATAATGCCTCAACACTGAAATCTCTGTAATAAAAGTGAGAAAGTCGCTAATGTGATTAACTTCAACGTGGAATATAGTAAATACTTTCTGTGAAGGTTTTTAAGATTAACGAGTGGCCGGATCGCATGATGGTACTTCCCGTTGTTTGGTACGCGTATCACAAGTTTTTCGGATAGGTACAATATCGACAAATTCCTGCTCGACCAGTTTCTAAAGATAATCCTTTGCACAAGGGCGCCTCAAAATATTATAAAACACAAAGGAAGTGACCGCAACGACTGCAGACGTGGTTGAATTGGTACGTATTTATACGTGAGTAGGTGTGCGTGCTGTTATGTCCCGTTCCTGTTAGGGTTGTTGCTAACGTAACGTCGAATCAGCACATCCCGTGTTTAGTCTGGTCTAGACTCTAGCTGTGAGTCTCAGTTGGTCTTCAGTCCTCGGTCGTGACGGTTCTGCCCAAGGGTCCTTTCATATACTATTGTATTTTCCTTTAATAAAAGTGGTTGTGGAAATACGAGGGCGGCACTGAAAATTTCGGGAATCAAGGAAGTGACACAACATTACTATTTAAAAATGTATTTATTGCTTTTCGAAGTATTCTCCGCGAAATTTGACACATTTTTCCATACGATGGAACTAATCATTTAAGCAACCATTCCATTCGGAAGTTGGGGTCTCCAAAATGGCCGTTTTGTAGGCGTCCACAGCTTCTTCAGGTGATGAAAATCTCTGACCACGCAATTTATTCTTTATTTTAGGGAAAGTATAGAAATCATTAGGGCTTAGGTCGGGGCTGTACGGCGGATGGTCTAATAATTCTATGATTTCTTGCTCTAAAAACTCTTTTGTTCTGTGCGCGGTGTGAGAACTCGCATTGTCGTGATGGAAGATGATGCGGCGGTTGCAGTTCTCTTTACGGAGTTCAGAAACGACCTGTGGAAAACAAATGTTAGCATACCATTCTGCATTAACCGTTCTTTGTCCCTCAAGAGGAATAGTCGCAACATGGCCGGTTTTGGAGACAAACGTGGCCACCATTTTTTTTGCATCACTCCGTGAGAACAATTTTTGTTGGCTTTAACTCATTTTCGAACACCCAAACTCGTAACTGGTTTTTTGTTTCGGGTTCGTACGCGTATATCCAGGATTCGTCACCTGATTCGATGTTGTATACAGCATTTGAGGATCCTGCGTGGAATCTTTCGAGAGTTCTGACGCACCAAGTAACGCGAGCCGCTTTTTGCTCTTCACAGAGCAAATGCGGTATCCATCGGGATAACAACTTTTTTACACCTAATTGTTCATGCAAGATTATTTGTATTTGACTCATGGCAATGTCTAAAGTTGCCTGAATTTCGCGGTATGTCACATGCCGATCTTCCTCAATCAGCTTATGCACAGCATCAACGTTTTCTTGGGTGACTGCAGTTTTTGGACGACCTTGACGGGGATCATCACTGAGCTTGACACGTCCACGTTGAAATTCAGCAAACCAGCTATAAGTTGTGGTTTTGGATGGGGCTTCATCACCAAATGCAGAAATCATCCGGTCAACACACTGTTTTTGTGTTAAACCACTTCGAAAGTCATAATAAATCATCGCTCTAGAATTTTCTCGAGTCAATTCCATTTTCTCAACGACTAAACAAGTTTGACAAGACCTTGTGACAAGACCGAGAATCTTTTTTTAAATAAATAAACGGTATTCGATTTTTAAAACCAAGGAGTTTTAAATTAAAAAGATTTTAATATGACAGGAACAGTGGAATTATTCCATTCCCGATACTTTTAGTGCAGCCTATGTAAACCCTTTTTTTTAAAAGCCTAATCCGAAGGGACCCCTAACAGTGCGCATAATTCAACGGCGCTACTAAGCGATTGTCATCCTATTCCTGGTCGTGCTGCAACTTGTTCGATAGTTTATAGCACGGGATAAGATAGACGTGGTGTGAAAGCTTTCATAGATATTAATATGTATTATATAATATATGTATTAAACTTTGGCTGGCTGTAGAGTGTAGGAGGTGTGTTTGTGGAAAGATAAGACCTTGAGGAAGGACAATAATATAATGCTCCTTTTTATCTCAAAAAAATGTAGGGTTCCCGTACAATAACTGCACGAACGAATCACATCTACTCGTAGTTATTTTATAGTAAACTAGCTATTTACCCGCGGCTCCGCCCGCGTATATACAGTATCCCACGGAAACACTGTACATTTTCGGAATAAAAAGTAGCCTATGTGTTAATCCAGAGCTCAAACTACTACCATACCAAATTTCATGAAAATTCGTTCAGTAGTTTATGCGTAGCAAAAATCCATCCATCCAAACATCCATCCATCCATCCCTCCTCACAAACTTTCACATTTATAATAGCAGGATAGCTCCCACCCATAATATCAAAAGCAGATAAAAAGAAAAATGCATCGAAGATAACTCGCATTCTTTATCTTAATGACCTAAGCGATCTAGACATCAAGTGCATTCTAGATCTAGATCTCAAATGCATTTTAACTTGTTTGTAAGACCTAAGATATCTAACGTTAACCCATAAGATTGATGCAGTGATTCGCCGATCTCAAGATATTCAACGTTTAAAAACTATCAGAGTTTAATAAGAGGTTCCCTTGTGATTTTCCTCGAAGTCGATTGCAGATGAACTACTTTATAAGTCAGTAGTAAAAACTTTGTATAAACTAGGCTAATGGTACGACAAGTCTTAAGTTAAAATTATAGTTTTACTAGCTGTTACCCGCGGCTCCGCCCGCGTAAATACAATAACGGTAACACTGTACTTTTTCGGTATAAAAAGTAGCATATGTTTTAATCCAGAGCCTAAACTTCTACCATACCAAATTTCATCGAAATCCGTTCTGTAGTTTTTGCGTGAAAGAGTAACAAACATCTATCCTTCCATTCTAACAAACTTTTACGTTTTTAATATTAGTAGGATTTGATTCAAAACAGTACCTATTTAAGACACAACTTTTAAATGATGGTAACATTTTTTAGGTGCTAGAAATTCTACTTATTACTGTATTATCTGTAAGGTACATTTCCTACTTTATCAAAAAATAAGTTCTTAGGGACCTTATCCTGCCACACGGATAGCCAGTGATAGCATGATAGCATGCGAATCTCGTCCGCGTGCGGGCTGCGGGAATTCACTCATACTACTACTGTTATGAATGTGAAAGTCTGAGAGGATGGATGGATGTTTGTTACTTCTTGTCTGGATTAACACATCGGCCAGTTTTTCTATCCCGTACATGTACAGTGATCCTGTGAGAACGCCTGTTATGCGGGCGGAGCCGCGGGGAAAAGCAAGTTCATACATGTTTTTTCCATCATGCGGGCAGCACGCGCTATCATCTGGAGCGTGTTATGACGCGCGTGCGGACCGGATCCCCGCGCGGATAAAAAATCACATGACAGGAAAAGGGCACTTACTGTCTGAAAATTTTCAACATATAAACGTATTGTTATAAAAATAGTTTTATCATCTTAAGGTATTTTTCGCATCACGTAGGAATATGATATGCTGTATAGATTTGCTCTTTTGCTGATTTCTCGATATCTCTTCCGTGATGGAATAGCAACGATTTCAAATTTTAAATGCAAATAAAATCAAAGTATTAATCATAAGGTCACCTTACTCACATCTTTCTGTAGCACCTCTAAACTTAGTAACAATCGAATACTCTTGTTTACATAATAATTTAATTTATTGTTGTAATTGTAAGTCACATGAAATTGTAAAATCATTAACATATCTTGACGTTATAATAGATGAATAACCTAATTCAAAAACTTTGTATTCCATGTTTATTATATGCAGACGACCTTAAGCTTTTCTCATCGATACGGAATATCCTGGATTCTGAATCACTACAATCTGATATTGATATCTTGAATAAACGGTCGCAGGATTACGGTACGGTATTAAATGTGCATTTTTATTACAAGTTAAAAGGTCTTATTTTGACAACGAAGACTACAATTAAAGATCTGGGGGGTCCTGCTCGATGAGAAGTTTACATTCAGATACCACTACGACTATATTATCAATAAATGCAACTAACTCCTAGGTTTTATAGCGCGAATTACTGAAGGTTTTAAAAATCCATCCAGTTTCCTTGTCTTGTATTTCTCCATGATTCGCAGTATCCTCAAATACAATTCTATCATATGGACACTTTTTTATGATGTCCATATCAAACGAATCGAACGAGACACTTATCTCGATAAGTGTTTACGAATGCTTAGTTGTAGATTAGGTTTAAAACACTCAGTCTTACTCGGACCGATTATCTAAGTTTACAATACAAACTCTGCAGTCTCATCAGTAACAGGATCAATTACACTTTTTAAAATCCTTCACTCTCATATCGCGAAGCGAAGGGGCATCCCCTTCGCTTCTCTCCAGCATTAATATAAATATTAGACCCAGAGCTCGTAATATGCATGGTAATACGTTTTCGCTGGATGTTGTTAAGAATAATATTTCTTTAAACAACCCCATGATTTCAATTTCAATTTGTCGCCAGTTCAATGAAACGAGTAAAGTCAATTATAAAAACATAGACATTTTTAATAATAACATTAGAAAATTCTAGCTTGGAATTTTCTAATGTTATTATTAAAAATAATATATAAAATTAAATGTTTAAAAGTTTAAATGTCTAGTCTTTAAGGTTGTCACTTTTAATATTGTAGTATTATTAGCTATATTCTGTTTTGTGTGCCAAATAAATAAATAAATAAATATATTAAATTATATCTGTGATAAATTAAGAATTCTGCTACGTAAATTTAATCTTCTATCATACAAAGTTCCTATTAAAATATTAAGATGTTTATACCTATCACTCGTTGAATCCATAATTAGTTATGCTCTTGACAGCTCTTAGGTCTTACATTTAAGAGTAACCTAAACAAAATAGAAAATTTACAGATGAGATTCCTTAAGCTACTAACCACAAGGAATACCAAAGCAAATGTACACGGAGAATACAGAAAACTAACTAAAATATGTAATATCCTACCAGTACCCAGTAAGGGTATTTATTCTTATTGCATAAATACCCTTTTATTGTAAATCAACATGGCAAAAAACATAATTTGTCTTATGTTAGCAGTATAATGCATACCACTAGATCATTTACTGCTTTTAAATTTGTTGTACCAAAGGTATATAACTATTATGGAGACAGAACTCTGCTTAAAAGAATTCCGTAAATTTAAACAGCCTACCAATAAATATTGGAAATGAGAAGAACATAAAAACATTTAAAAACAAAGTTATAAAATATTTAATAAGCACACAAGAGTAAATTCATGTGTGTGGTGATATTAGATATACTTAATTAGAGTAATTTTTCTTGTAACAGTCATTAACTAAACTACTGGCGATGTTGTTATGTTAGACATATCGATAAGCATACTAGAGTAATAATGTACCCCGGCGCTGAGTTGTGATATAAGATATAATTTTGTATAATATTAGTAAACTAAAGCCTTAATCTACTAATTGCCCACAGATAAACTGCTCCACCAGTTTAGTGGGAAACAGTTAAATGTTTGTGAAAGTTTATTGTTATAATTAATAAACAAATAAAATATACCTACAAGCACTAACGGCCAACATACGAGTAGATAAATAAACCCAAGGTATTGTAGTTACAGTCACAGAATACGTAATAGTACAGTCGAGAAACCTGCAGGTTAACATACCTACTTCTGAAACTGAAACATAATATTATCATAATAAACTTCAAAACTTCAAACTTCAAAACAGTATTAGCACAACTAAGTAGGTACAACATCAAAAATATTAACAGGACAAACTTAGCTGCCTTGTTCGTGCGCTTGCTAAAAAATGTATAGCACACCGCGTTTGAGATTTCCGCTGTAGGTACTTAAAACCCTTTACCCTTAGCATACCTAATTCTCAAAACGCCTGACTCGCGTTATGCCTAAATCATATTGCGAAGTAGGCAAAACGTAAGATAGGCAAACAGCGTTTAAGCCCAATAGCTTATTGAAAATGACGTTTAGACATAACGCGAGTTAGTCGTTCTATGAATTAGGTATACCAACCGTAGATGTTCTGAAGTTGGCCATATTACATTATCATAATACAAAACGTATCAGATTTCCGACGTATAGAGCACGAAAACTTAGAAGCGACTTTTTAACTAATTTACAAAAACTAAAAACGATTTCATATAAATAAATAATAAATTGCCAAACTGATGTTCTTTCGGCTTTCGGTAAGATACTAAATAGTTTTAAATTATTTAAAAGATAGTTCTCGAAAAATCAATCTCCTTTCAAACTGTGCATCTCCATAAAAATTCTACCAGGATTTTTTTTAATAATAGCTCCCACACCGATTTCGGTGACGGTGGCCTGTTTCATTGAAACCAGGCCAGCTACGCAGGAGTTATGTTATAGTGTCCAAGTGTGTGCGCAGTACACAAGAGCACTCTCTCTTCCTTTACTCTCATAACCCAGTGGGACGGATAACCGACACGACTGGCGAAAGATTAGGCGCAGGTCCGACTTTTTTTACATGCCCATCCGACGCATGGATCATCTTTCTTGTCAGACAATCAGGTGATCAGCCTGAATTGTCCTAACTAAACTTCCAGAAACAACATTTTTTTGTTCCATTGCGGGAATCGAACCCACGTCCTCCGAGTCGAGAGCCAAGCTCTAACCACTAGACCACGGAGGCTGTTAACCCTACCTCTACCAGGATATAAGAATATCGAAGAGTTTAATGTGGGGACCTCGTCTTGCACGAAATGGAACCGTGCTGAAATCGCTATCGATCAAATTCTCACATACGACATTATTACGAACTTACGCGAACTAAGCTGATGCGTTACACCATGCGACATTGACGGATCAATATCATCATCAGCATTTCGTTATATTCTATAGCCTCTATATTTTATTTTCATAGTACAAAAACCTTTTTTTTTTGGTACTATTTTATGTTGTGTATTTTGTAATATTTTATTAAATATAAAATTATTAAAAAATATTATTAATTCATTGAATTTTGTACATTTAAGTTGTGTTTGTATTGTCTTTATTTTCATAGAAATGTACGTATTAGTTAGTAATAGAAAATAATGGAATACTTAAAAAAAAGATCCATATTGCCGCAATGTGAAGTTTAAATTTCTTTGAAAATATGGTGCGTATCTAAGTTGGCCCTCGTGCTCGATGCGAACTTCAATATAAAGTATCTGGCTAACCGACCCGTGCTCGGAGTTCAAGTACCTACGAATAAAAAAATAACGGGCTGCAGTTGAAGCAAATTGGTTAATTTACAAATGTTGGTGAACTTGTTTCTAGATTTAGTTCTTTAAAATATAATTAGTGACCTTGTATCATATTCTTTTTATGTTATTTAAAAAAATTATCACAAAACATATCCGATTCAAACCCGAGACACCAATTTGCCAACCTAGCATAAAGTCGAATGCTTATATAAGATAGCGAAATAACTCAGTATCTTATTATTCAACGAAATAAAACATATACAAAAGCTCAAAGTTCTGGGATAATAAGGCCAAGCTAGATCGATATTTCACCCCAAAAACCCCCTGTATACATAATTGTTGAAGCCGTTTCCGAGATTCTGATTATTGCTCGTTTAATACTAGTATATAAAAAATATAGGAATTCCCAAACTTCATACAAAATTCACTCTGCGAATAAGAACTACTAGTCTAGCATAAATCGAAGGTTATGAAAGTCGTTGGTCGGAAATGGATGTGGCAAGTTGGCAGTTGATTACATTGACCAAACCGAACTGTTCCGTCAACTGACAGTCTACTGGATTTGCGGTTTCCGATTCGAATATTCTGAATGAATTTACGTATATGAGTATCCGTAGAGAGACTATTATTATCCGCTTGAACGTGTCACCAAGTTGGTTTATGAGTATTCATCTGGACCAGAACTAGACTAATTATTCTCGTAATTAACTTACACTTTCATTTTACTTTTATTGAATTATAAATTATATATATATATATATATATATATATATATATATATATATATATATATATATATATATATATAAATATAATAAAATAAAGAATAGTCTTGATATCATTAACTGTTTTTGAGTTTGGTTCAATCAAAATGGGTTTGACGTTGGTTTGACGTTTATGAGAATACCATTTTGCAGTTTTAAAACATCGCGACTGGATCGCAACTGTATTATTGCAGAATTTAATAAGCATAATCGACCTTCTGATAATGGTGGTATTCAAAGATTGCATAACAGGTTCTAAGTAACGTTAATGTTTAAATTATTTAATCCCTGATTTGTTTGCACTGAAAATAAGTAACATTATATAACCACTTTCTAGTCGGTCGATTCTGCTAATTAAATCTTACAATAATATAGTTTCGATGCAGTCTCAGTATGTTAAAAATACAGTAAAATGGTATGCTCATAAACGTCAAACTCGTTTTGATTGGTCCAAACTCCGACAGTCAGTTTATGTATCAAGATGATTTATTTATAATTCCAATTAATATAAATTAATTGGGATACAGAATTGCAACCTTTGGCGTCTTGTACGTTTCATAATTACCTACCTCCTCATGATAGCCATCAAGTTTAACGTTAATGAGGCAATTTATTTATTTATAGGCCTATATCTAAATAAAATCTGATAAATTATTTGAAAATTCAAATAAATGAAATATATTTTATTTAGCAGATTAACATTCTTCTGAACTTGTGAGGACTATGAACCTGATTGACTATCACCACCCTGAATATACAGTGATAATTAAATTAAGCTAATTAATAAAACGTCTGTTTGGTTCAACAAGTTCCTGGTTTAGGGATTACCGTAAATAACCTAGCATTAAACGGGCTTAACTTGAACCAAAGTTAAGTCAAACGTGCCAGTTAGTGAGCCGGAAAATTGCCGTTCCTCTCGCATTGTGTAAACTTAGCTCTAAGTGAGAATTCTTAGCAATACGTTGACGAAATTGTAGTCGAATTGCGACGAGTGTGTGTAAGGTAATGGCGATTTAATAGTAAGTTCTACATATTATGTAACTCATTAATAGAATATGTACAAAATGTGTCTTCTAGACACATTTTAATAATATAAATCTAATAATAAAAAATCGGTTGTCTGTAAAGTCGGTTTACTGGCGATAGTTGAACGTGACAACGTCATAAGAAATGGAACGCTTCAGAGCGAGGCAACGCCGCATGAGCCATGTTTAGCGAGGTAACGCCGGTAACGCCGCATGAGTCATGTTTTTTCGTGCGTGCAGCCGGCTCCATCGAATTATAAGACGTTGTCACGTCAAAAATAAAAATCACTAGGATAACATAAAGTTACAGTTTAAAAATGTACCGCACCCCGGGATTTTCTTTCGCACACACGAAGTTGTGGGCAACATCTAGTAAAACATAACGCACACTTCGCAGACCCGAGACCGAAATAGAATCGCGAACCGAATAGAATGATTTTTGTGGAGCACTAAACAATCCCCGCGACCCGTGACGCGCTACCACTGTGCATGGCCAGAGAACCTGATTGGCTGGTTTGCTGGTCGCGGTCGCGGGTCGCGTCGCAGTCGCATCCATCGGAAAGCTGCCTTTAAATCGAAGACAATCCTAATTACCACATCGATATTCGGAGTCGTGTTTCATTATTTGCATCGAGTGTGTCTCGCCAAATGGCGCGAACTTCATAAGCGCAAGCCGCTCTTTTTCAAACATTTCCATAAAGAAATTATGCATCCGATAATTCGGTATAAGTTGTTAGGGTGACCAGGCTTTAGTAATCGTGAATTTGTACAAAAAAAAAGTATATAGTTGTTCAATTGCCACATTTCGTTTGTGTCACCACTGAAAACCTACATACAAATACAAACCATCTGATGTAGTAAGAATGAAAAATAGCCCCAATAAATAACTAGTTTCAGTGATGATATTACATCAATA
Organism: Phengaris arion; assembly: GCA_963565745.1. NCBI lineage: Eukaryota > Metazoa > Arthropoda > Insecta > Lepidoptera > Lycaenidae > Phengaris > Phengaris arion. The sequence goes on along the minus strand of OY751446.1, from coordinate 2,649,394 downwards.
AAAAAGTTAAGTACTTTTGCATGCCCGAAGAGTTACATGTGCTAAAACTTAATCTAAGACCTGTCCTGGGATACCAACCTTTGCTTAGAGTTCTAATACCTGTTACGGAAAAAAACACAGATGGCGATAGGTATTAAAATGAAATTAATGACAAAAATATTAGTCTGACCGGGATTCTAACCCGATACATCAATTTGCCAACAACGCAAAAAGTTCTACCCATACGTAGCTGAGCTACGCGCTTTGACAATTAAAAAAATAAAGTAGACTGACCTAAATTCATGATTTTTCAAAAGATTTTCTTCGGTGACATTATCTGCAATTGTTTTAGTCAGTCGGAATAAAAAGTCATTCGGTATTACATCGTATCAGAATTATATTAAAATACAAGACCTTGACTGTAAATAGAGTATAAATAAGATAAAACAAAGTTTCCAAGACTTTTTCACTTTACCCAAACCCATGGTCACCATAAAATGTCACACCTGGCATGAGCTTATAACACACAGTCAAGAACTTCAGATTCATATTGAGGGTGGAATTTGTTTTTCAATAAATCCCCTCTTACAAAGTTTGGAAGCTGATTTCAGAGAGTAGGCCATTTTTTCCTAATAATGTAAATAATTTTTTGAACAATTTATATATAATTTTTTGAATAATTTGAACAAATTACATAACAAGGTGTTCAAAATATAATTCAATTTTTTTACTAGAAACTAATAAACTTACTAATTTTAGTCCCACTTATCCTACTTACTATTATAAATGTAAAAGTTTGTGAGAATGGATGGATGGATGGATGTTTGTTACTCTTTCACGCAAAAACTACTGAACGGATTTTAATGAAATTTAGTATGGTAGTGATTTAGGCTCTGGATTAAAACAAAGGCTACTTTTTATCCCAAAAAAGTACAGTATTCCCGTGGGATACTAGATACTATATTATTTACGTAGGTGGAGCTGCGGGAAAAAGCTAGTACTGTATAATATCTTTTAAGTTAAGGAAAACGGCAAATTAGGACCAGCCTCCAATTATGCATTAATATTTATGTCGTTGGATAGGTCTTTTCAAATGAAATAACAATTGCGAAGACAGCTTGTTGTAACTATCTGCTTGGACTTAGAGTATATTTGTTACTGAACAATAATAATAAAGAATACATTTTTTACCCATTTTCATTTTCACCCATTTGTTTGTTGTCTAAACTAACACAATGTGGGCTCGTATTTCGTATGCCATACAGTATAATTATTATGTACCTGGCTCTTATTTATACGTCTAAGAATGAGTGTTGCTAGTGCTGGGACGCCGTCACGTTTCGGTGACTGACGTTAATAAACGTTAGTGAAATCATATCAGAATTATTAATTGGGAACTCCCCGCTTAGGGTAGGTCTATATTGTCGGGAATCCGGAAGGCCGGAGACAATTCGGAGCATTGAAAATAGAACTCTGGACTAATACAATAAAATTTAAAAATCGAACACTTTAGTGTCGAGTCAAATTTCAATGTCATAGGATATGACAGCTCGACAATCGACACTTCGATTTTCAACTCTATTGTATTATATTAGCAATGAGTGCTATTTTCATTGCGCTGTATTTTCCCCGGCCTTCCGGATTCCGGATCATATAGCCCCTTAGACATACTGTCACCACAAGAACAATAATATTATACGTTGCTTTTCTAAAATAATATGATTATAAGAGGAGTTTGTAATGGAACAAACAAACGTTCAGTCAGTCAGTCAGTCAGTCATTGCATTGAACAGGCTCCAAAACTACTGGACCGATATTGATGAAATTTGGCACGAATTATAATTAAAGTACAGTGAAATGTACGGCTTCTAACTTGTCATAGTATTCTGTCATTCAGTTCATTCAAGTCAACAATTGTCAAAGTTTCACCCAAGCGCTTGCAGAACTCGAAGTTTCGATGTCCTATCTATCTTAGACTTAACTTATCTTTAGACTCTATATCTTATCTTTAGACTATCTTCAAAAGGGAAGAACAATTAATGGGGAATATTATGCCAACTTATTGGACCGCTTCAATGAGGATTTGAAAAAAAACCGACCTCATTTGGCCAAGAAAAAAGTTCTTTTTCACTAAGACAATGCAAGGGTGCACACATGTGCAGTTGCCATGGCAAAAATTCCTTGAATTGGGCTATGAATTGCTCCCACATCCACCCTATTCTCCAGATTTGGCTCCGAGTGACTACTTCTTGTTCCCAAACCTGAAAAAATGGCTCGGTGGAAAAAGATTTAACTCCAATGATGAAGTCATCTCGCAAACAAAGGCCTATTTTGAGGACCTCGACAAATCATATTTTTTGGAAGGGATAAAAAAATTGGAGAAGCGTTGGACAAAGTGTATAGAGCTCAAGGGGGACTACGTTGAAAAATAAAATGATTTATTTATCAAAAAATTTGTGTTTTATTCCAAAAGTCACGGACTTATTGACCCGCCCTCGTAAAAAAAGATGTCTTTATTTTTTAAACTAAATTATTTATAAATAATAAATTGATAAATGGTAGTTTTTATATTTTATTCTGGTCACACTGACAACGTGCAATCCCTTCTACTATCATCCCCACCTAGAATGGGGTAGGCAGATAAAATAAGGAATTTGTACCGCAGGAGCTCATTGGAGAGCCAATTTTTACGGAGTAAAGATCTCAGGAGGGATCTATGCCCAAAAGTGTAAAAGTGTACAGTGTCTAGTAAATAAAGGTATCGTGAACAAGTTGTGTAGTTTTTGTCAAACGCTCGTTTTAATACGTTACTCACAAATGATTTAAACTATATATAAGTAAATGGTTATTCAGAATCAATTACGGATATTTAGGGCATATCATGTGGGTTGGCAGCCTAATAAATACATTTAAAAAATACTCTTAGGTAAATAAAATAATAATATCTATGAACACTTCACACCACGTCAGTCCGGCCCCGTGCTAAGTACTTGTGTTACGAGGACCAGACATATTATACACATTAATACATGACCAAGGAACACTGAAAACTTTTGTTCCCTCGGCGGGATTCAAACCACGACCTCCGGCTTGCCGACGCGCTCAACCACTAAGCCACAGAGTTCGTCAAAATAACCTTAGATAAATAACTCATCCTACTAAAAATTTGCGCAGTTGCTTGCGACTGTACCTCTCAATGTGCGCAAAAAAATACAAAAGGAAAATATGAAAAACTGTTTTGTGTAAACTTAAGAAGACGCCATTTCGAGAGTCGGCCATTTAGAGCGCGATACCTTTCCGTAGTTAATAAATCTTGCATTTTAATTTGCCGGCCACATCATTAGAGCTTTGCTTGCAAATAAACTGACATTGAATTACAGACACTATGCCCTTGCGTTAAGGTATATAATTTGTGTTGTAAACGTTTATCAGGTTTTAAAATTAATCAGTCAATTAGCCGCGTACATTAAGGTGGTATTTTATAAGCTCAACTTGGTGGTTAGAAAGTTTTTCTACAATATTTACATTTTTCCCACATTTTTCTCAGGAAAATTGCATTATTTTATGGTTTATGTAAGTTTAGGGTGATTATTTCTATGAATGGAGGCTTGCTGTCGGCGGTTCTCAAGTTATATTTGAATAATAACAAAGTTTATAGTAAATTATAGAAAAACTCCGTAATACTCAAGGAACCCTTATAGTTTTGCTCTGTCCGTCCCTCTGTCTGTATGTCTATCTGCCCTTCTAGCTTCTGTAATTTATGAACATAAATGTATGAAATTTGGTATAGTTATAAAATGTGTAAAGATCTTGGTTTGGACATCAAAAATTAAAGATAATTCTACATTATAGGGCTATCTAGGCTAGCTAGGGATAGTTACAGAACTCTCCTTAGACAATACATGTCCTGACATGCTCCTGGTTAGGTTTTTGTATTTAACTGAGGTAATAGTGGTGATCGTTATATTCTAAGCGTAAAATATCTATAGTCAAAAATTAATAGTATAACTATTGAGTACGACTTGTTCTGCGACTAATAACTTAAATATAATAATAATTAAAACTATAGGGTACTTCTGATAAAGGTTCCAATGTTTTCGACCCAATTATAATAAATTTTATGCATTGACATCTTTTTTTTTCTATTTATTTAAGATCGCTTGGAACTACAAAGGTCATCAGCGACCGCCATTACATTATTTAAATTAATATTTGAGGAATCCTAGAACATTATCACACATATTAGGGTTAGTTAATAACGCATCGGAATCATAACTATTAGAATCTATTAAAACATGAATAGCAGTTAATGGTGAGCTACAGCCTACATCTAAGACAAGTCCGAGGTGTGCTTCTCGCGAAAAAATGGGAGTGAGATATACATTATCTTTGTTACTGATAACTAGCGGGAAATTAGAAATACTGAAGTGAAATTTCGAAGCTTTTTAATATGCAATAATTAAAGCGAAATTTGAATTAAAACCTTAGTGTCAGTTCGCACCGTGCCGTGACGTGACGCGACGTGACGCGACGCATTCACTACACAAGAAGATACACGTTTAATTGCTAGGGCGGCGTCGCGCAGCGCAGTTGTATATTAATATTATAATATTAATATATAATTTTAATAAGCACAATATATTACTATTATATATTATTGTATTATAATAAATAAGGTATTATCGGTGGAGTGCGAAATTCAAACTCTTGTAATGAAACGTGTATCTTCTTGCGTAGTGAATAAAGTTTAATTTTGAAACGCTATCTCAAAAATACAGCGCTGCGTTACGTGGTAAGATCATGGAGGACAATTCTAAAAGTGTTATTTAATAACCTATATGGAAATGAAAATTTTATGTTTGAGTTTTTAACGTATCGGTGTGACCTGACCTTTATTATCAGGTAGTATGAGGTGAAAACTACAGGGTGCCTCGGGGCTGACAGGCCGATATGACTGCGCTATGTCACGAATTTACCTCGGAAAACGTGGCGTGCGGTCGCAGTGGCTGCGATTTTGTTAAAATCAATATTAAAATCACCGCGGCTTCAAGATACCGTTAGTATGTAGCCTCCGTGGTCTAGTGGTTAGAGCTTGGCTCTCGACTCGGAGGTCGTGGGTTCGATTCCCGCATTGGAACTATAAAAAAAAAATGTTGTTTCCAAGTTTGGTTAGGACAATTCAGGCTGATCACCTGATTGTCTGACAAGAAAGATGATCCATGCGTCGGATGGGCATGTAAAAAGTCGGACCTGCGCCTAATCTCTCGCCAGTCGTGTCGGTTATCCGTCCCACTGGGTTATGAGAGTAAAAGGAGGAGAGAGTGCTCTTGTGTACTGCGCACACACTTGGGCACTATAACATAACTCCTGCGTAGCTGGCCTGGTTTCAATGAAACAGGCCACCGTCACCGAAATCGGTGGGGGAGCTATTATTATTATTAGTATGTTTTGCGTGGATCGGAATACAAATAATAATTGAAGAATCTTCGGGTAGTTTGAACAACTTCAACAAATAGGACAATTGACACCTCAGTCCTCCCGTGACCACGGCTGCTGGCCGAAGCCGGCTGAAGTAGCCGAAACGTCGGGAAAAGGAAAAATGCACCGCGACACAATCCGTAAGTGTTTAAAACAACTACGATTTTGTTGTCATTTTATTAAATACTAGCCGACCGTGCCCGGCTTCGCGCCGGTACATTTTCAAACTTTTCTTTCATAAAAAGCTTCTCCCAATATTCAAGAACACAACAAAACTAATTGTCCAATTGGTATAATACTTAGTAGTTCTGAAGTTACACGAGTAGGTACATACATACATGTTGACGGTCCATTTTTATTTATATAGGTACTTTAAAAGTACTTTAATTATAATTTATGCCTGAATTTTAAATACACTAATTATTATATTATTCCCTGATTATTATTTATTTATGAAATGAACCTGGAAACGAGCGGATCGCCTGATGGTAAGCGATTACCGCAGCCCATGGACACTTGCAACACCAGAGGAGTTACACTTGCAACTCCTCTGGTTTTTGTCCTTTGCGTTGCCAGTCCTTAAAATCCCCAACCACACATGGGCCTCCGGTAACCTCACTTACTCGGCGAAACACAACGCTAGCGTTATTTCACACCGGTTTTCTGTGAGGCCGTGGTATTTACCCGGCTGGATGAGCCGGCCCATTTATGCCGAAGCGTGGCTCTCCCACAATTATTGACGTTTTATTTAAACAATACATAACATCATAACGAATATCATGAGTAGTTCAGGAATCAAGTGTGGCAAGTTTTTGTAGCGCGTGAAAATAGATGTTGAAAGTTTGTTCACACAGAAGTGATTATTTTTAAAATTTTCCACTTCAAATAAAAAATAATGCGACGCAAAAAATAAATAAAACATATTTTGGAATTCTCACATCATGCCCTTTCAAATTTGAACTAGTAACTTCGACTTGAAATTTCGACCCCCTCTTAAACTTTAGACCCCCTAGTTTTAGTTATTTATTTACAAATGTCCAGTTTTCAGATTTTTCTTTGTATTTATAGTAACAATGACATTCCTTGCTAAATTTCATAGTTCTAGGTCAACGTGAAGTAGCTTATGAATTTTGATTCCTTTGAGAGGTTCGAAAAATGCGTGTTTTGTGGCAAAAACGGCCGTTGCTTTTTTACGTAAACTAAGAAGTATTTTTCTTTCACAGCTTCAAGGGATTGTGGACTAAAGTATAAGTTTCCGAAATAAACGCTTTTGACCGACAGACTAACGGACAGACGGACGGATTTTATTATTATATCATTTTTCCCTTTTGAGGTACAGAGCCCGAATAATAGAAAAATGTATAAAGTGTTAGCTATCAAACGCACCACACCTTTACCTACGCAGAGATAACATCGAAGATGAGCGCCTATTCAGTAGATGACTGCCCATTTCGCGGGCGGACGGGGAATAAAAAAATTATCTCCACCGCCCCCCACCCCGCCCCGCCCTACGACACTGCGCCGCCCAGCCGCTCTTTTACAGCTGAGTCTCGTTAAGGTGAGTGACGCGTCACAATCTTTTCATTTTGTATGACTTCCCCGAACTCTATCTCTATGAAGGGTCTTATGAAATACTTTATCTAGTCTGAAAAATATCGCACGAAATTTGTTTTGGGATTTGTCGTGTCCTTGTGCTCCTTGGCACTTACATCAAGCATCCTAAATGTTTTTGTAAAGTAATTTTTTTACCCACGACTTCACTCGCGGTTATTTATTTTTCAGTCATTCTTATATAATTAATACCCTTATTCAAAAATACATTTAAACGCCTGATTATCTTATTAATATTCCTTTGTCGCATACATTTACTTCATGTGACAGAAAGTGACGAGCACGCTGATTACTAGTCAATCGTTTATATATTTTATGAATAAGTAAATAAAAACCTCGCTCGGTACAACTAAACCGTTAAATTATTTTTATTGTTGCTAGAATAGCATTTTATATTAAATATTGCTTTTAACAATTACGTAATTGGTGATAATTTAACTAATGAACTTAATTAAAAGGTTGCAAACACCTGCTGCGTAAATGACTGCTACATTTTATTATAAAGGTCAACGTGAAATCTACTAAAATTAACTTTGCTTTATTTTATTTTTATTAAACAAAAACAACATTTCTCTAGATCAAAATTAAGCTATGAAACAAAAAAAATTAAGGAATCTAAGAATACAAAATATAATCCTTCGCATGTATATATATATGCAACATATTTACTTTATTAAAAAAAACAATAATCCACTGCTGAGTTAAATCTTGGCAGTTCGGGCTTGTCATTAGGAATATTATTATCTCTAGGGGGTTTCAGCAAATAAATTTGCAGCAGGTAGGTAAGTAGTTGATTTACAATTTAATTCATAAAATCGTAAAGTAAACTTCAAATATTCAACCAACTTCTTCAAAACCTGATCAAGCGTTCAGCGATCAACCAACCTCAAAGTAATAAATAGTTTTGTACTCATTCTATTGAAGGTACAGTCAGAAATAAACTGTGTACATATCGACATATCGACGTCCGTTCCACCGATTTGCTTCATATCCTGTCGGCAATGTTTCATCTTTTTGTACATAAGTATTTTTCCTCCGATTATTGTATTTATACAAGGAAATAGCTATTTTATTGAATTTTTTTAACTTAGTTGAAGTCTATTGGAGGGATAATATAAAAAATATTTTATTTAAAATCAACTTCAACATAATAGCTGTTGTAGAACACCTAAAGTAATGTAATGAAGCAAAATTATTTAATTTCTACCTTCAGTAATATTTGAATTGTAATCCAATTAGTTTCTGTGTTAAAATAGCCTATTTTCAAACTAGTAGGCTTTTGGTGAACAAATAAAGTCATTGAAATGAACTAAAGGCATTTTGGAACATTAAAAAGGTCAACCACGACCCAATCCAACTTCTAAATCAAACCACTAAAACTTTGCAGATATTATATTAACGTATTTCACAATGCCGGAGTTATTAATGATGCGAACAAAGTAAATTGACGAGCTAATTATAAATTGATCCAGTGTTTGTGAACCTAGCCGATTTTCGTTGCTTTTAATGAAAAAAATTAATAACATATTTAAGAGTATCATCATTGGCTTATGTCAAACTGCTGCAGCTCGGGTACCTTCTTGATCTGAGGAGGGACTCTCCAGTATCCACTGTTAGCAGATTCGTGGCACCTAGAAGATTTGTAGTCTATCTCTGACACAAGAGTGTCCTCATAATTTTCTTTTACCGTTTATGTTTATTAAGTGCGGTCGCCGACAAGCCGGTGTTTCTTTTAATCAAACTGACCAGGAAACAAGCAGATAGATCGCCTCAATCGCGGTAAGCGATTACCGCTGTCCACTGTCCACTCACTGTAGACACTCGTAGCGCCAGAGTCCAAAAGGTCGATTCTGCTAATTTAATGGTGCAATAATACAGTTACGATCAAGTCTCGATATTGTTAAAACTGCAAAATGGTACTCTCATAAACGTCAAACCAACGAAAAAACAGTAGGAGTTTCTCAAGTCAACGCGTATTTATTTTTTTTTTGAGGAAAATCCTTGAAATTTATATGGACACTTTAGATAGTAATATTAACTGAAGGACGGGAGAGGGATTAAAAATTCCTAAAATACGTGTGACGTAATTTATGGATGATCCCTAATCAGAATTAGCACAGATAAGTCATAAATATAAACCAGCCAGCAAATATAAAATAAAGCCACTGTATTGCATTCGGGATTTAAATAAACACATTTAAGATAGTGCAGATTTATCCCCAGAACAAAGCACGTTTTCCGCCATTTTGCATTTATTGCGCGCGTGATCGCGAGAACTGTAATATGGCGGAATTGTGTTGTAAGGAAATACGGAATACAGGAAGGTTCATTTACACGGAAAACCTTTTTACAGAAGTCGTCCAGAGGCAGAGCGCTTCGGCACGAATGGCCCGGCAAGAATGAAGCGATGCTTTGGCCTTACAAATAACCGGCATTAATTATTTATCGCTAAATTACTGAGAGTGTTGAGGACTGAAGTCCAAAGGGAGGCTGGGGGCTTTAAAGACCAGGATAATACATGTAATAAATACCTCTGGTGTTGCGGGTGTCATGGGCAGTGATAACTACTCAGCATCAGGACATCCGTCTGCTAGTTTTCCAGTTTATTCATTAAAAAAACTTTTCATTCCTGCAAATTATTATTTATAAACGTTCCCGAGTGACACATTATTTTCGAACGACGCTATGCGAGCAATGGCGCGGGTAAAAGCTAGTAGCATATAAAACAATAATCCCAATGCGGTTTCATTAAAAGTTGGCTATGGCTGAAACCAATTCGACTTATAATGATTCCGAGTGTTGCCATCACATTTGGAGTGGAATTAAATGGGGCTTTATGAGAACCATAGATACAATGAAATATAGATATGGTGATATTTTATGTGAGTTGTTTATACAGGACTTTTCGTGAAACCCAGTCAATCCGTTAAAGGGAGATCCGGGGGGGCAGAATACAAATCGTTTCTACGCCCCGTAATATATTTGGCCGTTAATGCACTGTTTCTGAGATATTCGTCTGTTTCCGAGGTATTATCTGAGAAGTTAAATACGATTTTTATGGCATTGTATCAACACCTCTAATGGCGAACAATGGTAATTACTTACCATTCGATATCATCCAAATTGTAGTCAACTGTTTTACGACGAGTAGTCACAAAAACTCGCACTCAGCACATTGTTTGGGTCATATTATGTAATTGTAACATTGGAAATAGTTTCAATCGTCACAATTTTAATTTTGTATTGATGTTATGACTACGAAAGCAAGAAAAATGGTGGCATTGAGCATTGGACTTCATAATATGTGTGTGCATAATTACAGATATGACGTGACAATAATTATAAAACTTATGCACTATATCGATATTTCCCAGTTCTGTGGTCTGATCTGGAGGATTATATGAGAAGCTGGTATGGATAGGATATAACCAGCATCCGAGGCAAATGAATTTCTTGGTGGAAATTCGTGTTTCACAGTAATAACACACAGGACTTCTTTGCAATATTTCCACTTTAATAAGTATTTTACATTAATATATTACACGACCAGTTTCGACAAAGTCATCATCAGACGTACATACACTTGATAATTACCTAAAATACTTATTAAAGTGGAAATAGTGCAAGAAGTCCTGTGTGTTATTACTGTGAAAATGAATTTCTGTTTGTGCGGACTTGACGCATTAGCGAGCTTGCGGCTATCTGGCGCATCTACTGCGTTTTATCACTGGTGTTCATCTGAGATTAAGGCGTTTTTGAATGTGTGGTGTGAAAAAAATATATTACGAAGAGTGTCAAATCTTTATAATATTCTATAATCTTCATATTTATTGGTATTGTTTAATGAAATGAAATAAATTTATTTCCAATTGAAATTTAACAAGCTTTTTTCGAAAAGTCAACAGAAACAGCGACCACCGGTTCAACCCTAACGCGCCGAGAAGAACCGGCTTAAGAACCTCTCAGGCTCAACTATAAAACGGCACTTCTATACTCCGATTTTAAAATCAATAGAATGAAATTATTTTTTAATCTCTCTTTCCTTGTACCTAAGTATAGACATATTTTGGTATTGTGGCTTGCAATTCCTTCGAATTAAGCTACACTGACAGCTGCTCATAGTCTGATGTAGTATTCGTTTTTGTACGAATCAAAATAATATGTTCGGTAAGAATATCAAGGGTTGCGGATTTTAAGTACAACGCAAGTGTGCAACACCAAAGGAGTTACGCTTGTAAGTGTGGTAAGGTGTGTAAGTTACGCTACTAACCGCGGCATTAATCGCTTACGATCAGGCGATCCGTCTGCGAGTTTCCTGGTCCATTTTACTATATAAAACTTGTTACATAACATTTACAATAAACTCAAAAATACTAGTAGTTCATTTTGAATGACATTACGATTAGTTAGAATCATTAAAGGCCACGAATTTAAAAACGATCCAGATCCAGATTCCAGCTCATGATAATGATGTTGGTGATTGAATAAAGTATGTATCAATTAAACATAGATAATTCAAGTTTCCGGATCGCGATAAAGTTCAGTCGATAAATAAATTATTACTCGATTCAAGCCTCAACTATACTCGTACTATTTATTTACTTAACGAAAATAGTTTTGGAGTTTACTCCTTAAGAATCGATTTTCATATAAGGCCCCCGGTATGAAAAAAATATGAAATGAGGCGCGAATTTTTGAACTTAAATCGATCGCTAAAGTTTTTGTTCCTTCTGAGGGACGTGTTTTACTTTTTAGAGTAAACTCCAGTCGTGCGTCGGAGCTGACACACACTTTTTTTATATCAATAACAACCACTTAATTTATATAAATGTAACCTCATTGTTTTTTAGACTTGACAATGAATGTCAACTGTCAAGGGAATGAGACTTATATTTAATTTCTTATGAATTATTTGTATAAAATATTATTTAAATTGTGAAATATTAGCATTAAATGTTGTTTCTTTAGTTGTAAAGCAACATATTATCTTTTATTTCCATATTATTTAATAATCATATTATAAAACAACATTTTCGCTATAACTTATGAACAATGGAAAAACTGAGATTTGAATTTGTAGTAAAGGCAAGTGATGATCCAAAATCTAATATTATCTGCTTTACTTCGCTGACTGATACTGATAAAAGAATATACTTGATTCCGCAAGAACTTCAGCCGGCTAAATTACATGATGCTATTCTTAAGACGCAAGTATATGATAATATAAAAAAAACATTGATGAAAATGCATGAGAGAAAACAAGTATGGATTACAATGACACAAGAAATACATGATACCTATATAGATGACGATGGAAACATTCATTTTAATGGATATTGTTTAGAGGAAATAACTTCAAAAATTGAAAGAGCACCACAGCATATAGGAATTTCGGAAGAGTATTTGACAGAATAATTACATAAATGCATGGATTCAAATAAACCACAAATTTCGAGAAATATAGAAGTTAAATTTATATTGGAAAAGTTTAACAGGAGGACATCTAATGCATCTCAATGGATGAATAGATTTGAAGAGGAATGTTCACGATTATCAATTGTTGAAGATGCAAAGAGAATTGAGATTATAAGAGCATTTTTAGAGGACCTAGACTGGTATACCTCCATGATGATTAAATATACAATTAATTCGGAATGGAAAACATGGAAGGAATATTTCTGTGAAACTTATGCTGACAAAGGTTGGTCACCTGTCAAATATGCAATTTTATTTCAATACAGACAAGGTTATTTATTAGACTATGCCTTGAAAAAGGAGAGACTTTTATTGGAAGTGAACAAAAACATTGATGTTTGTACATTGATTGATTTGATTGCAACGGGACTACCTACGTTTGTGATAAATAAAATCGACAGAAATATTTTAAAAACAACAGAAGATTTATTTAACCAAATAAGAGGTCTAGAATATTTAGTTACCAAAAAGAATTTTGAAAACAACTTAAGAAGGAATGCTGACAAAGAATCAGAAAAACAAAATAAAAATCCGAGAAACCCACGAGGAGTAGGAGAAAACAGATACCCCATAAGAAACGTTAACAATTCAGAGTTAGAAGTTGAATTAAATGAAATTGATCCAAAAAACTTGATATCCCGCCATTAATCAAAATTGAAATTGAATTAAATGACTCCTTAAAAATAATAGGGATCTATGATTCGGGCTCGAATGTGTCCTTAATTAATTCCAAAATTTTATCATTAAACGGTAGTCAAAATAATAAGAACGGTATAAATGCGAATCTCAAGACGATTAATGGCGTTAAAAAAGTGTTGGTATGATAACACTCAAAATAAGGATTTTCGATAGAGAGAGAAATGTCAATGTATTTGTCGTAAACGAAGAAAACTTCGATTACGATTTTTTGATTGGATTAGACATAATAAAAAAATTTCATCTTGTTCAAGATGAACACTTAGAAATAAAACAAAGTATTCCGTTTATGGAGAATAAGACATATTATAAAACAAAGACATTTTATAGAACAAAAAACTTTGACAAAGCAAACAAGGAATATGTAATTAATTTTAACGAATATCTAGAGGAAAAAGACTTTACTATTATGGTGAATCACCTTGATGTGTATCAACGGAATGAGATTGATAACCTTATATCAAAACATAAATCACTTTTCGCAACAGGCAAGTACGATGTTGGTAGAGTAAAAGATTACGAAGCCCATATTGATTTATTGGTCGATAAGTACTGTGCTAAAAGACCATATAGATGTTGTATAGAAGATAAAAAAGAGATAGAAATGCAGGTGGCTAAATTATTGGAAGAAAATTTGATTGAAGAATCGTATAGTCCTTTTGCAGCACTCTGGCATATAAAAAAGAAGACGGACGGAAATCCAGATTATGCATTGATTTCCGAGATTTAAATAAAATTGTTATACCACAGTCACAACCGTTTCCCTTAATAGAAGACTTAGTGGTGAAAACTCGAAATTGTAAATACTTTACAACACTTGATGTTAATTCGGCATTTTGGTCAATCCCGCTCAAAATTGAAGACAGACATAAAACAGCCTTTATAACTCAAGATGGACATTTTCAATGGACCTGCCTACCCTTTGGATTAAAAACTTCACCAGCAATTTTTCAAAGAGTATTAAGCAATATAATAAGGAAGCACAAGCTATCGAACTTTACTGTAAATTATATTGATGAAATTTTGATTTTTTCTTAAACGTTTCAAGAACATATTACACATTTATCATTACTACTGGAAGCAATAGCAAAAGAAGGATTCAGATTAAAATTTTCAAAATGTAACTTTGCACAAGATTTAGTAAAGTACCTTGGTCATATAATTAAGAACAACACGATTACTCCTTTGAAAGACAATTTAATTTCAATAAAAGATTTTCCTGTACCAAAGACGCAAAAGAACGTACGTCAATTTCTAGGAAAAATCAATTTTTATGGTAAATACATACCAAATATATCAATTATTTTAGACCCTTTACATAATTTACTGAGAAAAGGGCAACAATTTGTTTGGTCAAAAAAGTGTGAAGAATCTTTTCAGTTGATTAGAAACTTAATGTGCCAGAAGCCTATATTAACTATTTTTGATCCTGATTTACCAATACATATTTATACTGACGCCAGCATACTGGGTATTGGCGCTGTCATGAAACAGCCACAGCTTAATGGAGAGGAAAAGCCGTGTGCATATTTTTCAAGAAAACTGAATGATACTCAGAAAAAGAAAAAAGCTATTTACTTAGAATGTTTAGCTATAAAGGAGGCTGTTAAGTATTGGCAACATTGGTTATTAGGGAAAAAGTTTATACTTTTTACAGATCATAAGCCTTTAGAAAAAATTAATATTAAATCTCGACCAGATGAAGAACTAGGAGATCTTACATATTATTTATCTCAATACAATTTTGAAGTTATTTATTCGCCGGGTAAATATAACTTGGAAGCTGATAGTCTTAGTAGAAATCCAGTATTGGAACCAGATTGTAATCATGATGATAATTTAAAAATTGTAAATTTTGTTAAAATAGAAGATATTCAATGTGATCAGCAAAGAAATGAATACATAAGACAAAATAAAAATAAATTAAAATTTGAAAATTTAATATACTATAAAAAGTCAAAGAAAAAAGAAAAAATCATAATAACGGAAGAATTTAGTAAAAAGCTAATAAAAGATATTCATTACCTCTACTGTCACATGGAGCAGAAAAGATAAGGAATAAAATAAGCTCATTTTATACTGCAAATAACTTTATGAGAAATATAAAGAATGTGTGTGACACATGTGAAGTGTGCATAAGAAATAAGTCCAGAGGTAAATATAATTATGGGTTATTGTCTCAGTTAGGACCAGCTTCATGTCCTTATGAAATAATGTCAATAGACACTATTGGAGGATTTGGTGGATCTCGATCTACAAAAAAATATTTACACATTTTAGTGGATCACTTTACAAGATATGCTTACATTTTGACCTCGAAAACACAGAAGTCAAATGATTTTATAAAGTTATTGCAGAAAGTGACACAGGAACATAAGATTGGTATTATTTTATCTGATCAATATCCAGGTATAAATTCAAAAGAATTTAAATCATTTTTAGATACAGAAAATATAACTATAGTTTTTACTGCCGTGAATGCGCCGTTTTCAAATGGTTTAAATGAGAGATTAAACCAAACTATTGTAAATAAAATAAGATGTAAGATAAATGAAAATAACAATAACTTAGCCTGGACAACTATTGCTCATGAATGTATCAAAAGATATAATGAGACAGAACATACTGTTACAAAGTTTACACCTCAATATCTTCTGGAAGGCAAAAATTACACCCTTCTACCAGCTGAATTAAAAGAAAATTCTACAGTTGAAGATTTAAAAAGGGACAGAAAATTGGCATTTGAAAATTCTATGAAGTCACATTATTGTATAAATACAATAAGCAAAAATTTGATAGAAAGAGGAGAGATCTAGATTTGAAAGTTAGTGATTTCGTATATATTGAAAATGGAAATAAACTTAATAGAAGAAAGATAGATGAATTAAAGATTGGGCCTTTTGAGGTTTTGGAAAAGATATCTGACTCTATATACAGAGCAGACACTGGTCACAAGAAGTGTGAATCAAATTTCTATCACATTACGAAGATGGTTCCAGCTCCTACAGCTGCAGCGGTCGGAGTCTGATCTGGAGGGGGAGATGTAACCTCATTGTTTTTTAGACTTGACAATGAATGTCAACTGTCAAGGGAATGAGACTTATATTTAATTTCTTATGAATTATTTGTATAAAATATTATTTAAATTGTGAAATATTAGCATTAAATGTTGTTTCTTTAGTTGTAAAGCAACACATTATCTTTTATTTCAATATTATTAAATAATCATATTATATAAATTTAAAAGTAGATACAAAAGCAATATTTAGCCACAGAAATACAATTATTACAACATTTAAAAAAATATAAAAACAACTATTGTCGCCTAGTGGTTGTAATTCGATCATAATTAATTTAAGTTTTAACTATGAACTTTATAAGGGTTTTTCTATTTTTTAGAGAAAGAAAAAAAAAAATATTGAATGTGAAAAGCAGATTGACAAACGTGTGACAATATTGTATGAAACGCATTGGAGTGTGAGTTATTAATTAATCTGAGTGAGTGTGTCTAAAGTTATTTTTATTAATTAAATATATTTATATGCATTATAGAAATATTATAGAAAAATATTAGTGCGGTTCTCCAAATATAAACTTTAACTGTACCAAATTTCATCCTCCGTTCGCATCATTTTCGTAAAAACTAGTACAAAGTTTTTGCTTCACGTATTATTATATTATAATTATGATACTTTTAACCTGATAAATTTTTGTTAGATAGGGCTACAGCTACTTTTTATTTTATCTCAGGTAATATGCATAGTGCATTTTGGCAACAAAAAAAAATTGTATGAGTATAACTGACCCTTTATCGCTTAAATATTCGTAACTGATGTCGGAAATTTAATTGAATTCGTTTCGTTTTCGCAAATTGGTACGATATTTTTAAACCAAAACCTAGGGCGTTATAAGTTGTTTTTACCTGTGTGTCTTTGGCATTATATCTACTAAACAAATTATGTTCCAATTTTATGGTAATGTTGAAAAGTATAATACGAAAAAACTATAACATTAGTCAACCTGCTTATGAATTACAATACCTGATAGCACACAGCTAATGCTAGAGGAAAGCTAATGCAAAAGAAAATCCCATCATAAAAAATTGCTAATGTATTGAGACCTGAAAGAGGAAAACAATTTAAATCGACAGGCTTTTACGGCGAAAAATAGTTTCATATAATATTGAGTGAAATCTTAGGCCACGTCCACATTTGTAACGAAAACGTTCTCTTTTCTCTCTTCGTGACGAAAAAAAAGCTCTCTATTTCACAGAAAAAATATTTAAGGTAAGATTGGGGTAAGAATGGCAAACTTTATTTTTGAAGATGTGCAAGATGTGATTATTAATTTTTTCTCTTAATGAATTTTGTCATGAGGGATTTGCATTTGATCGCCGCATGCTTTCTACCGCACCGCGAAAATCGACTGATCAAAATGATAATTCGGCTAGGTCGCACGCCAATTTTGCCAACAAAAATTATAAGGTGATTGTCAAGCGACACAACGTCATACGACAATCCTATACATATTTGATTTTTAACTAACCTGCCATTAAAGGGCCTGATTAAAAAGAACTTTTCGTATGGCACAGGCCATCATTAGACAAAGACATCTTGCCCTAACTGACAAACTTATATTATTTCTAATATTGTTGCATCTGTTTCTATCTATTTAGACTAATATTATAAAGAGGAAAGGTTTTTTTTATATAATTTGGCACAGATATGTGATTGCATGCCATCATTATAATACAAACAAAATATGAGAACAGTATACCTGCTTATTAATTAGATTCCCTTATAGTACATATTGGTAGTTGAAGTTCATGAGTGAATTTCTTGAGTTTGGATGCGATGGGGTCGATTTTGGATACGAGATGTCTTCGTATCCAAAACCCAAAAAACATAAGATTAAAAAACACTTGCCCCCTGCCCAACGTATACGACAGAGCACAAGTCTGGACCTGCCCTAATGCTCCTCATAAGTAATCCAATATTTCAAAATTTGAGTTCTATATCTTTCCTGCGACGACAATGTTTGATAATGACAAAGATTTTGTACGTTTTGATTCCATTGGTCAATTGAGCAGGAAATAGGAAGATATTTCGCCACCCAAAAAACACAAGAGGAGTCACAAGTGCGTTCCCGAACTATAGAACACCAAACCGCACTTCGGCACCCTCACGTACTAGAAAAAACACGACGGTTTTTTATGAGTATTTAGGTCGATTATTGTAGATAGTCATTATAAAATTTCATTGATGGGTCGTTCTATAAACTTAGGAATTTTCGGTGTCTCAAATAAAATATCATGGAAAGTTTGTCACGTCTGTCTGTCCAACTAATTTATTTGTATAACATACTATAGAACACACCTATAAATTTTAAACGTGTGAGAGCCACGCTTTGGCATGAATGGGGCGGCTCCACCAAGTAAATACCACGGCCTCACAAAAAACCGGCGTGAAATTATGTTTGCGTTGTGTTTTGCCGAGTGAGTGAGGTTCAGGTGCCTTACTGACGCAGCGAAACACAACGCAAGTGCTATTTCCCATCGGTTTTCTGTGAGGCCATCTTATTTATCCGGTGAAATTGGCCCATTTGTCCGGAAGCATCTATATGAAAATAAAATAACCTCCCACTTCTCAATTTATGAGGTTTGTTATATAAATAAGGATTACAAAGTTATGAGTAAACTTGTGTTCATACATTTTGTTCCTGTGAATTCGTAAAATTAAAAATTATAAAATTATTATTTTTTCAGTACTTATACTTATTCTATATTTTTCCTTAATATGTAGCTAATAACCTATCCTGACAGGAAATTTGAAATTTCTAAGTCTGCTATACCCTACCTCCATACCTCTATCCATATCTTATAAAATCGCGTTTTTTGTCTCTTAATATCTCCTAAACTATGCAATCAATTTTTATGAAATTTAAAACATTAGCTTGTGCTGCTAACAACTTCTACGCGCCAAAAATTCAGACCGCTAGCTTTATTACAAACGAACATATGGGGGCACGAAAAAGCCGCGAAATGCTCCGAGAAAAGATAGTTACGGCCGCTTAAAAACTAAGACATGGCGATAGCGCTGCCACGCTATCAGATATACGCAATTATTAAAGTTCCTATTTAAAACTGATTTTGGTATATAGAGCAATAAGAGTAAGTCGAAAATAGACCTAATTTTCGTTTTCGTTCAAAATATTTGGAATATTACAAGTAATGGTTAGAAGGATAATTTTTATTTGTGAAATTATTAATAAATAAACGTTGACCACGATGATTTTCGATTTATTTCTCAGTTCTCTTGTTACATTCTCATTTTCCTGATTATTAAATTTCTTCAAATGGCCATAACTTTAAAATTTCAAAATATTTTAACTGGTTCCACTTAACTTCCACAGGCTACAACTTTTATTTTGTTTTTAATTTCATTCGGAAAATTAACGCCTTATTTTTCGAATGAATTTCAATTTAATTTGTGTAACACAAGTTGAACATAGCAATTTATGAAAAAGAAAAATGTTACCGCACACAATAGCGGCTGTGTCAGGAATATTACACGGGATGGAATTCACTACCCGTTACTGATTATTATGTAACGTGTACCAATTAATATACCTATAATATTATGAAATTATTTTAGACACCTCGGTTGTCCAGTGACTTAGAGCTTGGTTCTCGACTCTGGAGGACGTGGGGTCGATTCCCGCGTTGGAACAGCAAAAAATGTTGTTTTCATGTCTGGGCAGGACAATGCGGGCTGATCTCCTGATTAACAGATGAGAATTTAAAGAGATGGTTCTGTTCTCGCTAGTCGTGTCGGTTATCCGACCAATAGGGTTATGAAAGTACAGGAAGAGAGAGTAATCTCTCATCGTGACAGATTAAAGAGGAACAGATAAACAGCTACATAGTTAGCTATCGATTTGATTGCACTACTATAAACATACGGTGTGTCCACGATTGTGTGGAAAATTGTGGGCCGTTGAAGGGGACGTAAAAATTTTCATATTTGGATCGATTTGGATTATTCTATGAAAGCTGTTTCTCGGTACCTAAGTATAACATATATTGTCTACTCTGTGCCACCGTCCCACTATATTTTCGGTTATAAAGTTACGATTTATCTATGTATTTTAGTGAATCTCTAATACGGGGTGTTTTTTGCTTGAAAAAAAATTCAGCTGTTTCCTACAAAATACCATCTATACGTTTTTGTAGGAAACAGCAGATTTTTTTTCTAGTAGGAAAGTTGATCCCACAATAAAAGTTGCTTAAATTCAAGAGTATATTTATTCCTGAAAGTTTGGACACTGAATGTTCACGCCAAACCGCGTAACGTACAGAATGAATATAAAGGGGATTTAAATCGGCCAATCACGTGCGAGTATGACCGACAGACTGGAAGGCGTGAGAAAGTGACGTAAGGACTTGCCAATTGAACCCCTCGCGCGCAGGATGTTTTTGAGAACACCCCAAATCCTTAAGTGAACGCGAACGCGTGTTCGCATATTTATTTGTGCCCGTCAATACTAAACCAAATTCGCCGGGGAACCGCGATAAATCTATCGATAATCCGCTCAACAGCTGTGTAGTGTAGTGAGAAGAAGCCTCCGCCCAGATCCAGAACCACCAGCTCAACAAAAAGGTCAGTCCCAGTTGTCTCCAGCTCACGTTAACATACGTACCTACCTACCTCAGCTCAAAGTCGGGTATGTAGGTACTAGCACTTACGCTGACTGAAAAAACACCCGGTATGGATTATGTATTCTAGTATATTTTAGTATTGACTTGTAATCACTGTCACTTTCTTTGACTAATGCACTCCTGCTAATTGTATTATCGAGTCAGAGATTAGCTGTACCTGTCTGTCAATTAACTGTTCAATTGAATGTGGATATACCAAGTGAAATGATTAAATTGTTGAGATGTTCTTAGCTTTTTGATAAAGTTCACAAAGTGTGCTAGAATTCCGATGATTTTTATAGTAATACTATTTTCACAATGAGATAGAGAGGCGCTGCGGCGCAACGTTTCATATCGGCTCCGTAATTTTTATCAAAAAAAATTGGTTGTCTGTAAAGTCGGTTTACTGACGATAGTTGAACGCGACAACGTCATGTTTATAGTGCGCGCGGAACTAATTGGCCGCGCCTTAGGTAGGCGTATTGCCGCCGCGAAGTCCGGCGCCGAACTGAGTAATAACATCAAGCGCCCCCGACTCTCCGTCCCACCGCTCGCATACCTAAGGCGCGGCTAGCTGAGGTAACGGCATTGCGTCATATTTAGCGAGGTAACGCTGGTAACAGGTAACGCATGAGTCATGTTTTTTCGTTCGTGCAGCCGGCTCCATCAATTTATATATATTTACAATTTATAAATAGTTTTAGTAGATTTTCAGTGATAAAAAACAGTTCGATCAGTGCATAATGACTAAAATCATTAGTAAAGACATGTATCATTAGCTTCAATAAAAGAAGTGAAATAGCTAAATACGAACAAAAACATTATTAACAAACTCTTTACGCTTTTTTTTGTTAATATATGAACATTATTTAAAAAAACTATTGATTAAAATTGATTAATATAGAACTGATATTGACAGTGTCACAAAATTAAGTGATTTATATTTTTTTGATAAAATACGAATCAAAATAACCTAAAACTTTCAATCCTACGTCAAACGTCACAATTAATTTTAACAAATCACTACATGTCGCGCCATCTAGCGACAAATAGCCGAACTGAGGGAACACTAACTACAACATTTACAACGGTTGTCGCTACATCGCAAGAGGGTGTTGTTTAAGAAAAAATAAATGAACTCACAGCTTTGATTCTAATTTACAAACAAAACTCGACGAACAGAGAGAAGAATTCGTGATATGAAACAAAGCATACTGCTTACGAAAAATAACAATATAGATATTAAATTTGCGACTTTTCAATCGATGACGTATTCAAAATCTGGAGCGATCAATCAGAAAAAAGAATATGGTTTTTTTTGGTATCATGGAAAGCGAAAAAAAAAATCCACAGCTTACAACAACTTATACTGCAGGTCGTAAATGGAAAAATGGGGTTAATCTATAATACAACAAACCTAGAAGAAGTGAGAAGGGTGGGAAAGCAACTAGAAGAAGGAAATATTAGACCAGTTATTGTTTCTTTGAGTACGGTAGGGATGAAAATTGAACTCCTTAAAAAGTAAAAAAAAACTCTATGATACACTATACTACATCAAAGAAGATTTTCCTTCCGATGTATTATAAGAGCGAAAACAACTAGAAAATCAACTGATTGAAGTATTGAAGCATAGGTCGAAAAACATATTTTAAATATAATAAAATCATAGTTATTTCAGAAAACGGCCAAAAACAAAAATTTAGAACATCACAATGTCAATATAATAAAATAGCCTTATCTGTCACCTGAAGTGATTGTAGAGCACAACAACAGCACTATTATGAACTCCATTAGAAAGAAGAAACCGTCCAAAAAATAAAATTCTAATACTTACGAGTATATTACAAATAACCAACAAATTAATAGTTACAATCCTAAATGCAATTCCACAGACTCTACGACTAACAAAGAGCACACTAATAACGTGATTTAGCAATCACATAAGACCCTCTCCATCAAGATGAATATAATTTTAAGATTTATATACCCCATCCTCCCCCAAGCCGGCTGGCCACTGAGGGGGAGTACGACCACAACCCACCAACAAAATAAAAATTTATACATATGCACATATAATGTTAGATCGTTGATAACCCCAGAAATATTGATACTGTTAAAACACTCTCTAAGAAAAATAAAATATGATATCATTGGATTGGCGGAAGTAAGAAGTGCAGGCAGTGAAATCCTAAAGGTCAAAGAAAATATTTTCTGCTATACTGGAAAAAAGCAAGGTCTTTATGGTGTCGGCTTCCTGATTAAAAAGAAATATAAACCGAACATCCAGAATTACTTAGGACTTTTAGAGAGAGTATGTATACTAAATCTCTAATTCGAAATGACAAGAGTATCCTTAATACAGTTATATGCACCCATCCAAGACGCCCCTGAAGAAGAAGTTTCAACATTCTACGAGCAACTTTTAAAAGAAAAGCTCATTCACTCGCTACAGGCACGATGATTGTAATAGCAGATTTAAACGCTAAAATTGGACAAAGAAAACCAGAAGAAAAGGCGATAATGCGACCATACTTCCATGGTAACAAAAATGACAGAGGCTGCTGCGGCTTTTACAATATGCGTTAGAAATCAAACTTACTGTAGTAAATACTTTATATAAGAAAAAACAAAACTATCTATGAACTTGGACAAGCCCAAACGGAATGATAAAAAGCAAATGACTACAGTCTTAGTAATAAGCCAAGAATTTTCTCAAATAAAGAAACCTTTAATAATAACTTATTTGCAAGTGACCATTAATAAGTACGTAATACTTACAGCCTATAAAGACAAAAGAAATGTAGACCTATGTTTAATTGCAATCTGTTAACCCTACAGCGCGAAGAAAATATAAAAACATTCATAAACTCATTAGAAAAAGAAATAAATTGTACGGTTCGTACACCTTGAGATGCTGTTGCTGCTATAGATGCTGCTGTTTGCTGAGTAAAACTACTTTGCTGCTGCTAATATGTATATTTGCTAAGATACAGGATAAAATACTAATGCTATATGCTAATGAGTTACAAAGTCCGCAATGC
Source organism: Phengaris arion (assembly GCA_963565745.1). Classification (NCBI taxonomy): domain Eukaryota; kingdom Metazoa; phylum Arthropoda; class Insecta; order Lepidoptera; family Lycaenidae; genus Phengaris; species Phengaris arion. The sequence goes on along the minus strand of OY751446.1, from coordinate 2,625,418 downwards.
ACGACGGTTTTGCGTAAACTGACTTAAACCTAAAATATATCTAAAATGAGCGTACGCGTGAAATGTACATAAATGCTGATGATGCTCTGTACGGTTGTTGCACCGTACATGCTCCCGGGCGACAGAAGCGGTAGGTGCTGGATGATGAGATGGTCGATGAGCTAACCTAATAACAAGGTGATGGAACAATAATATACTAAAGCTATGATAAATTAATATTACTATTGTCGGTGATGCTCGACAATAGTATTATTATTTATTTATTTTATTTATTTAATAATTTATGTACACATAGTAAAACATTGACATTGACAACTTAAAAACAGAAAACAGTTTTGTACAAAGGCGCTGCTTATTCCAAATTGGAATTTCTTCCAGCAGACCTGATACAGGAAAGTTAAGTTATAAAAGTAACAATATATGGTGCGTACTACTACAATTTACATATAACAATTATAATAAACGAATGCATATATATACGAATACTTACATAGATATATTATAATAAACTAATATATAACATAATCATTACAATTGCAATAAAATATTGGATAAAAATTACATACTTATAAATAATAATCAATCATACTATATAACACTTTAATTATTAAAGGCTAAGCTGAGATAGTGCTCACGCAGCCTTTTCTTAAATAGCCCAAGTGTCTTACACTCACGTATCTGAGTTGGTAAGGAGTTCCAGAGTTAGTAGAGTGGACCGTGAAGGAGTAGGCAAAAAAGTCAGTACGATGGGGAGGGATATCTAGAAGGGTGCGTCTTAAGGGTCTACAAGATAAGTTGTGAAAATTAGGAAAGGAGAAGCGCTCTTTTAAGTAAGAAGGAGATGAGGGACTAAATAAAGTATTGAAAAGAAAACATACTATGCGATAATTTCTGCGAAGGCGAATAGGAAGCCACTGGAGCTGCTTTCTGTATTGGGATACGTGGTCTCGTTTCTTTAATCCAAAAATAAAACGTATGGAGAGATTCTGCAAACGTTCTAACTTCTTTAGAATCTCTTCATTTGCATCCAGGTAACAAATGTCAGCATAATCAATTATAGGTCGAATAAGGGTTTGTGCCAAAAGAATTTTAGTAGGAGCTGGAAGGAAGTTTTGGAGTAACTTGAGAGAATGGAGGGTGTGGTAAACTTTACGGCTAACATTGTTGGTATTGGCATTCCAAGACAGGTGAGAGTCAAAGATTACTCCCAGGTTTTTGGCAGAGTCGGAAAAGGGAATCAATGAACCGTTTAGACTAATGGGAGGAAGTGTTGATTTATTTAGTAGTGCTAACATCCGTTTGCTACCTATTAATAATGCCTTTGTTTTAGCAGGGTTTACAAGTAGACCAAAGGATTGTGATTATTGATCGCTATTAAAACTACACCGTTCTAGTTTCGGAGATGTGCTTTAGTTCACTGACACATTAGAATTACACTTAACACAATACTTTGATACTGATTTGTTTATTTCACTTTCACTCACCCACTTATCACTTACACTGGCACTAACACTAACACTCGGGTCAATGCTGGTGCGCAATTGCGCAAACGGAGAGGGTGCCGGCGCGGCTGGCGCAGCTTGCACCGCCAGCGCCGGCCCCGCTGATCGCGGCTCGACCGGGGATAGTGCGGTCGGCGCGGCTGGCGCAGCTCGCACCGCCAGCGCCGGCCCCGCTGACCGCTGCCGATGGGCCCACCACAGGCCCACTGCTGCTGCTAAAGCTACTGCTTCTAAACAGTATATGGCGGCGTAGTGGTGAATGTCGTGTGACGACAACTCCGTCTCCATTTGCTCCGAAGCTGCTTTCATCTGCTTGATGCGCTCCCCGAAAGCAAGCTGGGAGTGGTTGTAGCTCCCGCTTTCTTCGCGCGTAATCGAGGGCAGCGATATGTTGATCAAGTTATTCAAGGGTGCGATTTCTGGTGCATAGACTACCGGCTCGTTATTAATTATATTAGAAAGCTGTTTGTGTGAATTAATAGTAAAAGTCGCGCTCTTAATCGTGCATTCGTCCCACAAAATGATGACGTTGGCGCCAGTCACCTGTTTGCTAGAAACTTGATCCTTGCATATGAAATGTAGTGTACAATGACCGCAACAATTTATTAAGAATGTATTTGTTTTAATAGGTGTCCATGCCGTCTGGCACTCGCTAAGTGTCGTCTTACACACGTGGCTTTGTTTATCTTTGATACACAGGTTGTCGTCCGACTGTCTTTGGTAGACGGGCATTTGTAATGCACAAAGATACGCATTACTTGATGTGTATAGAAAACACTTATCAAAGTCGCTGTCAGATATTGGTATAAAAGTATCTTTTCTGAAATTCATAGCGACGTGCTTGGCTATAGGTATCACGCTGACCATAGAATTATCCATCAATGGTGGCAGGGGAAACATCGTGTAAACTTCATAGCTTTCCTTATTGATGAGGGGAATTTCAATTTCAAAAATAAAATATTGCTGTGTCATTCTTACTTCAACTGTCATAATTTTATAAATCGACGATAGCTCGGCTTGTAAGTTGGTGACTGGTAACGCTAAGTCCTTGGGCAGCTGCCCACTAATTTTGTTAAGCTCGCTAAGTAGCTGGGAAGGGCTGAGAAGATGGACGTTAAATTGTTTCATATTTGTAATGGTATCGAGTAATGCATCTTGAATTCCTTTTAAACTTGTGAGTATATTATTAGCGATGATGCTTGTTAAAATAAAATCGTTGGCTGCTTGTGTTTCGCTTATTTCCGTCCGTAAAATAGATGTTGTTATGTCTAAATTGTTTAGATACTGATTAAGCATTTTCTGCTGATTCTCCATTGTTCCTTCTATTCTCTGCAGTAAACTATTTTCTGCTTCTATAACTGACGTTTGATTTTTCCAAAGCCCTGATAAATGTTTTTGATTGTTTCTAACTAAAGTAATATCTCGCTCATACTGTTGTGCAAATCGCTCGTCTAAGACGCCATACAATGAATTCGCTACGTAGCCGATCCCATTGACGAGTCCTGGTCGCGTGCGCCGCGGCGCGTCAAAATGTTGATTCAGCAACATACGGTCATAGAACTTTAGCTCGTCGCAGCCGTGATGCAATTGAAGTAATACGATATTACAGTGGCTATATAATTGTTTGTTAGAGGCGCACATATTTTCTAAATGATCGATGTAATTATCGAGCGTTTTAGAACCTTTCCAATACGGTTTCATATTGTAGTAGGCGATTAATTTCCATCTGTTCTCTATAAAATGCATGGTGCCCAGTTTATTAAAGAATATGCGTTTATCGTCACTTATTCTTGTAACATTAAAGGGATTGCTTAGAGTCGCGTTAACCGCTGACGTAAACATTAAAATAAGCAAAGTAAATAAAGATAAAAAAGACGTGTGGCACTCGGGGACTGCCGCGGTAAAGCTATTGCATAGCATTATCGCACGCACACAACGCCGTGTCGAAGATTGCCGAACTGAAACGACGTTAGACGATGCACGGCCTTCAAGCCACACCTCCGTGCCCGTCGGAGTGGGGAGCGTGAAGTTTTTTCGTTACCGAATTTCTGGATTCGGTCCCCGCGCTCAAGGCCCGCGATAGAAGCTATGCAATAGCTTAAAATTGTATGTTGAATATTTTGTTCGGAACATGCTTATGTCTGTTCCGAGGCGACGCCCTGGGTTGGTTTTGCAGATCTTGCTGATGTTCGCTATTTACTGGTAAAACAGAGAGTTTAACTATAGGTCGTTTTATTATTCCGCTTTTTGTTTTCACGCTTACGACCCAGATGAATCCGTCAGCTCCAGGATGTAATTCAATTACACGCCCGAGTGCCCATTTTCCTGGTGGTGGGCAAGCGTCGTGAATGATGACAATGTCATTTACTTGGATGTTAGGTTTAGCTGCTTTCCACTTGCTCCTGGTGGACAGTTGTGTTAAATATTCTGTACGCCATCGTTTCCAAATATCGTCGAATATTTTCTGCGTTAACTGCCATCTTGTTCTCTCGTCTCTCTCAGTCTCAATTATCGTTGAGATAGGTCCGCTTGCTAAAAAGTGAGAAGGTGTTAGGTACTCTAAATCGTCAGGATTGCCGATAAAGAACATAGTGGTCTTGAATTGAGACAAGCTTCTAATTAAGAGAGGAGGGTAGTGAATTCTTCATAGGTGAGTTTCTGTTCACCAAGAACTCGGCGCAAGTGGTACTTCAGGCTTTTAACTGCTGCTTCCCATAATCCTCCCGCACTCGGCCAAGAAGGAGCGTTGAAATGCCACTCAATTTGCATTTCGCATAGGTCTCTATAGAATTGCTTAGTTAAGATAGATTTCAGGTCGACCAATTCTCTATCTAAGATCTTGCTAGCTCCTACGAAGTTCGTTCCATTGTCGCTATAAATGTGACGAGGACTACCTCTTTGTGCTGATAAACGACATAAAGCTGCTAGGAATGTAGATGATGATAAGTGTGACACCAATTCTAAATGGACAGCTTTTGTGACCATACATACGAATACAGCCACATATCCTTTGGTAGTTTTGATGCCGCGACCTTTGCTAGATTTTACGTGTACAAATCTTGTGAATTCCACCCCAGTATGATAAAACAGTCTAGTAGGGTTTATTCTAGCTCCGGGCAAATCTCCCATCATTTGTGCTTGCTTGATTGGCTTATGTCTCCTACATTTTACACACTGATGTAAACGCTTTTTGACTGCTCTATTACCACCGATTATACAGTATTGCTGACGTAACCAAGATAGTGTCAGTCTAGCTCCTCCGTGATACGTTGCTTTGTGCGCTAGGTCTATTAATAAATTTGTTAAATGGCTGCTGTGTGGCACAATAAAAGGATGTTTCATATCATAAGGCAAATTGCTATTCTTGAGTCTACTTCCGACTCTTAATAGACCCTGGTCATCTAAAAACGGGTTGAGACATAATAGTTTGCTCTTACAATCCAAGCGTCCGACGCCTTTTAAGTCATGTATTTCCTGAGAAAATTAAAAATGCTGAATATCTTTTATTAATTTTAATTCGGCGCTGCGTAATTCTGAAACCGATAAGTACGATGTTTTTTGCTTTGCCGAAAAGGCTCTCATTATCCATGCTAAAATCCGTGTGGCGTGAGTAAAGCTGCTATATTTTTTCAGGAAATTGCTGACGAAGGTTGATGGATGTTGCTCGGTTTTGATAGCGATATTTGCTAGTACAATCTTAGTTTCTAAATTTGTGTCATAAGTTTGACATAATTGCTGCTTCAGAGAACTTGCTGCTGCTGTTTTACGTAACTAGGTGGGACCGTTCCACCATAGGTCATGTTTTAGTAGTTTCTCGATGTTAATGCAGCACAATCAGCTGGATTTTCGTTGGATTTGACGTAGCTCCACGTGTTTGCTGGTAAAATCGGAGTAATTTTCTTAACTCGATTTGCTATGAATGGCTTCCATCGGCATGGATCTCCGTGCAGCCAACTGAGTACAGCTGTCGAATCACACCACGCATAAATCTTCAAATCATGATTGCTAAGGCTTTGCTTAATTTTTGTCATTAATTTCGAAAGTAGGAATGCTCCGCATAACTCCAATCGAGGCAAAGAAACGTCGCTTTTCGTTGAGCTAGAAGTTTTGCTGACGAGTATAAGTTTAGTTTTCGCTGCTAGTAATGTAATATGGATTTGATTTTTACATATGACGCGTGAATAAATTACGCAGGCGTAAGCTTTTAAAGATGCGTCGCAAAATCTGTGAAGTTCTATACTGCTGTCTCTTCCAGATCCAATCCACCGCGGGATTACTACGTCCTTAATATTCTCTATATCCAAACGCAATTTACACCAATCTGAGAACAGACTGTCCGGTATGACGTCATCCCATCGTAAATTTAGTAGCCATATGCTTTGGAATAGCAATTTAAGTTGGACTACCGCTGGTGCTAGCCATCCAAATGGATCAAAGACTTTGGATATTTCTCCTAAGAGGACGCATTTTGTTGGCCTGTAATCTAATTCTGTACTTAACTTAAACATGTAGCGAAGCCTTCCAGCTTAGACCGAGAGCTTTAGTAGACTCTTGATGTTTGAAGTCGTATGTGTTCGGTATGCTTTGGGCTACATCCACATTTTCTAACAATGATGGCTCGTTCGCTGACCATTTTCTAAGATTGAATCCTCCTTCTTTTAGAAGTTCGATTAAATCATGCTGAAGCTGCTTCGCTGCTGTGACGTCATACTCTCCACTAAGGACATCATCCATATATGATTCTTCCTCTAGGACCCTGGCTGCTGAAGGATAACGATGACCTTCGTCCTTTGCTAATAATTGTTTTAAGGTCATCATCGCTAGAAAAGGAGCTGCTTTTGTCCCATATGTTACAGTCGACAGAGTATATTCCTGAAGTGTATGGTTAGGATCTTCCCTCCATACTATTTGCTGGTACCGACAATTTTATGGCTATATCCAGAAGATGTTTTACTAGACGCGTTAAAGACGACTCCTAATGACGTAGTTGATGAGTCAGTCCGATGAACTCCATGGTGCGGCATAAAGTAAACAAGTTTCGTGTTACGTTCTATTGTTAAGTGCATGTGTCCTAAGGATTTTTTCGATTAAGTTATTATCTTTTTGCAGCTTTTTTTCTAATTGATAAAACTGAGCACATGCTTTTTGTTTTGAGAACCCTAATTTTTCATCAGCGTCGTGATGTAAGGGAAGATGAACAACGTATCTTCCATCCGACTGCCTTGCTGTTGTATTTTTGTATTGCTGAATACATAATAAATCCTCTATCGACATATTATCTGTTTCTTCTCCATCATCTTCGATCGACCAAAATTTTTGGATGCTGCCGATGTCGACCATGACTACATTACAATGGAAAGATCGTACATTTCCGCATAGAATCCATCCAAAGTGAGTTTGCTGGGCCACTGGAAGGGATTCGTTTTGCTTTCTGATGCCGTCCATGATTATAGATGAGTGCCTAATAATAGGTCAACTTGACGGCGTCGATAAAACTCAGGATCGGCGAGCTGAATGTTATCAATGAAAGACCACGAAGGTTTCCTGAAAGACTTATTTGGCAGGTTGTTGACCGCGTGGTTCATTATGAATACCCCAGTATTTAAAGTATAATTGCTGTAATTTGAACCTATGGTAATATTCATAAAACCTTTGCAAGAGTTCTCTTTTGCTCCTAATCCTAAAATGATTCCTTTAAATTGTCTGTCGTGACTGTCGTGGTAATCCTAATCTTTGGGCGGCGTTTTCGGTAATTACAGATGTTTGCGAGCCTTGGTCGATAAGCGCACACATAATTAACGAATTGCCCTCTGCGGCTTGGACTACTACTAAAGCCGTTGCTAATAAAGTTTCTTATGTATATTCTAAGGACACATTTGAGCTGCTTCTATGCTGTTTTGATGGTCTGCTTGATGATGAAATATTTTGTAATTTTTGCACTGAACATCCGTCATGGATTAAAGTGTGATAAATTAAATTGCATATTTTGCATCTTTTATTTGAAAAACAATTATTGCCATTATGATCGTATAAGCAATTTTGACACAGCGACAATTTCGAAATTGTTTTTAATTTTAATTCGGGTCGGTAATCAGCAAAAGTGTTGCAATAGAGAATAGCGTGATATTTATTGCAGATTGGACATTTTGACGATGTTGATGAAATAACGTTTTTAGGGTTCTGTGTTTCAACTGATGGGTTCTGATGGCTAGTAAAGGACTTAAAGATATGCGATTTCTTAAATTCCTTAGGTGATGGTGTTCTATGAGGTGGCTGGCTGATTGGTTTAGGTTGATCTAGATTACGTTTCGATGACACTAACGCCGTAAACTTCGCCTCGAGGAACTTAAGAAAGTCAGATAATGATGGTAGCTCCCTGGGGTTCCGTAGTGACTCGATATAGCCATTATGTGTATCGGAATCTAATTTCTGAGAAATCATGTAGATAATTATAGGATCCCAGGTGTCTATGTTGACCCATAAGTTTCTAATAGCATTCAAGCACTCGTTCAGAGTATCATGAATGCGTTTTATCGCTGGTGATGATTGATGTTGCATAACAGGAAGGCTAGTTAAAATATTCATATGGGAATTGAATAAATTAATTTTTGGTTGCTGTAACGGCGGTCTAAAATTTCCCAACAAATATTATAATTTTCGGAGGTGATGTTAAGATGCTGGACTAATTTTTCGGCTTCCCCCTTGAGCTTGCTCTTCAAAATTTGCATTTTATGAGCGCTAGATATAAAGACACCTATTTTTATGTATAGTTTCCATAAATAAATCCTTAAAAGAGACCCACATGTGGTAGCTGCCAGAAAAGGAAGGAACATCTATTTGAGGAGTAGACTGCTCGCGATGACTTTCGGACCACATTTTGGTGTTGATTTGCTTCTTGATGCTGATATAGAGATTTTCATATTTGCTGAACGCTGCTTCGTATTCTTTATTCTCGCCATACGCTGCGCTGTCGATATCCCAATGTAGGCAATCAATCGTAGACCATCTTGATTGCACGGTTCTCATCGCATCCTCGAATTCCCATTTTTCGGACATACTTTCTAGATCTAAGCCACTGATTGTTCGGTGAAATGCTTTAAAGTTGCTTTTTTGTTTTCTTAACATTTCCTCGAGTTTACTAGATGTAACTTTTGTTGGTACCCCCAGATTAAATGATGTTTGCGGCGTCCTTTCTTCTTCTGCTTGCTGCTGCTGAACTACGGATGTAGACGGGAACCCTAATACTCCTTGCCTAATGGGACTTGGCTGGTCCTTTCCCGTCGTTGGTAAATAACTCGTAATAAAAGAACGCGCATCATTGTAAAAATCGGAGGTTTTCTGGTACATATTCTTAATAAAATAATAATGCGACTGTTTATCATCGAATTCACACAATTTAATATGATTGCTTCGAAAATCATTCCAGTAAAGATCTAACGTGGATAATCGCTTACTAATATGAGCCGGTGTCTTGCGTTCGAACCGTCTTTCTTAAAATTGGTAAGAAGTTGCTGCATGGCTTCGATGATCTGGTTTTGAGTTGTTAATAAACCTTCCACGATGATTGATGAATTAGTTTCTTGATAAGAGTGTAAAAAAAATTTGGTCACTCACCTCTGCTGCTGGAACTTACGCCACGGCTTCTACTGCTCGAGGTGCTGCTTGCTAAACACTTCGCGAAGTAGATCCCGCTTACGGTAAGCACGTAGGATCCTCGGACGCTGATTCTAATTTCTAACGAAGGACCATAAAGATTTTTCTGAGCGCTAGAAAGTTTTCTCTACATCCGGCTTGAAGGACCATAAAGATGTACGGTTCGTACACCTTGAGATGCTGTTGCTGCTATAGATGCTCCTGTTTGCTGAGTAAAACTAATTTGCTGCTGCTAATATGTATATTTGCTAAGATACAGGATATAATGCTAATGCTATATGCTAATGAGTTACAAAGTCCGCAATGCGCGACGGTTTTGCGTATACTGACTTAAACCTAAAATATATCTAAAATGAACGTACGCGTGAAATATACAAAAATGCTGATGATGCTCTGTACGGTTGTTGCACCGTACATAAATAAATTAGCTCTAAGCGACAACGAGGATGTAAAGTCCTACGATAACAAAATATAATTATTAAAGAAACACGGTCAAATAAAGAGAAAAAAGATATAATATCAGAAGAAACTAAGATGTTAATTAAAAGGAGAATCGATCTACAACGTAAAAAAACTAAAAAGTAGAGAAGAGAGGCAAGAACTATCCCTTTTATATAAAACAACAAATAAAAGATTTGAAAACGCCTACAATAACTAATAAATGAGAATTATAGAGATGAACTTGTTAAAGTCCGGAAGCCAAAAAAGTGTGTTTAAACAACTAACAAATTTGCAATCAAAAATACACAAGCACACTCTATAAAGAATAGATATAGTTATAACTGCCTCAGATTTCTACTAAGATCTATATGCCTACCAAAACATTAGCAACGATACTACAGAGACTTTAATTCAAACTCTTACTTCAAAAACTCTACGATTGGTTGTATTGGAAATACAACCAATCGAAGCATTTCATGAGTCTGAAAAAAAGAGACAAATAAATAGACTCAAACAAGAAAAATCGCCCAGACATGACAATATACCCAACGAAGCAATCAAAATAGGAAAATTTATACTGATAAGCCACATTACAAACCTTTTCTACAAAATTCTACTAGAACAAAAAGTACCTCTGAAATGGACTGAATGGAGAATTATACTTATTTACAAAAAAGTTGACCCGTCAGATATGAACAATTATCGTCCTATTAGCCTGTTTTCTGCTGTATACAAATTTCTTGCAGCCTGTCTAAATAAAAAATTAGAAAAAGAGATAGAGCCGTATCAACCTGCAGAACAAGCAGGATTCAGAAGAGGCTTTTGCACAATCTAACATATTTATACTCTGGAACAAGTGATAGAAAACACAAATACATTTATATATTATAGAGTATGTAGAGAACTACTTATAATTAGGCAAATCCATTATATTTAAAACAACCAGAAACCAAGATGAAATCGAAAGGAGAGTAAACATGACATGGAGCAAGTTTTGGAGCCTCAAAGAAGTATTAAAATCTACATTACCTACCTTTAAAACTTAAGAAGATCGTCATGGATGGATATTTGTTACCTTGCTTGTCATATGGATCACAAACCTGGATTTACAATAAAAAATCAGTAGACAGAATACAAAAGACTCAGAGTGTTATGGAAATGAGCATTTTGATTCTCACATTAGACTAAAAGATAAAAAATAAAATCAGAAAACATAAAAAAAAAAAACAATGTGATAGATGCTTTACAATATATTATTATGAAAAGGCTTATGTGGAAGTGGACTGATCACATAGTACGAATGACAGATGAGATGTGGACACATCTGGATACGAATTGGGCAGGCTCAAGATCTCCAGAGGCCGCCTCAAGGAGCGCTGGGTAGACGAAATAAAAAAAATTGCTGGAACAACTGGACAAAGAAAGCTGCATCAAGAAATACCTGGAAGATGTTGGAGGAGGCCTATACCCAACATGGGACTTTTTTTTCGTACCTTTTATTTTTTTATTTCATGTATTTTTGTCAAAACATTGTAAAGTTAAGGAAAATAAAGAGGCTTTATTAGTATTATTTACACAATACAAATAATACTAAGGCGGGTCAATAAGTCCGTGACTTTTTGAATTTCTAACCTCCTTACTGAAAAAGCAACACTACTCCTGTCAAAAGGCATCTGTCAGTTGACTCTTATCAAAATTTGAACTTGCTGCGTCAGTTAGTTTGTGTTTTACAGCTATATTTATCAGACTATCCAGTAACTTAAGGAAACAATGGAAAAAAGTGAATTTCGTGTGCTTATTAAGCATTATTTTTTGCGAAAAAAAACCATTACCGAGACCAAGGCTAAGCTTGATAAATACTATGGGGACTCTGCACCATCGATTTCAATGGTAAAAAAGTGGTTTACTGAATTTCGTTGTGGCCGTACAAGCACTGAAGATGCCGAACGTCCTGGACGCCCAGTTGAGGTCTCTACACCCGAAACAATCGAAAAAATTCACGATATGGTGTTGGCCGACCGAAGATTGAAAGTGCAAGAGATTGTGGAAGCCATAGGCATCTCGCATGGCTCAGTGGTTTCAATTTTGAATGATCACTTGGGCATGAGAAAGCTTTCCGCAAGTCGACCACAAACGCAATCGTGTAACAACTTCACAGGAAGGTTTGGCGTTGTTTAATCACAATATGGAGGAGTTTTTGCGCCGTTTTGTAACCGTGGACGAAACATGGATCCATCACAACACACCAGAGATCAAACAACAGTCAAAACAGTGGGTTTCTAAGGGTGAATCGGCGCCAAAGAAGGCCAAGGTGGGTTTGTCAGCCAATAAAGTTATGGCGACTGTTTTTTGGGATGCACGTGGGATAATCCACATTGACTATCTTCAAAAGGGAAGAACAATTAATGGGAAATATTATTCCAACTTATTGGACCGCTTCAATGAGGATTTGAAAAAAAACCGACCTCATTTGGCCAAGAAAAAAGTTCTTTTTCACCAAGACAATGCAAGGGTGTACACATGTGCAGTTTACATGGCAAAAATCCATGAATTGGGCTATGAATTGCTCCCACATCCACCCTATTCTCCAGATTTGGCTCCAAGTGACTACTTCTTGTTCCCAAACCTGAAAAAATGGCTCGGTGGAAAAAGATTTGACTCCAATGATGAAGTCATCTCGCAAACAAAGGCCTATTTTGAGGACCTCGACAAATCATATTTTTTGGAAGGGATAAAAAAATTGGAGAAGCGTTGGTCAAAGTGTATAGAGCTCAAGGGGGACTACGTTGAAAAATAAAATGATTTATTTATCAAAAAATCTGTGTTTTATTCCAAAAGTCACGGACTTATTGACCCGCCCTCGTATACAGTAGCGGAATTCAGCCGTGTCCTTGAATTTTTTTCCTACGATTGAGCGTGGTCGAGCGGAGCGCTAGGGCTGGTACGTCTACAAAGAAGGCGAAGAAAGTGCGCAAGCGTCGCGGCACAACTAACTAAAACTCGTTAGTCGTTTGATGCAGCGACAAGTCTTGGCGCGCGGTGCGGCAGCGCGGCGCGCCGCATGATACTCCATGATTTTGCTATTTGAGGTTTCGAAAGCGGCCATATACATAACATTTATACAAATAATTATACACACATACGCGTCATTACGCAATTGTGTGCGTGCGCCAATTTCGTAATGACATTCAAGTCTAGTATGAAGATAGTCTACTATACCTACATTATTTATTTTGTGCTATTTCATTTGTTTCGTGGAGTAAATATTAGTGTACTATTTTATTACAAGACCGTAGATACTCATACGATTTTGTATAATACATCCCTTTTAAAAATGTTTACTTTAATTCTTGTCTGTTTTCGTATAACGCCATCCAATTTGCACGTCAAATTATCACATGTATCTCAAAAACATTTTAATTACGGTCTAATTGCGGTCTCCGAGTCTCGGACCTCAACCTCAACCTCACGTGACCGCAGCTGTCCTCTGTCTCCAGTCTGGAATCAGGTAGTTACATACCTATAATAATTAGTGTCGATACTTTTTTCTCTACTTGTACTCATTATTTAAGTACAAGTACGAAACTGGGACCTTAATCTTGTATAATAATCCTTACAATTCCCTGTCTTTCTTTCTTTACCATTTCTTATTAATATTATAAACATGAAAGTAACAATCACGCCTAAACTGCAAAATTGGTTTTGATGAAAGATTGGTATTTGGTGGTTTGGTAAAGAACATTGGCTACTTTTTAATACGGCTTACTTATGTACTTTTTATACTTTTTACAGCGCGATATAGGGTTTCTGCGCGAAAAACGTTGTTAGTATTTTCTAAAACAAAATCTAAAGCTCGTATTTTATTTTCATGTTGTGACGGACGACCAAGCGGCAAGATTTTAATAAAAGATAACTTAACTACACTGGACGTCTAAGTGCTCAGGGTTGGCATTTGTGTAACTTTTTCTGTCGCGTTTCTGGGTAAAACTACTTAATATTGGCAACCCTAGGCACAACTTCCAGTCAAAGCGTGCCTGGAATTTTATCAGCGCTGTAGAATTTACGGCATGGTTTGTGTGATGAATTTTTCATTTCTCTAAAACCAATAACAAATACATATGCTGACTTCACTGGTGCTTAGACCAGTATAGTGTTTCAGATAGAATTTAAACAATTTGATCGGTAGTAGATAAAAATAATGAATAAATGTTTATTCATTTTTTAAGAATAAAAGTTAATTTCTACCCTTAACGTCCTTCTAACAACGTTACCTAGGACAGGGTTTGAAAATCTAGGGGAATAATCATATTATATAATAAATATATTAATATATGAAGCAAAAACTTTCAGTGCATTTCACGAGAATAGGAGAAGTATGATATTTGACACAGTTAAAATTTATGTATAGAAAGGTGTGCAGAAAGCTCATATTTTTGTAAATAATGCTTAGAAATACATAAAAATAACAACATACACTATCTCAGATTAATAATAGATACAATTTTCTTACAAGTGGATGTTTGTCAATCTGTCACAACATTTACTTTTTTCTATATAAGAGTCAAAAGAACACTTATAAAGTTGAAACTTAAAAATTATATAATATGAATGAATAAGGGCGAATTTTATTTAATTTAAAATTAAAAAATTAGTCTGAATAAATAGGTGGAGGTTAAAATTGAAAATTAGGCGTCGGCCAAATAGTCTAAGATCGCGACTGGTGGCTGTCGTGCATACTAATAGCCGCTACTGCCTACTCAACGTGTTTTAGTAGCTAGTTTTAGCTACTATTATAAGATAGGTACTGATTCACTCTGTACTATGTTTGTAGAGCTAAACAATTAAAAATTAATCTTTAATGGTTAACACGAGTCGCCGCTAGTAGCTACTCATGTAGCCGGCTGCAGCTACTCTTTTTTAAAATACTCATTTTTTAGTATTAAAAGAGATCAAAGAACATCCGTATTTTTGCGTAAAAGCGCTCGTTTCGTGTACTTAAGGGCGGGTGTAAAAAATTCAATTAAGAGTGAAAAGGGCCTAATTATTTAGGGCCGACGTAAAGTGCCCTGTTTAATATGGTGTAAGCGACCCGTAACGATTTATGGCTCCCTCACACGATCCGCCTTGTTGAAGCCAACAAAATGTAATCCCATTCCTAATCTGATACATGTAGATATTTAGACAGAATCATAAATGTAGTATAATTTGGCCTATCACCTTTTTATCCGAAAAACTTAAAAAAAAGTAAAATAAGAAAAAAAAGTAAAATATCTTTTAGACAGTAGTCAGTTGGGGCTAATTTTCCATAGTACTTTTTTGTAGCGGTGGCGATAAAGTTCGCCAGTGCTATAAAAAAGTATAAAATATTAAAATATTCATTTAGAATATTTATCTTGACCCGCAAAAAAATGTTGTTCCGCTCGACCAGGCATAAGATGAAAATCTATACGAGTCCAGGCATAATATGTGTGCATACGTAGTTCAAACACGTCTGTAGTCATGTTTTTGTGTCCATGCTTTTGTGTTTAAATATTTAGAGGCTTCCATTTGCAAAGAAAAATGTTTACAAACTGGTCGAGCAGGAACTTTGTCGATGTAACTTTCTTGCCCAACTAATCTTATGTAGTTTTCTTTCTGTCTTTATAATAAAAAAGACAGAAACTGAAGAAATTGGCGAATAATTTCATCACCCTTATTACCATATCTAAGATGAAGTCCAATATCTCCAATAAAACTTGTCTTCTTGCCAAATTTTAAAATCGGAATTGTTCTTCCAAAAAAGCGACCTAATAAAATGTTAAAATTTAAATACATTGTTCGATTTATTTAGATTTCATAAAATATAGTAAAATACAGACTTAATAATACTCTCCTTTGGACCTTTTATTATATACTCAGGACGATAATAATAATTATGAGGATGGATGTAGGATGTATCATGTACTGCTAGCGTAATGTAATGTGGATAGGCAGAATCTATAAAGATTGTTATGATTTTTTAAGTTTGTAACGGACCGGAGCGCCACAATCGCGCTATCGATGTTTTCTAAGATCGGCGGTATATATACAACATCCGATATGAATACAAGTGGGCTTCGGCCTGACCGAGAAATTCGCTCGGTCGGAGATCTCCCTATTGGGGCTACCGCTATTCCCGCAAGATTGTTGTATGAAATATGGTTTTAAAAGTACCGTGCTTATCATTACTAATATTATAAACTACTCTACCGATCATGATGAAATTTGGCAAAGATATAGAGAAAACTACGAGAAAGGTAACAGGCTCACTTTTTATCGCGGGAAAATAAACAGTTCCCGTGGCATACTCTATTTACGCGGGCGAAGCCGCGAGCAAAACTAGTTAGTTAATCAATGAATACTTATTAAGTTAAGCTTTATCGTAGTAAGCGCTTGTGATGATGAACAATCTAATACAACTCGCATAAGGTTTCATTATATGGAAAATTGGAATAATTGAAGATAATGTATTGTCAGAAGTTGTGGTCTCCGAGTTAAACCAATTCCATTTCAAAACTTATGTAACTCCATTTGTGTTACTCCGTTTGTGTTACTCCATTTTGTGTTACTCCATTTTGTGTTATTTCAAGAGTACTACTTCTGTTATACATTTGCTCACCCGTGTTTATTATATGTAATGTATAGCTGGGCTTTTAATGGGATTGTATCTATTTAAAGACCGTAAATCAAGAAATCTTCATTTACAGCGGCGCAGCCACTACAGCTAAATTTTGGCTTGTCATGAATAATATTAAATACCAAAGATCAGGAACATTTCTCTGATGCTAATATATCCAGAAGTGCATTCTTAATGAAGCTATCACGTAGATGATAACAGCCTCATTAATTATTACACTATAAGGTCCAATATTTATTGATAAGATTCAAAGTATCTCGTATTCACTTATGATCATCAACTTCTCAGGAAGAAAATGGACAATTCGTCCTAAGCGGGAAGATCATATCAAAACTCAAACTAAAAAAAAATAATTTCCATTATAGGACATCAATTAATAACACTTATGTGATTGTTGTACATGATGCCTTCCCCCGGATTTCATAATGATATTTAAGGTAAATAACATTTCAATCAAGTTTAAAGACATTAAATATTTAGCTAAAACGCATTAAGACAATAAAAAAGAGGATGCTTTTTTAGAATAGTTAAAGTATTATTTTACTATTAAATATGTATGATTTTTATAAAACATAAAAATATAATAACTAATTTCTCACATTTGACCACGTGACTAAAAACTTACTTCTTCTTGTTATGAAAATGGCCTCCTCGTTATCGTCAGTAATCGTCATGCAATTTTTTTAATGTCACTTGTCAGTAATAATTGTCAGTCGAAGCTTAGTGCAAGCTTTGTGCGGAATATCAGCGTTTCTCTTGGATAGTAATAGTATAGCACCATATAAAAGGCATTTTAAAATAGTAATATTACAAAGTTGACACCAATCATTTTAGGATTTGACATTTTAGTGCGATTTGATAGTTGACAGGTACAAGAATGTGACGTCATAACAACACATTTTAGCGTTTTGCGGCTTTATTAATTATTATTTATACTTTTCTGCTGATTTGCAAGGAAAGGAAAGAAATTCGCAAGGAATGGTCCAGATTGCGATTGTATTATGTTATTATGAAGAATTTGACATCTTTTTCAAGTACTTGGAAAATGCGACGCGACATAGCTATCTACTTTGTCATCTCACTAGCCTCGAGATTTCGACCAGGACACGCACGGTGCTTGTGTAATGTGTACGAAGGTCAGGTCCTTAAATCGAGTTTCCCAATAAAATATTTCTGGAAATTTTCATCCAGTAGACACGGAGACGAGAAAGTTTTCAAATCAATCGATTTCATTACAATGTCTACGAAGTTCCGAATTTTATATTCCCAAAAGTTCCAATTTGCTGTTCGGTCCAAATTTTCAAACTTTCCCATTTATAATATCAGTAGGATGTTTCAGACTAAATGGTGGGTTTTTGATGCGACCACAACGCATCAACGACCTGTGTGGCTCAGTGGTTCAGCGCGTTGATGCTCAAGCCGAGGGTCGCGGTTTCGAATCCCGCCGAAGGAACATAAAGTTTTTCTGTGTTCCTGGGTCATGGATGTGTATTATAGTAATATGTGTATAATATAGTAAAAAATCTTAAATATATGTATAGCATAAAAGTATTAAATATACTTCCCGTTTTCTGGTACCTGTAACACACGTTCTTCGGATACTTAGGGCCAGTTTGACGTGGTGTAAAGCGTCCATAGATATTATTATTATTATTATAATTATTATAAATCTGTGGAGACGCTTTTTATGATTCCTTTACACTCAAGTAACCCTATAAGGATTTTGTTCTCTTCGTCTGTCTGTCTGTCTATATGTCTGTCCGCCCTTCAATAATTTTATATTTTAGGGATGATTTTTTTCTCATTCTACCCCATCGTGTGAGGTATCGTGGAATAGGTATTTCAAAATAAAGGCAAAATTTCGTACATGACTGTTTTACAAAGTCAACATTTTCTAGTAATCAGCATCCAAAGTGGTTTAAGGCCCCTCGCCCACTGCGACTTTTAGTAGCGATGCAGTCGCGCGTTTATGAAGCGCACGACTGCATCACTACTAACGCGCGTTAGTCGCATTTGCAACGCGATACAGTAGTGATGCTAACGCGCTACTGCATCGCGACTGCATTCATGCAAACGCGCGACCGTAGAGCAACCGTGTCGGACGACATCGGGGAGAATTCGGCTGTCTGCTCTTCGGTTGCCTACGTAAAAGCAGCACCAAAGACAACGTGACTAATGTTGCCTCAACGGAGTCCATCTTGCAACTGTGACGATCGCAAGCATTTTTATGCCGTTAGTGAATCGCGTTTGCATCGCGACAGAAGCGCGACAGAAGCGCGACAGTATTGCGTAAGCATCGCGACTGCATCGTGTTCAGGTGGGCGAGGACACACAGCTAGCGACGGCATCGCGACTGTATCGATGCAAATACGCGACAGTATCGCGACTGCATCGCTACAAAAAGTCGCAATGGGCGCGCGGCCTAAGAGTTGGTCCGCACTGGCATTTCTAAACTATAGGAGATGTAAACTTGTAAGTTTCCATGCTGATAGATCATGCTAAAAACTCTTTAGGAAAAATATTATTTTAAGCGAAACCGGACAATAACCTTAGGAGTAATTCAAAGAAAACCTATTGCGCGTTGATAGGTACAGAACCCTCCTTAGATGTGTCCTGACTCGTGACATGCTCTTGGTTAGGTTATTCTAATATTTTATAGATTCTCTTGCGTGAGGCCGATCGCGGCAACACAAAATGTATGCTAATTAATATATTATACCGCATTTAAAAACCAAATACGGATTCTTTGGGCACAAGATTTACTGCTTATGTAAAGAGGCAGAATAATAATTATTTTCACACTCAAACAAAATATATATCATGTTTAATGGCTATCAACTGAAACTCGCCCATATATAATATATTTTTTTGGTATAACAATTATTATTATTTTTCTGTTTAACCGAATTACCAAAGGCAGTTAATGTGCCTAAAGTATTTGTAATCTATTTTAGAAGCGTTACCTTAGCCTCAATGTTAACTACCCACGTAATTAGTTACACGAGTAGGAAAAACATTTTGGCGCCATTTTAAATATGCAAACCCTCATCAAGGCGGCCGAAGGTGGCTGGGGTACAATTGGGCTCGGGTAATTTTATTTACCCCCAATCTTGTCGAAAGCCTAAGCACACAAAAAAATCAGATTTCCCGTAAGAATATTAGTAAACTTACTCAACTGTAAGTTCCAAAATTTGGAGCCTACAAAACCAAAGTATAAATTATTGTCATGGAAGTGTTGTAATTTATTATATTGTATTTTTTTATAATTAGTCTCATATCTATAATTAGAATTTGACGCCATGATTTTTTAATTGTTTCTAATAGTTTCAAGAGCAAGGTTCCCTGAAATATTAAATTACAATATTGTGTCTATGTAAAAATTATTAACAACTCTCAACTCCCCTACACCGATTTCGGTGAAGTGGCCGGTTGCATTAAAACCAGATCAGTTACGCAGGAGTAATTTTATAGTGCCCAAGTGTGTGCGCGGTACACAAGGGCATTCTCTTTTCCTTTGCTCTCGTAAGTCGTAACCCAGTGGGACGGAGAACCGACACGACTGGCGAGAGATTAGGCGCAGGCATCCGACTTTTTACATGCCCATCTTCATCATCTTTCTTGTCAGACAACCAGGTGATACTTGGAAACAACATTTTTTGTTCTTCCAACGCAGAAATCGAATCCATGACCTCCAATATCAAGAGCCAAGCTCTAATCACTAGACCACGGAGGCTGCTAGTTATATGTGCAATTCTTAGTTATACATTAAACTAGCTGGTGCCTGCAACTTCGCAACGCAACTTTACGTGGAACTATTAATGGAAAAGGAACCCTAAGATAAAATTAGCCGAAGTTACTCCTTATAACATCAGCTATCCACCAGTGAAACTCCGGACAAAATCGGTCCGGCCGTTTCAGAGATTAGACGGAACAAACAGACAGACAGGTAGACAGAGAAAACTATTTTTGGTGTAGGCACCATTTATGCATTTACCCCCTTACTAATGAAAAGATTTACACAACAGATAACTTAAACAACGTTGCTGTCTTTGTCTGTTAGTGACTTTTCCAACCAACCTTTTAAGTTATCAAATTTTTAAGTTATCGATTGTGTAAATATTTTTATTAGTAAGGGAGTTAGTGGAAAACTGTTAATTTTAAATTACAAACAGACACTACAATTTTATTTATTCGCATAGATGTGTCAAAGGTTTCTATTTGCTATAACAATCATTGCATTTATTTATGTACTTACTTTATTTTATTGACTTCTTTTAGTGATTTGTTAATTCTTTAAATTTTAATATTGTGTCTATGATTTTGATGTATAACATCTTTCCTCTCGTTTTCTTGCAATTTGTGGAAGTGATTTCGTGAAATGGGATGGAAGCGTGTAACAGAAAGTTGCGAAAAATCGTGCTATTTGATTTGACGAATGAGCGCGCGGTGGTAGAGTTGGCAGTCAGATTCGAGTAAAATTCAGTATTTAGCTTTTTTAAATTTTGACGTTGATTTCTGTCACTGCTAAATGGAAAAGTTTCGTTTTTTTATCATATTAGAAAATTGTTCTAAGCATTGTGTTTTTTAAAAAATATTTTCATTAAATGTTACACATCATATGCGACTACTATAAGGCTCGCTCTTTTTTGAGTATATTATTTTGTGTCAAAATGTTGGTGACCTGCAGGACAGGCAAAGCCTAGTGCTCGTACCAAATAAAAATACCTATTATGATTATGTTATGTAATCCTGATTGACTGTTTGTTCAATTAAGAAGTTAAATGTGAAAAATAAAAATTATTCTTACGGTAATAACTCTTATTGTCGTTACTAAAGTTAGAAGGGCTGGCTATAAATAAACAGGATAGCTGAACCAAGATATAGATTAGAATGATCTGGTGTTCCTTATTTGAAATCTGTTCTATGTGCAAGCTTAAACTTAGAGCAATTTTATGTAAATACATAACCAAGCGATACTGAACTTTATTGTTTTGAATTAAGGGGAAGAATATTGTAATATCAACTTGGTCAGGTAAAATCCGCTTAGAAGGTGTGCTAGTTCCAATTTGGAATTGGTTTTGGCGGGAGTGGCGGAGGATTTAACTTTTTTAAAAGTTCCTGAGAGACTGAAGAATATTTGATCGAATTTTGAACGAATTTCGATTTAGTTCCACTTTTTCAAAGCTTATACAGTATCCAACCATTGTTCAACATGTTTTGAAAGTTTAGTGATGTCGTAAATTTTAATGAATAGTGAAGCCTTTTATGCGTTTTGCAAAGTTGTCGTTAATGTAGGTACTATTCTAATGTAGATGGTTAACTAAAATACATTTTTATGTATCTGCTTAGTATTAGAGCAGCTTTTTTTTGAGTTTAATATTATCACTATGCTAATGTTTTAGGTATGTTTTATGTATTGATTGTACAATAATACTGTTTATAATATTAATATAACATCTATGGAGGCTTCACACCACGTAAAAAACTGGCCCCGTGCTTGTGTTAACACACTGGGACTATATTGTCCGGAATCCGTAAGGCCGAAGAAAATTCCGAGCATTGAAAATAGAACTCTGTACTAATACTCGGACATAATAATGAGTGTCGAGTTGTCAGATCTTACATTGACATTAATCTTGAAACTAATGTGTTCGATTTTCAGCTCTATTGTATTAGCCCCGGGTTTTACTATCAGTGCTCTGAATTTTACCCGGCCTTACGGATTCCGGGCAAAATATTCGCAGCCTTACCGGTATCAGACAACGAGAAGTATATTTAATACATTTATACTATGCATAACATATTTATGATTTTTATTATAATATTATAATACACATATTTAATATACATCCAAGACCCCTGAACCCATAAAATATTTTTGTTCCCTCGGCGGGATGCGAACCCGAGACCTTCGGCTTGAGCGCCTACGCGCTAACCACTGAGCCACAGAGTTTGTCAAAAGAGGTCGATTTGCTAACAATAATAAAAAATAACGCCTCTAAATATTTCATTGAAGGAAACAAAATATATTATTTCGTGTTTATTTTATCGAGAAATTACAGTAGAGCTTGCTCAATATCTTACGTAAACAATAACATAATATTATATTTATTTTTTCAAGATATTTTATATAAAATACCCACTATATTGAAAGGGTCACTTTACTAAGATGAAAGGCCAGTTTATTCAATGAAAACAACGTTGGAACGCCAGATGTTTTACAAAAACATTTCTTTTACGGCCTATAAGTCAGGTCCCATATGCATAAAGTCAGTTTTAATGGTCGATTCCGAAGGGTCCCATTGATATTTCGCTTCAGAGCCTTTTCACTGTGGTCCAAGTAGTGGACTATAGCAGTTTGAATAACCTTTTCATCCGACCAATATTATAAATGTGAAAGTCTGTGAGGATGGATGTTTGTGACTCTTTCACGCAAAAAACTAAGTAACTGATTTTGATGGTATGGTATGGTCGTAGTTTGGGCTCTGTATTAATACAAAGGCTACTTTTTATACCGAAAAAGTACAGTGTTGCAAGTGGGATGCTGTATTTACACGGGCAGAGTTGTGGGCAAAAGCTAGTTTCATAGTAATTTTACTATTATATTTCTTCGCTAAATTAATTGAAGCACATCTTAAATTCCATAGATGATAATTATTAATCAACAAGGCAAAGATTTCAGAACTAAAGATAGGCTATTACGTACAATGTACATTTGACAGAACAAATCTTCATACAAGAAAAAGTTACGCCATCTCGCTTTTCAGCATATCTCAAATGTCAGCCATTTTGATTTCACCAAACTTCAAATGTCAAAATGGCCCCAAAAACTCCAAAAGTGAGGCAATTTAAGAGGAGACAGTTTTTGCCTCAACATGCCTCGTCTATAATATATACGTCTATGCAACAAGGTTATAGATTTTAGACTAAATAATTAATGTATTGCGATACTAACCAGCTAAGAGTCCACTTCAAGCTCTCTCACACTTTTGATTAGTAAAAAATACGTAATATCAAACATTATACATTTATACTCGTTAAAATTTGTAAATGTATTTATGGTAGCACTGTGCAGATTGAGGTATAGATGTAATAGACGTGTTAAGGCGATATACGATCCGGTCTCAGTTTGGACTGAACAGATGCAAAACCGTATCGTCTGTGTGTAATTTGGCTTTCAGAGTTGAGACATTTCGCATCAGTCGGCCGGATGGATTGAAGCGATTCGCAACATACAATTAAAACTTTAGTCTAAAACTTGTTTTTGAGTTTAATTAAACTATTTTGAATTTAAGAGCCTTTTTAGCTAGTTAAATCCAATTATTTTAATGATACGAAGTGAATGAATGAATGAATG
This sequence comes from Phengaris arion, assembly GCA_963565745.1. Taxonomy (NCBI): domain Eukaryota; kingdom Metazoa; phylum Arthropoda; class Insecta; order Lepidoptera; family Lycaenidae; genus Phengaris; species Phengaris arion. The sequence continues at coordinate 2,601,810 of OY751446.1, read as the reverse complement.
AATGAATAAACGAAGTTAAATGCTTGTTAGAATTTATCATACTAGAACCAGCGAGATGTTAACATTATTTTCACTATCATTATGTGTAATCTCCTATGTGAATGTAGTTTACGACAATGCCTAGTGCTTTTTACTCGCCTCATCATACACCTTGTGGCACACCCCAGGCAACATATGGGAACAAAGTGTCCCTCAACGGCGACTTGGCATCGCTTCACGAACTGTTGACCAGAGCTATCTTTATAACAACCTTGATTGACTCATCCAGAATACACTTTTCCGCCGTAAAAGTTTATGGAGGATCGATAGCTATATGCTCTGTAGACCCTTTGTAAAAGTAGGTAGTTCTTATTTTTAATAGATATGTAAAAACATACCTACTTACTAACTCTGGTTTTCCATGAGCGTGTTATGTCGCTTTGATAAAAACAAGAATATAACCGAAGCGATACAGGAAATGTGTGTGTAAAATTGAGATCGAGAAATATATGCGTGCGTATTTTTAAATTATTTTCTAGTAAAGTTTCAAATTTGTACGTATATTAATACTTAATTAGAAGTCTGATAGTACGTATAGGCGTATACGTACGTGTATAGCTTTAATTAGTAATAATAGCTCTCCACACCGATTTCGGTCACCGAAATCCTGGTTTCATTCAAACCAGGCCACCTACGCAGGAGTTAAAATATTCCATAGTATCCGAGTGCAGTACACAAGAGCAATCTCTCTTTTTTTACTCTCTTACTTACTTTACTTACTTTACTTTACTTTCGAAACCTAGAAGGACGGATGACCGACACAACTGGTGAGAGATCAGACGAAGGACCGACTGCTCACATGCCCATCCGCATGGATCATCTTTCTTGTCAGATAATCAGGTGATCAACCTGCATTATCCTAACCCAACGCAGGAATCGAACCCACGACCTCCGACTCCAGAGGCAAGCTCTATACCACGGGACTACTGGAGCTGTCAATATATATTACAAGCTTATGAAAAATTCAATTTATCTATCTGCACGCAAGACTTCCCATCAAGTATCGAATCAGATAAACGGCCCGTTTCAATAACCTATCTATCTATAATTATTTGTTAAAAACGTCGCCATTCAATCATTTGACGGTTTTATACGTTACAAGTTTGACGTTTCTAACAAATAGTTACTGGTAGAAACGGGCCATAAAATAATGTCCCCTGGGGCACCCTTGAGATGATATCAAAGGCTTTTGTAGTTGGTTACCGCTGTCAATCCTGGCTACACGGGAGTTGCAGTGGTGGGAATGTGTTGTCTGCCTCTATTTTCTGCTACAAGTTAAAATTAACTTCATTCATCAGCTTTAAAAGGGATATAAATAAAACAAAATATAATATAATCAGCAGTAATATTTTAAATTGCTTTGAATCACAATTTGTAGTGTTTATAGATTATAATAATTACAAAGGAAGATTATTTCTCCAAAGTACACATCATCATCATCATCCCATCAAAAATCTCACCTCACATTTCAGTACTATGTATCAAGTCACGGCACTTTTCCAAAAACTTACCTAATGAAATCATTAAATTGTATCATAAAAATTAAAAAAAAAACAATAAACCTACCTAAAATTAAATTATTCTGAAAATTATAAAATATGATAATATTATAATATAATTTCTTAAAAGAACTGAAATTTAATTAAATGCAATTGTAAAAGACCAAATTTTAAAATGACAATACTGACAAAATTAAAATTTCGATACAGATTTAACCATTTCACTTTGAAAAACAATAATTATAACATTATTATGAAAATATATTTTTGATTATAATGCAAAGAACATAATCTTATTAAATTTCTCATTAAAATTAATAGCTAGGTTTTCATTTAAAAAATATTTCAGTACACGGAATGATCGTAGTTATATTTAATATATTTTCAAAATTACGTATTCTGGATAGGCGAAAAGTTTTTTGATAAAAATAAAAGCGTAACAAAAATTACGTCAATTAAACATAGATCCCTTTAAATTACAAGAAAATAAATGTTTCTGTTAAATAGTACAATATATTTTAAATTCTTAATAAATAAAGTAAGTTCAAGTAAATAAAAAAAAATCCTGAACACAGTACAATTTCGTTTACGTCTTGATGTTAACTTCTAACTGGCAGTACATAACAACTTTTACTTCAAGAGAAACTAATTCAACGATTACATACAAACAAATCTTATATTAAAAATAACTTTATAAAAATTCGCTATCAAATATTACGCTACAATATAAAATATCGAAGCAACAAGTTGAGCCCAATACACTGGAACGACAACGAAGTGGCGAGCAGTTTCAATGTTTGTGATATTATCTTAATTTTTATGAGACAAAGTATTGCTTGGAAAAAGGTACAGATCTCGCGGCCGTACCCTGACCCTGACCTGTACCCAGGGGGTAAAAAGGCCACTTTCGGTGTTTCATAATATGTTTCTTATATTTTTTTCCATACAAAAATCATTAAATTGCAGAATGGCTACATGATTCATCTGATTTTATCATATTGGAAAACATACATTTTGACAATTTTCAATAGAAATGCGTAAAATGGAGCACATAATATGAGTTGAAAAAAATATATGAATCATAATATGAAACACCTAAAGTGGCCTTTTTAGACCCCCGCGCATCCGCCGCTCCGCTGCCGTTCGCGTATAAGTCGGCTCTTACACTTAAACTATATGAAACAAAGAGACGCAGAGACTTAAAAAATAAATTATTACATTTCATATTATATCTTTTAATTTATTGCTTAAGGAATGTTTTACGTCAAAATCAACAGATACACTAAAAATCGTATGAATATATACAACACAATTGGCATCTAAGTAATATAGCTATTCAGACTGCAAGCCTGGGACCACATAATCCGGAACCTCTCCGGCCGGAAAAAAACAGCGCTGAAAATAGAACTCTACGCTAATACAATAGAGTTAAAAATTGAACACACGGCAGAAATTTAAAAACTCGACGCCCGTTCGTTCGATTTTTAGCTCTACTGAGAGATTCTAAATTATGTGGTTCGAGTCTTAACCACAAAAGAGTATACAAAGTACAAACCCCGCAAGACGAATGTAATCTTAGATTTGGGGTAGAAATTGTTCACACTGATGTGTTAACAATCTGAAATGGACTATAATGTGTTTTTTGTCGAGAGATATTAATTCAGCATAAGTAAAAAAGCTCTAGATAATTAATAATTGGTTATACTTTGACAATTTAGATTTTAGTTCGGCTATTGGTATATAAGCGACAAAGAGTAGGTTTTGGTATATACAAATTTTGTATCGAGACTTTAATAAAGAACCGTAAATGTCCCTCGACCAAAGAACGGTTTCAACGGTACGTTGAACAATATAAAGTGATATGCAATGTTATACTCAGGCAGGCTTTCGACTAAGACAATTGTACAGGTTGATATTTTTCTTCACGACGTCAATATTTGTAACATTTGAAAGATCACATTTTCACGTAAATAGCATCCATAATGAAGGTGTTTGATATTGACCCCACGCACACAAAGCGTCATCTGATGGCGTAAGTGGTATCTAAAACGGCCAATAAGAATTTTCGAATCATTTTCTGTAACCAGGCGGCGCTTGGCGCCCGATCGTCCTTGTCGTATTAAAAAGCTGTCAGATGTCACGAATTTAAAAACCCTCATTGGAATAGGGCCAAGTCAAAAAACCCAACGATAACGAAATCGGGAGATACAATTTGGTGTCGCAAATATTTAATTAGATCAGAGTCTAACTGATAGACTAAACTATTATACTCACTTTAGTGTGCGTATAATATGAATAGCTTATTAATTTGAATTTTAATTCATTTTGGACACAATAATTTTCTTTTTTGTTTTTTTTTTTGTAACATAACTTTTATGATTTCAGGTAGCTCACATGCAAAAATCAATCTTGGGTCATTTATAAGCAACTATACCTTTTAAACTAAAACATATAAAAAAGTATAGAAATAAAATATGAAATAACACTTGATCTTTATATCTCACCAAAAATCAAAAATAACTAAAAAAAGTAGTAAAGTAGTAACCTTTTTGATAAACGAAAATAATGTGATAGTGAATGTAATAAAGAACTAAGTTAGGTATTAACGTGGGTAAAGTGAAATTTTGTGTGTCAAAATATATAAAGAACTAAGATGACCATTTTCAACAAGAATGCAAATAAAATATCAACCTGTATAGCACAAGCAAGCTACCGTAGTACTAGAAGCTACGAAACAATTATATTGCCTAGTCTATCCTCAATTATTATAATATACTATAATATATAATATACGCGCAAAACCAACCGCTATATTATCACAATTTCAAAATAAGTCGCCTTTGGCTTAACATTATACATAAGATAATAAAATATTTACTTGAGTGTTTACGTTAATAACAAAATAACACTTAACAAACAAAATCTAATTAAGTACAAATTATTATTTAGATATTACATGAAAAAGGGAATAGTTATTACACGGGAAAACACGTTTTACAAAATGCTAACATCCAATCAGTCTGATAATTTCGATCCAGCATTGCAACCATCGTTGCTCCTAACTAACTTCACTCCTCAGAAACTATACTTATGAAATAATTAAATACAATGTAAGTATTAAAGGAAACCATAGGTACTGAATGAAATCTTAAGTACAAAATACTTAGTAGACTATAAAAACCCGTTTAAAATGTAATATATAGATTAGAAATAAATAATATGACTACGAACTTTGCGAAAGTGAAAACCATTATAAATAGACGTTTTAATAAAATGATAACAACAGCGCTTAGCACACAAAAATTTAACCGAAAAACATTATTATATGATAAGAAGAATATGAAACTGGGCATATATGAAACATATTTACGTAAGCACTCAAATAGGAACAACTAACTAAAATGAAAATTCAATCATATATCCAAAATCTCTTCACTCGCTCTCCACAATACTCACTTTAATCTAAACTTTAGTCTAAATACGATTTTAAAATGTGTGAACAAGCTTCTTATATATTATAATAAAAATTATTAGTTAAACTTTTAATTTTAAAATCTATGTATAGATTTCAAGGTTTTATTTCATTTATATAGTAATTTATCTAACTAGATCTACTTCTAGTGCTCTATGTTTTAGCTGTGGTCAATCAACCACCGTAGTAATGAGCTCCCGGGTTTTGCAATCTGCCGACTACCGTAAGTAGCACTACAATATTTATAAATGACTACAGAAATACTGGGCTTCATTCGTCGCAAAATAATCTAAGAAACTCAACGTCCTAACAAATCCGAGCTCATCCCACGGTGACACTAAAAAGCGTCCTAAAGTTCGACTGTCGGTGACGATCGCATTGAAAAAATACTTTATCGATATCGGAGACGATCCCAAATATATTATTGCTTTCGAAGGAAGTGAGTTAAAAATATTAGTTTCGTCTTACGACATTCCAGAAGCAATCGTGCACGCCCTTCAAAAATATATACATGACCACGAGCTAAACTTACTATATTTTATTTGAAAACTAAAACGAGAGAATTTCATGGAAAATTAATACATCAAAACTTTTGGCGAAATACACATCGAAATACTGTTCGTGTCCGCCGCTCCTACGTATACATATATAAATATAACATCTTAAAGTTAGCAATCCAAAAATAGAAAATGTACATGTTGCATTCGTGCGCCCTCGGGTGCCCAGTGCGTTGCTAGCAACCCGCATCATATCGTTATTTCTCTAAGTATGTCTCTCGGCTCTACGACTTTTGCTTCTTCGCAACCAGAGGGTGCCAAAAGCCGCCACATCTGGACGGTTATTTTCGAACTGCGTCGCGTTACTCGCATAAATATCAATCACTAGTATGTTATTAACGATGTTTAAAAATCTATTCCATAATACAACGATTAAAGAGAGGTAAATAGATTCGAGGAATCGTAAACGATTGTAAAAACCGCGAACATTGTTAATAATATACCTCACACTCACAATACAACTCCGGGCCTTTCGTGTCTCGATTAACATAATTATGGCTAAAATTCCTAAAGTTAAATAATTTCACGTTACTGAATACAAAAGAACAGTAATTACTGTAACAGAGTTCGTTAACGAAGAATAAATGAAAGATTGTGGTGTTGATAAAGTAAGTAAGGAATGTGTTCAATGGCCCTGCACAAGCAAAGCAACCATATTCATTCGTAACTTTTGCTTTATAAAAATACGAATCGAAAATATCTCGACGGCTGCACGTCGTCTTATGATTAAGCTATGATTACTTCTATCTTAATCGAGTATCTATACCTACATTAAAATATCAGAGAATTCAGAAAAAGGGAATATTTAGGTATTTACTTCTATGTTAGGTGGTGCACAACCATTTTTTTTCATGAACGCTAGAGTAGTATGGCATTTAGCTTTATTAAGAGTCTAAAACCAAATTATACATCTAACGAACTAAGTTTAATTGATACTTTAAATATTTAATAGCTGTTGTAATAGGAACTAGGGGTGGGGAAATCGAAAAATTTAATAATAGACAACGATACGTTATAATTTAAAAGTAATCAACAAGGATAATGTAAAACAATCTAAACAAATAAAAAACCGTTGACGATGAAGATTTTAAACTATTTAGGCTGGAATGAAACCTATACGGTAAACATTAGACCAATAGTAAAACTAAGTATTTTTTCTTAAATACGATAAAATCTCAAAATACTCACAGCTCGTCGGGTTTATTGTATTATACGCTAGGTGCATCTACTTTATTAGAACAGTGGCTTTTTAATAATTTGAATTTGTACTTAACCTACTTACTTTTAACTCCACCATGAAAAAAAATATGAATTTTCTTTTTTTTTCAAAATCTCAAAATTTTGCAAAAGCGAAAAACAAAAATTTAATTTTCTTAATATTATCGCAACCGCTCAAAAAATTTATTCTCACAAATTCAGTAGTGCCGTCGGTGAATTTAAAAATTTATCGTAATACGTTGCCAACATTAAAGATGTTCTAAGAAAATTACACGACATTTAATTTAGTTTTCAAAAATATAATTCCGATAAACGCCATAAACAAATCTCTCAAAAATACGTTATGAAAATATAATACAAATACGATAAAATTTATACTAAATATAACCCTGTCTATGACCTGAAGAGTTAAACAAAGACAAATCGAAGGCATCTAAGAACGGCAAAAGAAACAGTGAAAGAGGAGTTAACTCGAAACAGCATTAGCAAACTACGAACACAAGAATAATAAACAGGCCTGAGTCTACAACTCTAATCAATCTCGCTTTACATTCATATGGAAAGAAAGGCAGTATGCAATAGTCCACTCTCGATAAGCGATTGTGACCTTATAGTCAATTTGAGTAACCAATTTAAAGGAATTCCTAGAGTCGAGTAAAGGAACAATATTACCGAAATGAAAATGCAGGAAGCATCGTTGAAATAATGTTTTGTTGCGTCAGGTCACATCTTAAACAGAAGCTCGATCAGCAGGTCGTCGTCGGCATTCATCGGTGATTCGGGTGCCAAGTAATCGATGATTCTGTTAAAGGAAAAAAAAGTGTTACTTATTTAGTATTGAAACTATGTCCGTTAAAACTATTAAATACGGAGTGGCATCAGTAATATACTTAATATTCGTTGCATCACGCAAACCAATAGGTGACGTCAAACGTTGCATTTATGTTGAGTATGTTACCTATTGGGCGTGGGTGGTGTACTGGTGACGGGCTGCGACGAGCTTGGGCGGGCAGCCGGGGACAGCAGGCCCACCCTCGCGCTTTCGACTCGCACGCTCTGCAATCTGTTACGTAGTACTCGTTCATTTATCACTCATTATTTTAAAAATCATCTAGACAACTACTAAATTATTGGTAGTAAGTTAGAAAAAATATATTGTGTATAAAAAGATGAAACATAAAAAACAGATCAAAAGAAAACCCCTTTAGTCACAATTTTTTAACGCCTGTTACTTATCTTTCATTAATAAGAAGAATGAGAGAGATAATATGATATTTAATAAACGATTAACTTTAACAGGCGTTGATGAAATTGGCACCTGAAATATTATAGTCATAGGAGATGAAAAGTAATTTACTAATTCTTAAAAATATAAATCGTTGTTCCTATTGTATTAATAGAAGTTTTAACCATTGTCTGTTCTTGTTGACAAAAATAGTGTATTAAATAAAATTAATTGCAAATTATGCGAAGCATTAAAATATCTGAAAGAGTCTAAATTGAACGTGAAAGTGCTAAAAATTATAATGAAATAAAAAAGTTTTAATACTACAAATAATAATAAATACAAAATTCCTATACACTACACTAAGCCTACATTTTTCTGTAACCACTTAACATAAAACGATCATCATTTTTGCCTTTTTGAAAATTCTAAAATGGTCACTCAACTTACATTTGTAGTAAACTCCTCCCAAGTGCTAAGAAAGCGTGAAAATTATAAGAAAATCTTATCAAATAATTATAAAGGAACACATTGTGAAATGTTAAAAAAGGTAATTTGGAACAAAGTGTAGCCGAATAAGATTACGTTATTGGATTTGCGAGAGAGGAGCTTTTTAAGTCAAATACAATTTCGTTTAGTCATTTAACTACATCAACTTCACGATAATCCACAACTTTATATTAAAATCTTGGAAAAGTTGATGAAACAATTTTTATCCTATCAAAGTTTTGTTCTTTTTTCAGTTTTATCGTGTATTAAAGACATTACTAGGGTCCGTATATCAGATCAATTCATTTTCATTTCCAAAGTTTCTATCTCTCAGTTAAAATGTTAATCTTATCGTCATTGTAATATGCAAAATTTTAAATTGAGATCGACCCAAAAGATAATTTTATGCGGTATATTTAAATGAAGATTGTAGAAAGCTAATTTCAGCATGGCTCTTTTAACACATGAATATAAAATATGTTATAAGAACTTTAAGGTTTCATTAGCAACATTTTCTTAAACTATAAATAATTAAGTGTACCTTATGATCTAATCAAAGAAGCAAGCAAGGTCTATGAACGCAAATTCCAATAACTCCAATTCAGCACAAATACAAACACACGTGAAATGTAAATAGCTATTATAATAGGACTAATGATAATATTTGTCGAATATTGGCTTAGACATCCCAACCCTATCGAACCCATTCAACCAAAAGGGTGAATTAATAGGAACAAACACAAGACCAACATTTCTCATTTCAAATCGTTCATTAATCTCGAAGGCACGTGCTTGTCCAATTTTCGATTATATATGTATAGTGTAAACTTATAACAAAATTATGAGAATTTTATTTTGTATCCAATATAAAGCTTGTAAATGTTATAGGCTCATAGACTCTTACTAGACTGCTATAACTAGTTGTATCGACAATAAAAATAATAAAATATGTGTTAATAAGAGCACGGTCTACTTATGCTAGATGAAAAAAAGTTTATTTAAGTTAAATTGTAAAATAAACTTTAAAAAATTATTTAGTTATTAAAAGCGCTTATTAAAAAAATGAGTAAGGAATAGGCTTACATTTAATTTTGCGATTGAAGGATAGGAAATTCTGTAAACGTTTATTTCCAGAAGACTTATAGTAAATTGATTATGAGACTTAAAACTATTTTTTTGGTGAACAACAATCAATTTATCCAGATGATAGTAATAAAAAAAAGTTTCAAATTCTAAATAAGTAATAAGTTTGTAACCTACGAAGAAAGTATGGTTTTTCTTAACGTTGGGAGTATTCTTTCGAGTATTTTGTTTCTGTATAGGTACATGATCTTATATCTAGATGGAAATTTTGTCATTCAAATTAAAAAAAAATCACAGTTTTTGTCTAGATCTAACAGAATTTAGGAGTATTAGATGAAATAGATAATTTTACATACTTAATTTTGGACTGCCTCATGAATTGTTGAATTTTCCTCGCGGCCTGATTCTGACGTCGTTGCGAATATGTCCGTCTATAATGCAAATACTTTTTTAAGAATTTTTTGGAATGATCCAATGACGGGAATGGGGTTAGAAATTTTAGGTCTGCTAATAGTAACTTTTACGTGTGTTGCTTTTTATGCTGCTAATACAAGCTTGGCAGTTTACTGTTTTATATTAGCTGAATTAGCATTTTATTTTAATGTTTTGAAACATGTAATATGTAGGGAAAAGGAAGTGGGTAACTCAAATATTACATAAGTATATTCTGCTTTAATATTCTATAAACAAGCAGTGCTCTCAGATCTTATTAGTTCGCATTGTTTCCAGTTCATGCATTCCTTCGATTGGTAGGGATAATGATAATAATGCAAATGGCGATGATGTTCATAATTATGATGATTGGATGTACTAACTTGATCGGCGTTGTCGTTGTGCTGGAGCTCATGCGCCTCTCGCGCAGTGAGCGGAAACTACGCTGGATGACCGTCGCCGCCGCATGCATTTGTTTCAAGTACGCGAACTGTTGAATACATAGGAACTTTTAATTTCATAATAAACATGAATCTTTAAAAATTTTGCTACGAATTTCTTATCTTAATATATAATAATAATAACTTTGCAATTAATTTACTATATAATTTAATATTTTATTAATAATAAATATATTATATTTTATTAAATTTATTGACATAATATGTAAGGATATTGAAACGCCATCTAACGTTCTTGTTCTACACTAGGTATAAACCTGTGTTGTTTTAATATTGCCATCTATTTAGGTGACGTTACACTCACAAGTAATGCCATCTTCATTTAAATTCAACAACTAAAGGAGATTTTCAAACAAGATAATTGTTAAATTTTGCAAAGTTACCGTCGTATAAACAAGAAGCTAATTTCTTTAATTATTTCACTCAGCTGATTCAACGTGAATACCAATATTATTTATTTTTATTTTTAAGATATTGCATAGCTTCTATCGCGGGCCTTGAGCGCGGGGACCGAATCCAGAAATTCCGTAACGAAAAAACCCTTTCGCTCCGTGCATCGTCTAACGTCGTTTCAGTTCGGCAGTCTTCGACACGGCGTTGTGTGCGTGCGATTAGACGTATTGCACGACTCTACGAAACTCGCACGAATCGAGACGAGCTGCTCCGAAATCGGACGAATACATAAGCAGCTGTTTATGAGAAAGTATATAGGTGTATAGGTATTTATGTACAACAGTGAATAGCTGTACTTGTAAAATTTGTGTATAAAGTGTTTTGAATATGAATGAACAAAGTGCATTTATTATTAATGAAGAAAGTCACGAAAAAATAGTGAAAGAAAATGAGTGAGTACTCTATATACATACATTTTATTATTATCACAAATACAGTATTAATTTTGAATTGCAATAGCTTTACCGCGGCAGTTCCCGAGTGCCACACGTCTTTTTTATTAAATAATTTATTGCACACAAGAAACCTTTAAAACATTACAATTTACATGAAAAAAAAACTACACAAAGGTTCTGCTTATTTTTAAAAATAAATTTCTTCCAGCAGCCCCACGAAGAGAAATGGGATAAAAGATAACAGATAAAACGTGCACATATACAAATACATTAACATAATATTATATCTATACTAGAATACAAATAAAATATTTAAATATGTAATAATATATACACTAGCAAAATAATTAATATTAAATGGAATACCTAGATGATACTATAAGTTATGTATTAATATGCCTATATTATATACGATGAGAATATATTTTTGCCAAACCTGCTTGTACCGCCTGTAGCAGTTCTGTATGGTGATGGCGGCGGCGGCGGCGCGGCGCTGCAGCTGCCGGCCGCGGTACTGGCGGTATGCCTTCTGGATAGTTATGGCTGCCGAGTAGAGCTCGCGCTGTTCGCGGTCTAACAAATATTTTATTTTGTTGTAACTAATTTAAGATTTCGTCTTTGTAATAAATACGCATTACACATAAACTAGGTATTAGCTAATAATATTTTATTGAAAAGGAGTCACACTTCGGAACAAATTAGCTGGTACATAAGCTGGTCTACTGTCAAATAATATTTGCGTGTTGTTACGCTGAATTATTTTTTTGTAATTAAGATTAGGTAGGCGGTAGGCGAACCACCGCTTTTCACCGTGGTACCATAAAATTTATGAGCTACATACCGTTCAACGTGAGGCTGGAGAAGTGTGTAGTCGTATTGAGGAACTCCTGCAGCGTGGCGGACGAGGTGGAGGGCAGGGGGGCGCGCGGCGACGCGGGCGGGGGAGACAGCGCAGAGCCCGGTGATACTGAGCCCGACGAGCAGGGTGTAGAACCGCCACAGTATCTAAAAGATGAAGAAGTTGTTGAAAATAATGATGGAAGTAAAAGCGATGAAGATTTCAGTGAAGATTTTAAATTTGATTATGATTAAGAGATTTTATGTTACCGATACTTATAAAGCTTATGATTTCTTTTGTGATAGGCATTATAATATATATTTTATACATTATAATAGCAACGCCATCATATTATAATTCACAACATGAGCTATGGAGATCATCGGCACCAGTAGAATTATTTGATTCAAAATTGTTATTTAAACTAGTACTTCGTTCATAACACGTATCGTATCATAACGTAATCAAAACATCGTTAATTTAAGTAACACTACTTTGTTAATTAAAATTATTACCTGTACGTATTGTCAGAGAATTCGAAACTGAACTCGCTACTGAAGGTGGACGCGTCGTCCAACAACGGAGCCATCAGAACGTCCTCGCTGCCGTTTGTTCCGCCATCCAAGTCACATGAATTCAGCAAAGAGCTCTCATTCTGTGGAAAAAAAACTATAAAAGTTGAAAAAAAGAAAAGAAACTAGAATTAAAAGTTTAGTTTCTACAGTAATAAAGATAAGAAAAAAAGGTTTGGTGATAACAAAGGTTTAAGATTAATACATTTACGGCCCTTTTCCTGTGCCACGGGTTGCCATATGAGGGCGGATCTCGTGCAATAAGACTGTTCCGATACTATAATTTCATACGTCATGTTTTTGCCATCATGCGAACAGCACGCGCACGGACTTGCTCATCTTATCACCCGCGTGTAGATCCCCGCGTGAAGCAATCCACGTGACAGGACTAACGTGACTGTTTACTACAAGTTCATTTACTTCACAAGCATTTGACTGTTAGCCAATCATACTCAATTTATATTTTGGCAGATATATGTTTATTTCACAGTCGCGCCTAGAATACTGATCCGATTTTAATGGTAATAACAGACAGGACTTCTTTCACTATTTCCACTTTAATTCCCGATTTAAATGGCTGAAGTGTCAATAGATCTGTAATGATAGGCCGAGTAATATAGGCTAGGTATATGATTTTCGTAGTTGGGCTATAGTTTAAAAAAACTGTAGTGATTTAAATGTTTCTTTGTAAATCTTACCTTTATCCTTTCTGGCATTGCAGCTATGATTTGTTCGGCTAATGTAAACACACGATCGTCCTGTTCCCCTGAAATTGTTTCGAAAGTGGAAAATCTGAAGTATAAATAACATCTGAACATCAAATAGCTTTAACAGTGAAGACACATCAATAACAACTAATTCGGATAGGGCATGTGCTACTAAATAGATGTAAACAAACATAGAAGTGTGGGTTATTGAAAAGTGTTCAATTTCATTCGGGTATTTCATATCTCTGATAAAACAAATGCTTGGGAGAATCTAAAAACTTATTTGAAAGAAAAAAGGAGAAGAAGTTATTTAATTCATTTTCATGCCATTTATTAACAAATGTTCGTTTTGGTAACTTATAATAATTATAATAAGATATTATTAAACAAAAAATTTAAAACCGACTTCCAAAGTAAAAATGCACAAAAAAGTATGAAATAAAAGTTATTTTCTATATAATTCTTCTTATAAATTCGGCTAAAATTTTAACTATTTCACTACTCAATCTTTATAATTTTAAAGTCAGTACCAGCCGAACAACATCCTGATAAAATAATATTTAAAATAGAACTCACGTTCAAGTTCGCTGGTATCGCTGGTATCGACTCCATAATTATGAAGATTGAGTAGAGAAATAGTTAAAATTTTAGCCGAATTTGAAAGGGAAAAAATTTATTTAGAAAATAAGTTTTATTTCATACTTTTTGTGCATTTTTATTACTTTGGTAGTCGGTATTAATTATATTTAAAAATAATAATATTTTTTCTCTTTTTAGTTATATTTATTATATTATTAAAATTTTAATACATCTTAAGAAAGTTATAAATACAAAAACCCTCCACTATTTTCACTCTCTCGGCAAAACAAACTCAAACGTTATTTTATGCCAGTTTTCTGAGAGGCCGTGGTATTTCTCTCTCTCTCTCTCTCTCTATTATATTATTATTATATAGCTCTCGTATGGGCTATTGCTGTGGGGGAACTCTATTGAAATTGATAAGGCATTTAAGGTACAGAAGAAGTGTGTAAGAGACATTTGCGGAGCATGGCCTTTGGATAGTTGCAAATCATTGTTTCTGAAATTGCGGATTCTACCTTTGATATGCTTATATATTAGAGATATTTGTGTTTTTGTAAAGCAACATCCACACTACTTTCCAAAAAATGCTGATGTTAATAATAGAAGTGCTAAACCAAGACATTTGTATAAATTGTATCTGCCACAGTGCCGCTTTGATGTCTATAAGAAAAATGTGTACATCAACGCCATCATAATTTTTAATAAGTTACCCGACCAATTTAAAACTTTAATAGGAAATAATTTTTAAAAAGAAATAACAAATTGGCTCTTAAATAATTGTTTTTGCACATTAAATGAATATATGACATTTAAATAAAAAAATAAAAAATATAACATTTAAATAATTAATTTTAATGTAATGATTTTTATTTATATTAAAAAATCTGACATGACATTACAACAATAAATACCAATTATATAACACAAATTATTATTTAAAAAATACTGACATTAATAACGTTGATACTCTATTATACTATATTGTATAATATTTTAAATAATTCATAATTTCTTGAGTTTTAATTTCATTTTTAGTTTTATTTTGTAGTAATATTGCATATTGCACGCCATTGTGATGGCAGAATGTTAGAACAATAAGTCATTTTGTAAGACCACTATACCTACAACATTCATGCAATAAAAGGATTTGATTTGCCCAAATATGCATTACCGATATGTGGACCTTATTAACAATCACCAGTGATGATACTGATTGGATACTATATTATTAAATAATTACTATTATTTATTGTAGTACTCGGCAGAAAAAATGTAGTATTAATATAATTTTGGCAATAGCAAAATCTCAAAGACATTGATATCGGTGCACAAAACTCTGATGAGTAGTGGGTACCCATGTCATCATAAAAATATTATGTTGGTGTTTCGTGCGAATATGGTGGTGATGATGATGATGATTACTGTAAGTGGTATAATGGCATATGCTTGCAGTTCTTTTAACAACGCTGGAATACCCAAACATATATCTATAAGGAATCAGGAGTTCTGTTCAGTACGTTTGGATCCAGGGTAAACTTTGGTACGAAGGCTTACATTTTACTGGCTTGACCACTTTAGGAAAAGTCGAAATCACTATAATATGTGTCCATATAAATTTCGAAGAGTTCCCTCGATTCATTAATGATCCTATCATCAGCTCACCACTTTGATGTCAAAAGGACCAGTTTGGGATTATACCCTTTACATCAAAAAAATTGTTTTGAAAATCGATCCACAGACGGCCGAGTAATCCGTTGATATACAGCCGAACATATAACCTCCTTTTTTGAAGTCGGTTCACAATAAGTTCTTGCCGCTGTCCCGTATAATAATAGTCATTGGACTCCTGTTTTAATTATAAATAACATTTTTCATAACTATGTACTTGTAGATTTTTTTATATGAAAACATATTCTTTACTTAATATTACTGGAACTCTTTTTACTTCTTCCAATGGCTCCTTTATTCTTTTTTTTTTCAATTTTTAACGATACAATTTTCTCTGAAGTGATGTAATAAATTTCTCATACGATTACCAAAACTACTTTCTACTTCTACACATAAAAAGCAGTTACATAAATATCAATTCATGCAAGCAATATAGCGTCATGCGTTGTCATAATATTGTGATTTGGTGGTAGGTATTCTTGAAATCCAGAGTTTGATAACCAAACGGTGGCTTGTTTTTCTTCCATTAGCTTTGTAATGTTTATAGGTATAGTGATTGTGGAGACCAGTACGAACCATTGAAAGCGACATTGATTTACAACATCGAATAGTTGAACCGAATAACCAACATATTATGAATTTGTATTTGAGAATTCGGTTCAACCTTAACAAGTATCTACTAACAACACCGGGACATCTCCGCTCGAAGTTGAAGAAGATAGAGAAGAAACTACAAGAGTCTACCAATAGCGATACAGGGCTACATTGGCAAGAAGGGCATAGTAAAACAGACGACAGGAAGAACGGGCCGAGTCGGCCATGCAACTACGACAAATACAACATCGACAGACAAATCGAGCGGAGGAGAGGCTGCGTCTTGAAATGGTATAGAGCTGTCGTAAACTTCCATTAAGTATCTTTTAGACTATCGTTTTATTTATAACATAAATATTCAAAAACTGTATGTCACAGTTTTGTGCTTAAGTTTTAATAACCAATAACTTAAAAATAGTTTCACAATTTCGACAGCCAATATCACGCAAACGTTTGATGCCAATACACAATTTTGTCGTCCTTATCTCTCATTGCACTCGCTTTACCAGCCCTACCATTTCTCGTATTTCATACAACATTTAGGTTTTTATGTCCATTCCAACAGCTTGTACTATCAATGTAAACAAATTCTACCTTTCATTTAGCTACCTAAAGGTAGTTATTACTCGTAATATAGCAATTCTCAGAACTTCATATTTATCTAAAATATTTATAGAAATCTAATCAGTTCCTTTGCTGATTTCATTTCGGTACCTACTTTAATTTGTTTTTAAATCTTTTACGGCAGATTCACCATATTCTATACATTTAAAGACAATTATTATATTCTCTAATAATTGTAAAATCACATAGATGACGAATGTTTGTTTACATAAACGACACACCGTGGAACGGACTGGTATCTTCTACAGCGACACAGCCTATACCGTTTCTCGTGTGCGGGTGTACCTGCGGGGGCGGGCGGCGGCGCGGGGGAGCCGGGGGACAGCGCCTCCACGTCTATGAGCGGGCTGGCCGCGCGCCGCGCCGTCTCGCCTGGCGGGAAGTGGCGCGACTGTCAGCGACCGTCCAAACAAACGACTTCGTCAACGGTTTAAGTTTCACTCGACTTCTTTATTACGATAATTATATTTTTGGCAACTACAACAATATCATATTCTGTAATCTACCAGTGCCGGAATCCAGTGGAAAATAAATGTGCTGACTGAAGCTCGTAAGCGTTTTGAAGCGTTAAATTAATATTTTTAAATACACAATATAAGTAAAAAGTTTTTGTATACGAGAAAATAAACAACTAAACCGCTGACCAAGTCATAGTGACCGCCGTGAACGCAATGACTATCCGTGACAGGACCGAATAGAAAATATTGATTATTTTAAAAATTACGCACCGTGCCGATGTAAAATAAACAATTATTTGCAAATCAAAACTGAATTATCTATCTCTATAGTGTGACTAAACATCTAGGACTTACAAAGGGCCAGATCCATTCGTCGTCCAATCTTACTTTCACCGAGACTGTCCTCTGATGTATCAGAATCTAAAGGTAAAGACATGCTCCTTTCCCATCTGTAACCATTAATTCAGAAATTGTGCCACATATTGCAGGAATATCTAGGGGTGTATTAGGGTGTTGTTTACGTTGAAATTAAACTTACCGAGCTGAAGCGCTCTCTGTTTTGTCAATGGCTGAACTAGATCTAAAAGCGTCCGCCATGTTTATCCCACTGTCAATCGACGGACGCTTCACAAGATTACATTCCAAGCTGCCTGAACGACTTTTCTGCGACAAACTGAAATTGATAAAAAACAAGATAAAAAGCAAGATATATTTATGGATTTATTTTACGGCCAGACATGTAGAGTTCTGTACCTAGTGAGGTACGGACCTATCACCAAGTGCTTTTATTAGCAACTACCAGATGCCGCAACTTTCTTTGCGTAGAACTGTTAATGGAAACAGAAACCTATTTTTAACAGAAACCTAAGATAAAAGTAGCCTAAGTTACTCCTTATAACATCAGCTATCTACCAGTGAAAGTCCGGCCATAATCGATTCGGTCGTTTCAGTGATTAGCCGGAACAGATAGACAGAGAAACAGACAGTCAGAGAAAAATTTTAAAAATTGAATTTTAGTGCAATCAGACACTTCAAATCTCATTTATTTGTATATACTTTAAATTCATAGTCAAATGCCATATAATGCCATAGTCATGAATTTGAAATTGATCATATTTTAATGTAGCTTACTGAGGACCACTGTGCAACATTAAGTTATAGCTCAAAACAATAATAATTCTTATATTCCTCTAACGAGGATTTCACTTTTTTTATATATTTGTATTCATCATCAGAATTTAATATTTTAATAATCAAATTTCTCACCTTTGTGGTCTCCTAAACACGCTATCCCTATTTTTAGTTGTAGGTGGGTGTATGCGGTCCAGTAGGGCAGCTAATCTGTTATGTCCAGCTCTGCGCGCTGCGGCGGCGGCTGCACGTGCGCCCGCCTCGCGTCGCGTTCCCGCGCTCCATCGTGCTAGTACTACTGCAGTTTCGACGTGACCAGCCGCGCTCGCTACCATCTAGAATTGATTTAATATGAACGTGAATACATGATCATAAAAGAAAAGAAAGAAAATAGAATAAAATTTTCGGGGACTCAATCATTATCACCATCCACTACTACTTCATCACCTCCTCCAACATACCAATACGCTTACCAATGAGCTTAGTCTTCAGCCCTTTTGAATATATACCAAATTCGACTTAAAATTAAAATAAACTTTCTTATTTAAATTACGTGAAAGCAATAGAATAATTTAAACATATTCTTAAGCGAAAAATGACTATTTATTAATATATGTAAATTAAATCATATTTTATTTTAATGTGAATTTTTTACTTACCAAAGGCGTACAATTCTCAATATCTCTTGCTCCAAGGTTGACTTCTTTCTCTAACGCCAAACTATTATCATCCTGCTTCCACCTCAACAATACAGTAGTCAGCTTAGTATATCCTAAAGCTGCTGCTAAATGGAGTATAGTTGAGTTATCCTCTCCTGGCTCCGTTGTAAAGCCTTCGGAGTTTCCAAATGACCGACTACTTAGTGATTTACAGTATGTAACGAGACGATCTTCAAATTTTGGATTTGAATACAATTGAACATCTTCAATCTGAAATACATCAATAGACTCCTTAGTATCTACAACCAGTTTTTTTAAATATATTCGCTTTAGTAATTACTTTATGTTTAAGCTTAAAAATACTTAGATTAGTAGAACTACCACTTTCGGAACCCAAATTTTAATAATTTCAATAATATATTTTAAGCTATCACCTGGTTGTTGTCATCCATCGGCTCTGTTTTCAGTTGTAAACGGCCGTGAAGCCTTTGAAATCGATGCAACAGAGAGAACCTTCTAAAATCCAGAGATGGTAGGGGAGCGGAGGCTGGTGATGACGGTACCAGCGTCGGTCCAGGTTTATATTCGAATACCACCGTATCAGATACCACTCGACCTCCACGAGCCACTTGAAGAGCTGCCAGACCCGCTTCGTGAGCTGGAAAAACCAAAGTTAGAAAATTAATAATGATTATAATAGCTTCGTGCAGTTTTTTTATTGCTATTTACCTAAGTATTATTAATTTATTACTAATGTTATTTACCTAAATATAATGTTATTAAACAAAGATAAAAGATCTTGCAAAATTATAATAAGTTGTAAATATTTTGGCATAAAAGGTGATAATGTTACCTGGACAATAACACCTTAACAAGCCACTCTGTACTAGAATAGAAGGTACAGGAAAGTTATCAAATAGCACTGTATACTGATCGGATGTATCTGTCCAAGGTCCAGCCACTAATACTTTCACGCCTCCTTCAGGATAGGCCCATTCAGGAGAATAATCAGTAATATTCAAGGCCACTTCTGTGGCGCAATCAGTTTGCATCTTTTCATTATTTTCTTGGGCTAGTGGTAAGCTGTTGCATAAAGTCTGAAACGTGATACGCTAAAAATTTAACTTCTGTAAAATCTTTTGTAAATTCTTGTGTTACATAATAATTA
This sequence comes from Phengaris arion, assembly GCA_963565745.1. Lineage (NCBI taxonomy): Eukaryota > Metazoa > Arthropoda > Insecta > Lepidoptera > Lycaenidae > Phengaris > Phengaris arion. The sequence goes on along the minus strand of OY751446.1, from coordinate 2,581,486 downwards.
TATTTATTATTCACTTACCAAAGGATTAGTTGAGATTGTGCTAGGATCTAATACTTCTAGTTCAGGAAAATCACCTAGCATATCAAATGCGTCCAAATTGACAAATACGTTATCATCGACTACGTGCGTCGGTGATGTGACAGCTTCACAACTCTCTATAAAATCCATTGTGTCTATCCCTGATACCATCACATTGGCCGTTTCTGTTGACCGTACTACGCTTCTACTTAATTCACACGTCGGCATATTTGCAGATAAGGTTTTCTGTATGTCTTCATGCGACAACTCGAGTGTTTCATCAAAAAATCCACTAGACGTATCTAAGTGACCATCTGTTCCTAAAAGTACTAATGTATCATCGCAATGCTCTGTCTGAATTTTGCTTTCTAATCTTTCAACTAAATCGGGATACCGCGAAGGCGTCACTGGTGCACTCGCAATAATGTGATTCCTACTTTTCGGCTCCATTTTTATTTTCCTATCGAAATTTTCAATTTCTACCTTCTCTTCTATGCGAGCCTCTACTTTGAATGTAGTTTCTGAATTATTTATATGCGATTGCTGGCTATCGGGTAGTTCTCGTTTTAGCACAAACGTCGGCTTGTACTGCTGTCGGTACCTGTCCCGTGGTTCCTCACATACAAATGACGTAACCGATAAGGGTGAGACTAGAGACGAATGCTGTTGTGCTGAGTTGCTGGTGCCATTCAATATGAGAAGACCACCTCCGCCCTGGATCTGCCCAAGCGAGAGAAGTAATGGTGATGATTGCGTTGACGTCCGATGATCTCTGGTGTACTGTCTGGGTGGATGATTCATGGGTCTGGGTGATGGGCCAGTGGTGGAAGATACGTGGTGATCGGAGGCTGGAGGCTTGGCTGTTTGGATCCGGCGCAGAGGATGAACACACGTCCTGGAGTCCTGGCAGGTGGAGTCTGGACAGCCGCACTCAAGCTGCCTCGCTAACGCCGCGGCCCTCGCTGCTCGCTGTTTCTCCATCAGCTGTCCAACTATCGCCTCAACCGTCTCCGCGGTCTGAAACATTTTCCCCTTAACTTTAATGTGAGTACTCTGTACCTCAATTACTATATCTTTTGTAATTTTCAAGTCAGTGTAATACTTACAGATATTTCCAAATCGCTGTTGACGTCAGGCTCATCTTCGCTGAAGACTGAAAATTTAAAAAAAGTTGTATTAATTTCAGTAAAAAATTAAACATATTAAACCTATATTTAAAAATATATTTATATATACTTTGCATTATTATTATAATTGTAGATCAATATTTCAAGAATATTGTAACTAAAAAATTAATAACTTAATAACGGTTAAGTTAGAAACAGCTTTTATCTTATAACTCTTGAACTTGTAATAGTCTGAAGTATTAATTATTATAAGAGTACTTAACATCTTCAGCTTCATAAATATTCAATAGACAAACTTTGGATGTTGCCTTTTAATTTAAGTAAAGTAAGTTAGTTCTCAACAAAAGGACCATGCAAAAAATCGTCCTCACCAACCAACAGATTTCAAACCTATCTCATTTAATAGCTCTTGCCATGCTGATTATTATTTAGTATGGTGATATTCACCCCAGGAGTGGGGTTTTGACAGAAATTGGAATTTAAATTTTTATTGATTTTTATTAGCGAAAAGAACTTCTTTTAAACTTAGCAGCAGATTTTAATGGAGTTTTCAGCAATGGATAGAGTGATTCAAGAGGAAGCTTTATATTATGTATAATAAATACATTGCATCCGTGCAAAGCTGGAGTAGGTCGATAATATAAAACAATTAAAATTAAATTCCAATTTCTGTCAAAACCCCACTTCTGAGGTGAATGTCGCCATACTAAATAATTATCAGCGTGGCAAGAGCTATTAACTGAGAAAGGTTTGAAATCTGTTGGGGGTTGGGTACACTGCCCATACAATTTTTGCATGGTCCTTTACTTTTAAGTAATATAATCAAGTTAAATCAGAATTTGAACATTTTTACTAATATTAGGTATGTTGCGAAACTTTGGATGTATCGTGCATCCATGTGTATGTTTGACTGTCTTTTAGGCTAAACGGTTCAACGGATTTGAATAAAACTTGGCACATACGTTTCTTTTACTCTTTAAATTTCTGCTTTTAGGATTCTCGCGGAAGATAGAAATCGCGGTTTGCATCTACTTTGAAGGTTGTAAAAATAAATACGGAACCTCTTGAAAAATCGATGAATAATAATCGTATAATTTATGGAAATTAAATAATTTAGAAAGTGTTAAAAAATTCATAATTTTTTTGTGATTTACCCAACTGTACTCATATCTCTGTATCTAATGTCATCTAAACCATTCAGAATTTAAGTATAAATGATATTTTTTTTTACCCGGCAAAACCAGAATCATCATGTGCTTTGCACTTAACCAGCTTGAATTTAAGATACTTACACATCGGCTTCAACTGGCTAACAAGCTCATCCTTCGTCCACTCCTTCTTGTCGGCCCACAGCGCGAGGCTCGGTGCCACCGTCGCCAGTTTGTTGTCGTCCGGGTAGGGCACGTTTAAGTAGTGGACGAGTACGATGTCGGGGTTCTGTGGATTTAGCGGTTAAGGCATTAATATAATATGTACGTCCCGCAAGTCTGGAATTGAGTTATCTAAAAATTTAAATAATGCTAATAGAATGGCGTTACTTTGCGGAAATCCATAGCATATATATATATATATATATATATATACAGAGATTAGATAAGAAGCCGGAACAAACACACAGACTGCCAGACGGACAGAAAAATGTTAACAATTTATAAGTACTGATCATACTTTTAAATGCTTTAAAAATAAAAGCTGTTAATTTGAAATTACGAACAGACACTTCAATTTTGTTTATCTGTATAGATATAATATATTATATTATACAAAACAAATAGTTGAACTAAGTATATATACAGTAACAGTCATAACAGTCACAATGTGTAATTGCAAAATTCTACATTATTGTCAAGGTGATAAGGTCGTTTTTTGTATCATTCTTAATAGTCGTTATTACATTGTGATTTCGAGTGGCAAAAAGTGACGTGCCAATTAAATCCGCCTAGCCTCCAATTCGCAACGCGCCTTAAGAAACTACGTTTCAATAAATATAATATCTAGCTACATCCCGTGAATAAATACCAACAACCTGCAAGTAAATGTGAAAGTGCATGCATAAGCATTAAGACGGTCTTAACGGGAACGGGGCGAAGCTCGCGTCGAGTTTTGCAACCTGCATTGTGGTATGGGACTTTGCACGTTCTTTCTGACATTGTTGCTTGTGTAGTGGTGGTGTTTGCACGATCTGTTTGTGGGACACGAATAAGCAGTGTGGGAAGGGAGGGAGGTGCTTTACGCATGCTTATGCATGCACTCACATACTTGCTTGCATGTTGTAGGTATTTATTCGCGAGATATTTCTACATATAATATTAGGTCATTACATATGAAATTGGCTTTTTGTAAAGGAGGAACATAAAGTCGATTTTTTTAAAACAATATATTTATTTAATCAAATTATATACCATTGCTATCTATGCACTTTTGCCATCTCATAGGTAGTTCATAGATTCCTGTACTAAAAAACTATTCGGAAAGGAATCAATAAAATCTTTGAAGGCCCTTTGGACTGCTCCATCGGAGTTGAATTTTTTCTCTTACAAGAAGTTATCCAAATTTCGAAAAAACTGGTAATCTGTTGGAGCAAGGTCCGGAGAGTAAAGTGGATGTCTTAGATATTCCAATTGAAGCTTCTCTAATTTGGTAGCCGTCTATTGTGCAGTGTGTGGTCTAGCGTTGTCCTGAAGCAGCAGTGGCCTAGAGCGAATGACCAACCTCGCTTGTTTAGCAGCTAGCTTTTCCATCATGATTTGCAGTTGCTGGCAATAGACATCTGCCGTAATTGTCTGGCCAGATTTAAGAAAGCTGTAGTGAACGACACCACCACTAGTCCACCACAGTCACAAGTAACTTTTTTTGAGTCAATTTTCGCTTGGGGCAGGCTTTGGCTGGTTCGTCAGGCTTCAGCCGTTGCGATGAGCATTTCCGATTATCCTACAGGATCCACTTTTTATCACAAATAATGATTTGATTTAAAATCCCTTCATTATTGTGCCGGTTGAGTAATGTCACGCAGCAGTCGACGCGCGTTTGTCGGTTTGCTGCACTCAATTCATGACGTACCCACCTGTCAAGCTTTTTCACCTTTCTTCCACCCACTGTTTTAATCCACTTGCTTCAAGTGGATTAAAACAGTTTTATCACTAACACCGCAGCCTGCAGCTAACTCGGACGTGGTTTGCGATGGATCAACTTCCTCAATAGCCTTCAATTCTTCATTATCAACTTTGATCCACGGGGCTTTTTCCACAGGTCGAAATTTTCAGAACAAAATGGTTGGAACCAAAAACGAACTGTGTTTTCTTTTGCGACACTGTCGCCATACACATCATTAATCCTTCGAGCCGTTTCTACAGCACTGGTGCCACGGTGGAACTTGTACTCGAAAATAATACGATATTTCAAGTTTTTCAATAAAAAACCTTATAATATATTATAAGTTATCGTTATCATTTTTTATTCTATTATTATAATAAAATAATAAAAAACAAATAAATTACGGTTTTCGAAACACAAATGCATGAGTAAATAGCGGAATAAATTTGAAATTGGAATTAGTTAGGCTAGTAGAACTAGCCAAAGAAGATATATTTGTGATCAAAGTGGCCAGTAAGATAAATCCCCAATTTCATAATATGTAAGGACCTAATATTAATTAGATTGAATTAAAAATTATAAGAATGAAAAAACGATAAAAAAGTATATTATTACCTAGTAATATACTTTTTTACTTTTTTCACTATTATATATTAATATAATAATAGATAATAAGATAAGAATAAGTAGTAAGACTATCACGGTATGTAATATATTTTATTAATCTTTATTTATTGGTGGAAGTACTCAGTGGTCATCCGTTCAGAATTTACATGTAGCTGACTACTTGTTAAACTTTTTAGGTACCACGATACATAATTAATGATGCATCCTCTCTTAATGTCAAAAATAAACTTTCTAAAGATTAAATTTAAAACAAAAAATGTAACATTCAACACGCTTAAAATATCGCTGTAATAGCTGTGAGCTACATTCAAAAATGCCAAACTTAACAATTAGTAATTTAAAAGATATATGCCGTATTCATTAACCCGCGAGAGCCGACTATAACCGCTAAATCGACTCACACGCAGTTACACAGATAAAATAAGTAAACAATATTTTAATTTTCAGCGAGGAGCGTAGCGCGCCGTAATAACTATCCATTTGTCTTCAAAATGGCGGCAATAAACATGGCGGCATTATTTATGTAATGGCCGCCGGTCAGGGCTGCCGCACGTGCGCTTTATTGGACTTATTGTGGTTTCTCATTAACTCGTTAACGATCAACGTTGATTTTGTTGTGAGATCTTACGAATTTAAAGACGTCTTTTCTTCGTATGTCATAGTGTTTTTTAATTATTTATATTTTGACATAATTTGTTTTGGGCTAACAAGCTCTTCTCAGGAAACATATATTCTATAAGTAAACAATTAACTTGTTTTATTTTATCTGTAGAGTAATGTGGAATTTAGTAATTATATTTCTGCACCGATATGAATGTCAGATTAGTTGAATATTTTGAGATAGTATTTTTATGACTCCTTTACAAACCTTTATCAATCTACCTGAGTATTTATCCACCTGTACCTTTGTCTTTTTCTTTCAGTAAAAAAATGTTATAACGGACTTGAACCATTGAATTGCAATTATCTTCAAAATTCAAACAATAAACCTAAAACAAACTTTAGCAATAACATTAGAACTGGCATCCCTTACTTTTTTATCGTACTTAAAATTGAGAGTCGGGCTAGGCTTAGCGACTGTCTAGCTCTGATTTATACTGCCAAACAAACAACCCACAGCCGAACTGCTGTTATAACGAGTTTATTAGATATATCCACTGTTTTAATAGCCCTGTTTGGTTATAAAATAGATTAGATTACCTACCCTAACAGTTTATCTGTCATCGTTTTAAGTTTATCTTTTTTTGATTATTAAACATAGCATTACTTTCCCATTGCTCCAAGAAAGGTTATCATTTTGAGTAACAAAAGTAAGTAAGTAAAAGAGATTTTTGTAGACGTCAGATCTTTTATACGAACTTTCTTTTAAAATAGCTCTTAGGTTTTTTATGTAAGGGTCACACTTACCCCTGTTTTAAAAGAAAATGTGGGCATACTATAGAAGAAAAAGATTTTAATCTTTTTAAGCCTACCTGCGCAGATCTGGTTAAAGTTAACCCTGGGTCAAATATCATGTTATCTATCTCATTCTTCGTATTTATGAAAGAGAAGGTATGATATTTTAACCCAGTGCTAACCCAGATCTGCGCAAGTGGGCCTTAAAGGATTGCTCGGTTATATCATATCTATCTGTTGAAATCTTGAAGTTATTAAGAATATGCTAATAAAAGACACTTGGGCTCTTTAAGGGAAGACTGCCTGAACACTTTCTCAAGTTAACCTGATAATTAAGATACCAAACCCTTAATTTATGCTATTAATATATTATGTTTTTATTATACTATTATAAATTATTGTATAATATATTAGTATATTGTAATATTTTTTATGTAAGTATTTGTATAAAACTTAATCTGTTTTCATATTGTTAATAATTGTACTCACCAGATACTGTTAATTTTCGTTATGTTCTCCTATATCGGGTCTACTGGAATTCTCGGGTCTAATTCGAAGAAATTCCAATTTAGGAATAAGTAGTACCTTTGTACTAAATTGTATCCTAGTTTTAAGATTTCATTATTTATTATTGTGTGTACAAACATTATTAAATAAATAAATGTTCGTCTCTAATTTTTTTAACTTTAAACTTATTTCTGGGCGGTATATTTTCCTCTTGACCTGTGACGGTAACATCGTGACCCCGTGAACTTGACATCAGGCTATTTTGAATATTGTTATCTGATCGATTTTTCGTGGTTAAAGTCTTCATATTGGAATTAGCTGATAATTGTTTTTTTTTAAGACAACTAAATGCTTCCATCGAGTAATCCATCGGCGCATTTGTCTAACAGTTACTTAAATGTACTTAAAATAAGTAACTCACATCACATGCTGTCCTTCTCGTACTGCTAAGCGGATAGTAATTTAGGGGACCCCTAACTTTCAGTAGCATTACTGTCTGTCTGTCTGCCCGTCCGTCAGTCTATCACCATGCTCTCCTTAACCGTGATTGCTAGACAGCTGAAATTTTCACAGATGAACTATTTATGTTGCCGCTATAACAACAAATACAAAAAACAGAGTAAAATAAGTATTCAATTTGTTGGCTCCAATGCAACAAACGTGATTTTTTTGCCGTTTTGTACAGAACCCTTTGTGCGTAAGTCTGACTCGCACTTATAATTTCAAAATCAACCACACATGCTGATGATGATGGATCCAAGTGACCCGTATCAAAACTTCACTAATATCCAATTGGCACTGAAAATCTAAAACTCCAAGTATTTTTAAATGGAATCCATTAATACTTAATATGACATCGGTACGGTCGGCATTGAAATATGCATTAATATAATATTATGATGGTATTATCTTGTAAGTCTCCTAAACTTGAGTTCATATGAATGCGTGTTTATTCCAATTGTAGCGTCCCAAATTTAACTTTCTAAAAGTGGTGAATCCATATTCCATACAATACTTTTTAATCTGTATGCGCTGCCAAATCTACTAGGTACATGAAAACATTGATCTTATTTTATTGGCATACTACTAATTTGTTTCTTCGATTTCTATATTCTACAATTTTCAGATGCGTTTCGGTCAAAATCAGCTGTCGAAGTATATTTAAGCAGTTTGCGCAAGGTTGGAGACCAAGACATTGTGTAAATTTTTCTCAGATAGTATTAGGAATAAGCGTCTTAACGAATCACCAATTGACAATAACCAGAAAGTTCCCCCATCTGACTACTTCTCAAATCATTAATAACCGTCACTGACCACATATCTATAAGACTGTTGTTGCTAACTGTACCTGGGCAGACACGTCACAAATATTGACACCTGTTACGCCGCGCCCCCTCCCTCGCCCCCGCGCGCGTACAGTCGGGTGCAACAGTCGCAATCAGAAATTCAATTACACTTGGACGTTTTGGCGCGCCTTCACCGTGCATACGTTACACCCTCAATTACACAGCTAAGTGAATGTCCCTCCCGTGTATATTGGAAAAATATATCGTCTTTGCAACAGTAAAGAGGTTTTAGGAGTGCCATGTCTAAAATGATTCCTAGATTTTAATTTTGCAGCTATTGTATCGACTGAAAATTTATTATAATTTCTAGTAAAATACTATTAATATACTACTATATTAATATAAATGTAAAAGATTGTGAGGATGTATAGATAGACGGATGGATGCATGGATACGATGGATACTTTTCACGCAAAAACTACTGCGTTCAGTATTTTGATGAAATTTGGTATGGTAGTATCTGAATTAACACATAGGCTTTCATCCCGAAACAATACAGCGTTCCCGTAGATTACTGTATTTACGCGGGGGGAGCCACGGGCAAAATCTAGTATTTACTAATTTTCAAACGAAAATTAAACTAGAAATGTAACCGAGCTAACCCTCTTCTTGAGTATTGGCCCAGCGTTGTGATACGCTATATGATATATCCTTACTTCCTTACTTATATAATAATATTATAAATGTGAAAGCGTGGATGTTTGTTACTCTTTCACGCAAAAACTACTGAACGGATTTCGATGAAATTCGGTACGGTAGTAGTTTAGACTCTGGATTAAAACATAGGCTACTTTTTATCCCTAAAAAGTAGTGTTACTGTATTTACGCGGGCGGAGCCGCGGTAAACAGCTAGTAATATTATAAATGTGAAAGTTTGTTACTTTTTCACGCAAAACCTACTAAACGGATTTCGATTAAATTTGGTATGGTAGTAGATTAGGCTCTGGATTAAAGTATAGGCTACTTTTTATCTCGAAAAATTACAATATTACTTTAGGTTACTGTATTTACGCGGGCGGAGCCGCAGGCGACAACTAGTACTTTATAAGCATGGGTTCCTGAACCCCACTTCTCGTAGGTCCCTCAAATTTTGGCTCGGTTAACGCACTGACACATTCGCATAGGCATCAAATCATGCCAGCGCGAGTGGGACCGACTGGCAAACGAACCGAGATTCGAGGTACGAGAATTAGAGAGATAAGGGAAGAACATTTTACCCGTTGGTTGCGCATACGCCTGGCGTCCTGCGATGCTTTTCCACCGACAAAACTCGTTAGCAAAGATAAAAAAAAATTAAAAGCTTTATTTCAGAACAAAACTCGATGAGTTATTCTCGGAATGTCGTATAGTAAAACCGGCTAAGTGCGAGTCGGACTCTCGCATCAAGGGTTCCGTAAATTACGGCAAAAAAATAACGTTTGTCGTTTGGGAGAGGTTGCATTTCAACTGTCTAGCTATCACGGTTAAGGAGATACAGCCTAGTAACTAACAAACTAAATCCCAATATCACCAGCGCCTGTTTGTGTTTCTCTTTCATTGATACGAACAACGAGAGAGATAATATGATATTTAAACAGCGATTAACTTTAACAGGCGTTGGTGAAATTCACATTAAGAATGAGTCCCTAGGAACTTTTAGCATAAACTATCTTTTGATATTACTTTGTCTTGTCGAGTTCCGCGATGGGGCACTCTTGTCGGAGACATACGGGTAGACATGGGCTGTCCTGACAAAGACCAAGGCTGGGACTATATATACCGGAATCCGGAACGCCGGAGAAAATTCCGAGCTCTTAAAATATAACTCTGTGCTAATACAATGGAGTTGAAAATCGAACACACGAGTGTGAGGTCAAATACCAATGTCAAATCTTAACAACAACTCGATACTCATGTGTTCGATTTTCAACTATAATGTATTAGTCCGGAGTTCTATTTTCAGTGTTCTGAAATTTCCCCGGCCTTACGGACTCCGGACAATATACGCCCAGCCTAACAGGTCTAAACATTGCAACTCACCTTTGTAATTCACTCATTACTTAGCCTAAGGCTATCGACCACAATGGGGCATGATTGAGCGATTCCATTCACTATCTAGGGTCGGATGTGACCCCAATACTCGCCCCGTTCGCCCCACTTCGCCCTACTTCGCCCTATATCTTCACAAATTGCGTATTTACCGAGCTAATGGTTTTACTATCATTACTGATGTTCATGGAAAGCCCTCAGATAATGGTAAGTGATTATTTGAGATAACATAACAAAGAAAATAAGGAAAAGTGAAAATCTTGTAACGTAAGATACAGAAGGTTTGTCAGTATGGAATAACTGATTGTGTTATATTATTTCATTCAAAATAAGTATAACATTACCTGAATGTTCTTGTTGACTTGTTGAATTGCTAGCTGTTTAATCTATACATATGAAATATTTTTAATTTCAAATTAACAGCACTGCATCAAATGCACAGTGAAAATTTTGTCTGTTTATCTATGGACTTTCACTGACAGATAGCAGATACTTTTATTTTAGGGTTCCGTAAAAAAATAGGGTTCCGTTTTCATTAATGCTAGAGGGCATCAGCTGGGTATTGCAAAACTAGCTGTTATTTAGTACAAACAAATCTAAAATGTATTCAAATTTTGAATTTCTGTTCTCATCACTACCCACAGTTTAGTCTGATTTAAATTTTACTTTGTGCTACATTTAATCAGGTTAAGGGTCTGAATCGCAGTCTACATATAAGTGTCAGATAGCTTATTTGCATGTTTTGTCTCTGTTGCTCGACACATAAAGTAAACAGCGATAAAACTTCCGAATAAGCTATCCGTCACTTAGTAGAAGATTTCTAAAAAGGTCTTATACTAATTAGGTACTTGTTTCCTAGTTTTTCTCCTACCAAAATAAGATAAAATTAAATGTCAAATTGGTTCACTTTTCGCAGAAAATAATATATTATATTTAACCGATTTAAAAGTCAGTTATAATATTCAATATAAAAACATGTCGTTCCCACCGTACCTCACGTTGAAAAATACCGATATTTCCACTGGAGGTGATATATGGATGTTATATTTCAAAGTTTTCGGATTAATATTCTAAATGCGCTGAGCTGGCTCATATATTTTCATATCAATATCTGCGAATACATCGCTCATGCTGGATTTACTTAGAACGAGCTTAAACGTGTAATGGTAAGTGATTGGAGCGTGCTTGTTCAGCTTCTTCGTTAGATTTAGAGAATCGTTTTAGGAAATTTCGTTTGCTTAGAATTACCGGAAACGGAACCTTAAGATAAAAGTAGCCTAAGTTACTCCTTATAACATCAGCTATCAGCCAGTGAAAGTCCTATGAAAATCAGTACAGCCGTTTCAGATATTAGCCTGAACAAACAGACAGTCAGACAGACAGATAGACAAAATTAAAAAAAAAAGATATTTTATTGCCAGCACCGAAGCACATTTTATTTTTCATAATATACATTTAAATAAAAGCTGATAAATTAAAATTATAAACAGACACTTTAATTTTATTGATTTGTATAGATTACCTACTGTTTATGTTTAAAGATTAAAGTTATTCTACGTAAGTCTATGGACGCATCCACACCACGTTAATCTGGTCCTGTACTAAGTATCTGAAGACCTTGCATCACACAAAGGAAATATGTTTTAAACATATTTTATACTAACAACATATTTAAGATTTTTGCTATGTATACTATACATATTTTTAACATCTAAAACGCTAAAACTTTTCGCCCCTTCGGCGGCGGCGGCGGAATTCGAACCTGCGACCTGCGGCTTAAGTGTCGACTCGAATTTTTTAATTATTTTTCAGCCTAAGCGTCTTGACATAAGCAGTAGATCATACGCCCAAAATATCCGCTATTAATTTTGAACATCCATAATTAAGCATATTATAGATTGACATTAATAACGTATATTATCAGAATTACTACATTATACCGGTGGCGTGGGGTTCCTATAACACCATTCCTATCGGCTTCACTTCCCACTTACCTTTTGTAGACCCTCGTCCAAATCCCTACCTATTATACAGGTTAGGTCTACCCCACTAAGGATAACCAGCCTTCGCCACTGCTATTTACAGTATGCTACAAATCGGAAATAAAAATTTAATACCTGCAGGAGCCAGTAGCAGCGGCGGTGGAAGGTGGGCAGGATGGCCGAGTGCACGTAGCAGCCGTAGATACACTGGAAAGGTGATTGTATGTGTTATTAAATGAACTATATTAATTCAGCCTTCCAATGCACGCGACGCGCGACGCGATACCGCGATCCGAGACCGAATTAGTGTCGTGAAGCCGCTGCTCAGTATTAATTTATATGGAGCACTAAGCAATTGCCGCGACCCGCGTCGCGCGACCGGTAGGCATGACTAGAGAACCTGATTCGCTGGTTTGCTGGTCGCGGTCTCAAAGATCGGAAGGCTACCTTAAGTTTTCCTTTGAATAATATCTTTTACAATTTTTATAAAAAACTATAACCCAACTACTTAAATTATATAGCCTATGTTACCGGGCTATTATAACGAATCCAGTACGAATCTATTGACGACTCATTAGGTGTCAATAGATTCGTACTGGATTCGAACTGATCCGATCTTAATAAATATTGTATTAAGATCGGATCAGTAGTTAAGGCGCTACAGTGGAACAAATATACATACCTACATACAAGTATACATACTCTGCCAAAATTATTATCCTTCGTTTTGGCTTCACCGTATTCGGGTAAAAATAAAATATAGAGGACATAAAACATAGAGACAGTATAGATATATAAATCTACACTAATATAATAAAGTGAAAAGTTTTGTTTGTTTGTTGGTTTATTAGCATTCAATAGGCTTCAAAAGTACGGGACCGATTTTGATAAAAGGCAAGTATAGAGTAGACTTAGAAGAATATAGGCTACCTACTTTCTATATTTTATACCTCATTTTGTATACGACTAATTTAATGAAGTTTTAGTCAGAAGAGCTTCGTGACCTAGTGTGTAGACCGTTTGATTCGCACTCGAGAGAGTGCAGGTTCGATTCCCAGATTGTGGCGTGTACCAATGAAACTTTTTCAGATCTCAAGTACATTATACGGACGCTCTAACGGTAAAGGAAAACATCGTGAGGAAACCCGCACATGGTTGGCCCCAGACGCATTGACCAGTCATTTCTCTGAACTAGGCTGACTGTGTTGTGAGAATGCCGACATTTACGACATTTAAAAACCAACTGTCCCAGGCACTACGGTATTTTATGAACAGTTACTTCGCTCGGAGAATACTGTATAAATCATCCAATAACGGATGAAATGGCTTAAGATTTTTAGTGTACAATATCGGCAAAGTTCCTGCTCGAACAGTTTCTAAATATTTTCCTTGCACTAAGACGCATCAAAATTTTTATGGCGCATAAACGTAGAGTAGACCACGGGGATAGGCGTGGACATTTTGCCGCGATACTAAGTAGTTTCTCGGCAAAATGTACGATTCCTGCGGGATATCTTTTTGCAAGCGAGGTTCATAATGACCAGACAATGTGATAAATATCAAAGTTTAGATCATAACTATTCAATATGGAATGGATTAGGAATTTTATAATTCAAAGACTATAAAATCTAAAGTCTATGGTGGTGGCATAACATATTCAATCCACCAATAAAGAAAAACTAGCGCGATACATTTGTAAATAATAACCAGTAGATAAAAATAATATTCAAAATATAAATAGGAGAATCGCATTAAAAATGATGATTAAAAATATGCATTCCATCTTCTTGTTGTTAAACTCCGTAGACCCTTAACAGTTTCTCTTTTTACTGTCGCTATTTCGTTGACGTTTGTTCGTGAACAAGTTTTTAAAACACGGCAAAGAATATTCAGGATGTCAGATATAGAAAATCGTAGATCATACATGCGAATGATTTGGAAAGACCAAGGGATGCTCTGTCAAAAATGATCCTGACCATACCTTCTGGGACAGCCTGTATATATTTGATCACGGTGAAGTTTTCACTAAGAATAATTGAAATCAACGAGCAGGACTGTATGGCGCCCGAAGATATGTGCATATCGAACAACGGGACAGGCCAATCTACAATTGACACTTGAACTAACTTCGTTGCCCACATAGCCTCTTGCACAAACAACGGTACAAGGCACGCGATTGTTGCTTTGTGCCAATATTTTAAATTTTAATGTCTTATTTTCTTATTTAATAACACCAGATTTTATTGACATTAATGTAATCTGCTGGAGCTAAATAAATTTAAAAATACTTATATTATAATTCCTACACATTGGAGCATCATCACTTAGCTAAAAAAATAAATAAAGCGTGACTACAGCGCCCGCGTGCGCACCATCTCGCCGCTGCGCCCGCCGCCACTCCGCTCGCCGCTGATTCGAGGCAAAATTGAGGAGCACAAAAAAAAAATAAAGCAGACTTGTGGAATATCAATTTACTTGGAAAACTTATTTACTTAACAATCTAAATAATAAACGAATAAAAAAAATTGTATACACCGTAATTATTATTATGGATTGGAAAATACGTTTTTACTGTTTATTTTCCGAAACTTACTTAAAACTATGCTGAAAATATATCGTAATATAGTATTTTATTTTTTATTCTCCATAATTTTATTAGTAGCAGATATCTTGTAACTTGCGGCAAGCGCCAGCACTCAGTCGCACATGTATTATTCAGCGAGGCTACGTGTTGACTCGTGTGTAAAGGTGGGGTCCGATAAAATGTACAGTGCGGTGGGACGGATGGTTCAAAGATGGAGTTTATTGTAAAGATTGACGGTACGGTGGGACATGACGTGAAAAGGGCAGTGGGGTAGAAGAAGTATAATCCCAGAAAACGTTAACAATATTCCCATTTATTAATTTAAAAAATATGTGAAAGAGCGTTTGTGTGCTAAACTTATTTTATTTGTGTGCTATTAAGCCTATTATAGGATCAATGATTTTATTGATGATTGCACACCTTGGGAATAAGGTGGCCATCTGCAAGGCATCTTCTATGTGCTGTATGCATCCTTACTTCTGTTATATTATAAAGGTTAAGTCGTTACATTGTGAAATATAAAAATTAATTAAAATACCAATTTTCCATCTTTTTGCTAAAAGATGGCCCGTGCGAGTTTCTTACGCCGGTTCTTCTCGCCGGGCTAGTTCCCGAATCGGTGGTGGGCATCACGTCGACAATTCCGTGAGTGTTATTTAATCTATACTACTATAATAAAGAGGAAAGGTTTGTTTGTTTGCACCGAATAGGCTTCTTTTTATTGCGGAAAAATATACGGTTCCTACGAGAATTCTTTTAGCGCACTCGAAGTCGCGGGCAACATCTAGTAATCTATAATATGAAAATAAAACTTTCATGATTTTTGTAGGATGGCCGTCAAAGATGGATTTTATTGTAAATACTGACAGCTGATTATGAACAGTATAGCAAGTTAAGAGCAGTACATAAGAATGCACTATCACCGACATCCCCGGTGAACCACGTTTTGAATATATATAAATAACACTTTTATTCATAGAAAAGTTATTATATTACTTGTCTAAAAAGTTTTCTATGTCCTTTCCATAATATTATGAATGTTCAGTTAAGCCTGGAAGTAGCAATTCATCATAATAATTTGTCCTTCTGAAATATACTTATAAAACTTATGTCATACATAATAATTAGCTAGCTAAATAAATATTATTCGCCACGCTAACATCCTTACGAAATGCATTATATCACCTACATAGTATATTTTTAGTAGGAAATTTAGTTGGCTAGCGAGCAGATGGATTGCCTGATAATAAGTGACTATCTCGGCCAGTGTACACATGTAACGGAGGAGTAATAGAGGAGTGACAACCACCCCTTTGGGCTACAAGAAACGAAACCCAAAGCAAGCGTTATATCTAGCCGATTCTCTCTGAGGCCGCGGTATCTCATCGGTATATTTATGACAAAGAATACCTCTCCTAAATATAACAAAACCTATGCACAAACTAAAACAATCCAATAAAAAAGGTTGTGCAGTGAAAATGAATTCATCTTCGCAAAAATCCGAGCCTCATTTCTACCCGGAATATATCCGGATATATTCTGGGTATACCCGGGTATAGAGCTACCTGAAAATGGATGTACCGGTTCAGTGGCACCGATAACCGGATCAGGTATTGCCAGGGTTTCCGGTTAGATAGCGGCGCAAGGTTTAAAAGATTGGTGCGTTTTTGCGGGCTTTTTTTGAGTTATGTAAGTATTTGATTTCTCTATTTTCGTATCAATGAATTAGTGTTAAATTGATAGAGTATTGTTTTTGATATCTATAATTATATTATTAAGAGGAAAGATTTGTTTGTTTGCATTGAATAGACACTGAAACACCTAGACCGACTTTGATGAAATTTGGCCTAGATATAGAGTAGACTGCGGAGAAGGACATAGGTTACTTTTATATTTAATACCCCATTTAGTTTACTGAGGTTTTAGTGTGCAATAACGGCAAAGTTTCTGCTAGACCACTTTGTAAATTTTTTCCTTTGCACTAGGACGTCTCAATTTTTCAGAAACAAAGGACGTGACTGCATCGACTGCAGACGTGATTGATGTCCGTATTTATAGGTTAGTGTGTATGCGTGCGCACGATTCATGTGTGGCCGAGCGGCAACTTGTTGTGAACTTTTTAATTATAGAATTTAAGTTACTTTTAGCTATTTAACTACCAACGTCCTGGTGATGATGGCAGTACACCTGTTCAGCGTAATTCAAGTGTAAGTAGTGTCACTATGAAGTGTAGCTGGACGGTCGCCAGTAGTGTGGTTATCTGTACGCTAACTTAGACAATGTCGCGGCGAAACGTTATATTTCACATTTCAAGACACATTGAAACATATTTCAGATAAGAAATATTATATTTTAAATATTTTACACAAGGAATCTTACTGCTATTATAAATGTGAAAATTTGTGAGGATAGATGGATGAATGTATGACTAGATGGATGGATGGCTGGATGGATGGATGTTTGTTACTCTTTCACGCAAAAATTCTGAACGAATTTCGATGAAATTTTGTATGGTAAATGGATAACCGATTTTACATTTTCGCGGGCGGAGCTGCGGGACCTTTTGAATAAAATAAATATATAAAATATAAGGCAAAGTTAAAAATTCATAAAAAATCTAGTGTAGAAAATGTGTTTTAACCAATCGTGAAAATTTTCGTAGAAACTAGAAAAAAAAAGTGCAACTATTTAGTTATTATATAGATTGGTACACTAAAATGCATTAGCTGTCTGTAGTTTCCATTCCAGATACCCAGAGTTTAGAAAATTTTATAATTATATTGCTGATTTAAAAAAAAACGTCGAATAGGTCAATGATTTCAGTCTTCCCTAGTTGTTATACTCTACTTGTCCTCAGTTATATGCTCACAGTTGCCCTGAGTTAAACACAGTTGCTCACAGTTGCCCTGAGTTACATTCAGTTGCTTACAGTTGTCCTGAGTTACACTCAGTTGCTCGCAAACACTCACAGCTACGTATCTCGGCTCTGAAAACTTTTAATGAAGGCGTGTCCTCGCTTATTGTCTTTTAATTGCGCCAAATTCTCAATGTAGGTTAAGTCTCATTACACTTTTTACGCGGGCCCCCCGAATTGTTTAGAACGAGTTACGACGGGTAATATACGTTTTTATATTCTTTATCTGTTACCTAATATTTTGTAACATAATAAGCAAGTATTTTTAGACAAGGGACGAGACACATATAAACTAGTTCATTTTTATCAAAAGTGGACTGAAACAAATAAAGCCTTATGTAAACTACAATTGTCTCAGTTACCTTCTTATTTCAACGTTGACGATGTTGAATATGATCAGTTATTTGTATGCAGACTTCATTTGTAACAGTCCGTCTCTTTAGGCGATGTTAGACGTGGGGTTTTCCTACCCGTTCGTGACGCCTACTATTAGCCTAGTAGAAGACAAGCGAGGTTTGCAAAATCGCAGAAGGCAAGCCAGGTGGCCACGCTTTATCCCATTAATAATAATAATAATAAAACATTTATTCATACAATTTGGGCACTAAACCACGATGAGTACATAACATTTAAAATATGTATCCAGTAAACAGGGAACACAGTAAATTTATAGGTAACTTACACACTTTTTTAAGACATAGCCTCGTAGTGATACGTTAGCGGTCAACGCTGATGATGATTTATAGTTTGTCTAGAAGGAAACACAAGCTCCAGTTTGTTAATAAAACAAAAATAGAATGAGCGTGAACATTCAGACGTCTCGACGAGACAATGCAAGGTCCTCACTTCGCCCTACTTCCACATTACACATCGATCTTATTTCCTTTGCGTGTTATATATATTTTTTAATGTTCATGAATTGGTTCACATATAGCTTCAACTGTTAAAGCGCACAGATATAAAGTAGACCACGGGGAAGAACATAGGCTACTTTTTATCGCGTGAAAATACACGGTTCCCGTGGGATACTGTATTTACACTTTTACGTAAAAACTATTTAACCAATCATCATAAAGTTTAGCTCAGAGTAGACTACGGGGAAGGACATGTGCTAATTTTCATCGTAGTAAAATGTACGGTTCCCGTACATTTGCGCGGGCAAAGCCGCGGCAAAAGCTAGTAAAATTATAATGTTAGTTTGAGATTGTAACAGGCATGCAGTTTCAGTTTTATATAGGTATATAGCTATACAGGTAGCTACCTTCCAATCTATCCAGCATCCATAAGTGAAAAATGTGATGTGTAGATATGTTTGTCTCGTGCCTGTGTAGACAAGGTGTGTTAAATTTAATCAAAGAGTCAAAACAACCGTTTTACGAAGTGTATAATGTTTTTATCGCACAATGACAGTTTAATAGATAATTATATCTTGTACAAACGTTTGTGCTCTTCTGATATCCGAAATTATTTACAATGTCAATTTTAATATTGCAAAATTAATCGACGAATTATTTGTCTCCCATCATTATGTGGCAGCCATGGCAGTGAGCAGACACTCAGGACCGTCGAGGCAATATATCTTACGCCGTCGCCCGCTTGCTTTTATTCGGAAGCGATAATTCGATTTTTATTTGATTATTTCACCCTTTATGATCTCCTGGTGTTGACAGGCTTTTCTGTTCGTTTTTTATTATGCTGGCTTGGTAAGATTTTGTTTGCTTGTGGGCAAAATAAAATGCTGTCTTTTTGGACTCACAGAACAAATACCTGCTCGATCATATTATTTTATAAATGATAATATTTCTTCGGCTGTTGTATGAGTCTGTGAGATATTCAGATGATTTGTCTTCACTCCTGTATTCATCGTAGTGACAACAATATGTACGTGGGATCAAATATATTAATATGACGTCCTCGGAATCAATCCGACCGGTCAGGACCTGGCCCGCTGCCAGCACACCTAGACTAAATCACCATCAGCTGTCACTGCTAACGAGAAATCCATTCCCATCCTTTCACCGGCAGCTGGTGGAAAATTTGTAGCTTCCTCGAGAAAATGGACTTTCGATGACGCGCGCCGTTTGAGTATTATAATTGAGTGCCTGCTGTGTCATGCGAACCTGGTACTTTTGTGAATATTTTATTAGCTCTCTTTTGAAAACCTATGTTTTCTTCAACTTACTACAAGATGACACTTAGAAACTTCTAAGCCTGAAACTTTGAAAATTAAAAATGTAACACTACTTTTATTAAAAAAAAGATAAGGCCAGTTACAGGCCAAATATAGCGTTTTTCTCCTACGCGAAGCATAAATGACTATGCAGTGACAACATTGGCATTTTTGGACGGAAGTTACTCTAAAACCCGACACTAACCGAATCTCTTTTCAAAGTTTGATGGGCATTTCTTGTAGCAGGGTAGTAGACAATTTTCTTTTGTAATTTATACTGCATAAGGAGTTTGAGTTTATAAGCTTCTAGGCTGAAAACTATTAATCAATCTACTCTGCCGTTTACATATCTGTATTCCGGCGCGGCGTCGATATGCAAAACAAAACGCCAATCACATTCCTGGCCGATTACGAAAGGGCCCGACCGATCGTGAACGAGCCCTATTCACCCTACGCTCAGCCGACCTAAAATAAGGGCAATTCGTAAGCCGATGAATTTAATTAAATTTTTCATTGTTTTTTACTTCATTATTTTTGGGTTCCTTTGAAATATTTTCTAAGAAATAATTTTTAGACTCTTAACTTTAACATATTACAAATACATGATACCTATATTTTTTGGATATAGAAATGTGTTAACATAATATGGTATATGCTTTAAACATTCAAATATTGTTTCAAAACTTTCATACAAATATTTGAAGGACATTTTCCGACTGTAATAATTATAACGTTGCATGACCAATTCTGCGATTGTATAATCAAGTTAACACCAAAGAAAGCTGAGATTTCCGTGAATGCAATTAAAACTTTTAACACGCTTCGAATCGGCTGCATTTTGACGGGACCGTTAGATAAGAAATAGAAATGATAGGTTTGGTTTTCGTAATTACTATTTTGAGCTACGGTGTGTTTGGTATTCGAATGTAATAAATTTTCATTATTATCAAAGTAGGACAAGTTAAAACTTGAGTATTAACTTGAGTTGTTACTTTGATAATATAATAATACTGGAGGTTGCCCTGTGGTAGAAATACCACATAGTTCACGTATTTAATATTTAAGTTTCAACATTTTTGGGATTATTTTGTGTCAAACCTACTGATGAAGTAATGTGTGTAACTTTATTTTTATTAATTTTAAGTATTACGAAATATTATTAAAAAAATATATTAGCTTTCTGCACACCTTCCTCCGCACAAACTTTAACTGTGCCAAATTTCATACTCCTCCGTTGGCACAATTCTCGTAAATCACTACTCAACGTTTTTTCTTCAAGTATCCTTGACGATATCATTAGTAAAATGTTTCTTAAAAATAAAACTTTTGCCTAGCCTAGCATAACACAGGCACTGCTAAATAATTTTCGTACAAACAGATTTTCGTCTTAATTTTAAATTACCTAGTATATTGCAGCTAATATTTCATTTAAATTAAAAGCAATTTTATCACAGTCAAAAGAATAATAAAAACAAAAATTACCTCACATAATATTGTACAAACAAGGTGTGGTAAAATCATATTCTTGTTTCTATAATCTCCTAGTAACCCCTGGGATCTCGCGCGCCATAAATACAATTTACATACAACGTTTATTAACGTGGGACATTAAAATTATTAATGTGTGATGGATAAATGAGGTAAAGTAACCAGTAGATGTATTAATATAACATATATACTAGAAAGAAAATGAATACATAAAACTTATTTTAATTGCCTATAAATTTTTAATAATTTTTTGCTGGGAAAAATTTTAAATTTCACAAATTGATGTTATTTTCGGTTAAAATATATTTCTTAGCCCAAAACTATAAAAATAATGATTGCCTAAATATATTGCATAATAATATTATATGTGTATTTTATATTTAAAATTATGTCAGCCTAATATTGTTAAAATAATAAGTAGTTATAATTACCTCCTCAGTGATGCATGATAAAACAATCATACATTTTGTCCACTAAAAGTATACACTTTCATCAGCCTCCGTGGTCCAGTGGTTTAGAGCTTGATTCGCGACACGGAGATCGTGAGTTCGATTCACGCATTGGAACAATAAAATACAAATCTTGTTTCCAAGTTTGGTTAGGACAATGCAGGCTGATCACCTGATTGTCTGGCAAGAAAGATGATCCATGCGTCGGATGGGCATGTAAAAAGTCGGACCTGCGCCTGATCTCTCGCCAGTCGTGTAGGTATGTCCGTCCCACTGGGTTTCGAGAGTAAAGAAGAATAATGCTCTTGTGCGCACACGCTTGGGCACTATAAAAAAAACTCCTGCGTAGCTGGCCTGGTTTTAATGAAACCGGCCACCGTCACCTAAATCGGTGTGGGGAGCTATACACTTTCATATACGAATATTTAATTTTGTCAAACTATCCAATCATACTAAATCAACATCCCAATTTCGTAGAAGACCGTAAAACAAAATGTCACTGATGCTATCTAGCGCTTTACCACCTGAGCTAGACATAAACTAGACTTTGTTGCGTGTTCCGTCCCAGCTACAACAAAATACGTTTTTGTTTACTTCATTTGTTTGTTTTAGGGTAGATATAAATGTGTACGGAAGTACACTATATTGGGTACTAAAGCAGATTTTAATGTTTAATCCAATAAGAGGGATGTTGCACAGACCGTTGTTTGTGAGAATGCATGGATGTTTGTTACTCTTTCACGCAAAAAACTACTGAACGGATTTTCATTAAATTTGGTATCGTAGTAGTTTGAGCTCTTGGATTGGATTAACACATAGGCTACATTTTATTCCGAAAAAGTACAGTGTTGAGGCAAAAGCTAGCGATTACTAAATACAGAATTCAGTGACGAACTTCTTATATCAAAATCACTACATTTATATTTTTTACGGCATGTATTTTTGAATCTAGTAAAATCTTTAACATTTTTCATTAAATTCTCCATACTTGGCTATCACAGATCGCTGGTTTTCTGTTAAGTAGAAATTATTAACTAAAAATCCATTAGCCATATTATTTTCCGTTCGAAAACTAAGCATGCATATAAGCATAAATAACCATTTTAAACTTAAAAGTAAGTCACGTGGACAAGGTCACGTGCAAACGTCATCGCCAGCTTATAATAATAATTGGCAATAGTCCATCAATACATAGAGTTATTTCAAATAAATAAGATTTTGAATGAAGTAACAACTATTATTTGATAAAGAAACGAGTTACCAAACCGTGTAACAAAAAAGAGTGATGTGGAAAAATATTTTTCGAACTAATATAAAAATCTAAAAAGTATAACATCGTTCTAAATGTTTGGCGTCAGCGAAATTCTGTTCACAGACTCAATTAAACGCAGGCCCTAAGCATGGTAAATTCCCAAATATAATATACGATAGATACTCGTATGTACTAAGGACCTGTTGCACAATCTACTGATAAAACGTGTCAGACAGCTTATTTGTATGTTTTGTCTCTGTCACTCGATATAAAATAGGCAGCGACAAAACTTCCGAAGAGATATCACGGCTCATTAGAAGATTGAGAAACAGGTCCTTAGTCTAATGTTCAATCTGTCAAAAAATTGCAGAAAAAAAAACAATTTTGTCTCTACTTACTTACAATGAAAGAAGAGAGAGGCGAAGTGCCTGGAAATTATATTTTTTGACTGAGATTACAAATCATAGATAAATTAATCATGTCCTATGCGAAAATTGTCACATTGCATGCAAAAGATATCGCGCCCCATTACCAAAGAATATATATTACTTATAGACTTACACGAATGACAGCTCACGGCTATGTATGCGTGGCTAGACTTATGCGGAGGGTGCACGTGGCGAGCGGGACGTGAGTGTTTTCAAGCCAGGAATTTCATTTACAGGGCTGGCCAATGGTGGTTTCGTGCTTTGACAAAACTGACAATATAATTCCATAATATTTATGATAGATTTGTCTTACGCAACATTTAGAATTATTTCAGTGTCAACCTTAGGCTGTCATTCGCCGATGCTCGAGCTGTCATTTGTAGAGAGTGTCACCCCTGTGCCATTATTTCACTACACAAGTGAGTACGCGTCTTAACTATGTAACCCAGCAATTAATGTAGAACATTCACCTAGTGTACACACTCCTTTATATAACTCTACAAACGTTGTTTAACTGTTTAACATTATATCGGACTTAACCACCACTGAAGGGTTATTGTAATGTTGTTCTCGGCATTTCTTCATTGTGAGCTGTTAAGAGAGCGGGACAATTTTCTTTTGTGTTATGAATGAATGAATGTTTTTGTTCGCAAATTTGACCTACATCACTCAGTTTATATTGTTCATTTAAGTGTATTGATATTTTTATGAAAACATTTTATATTCCAGGCTAGTGGAATTTGAATCGATTTAGTTTTAGTGACGGCCCTTTTGTTTTATTTAGTTTTAACCAGACTAGCTCGACTTAAAACTTTTATACAGAATGTTTGGTAGAAAGTAGTCAATCCGTGAAATATGTCTTATAAGTTAAGCGCCAAATAAAAGATCAATAAATGTTTTTAAAATTTAAAGTGTTACAATTCTAAGTAATTGTAAATTATACTTTTGTACCTAACGACGAGGAAATAAAAGCCATTTTCAGTGTTTTATTATGACACAGACAGGCCGTTTCGGAGGAGATTAGTTGAAAATACTGTCACACGAAAATTTTATTAGACACTAGCTGACCCGGCAGACGTTGTTCTGTCATTGTCAGAACGAACATTAAATTTTTGATAGGTAGCAACGGTCACTATGGGAAAGTTTAATTGTTGTTTTAAGTATCAACCCTGTGGATCAATAGAGAAAATATTAAAATCGCTATTAAAAAAAAAAGGGTTGACGGTAGAAGGGTGAAAGTTTAAGGTTGTATGTATTTTTAATACCACATCACGTAAAAATTTAAATTAAAGTTTTGTCTAAGAAATAAAAATAAAATTAGGCATGAGTTACCCTTATTTTTTTTCCCACAAGCATATTTGTTTCATAAGAGCCAGCCGTTTCGGAGGAGTGTGTCCCCTAACACTATGACACGAGAATTTTATATATTAGATTTAAAAAAATATAATTCAGGTTGTAAGTATTTTAGGATTGTTTTGATTCAAGATATGGCCATCAAATCTTATTATTTGGTGTCATATCAACTACCTACTAAATTCTCCCTCACTTTTGTGTAATTCAGTTTTGAATATGAATTTGAAATATGATTATCAAACATAAATACTTGGCAACGTAACCACTGTCACTATAATTGGTACATAGTTATCAGGGATAATGAGTGGAACGGAAAAACCGCGACCAATTAGTGGTTCCGTGGCGACAGTCGGACAGACGCACTCATTCGCTTATTCATTGAATGTTTGTGAATAGATTTTTTTGTTTACTCTATCCGGTTTGGACAGCTTAAGTGGTTTACAGATGTTAAAACGTATTGGTTAAGTTAGCTTAACTTTCTATCTTATTTATATTGAATAAATAGTAAATACAAAAACCGGCCAAGTACGAAACGAACTCGCGCACGACGTGTTCCGGACCATTACTGGTAAAAAATCCTGTCTGTTGTATGGGAGTCACCTTAAATATTTATTTGATTCTAATTGTTAGTAATTGTTGTTATAGAAGCAACAGAAATACATCATCTGTGAAAATTTCAACTGTCTAACTATCACGGTTCATGAGACACAGCCTGGTAACAGATGGATAGACAGATGGACGGACAGCAGAGTATCAGTAATAGGGTCCCGTTTTACCCTTTGGGTACGGAACCTAAAAAATTCAAAGTGAAATAATATTGCTCATTTTTAAATGTAGAAAGATATAATTGAGAATATTATAATGTGACTTTTATCATAATAAGTGTGTTTTCATATTATGACTATGATAAACGCTGACCTCCGCGGTCCAGTGGATCAGAGCTTGACTCTCGACTCCGGCAGCCGTGGGTTCGATAACCACGGTGGAACAACTACTACAGCAACAACAACAAAAAAATATTGTTTTCAAGTCTGGTTAGGACGATGCAGGCTGATCACCTGATTGTCTGACAAGAAAGATGATCTATACGTCGAATGGGCATGTAAAAAGCCGGTCCTGCGCCTGATCTCTCGCCAGTCGTATAAGTCATCCACCCCACTGGGTTACGAGAGTAAAGCAAGAGAGAGTGCTCTCGTGTATTGCGCACACACTTGGACACTATAAAAAAAACGACTGCGTAGCTGGTCTGCTATCGATGAAACCGGCCACCGTCACTGAAGTCGGTGTAAGGAGCTTAGTTGGGGAAGAGATCCATATTTTTTTTCTGGGTCAAAGAAACATACTTTTTGTGAGGCACTGGCATAGACCATCTTGCCTCAACTGTAAAAACCTTCTTATACATAAAATCTCGTGTCACAGTGTTTGTTAAACACTCCTCCTAAACCGCATAACCGATTTTTATAAACAAATAATTCTAACTGACCCCAGCAAATGTTGTTCTGCCATCACTCGTTGGTTTAAAAGATCATAAACGACCTACTCTCAGCCCTACCGAGTTTACATTTTTTTTTTACAAAACTTCACAGTCATACGAGACGCTACGACGTAGACGTACAACACCTGCTACGTCGTAGCTCTACGAAAACGCATTTGCGTTACTGACTACAACAAAATAAAATATCTCTGCAAACTTCTTTTATTAGGCCCTAGTAATACGATTTCGGGAATCCGAGATGGTACTGATGAGAAAACTTCTGTGCAGTTCCAGAAAAGGTTCGAACACTTATTGAATGTGTTTTATATTATTATTGTTTCCATTACATTTACACTTATGTACTTACAAGCATTAATTGCCCACGATTTCGCCTGCGTAATATTAGGTTTGAAACTTTCATCCTCTATTTTACCCATCTAGGGGCTGAATTTTAGAAAACGATGAATTACGTAATTCATTATTTTTTTCGTACTCAATTCATATGAAATACCATTCAAATATGTCCAAGGAATAAAAAGTTTCATCTCTCTCTCTCTCTCAAATCCTTACTTGGGGGATGCCTACGTCATATGACAAATACGTGTGCAAAATTTCAAATTTCTAGCCTTAAGGGTTTGGCCTATGCGTTGATACATCAGTCAATCAGCTTTGCCTTTTATATAATACTTGCTGTTTCCCGCGGTACCGCCCGCATAAATATACTATTGAGTATCCCGCAGAAGCACTGTACTTTTCCGGGATAAAAAGTAACCTGATTTAATCCAGAGTCTAAACTACTACCATACCAAATTTCATCAAAATATGTTCAGTAGTTTTCGCGCGAAAGCGTAACAAACAAACTTACATTCACATTTATAATATTAGTAGGGATTATACATACAAGATAGATGTGCATAATTGTAATTAATAGGTAGTTGACACCTTTTTCTAATAAAGCATGTGTCCCACAGTAACCATAAAATTTCCGTGTTTTGACTTAAAAGTAGTTAGTTTATATAGGAAATTATAATTCATTCATTCATTAATTCAAATTTTCCACCTAAATTCACATTATTTTTTTAAGTTCTATTAAATTTACTTTTTTCTTATTATTTTTAGGTGTTAGTGCTCCTTTTATCTAGTTAAGGTCAGTGGGAATGAATCAAGGACCGCACGAGGTTGTCCCAAAGGTTTGGCCACTGGCCAGAAATCAATTTGGTCGGCCCTGCGGAAAAAGGGCTAAAGAGCACAATTGTAAATGTTTAGTAATTAAAGTGGGCTGGTACTTTCGATTTCGTATCGTCTAATGTTGTATTTCGTTGTCAAAATTATCAAAAGGGCAAAAAAACGAAGGTGACCAGTGATCTAGATTTTAGTTTACCCAAAAATTTTCAGGGATTGACAGGGAAAAAAGAAAGGGTTTCGTAAATAATATATATATTATTATTAAATTTGAAAATGTCCCGGCCATAATAATTGTGAAATCTGGATAAAAAGGGGCATGACCTCTTTTAATCTAGATTTAATTAAGCATATAGTTTGTTTTTATTAAATAAAAAACAAACGTGGTCTTTCGGTCTCTTTACTTCAAATCGGGCATTGATCTGTAGTAGTAGGCTATTGTGGTAAATCTAATCCTCCACACATGAGAGATTGAGCCCTGCGGCAGGGTGTAAGTGGTCGGTAATGATGATGATGTTGGTCCGTGTCCGACTACATATTGTTTTCAATACTGTAATGTGTAGTTACTTTGTTTGTGGTCATTTCATTCAATCCAACAGTAATATTATTATTAACCTACCTCAGTCCCCTGCACCTTCAGTTTCATGTGGTCTTCTCTCGTGGTCTTCCCGTCTTTCCGCTTCTTCCAGCAGTAGCCATCGCGTCGATAGCGGACCTTCTTCCGGCTGTACAGCAGCATGGAACCGCTTTTTGGCCTGAAACAAAAAGAAAGGTGTAAAATATTTATTATCTAATAAAGTGAGCACTAAATAGTTAATGTAATTTTTAATGCGCATCTTTTGTTGTGTATTAACTGTTGATTTAAAATTAGTTTTTAACCAAAACTTGTCAGTGACCAAATCTATTTGAACTCGATAAAGGCTTGTTTAATCCGATTTCCCCAACGCATAATAGTGCTTCTCTTTAATTGATACGAAAAACGAGAATTTCTCTCGTGAGATTCTCTTTCTTCGTATTCGTGAAACATAATATCTAATCAACGATTAACTTTAACAGGCGTCGGTGAAATTGGCACTTAGTATTTTATAAGTAAATTTAAAATTAACTTATCTGGTGCAATATTAAAAACCTTATTATTTAAATAATAATATAATAAAAAGGTTGGTTGTAACAATAATGTGGTAACGAATAAGATTACTGTTTCGCTGTTGTACTGTACAACCTTTTGAAGTTAACTTCAAAGTTTAAAACGTTTAATTTTATCGATTAGTATACAAAAGTAAGAGACGTTTAATCGTCGTTTAAACATTGTTGAGCTCGTCCTAACTCAACAGCTCTGAGGGAATAAATACATTTTATTAGAATTTAGTCACAAATTCCTTTTGTCTCAAAGGAATACTTTGAGGAGTTAAACTATTTTATATTATTTGAGAGACTCTGACGCTTGGGGTTCTGTACTTAAAGGGTAAAAACGGAACCCTATTACTGAGATTTCTCTGTCCGTCCGATCTATAGGCTATAGGACTATAGGCCTTATTTCGTGAATCGCGATAACTAATCAGTTGAAAATTTTACAGATGATGTGTTTCTGTAGCCGTTACAACAAATTGTAAAAACAGAATATAATAAATATTAAAAGAGGGCTCCCATACATCAAACATGATTTTTGCTACTTTGTACGAAACCCTACGAGTCCGACTCGCACTTGGCCGGTTTTTATTTACTTCAACTTCTTCTTTTTTTAAATAATAATTGATGTACACATAGTAAAACGTTGACATTGACAACATAAAAACAGAAAACAGTTTTGTACAAAGGCGCTGCTTATTCCAAATTGGAATTTCTTCCAGCAGACCTGATACAGGACAGTTTAGTTGTAAAAGTAACAATATATGGTGCGTACTACTACAATTTACATATAACAATAATAATAAGCGAATGCATATATATACGAATACTTACATAGATATATTTTAATAAACTAATTTATATCATAATCATTACAATTGCATTAAATTACAATAAAATATTGGATAAAACATACATACTTATAAATAATAATCAATCATACTATATAACACTTTAATTAAAGGCTAAGCTGAGATAGTGCTCACGCAGCCTTTTCTTAAATAGCCCAAGTGTCTTACACTCACGTCTCTGAGTTGGAAAGGAGTTCCAGAGCTTACCAGTTCCAGTAGTTCCAGCTTTGAGGTCCTGCAAATGAGTCTCTACCTCCTCACAGCTGGCTGGGAACTGGGCCATGACCTTCTCCAAAGATGCGAAAGATTCAACTTTACGACGGCTCTTATCCGGGAGGGTGATGAAATTTTACCATCACTTGACCAGCAGTTTTTTATGCCAAAATGCCTGCGAGCAGTAGTAAAAATTTTATGCCTTGTTTTGGTCAAAGACTCTGATATAGTGATACTGGTACCTATTAGAGAAGTCTTTGTATCCCACATATGTTGCCTATCCTCAAATGTAGTAAATCGCACTAAGATGGGTCTAGCCTTAGAAGATGTCGACATCCCAAGACGACGGCAAACATGAACAGTCT
This sequence comes from Phengaris arion, assembly GCA_963565745.1. Lineage (NCBI taxonomy): Eukaryota > Metazoa > Arthropoda > Insecta > Lepidoptera > Lycaenidae > Phengaris > Phengaris arion. The sequence goes on along the minus strand of OY751446.1, from coordinate 2,551,512 downwards.
GTGCTAGCAGCACTAAGTTTCATCCCAGAGGATGACACCACTTCGTGAACCAGATCACACTGTTTTTCATTCTGCTTCTCAGGGATACCGTAGAATAGTAATACCTTTCAACGCATAATCATTCTTGGAGGATTCCACATCATTCTTGAGTCTTGATTAAATTTGCCAGATAGTTTTCTTAAAATCCTTAAAATATTCAGTCCATGTGACAATATCTGAATAGATATTAGAGCCCTAAGCAATTTTCTATAATTTGTCTTCATATTTCTTCATACGGGACTCAAAAAACTGCTCAAAGAATACACGTTATTGATGACATCCATGATATTTGAAGATGGCTAAACTAGTGTCGATTTTGTAAATATTGTAAATAGTGCTGTTTGAATGGAGATTATATTGTGAAATTGAGTACAGGTGAGCTCCACATGGAATTAGCACATAATTACACAATAATAACTTGTTTAACTATATATTTTAATAAATTGTACGCGTAATCTTTACGCGGCGAGAAACTCGAAAAGAAATATTGTTTCTCTTTATTGCCCATTATTAAATTAGGTGCATACATCTAACAGCATAAGGTACTATTATTTTTTAAAGGAAAAAATTAAAATACCTACGGTTCTTTCCCTAAATAACATAAAATATAAACAATTTCAAATAGCATAAATATGAATATATCAAACAAGTTGCCGCTCGACCAGGCATAAGATGAGAATCGTGTAACAGCGCCATTGAATCGTACGCATGCTCACATACTTTATGTTAAAATATTTTAGAACGTCCTAATGCAAAAAAAAATTTTAAGAAACTGGTCGAGCAGGAACTTTGTAATCATTGTACCGTTTTGTTTAGCGAATTGAACTTTTTGTTTTGGATGTCACATTATTGATGATTTTGAACGTTTTGACGGCCGTCTTAGAGCCCCTTACATTGGTTATTTAAAAGCTTCATTGATTGATGTGTACCTTCTATGAGGTAATTTGTGTTAAGCCATTTTTTGCTTGTGACCAGTCTGCGCCTAGCCTAATCGACTCGCCGGCTACAGGCTACAACGATAAAAATGCACAGTTCGATCACAGTATGCATATTATTTAGTATGTGTGCGTGCGCCGATTCGGGTGGTCTAGTATTAAGATGTAGTACTGTATACGTCCACTGTGACGCAATTGTGCAGTTTTATCGTTGTGGTGTGTAGCGGGCATTATACAACTAGCACTTACCTAAACAAATCACAACCTTCCCGAATCTAGGGAGCAATAAAAATTTTCAATAGGAAAGTTTGGATAATAAGTTACGGGCAGATGAGCAAACCTATCTCTATCTGATGGATGGCAGCCGGATTTGGCAGCGGGTTTGGCAAGTGAAACCGACCGCCGTTTAATCATATCATCTGAATTCGCGCCAATATTAAAAATCGGCCGCCATCATTGTTTTATGGTGCGTTTATTAATTTCCGGTTTTTATCGCTTCATCTCGCGATTAAAGTAATATTTTAATATTCTTGGCTATCAATATTTTGATATTGTTTACATTATTCGTGGGCCAAAAAAATATGAATATTTTTTCTATTTTATTTTGTGGGTCACTTTTTATATTAATTTGCTTGGTTTATGTGAAGATTCAACATAAAATTTAACGTGAAAAGACACACAAATATATTATAATATGAAGCATATTGACATAGACGTTAGACAATAACTAATATAATCAGATGAAATTCCCAAATACTTATTTACCCCTTAAGCAACAAAGTAATATAAATTTAAAATTAAATCTATGAAAACTCCCCGTATAACGCCATGTTACACAGTGTCTTTATTAACAGTAATAAATAATCCGCTGACGGGTTGAGCAATATTTTTTTATTTTCCCGCCATATTTCTTATTAACGCCATAATTCGAAAACGGCGGACTTTCACAATTTTCCAATAACTAAAATAAATTTAAAATTTACAATCCAGCCGTCGCCACGCACAGATAAGATAACCGAATTATATGATATATCACAGTAAGACACATGGCCGTCAGTACAGCGGGACCACTTTGGAATCTGTAGAGGATAATTATTTACACAATAATGATAAAACACTTTGAATTGTTAACGAGTGTGGGATTCGATTTATACATATTTATTTCACTGCATCTGTCTATCAGTTTATGTGTAGCTTTTGCCGCGGCTCCGCCCGCGTAAATAAGTATCCCACGGGAACACTGTAATTTTTCACGATAAAATGTTGTCTATGTTTTAATCCAGAGCCCAAACTACTACCATATCAAATTTCAGTGAAATCCGTTCTGTAGTTTTTTTGCGTGAAAAAGTCACAAACATCATCCATACACCCTCACAAAGTTTCATATTTATAATAGTAGTGACTATATTATGTTTATTTTCTGCTGCAACTAAAACTGGGTACCCAACCTAATTTGTGATATACTTTTTATTGTTTCATATGATTTTATATACCTATTTACCCAACTAAGTTCTGCGGTTTCTACGTAATAGATGACTTCGTTTTTTTGGCCCCAGTTACACAAAAAACTATCGTACACAATCGTTAATCGCGTTGACGGCGCAAAAAAACTAACGACGTGATAAACGCGTTCAATATGCGATTTATTGGTCTCACGCTCATGAATACCAGCTTCCGTTCAGATAACGAAATATGGTGGTGTTTTATGGCCCAAATGAAACGGGAGTAATCATAAGTATATTAGATCTTTAAATTATAGACGAGGTATGTCGAGGAAAATAGTGTCCACGCTTAAACTGCCCTACTTTTAATTGTTTGAACAGTTGAGATTTGACATTTATTATCTTATCATTTTGATATTTGCTTTCCGCAGTGTACCTAATCAGTCCGCATAAAGTTAATAAAATCTTCTGAAATCAAGATGGCGTCATTTTTCCTTGTTCCTTGTTGTGCCCATCCTTAGTTTTGAAATCGTTGAAAATAGGTTACAGCAGGTACTGTCGACAACAACAGTTCAACACTGGTAAGGTCGAAGATTACTTGTAGGTTTATTTATTTATTTGTTATAAGGATACCACACACATTATACATACATTATAAATCTTATATATAAACACACACACATTATAAATCTTAAATATAAATTATCACAATATCGTAAAAAGAGGCCGATGTATGTACCTTAGCAGGTGACACATCATTATCACAATACCAATCTCAGGTAAAATAAGATAACATCACAATTATGTAAAGATTCAGTTCATATACTCAGTTACAAATATATTTATACTAATAATTATTATAATGTCAGAATAAATGAATAAAATAATGTCGTCAAAATGAAACCCTAATCAATCACGTAATTAAATAAAATTGAAGCAAGTACACAAGTCATATCAATAGTGACAGATATTATTATTATTATTATAATGTCAGAATGAATAAAAATAGAATAATAAAATAACAATAATATATAAAAACCTCAATTATTTATTAACAAATTAAAGTAAATAAAAATTCATAATTGTGCATGTCTTTGACGCTCAAGCAGTAAAAGAAAATATCATGGCGTAACTGTTGGCACAGAATAAATTCAATTATATTTATTATATGCTGTTGGTATCTTCAAAACTCTATAAAAGGTAATCTAGTAAGTATTTAAAATTCAATTCAATATCGTTTATTTCAGACACAGGTACATAAACATAGTCCAATGTTAAGTTAAATGTTATGTACATTAAAATTAAAAAGAGGAAATATTTGTGTTTTTCTATACAATGAATAGGCTTCGAAACTATTGAAACTAGCCCTCAAACAAAAACAAAAACAACAAGTCCTCACATTAAAGAGAGCCTGATGAAGCCTGAGCATGAAGAGAGGATGATAGAGAAATGTGGCGGAATCTCCGCCGACAAGTGCCCTGCCCTTAAATTAAAAAAGAAGAAGAAGGTATTTATCGAAAGTACGGCTATTGGATACTTTCGCATGAGCAACAACTAGTTTCATTGGAACTTCCTAATGGCTAGATCGATTAGCGATTGGAAAAACTAGGTGATTGAATACAAAAAACATTATAATACAATATTTCATACATATTTGTATTTGGTCCATTGTTTTTATTTTGGATCATTACATCAGTCTAAATTATATTATTATTATAATTAGAGGTCGCTCTAAATTAGAGGTCTAAGTTCGCATATAATTTTTAGATTTTACTTTATAAGCAATTTTTTGCCACTTAGATAAAAAAAAATATTGTGACAGAACGTCAACGAGTGAAAATTCGTCATGAACTAATATTAAGGAAACATTCAACAAATTCTTGGCGAGGTGGCATGCACCGTAATCAAATGATCAAACACCCATGATCGCATGATCAAACGCCCATAAATCTGGCGATTTCCCTCTCCTCACTATCGGCGAAAATATTGCAACTTGTAAAATAGCGAATATCCCAATCGGCGTATAAATAATGACTAGTTTACACGGAACCGATTTCGGTAACTACCACTGTTAGTACCGGAACAAACTTGTAATTTATTGAGTGTCTGTAGGTACGGTGGCTTGACTGCGCTCAAGAGGGTAAAGGTTCAATCCCAGAAGGTCGATTCGGCTAATTGAATCCTGCAATAATACAGTTACAATCCAGTCCCGATATGTTCAAACTGCAAAATGGTATTCTCGTAAATGTCAAATCAACGTCAAAGCCGTTTTGATTGGTCTAAACTCCAAAAATCAATTTATGATGTCAAGATGATTCATTTATAATTCAATAAAAGAAAAATGAAAGCGTAAGTTAATTACGAGAATCGGATAACTGGCTTTAACTATAACCGCCTTACTAATAAAAATATTTAGACAGTGGATAAGCAATACAATGTTTTGACCTTATCTGATACGTGGGAAAAGTCGCTTGACAGACAGGCAAAAACTATAGCTTAAGACTTCGAGGATACTTAAATTTCTTTATATAATTTTACTACTAATGTCGATGGAGGAATGTGTAAACAATATTTGACAAAACATTGTATTGCTTATCCATTGTGTAAATATTTTTATTAGTAAGGGGGCAAGTAGATATTATAATTATATGCGTGATATCCTTCCTACTACTATTATAAATGTGAAAGTTTGTGAGGATGGATGGTTGTTTGTGATTCTTTCACGCAAAAAATACTAAACGTAATTTCTCGAAATTTGTTATGTTAGTAGTTTAACTTCTGTTATGGAACAGATGTTAAACCACGGAATATAATGTAACTTATGTTTTAAGTTAATTTATATTCCGTGTATAAGTTACATTATATTCCGTGGGATGTATTTACGTGGGTGGAGCTACGGGCAAAAGCTAGTATTATACGATGAAGGAAAATATAGTCAGGAAAGCTCTCTGTATGTCTATAAAATCTTCGAAGATAGGTGAAGTCTGCCAACTCACAGAAGGCTAGCAATATAAAACAACCGAGCTTATTGTGTTCTCGATAAACAGTTGAAATAACTGTTTCGGTTTACATATCAATTAAACTGTAACATCATTTGGTTTAACCGCTTTTTATAACCGGCCAGTAAGTCCGACGTAATTTATCACGAGTTCGGTCACCGCGGCTTGTGACGCCCCGTCAGAGCCGATTTCGTCACAAACCGTAAACGTAAATTGGTTTTCTTGTTTTATAAAAATGTGGCGTAAAAATGTATCATCATACCGCGATAAATTGTATTTGTTTAGTAAGTGACCGTCCAAGAATAAAACGGAGAAACTGATGGTAAACGTTTACTTTACGATTATAACTTTATGAAGTGTGTATTTTAATCCGAATTAAATATTTTACACAAGAATTAAACTATTATATTAGGTTATTAAATGACATTTACATAACTAAAGAAGATATAGATAAACTGAAAAGTTATTTAATTAATTAATAATGTTAATCATGTTATTTCCCTCCTGTTTCCTTTTGTTTTTCCTGACAACTATCACTACGTATGGACACTCTCGCACAGCCGTTCACCGCGCCGGCTTTGAAGGTCAAGCGACCGCCGCACAGTTTCGGCTGCGCGTCAAGATTAAAGATCTCATGTTATATAATATATATAACTATATTAAATATAAATTAGTATCACTGATCACGCTCCTTGAATATCTATTTTTGTTTTGGACACACCTGTATAAGGAGTGTAACAAGACGTATTATCATTTTTATTTTATTTTATTTTATTAGGTTTGTCAACAATTGATTACACGTAATACATTTAAAAAATACAATTAAAATCACAATGAAACGTATATCAATTTCTTAAAGACAAACACAACCTGCATAATTAATTAAAACACATTACAAAGAATTAATATTAAAATAATCAAAAATCATGCATTACAATTCGCAAAAAAAAAAAAAAAACATATATTACTAAAATTGACACAAACCTTCTTTAAAATTCAACAAATAATAATTAAAATACCAAAAAAAAAGAACAATAAAATCATTGATAAAATAAATAAAAAAAATGAAACCTAATTGTAATTACAAAATAATTAATAGTGACAAAGAAAGAAATCTAATTGTAATTACAAAATAATTAATATAGAGAGAATGACAATGATTTTTGAGAACGATTTCAAATTTTAGTAAGACTTAAGTTGATCTCTCAAATGGTGGAAAAAAGACGTCGGAGAATCGAAGTGCAAGTCCAAGACATTACAGCATTCGTTAATTAATCTTGACATTCGAGTCAGAGGAGAGTTCATGCCAAGATTTGTTCTCTTTGGCTGGCAGTAAAGAGGTGTTATAGGAGCCCGCGGGAGACGAACTGGAACGCGATACTCTATACATTGCAGTAATTGGGAGCACGATATTTTATGTCTTAATACTTTATATAAGAAAGTTGCATCTATTATTTTTGCCCGAAGAATTAGCGGATCAAATCCAGAGCGAGTAAATTGTGAAAAGTATTTTAATCTACTGCTATACGAATCAAGCTCCTTATTTTTGCCAAGAGAAAAAGCTAAGTGCCAAAGAAACCTCTTTTGGACTCGCTCTAACCGGAGTGTATGTGTAGCATAGTGAGGCCGCCAAATTTGTATTCCGTATTCAAGAACACTCCGTACTAAGGAATAATAAAGCAAAACTTTTACTTTAGGATTATGAAAATCCTTACATATCCTTATCACAAAGCCCACTAACTTTGACGCTTTTGCAATAACATATTCCATATGTAAGATAAATGTCAACTTTCTATCAAAAATTATGCCCAGGTCCTTGATTTTGTCAACATTCTCTATTATTTGGTTTTCTACATGGTAATTAAATTCAATTATTTTATATTTTCTAGTATAGTTAACGGAACAACATTTTTGTATATTTAGGAACATTAAATTATTGTTACACCAATTGTTAAGTCTGTTAAGGTCATTTTGTAAAAGCATACAATCATTTGAGCACGTAATTATTTTACAAAATTTTAGGTCGTCAGCGTACATATAGACTTCTGATGAGTGGAAACATTCTACTATATCATTAATAAAAAAATTAAACAAGGTGGGTCCTAGATGAGATCCTTGGGGAACGCCAGATGTTGCATAATTATAGCAGGATTGATATCCATTAACTACGACAAAAAACGGACGGTTTTTTAAGTACGATCTTACAAAATTTAGAAGTGAGTCTGTAATTCCATATGCAGATAACTTGCTAAGCAATTTATGATGAGATATTTTATCGAACGCTTTTGAAAAGTCTGTGTATATAACATCACACTGTTTACCAGAGTCCACGGCATTATTTATAAATTCAGTAAATGTAACCAAGTTTGTAATTACTGACCTACCAGAAACGAAACCGTGTTGACTACTAGAGATGTATAACTGCAAATGACTTTGAAAATGGGAACACAACAATGCCTCAAAGACTTTAGCAAACACGGATAAAATAGAAATAGGGCGGTAATTAGAAATAACATCATTGTCGCCAGATTTATGTATGGGCACTATTTTTGCTTTCTTCCATTCATAAGGAAAAACACCTGTTGTAAGAGAATGGTTAAATATCAATCTAAGAGGGACAATTAGAGAGGTAGCAGATGATATTATAAAAATTGGTGGTATTTCATCTGGACCTGCCCCCTTGTTGCGATCTAAATTCTTAAGCTTTTGTAAAATAGCCGCGTCTGACATTTGGGGTATTACCAATTTATTACCATATGCATTCAATAAGCGCAAATATTCTGAATTATGATCACGGCGGTCGTCACTTTCGGGCTCATATACAGACGTGAAGTACGACGCGAACATGTCACAAATGTCCGTGCCATTAGAGGTCTCAGTTACACCGTTAAAAAATGTACTTGGATAAACACTCGATCCTCTCCGCTTTGTTTTAACATGTGACCAAAAAAGCTTAAGGTTACTTAAGAGACCATCCTCAAGTTTACATATATAGTTTTTATAACAATATACAGCATGCCTTTTACATCTTGCACTAAGCAGCTGAAGCTCGATTTCGTCCCTCGGATTACGGTAAATTTTAAAACGTTTTCTAATTTTATTCTTTTCATTTAAAATTCTTATAAGATTTTTGTCGAACCAACGCGGATAGTTTTTGCCCCTTCGTCTTGTCTCCGGGACGAACTCATCTATCAGATGCTTTAATTTATTATAAAAGAATTCTAGCATTGCATTAACATCGGGCAGCATTTTAAATTCATATATCCATTGAATTTCATCTAATTTTGCACATATTGCTTTATAGTTAGCTTTATAATAGTTAAATGTAGTATTTGTAGAGCAACTTTTTAGTGGTCGCTCCTTACGATATGAAATGATAATGTCTAATGCAGGATGCGACACATCCATAGGTACAAGAGGTGCGACTGTGTTAACAGTACAATTTAACGGCTTAGGAATAAGACAAAGGTCTAGAATGCGGTTGTTTCTGTTTAAAATACTGTTACTTTGCGACAGGCTATTTAAATTTAAAAAGTCTAAGAACATTTGTTGAGTGGCAGATTTAGTGGTTTTATAGTCATTTGCACATCCTAAGCCATTCCAGATTATATTGCCAAGATTAAAATCACCAAATATACAAATCTGCATCGCAGTTTGCTCCGCCACTAAATTACAATTATTGATAAAATGTTTAAGAACAGAACTATTAACAGGTGGAGGCAAGTAGACTGCACATATAGCCATTAGACGATTGCCTTCAGATGGGGAAAGACCCGAATCTATAGTAACCCAAAGATCTTCGCAATTACTCTGCCAGTTAAGGACACATTTTGGTTTTAAATAGTGTTTTATAGCTATGAGAACACCTCCACCATCTTTACCTCGAGCAAACACTGAGGTTTTTCTATCCCTCCTATAAACTACGTATCTTTCGTCGAATAGCTCTGTACTCAATATACTATTATTAAGCCATGTCTCTGTTAAGATAATAATATCAAAGTTATTGCAACAAATATTTCTATAAAATATACTAGTTTTTGTCCTTAGCCCACGACAATTCTGATAATATACAATAAGATCATTGAATTTTAAATTAATTAACACAAAATACTTTCAAAGATATAAAAATATACATAAATTAAGTTATTTTAGTTTGTTAAGTGAGTCTAAATTTCTTATTAATATATGTTCTGATACATCATCCTTCCTGGTAAATATCTTTCCGTTCCGAATCCATACATATTTGTAGCTCTTCTCCTTGGCCTTCACTCTGGTTGCTGCGTGCAGCGCTTTATTAGCGGGAGATAAATGCTCAACAATGTATATAGGAACCTTATTTCCGGGATATTCCAGATGAGAAGTATTTAATTTGTTTTGAGAGTTGGCTTTGTTGAATTTTACACATGCCGCCAAAAAATTATCGCGTATGCGAGGACTTGCAAATTGTACGACTATCGATCGCGGACGAGAATTGTTCGATTGGAGTTTGGCAACTCGAGTGCAGTGTAATATGGTGTTATCATGCAGCTCACAGTTAAAAATTGTACCGAGCTTCTTTACTATATTTAGTAAATTTTCGTAACGTTTTTCTGGTAGACATTGTATTTCTATATTATTGGCACGAGATTGTTGTTCCATATAGTTTATTTTGTTAGTGAGATCATACACGCTAGATCTCAATTCAAGATTTTCTTTCTCAACAATATTTAACTTATCCTTGGTACTTTTTTGTTCTTTTTCGAAATCATAAAATTTACTATCAATAAATGCCATTGATTCACCGATGTCCTTTATACTTTTTTCAATAGGTTGTATTTGTTTCCGAATTTTATCTTGTAATTCTAACTTCATTTCCTGCATTTGGTTTTGTATCATATCTGCAAATTCATTTTTTATTCGGTCCAACATTCTTTCAAATTCTCTTTTTATGACCTCCTCCACCATAGATTCCATACTGTCCTTAGTCGAGGATGGTGGTGGTGAAGATAATGCAGGTCTCTTACTTCCTCTCGATAAGGTGACGTTTCTCACAGGAGTAGTGTCCTTTTTAGGAACTTTTTGTCTGCAGGACGGACAACTCCAAGTTTCTTTTAACAGACGCAAATATGTGGTTTCTGAGAGAGACAAACACACCTGATGGAAAGCTTTTTTGCATACTAAACAGATTAAAAATAGCTCATTTTCGTTATTAGAGACACTACAGCAACCCCAGTTCATAGAAGACGATGACATATTATTTTTGTAATAATTTTATAAAAAAACATTAAAAAGGGAATACTATATTTTTATACAATTTGGGTCGAAACTTGACGATATGATGTACTCAAAGATTATGTTGCGTGCATACGCGGGATTTGATCCCCCGACTAAACGATTATGATGTCCGAGCCGTTCCCACAACGGTATGGGCACTGATGGATATTGGAGCGAAATTATTGATCGCTAGTAATGTTCGATGTTGACACTAATGCACGCCTGGCGGTAGAGTAAAAATTAAATATGTTGATTAATAAAAAACACTTAGGACCACCGTCACTGAACACTTTGGTTTGTAGATTTAACACACTAAAACAGTTCTATTGGACGAAAAAACTTTATCATTCGTTTTACAAATTATTTACTTAAAAGATTCACTATAATACTCAATCGAAAAACATATATTTACTGTTATTTTCATTTAAAACTTCGGAGCGAATTGTAACGTGACTGTTCTGTTTTACGGGATGTTGCAATCATAGATTCTTTCCAAATTTTCAAGGGTATTCTTTTCAGACACGTAGATTTTCTCTCGGTGTTTTTCCTTTGTGGTTTGTATCATATACTTAAGAAATCATAAAAGTTTAATTTACATCATCCGGGATTTGACTTGCACTCTCTCGAGCCTCGAGTTAAGCTTACTCGCTACCTACTAGGCTATAGAGGCCAGTGTCTTTTTAATGTAGAAATAAAATACAAAACAGAAAAGGTCATTAGTCAAGAAAGTAATTTGTCATAGCACATTTCTTGCCGTACATAATAATTACTTGCTATTTAACTTGAGAACTCTGATATTTCTATTAAATATAAAAAGAACGTGATTTTTTTATCATTTGTGACGTTTAATCTTGCTGAAGGACAGCCCGTGATACGGGAAGCCATTTTTCTTTGCAAAATTGCTAATTTAAGAGAACGGGTTGCTTCTATAAATAGAAAGCTAATTTCTAACGAACTTTCAAGTTTTGTTACTTCTGTGCCTTGTTAACGACATCACTTTCGTCCATAATATTGGATTTCCATTTCATATCCGTATGGCTACTTTTATCTTGGGAGAGAAAATTCGAAATAGTCGTAACATTTTCATCTTAATAAAAATCGGATGCCAGAAAAGTTAGCTTTTTGTGATAATAAGATTTTATTTCACCACGAAAATGGAAAGAAAGAGATGAAATTCGTCCAAATTAATGTGTTATTGTAATTCTTTATTGCACAGTACGTAACTGACATTTAAATCGGTAGCATTATGCGCGCTACAATTCTCTTTGTTTACGCTTAGAAGATCTGAACGAAGTATACGTAAATTAGCCCCAAGATTAAGTGAAGAGCAAACTACAAGTGTTTTATTTTCATTGGGGCCAAGATTAAGTGAATCGGCCCCAAGTTTCAACACAAGCAAAGCTGCGGCACATGCCAATAGGCCACAAGCGCTAAGTCACGGTAATCAACGCTAACCATTACCTAGGCACCCTCATTAACGATTAGCATTAATTAAGTCATACGACGTATTAATGCGACTATTAAGTATTATTGTACTATATTATAGTGGGTGTTAGTCCTTGAAGGAGGTTTACATATTTATTAATTGCAACATACTGAAATTTGCATTCATCATCATGGCGAAACGTTGGCATTTTTTGCCCGCGGCTTCGCATGTGAAATTGGGTTTTAAATGATATCTTTAATAAAAGTTAAAACTTTCGTCCCCTATTTTATTCGCTAAGGGGTTAAATTACGCATACCCCTACTATAAAAACGCTTAAATACGTAACTCATTATTTTCCGTACACAATTCATACGAAAATTCACGCAAATATGTCTAAGGAATAAAAAGTTTAATACAAACTTTTATCCCCTATTTCACCCCCTTGGGGGTTGAATTTTGAAAAAACATTCCTTATGATGATATTAAAGGTACCTGTCTTTATATGACGCGATAAGGAATATCGTATCACGTAAAGTAAAAACGCTCTCGGACTCCCATATTTTATTACATTGAAACATTTTCATGGATTACTTTAACTAATCCACGTCTTGAACTACAAAAATGATTGATCGCGATCACGTAATATCAATTCTCGTTAACGAAAACTTATAACAAACAAAATAAAAGGATTTAGGCAACACGCGAACGGAGCCGATGGCGTTCGACTGACACCAGCGATACATTAATTGCCGCAACATGCGATGTGGCAAGGCGAAATAGCGAAAAAAATGGCGACCTAAATATTTGGAGGTTTCGTCTGTAGCTGTCACTCGGTAAGTACGGAATTAAGTTTAACACGGTTTTTGTAACTGGAATGAAAGTCTGTAGAAACTATTCTTAACTAGCTTATGCCCGCGGTTCTCCCGCTTAATTACAGTATCCCACGGGAACACTGTACTTTTTCGGGATAAAACTACCCTATGTGTTAATCTAGAGCTTAAACTACTACTAAATTTCATCGAATAATATATATTTTATCAGTAATGATTTTGGCAGTCTATGTGTGTATTCTCTACCGTAGCGTCTAGAGTACTGATCTGATTATATTAAATTAGGTGTCAATAGGCTATATAATTTTCGTTTACGGATTAAAAAAATAATGTTATGGTTTCTCAAGCTTATACTTTTACCCATGATATTGTAGGTAAACAAAAAGGCCAAGGCTGATGCGAGCTTGAAATAAAAATTTTAATTAGCAAAGTCTCCGATAACTAATTAACAAATGAATATAAAACAATTCACTAACATCTTGAAATCGACAAAGCGTTTGAAAAATATATGGACGCGATAAAATCGGCCAATAAAATAAATTGTGAACAAAATATTGTATCGTCAAGCCCCGAGTTTATTCCCGTTCAGTTTTATTAACAACTACAAACGATCGGGTTATATTGAGTTCATAAAACCTGGGCTTCAAGTCAAGATGCATTCGATAGTTTTGACGGCGAAGCTCGAAACCAAAATGTATGGGATTTGACAAAAGACCTCGCAAGCGATGATGCGATGTTATTTCCCATATATTTTTGATTTCGATGTTCGCCGTCGAAATTATCGAATGCATCAATATGTCAAGACTAAAGGCCGAGAACTTACACCTAATGAATTGTTACTTTTTCATGCAGATAGGTCATGCTCTTTAGAGAAAATAATTTAGGCGAAACCGGATAGTAACTTTTGAAGTAATTTATAAAGAAACTATTGCGCAGTGATAGTTACGGAACCCTCCTTAAACATGTTCCGACATGCTCTTGGTTAGGCTTTTTTGAATTGAAACTACTTTAGCGGCTTTGCGAGTTGAGTTGAGTTAGACCACTTACTGTGGTTAGACACTCTTAACTTTAAAGACATAGTTATGTATACCTTAATGATACTTTATCCGACTACCTTCAGTACTGAGCATCAAGCTCCTCGCTCTTAAGCTATGTTTTCCTAGCTATGTCTATCCGCGTTGCCGTCATAATTATAGCGGCCGTAATATACAAAGGCTTTATTTCCGGAAAAATAAATGAACACAGCAGTTATGACTCTAGGCGTAGCCTGTCCTATAAGGCCATTTAAGACAATATTCCAAAAATGGCATTGACATACAGTCAATAGGATAACAATATTGTTTGTCTTAATTTTTTTTTATTAAGATTATACTGATGTTGCATGTATTAGGTGCACATAAAATCTTAATACTAAAGTGGTGAGTGTGTGTGTATGTGTGTGTGTGTTGCAGTAAGCCTTAGCATGTTCTCGGCTTCCTCATATTATGAACTACTGAGAAGTAGCTTAATACAGCGATGAATAAACATTTTCTATGTAAACAAAATGACGCCGTTTCCCACAGAGCGGGAAAATTGCTATCGTTTTTACCCGACTACGGCGAAGCCAAAAGGAAGGGTAATGATTTGAGAAGTCTATGTATGTATGTTTGTGTGTTCCACCACAGCGCCTAAACTACTGATCCGATTTTAGATTCGTAATAATAGCTCGGATAACATAGGCTGTATAATGTACATACCTACTCGAATTATAGATTTTTTTTAATTATAGTTAATTAAAAGAAAACGTTAATTCATTACCGTATTACATTGAATATTATGACGGCAACGCTAACCTAGGGATACCAGAGCTTTAGAGATCTCTTGAATAGATTAATCCCTTCAAGAGATCTATGGAATATATCAAATAAAGTTAGGTAGGTAGGTACTTTCAAGATAGTGATAAAAAGAAATGAGATTAAAAAGTGATTTGAAGAAATTTAAGGCACTTTTAAAAAGGGAATTTAATGATTTAAATTATTCGAATTAAGAGTTGTGACGTCTTGCACACTCAATTTTCGCAGCTTCAAACAAAAATTTTGGATTGAAATCTATTATAATGTAATTCTAATATTAATCACAACTAAATCTAATAAACTCTGCTATGCTCTACACAAAATCAATAGATAATCCATTCAATTTCAATGTGTATGTAATCGTGAAAATTTCAGCGCCGTATAGTTAGATAGTAACGAACTGAAATGCATATTCTGTAGCAATCAAATCAAGACTTTACTAATTGAAACAGATTAAAAATTCCGTGTTAATTGTTATCGAATATTTGAAGAGTGAATGAATATTTATTTAGTTCATTCATAGGTATTAATGACCGAATGAATGTCGATTTGTCAATCAAGAGACACGACTTTTCCTGATTCTTTTAAATAATAATTGCTTTGCTAGCTATTGTACAAACATCGCGAAATGATCGAGAAAATAACCTAACAAAGAGCATGTCAGGACATGTCAGGAGGGTTCCGTAACTATAACCGCGTAAAAGGTTTTTTTTTCAATTACTTCATAAGTTACTGTCCGATTTCGTTGAAAATAATTTGCCTAAAGAGTATTTAGCATGATCTATCAGCATGGAAAATCGCAAGTTTCTAAGTCTCATAGTTTAGAAATGCCAGGGAGAGAACCAATTTATAAACCACTTTGGAGGCCGATCACTCAAAAATTGTTGACTTTGTAAAAAAAAGTAATGTACGAAACCTTGCCTTTATTTTAAAAGACCTATTAACGATACCTATTAACGATATATCCCCACTTTACATGTATGGAGAGCCACCCCTAAAATGTAAAATTATTATTATTTGCCAAAATCGAGATCTATTTTTATTAATAATTACAAAAGCTAGAAGCGCGGACAGAAAGACAAAAGGACGGATAGAGCGAAACTATAAGGGTTCCGTATGTATTACGGAACCCTCAAAAGATAAAATAATTATTATAATGAGTAATTATAATAATTATTATTTTATGATAAGTTTTATGATGAGTTGAATGAAAGAGAATAAGCTCTTTGTACAGTTTCAGTTGAACCGTTTTTAACAAGCCTAGAACAAACCTACAGCTAGTCCTCCCGTGACCATAATATTTTTTTAGAGGAATAGGGCCAAATTGACGGCCTGATGATAAGCAGCTATCACTGCAGCCCATGGACACCCTAACACTTGCCAGAGAAGTTACGAATGGGCATTTAAAAAGAATACTTTCATAGGTTCATTTAAGGTCCATTTAATGAGTCTCAGAAATGTAAAAAATAAACCATAATAAATAAACCATAGTAACGTTCATATTTTATTATAGGTCCTTTGCCTTAAGTTTGCAGTGAGTCATTAGACCAAAAGTCAAAACAGCTTCCCTACTTCAATTGGTTAATGTGAATACGGCTTTTAAGCCTTATTGGTCAATTTTGACATCTGCACTTATGACTCACTACAAACTTAAAGCGAATTAACTACAGTGAGCTAACGAGAGCTCCGAGTAATGCGGGTCATTACTTATTATGCCCGTCGCCGTCGGCAGCAAGGGGGTTAGCTGTAATGTACAATATTACCTGCATTATACTCATTTCAACCTCGGGAAAAATTTCTGGAGCTTATGAATGCCTGGTGCCTTGCATCAAGAATGACTTTTATTTTTCTCCATATAGGGGACTCGTAGTGGGCTAACGTGGTAGATAAATTTATCTTATTACTTGTTTTTGACGTGATAACGTTTTATAATTCGATGGAGCCGGCTGCACGCACGAAAAAACATGACTCATGCGTTACCAAGTACTGTTACCAAGTACCGTTATTTTTATTATTATAATTATTGTTGTTGTTGTTATTGTTGTTGTTGTTGTTGACGTTGTCACGTTCAACTATCGTCAGTAAGCCGACTTTACAGACAACCGATATTTTTTGATGATGGATTGATGCAAAAACTAATGAACGGATTTTAATGAAATTTGGTATGGTAGTAGTTTAGGCTCTGGATTAAAACAGGCTTCATTTTATTCCGGAAAAGTGTAGTGGTCCCGTGGGGTACTGTATTAATGCGGACGGAACCGTGGGCAAAATATTGAGGAGAGAGCCGAGCTCATGAGAGTATTTGGTGATGGTAATAGGCGACAATAGGATATACCATGACATCTGCTGGTAATTGAAAACCAGCAATTCAAAGGTAAGACCTGCTGCATTAGGTGGTCATTCCGAACTTGAACGAAATGTCGTAGCAATACTGCAGCTCTCTAAATTTAAACGAAAAGGACAAATATTGAATATTATAATGAACTAGATGTTGCCTGTAAAAGGAAATATCGCGTAAAGTCAGTAGCCCATATCCTTTCCTATATCTACTCCATTTGTTCCGTGTTTCTTCACAATCTGTAAAGTAGTTTCGGAGCCTGTTCAACGCGAACAATACAAATAATCGGTTCCCGTGGGATTTTCGTTTGCGCGCACGAACTCGCGGGCAACATCCAGTCCTACTACTATTATAAATGCGTTAGTGTGTGAGGATGGATGAATGGATGTTTGTTACTCTTTCACGCAAAAACTACCGAACAGATATCGATGAAATTTGGTACGTTAGTACTTTAAGCTTTGAATTAACGCACATGCTACTTTTTAGCCCGAAATAGGACAGTATTCCCGTGGGATAATTTATTTACGCGGGCGAAGCCGCGGGCAAAAGCTAGTACTAAAATATTTGAAAAGAAACAATTGTACAAGTAAATAGCATCTTCGATTCTAAAATTCACAGTCTTAATTCACCTCAACAGTAGAAATTAGCCCAATGTGGATGTAAAAAGGTAATTGCAAAGCTTTGACGTCTGAACGCCACTTTTATTTAGCACTAAAGAGGTTTATTGGCAGCGCTCACACTCAAAACACCGCGCGAACTTCAACGTTTGAGGAATTCTCAAATTGTTAGAAATAAAAGTAAACGCCGATCGTTTCGCTTTGGGTCTTAAATATTGCTAAGTTTATAGATTACTAGCTTTTTCCCGCGGCTCCACCCGCGTAAATACAGTGTTGGGTATCCCACGGGAATACTGTACTTTTTCGGCATAAAAAGTAGCCTATGTTTTATCTAATCCAGAGCCTAAACTACTACCATACCAAATTTTAAGTGGGGACCTTTTTGTCTTGACATCCCTCGTCTATAATATAAACGTCTATGCTTTTACATATTTATATCAAAGAAAGAACCTTATATAAGCATATTGTGTAATCAATCTTATTAGTTAAATATAAAATTGCTAAATAATAAAAAGCAAAGATTCGATTGTTTCTTTGTTTGCATTGAATAAGCTCCAAAACTGCTGGACCGATTTTGATGAAATTTGATACAAATATTGAGTAGACCACGGGGAAAGCCGTAGGCTACTTTATTCGCGGCAAAATTTACCGTTCCCGCGTGATTTCTTTTGTGCGTATACAGTCACGGGCGACATCTATATTATGTATATTCAACATGTTGTTCTTTTAAAATATTTACATTTCAAATAGCAGTATATTACCTTTTTAAACTTGAATAAGACTATTAATTAAAATACTACGTTGAGAAGGAGTATTTTCCTTTGTTTTTTTTTTATTGAGGTACCTACATTGCTTTTTACTTCTTTCTAGTTTTTCGGAAATCAGGTAGTAAGAGATATTATGTACCCACCTATTTTGTTACATTTTTTGTAGATAGATTGTTTAAACAAATTTTGTTTATCTCAAATATTCTCTAGCTTATAAAAATACACATGATTCGTTGAAAAAGTCACTTGACAGACAAAGACAGCAAGTTTTATTAGTAAGGACGCTAAATTATATTGTTTTTCTAAATTAATAAAATAATATATTATTTTTATTAGTAAGGACGCTAAATTATATTGTTTTTCTAAATTAATAAAATAATATATTATTTTATTAATTCAGAAAACTAACAGCTTACAAATGTTACAAATATAGCTTAGGCATAGCAAAAAGGAAGCCAAAAATAGGTTTTCACAGTTATTGACGAATAAAACGTACAAATAAATATTAAAAAAAAAGATTTATAGTGAGCGTGTAGCTGCTGTCAGTGTCAAAATAAAAAAATAAAACTAAAAGAGGTTATAGCATCATGGCTTATACGTAGCATGTGCACAATATTTTAACTATTAGCAAACAAACATTCAAAATCAAAGTTAAACTCTAAGGGTCTGATTCACGTCCGCCTAATTAGTGACGAATAGCTTATCCGGAAGTGTTGCCGTTGCTCGCTTTATACTGAGCGACAAAGACAATCTTCCGGACAAGCTATTTGTCACTTATTAGACGTTTGTGAAACAGGCCCTAAGTATCTAAATCTAACAAAGTTTTTATTAAAAGCAGTTTAGGGTTAACTTATCTCTTGCTTTCTTGCTATGCAACGTGAATGGATCAAAGGAGATTTTTTACAAGTGTAGTTGAATTCAGTGCTAGCTCGCACCAGACAGGAGGTACGCCTGTAGTTGGAGTCGTAACGTGAAACAAGTGGCGGATTAAATCGGTGTTGTCTAAAAAAATATATATGTAGGTACATATATGTATATATATTTTATATCGCGTATTGTTCCAGCTAGCAGCAGACTTCCCTTGACCTCGTGGCTCATTAGCGCGCGGTCTCCCCTCAGACGATAGCATCGAGCGCTCTCCATCGAGTGGGCAACTGGAGGAACACTACTGATACATAGATAGATATCACAAAGAAAGGCAATACTATATCTCGACCTCTGTAGCTCAGTTAAGCCGGAGGTCACGGGTCCGAATCCCGCCGAAGGGACAAAAAGTTTTTCTATGTTCCTGGGTCTTATTATATAATAATATGTGTGTAATTTAATAAAAATCTCAAATATGTGCATAGTATAGAATTATTAAATACTAGTTGTCCCGACATACGTTTTCTGTTTCGTAATTCTGTCCACAGCTACATCTACATCTACCAGCCTACTGAGGCCGGCTGATTTTTTAAACATTCCAATGTTTCTCACCGTTTAAACCTTCCCTGAACTGTCACAATTATTTCAAGACCAAAATTAACCGAATCGGCCCAGCAGTTCTCACGTTTTAGCGATACATTGAAATTGAAATCCATTTTTATACAATAAATATATTATTTCCGTTGTCTGGTACCTGTGATACAAATTCTTCTGATACTTAGTACGGGACCAGATTTACGTGGTGTGAAAGCGTCCATAGATATTATTATTATTAAATATTTTGTGATAGATGTTATTATATTATATTATAATATTATATGAAAGATAGTTTTAGTTGTACGTGAAAGCTTTGATCCGGGTTCGCATCAAGATTTTTTGTGACGTGCAATCTGCTAACCCGTAGCTGTAGTAGCCATATTAGGAGATTCACTCGAGCGTGTCGGATTTAGTCAGTACACGTGTCCCACTTGTCTCCGGTAAACAAGGTATGAAAGTCAATTTATTCACTTGGGAAAGATAAAAGAAAGTAATCAAATTTATTTAGTTATCAAAATTTAATTAGGTAATAAATAAAATATGTTTATTTCCAAAAAAAACAGTTTACAGTAATTAAGTAAAATTAGTATGGTCCCCTAGTAAGCTTACGCCTACATCAGGTGACAAGGCTCTTCCACAACTATTACTGTAAAAAAAAACCTATCAAAGACATTGAATAAAATAGATGCTAAGTAGGTATCAAAGAAGCTCGAACTTATAGTTAAATTAGGCTGGCGACACAATAGCAACAAAGTTAAAGTAATTTTTGACTACGTAAGGAAAAAACGTTCCACATTGAACATTTACTGAGTACTCTAGCCACGAAATATAAACAAATTCTTTAACTCGGAACAAACTTCAGTGTGTCGCAAACTGCTACATACATTCCACGCCCCTCTGCCGCTGCTGGCGCCATTCATGGAGGATTTTTTCAACTGCTATTTACTGCGTACAGTACTCTTTTCAAGTTGCTCCCATTTGAGACAGTTCTCCTTTCCTCTACCCCCCATATATGGATACTATATCAGTCCACAAA
The DNA here is from genome assembly GCA_963565745.1 of Phengaris arion. Classification (NCBI taxonomy): domain Eukaryota; kingdom Metazoa; phylum Arthropoda; class Insecta; order Lepidoptera; family Lycaenidae; genus Phengaris; species Phengaris arion. The sequence goes on along the minus strand of OY751446.1, from coordinate 2,530,537 downwards.
ATCGGACTCCATTTCAAATGAACACTAAAACGCCTTCGCAGCGCTCGTTCATCACAGCTTCGATTAACCCTCAACCGACAAAGGTGGCAATAACAAATCAAAGATTAAACTCCAATTAAACCCGTCCGGAGCTAACCCTGAACACCGTTGCTAATAGAAAGCCGTCGCGAGCGAGATAAATCAAGCTACACAAATAAGCCGGGGCAAATAATACCCGGAGCCAGGCTCCGGGAATCCCGGTAACCGCCCACAAATTATGCGATACCGGAATCGCGCGGGATCGGGATTCGCTGTCAACTAGCTTTTTACAGAAGACGTTAGTGAATGCAGTAAAAGATTGCCAGAATTTCACTTTTATATTTTTCTCTTGTTCAGCAGTTGACGTCATGTGCTTGTTACAATTTCTGTCTTAGTATTCCTATATTTATAGAATAGTAGGCAAGTGGTTTACGCCCTTATCACACCTACGCGGCCGTATGCAAAAATACTGCGATAGCGAAACATTAATGCGACACGTTAGTACACTGCTTTTTTCGCAAAGACAAGTCATTGTAATTTTTTTAGACTACGGATGCAGATGTCGTTTCATAATTTCATCCCAGTCATGTGTAATGTGCGATAATCTTGCGGTGTGAAACACTACAAGCGGAACGTTTGCGTCTGTGTAGCGGCTATTTCGCAGTTTCTTGCGAAACTATATCGACAAGCTTAGCTTAGTGCTAGAGAGAGACATAGTATATGCGAAAGTCTGCCATACGACTTACAGATTTTTCGTAGTTTTTCTGTCAAATGTCGATGCAATATATCTTAAACTGTGTTTCTGGTACTTTTGGTGGTGCAATATCTTTTCATGTCATATTTTGACAAAGGAACACCTATTATTAAAAGCTTTGAACACACACAAAGGAAATTTCAGAAAATTCAGGAGGAGGAAAAAGTCAGCGAAAATTGGATTCACCTGTAGTTAATCAAAAATTCACGAGAATTCCGCCGAATGTTTGATCTGGAAAATTCTGAGTCATCACTTCCCGAAGGCTGAACTAATTGATGAATCTTATACAAACACTGCATTCAAATCATCTAATCCTAGATGTGTCTTTAATCTAATCAGAGTTCTTGATTGAGTTAACTTAATTGCTGCCCCAACCGATGAGCCGAAAAGCGGTAATCACAAAATTATGTTTTATGGGAAAAAAATTAAAACCGAAAAACAGCTGTAACTCATATAATTATTATCTTATGAGGTATATTTAATATTTTGGAATTGTCAGAAAAAAATAGCACACCTTACTATTGATAAAAAAATATCACATTTTTATTTAACCGGTTTACAATATTAAAAAACTCTTAATTTTTTTATTTCCTGGTACATTTTTCTCATATTTGGATAGTAATAACACATTACGCCTTTATTCGTCTAAAATGTAAATAAAACAACTTACCATCAAAAGAATTCTTATTTGCTAAATCAACTAATTACGAGCGCAATGAGCCATTGTCCATACAAAACCGAAACTTCGTAAACAATCTATTCTGGGTCTTTAGTCAAGATGCATTCGATAATTTCGACGGCGAAGTTCGAAATCAAAAATGTATAGAATTAGACATAAGACATCGCAAGCGCAATGTCACTTAGCGATGACTTATGTCAAATCCCATAAATTTTTGATTTCGAACTTCGCCGTCCAAAATTATCGAATGCATCTTGACCAAAGGCCCAGGTACTGACAAACATTAGATGCTGAAACGTAAGTAAGTAGTGTACACACTTCATTGCTTATACTGAAAAGTTTTCCGAATGATTATCGCCACTTTGATGTTGAGTTGAGAGTGAGATTGTTGAGTCTTGAGAGTTTTAATATCCTAATCATTGGTTAAATCATTTACTTGAAATAATATATGACGTTAATCCTATTGCTTTTTACTAAAGAATAATAATAAAACTAATATGCAGGTTACATTTCAATTGAGATTGCAAAATAATTGCAACAAACTTTGTGTCTAGTACAGTAAATACATATTGGACGAATAAAGCGGTAAATCTTTTTTAATCCTATATGACATAATTATCAATAAAAAAAATCGAGGATGTGTATTGAACCTTTCTTAACTGGAATATGCGAAAAAGTAAATTGTCGTGTTGTTGCACGTTACGTCTTTATTCGGTTGGGTCGGCGTTATATCTTAATCGAATAACTAATGTTTCATCTTTACAATACAATGTTCTTTACATTTACAGAAACATTAGTTATATTACGCGTATACATAAATTGATTTTAACTTTTCTAAATTATTCACTATTGTATTTCATCTATTAAGGTTATGGCAAACATTATATTTAAGCTGTTTAGGTCCATACGGCACACGTGTCTCTCGTTTTCCTTATTTATGAAAGAGAAGACATGATATTTTAACCCAGGTTTAACTATAACTCAGATCTGCGCAAGTGAGCCTCAATGGTTGAATTTGAATCGTAATAATAAGTAACTATACTGACTAGCTATGCTGAAAACCCGTCAGGAATCGCGTCGTATCACAATTCTTTTCGAATAAACAAATATAACTGAATTTCTAATCCCTGATTCTTATAGCTTCAATTATTCAGTTCACTAGCGACTGGCAAGTTAAGGCTCATCGATGTCAGGTGCCAAATGAAGTCATCTGTGTATGTCGCAGTCCGTCACAGTCTTCCATCTCCATCACAGTAATAGCATTCGTATATCTCAAGTGAACGCCAGATTTTGTGAAGTTTGCCACAACAGCGCGCTGACGAATACAACGATTAGCGCGAAATATTTGTGATGAATACGAACCTAAGGCTCAACTTACACTGGCGCAGAGAAACGACGTGACGCGTCATGCTTTCCACCGATATTCATCTCAATTTTTCTTACTAATACTACTTATATTTACTAAATACTTAACTACTTACTAAGTAATACTTTGTAATATGAAAATATGGTGACAAACGTAGAAGCGATGAGGCGAGCTACCATATATCTATAATACAAATTTGTCCACTAATAATAACATAACCCAACCTAACCAAGAGCATGTCAGGACATGTCTAATGAGGGTTCCGTAACAAAAAACGCGTAATAGATTTTTTCCAAATAACTTCAAACATTTACTGTCCAATTTCGTTCAAAATAATTTTCCTAAAGAGTATTTAGCATGATCTATCAGTACGGAAAATTGCAAGATAGTAAGTCTCATAGTTTAGAAATGCGGGGGAGGAACTGATAAACCAATTTAGAGGCCGATCACTCGAAAATGGTTGAGTTTGTAACAATTTCATGTATGAAACCTTGCCTTTATTTTAAAAGACCTATTTAAAGATACCCCACACGATGGGGTTCAATGAAAAAATATTTTTACTTTTTAAAATATTTCTAGCTCCTTGAATACGACGGAACCTTCAAAATAGATATGAATATTCTGATCTTCATATCTATTTTCTCTATTCTCTATTTCGAACCTATGGGGAAAAGTAGCTTTGACTCTGCGCCAGTGTACGTCTAGCCTTAGTGCCAATTTCACCAACGCCTGTCAAAGTCAATCGTCGATTAAATATCATGTTATCTCTCTCGTTCTTCGTATTAATGAAAGAGAAGGCATGATATAACGGGCGTTGGTGAAATTGGGACTTAGTGTTGTATATGTAGGCATAAAATATAGAATGCAAAAATTATACATGGTAATATTTGACGCTATACATATTTATATGTAGCTAAATACAAAACTTAAGTTGTTTGTTATCTACGTGTTAATTATAGACAGTGTAAATCTTATGCGAAAATAAATTTAGATAATATTGTAGTCGGCGAAAAGTTTTTATCTTTTGTGTAAATTTAAATAAATTGTAGATAATTGTATATGAGCGACTGTCTGCTTGAGTGTGTGTGTGTGTGTTTGTGTAAACAATATTTAAATATTTAATTTCGATTTTATTTTAGCTAAAAGTTCACCAGTCACCGCATGTCAGTTGTTGAAGAGTACCATGGTTTATCTCCGGAGATATTCATCTGACCTTGTAACGTTGTGTGGCAATAACCTTCCCTGATAAATGTTCTATTCAATTGTAAGCACCGCCCAAATAGCATCTGTGGTTCTTGAGAAAATCACGGACAAACACACAGGTCAAACTGAGAGCCTCCTTTTTTGTAAGTCGGTTAAATATACAATTCACTAGTAGTTATTGTACTTAGCAAATAACCAAAAAGATATAATATTTAAGTGCCAAAATATCCAACTTAGGAGATTATAAATTTAATAATAGTTAATAAATAACTGAAAACGTTAGTTTACAAGCAATATAAATGAAAAATGGCCGCCCGGTGACACAGAGAATATTAATTCGGAAATAAAAACTTCCAACTGAACGCTTTTCGTAAATATCGGAGAACTATCGAAGTTACGATACTTCCAGCTGCGTGTTCCAGTCACATTATACTTAAGTTTCGTGCTATATTCATTCAGTCTTAATTGATTTATAAGATTTGTTCGAATTAAAATCCAGCGCAATAGAAAAGTCGTACAAATCAAACACATGATATTTGATATAAAAGCTACGTTACTGACAAATATTTTATTATAGAATTATGTGCTAATGTACTGGTTTTCTCCATGTTTTATCTATATAATAGCTTATGCTACAAACGAGCTAATCTTTATAATTTAAATAAACTTTAATATATTATCGGGATACATGTTTTTTTTTTTCAAAACTGCACTTAATTCAGATAAAGTTCAATTATGAATCACTATTTAAAAAATTTTCGCCGTATTGTGTCAGTATTAGCTGAAGTATCAGTGTTAGCTGAACCTAATCTAAATAATTATTACCCGACTACGGTGAAGCCAAAAGGAAGGATAATGATTTTGTCAGTCCATGTATGTATGTTCCACCGTAGCGCGTGAACAACTGATCCGATTTTAATAAATTAGGTGTCAATAGATTTGTAATAATAGCCCGGGTGACATAGGATATATAATTAACGTAGTCTGGTTATAGTTTATTTATGAAAATCCTACTATATTATAAATGTGCAAGTTTGGAAGGATAGATCGATGGATGGATGAATGGATGGATGTTTATTACTCTTTCACGCAAAAACTACTGAACGGAAATTTGGTATGCTAGTAGTACCTACTACTAGTAGTAACCAGTAGGCCCTGGATATCTCTGGATAAAACATAGGCTACTTTGTATCCCATAAAGAGTACAGTGTTCCCGAGGGATACTGCAATTACGTAGGTGGAGCCGCGGGCAACAGCTAGTTGCAGTTATAAAGAAATCATCACTTTTGTCTTACTAAAGAAATCATAAAGTTTTTTGTTGTGCGTCAAATGAGACAGAAACTATTTCATACATTCTTGGGCTAGAATGTAAGCAAATGGTATACAATGGTATATCTATCTTACTTTTCTCGGCTCGCAGATTGAGAGCTGAGCTGATTTTTTTATATTTAAAGAGAGAAGAAAAAATCACAAATTTTTAAATCATATCTCAAGTCATTACAAATTGGCCCACGATGTTCGGTCTCATTTGACTTTTCGAAATACACAGCAACTTTTGAAATTGATTGTGCCTTCATATTTATTTTAAAGTCATAATAATAATTATAACTCTGATAGTTCTATCTAATCATCATCATAATCATCATCAGCCTATCGCCGTCCACTGTTGGACGTAGGCCTCCCCCAATGAGCGCCAACCAGCCCGATCTTGGGCAGCCCGCATCCATTCGCTGCCAGCCACCTTCAAAAAAATTTCTTCAAAACGTCGGTCCATCGTGCCGCAAGACGTCCTACACTACGTTTTCCTAAGCGTGGTCACCACTCTAATACTTGTCTGTTCCATCGACCGTCTGAGTTTTATCTAAATAAACATGCTATTGTGACTGATACATAAGCTAATCTAGCATATAACATGTGTAATCGGTTGAGGGTTAATTCCTAGATTCTATAATTATAGCTTCCGCCAATCGCTATTTATGGCGCATCACTAGCTGGTAGCGGCGCAACACTAATCCGACTCGACGAAATTAGCTAACGTGACATAATTGACTCGGAAACATATCGATTGCGAATCGATATCGAAAGCGAAACGGATATTTGATCGAGCGATGAAAAGTGCAAACTTTCGATTAGATTTCATGTCGCCGCGCCTATTTTAACTTCCGACGAAAATACGTTTTTCGTGTAAATACGAAAAGTTTGACGTGTCTGTGTATTCGTGTGTTTGTGTCCGTCCGTGGCGTCGTAGTCCTAAACGGATGAACCGATTTGATCTAGTACTTTTTGTTTCGAAAAAGTCGTCGAGATTGTTCTTAGCTATAATTCATCATCATCAGCTTGCTCACTGCTTGACAATTCGGGGGTCGCTTAAAACTTTTAGTTAGACTTTCATGTTGGCGAAAAAAGCATTGCCATTGTAGGTAATAAAATGTACAACAGCCTCCGTGGTCCAGTGGTTTAGAGCTTGGCTCTTGACTTGGAGGTTGTGGGTTCGATTTCCGCGTTGGATAAACAAAAAATGTTGTTACAAGGACAATGCAGGCTGATCACCTGATTTTCTGACAAGAAAGATAATCCGTGCGTCGGATGGGCATGTAAAAAGTTGGACCTGCGCCTGATCTCCCGCCAGTCGTGTCGGTTATCCGTCCCACTGGGTTACGAGAGTAAAGGAAGAGAGAGTGCTCTTGTGTATGTACTGCGCTCACACTTGGGCACTATAAAATAACTCCTGCGTTACTGGCCTGGTTTCAATGAAACCGTCCACCGTCACCGAAACCGATGTGGGAAGCTATTTTCTAATGTACAACAGATAAATTATACATTAACTTAGACTTTTTCATTTTCATATTATATTATGTTTTACACTATGATAGACGCACCGCGACAGCTTACGGGTTTTGACGTCATAACCTCTTATAATTCGATTGAGCCGGCTGCACGCACGAAAAAACATGACTCATGTGTTACCTCGCATTTTATTATTATTATTGTTGTTGTTGTTGTTGCTGTTGTTGTTGTTGTTGGTGACGTTGTCACGTTCAACTATCGTCAGTAAACCGACTTTACAGACAACCGATATTTTTTAAATATAATATCTATGGTTATTTTAAATATATTACAGTAACCATACACCATGCTGCGTATCGTCCAATCGTCATGACACGGCTTGATCCAATCTGTAGTTCGTCCATAGCACCACAAACGTATCTGTCATATGGCCGAGTATGGGCGTGGATGCTTATCCACGCCCATACTCGGTCGGCCATATGACGGTCAATTATAACTGACCCAATCGGTTCCATCCTTAGGTGCGTCATAATAAGGGTCAGTGCACACAGCGACGATACGCAACGCTACGCGGCGCTGTATTTTTAAGATAGGTATTCAAAATTGAACTTATAGCGGTGCATCTTGATATTCGAACCCTACAATGAAACGTGTATCTTCTTATGTAGTGAATAAAGTTCAATTTTGAATAGCTATAATAGAATTTACTTTTAACACGATCCGGTAATCATTAAGATTGTATAAACCAGGGATATTAACGAGAAAAATCTGCGGGCGGCAGTCCACTGCCTGCCGTGAAGAGTTAATATTTCAGGCGCGCGCAGTAAGAGAGCAGCGTAAGTTTTAATTTGCTTAAAGTTGTTACAAGTTGAAACGGGTCCCCGGTTGGGCGCCAAATTAGGTAGGAGCTAAAGTCTACTGATAGTTTTAATTCATACCAAACTTCGGGATCCACTAAGAAAACTGAACAGGGATTTGGATATTTTAAACCTTGTGACTTATTTTATTTTTACCCGACTACTGCGAAGCCAAAAGGGTAATAATGATTTTAGCAGTATATGTATGTATGTTTGTTCCACAATAGCGCCTAAACTACTGATTTGTATTAAAAGCCCGGCTAACATAGGCTATATAATTTACGTAGTCGGGTTATAGTTCTTATAAAAAAGGTAGTTATTTCACATTTGTGTATGTTTCTATTTAGTATCTACTTACTGTCTAAGAAATAAATTAAAACTTAGGCCTTTTCATCAATAATTGGATGATTTATACAGTATTCTCCGAGCGAAGTAACCACTCTTGAAATACTGTAGTGTCTGGGACAGTAGGTTTTTATATGTCGTATGGTTGCCCAAGCACACACGGCATTCTCCCAACACAGTCAGCCTAGTCCAAAGGAATGACTGGTCAATACGTCTGGGGCCACCCATGTGTGAGGAATCACAGTCGGAGCGTCCGTATAATGTACTTGAGATCTAAAAAAGGCTCATTGGTACACGCCACAACCTGGGAATCGAACCTGCACTCTCTCGAGTGCGAAGAAATAAATAATACTTTAAAATAAAACCCTCATATGTCATAGCCCCCCCACACCGATTTCGGTGACGGTGGCCGGTTTCATTGAAACCAGGCCAGCTACGCAGGAGTTATTTTATACTGCCCAAGTGTGTGCGCAGCACACAAAAGTACTCTCTCTTCCTCTACTCTAGAAACCCAGTGGAACGGACAGACCGACACGACTGGCGAGTGATCAGGCGCAGTTCCGACTTTTTACATGCCAATTCGACACATGGATCATCTTTCTTGTCAGACAATCAGGTGATCAGCCTGCATTGTCCTAGCCAAACATGGAAACAACCTTTTTTGTTTTTCCAATGCGGGAATCGAACGCACGACCTCCGAGTCGCGAGCCGATATGTCATAAGCACCGATATGCAATAGTAGTAGTATTAACACACGTACAGATTTTGTCCGGAGCAGACCACGGATTTGGTTGCCAACTTAGGTGTTTCTCCCTAAAATTTGGGAAAAAATTCTCGAGGGGAGGATTTTTTAGGGTTGTGTTTAGAGGTTTGTATTTCCTTGTTTTTAGTTATTTTAAAGCTATTGTAGTGTTATAACTATCAACAAGCGATTTAAAAGTCAACCTGTACAAAATAAACTATTGCAAGTATATTTTCATGCAAAAATGACAGAATAATATTACAGAATATTTTTTTTTATTTTTTTATTTAGTTTATATAATAAGTTTGGGGAAAAATATTTGTCAGAGTTGGAACACTGCACAAAAATTAGAATTCGCTGTAAATAGTACTAATACTATAGAGATAAAAATCCTAAAGCTCATCTGTACGTGTGTAAGCAATTTAATAGTAATTGGTTTAACATAAAATCTGATACTAATCTCACCAAACATTTATTAAAAATCGAATGGCCAACAAACGTACATTTACATTTAAAATATAAAATACTAAATTGATAAAGAAATACGGAAGCGTCTCGGCTTTAACTCGAACCTTTCGAGCAAGTTCGCATTAATATTCATGATCAGTTATCTTTTACGATCCTTTAGCCAGCTCCAGGTCGGCAAAGAGATCCCGGCAAAGAGACTTGGATGATTTTCAGCTGAGAACGTGTCACACAAAATATACGATCCAAAAATCGCCGCAGATTTTTGCGACGGAATTCTTTATTAGTATTCAAATAGTGTTCAGTTTAAAGGACAGTTTTATATTTTTTCCTTTGGGGATTTGAACTACTTTTGGACTTCGTTTATATTATCGAACATCAATTCGATCGATTTTCGACGATTCGAATCATCATCAAAGTGTCTATTATAAATTAAATGTTTGTAAGCTCCTATTTTTGTCGAAATGTAAGATCTTAGCCAAATCTCAAAAATTAATGAAAGTAGACTCAATACTTTTAAGAAGTTATAATTACATGCAAGATATGCTTACCGAAGTGACATGTAAGACTACTTGAAGATGGTAAGACTTACCGTATTTTGACTTCCTTGGACTGCCATTCGCTGTGTTTGTCGAAGCTGATGAGTATTGCTGCAATTTCCTGCAACGAAAAAAATGCTTACATTAATAACCAATACAACGGCAATGTGTTTTTTTCCTGGCAAGTTTTTGCGTTACATTCGGTTGATATTATAGTATCATGAGTTGACATTATACTATTATTATGGCATGTATTATATTATTATGAGAATAAATGAAAATGTAAATATTTTGCTTCCAAATGAAACTTAACAAGTTTTTTAAGTAGAAAAAGCTACCGGTTCAACCCTGATCCGCCAAGAAAAACCGGTGAAATAAAACTCGGTCGGGTGCCACCTTTTAGCAAGAAGATGAATAAATTGAAGAAAATACATTGAAACCTGTCGACAATTGAAACTATGTGAGCCATACACCATACCAGCGACTAATGCTGGTTCTTCGTAGGGTAGGCCTAATCTGTGTCATAGGTAAGGATTTGGAAGACGGGCTTCAAAAGGTATGTGGTAAGTGAAGCCGACAGGCATAGAGCTATAGGAACCCCACGCCACTGCACCAAGATGTACCGTAGAAACCGTAGCAACAATTCCGTGAATGTTATATATATATATATATATATATAACACGAAGCTAATATTACGTACCATTAAATTTATAATTAGTGTAGACATTCAGGAGATATTCAATAATCGTCACAATTCCCATCCGGTACAAAATAAAGGTGGAGTTATTAAAATTTCCACCCCAGGGACAGTCGACAGGAACAATTATTGACAGGGCCGAGGACACGCATAAGCGGAGCGTTTTTGGCGTTAAATTTGAGTTTGAATTAAACTTAGTATGTAGCTGTAATGATATTGGGATACGCAATATTTAAATTAAATTAGGATGTAAGATAGTGAGATAGTTTTTAAGCATAGTCAACCTTTTGTCACGGAATACTATGATGTATAGTATACAGCCGACATAATAGAGGACATCGGCAAATTATTTGCTACGAGCTTCTGCCCGCGGCTCCGTCCGTGTAAATACAGTATTCCGCAAGAATACTGTACGTTTTCGGGATAAAAAGTAGCCTGTGTGTTAATCCAGAGCTTAAACTACTACCACACCAAACTTTATAAAAATCCATTCAGTAGTTTTTGCGTGAAAGTGTAAACATCCATACATCTTCTGAAACTTTCACATTTATAATAGTAGTTGGATTAGCATTACGTTTCCAATAGTATTAAAAAGGCTATGATTCTGTCACTTGGCATAATTGTTAACGTAGTTTATTAAAATTATTAATAATAGTAAAAAAAAATAAACATAATTTACTTCAATATAATTGGCGTCAATTTTTTTCTGCGGCCGCTCTCTCCCAAGCCCAGCCCTTAGCAGGCCCAAGTCCATTCGCTTTTATTGTCATCAACACCGTCAGCATCGCTAATGACGTCATAAACTGTGACGTCACGACCCATCGCGATTATTTCGGTAATGTTTAGACACGAGACGAACAGATGCCTCGGGGTAAGTATCAAAATTACTCAGCGCTATGTAACTGTTAATTCGCTCATAATTACCTAGTTGCTCTATCTTCCAACTGTCTATGGAATTAGAGGGGTGAAATTTATCTGTCAAATTGTGGATCGCAATCATCATCATCATGAAACAACACTGCAGTTGCTCGGATGTGAGCGGATTGTTCTTAGTTCTAAATTGATAACAAGTAAGTAATTCTCAATTTACTGGTAACTGCAATATTATGTTTTTGGTTCTGTAGTTCACGTCTCGGAATTCTTATAGTTTCGTCATGTCGTCATCAATATCTAACTAGTTGTTTACGTTTTACACAAACAATTTTTTACTGCAGCGCCCCCTGGTGGGCTTTTATCGTAACACCTACCTAGATGCACGTATAATTAATGAAACCCAAAATCCATCACTGAAAACCGCATAAAAATTGGAAGAGTATTTTGGAGACAAATGGCAACAATGATATTTTTACGGCAGCGCCCTCTGGTGAGTTATTATGATAAAACCTCTATAAGAACATTCTCCAATGAAACCCAAACTCATCACATAAAACCGCATCAAAATTGGACAAGCTCTTTTGGATATACATGGCAACATTAAAAGCGACGAGCAACCCCTTACCCCCAAACGCCTTATACGTTCATTGTGCTTCAGTCTTGTGCTACAGTGCTACAGTCCTTTAAACGTTGAGGCCAGTTATCAATAGAAGCACGCACTCTTTCCATGGGAAAATTCCTCACTGCCAATCGTACGGATTGTTTTAGGGACTCCAAATTATCATGGCATTTAGAGCAAGCCGTACTCTCTAAAACTGACCATAAATCATAATCCAGCGGATTAAGATCGGGACTAGACGACGGCCAGTCTTCAGCTCTGATGTAGTCCGAAAGGTTCGTTTCCAACCAAGACTGCGTAGACCGAGCTTTATGACCGTAGAAGCACAGATAACTAAATAGCTACGTAAGCATGACTTTAATATAATGTCACTTTTTAACCGTGCAATAAAGGAATACAATGATCCAATAATTTAGTCGAATGTTAACTTTTTGTTTACGTGTAGATTTAATTGGATCTGAACAGAATAGTCATCGGCAAGCCGCAAGAGCGTTGTCTATATCAGTATGATACAGAGGAAATGTTTGTTTGTTTGCATTTAATAAATAGGCTCTGAAATTTGACACACATATACAATAGACCACGAGGAATGATAGGCTACCTTTTATTGCGGAAAAATGCACGGTTCCCGAGGTATTTTCTTTTACACGCATGGAGACGCGGGTAATTTCCAGTTACCTGTATAGCCTAGTGTGACAATTAGTAGGATGTGTCTGACATTGGTTAGGGAGTTAGCTTAACTAAGATTCAACTGCTGTGGTCGGGTTCTATTTAATCCGTCGATTTGAGCCCGGTTAGCGGGTACTTGAGTGTTACGGTTAGACTAACTAATGTTGAAATTATAATATATTGTTTTAACAGAGAATTTAGGTTTTTATGTTTTATCTATTAAGCGTGAGCACACCGTGACGCGACGCGCGACATTTTTGAGATATAGACCCTAAGGCTGTAATAGAACAGTGACATATAAAAATCAAATTTAGTTCAAGGTAAGGTTATAGGTTTTTATATTAGACTAGCTGTTTCCCGCGGCTCCGCCCCCGTAAATACAGTATCCCACGGGAATACTGTACTTAATCGGGATAAAAAGTAGCCTATGTTTTAATTCAGAGCCAAAGCTATTACCATACTACCAATTTTATCAAAATCCGTTCAGTAGTTTTTGCGTTAAAGAGTAACAAACATCCATACATCCATCTATCCATCCTCACAAACTTTCACATTTATAATATTAGTAGGATTAATAGGATTTTATACACTCGAAGAAATAGAATGTATATTATTGTCTTCCAGATTGATATCAGTTTTCAGTGCATCAATATAATGCGAACAAAATATGAGGACAAATAAACCGCCTTATCATTTTCTTTGATTGTTAAAATATTTCTCTCTATATTAGGCGCCTGAGACACATGAATGAAATCACCTATTTCTTTACAACGATCAAAATCACCATCTTTCAAAGTCACAAAAACCAAAAGACATTCGGCGTTTTTACCCGCATTTTGAAAAGTCGCGACCACAAACCAAATTGCTAATGTATTGTACGACTTTTCATGCACATTTCATTTTCTGTAATTATTTTAGTTCAGATCCATGGGGAAGTGGGAATAATCAATAAATTGTAAATCATATTTTATATGGATATTCGTTGAAATTGCTTAAATATCACATTAGTTTTGCCGTTGTTATTCCGTCCGATATTATATATTATATATTATAGATTATATATTATATATTATATATTATATATTATATATTATATATTATATATTATATATTATATATTATATATTATATATTATATATTATATATTATATATTATATATTATATATTATATATTATATATTATATATTATATATTATATATTATTTTAAGCTATAGTATATAATATATTATATAGATGTTTCCCGCGAATTCGTGCGCGCAAAAGGAAATCTCGAGGGAACCGTAGATTTTGCAGCAATAAAAAATAGTTTATGTACTTCCCCGTGTTCTACTCTATATCTGTGTCAAATTTCATCAAAATCGATCCAGTAGTTTCAGAGCTTATTCAATGCAAACAAACAAACGTTTTCTCTTTATTATATTAGTATAGAAAAATGGTTTTACAGTCATGTTATGTTACGTGTCGTGCAAGTCAGTCATGCTTACGGTCAATGCGCGTGGTAAGCGGGCGGGACACGGGGCGCGCATGTCGCTGCTGCTACAGTAACGCCGCTGAAGGCCCGCGGGCACAGGGCGACACTCTCTACAAATTACTGCTCGAGCACCAGCGATGGTTATCCATTACGTCAATGAGCCTCAGACAAATCTATCATAAATATTATGAAATTATATTGTCAATTATGTCAAAGCACGAAACGACCAGCGGCCAGCCCCGTGAACGAAAGTCCTGGTTTGAAAAATTCCCAGTTCCCATGTCCCGCGATGCCCGCATACATCTAGCCGCGCACACATAGCCGCGAGCTGTCATTCGTGTAAATCATGGAATGACGTGGTTCTTTACGTTAGCAAATAAAATATATTCTTAGCCGCAAGTTTTGTAGCGACTGCCGATATGTCGTCATATCTAACCGCGGGCAAAAAATATATTATGTATTACTAGGGTAAAGTATTGACATTCAATTGATATAATATACAAAAAAAAAACACGGCTAACATTCGCCAAATGCTCGAGCTGTCATATGTGGACTGTGTCGCCCACGAAGTATAGATATAAGGAGTCCGAACGGTATAGGCTTTTGCATAGTATTTATGTACCCAATAATAAACCCAGATCATAGTTCTCTTTTCTGCCACTAGCTGCGCAAGTATTCAGGACGTACCGATACAATTATTATTATTACGGATTACTACACGTAAATGTAATTTATACTTATAAACTTACTTACGTACTTATTTGTAATTTATACTATTTTAATAAATAATATGTTTAAAAAAACTTCTTTATTATTTCTTTTCCACCAAGTATATTTAAACGAGTACTTCTTCAAAAGTGGCGCGCTCTACCGGCAAATAAATCTGCCCCCTAAATTAAGACGATACTTCGTGGTGTCGCCTCTGTACCGCAGATGACATTCGTGACTGCGGTAGGCATGAATGTTAAACCAGCCTTATAATCCGCCGTATATTTTAATATTTTTTCAATTTCTTGTGAACCCTACGTACGTCCTGCAGATAAGCGACCTGCACCATTGTATCTAGGTGTCATTACGCTTGCATCTAACTTAATTTTATTTTCACGTTGTCACGTCGGATAATTTTTCTAAGTTTATATTCTCAGTGTCCATTCTTATATCAATTCCCACAGTGATATCTCCATGTTCTAAGCCCACTCGAAGTCACACAAACCCGCGTGTCGTTGTATATTGACGCCGTTTCCCGACGATAAGGCAGACTAACGCCACGCTTCCGCAGCAAAAACGCGATAAGCCCGCGATCTTCATTTGTTACAAACTTCACCAGAAAACAGAGTTGGCTGTATAGTGTAAATGCATTTGACTAAGCTAATTTATCTATAAGTGAATTAATAAAATAAATTTGAATACGCATGATTCTGATCAGTTAATCATATTTATTACGTGCAGCGAAAACGTCTTACCCTTTTTAACGAAAATTATGCAAACAGAAGAGTATACAATTAGGCACAGATAAAATTTCAGTGGAGGAAAGTGTGTAGAAAATAACAAAATCACACCCTATACTATTCTCCTCAGATTCATAACTCACACTACCATCCGTTGGTATAATATCAGTTGGTGTTCGTTTGACACAATTGTTAATCTTTCTTTCATATTCTTTAAACAACATTTATATATTTTTATTGAGTATCTAAGAGGCAAAAGAAACCTAATGAAGTTGAAACTTAAAAATTTGAATATAAACTACGGTCGAATTTCGACGACTGGGCGACCACTAGTATAAATAACTCCGTAGGACTGCTGGAAGAAATTTCTTGTAGACATAAGCAGTACCTTATGTCGTCTTTCTCTCTGTGTATATTTTTGTCAATCATTTGTCCATCCATCCATTTCATCATGGTTACCAAGTAGGTACGAGTTAGCAGACTTCACGAGCCATTACAGATCATTATTATAAATATTTTTAGACGCATGATTTTAAGCGTCCATATTTATGATGTAAGGAATATATAAATCTTTTGTTCCTGCTACCCGCTACATTTCATGTTACAAGCAATGTACCATTTGATCACAGGCCACATTAATATATTAGCAAGATATAATTACAAGATACCAGGCTACCATAGATCAATTAGAGCAATATATTATAGCTACAAGTTTCAAGTGTTGGCTTGTAAATTGTGCAGAAACAATGGAGCTGATTTCCCCGAACGCCAGTATGGGAACAACAGTAGTTGCACCTCCTCTAACCCCCTGGGCGCCTGGTATCGGCGACTCATTCAAATGGAGGTCCAAACGCTCTGGCCCACTTGAAACTAATTAATAAGTTCTAAACTAATTCTGAAACACCGTTTTATTGCGGTTTTGATGTCATCAGATACACGGGTACACCGCGAGATGGCTAAATAACGCGTCGCGACGACAATCTATAAAATCATAATCTGTCCGCCATGTTAGAATTTGAGCTACAGATTTTCAAAATTATAACGCATTCCAGCAAATATCATCATCAACTCGCTCACTGCTTGACATTTCAGGGGCTAATTACCGTTTGTAATTTTGCTTTAGATCCTTGAATTAAAGCTTGAATTAATAATATTAACGCAAAGTAAGAATTTTGTCCACATTTTGTAATTGCCTCAAGAAATTCAAGAAGTGAACAAATTCTGGTATAATGAGCTGTAATGGCTCTGGAGATACCACTCAAATAAATTCGTCAATTAGACGAGTGTTTGTCCGATGTTTCCTCGCGAAATATCACTTTTGTTTATTGAAACACCAGGCCTGAAATTGTTTTTATCTTTTTGATATCAAACAAAGATCTTGGTTTTATCAGTGCAATTTTTTTGTGTGTAATATTTAATATAAATTTTCCGAAGTTGGAAATCTTTGCTTCGATATGAATGGCCCAGATCGAGAGGTAGCATGGTCTTACAGAAAACATGCATGAAATAACGATAGCGTTTTTTGCGTAAAGGACTGAAGGTACCAAAGGAACAAGACATTCCGTCTTATTCCACAAAAAAATGTAATAAAGTGAAATGACTTTTTTTTCTGAATAGATTAGAAAAGCAGTCTTATCATGACCCTAAATAGAAAATATATAGATCTAAAGATTTTCAGAGAAATTAAACAACTTTTTCGTACAAAAACTTATATTATATTAATTTAAAAATATTAACAAAACACACGTGCTACCAAAAACAACTTAAATTATACTTTGAAGTGTAACGGTTCTCGATTGAAGTATAAATACCAACATTAACTAAAAAACAGGCAATTAACCTAACCAAGAGCATGTCAGGACTCAGTATATGGTCTAAGGAGGGTTCCGCAACTACCAACGCACAATAGGTTTTTACAAATAAGTTCCAAAATTACTGTCAGATTTCCCTCAAAATAATTTTCCTAAAAGTATTTAACCTATCAACATGAAAAGTCACAAGTTTCTGACCTTTTCTGGCACAGGTGCTCCTTGCACTTTATAGGAAAGGTCAACCCTTGTATTGTCATGTATTGTAAAAGTTTTGATGAAGTAAATTATTATTATAATCTTATTATTCTAACTCATGTAGTTTAGAAATGCCATTCCCTTCTTGGGACTACTTTGGAGGTAGATTTAAAAAAAATAAAATTTCATTATAAAAAGTCCTATTTCATGATTGAGAGGATGAGAGGTAATTTAAAAAAAAACATCTCCACTTCACATGACGTATGGGGAGCCACCCCTAAACTATAACATTCTAATTATTCTATGATACCAAAAATAAAGTCTTTATGCAATCTATAACTATACAAAATTTCTAAAACTATAAAAAGTTAGCAAGGGAGAACGGATGGACAGACAGACAAAGTGACTCTATAAGTGTTCCTTGTAGTTACCACGGAATCCTAAAAGGTCATGAAACAGGTGGAAATAATTTTCGCAGCTCCGGGCCAAGCTTTATCCTTTTAAACAGACTTATTTATTTTTGTTTGTTATAAAATCGGTTTTGTCTTTAATGTTTCACACTTAGATACAAATACCGTCCAATGTGGTAAAAAGTAAAAAGTTCCATGCCTTCGAATAATAAAAGCATTGGATATTCATCATATGTTCGGTTTTCTCATTTATGTTTTAAACTTTAACTGGAAAGTTAAAAAGCTCAAGAGTAGTTCCTTACGGTGAGGTAAAATTAACATTTAACAATAATGAGGGTGTTTGATATTCTTTCTGCCGCTAGGGGGCAGACCCTACTCACACAAAGCGTCATCTGGTGGCGTGGGTGGTATCAAAAACGGTCAAAAACAATTTTCAATTACTTTTCTGTCACCAGGCGGCGTTTGGTAGCCCGACGGTCCTTGTCGTATCAAAAAGCTGTCTGAAAGAGATGAGAGAGGGAGATGACCCGGCTGGCGAGAGATCAGGCGAATGGTCGACTTTTTACATGCCCATCCGATGCATGGATCATCTCTCTTGTCAGGTGATCAGCCTGCAATATCCTTGACCGGACTTGAAAACAACATTTTGGGAATCTAATCCACGACCTCCAGAGTCGAGAGTTAAGCCCTAAACCACTGAACCACGGTGGCGGAAAAAGTATATAACTGCTAAACATACAATTTCCAAAAGCATTAGCTAAATAAAACTTTTAAGCTATTAACCGCCCAAAATCACTCTACCCTTTATTAAAATAACATTACCTAATTTCAAACCGCAATCTCCTAAATGATGTTGCCATCTTCAAAATTTCCCATAAACAATACACCATTAAAATAACATTAATCACATCAAGTTTGAAAGTTTGGAAAGTGCTAACGATGTAATAAAAGAGTTATTGTTTGAAGAAAATAATATATTATAAGTCAACTTATTATTATATACCTATACTGTGAATATCGTATGCTACCTATCCTACTAGTAGGATGGATGGATGTATGTATGGATGGACGGATGCTCGTTACCCTTTCACGAAAAAACTACTGAACTATTTTTGATCAAATTTGGTATGGTAGTAGTTTAAGCTTTGGATTAACACATAGGCTACTATTTATCTCGAAAAAGTATAGTGTTCTCGTGGGATACTGTATTTAAGCGGGTGGAGCCGCAGTCAATAAACATAATAGCGCATGATAATGCTACTAATTTAAATGTCACTTATTTACCTTGCAATAAAGAAATGCTTTTTTTACGTTTAAAATGAAGTACCTGGGTAACAGAGCTTTGCTCGGAGCTCTAGTAGATAAAATAAAAAAAAACACAAAAATATTGTACCGGGGTTCGAATACACCAAATTCCGAATTTTCGAATAAAGAAAAAAATATACATAAGCATACCAATCTGCCAGTCAGACTGACATAATAGAGTCGAAATTTAGATATATTGTTGCACGACGAAAGAAAAACACGTGTGTAGCTTATTTTTAAGCTACATACGTTTTTTTTCAGTATATTAGCGTAGTTTCCCAGGGATAAGACTTAGCTAGATCAATTTGTCTCCCCCAAAATTTCCTGTATACTAAATTTCATGGTAATACTTAAAGCCGTTTTCGAGATAAAGTAATTATATATATGCAAGATTGTCTCGTTTAAAGTATAAGATTGGCCTTGAACTGACTTTAAAAACTTAATAGTAACGCCTCTACAGGAGGTGATCTATTAAAGGGATTTAAATGTGGTGACGGAGTGATTCAAGATGAAGAAGACTTATGTATATATATGTATATGACGTCATAGGGTCAATCTGCAAGAATTATTTTTTTCATAATGAACTGTGTATATAGTAGGTAATAAGGGCATTCAAAGAAAATATTGGCTGCCGGACGATAAAATTCCGTGTAGTGCCCAAAAAACCTACCGTCACAAAATAAATTTTCTCGGAGATTAACCCCATAAACATGCATATTATCTTAACGCGGGCGGATAAATGCAAGAGTAATAAATCTAAGGATGGATAGTTGTACTATTAGGAATTTGATTCTTTAGCAGGTCGGTCTCGTATATAATTGGTGTTTTTATTTATTAATCCGCTGAGTGGACGACTAGAGACTACAGTAACAATACTAATAATTATTAGGCACATGCCAAATTTAAATATGATATTATTATAAGTATAATGCGAACAAAATACGGGAATGGTTACCCTGCTAAAAGATTAGATTGCCCTCATGGTACATTTTTTTCTTTTACGCGGCGCAAAGACGCAGAATGGAATTTAAAAAATTATCATCGCAAACTGTAAAGTTCTCTGGGCACAGACAAGCGGTGCCACTGCTTAGTATGAATTTATATGAAACACTAAACAATATCCGCGACCCGCGACGCGCGACCGGTGAGCTTAACCAGAGAACCTGAATGGCTTATTTGCGGTCGCATAGATCAAAAGGCTACCTTTAGAATCAAATGTATGTTTCTATGTAATAGGTATATATATTATATAAATACATTACGTTGTAAATTTATCATGCTAATATGTATATTAGTAAATGCTTACGATAGGTAAACTAGGTATGTATGTAGTTGCAGTCTTGGTTTATCTACACATGAAGCTTCATTTATCGGAACGCAGAGCGCTCAACTTCTCAACATATAAGTTCCTTTTTGTTTGGCTTTGTGCAGTTTTACCGTGACTACCATTCAGAATACCAGAGTGGGGAAAATTATTTCCATAGTATTCAATTTTGTATGCCCTACTTAACTTATGGGATCCTGGTAGCAGGTGTAAGAATTACGTCTAGCTTTTTTATTGAAATATAAAACAAACTAGCAAGCAAATTGCCTGATGCAAAGCGATTGTCAATAGGTATTAGGTACCCACGGACATCTGCAATACCAGAGAAGTTACAAGTAGCCTTTCGGGAATCGTCATTTTTCATTTCCTTCATTCCTTCCATAGAAAAACTAATATCGCCGAGAGATACAAACAAGGTGGTCGCACTGTATACGTGTATGACAAACGAATGACTCGTACTTCGCATACATAATATAAATGAATGTATCCATCACTTAACCTTAGGTAGGTTAAGTGAGGGAACTGAGGGAACCTACCCATACTACGTGACCACTTTTGACCCATTTTTTACAACCCTCTGTGACCGGTATATGCCGAGACCCCCCTCTACCATACACGTAGTAATTAATGGCTGACGCGCGAGATTTTCCTAGATGTTGACTACGTTACAAAAACCTTAAGTCCCCTCCCACCACCCGGTGATCAAGCGTAGTGCTAGAAGTCCCCTCTCCCCCCCATCCCAAAATTAGTTACTCGTATCTTAATAAAATTAAAATCTTTTTATTCCGGATTAAAAAAACAAGGTTTTGTTTTCTGAACGTTAAACAAAGAAAAAAAAAGGATTACAATTACCACCTGTTATGTATGTGTACCAAATATATCCATAATGTACCAAAAAAAAAAGGATTACAATTAAAAAATAATCGTCTGGTTAAAAACATTAGTACAGCACATAGTAGGCTTAAAATCTGATCTGTCGGTTAAAAGTGTGACCCGGATACGTATCGTAAATAATGTTCAGTTAAAGAGTCGCCTGTATAAATCAGTGTCACTGCTACCTGTACGTACAGTCGGCGACATATCCGGTTAGCCACATTTGAACCTTATTGTCAGGGTAATAAGGTCGAAATGTGGTACGGAGTTCTCGGCGACTGTACGGTGATGTATGGCCCACGAGAATGTGAATGTAATTATGATCATATTTTCTCCTTGTGGCTTAGGCATGACAGAGATTTAAAGTTTATATTGATCTTTGTTTAGAGAGAGCTTTAATAGGAATTTACGGAGGTATAGTCTAGAAAACTTAATGTTTTGAAGTTGTTTTTTAACCGAAGGTCGAAGTTCATAATTGAGCCCTGACGTCACTGCGACCCAAGTGGATCTGTGACTCCGTCGCGTTATAGTACCATCCCCAGCCCTATGCTGCTATGTACTGAACGATATGGCTGGGGAAGGTGCTGCGAATTTCCTCTGTGGTAAAATATTCGTGTTGCCCTAGGTACCTGTTTCTGTTCTGTTGACGTGCCGGATAGTGGACAGGCAAAGAGTAGGTGGGGGGGGGACGTCTGATCCTTTTTCTCGCACAATCTGCAAGTCGTTATATTACCGACGCCCATTCTGTTGAGGTGTTTTTGGAGTGTGCCATGCCACGCCAGTTAGGGTTCTGGTGATTGAGAGGTGAATCTTAGCTATTTCCTTATCATTGAAAGGAAGGGAACGCCAATTCCGTGAGCCTTTTTTGAAGCCCTGGATTAACGATTTGGAATGCTCAAGGCAAGGCTGGGGTCCATTATTTATTTAACGGAGATGTACTTGATGGATCTAAAATATGTCTCGAAATGTTTCTGTTTTCCGACGGTAAGCAACTGGAGAGGCTGACAACGATATAATACGAACTTATGGGCACCTACTTCGAAGGTCATTATTTTTCCTGAGTAATTTTATTGAAATGTGTGATATTACCACTATGTAAAACTGGGTACTATTTACTTAGAAAAAATATACATATCAACGATATCGTACTTTTATTTTTAATCTTAACGGTAAAAACGGCAAAGGTAGAGGGCAAAAATCGCTTTTCACTTAACCATCTGAATAAATGTATATTTTATTAATAAGTTATAAAGAAAATATGTTTACGTATTGAAAATGAAACTCTAAGGTAGCGTAATCAATTATGTTAAAGTTTCCTATATCGCTATTGGCTAATCAACGTAAATGCTGCGTTGCTATTGGCTAATATATTTCCGTGCTGTGTCGCTGTTGGTCGGACACAAGCTGAAGAGCAGCCGATTGGAAGATTCAATTAGTGAGGCGTTTACAAAGTTAGCGCGTTAGTACGTCGCCAACTAGTTTGAAAACGAAAGTGCTCCCAAGTTTGGACTGCAGCTTGTGAACGGGGAATTTATATCTAGATTATTGTATTCAGATGGAAACAATATTGTATCACGGTTATTTTGACTGAATAATACCGGCAAATTAAATAGTCAGTCGTCCAATCCCATCCCTATCCCATTAATGCGTTTCAGGTCTTTTAAGCCAACAAATTGCGCCTTTTCCGATTATTTAAACAAATTTGACCTGTACTATTCCAGTGCCTAATAAGACCATAATATATTGATGTGTGATGTGATAAATAATGATTAAAGAAGAATGAATTAATTTAATATCAAGCAGTTAGGTCATCCTCATGTGTGCGAATCATAATGAGGCGATATGTCATCAGTCGTTTCCAACGGGAAGTAACACGACCAATTTCAGAAGTATATTCATCTACTAAACATTAAAATAATATCTATTGATGCTTCACACAGCGTCAGTCTGGCCCCGTGCTAAGTATCCGAAGAACTTGTGTTACTGGGACCAGACAACGACAAGTATATTTAGTAATTTTAAACTATACATAAATTTAAGATTTTTATTACAATACATGTGTATTCTCTCCGATGTGTATAGTCTCTGAAATATTACCTACACTCTTCGACGATACATTCATATATCTACTTTAGTTAACCCGCGTTATATTAAAACAATCACAGAGCTCGGCGGGTGGCGGGCGGACATGTACCGGCGGTCACGCGAGCCACATATTAAATTATTTTCGCGAATTCATGAATCCCAATTCGCTACGTGACGTTCTGCTGGACTGCTGTGTTTAACTACCATAGTTTAGTTGTTGTATTGTGAGTTATGACTAACTTTTGAGCGCGACTTCGTCACGCTCGAAATTCTTTCTTAAAAGATGTCTACCCCATAATAACTATCTACTTGACTTGAAGGAGATCAGCAAGTCACCATACATTTACCGCCTGGCAATTAAAATACGGAGCCATAAAATATCTATTATAAGTTATACTTTATGAACATAGGAATAAAAAAACGCAATGATATTATACATCAAATTGGGGGGATAGAAGATAATTGATTAAATATAACCTAACCTATTGTTCAATAAATTTCCCTAGTAGCGAATAGCGGAAAAGTGATATCTATTAGTTGTGATGTTAATTACGTAATGACATTAATAACTAGTTTGTTTAGAAATGCAATATGCTAACAAATAAATGATAGATGTCGCTTTCACGTTACGAAAACCATAAACATAATAATTATTTTTCTTGGTAAGTATAAATATAAATAGTAGAGAGGGATGTATTCACACCCCAAGTAAAATTGTTTTTTCATTAAACTAGTACAAAACTGTTGAATAGAATAGAAAAAGAAAATAATTTTGTACTCCAATAAGAAATAAATTTATCTATTGGGCCACTAGATGGAACTTTTACGCCTGGAATTGACAATTTACAGCATGATAACCATAGACGATTACCACATATAAGTATGTACTTTGTACATGAATTCTCTGATATTCGGAGATTCATAACTTTTTATTTCCAAGTCCTAAAAATATAATATATTTTTTATATTCATTAAGTACTATAAAATCACATAATATGTTCAAAATTTGTCCGCTCTTGATGGAAAATGGGGCAGGATTCGCCAGTGTCCTTTTAGCACAATTCTTCCAGTGGTTGATATTTCACCATACAAACTTCGGACCCTCATTTCTCTAGGGGAAGAATTTCAAAAAGGGGAATACTGATATTTAATTTCATGAAAATCGGTGAATATTTTTAATTTTTACCATACTAACTTTCAACATATTATACGCTCAGAAGTCGCTAACGGTAGGAATGTGAAATTTAGACAGTCGTTTTAATTTACAATGAAGACGCACACTCAGAAGGGATTTTGAAAAATGACCACCCTTAAAGGGGTTGTAAATAGGGGTTGAAAGTTTGTAAGACAACTTTTTAGATATGCACCGATTATGATGAAAATTGAGATTCATGGTCTTATATACATTTCATTAAATACTTTTTCAGGATTTATTACAATTTGCGCCCTGATGGTTTAAAATATTTAATATTTTTATTTAAAATAAATAATTTTTAATAAATATTTTAAACCATCAGGGCGCAAATTGTAATAAATCCTGAAAGAAGTATTCAATGAAATGTATATAAGACCATGAATCTCAATTTTCATCATAATCGGTGCATATCTAAAAAGTTGTCTTACAAACTTTCAACCCCTATTTACAACCCCTTTAAGGGTGGTCATTTTTCAAAATCCCTTCTGAGTGTGCGTCTTCATTGTGAATTAAAACGACTGTCTAAATTTCACATTCCTACCGTTAGCGACTTCTGAGCGTACATGTATCAGTGAGTCAGTGGTAGATAAGACATTCGAATATGGGTATCGATCTAGGTACAAAATCTCTAATAACTCTCTAAAGACTGTAAAAACTGTCGTCAAATATTTCAAAATTAGTTGCTTACTCTCACACCTGAAAGCAGGATAAAATAGTTCACATTACAACCATACACAAAATATTAAACAAAATTTTGTTAAAATGTTTAAGGAAGCGATTTGATGAATTGAAATTACTTGAACGTCAGTGCCTCAAAAGTTTAAACTTACGTAGACTGAAAAATGATGGCGGACGGCCGGAGACCGCTATCTGGTGTGACCAATGGCCTTTCACCTGATAAGCCCACATCATTGGTTAGCTTAAAACCTTAATATTAGTCAAAATGTCTTTGATTAAGTTGGCTAAAACGATTTGTCTTGAATTTTTTTAATCGTTCGAAACAAGCAACATTTTAAATTTCTAAAAATTTATCACTAGGAGTTAAATATTTATATAATATACGATGGCTTGGTGACTCGTCACACCGCCATGATAATACCAACAGACAATTCTAACTGCAACATTTAATAATATTATCCCATAAAAAACTAAAATATGCCAAGAACAAAACGAATTACTATTAGTATCAAAAAGTTTGATAGTTTACCATTGAGATAGACCAATTGAGACACGAATCTACGTCCGATTAACGCGAGTGAGATGTCACCCGTCACCCGTCACCCGTCAGTGACGTCACCCGCGTCACCGATCGCATGCACTTTTTGCCGCCGACAGTTAACGGCACACAATTACAGCTGATGGCTCATTGTCTGACATCGAAGCGAAGACTCGTTTATTTTTGTTCAATACACTTTACACGGGCAATGCTATTAAAGTTAGTTGAAAAAGGTTTATTGCGCCATTTTGTTTATGGCTCGGGTCTTACTATTTTAAGTTGGATGAACGATCAACGTCGAGTTTTTATGTGATAATAGTAATTGCTGTGTTTGCTAACAATATACATCGAGCAAAAGTTTAAATGGAATATTGCTAGTAAAGTTGCGTAATATATAATCTGTTTTAGTGTTTGTTACAGTTTTGCTTAAATTACAAATTTATTTTATTCACATTTCACAGTTTCAGCCTTCCCTAATCGGTGTATAACACAGATTGCGAACAGACGCGACAAGTCCAAGTAACAGCATTATCTCGTCCATTGTTCAAGTTCCATAACTCCACAACTTCATAACTCGCCTATCGATCACCGGCTTATCGATGTCCTTGTTTATGATTAGGCTTTATGTAATAATTTATAACTATACCCTATGGTCTATAGTCTTTTATAATTTCAGTCGGTTAAATGACAGAAAAAACTCATATAAATAAACTTATTAAAACATAAAGAGGAATGAAGTAAAAAAAGTAATTTTAGACTGTGACTCCTTCAGAAGTCGGTTATAAATCAGAGTATAAACAAAGAAAACTACGTATAATTATTAAAACAAGCACGAAGAATTAGTGCCCTGCACACGTAAAGTTCGGACCGCGGATCGTGCTGCGTTCCAAACCACGGAAGGATCTGTGCGATTTGAACTGCGGACCGAACTGTCGTACTTATTACGTGCGTTTCCTCGCGACCAAACTACTTCGCCATACTGGTAAACTAAAAATGCATCACGCTTCGGGCTGCCGGCGTCTTACATAGTACGTCTAAATACTTCATACCGCACGGTTCAAACTGTGGAAAATGGGCTGTCATCGGACATGCCAGATCGGATTGTCGGCCCGCGCATTATCATGTTCGTTTCTGAGCGTGGATTGGAACGGCACTTGGTAACGCGCGTTCGGAACTGTAAGTGTGAAGGACGCTTATGGCTAAGCCCTTGAGTGTATCTAATTAGTAGTAATTATTGTTAATGCAAAAGTTGAAAGTGAAAAATGTGACTATTTGACACAAAAACCGATGAACAGATATTAATAGTATTCGCACAGAAGTATTAAGAAGCATCTTTTGTTGACAACTTTTGTGAATAACGATAGTTCTTATAAGTACGCAAAACGAAAAGACATTTCGCGTACAGAAATAACATAGATTTTGTTTGTTTTGTTTGTTTTTTTTTTTGTTTCAAAAAATTATATAATAAACTAGAAATTATCATAAAATTCTGGACCTGCTAACTTTTTGCGTACTTTAAAGTTTTATCGTACTTCATAAAAGTTTACTTAAAACTGAAGTATTTTCCATTCTTTGCATAGCGCTAGCTAAAAAAGTTTCTTATTTTCTGCACGTATTAATTTATATTGTAATAGCGTAGATATTACGAAATGAAAGCATTAAAACTGGTCTTTTTTATGGCGTATTTTTTTTTTTATATAAAAAAATAATAATTCAAATCGTTAGGTCCTACTTAATAAAAACGTCGTTATTAAGGTTAATTTTTAAACCGAACTAATACTAAGTACATTAGGTAAGATAAGATTAGAATAAAACTATAATTTATAAATTGTATTTCGGGCGGGTCGCTATTTATTATTAAAACCCAATTTCACGCGGGTGAAGCCGCGGGCAAAAGCTAGTTATTATATATTTATTTATACTTATTAATGATTTAAGTAACAAACACCCTGCGTCATAAAAAAGGAAAATAAAAAAATATTTATTTAAAATTTTCACACCATGTACAATATTGGAAAAGTCCTGCTCGACCAGTTTCTAAACATTTTCCCTGCACCTAGATCACCTCAAAATATTTAAACACAAAGGAAGAACCACCTATGCAGTCGATACCGCATCGACTGCATATGTGGTTCAAGCCCGTATTTACACGATTCATCGGCGCTATTGCGCGATGATGATCGAATGCCTGGTCAAGCGATAACTTGTTCGATAGTGCATTTCGAATAGAATAAAATCCTATCGATTTGCCCCCAAGTGCAACCATCTTAAAACGTGATATACAGGTGTTTCTTTCGAGAGTTTCTTTGCTAAAATTCATCATCATCAGCTTGCTCACTGCTTGACTATTTGGAGGTTAGTTAAAATGCTTAATTTTATTTTTATACTTACCATAGTGGTAAGCGAAGTCTAGAATCCATTTAGTACAACCATATTTCTTTCGGCTTTCTGTGGTCCGGCCTCCGTGGTCCAGCGGTTCAGAGCTTGGCTCTCCACTCGGAAGTGCTGGGTTCGCTTTCCGCGTTTGAGCAACAAAAAAATGTTGTTTCCAAGTTTGGTTAGGACAATGCAGGCTGACCTGTTGATTGTCTGAGAAGAAAGATGATCCATGCGAAGGAGGGGCATGTAAAAAGTCGGTCCTGCGTCTGATCTCCTGCCAGTCAGAGAAAGAAAAAGAGAGCGCTCTTGTGCACCGTGCACACAGATTACTCCTGTATAGTTGGCCTGGTTTCAATGAAGCCGGCCACCGTCACGGAAAATCGGTATGGGGAGCTATATTTTCTTTCGGCTTTCCAATCCATCAAAACGTCCGCCGCATGTGTCATTATGTTTGGGCTATTGTCTAGTTTTATAACGTCGGCAACTTCTTACACGTCCGAGATCTTATTAGCCCGTACTAAGGGCTCTCGTACCGGACGAGTACGTCCGAGTACCGCCGAGTGTCATTTAACACGTCCGACAAAGGGATCGCCCTTATCCGGCGTTTTTACCGTGTTTGTGTTGAGATGACGACCTTCTAATATTATTATCATTTTTGTAAAGTAGAATGTGTGAACGCCGACAAAGTGGTCGGCGCATCGCCTCGTAGTAAACAATTGAAGACACCTATAGGCACACACCTACTTATATAGCACAAATAGTGTTATTTACTATCGAACAAGTTCTCGCTCGACCAGGCATAAGACAAAAATCGCTTAATAGCGCCGTTGAATCGTGCGCGCGTGTTGATGCGCAGTTCAACCACGTCTGCAGTCGTTATGGTCACTTCCTTTGTGTTTAGCTATTTTGAGGCGTCCTAGTGTAACAAACAGGCCGAGTATGAACTTCGTCGGTGTTGTACCAAATAATAATTATGAAAATATGAATTATAAAAAATTTAAACAAAATTAATCATATCCTAATCACTCATTTTGAGCACATAAAAAACTTTTATAGTTTGATTAAATTGTCAGAAACATAAAAATATTTAACAAATTTCTCTCCTCGTAAAAACCCACAATTTACTGTCAGGCACTTCGAATATTTTAAGAATTGTTACCAAAAAAAACACGAGTATTTAAAATTTTCCTTTCGCATGTTCGAAAAATACTTGAGAATTAAGTTTATAGCCGCTATTAGGTTCGGCTCGGTTTGTTCCGCCTATCTAGTTATTAATATCATTTGCATATAATGACCGGGGCGTGTTGGCTTTCATTGTAAACTGTGATTAGAGCGAGGCGGAGCGTTTAGATTGTTTGTGTAGTGTAACTCTCTCTAACTCTAACCCCCTTAATAGTAACTACATGTTGCCGCGACTTCGTGCGGAAACTGTATATTTTTTCGAGATAAAAAGTAGACTATGTCCTTCCCCGTAGTCTCTGTCTGTGATAAATTTCATCAAAATCGGTCCAATAGTTTCCGATCCTATTCAATGCAAACAAACAAACAGACTTTTGCTCTTTATACTATTAAGTATAAGTAAGTATAGATAATCAAAAATTGAAAACTATAACCAGACTACGCAGATAAATTATATAGCCTATGTTATCCGGGCCACTATTATGAATCTATTGACCCCTCATTCAGTAAAATCGGATCAGTAGTTTAGGCACTACGATGGAACAAACATACGTATACAATATACATATATACAAAGACTGCCAAAACCATTACCCTTCCTTCTCGCTTCGTCGTAAGTGACGATCTAACCTTCTAAATATTGAATCATGTGTTTTTCGTAAATATGGCACAAATAATTGTTCTTATGTAATAGGACAGAGACGTACCGTGAAGAAGCCCGGTATTGAAACACCCGGATAACCTCGTAAATGACAAAATGTCAAGATTTTCTATATAATGTTTTTTTTTAAATTCATATATGGCATCGGTTTATAACCATTTGCCAATGTCAAGTTAAAAAGGCGGGAAATAGAACTTTCGTTTCAATTTTCAACACCGTATTCCTATATCGTCAAGTCTAAAGTCTAGTCAAAGTCCAAATATATAGTCAGTACAGTCCATGAGTCATGTCAGTCGATTCAGTAAAGTGGTAGAAGCTTTACTGAAAGTTCCTAGGGAGTTTTGGCGGGAAACACAAATAGCACGTTTTTAGAAGTTGTACCACTTGCCCACACTTGTGCACGTTAACGAATATTTAATGGTTAATATTCTACCAATATTACACATTAAGAACCGAGATAACACAAATTTATGAAGTTATACAAATTCCACAAAGTCACCCATTGAACTCCCCGGCAAAACTCCTATATAATGTTGTTGATTATAACTTATTATGAATAAAAAACAAAATACAAATAAAATTATGGATTTTTACCATTGATGTAATGTGAGACGGATAGCTGCTTACGGCTTCGATGTTAGTGCTCCTAATTCTTCTTCCTAAACGTAAACATACATAAAATAGATGACGCAACATCGAATAGGCAAATATTGAAACCTGTCTATATGTTAATTACATCCAAAAATCGCTCCGCCTGTCCAAATGCACCGTTTAACAGAACCATTGAAGTGGATATACAGCGATTATAAACTAGCATTCAACTTGCGTTCAACGATTTACCGGTCAAATTCAGATTTTTTATATATTTTGAACGCATCTCTGCGGTTTAACGAATCGGAAAAAACCGGTAAAACGGATTTTGCGAGAGTTAACCGTGAACGCTATGTCCGACGAAAAAGCGGGCATTATAATTCGGAGGGAGACAGATTGCAGGGTAAACCATTGTCCATTGACACTTTACTAGTAATTTATTGCACGGAATTAAAAAATCACCTTTATAGACGTAACTGCTGCGTCGACGGTCGTATCTTAAGTTTCAGAAGCCTATATTTTTAATTTTCGGAATTTTAAACGGAACGGAACGGAAAAATGGAATGAAAAAAATTATTCGGAATATACAACTTGAAAATTTCATTCAAAATGTATAAACAAGATGTGTACAACTTTCTAAGTCGATCACAAATCTTAAGCGTAGATCTTCAAAGCATTGTCATAACAAGAAGGTCCTTATCATATCCTGTATTTTTAGTTATCTGGGATAGAGGAAATGTGACCTACATAGAGTCAACTCAGCCATTCCCTTCACCTGTCGTAGGGTTGAAGATAAGTTGAAAGTAAATATTATTCTGTAATGCGATCGATTATTTATTATTCATTGACACACGAACTGAAACCAAACATACTTTCCACAGCTTTCTTTTAGTTCTTTTTTCCTTTATTCAATGAAATAGATGTAACCCGCGATTTCATGCACGCAAAGGTAATCTCGCAGGACCGTACGGGTCGCGCGATTTTGCCGCGATAAAAGTAGCCTATGTCCTACCCCGTGGTCTACTCTATATATGTGCCAAATTTCATCAAAATTGGTCCAATCATACAGTTTTAAATAAATCTTTCCTCTTTATAATTTACGGATAGATGGAAAATGTACAATTTAACTATTTAACGCATTGAAATTTGGCATACTAGTTTTTACAATGCTTTACACATCAGCAAAAGTTTTTTTCAAAATTCACCCTCTAAAAGAACGAAATAGGGGTCAATTTTAGCCTGAATTTTCCGCCATTCAATATAATTTGTCGTAAGTCACAAGTTAGATAATAATTATATTTTTTTATTACCCAATAGATAGATAGATAGCTCCTCTTACCGAATTCAGTAACGACAGAGTTATCTTAATAGTGCCCAAGTGTGTGCGCAATACACAATAGCACACACACACACACACACACAGACGCTCTATCTCTCTCTCTCTTCCTTCACTCTCGTAACCATCTCTCAATGAGACGGATAACCGACACGAGTGGCAAGAGATCAGGCGCAGGGCCGACTTTTTTCATGCCCATCCGACGCATGGATCACCTTTCTTCTCAGACAATTAGGTGATCAGCCTGCATTGTTCTATCCAAACTTGGAAACAACATTTTTTGTTATTCCAATGCGGGAATCGGACCCACGACCGAGTCGAGAGCCAAGCTCTGAACCACTGGATCACGATCAGGATCAGGATTTTTTTATATTCTGTAAAAGTTTTTACTATTCTGTACGTATAACAGTAGTATTAAGTATGTTTTTATTCGTTTCGAATTTAAGTTAGTGTGCGGTGGCGGACGGCGGAAGTGTCGCGAACTTATATTGCCGTGTTCGTAACTTCGTAACGACTTCTCTTATTGTTATGTCGTATTAGTTTTACAACTGATTCCATCATCGTCGACTGCTTACGTGGCAAATAATGGTCAGCTTACAACGAAACGCGACGCGGCACTGCATATTTGAGAGAACGATTCAAAATTGAACTTTATTCATTACACAAGAAGGTACACGTTTCATTGTAAGAGCGGCGCCGCGCTACGCAACCAGGAGCAACTTAAAATTCGTACTCCTGCAACGTGTATCTTCTTATGCTATGAAAATAAAGTTCAATTTTGAATCTCTATCTTAGCAATGTGCGCCGCATCACGTCTCGACGTAAGCTGACGCTAAAGGGGCTTGGATTTGAACTATGAGTAAACAGGATTTTGCTGTAATACACTATGCTAGCCTTCTGCGAATTAGTAGATTTATGTCCATATCCTGTGTTTTGTTTTAATTGATACACAGGTTTGACAAGTTTTTCCTTCACTGAATAAATGTTACTTGTATGATATTATTATAATATAATTAACATTAACAGTACCTCTAGGTAACCGAGCTTCGTTCGGAGTTCTATTAGATTTAAGAAAAAAAAACACAAAAATATTTTACCTGAGTTCGAACCCACCACATTCCAAATTTCCGAACAACGCAAAAATTAAACATACGCTTACCAAACTGCCAATCGGACTGACATATTAGAGTCGAAACTATTAAAATATTGTTGCACGACGAAAGAAAAAACATATATAACTTAAAAATGCGCAGTTTTCCAGGGATAAGACCTAGCTAGATCGATATTTAATCCCCAACTATCTCTGCATACTAACTTTCCTAGAAATTCCTTCAGCCGTTACAGAGATTCCGATTACATATATTATACAAGATTAGCTCGTATAAAGTATAAGATAAACACTTTTAAATTTCTGATTAAATATGGCACTTTAATATTAGTGTTATTCAAGTTATAATATTCATAAATAGTGCACCGCAAATTTGTAGACGCATCAAGATAGCTTGTGAAAATTATAATAATGTTTGTAACAATTCGCCTGAGCAGGGACATTATATCCGAACCGACACTATCTGATGCCCCACCTAAGAAAGTTGTAAACGTTTATATTAGGTGTCATTACAATGTTGATAGACAATTTTAATTGTGTAATAAATATTTTTTATAGTTGAAAAAAATTTTTTACTGCTTATTGTCGTTGTTTCACAATACCTGTGAGAAGACATGGATCTTATAACTATAGACAACAAAATTGCAATTCGTAAATAACGCAGGTATACCTATAAAAATTATTAACATAATTCCCAGGAAATTTAGTGATTATTTTAGAATGCTGCGTAGCACTGTAGCTCTGACGTAGCGCGTACTAAGCAGGCGTAGCATGTGCTACGTAGCGATGTTTGTTTTTTAGTTTGTAGTTTTGTTCTGGTAGGATTTCATGTTTACTTCTATAATACGAATATTATAAAGGTGAAAGATTTGTTTATCTGTTTGCTGGTTTGCGTTAAATAAGCGCTGAAACTAATAGACCTATATTAATGAGACTTAGCAATGATATAAAGTAGACCACGGGGAAGGACAAATACTACTTTTATTGCAAAAAAATGCACGGTTCCCACACCATCTAGTAGGGTATAAAAGGTTAATATTGCACCTGATTTTAGGTAATTTACATTAAACTACCTAACCTAACTACCTAAACCTAAGATTGTCAATCTTTAAGGAGTCTACGGTTGTTGTGAAATTTTCGAATAATGTTATTTTGTTTCTAACAATTTTCTCATAATTTTGCTAAAAGGTGTCCCTGTTCAAACTTCTCACCGAGATGGTTCACGAATAGAGCGATGGTAGGTCAAAAAGTAGGCAATTTCTGTATCAAAAAGTGTTAGTTTACCTAATCTATTCAAAAATGAAAAAAAAAACATTTAATTTCATTTTAATTTTCTTTTCATAATTGTCAATGTACCTCATAAACCGTTCGTGAGAAGTCTGATGATGATGAAGCGAACCAATTGTATGTAATTACGCGGCGACTTATCACGGCTTGTCGTTAATTAATCGGCCGCTGACGATGTTTTAATGACCTCACTGTGAGGTTTTCAGATTTATTTATAAGAAAGTAGTTTTTTGCCGACTTTTCATTCAACAAAAATAAAAATAAAACTGGCCAAGTGCGAGTCGTAATCGCACACAAATATTGCGACAAAAAGCACGTTTGTTGCATGGGAGCCGTACTGAAATATTTATTCTATTCTGTTTCTGGTATTTACAGTTATAGGGGCCAACAGATCATCATCTGTAAAACTTTCAGCTGTCTAACTATTACGGTTCATGAGATACAGCCAGGTGGCAGATAGACCACGGACGTACGGACAGCGGAGTCCTAGTAATAGAGTTCTGTTTTTGCTCTTAGGGTATGGAACCCTAAAAATCTGTATTTTACAACATGAATAGTAAAAAACGCCACAGGTAACCTATCAAACGTTAAGCATCGAAATGATGTTGTCCACTTAACGGATAAGCACATTAATAAATGCAACTATTCACGACTATCCGACTATCATACAGATCCTATATCTGTGCTTGTTTGCTCGCCACGCCATTTTTATAATATTACAAGCATTTGCCCGCGGATTCGCACGCGTGAATAATTAAACACTTGAATCCACTATTTCACTCTGTTAAGGGGTTTAATTATAGAACACGCTGAAATACGTAACTCGTTATTTTTCCGTACTAAATTCATACGAAATTTCATGCAAACTTTTCACCACCTTGGGAGTTGAATTTTGAAAAATCCTTCCTTAGTGGACGTCTATGTCATATGAGAAATACGTATGCAATTTTTTTTTAATTTCTAGCCTTAAGGGTTTGGCCTGTGCATTAATATATCAGTCAATGAGATTTGCCTTTTATATATATAATGATATAGAAGATAATGTTTCTTAATAAAAAAAAACATCCCGGAAGTATAATATAATGCTATAACCACTTCTGATCTTAAGAACTAATAACCAAACTGTGTTAATATTTAGTTTCAACTAGTTACAAGTAGCCAGTCTACATACAACTTTAACCGCAGTTACACAGTTAACTTCTTACTTAACCGTCCAGTTTTGTTCTATTTTTTAAACCAAGTTAAATCCACTGTTTTATATTTTTGCTTGATTTTTGGACTTTTGGCTCAGGATCAGTCACACCGAGACGCTACGCTGTAATAATATGAATAATATGCAGCGCTGCATCGCGCGACGCCGCTTGGAATTTTGATTTTGTATCGCTATTAAAAAGTGCACGCCGCACGCATAAAATCATATGAAATCTATAAGTATGCTAATAAAAAAAATGACACAGTCTTTTGTTTTGCCTTAATTAAATGTTACCTGCGGCTCCGCCCGTGTAAATACAGAATCCCACGGGAACTCTGTAGTTTTACGAGATAAAAATTAGCCTATATCCGTCCTAATACTCTTTATCTAGTTTATATCTACACAGAATTTCAACAAAATCAGCCCAGTGGTTTCGGAGTAATACGGTCCGAAAGTAAATCTAAGTTTCAATACAACATCCCGAATGTGTCCAGATCACGACATACATTTTGAGTTTCACTATCTAGACACGCGTGCGTTTATTCTCTCGTATCCAGTTAGGGAATAACCCAGTACATACATTATATTACAATCTTATACATTATATTACAATCTACAATATAATAACAATAGTAATAGCTCCCACGCCGATTTCGCTGACGGAACGCTACGCAAAATTTATTATCAGTGCCCAAGTGTGTGCATAATACATAAGAGCACTTTCTCCTCCTTTACTCACGTAACCCAGTGGGACAGATGGACACGACTGATTACTAGATTGTTTTTCTGCCTAAACGTCATATTCAATCGTCATATTCAAATATCAAACGTCATATATATATTCGTTGCATAAGCAGAAAATCATGTACCCAAATTTTTTGTAATTGATTTTACAAAACGTTATTATATACACAATATTACACAGTATGTTTATTCATATCCGAGGAGTAACTATTACAATAACGGGCATATCTTTAATCCAGTTTTTTATCACCCTGTATTTTACGACTTTTTTATGACGGCTGTAATACGACTCGAAGGGGTAAGATACTGAAATGTACTTTATTAACATTTTCCTTATATACTCCGATTTATATGACAAAAAATAATATGTAATACAATAATCATTACAATAATGATAGACAACATTTACTTATTTAAGATTGACAATAATTGTGTGAAACCTACTGTTTTTATACAAACGCATGGAAGTCCGGAGCTCCGTGGCCTAGTGGGTAGACCGTACCAATGACACTTTATCAGATCTCAAGTGCATTATACGCACGCTCTAATGGTGAACGTATTGACCAGTCATTCCTCTGGACTAGGCTGACTGTATTACGAGAATGCTGTGTGCTTGGGTAACCATACGACATTCAAAACCGACTGTCCCAGGCACTACAGTATTTCAAGAGTGGTTGCTTCACCGGAGAACAATATATATATGTATAGGTAAATCATCCAATAAAGGATGATAAGACCAAAGTTTATAGTAGTGTAAGTGAGGTAGTGTGTGTAACTTTATTTTCATTAATTTTATGTATTTCTAAGCATTATTTTAAATTTCACGTGTTATTATATAAAACAATATAACGTTAAAAACGTCGTGATACGTTATGCGTTTCTTAAATAACTTACAATTTTGCAGATGAGAATTGATAAGATAAGAACAGCCTGGAACAGATGTAGCTAATAAGATTATAGATATAGATTAATACTAGCTGTTTCCTGCGGCCCCGCCCGAGTATATACAGTATGTCAAAGGAACACTGTACTTTTTCGGGATAAAAAGTAGCTTATGTTTTCATCCAGAGCCTAAATTACTACCATACCAAATTTCATCGAAATCCGTTGAGTAGTTTTTGCGTGAAAGAGTAACAAACATCTATCCATCTATCTATACATCCATCCATCCATCCATCCTCACAAACTTTTACATTTATAATATTAGTAGGATGATACATCTTTTATATCTATATAAATAAAAATTACTCATTAAAATAATTGTACGCGCATAACTTCCAAACGACTGCACCAAATTGAATAAATCTTTCTTTTATATGTTTGTTAATGTCAGGAGAATAATAACAAATATTTTTTTATATATGACAAAATAACGTTTGCCGGGTCAGCTAGTTTTCAATAAAATTATAGTTAATAATATAATAATAATCATATATTTTCTAGATACAAATTTTCAAGAGACCGCATACGCCGCTATAAAAATACATTGGAACTGCGTATCACAATATGCTTAGCTGTAGAATAATACATTAGAAGTTATCTGGTATATAATAATAATATAGCTACGTCTGTGACGTCTTTACTCATGATGATGATGGCGTTAAAAGTGCTTGAACTTTGCACTTTCCTGGTTTGTCTTTTTACTACCCGCAAGTCTGTAGTTAGCGTGAGCCATAATTGAGTTCACAAAACTTATAAGTTATTACAAAAATTCGCCAACACTGATTAGTTACGAATTCGTAAATTTTAAGTTTCGTGACTAGTTCGAGTGTATTGGAATGCTATTTTTCATGCCTGTTTTAAGGCTTAAAACTCAACAAAATTATATATTATAGGCCGGCTACTGAACTGATTTTAATGAAATTTGATATTGTAGTAATTTAAGCTCTAGTCTAAAACATTGGCTACTTTATTATCCGGAAAAGTACAGTATTCACGCGGGATACCCGATAGTATATTTACGCGGGCAGAGCCGCGGGAAACAGCTAATACTATTATAAATTTGAAAGTATGTGAGGATGGGTGGATGTTTGTTCCTCTTTCATGCAAAAACTACTTAATGGATTATAATGAAATTTGGTAAGGTAGGTAGATATTGTACAGTATCACAGGATATTGTATTTACGCGGGCGGAGCCGCGGGCAAAAGCTAGTTTTTCATCGTCCTAAGGACTGTGTCGCGTATTGATACCTCCTAGTTCCCACCTTGATCACGTATTCGTTTTACAGAATAATAACTCCCCCACACCGATTTCGGTGACGATGGCTGGTTTCATTGAAACCAGGCCAGTTACGCAGGAGTAATTTTATAGTGCCCAAGTATGTGCGCTGTACACAAGAGCGTTCTCTCTTCCTTTACTCTCATAACCCAGTGGGACAGATAACCGACACGACTGGCGAAAGATCAGGCGCAGGTCCGACTTTTTACATGCCCATCCGACGCATGGATCGTCTTTCCTGTCAGACAATCAGGTGATCAGCCTTTACACAATATGTACTCGATATTTAACTACTGACGAAGTTGCAACAGCCAGTTTTAAATAAAGAATTGCAAACGTCTGAATCGAATAATTGATAAATCGAATAAAAAGTCGATTGAACCGAGCTAATCCACACAAAACACGCTGAAAGCTCACGGAAAAGGGAAAAAACGTGTTTTTATTGCACATGGCTCATTAGATGGACCGTTTCGGAAGACTTTTTGTCAAAGGCCACGAGTTGTCGATGCATTTCGAACCGTATGACAAAAGCGATAAGGCTTTAATTTCATTAGCCGCTCGGAATTGGGCCACATTTTTGTCGCTGGCATTTTTTGTCGACATTTTGTATCGCTAAGCTGTGGATTGTGGATTGGATGTAGGTTATTGATACAAATGGTTGGAATAAGGCAGGTGGCAAAGTGTATGTGAGCATAGTGTATTGTGATTTTTTACTGTCAACATGAAGTGAACTAGAGCAAGTGGCCAGCACTCGTTGCCTAAATCCACAGATTAAAAAATAGGAACAGATAAACAGCCACATACCTAGTTACCTATCGATTTGATTGCACTACTACAAGCATACGGTGTGTCCACGATTGTGTGGAAAAAATGTTGGCCGTTGAAGGGGACGTCAAAACATTCAAAGTTGGATCAATTGTATGACAGCTATTTATCTGTATGGAAATATATATGTTCTACTCTGTCCTAAAGCTCGCGAAAAATAATAAAACTATTATATATATATTGAACTACCACCGGTTCGGGAACTAACCCAGCGAGAAGTAGGTACCTCTCTCAGCTCGGCGTAAGAAACTCGCGCGGGGCCAGAATTAAACTTTTTTTTCTTAAATTAGAAATAACGCAATAATTAGGTCGTTTTCTGGGCGCTCTTATAATATTCTCCTAAATAATCCTGCTTATAGGTGTAACTAGATGTTGCCCCGAAATTTCGCCGAAATCGTGCATTTTTTGCCGTCAAAAGTAGCATAATATGTCCTTTCCCGTTATCTACTCTATATCTGTGCCAAATTTAATCAAAATAGGCCCAGTAATTTCGGAGTATAATCAATGCAAACAAAAAAATCTTTCCTCTTTTATTGTCTTAGTATAGATATTTTTAATTGAATAATTTCGACTGAATAAATCCTGAAGCATCAAAACAACCAAGTCTACATATCAAATATCAAATAATAATATACTCTTGAATATAAGCAACTTTTACTATGGTATCAACTTTCCTACTTAGAAAAAAACGGCAGTTTCCTACAAAAGGGTTATGGCATAGAATAGCATTTTGGAGGAAACAGCTAATTTTTTTTGCAAGTGAAAAGTTGATACTATAGTAAAAGTTGCTTATTAGGGTTCAGTAATACTCAAGGAACTCTTATAGTTTTCTCTGTCTGTCCGTCCGTTTGAGTGTCTGTCTGTCTGTCTGTCCGCGCCTGTAGCGTCTGTAATTATGAATATAAACGGATGAAATTTGGTATAATTAAAGACTGTGTATTGATCTCAGTTCGTTCGCAGGCATCATAAAATAATATTAACTTTACATATTAGGGGTGGCTCTCAATACATGTGAAGTGGGGATGAAAAATATTTTTCCATTGTACCCCATCGTCTGGGTTACGTTGAATAGGTCTTTTAAAATAAAGGCAATGTTTCATACATACTTATAGACTTTTTTACAAAGTCAATCATTTTTTAGTGGTTAAGTTTATATTCAAGAAAATATTCACTCCTGAAAGTTTGGTCAGTGACTGAAAAAACATCAGTCCAATCCATACCATTTTTAATTAACTTTATTCGCACAACGAGTCTAACAAAAAACCTCGCTCAATAAACCTACATAAAGGCTTTTAAAAACATTAAGTCGAATGATCTAGACGTGAGCTGCATACTCCAGTTTCGGTAATGCCTTCTATTATTATAGGAGAAATCTAGAACATTTGCGTAATGCCTAGTCTAGATAGAATTCCTTATGAGAACGTATGGAGGCAGCTTAGGAGTATAAATAAAAACCGGCCAAGTGCGAGTCAGATTCGCTCACGAAGTGTTCCGTATGAAGCTCGAATAAATCATGTTTGTTGTATGGGAGCCCCTTAAATATTTATTTTATTATGTTTTTAGTATTTGTTATTATAGCGGCAACAGGAAAATATCATCTGTGAAAATTTCAATTGTGTAGCTATCACGGTCAAGGAGATACAGCCTGGTAACAGACGGACAGACAGACAGCGAAGTCTCAGTAATACGGTCCCGTTTTTAAGCCTTGGGTAAAGGAACCCTAAAAACTATAATTCTTCATGATATCGGAACTAAACTATTTTGGTGAAGTTCGTAGAGTGGGCTTAATTTTTGATAGGTACCTACTTACTTTTTCACATACTCAAAATTTTTTAGACTTCAGCTTCATCTATTGAGACTTTATTACGAAACAATAAAGTTTTTACCGTACTTATCTACCCTACATAGTAAAAGATTAGGTTATTTTCTGCTTCTGTTGTTTTTGTGTACAAAACTTCACAGGAACATGGATAATTGTAATCTTACTTATGTTTGTTTGCATTGAATAGGCTCCTAAGCTACTGGATTTTTGGTGATGATTTCGAAGAGCACAGACATATAGAGTAGACCCCGAGGACCATGGGCTTTTCCTTTATGGCGGCAAAATATACGGTTCCCAGGAGATATCATTTAGCGCGCACGAAGTCTCAGGCAACATTTAGTATCTTATATTTGGCAAAGAAGGCGCCTTACTTAAAACATCACTCACAAAAGTTTATAGGAGCATACAGATATTATAACTTCCGTAAAAATTTAATTCATATCATAAATTGGAATCACGGTTCAGATGGCCCATCAAATCCACAGCAGCGGAATCCATTTATCCGATTTTCCGGTTTTTCTATTATTGAAACCGTATACGGTAAAATCGAATCAAACAGCGAATCCCTAAGGTCCCCCATTCTATTGCAATACCAAACGCTGACATCGATCCGGTTTTTACTTCTTTTTGGTCGGTAAAAAGTTGTCTGGAATTAAGGATAGATTGTTTTGTTTAGCCAAAGTCTCGTATGACGGTGATGATGATGTTTGTTGCCGAAATCCTCCGTAGTAACATGGCCGATATATAAAACAAAATTTGATAATTTTATAGGCCTGCGAATAATTTTAAATAAATTGCCTAGTTTTTATATTTTTCAGTGTAAGTTATTATCGTTAATGTACAGCGCCAGTGTGGTTCCCCTGCAGGACATTATAAGCCCCATGAGTTCGGCAAAACTTGGGAATATTTTTTTTGACGTGATAACGTCTTATAATATTTTGATGGAACCAGCTGCACGCACGAAAAAACATGACTCACGCGTTACCTGCTACCAGCGTTACCTCGCTAAATATGAGGCATTGGCGTTACCTCAGCTAGCCGCGCCTTGGGTATTGATGTTATTTCTCAGTTCGGCGCCGGACTTCGCGGCGGCAACACGCCTACCTAAGGCGCGGCCAATTAGTTCCGCGCGCACTATTAACATGACGTTGTCACGTTTAACTATCGTCAGTAAACCGACTTTACAGACAACCGATTTTTTTTTTCAAAATTTTAGTACGTAACCAGGTCTGGTAGAAGTGTAAAACGCCCCAAATTTTATATACATGAAAAATTTGATTAGATATTTATTTTGTTCTTAGTTATGTTCTTATAATATTAGTTTGCGTTTTCTTAAATAGGGAGGTGTTGCATATTAAATTACTTGTAAAAAGTGTATAATGTCAATTTCTTATTGACAGGTGTCACATGCGAAGCCTATCGAGATAGAATAATTTGGTTAGTCAAAAGGCTATGTATAGTGTAGACGTATCTGTGTTAAGCATC
Organism: Phengaris arion; assembly: GCA_963565745.1. Classification (NCBI taxonomy): domain Eukaryota; kingdom Metazoa; phylum Arthropoda; class Insecta; order Lepidoptera; family Lycaenidae; genus Phengaris; species Phengaris arion. The sequence continues at coordinate 2,487,759 of OY751446.1, read as the reverse complement.
TCTCTCATATGTACCAATAAAGAAGATTATCATAACTATTGCTGTATCATTGTTATCACCGCACTAACATAAGGAGGACTTGTAAGAACCAAGACGTGCGAGCACACAACATTAGTTAGCTTTCAAAATAACAACTATTACATACCTACACCTACATTGAATGATGATAATTTGGTATTTTCCTACATGTAAAAGTTTAGTTTTTTTTGTGAATGAACTAGCGGTAACTTAACTTTTTCCCGCGGCTCCGCTGTATAATATCCCACGGGAAGTAGCCTATGCAAAGAACCCTATGTTTTAATCCAGAGGCTCAACTACTACCATACCAAATTTAATCGAAATGCGTTCAGTAGTTTTTGCATAAAAGAGTAACAAACATCCATTCATCCATCCACCCTCACACACTCTCACATTTATAATAGGAGTTGGATTGACATTATTGGCGGCCATTAGTAGGTACCGGTGCGGACGCAGCCTGGACGGTGAGTAAGGAGTTGAACCCACATGGTTAATATTTATGTCACATCCCCTGGGAACGGAATAGAAAGTATCCTATATCTGTCTATACTATGTTACCAATTTTCAACCAAATCGGTTCAGCCGTTCTTCAGTTATAAATAGTGTAACTAACACGACTTTCTTTTATATATATATATATATATATATATATATATATATATATATATATATATATATATATATATATATATATAATAGGTATTTACCTATGAAATTGCCGTTCTGCAGTACTGGCCATTTCAAATCAAAATAGTTTTTGTTTGGCTAAGAATTCTAATTTCAAATTAATTTTATTTTAAAAACATGGGATTCTTTTTCCAAAAGTAGTCATTTGATTATTGATTAGTGTTACATTTTCATCGCATTTCAATATTTTTCGTCATCATGGATACGTTAAAAATTCGATTAATTATGGAATATGAGTACCGTCGTGGCAGCAACGCGGCACAAGCGGCACGCAACATCAACGACGTTTACGGAGCTAGCACTACAAACCAACGCACCACCTGTTATTGGTTTGCTCGCTTCCGTTCTGGAAATTTCGACCTGAAAAATGAACCTCGCGGTCGTCCGAAGACTTTGATCGACAATGACGAATTAAAGGCGATTGTGGAAGCTGATGATACACAATCTACGGCTGAATAAGCAGCAGCTTTCGACGTTAGCGTCAAAACAATATAAGTCCATTTGCGTCAAATTGGCAAGGTAAAAAAGCTTGACAAATGGGTGCCCCACGCACTCGATGATCGCCAGCGTGACGTACGTGCCGAGACGTGCCTTGCACTGCTCAACAGACACACAAATGAAGGAATTTTAACCGCATTGTTACCTGCGATGAAAAATGGATTCTGTTTGATAACCGCAAGTTCTTCAAGTTGCTAGAACTGGGGTTGGAAGCTCTCCGTCATCCGCCCTACTCACCAGACCTTGCGCCTACAGACTACTACTTTTTCCAGACTTTGGATAACTTCTTGGCGGGAAAAAAAATCCAATACCCGAGAGGCAGTACAAAATACCTTTGAAGAATTTGTTGCCTCCCGTCCAGCTGATTTCTTTAAGAAGGGCATCAATAAACTGCCACTGCGTGCAAAGATGCATTGATTGCATGGGTGATTACTTCGATTAATACAAATAAAAAATACATGAAAAAAATTCGTTTAAATTTTTTCATACAAAACGGCAATTTCATAGGTAAAGACCTAATACATAGATTAAGAAATAATTAGGTATTACTACTTGATAAAAGTAAAAAGAATTAGAATTTTATGTGTAGTTTTGTAATTATATGCATTTCAAAGTCACATAAAAGTTGAAATATTTCTTTAAACATTAATGTATAAAACCTACATAATTTGTTTACTTACATCAAATACAAAAAGATTTCCTATGGTATGTATCAACATAAATACGCAAAATTACGAGATATCAGAAATTTTGTGCATATGGCCATGCATTTCGTAGCAACTTACTAGCGTGTGACGTCACCTACTAGTACGACTTTTATATGATGCGTTTTCACGAAACTAAACAAAAGTGCTTCAAACAATCCGCAATATCATCGAAAATTTTGATTTTTAGTATACTATTCATTTTGTAAACTCTTTTATATTTCAGAGCACTATTCATTTATATAATACAAAAAAACAGGAAAATACCGTGTTGTGATGATAATTATACATAATTACATCTTTTATAATAGCCAAATTCAACCTTTTTTTTTACAAAATACCAAATGCCAAAGTAATGCTAAACTCTTATTAATGATGATTATGTTGACCACTTTTCAAGTCCAAATTCAACCTTTTTTCCAAAACACCAAATGCCAGAGTAACCCTTAACTCCTAAACCAGCCGTAACCGACGACTAGTGGATCCACCCGGCCGAAACCGGCTCTGGCGCGGCCATTAATATCCCCAGCATGGCGGATTTGTTTTGGCGCGCACTTAAACACGATTAATTGATTCAAGGCACGCATGTATCAAGCGGTATTCCTAATTTAACATCTAACTGAGAATAATGTATTGTCCGATGCAATTAAACTTTAAAATATATTCAACTGCGGATTCCTAGCGTTGAAATTGCTAATTTGCCTCAGCGTTTTGGTTTGATTAAATGTGTTTCGGGGTTGACAGTGTTTAGCACTCACAAAGTTTTAATAATGGAACAAGTGTGCAATTTGTATGACTACATAGTTTGAATTTATAACAAGGTATTCATTATATTCATTAAATTAACAGAAAATATTGTAAGCTACTTTTATTAGTAAACGCACAAACAACTTTGCCTGTTCACCTGTGACATGACTACTTTTGTAAAAATTATAAACGTCATTGACTATGGCTACTTGTCAATGTCAAAGGAAAAGTCAGAACCTTTTTTTTAAATCTGCCCTCACGTATAAAAACCGCAAGCGAAAGGTAAGGCTGAATAAACCATTATGAACTTCCATAGCCCTCTCCAGGGTACTCATTGTCATGTCAACTATTTTCTTTTCTTTGAGATACGCCTTCGCTGCGAATCTTATTAGTGTCTAGTATGCCTTTATCAAATCTAGGCCACGAGCCATCATCATCAGACTTAGATCTTAGACTAGTTGTTGTCATTGTTGTTGTTGTCATAGACTTAGTTGTTTACTTGTATGATTTTTAAATGTATAAATTATAAGCAAATCAGTGTTTTAGAAACATTTTTTTTGGAATAAAAATCTCGTGCTCCTTTTTCTTCCATACGAAAACCCCAAGAAACTAGCTTCTTTAATCCCCTAAAATAAATAAAAAATCTATTTTAAATGTTCTGTAAACTTCTATCTGTCAATAAACCTTCGTGACTTCATTGTGACGATGTGTGACGTCAACTACTTAATTTATTTATAATACTCTTATCAGATATCCGACCCACTGGGTTTCGAGAGTAAAGGAAGAGAGGGTGCTCTTGTGTATTACGCACACACTTGGGCTAGTGCCAAAATAACTCCGGCGTAGCTAGGTCTAGTTTCAATGAAACCGGCCACCGTCACTGAAATCGGTATGGGGAGTTATATCAGATAGGAAATTCAAGCTCTAACTGAGCTGAGTTACAAATAGGTATTCCAGATTCCATTACTGCAGATGTGTACTGTGAAGAACTGAACACAATGATGGACAAGCTGGCATATCTCCAACCAGCATTGGTCAATCGCTCGTCTCCGCTGCTCCTGCACGACAACGCGCGACCTCATACTGCACAGCAGACGGTCTCCAAGTTGCAAGAACTGTGGTTAGAAGCTCTCCGTCATCCGCCCTACTCACCAGACCTTGCGCCTACAGACTACTACTTTTTCCAGAATTTGGATAACTTCTTGGCGGGAAAAAAATTCAATACCCGAGAGGCAGTACAAAACGCCTTTGAAGAATTTGTCGCCTCCCGTCCAGCTGATTTCTTTAAGAAGGGCATCAATAAACTGCCACTGCGTTGGCAATGATGCATTGATTGCATCGATTGCAATCAATGCATCATTGCCAACGCATTGGGTGATTACTTCGATTAATACAAGTAAAAAATACATGAAAAAAATTCGTTTAAATTTTTTCATACAAAACGGCAATTTCATAGGTAAAGACCTAATATTACTATAACTGTTTATATAAATCATGGCATAAAACTATAAAAAATATTCATAATATAAACGAGCTTACCATGGCACCAAGTTAATGTGATATGGATCATTTATAACCGTAAAAAGCGTCCTTTTAAGGCTCAAGCAGCATTATTTAGCATTTACCACCGTCATTTACATAGGTATTACCGAAACGGCCGGAAGACGTAAACGTTTGAAACCAGGTACCCCGTGTCAACAGGGGTTGGGGAGATTTTAGGGTCATCGGGCCATTGGGAGTTTATGACCCTTCCTTTCTGAGAAGTATTATTTTTGGGGGCATATATGTATTGACGACCTCTGTGGATAAGTGGTGAGCGCGTCACCGCTTAAGCCGGAGGTCGCGGGTTCTAATCCCGCCGATTTTCTTGTCTTTGTTGTCTCGTACCTGCGTTACAAGTTCTTTGGATACTAAGTACAGAACCAGAGTGACGTGGTGTTAAGCGTCCATAGTTATTATTACTTAGGTACCAAAATTATGAATTTGTTATGTTTTGTTTTTGCAACCAAAACACTCGTTACATAACACACGGACCCCTAATTCACTTGGGAGCTAACAGCTATTGCAGATTTGCGAAGAATTTGCTTGTCATTTTCAACCTTATGCCTCTCAAAACATATCAGCTCATAATATTTTAATATAATTCAGTTGGTTTACAAATAACATATAGTAGGTATAGATACATTTACTGGTCAAGAGAAAGCTACCATTAATAAAATATATAATCCTGTGTATGCCAACAGTTAGAGATATTAACAATTTCCATTTTACATACATGTTTTATGCATGTTAACTTAAAAGTTTCACTCATTTACCGAGATTTATCACGAAAATATACAATAAACCTTAGAAATAAATAATTTATTTAGAACGCACAAAGGATGGACGTACCAAGTTATTCTTAATTGTGCGAAAATACCTATAGTATAATCGCGTTATGTTTGCAGTGAATTATTAGTAAAAATGTCCAAATTGACCAGTGACGCTTAGACCTTGTTCACACTTACCAATTAAAGTAAGCTATTTTGACATTTGCACTGGTGACTCATTGCAAACTTAACAAGGAACTGAGTCCTATAGTGATTAGCTAGCAAGCTTAACACTAGCCTATTCGCGGCTATACATTTATAAAATAGGAAGCCAATGTGCCGTCGCAGGTCGCCTGGCAGATGTGCAACGAGATGTGCAAATAATTTTTAAGTTTGAACTATAAAAGGGTTCTTTTGCCTCTTAGATAGAAAAAAAAGTATATTTGGTGACAGACTGACAAACGTCAACGAGTAACGAAATTGTATCTATCAAACGCGCGAGCACATAGTGTGTGTTGAGAATCTGAGGTAGTGTGTGTTATGTTTATAAATTGTATGTATTTCTCAGCATTATTTATGTATAAGTTGTATAACCTTCCTGCACACCTTCCTCCAAAGAAACTTTAATTATGCCAAATATCATACACCTCTGTCATCCCAAGTCTCGTAAAACTGCTCTGAAAGTTTTTGCTTCACGTATTTATTGTTCATTTATTTAATTGAAGTTTCACGTGGTGAATGAAGAAGGGGACTGTGACACGTTTATGTGTCACATTGACTTAACATATGCCAGCGGTTCGCGTGCGTCGCGTGCATCAAGATCGGGTCACGGCAAAAGTTACACTAAAATCGATCCAGCAATTTCGGTAATTGAATACGACTGAAAACACGGATGTTATTAAAATATTGTGACCTGTTTGCGGTACGAATTATTTTTTAAAACCATAGCTTTTAGGGTCTATACTCTATGCCAGAGATAATATAATATATTATCTAATATTAGATAATAAAATAAAGAGGACCAGATAAACAGCTACACAGTTAGCTTTCGATTTGATTGCACTACAAGTATACGGTGTGTCCACGATTGTGTAGAAAAATTGTGTGTCGTTGTAGGGGATGTCAAAATTTTCAAATTCGGATCTATTTGATCGTTATATGAAAGCTGTTTCTCTGTATATACATAAGTGTATTATAATATAATTCTCTACTCTGTGCTCTAGACGTAGTTAGCTGCGGGAGAATTAAGTTAATGGAGTAAGAGCCATTATTAAATAAAGACACTATCAGATCAGAAAAACTTTTAATCTTGTCTATGGTCTTTTTGTCTTCCGGTTCAAAACCGGAGGAGTTACACTTGTAACCTGCGTTCTCAGTCCTTAAAATTCCCAACCCCCCTGGGGCCTCCGGTAACCTCACTCACTCGGCGAAACACAACGCAAGCGTTATTTCACACCGGTTTTCTGTAAGGCCGTGGTATTTACCCGGTCGAACCTATTCATGCCGAAGTATGCCCCCCCCCCACATTTTTGTGTTTGAATATTTGTGTGTGGCTCTCCCACGTAAAAAACGATCTATCTATCTTGTGCTTTATGTATTTAACCTTATTTCTCCTAAAATGAAATTGCCTCAATAAACAAAATTCAAGTAACATCTACAAATAAACTGGTATCCCACACTGGTAGTGGGTAGTTTTAAATCGAATGCATATCCAGTACTGTACATTTATAAAGCGCTTGATCAGGTGCCAGCTAAGTTTGTTAGGGCAATTTGTATTGCCGAAACGTACGTGCTTTACCGACTTGTAAAAATTCCACCTCCTTACCACAAATTAGATTAGTGTCTTAGTATCATGAATTCCTGGTAAGTTCCCGGAAATTCGATTTATGAGGATATTAATTTTACTAACACAGACATTAATTTGATAACACAGCCTTCGTGATTCAGGTTTAGAGATTTGCTCCCGATTTGGAGGTCGTGGTCTTGATTACCGCGATAAAACAACAAAAAAAGGTTATTTCTAAATTTGGTTAGGACAATGCAGGCTGATCGCCTAATCGTCTGACAAAAAAGATGATACATGCGTCGGATGGGCATGTAAAAAGTCGGCCCTGCGCCTGATCTCTCGCCAGTCGTGTCGGTTATCCGTCCCACGGAGTTACGAGAGTTAAGGATGAGAGAGTGCTCTTGTGTACTGCGCACACACTTGGGCAGTATAAAATAACTCCTGTGGCCTGGTTTCAATGAAACCGACCACCGTCACCAAAATCGGTATGGGGAGGTATTATAAATTTAGATATTTCTGCTTAATGGACCTATTTCTAGAATACTTTGTTCAGAATCAACTTAATCTCAACGTAAGCAGACAACGTAAGTAACATTTAAGTCGGTAGCATTATATGTTCTACTAGCTTTTGCCCGCGGCTCCGCCCGCCTAAATTCAGTATCCCCTGGGAACACTGTAGTTTTTCGTGATTAAAAGTAGCCTATATATTAATACAGAGCTTAAACAACTACCACGCCAAATTTCATCAGAGTCCGTTCAGTAGTTCGTTCAATATCCATCCTCACAAACTTTCACATTTATAATAGTAGCAGGATTGTTCTCTTAGTTTATGTTTGCATTAAATTGGATCTGGTCGCAGTATAGTGGTGGAATAACCATGCAGCGCTACCAAAGAAATAATTTAAATATTTAATATTTAGTTTTATGTTCCCAAATGTTAAAATAAACTAAACTCCCAAAATGTTATTAAGACATGTTATAACGCAACCAGAAGGTCGATTCTGATGATTAAATCCTGCAATAATACAGGTACAATCCAGTCCCTATATGCTTAAACTGAAAAATGGTATTCTCTTAAATGTCTAACCAACGTCTAACCCGTTTTGATTGGTCCAAACTCCAAAAATCTGTGTATATTTTAATTACGAGAATTGGGGTTCTGGCTTACTTTCAATTTAATTTCAATGAATTACAAATGAACCGTCTTGTTATCATAAACTGACCCAAAGCCGTTTTCTACTACACATTTGACGTTGGCTCAGCGTTTCAGTTCAGTATCGAGACTTCATTATTATATGATTGAAATAGCAGAATCGAACCATTGGCTACTACAAACTTACCTATTTGCCAAGGTGCAACCGAGATTCCGAAATATTACTGGCAAAAGGACACTGGCGAATCCAGCCTGATTTTCCATTAACAGCGGCTAAGTTTAGAACATATGTGGTTTGACAGTACTTAAAAAGTGGTTATAGGTATATAAAAAAACTTTTTTTTAGAATTTGGGAATAAAAAGTTATGGATCTCCGAATATCAGAAAGTTGATGTGCAAAATACGTACTTATCTGTGGTGATCGTTGTCATCACATCTATATAGCCTATGGTTATCATGCTGTAGGTTGTCTATTTGAGGCGTAAAAGCTCCATCTAGTGGCTCAGTATATAGATTTATTTTAATTGGAGGATAAAGTTATTTTCTTTTTCTATAACTCAGCAGTTTCGTCCTAGTTTTCTCTAGTATCTAGTAGTATCTATCATTTATCTGTTAGCATATTGCGTTTCCGAACAAACTAGTTATTAATTTCATTACGTAATTGACAACGCAAATAATAGACGTCGCTTTTCAGCAAACCGCCACTAGAGCAATATACTGAACAATAGGTAAGGTTATATTTCATCATGTATCTTTTATCCTTCGAGTTTGATGTACTCGTATAATATTATTGCTTTTTTTGTTACAACATTACAACTTACAATAAATACTTTTTGTAGCCTCGTATTTTAATTACCATCCTTTGGTGCTTTTAAGTTCATTTTATATTGTTTTCTTTACAGTTTAGGTATTCACGTAGGATATTGACATTTTTCTAATAAAAATCTAATTTATTATTTAGAATGTACGTATAATTTTATCACTTAATAGTAATCTGTTTAATTTAATTTGAATTTTACATTAATTTCTCGCCAATTTGATGATATTATAATTTTATGTTTGACAAAACATTTGTACGTCGAGATAAACCCGACAAAATAATATTCTTATTCTCAAATATATTCACAACCTAACATTTATGCTTATATGCGCCGAGCCTACCTTGAATAGCTTTAAACTAACCTTAGTATTGAGTCGGCGTCAAAAGCTAAGCCATTAGGATAATTGCACGCACTTAGCGCTGCATTAGACAAACATACATACATACATACATACATACATACAGCTGGCTTATTAGATTTAGTAGGTTAGGCGGTAGGCACTTTACATGTTGGTAAACATATCATTATTATATGTTTGATGATGTGTAATCTATGTCATATCCTGGTGGTTCCTACTATTTTAAATGTGAAGGTTTGTGAGGATGGATGGATGTTTGTTACTCTTTCACGCAAAATCTACTGAACGGATTTTAATTAAATTAGTTTTTATTTTTTTTAACCAAAAATGTACATGGATGGAACGCAGCGACAACCATGTTTAGACAATTTAAGACCATGTTAAGTTTATCTTGTTTCTGGTTCACGATCGTTACAAAGTAAGTACATAGTTATAAAATTTAATTTAAACGAACAGAAACACCTACCAGCCGAGCGCGCAGTGAGTACGATATGCTAGTAGTTTTGGCTCGGGCTTAAAACATAGGCAACATTTTATCCCGAAAATGTTCAGTGTTTCCGTGGGATACTGTATTTACGCGGACAGCAGCGGGCAAAAGCTAGTATTATGTAAAAGGAGATGTCCCTACTGACTTTTGTTTTTAATTTAAAAAAATAAACACTTTTCTCGAAATAGTTCTGAAAGCTGAAGCTACTCTATCTCTCTACAATAAGGATAGCATCTCAATACGGAGGATCAGCAGACATAAATTCCTCCCTGACAGCCTTCGCGAGCTGCATAAAGTAATTGTGTGGAAGATATAAAGTTATTTACTAGTCTCAAGCTATTCCGAATCCAGAAATTCCGTTCGGAATAATTGATCGGTTTTTTTTTAAATAGAATAATTTACCTAGTCTTTTTCATTCATTGTTTTTCTTTCGTGTTCTTTATTATTATATTTTTACGCTTCTACTGCATTTTAGTACCTAATAAGCGCTGCAAATAAATTATTATATTCATCTATTCATTAATTATATTGTATTAACTATATAGGTATGACCTAGTTCCTAGGTCCTAGTGGGTTTAATGAAGTATATACGACAGAGAATAAATAATTTCTAGTATATTCACATACTTCTGAAATAATTAGTCATATTTAATTATTTTCCGACGATACCTAAAGAAATTATAATAAGAATAAATCATAATTTTGGAGACGATGATGAAACTAAGCATTACAATTCCCCGACTGTACATGTTGGTGCTCACTACACCTACATATTAAATACTAGCAAAAGTCAAAGGGGAGCGTAAACACTAATCTCGCTATTAGTCCGCTTTTCGGAATATTAAGATGTTTAGTCCGGCATCCCGGACTATTCCGGACTATTGCGGACTATATGACTAAGCTCCAAAGCCCGGCGTGCGGTAATACCTTATGATAATGCACAGATTTGGTCACAGCTAATCTAGTACCGCTGCATACGATACGATCTATCGTGAGATTTATCTTAAGATAAAGAGGACAATATATTGTGACAGATGTTTTTTTTAATAGTTAAAACTGAATTATTTCACCGTATTTTTTGTATAGGGATCAGGGGTCTAAAAAGGCCACTTTAGGTGTTCCATATTATGTTTAATATATTTTTTCATACAAAAATCGTTAAATGGTAAAATGGCTACATGATTCATCTGATTTCATCATATTAGAAAACATCAATTTTGACAGTTTTCAATAGAAATGCGTAAAATGGCGCACATAATATGAGTTGAAAAATATGTATGAAATAGTATTAAACACCTAAAGTGGCCATTTTAGACCCCCGGTCCTATTCAGCATTGGTATTATGGTGACGGATGTTATTATCATTTATAATGAAGTATAAAAACCCTAAGTAATATACTTAGATTCAGCAAAATTGAATTTACATCGTTTTGCAAATAAGGAGTTTAATAACTATTATAATATAAACAAAATTAAAAAATTAAGTAACCCCCAAATTGCCAAGCAATGAGCGAGCTTCAAAAAAAAAAAAGAAAATAGGTCAAAGTCGGTAGATCCATTTGGGAGCTACGATGCCACCGACAGATAGGTACAGTCGCGTGCACTAATATAGACACATCGACAAACTAACACTGTAATCTGAATGTGTATCACACACAAACAGACAGACACGTGAAACTTGTAATTATAACTGTTTTCGTCGGAAGTTAAAAATACAATAGAATCATCGAATTTAAAAAAACTTAAGCCGCACGACTTATCCCACGACACATCCGAACATAAATCCGGGACGCATGTTAAGTAACTAGAAACAGGACACTTGGGTCCTGCATAATGCATATTAACGCCAGTGCCGCCGGTAAATTGTGACGTTAGAGAATTAATGATAATGTGGCCTATGTCCACTCTTATTTACATATTATAGCACGTCATACACCAAGAATGTCGGAATTATGTCCGCGGCGTAACGTGACGAAAATGAACCGTCCGAATGAAATATTTAAAGCAGACGAAGTGTAAATAACTTTTAGGTTGCTTTACAAAGTTATACAAATAACTAGACGATGCCCGCGACTTCGTACGCGCAAAATACATCTCGCGGGAACCGTACATTCTGCCACGATAAAAAGTCTAATCTTTATCCAAATTTCATTGAAATCGGTGCAGTACTTTCAGAGCCTATTCAATGCAAACAAACAAACAAATCTTTCCTCTTTATAATATTAGTATAGATGATGCATATTAGTGCCAGTGCCGCCGGTAAATTGTGACGTTAGAGAATTAATGATAATGTGGCCTATGTTTTGAAAGTAACGGACCGTAAATAAAAAGTAGCATTGGTCCCAAAGGGCCACACACGTTAGAGACATTATTACGCTTACAAAGGGCCAGGGCCTTTAGTCAAGATGCATTCAATAATTTCGACGGCGAAGTTCGAAAACAAAATGTATGGGAATTGACATAAGGCATCGCAAGCGACATGTCACTTAGCGATGACTTATGTCAAATCCCATATTTTTTCTTTCGAAGTTCGCCGTCGAAATTATCGAATGCATCTTGACTAGAGGCCCTGTACTTAGTCCTCGTGACAGATATAACTAATTAATGCGCGTGCGCAGCGATTATTTTTAGTATATTAGCATTGCTCAACAAATGGCGATATTAAATTAAATATTTTTTTAATGGATGGTCAATTATCATTTAAAGCCCTCCGACATAATTTCAAAGATACGGTTTCGCAATTGTACTACCTAGATAACTCAACTATTTTTTTTGATGAACCAGGTAACGAGCAGACGGTTCGCCTGAGGATAAGTGATTACCACAGCCCATGGACACATCACCAGAGGAGTTATACTTGTAACTCCTCTGGTGTTGCACACTTGCATTCCTGGTCCTTAAAATACCCAACCCCCTTGGGCCTCCGGTAACCTCACTCGGCGAAGCTTAACGCAAGCGTTATTTCACACCGGTTTTCTGTAAGGTCGTGGTATTTATCCTGTCGAGCCGGCCAATTCGTGCCGAAACATGGCTCTCCTACGTTTAAACTCACAATAGCAACTGAAACACTCACCTCGTTGGTGTTCCAGCGGTGTCTCTGCGCCGCGAAGTGCTCGGCGCGCGGCAGGCTCTCCAGGTTCTCCGGCAGCTTGATCGGCTCTCCATCTGGAAATAGCAGAAGGTTAGAGCTGGTACAGGTCTAGCCATGGTTATACTAAAGCTTAGCTGTCCCTGACAAAAGCAAATACAGAAAATTCATAGACACGGGCAGGATTGATAACGGGCAGGATATTTTTTTTTTTTTAAATACTGTGTTTGTGTACATCATTTTACTAACAAAAAATGTCGCTAATAACATAGGGATTAAACAGTAATTTTCGTTTTTCAATGTTAGCAAAAAAAACGTCATTTTTTTAGTCCTTTTCAGTCGTGATACTTTTTAATTTAGAAACTGGTTACTGTAATATTTTGGGTCCATGCTTATGGAATCCTTTGAAATGGAATGGGTCCTTTCGGAACATATAAGAATTTTGCAAAAAATGCATGTTCTCTAGCAGTGTCCGAGCAGTTGCAACAGTTCGAGCAGTGACAAATACTCGCACCCAGCACACCGTACAAAATAGGTTACACTCAACAGTTACACAACATTAGGTACTATATCTTGTTTTAATAAAGTGGGTAATAACTTTCAATAAAGCTTCAAGTACCAAATTAAGATGAATTTCACATTTCCACATTTAATAATCCCTCATTGGTACAATTGAGTCTTTTCATTATAACGTTCATGTATTTAATTCGATGAAAGTCTAAATGTAAGGAATCATGGTTTGAATACATAATGCGATCATTAGGAGAATACAATTCCCATGGGCATGGAGCATCAATGGCCGTTTCTTTTAAAATTATGAAAGAAATTATTGTCTGTGAATAATAAAAATATTGATTCTTAGGGTCAAGTTCACACCGAGATGAGACGCGGCGTGCACTTTTTAATATAACGATTAAAAATAAACTTTATTCACTACACGAAAAGACACACGTTTCATTTGAATCGTTATCTTAAAAAGTGCTCGCTGTGTCACGTCTCGGTGTGGACTAACGCTAATATGCGAGCAAGATTCTAAGGGTGGCGATTAGGGTGCCCCTTACATTTCAGGTACGATATTTTTTTACGGATACCCTCTTCAAAGTTTCGTATTGACCCAATTTAGCCTAGAAATAAATATTAGCCCTATTGATAAACGATAACCCGTGCCGTGCCGACTTGCGATTTTAATTTTCCCATACAAGTTACAGGGGGACCTATATGACCCTATGACCTGCAATCAAATGTTTCATTTGTCATTTCAGACGTGGTTTTTTTAGATTTCTTGTGCGAAACTGTTTATTGCGTACCTAAAGATGTCTATAAAATTCAAGAGTGGTAAAAAATGCTGCCTAGCCACCAAATGAATGGTGCAAAATCAACACATAATCGTCAAGTTCTGACAGTCCTATTTTACGTGTATTATTATACATTATTTATGAATTCAAACTGCCTGCCAGTTAAAAAACGTAATAATAATAAGATTATATTGTTAATAAGATTATAAAACATATTCTGACAACTTGAATAGAATTACAATTGAGGAAGACAAACCATTTTCAATGTAACAAAGAGAGCAAGGTCACCCAAATCATTGCTCCGGTGGTTTAGACAAAAAAATTGCGGAGCAAAAAAAAACTTAGATAAAACCGATTATAAGAAGATGAAACAAAGTTAACTTCTTGTCCTTTTCTTTATTATTTCGTATATTTTTGTCTACACCACCTAAGCAATGGTTTCGTTGGTCCTGGCAACCTTTGTATCTTTGAAAATACTTTTTCTCCTTCAATTTTAATATTTTGAAGGGATGTGCAATATCAAATAATGTTTTACAACAAAGAGTTATTAGTTGCTATTTCTACATTTTCTGTAAATAACATGGAATATTCAAAAGACTCGGTCATATAACAGATTCTGAGTTCTGAACGCAGAGCATGCCAGACGAGATTTTCTCGTCTATGTACGAATCCAGGGCAGGAGCAATCAACATGTCTTTCAGAACAACATATCTGAAGTAATCTCAGTCTATCAGGGTGGAAAACTGTTACCTAATTATATGTACCTATCGACGAAGTTGAAAGGAAAATTTGCCAATTACTGCTACATTTGACGATAGAGAACAGCACCTTGGACTTAAAACACCAGCGAGATTATCGAGAAAGATCAAGCTAAAGACATCTAAACTGCACTCTTTGACAAGAATATTTATAAAAAAGTACGTAAATCACGGCTGAAAAAATATATAAACAAGGTTCTTGTTGCGCTGTGACATCTACATAGAAACTTGTATCAGGCCTGTAAAAACTGACCTAAAGAGAAGTTATCCAAACTGGTTGTTATTATTTCATGAGTTTAAATAACTAATTCATCCTAATTCACCCAATTTTTGCACTTATATTGTTTTTGTAGCAGAACAAAATATCAGTACTGATAGTCGGGGCACGGGTTGCAATCAACTTAAAAGGAAAAAAAAATTATATTTAGAATTGTTTTAGCATTTATAAAAAACGCATACCACGTTTCAAATTTCCATAAAAAACATTTTTATAGGCCAAATAAGGGACACCCTAGTAGCCATACAAAATCTTACTATCTCCCAATCGCCATGATGCTGCAGGCTTGATGCAATTTGCAGTTCGACCAGATACATCATGTCATGCCAATCCACGTCTAAGCATAGTCAGTTCTAACTGAGCCGATCGGCAGCGTCATGCCTTAGTACTTTTTTAGTACTTATTTGGCCTATAAAAATGTTTTTTTTTAAATGGGCAGCGTACATCATCCGCAATTGAGAGTAGCACACGTCATTCCGTGGTCTTCCAATCTACATCTGTGCCAATTTCATAAAAGTTGGTCCAGTAGTTTCAGAGCCTATTCGATGCAAACAAATAAACAAATCTTTCCTCTTTTAGAGGAGATAAGAGATCACAAGAAAATTTTAGCTAGCTAATGACTATGACTGATATTATGTCCTTACGATTTAAGTTTAGACAATTGGAACGAAGTTCCTTATGGCGCGTTGCGAAAGGGGCTATACGGAAGAAATAGGCACGACACTTTTTGCCGCTCGAAATCACAATGTAACATTATTACATACGTTATTATATACTACTAAGAATGATACAAAAAACGACCTTATCGTCTTAACAATAATGTAGAATTTAGCAATTACACATTGTGACTGTTGTCGGCATTCCTTCGACGTGCTTTCGGCCATCTTTGACTACTTAGTTCAACTATTTGTTTTGTATAATATAATATATTATATCTATACAGATAAACAAAATTGAAGTGTCTATTTGTAATTTAAAATTAACAGCTTTTATTTTCACTTAATGCATTTAAAATTATGATCGGTACTTACAATAAAATATAAATCGTTAACATATAACTACATATATATTATAACTTCGTTACATCCGGGTATTGACCCTCTCACGTTTTTTTTTATATTAAAGATTCTATGGTTGTAAGAATTAATAATAATCTTTGAACAAAAATTTTCACGTCACTTCAAAGGCAAAATAAGAAGGATCTAATGTACCTAAACTGTAACACCCCATTGTACCTTATTTAAGCAAATAAATAATTTCTTTTATATTCTATTCTTTAATAGAACAATGATTTACATAATGTCACAAATAACATTAGGCTTTGAACAGCAATTTCCGTTTTTACAATCATAGCAAAATAAACGTACGCTTTTTTAATCCTGGTAACTTTTTAATTTAGCAACTGATTACTGTATTTCTTGCATTTTTCGGTCCATATTTATGTTGCCTTGCGGAAAATATATGTATTTTGCTGATTTAAAACAAATGGATGTTCCCTATTGACTAAAAGTAGCGCAGAACCTTCAGATTAACGATGATTTATATCAACTCGAAATAAGTGCACAAAAAGACTTTAAAACCAAATTCCTGCCGAGATTCCTTTTTATCGAGAATTTACAGACACACGGTCACTATATAAAATATGCAGCTCTAGAAACCGCATCGTAAATATGTCCAGTAAAAACTTAGAGGAAAAATGTCTTACAGCACTAACCCCGTTCGAAATTAGTGGGGAAAAGCTTAACTTGCGAAATTTTATTTCGCATTCCAAACGTTTTGGTTCCGCCAAAGTGGACCTAATTGGGAGGACATAAGGATCACGTGTGAATCGAATTGGCAACTACATGCCGGACGGCGACGGAATTTCAACAAGTTGGTTGCATTCGAGTTTTGTGCGTCCTTATTACGACAGAGTAGGGTTTATTTTTGCGTGTTATAGGTAATTTGGATTGACCGTTGCAATTGCTGGTTAATGGGTGCTTATTGCCAGTACATAAGGTGCATTTTTACGTGTTACTGGATGTATTCGAGTTGACGAATGTTGCCAAAACCCGAACAGTTTTCACCTCGTTTCCGACACGCGTTATTACAGCTAGGGAGCTGGTAGCAATTTAGGCACATCCTACTACTATTATAAATGTGAAAGTTTGTGAGGATGGATGGATGGATTGATGTTTGTTACTCTTTCACGCAAAAACTACTGAACGGATTTCGATGAAATTTGGTATGGTAGTAGTTTAAGAACTGGATTAAAACATAGTATATAAGTATAGATACACCAACAAGGAACAAACATTATTAAAAGCTAAAATTGCACATTCATGTTGTTTATATCTAAATGCTGCCTTAATTATAGGTGTAATACAGCTTGCATCTTTTACAAGTACTTACATAATTTCAGGGAGATTATATAATGTGAATTAATATCATTTACAAATTAGACAAAAACTTAATCAATAACTTAATAAGTAATGTGTAATGGAGAATTATAATGCCCGAAATTTAGCAAAGTTGGTCGACAATTACTTTGATTTTGATTGCGTTTTTTTTGACAATTATATTAAATTATTTTTCATTCATTAAATTCATACATAAATTATTTAAACTACACAGCGTTGATAGTGTCGTTACTTGTTGCTAATTATTATTTTATGTATGAAACATCGTGCACTGCACGCGATCAAATTATTCCAATAGTTTCCCTTAGAGTTTTATTAAATAATTTGTTGTAAAGGGGCTCGGAGGGGCTATTGGAGCTATTCACAAGTCCTGCTCGACTCGGATTCGAAAATTTACCGCTCCGTGATTAGTCAACGACGTTTTCCTTCACCATTCAGAGCGTCCGTATCATGTACTTGAGAAATCATTGGCGAAGTCAGTGCCCAGGTTTGAACCTGCACTCTTTTGAATGCACAAGCGCTCCAGTCACTCCCCAATAGGCCGCGAACTCTCTTTAAGAGAAGTAGCCAACAAATTAAATAAAATAACTTGAGCATCTGTAGAGGTAGTACGGACAAGAGTTTTATTTTAGATTTAGAAGTTAGCACCAGTCCGATTTACGAGGTCGGTTCTCGCGTTTCTTTTTTTCATACATTTTATCGGGAAACAAATATTTTTGCTCTGGATTTTTTAGGTTTCACTAACCTTTTCCGCATCAGTATCAGTTTTATTTATAGGCTCATATTCAACAACGAATAGCATATTTTATCGTATGTATCTACTAAGTACAATGTGTCATAAAAACTGCTCTCTGTGTAACACGATGAGGCGATTCCTTTGCTCGTTTGCCACCTGTTTATGCTGACCACAAAAATAGAAAAATTACATTAAAGCATGCCAAATGCGAGTCGGACTTGCGCACGGAGGGTCCCGTACCAAACGGCAAATAAATCAGGTTTGTTTCACGCCCACAAAACGTTAAAAAGTAGATTTTTTAATACGTTAAACTAAAATACGATGACCTAGATCAGACTAGAGGCTAGACGCGTTACATCTGCATCCGCGAGAACCAACAAGAAAAAATACCACACCCCTCCTTCCGAGTTCCGACCTTAACGAAAATATCTTACATTGTTCGAATTTTTTTGCCGTCCGTCACTATAATGACGCTAACGAAGTACGACCAGCGTACCTTGAGCCGCGGGGGCTCGGAGCCGCTATTGTCACGGAGGCCTCACGAGATTGAAGGGTCTTTGTTTCCGTTTCTTTATTTAATGGACACGCTGACGCCGCGGCGCTGGGTTAATAGGCAGATAGGACAGAAGACTCGATCGCACTCGTCCTATTTGCAGATGGCCGACGATGGTCTATGAGATACATGCACCTTGCAGCTCGCATTTGGGTTTTGAATTTTTTTTTTGTGATAAATGGAAATATCATATATAAGTTTTATAACAAAACAATTTTTTTTCGCTATAATTCAAAAGTTATTTCAAAATAAAAATTAATTTTTGAATCCAGTACCGAAGACACGCCGACAACTCCCGAGCGCGTGTGACGTCATAATGTTAGTTTTCACTCATTGCAGTTGATGGAAAAATAATAAATACAGTGTTTTGATTTATTTCATTTTGTTGTCATTGTTAAATATTTAAATTTATAATAAAAATGTCGAACCTCAAAAGTTAACGTTCTTGTTTTGTACGATTATGTACGAATACTACAAAAACAACTCCTGACAAAATGTTTTTAAATGTTCCCCAAGATGACAAACGTCGAAATAAATGGTTTCAAGCAGTGCACCGTGATAATCCCAAAACAAAATCGATTTTTTATTGTTGTGATACTTACATCGAAATTATGATTTCATATCGATGTAAGTATTTATTAATACCATTGTTATTAATTATTATTTATGCTGCTGCTAAAGCTGCACAGTCATGGCATTGAACATCCTGAACGCCAACCCAATTGCAACTCTTGCAATTAAATCTTTTTGTGTAGTAAATAAATTTTGAATCACTTCTTCAGACCACAAACCAAAATACCTACTATTAGATTGTACAATTTTCATTCACATTTCATTTCCTGTAATTATTTTAATTCAGATCCATGGAGAAGTGATTATAATAAAAAAGGATTGGTGTGGTTTTATGAAACCACGGTAAAAGTGAAACTTAATAACAAAATAGCGTGGAGCACTGGCACAAATGAGTACTAGTCTATACACTACACGGTCAGCTGATGCGAACTATAGGCGCCGCCATATTGGCCTCGGCTGCTCTCGGCGCCTTTCACTTTATCCCTACTCCGCGGCCGACCGTCACGCGACATGCAACACACAGACGAAAAAGTTTGAGACGATGTAATAAAAGGTTCACTTATATAAAAATTTTTAATCATATTTTATATGAATATTCGTTGAAATGCGTTAAAATATCACTGTATTAACCCACCTGTAGATATGCGACATATGCCGTTGTAATCCAGATGCAATTAGGTTACATCTGACCTGATTTTATTTTTGGTCGCCGTGACAATTTTGCCAAAGTAAAATGCCCACGTCCTCTGGGTGATAGCGGCGCGGCCAACTACCCGAACGCGGTGCTATGTGTGCGTATCATACATTACCCAACATAAGGTCGCGCGCTCAAAAGAATTGTACTATCTATGCACTGATTGATCGACTACAAAATATTATACACACATCGTGAGAAGCTGTCTCAGGCTGTCTGAATGTTCTATTAGCCGTGATTTAGAATCGAGTTGACCTTCTGTATTTAACGCTATAATCGGAAATTAATAATAGTTTGATTATTGAAATATTATTTAATATATCTATACTAATGTAATAAAGAGGAAAAGTTTGTATGTTTGCATTGAATAGGCTGCGAAACTAGTGGACCGATTTTGATGAAATTTTGTACATATAGAGTAGACCACGGGGATGGACATAAGCTACTTTTAATCGCGGAAAAATGTACGGTTTCTGCGAAAGAAACTTTTGCGCGCACAAAGTCCCGAGCAACATCTAGTTATGTAATAAGTATAATTTATATGCTTTCAGCCTAACATCGTGTGTTACAGCGCATTTACTTTAAGACAGGGCTAGAGACAAATAATGTCTACATAATATAACAAGTTCACATAATATTATCATGCGTAGACTTCACCTATCTTAAAAAGTACCTAATCCTGTACACGCGTTACTTATACCTATTAAAAGGTTTAGATTGTTTTGCCGGTTCCTGTAATTTCAGCATTGGTATCGCTGTAGGTCACCAACATCACAATTTTAAAAAAACCGTAAGTATTCCCTTAAAAACCAAACTGTTGCTATACCACTCCTAGCTGAATCTTACGTTCAATATGGCCTAAGGAGCTATGGCAGAACATTAATCAAATGTATAAATAACAAGTCAAAATTCTACACACTTCATTCTAAAACAATTTTACCACTTAAATTAATATCAAATGTCCAAAGCGTGGAGATATTTAAACTGTGTAAGGTATTACCAGGAACCGATATGCTAAAATATAACATATTATAAGAATACTTCTTCGATGACGACATTAAACATGCTGTTGAACACGCGGACGCCCTACACACACGCGGGCCAGCGCCCACAGCACTGAGCCGGTTCCGTACGCTGCGTGCAAGCGGACTCCACGATACCTGATCCCTCGCTTGTTAATTACCCCCTGAATTAATAAAAACTACAACGCGAAGAAATATGAAAATGAAATTAATTTTTAAATATATTTGAATTATCATGGATATTACACGACTTTAATGCACTCACCTAACTACAAATATTGCAATATTATTTTATTATTCACGTTTTACTTTTACGGAAGTGTTAATTTTATGTACCTATGGAATTACGTACTTAGGGAATATTATCTTCGTCTGTCTCAATAATTTAGTATTAATGATTGAATAATTAATGAATGAATTTGCTATAAATTTATTATAATAGAAGAAAAAAATGTTTGATAGTAGGTAATTATAAAATATTAAATTTGTGTAATGTACACGTATTTTATATAAAATAATTAATATTTATATTAAATGTATTATATATGTAACGTGTACATATGTATTTTCATCGTACGAGGGCGGGTCAATAAGTCCGTGACTTTTGGAATAAAACACAGATTTTTTGATAAATAAATCATTTTATTTTTCAACGTAGTCCCCCTTGAGCTCTATACACTTTGTCCAACGCTTCTCCAATTTTTTTATCCCTTCCAAAAAATATGATTTGTCGAGGTCCTCAAAATAGGCCTTTGTTTGCGAGATGACTTCATCATTGGAGTCAAATCTTTTTCCACCGAGCCATTTTTTCAGGTTTGGGAACAAGAAGTAGTCACTCGGAGCCAAATCTTGAGAATAGGGTGGATGTGGGAGCAATTCATAGCCCAATTCATGGATTTTTGCCATGGCAACTGCACATGTGTGCACCCTTGCATTGTCTTAGTGAAAAAGAACTTTTTTCTTTGCCAAATGAGGTCGGTTTTTTTTCAAATCCTCATTGAAGCGGTCCAATAAGTTGGCATAATATTCCCCATTAATTGTTCTTCCCTTTTGAAGATAGTCAATGTGGATTATCCCACGTGCATCCCAAAAAACAGTCGCCATAACTTTATTGGCTGACAAACCCACCTTGGCCTTCTTTGGCGCCGATTCACCCTTAGAAACACACTGTTTTGACTGTTGTTTGGTCTCTGGTGTATTGTGATGGATCCATGTTTCGTCCACGGTTAAAAAACTCCTCCATATTGTGATTAAACAACGCCAAACCTTCCTGTGAAGTTGTTACACGATTGCGTTTGTGGTCGACTGTGAGCAAACGCGGCACCCATCTTGCGGAAAGCTTTCTCATGCCCAAGTGATCATTCAAAATTGAAACCACTAAGCCATGCGAGATGCCTATGGCTTCCACAATCTCTTGCACTTTTAATCTTCGGTCGGCCAACACCATATCGTGAATTTTTTCGATTGTTTCGGGTGTAGAGACCTCAACTGGGCGTCCAGGACGTTCGGCATCTTCAGTGCTTGTACGGCCACAACGAAATTCAGTAACCACTTTTTTACCATTAAAATCGATGGTGCAGAGTCCCCATAGTATTTATCACGCTTAGCCTTGGTCTCGGTAATGGTTTTTTTTCGCAAAAAATAATGCTTAATAAGCACACGAAATTCACTTTTTTCCATTGTTTCCTTAAGTTACTGGATAGTCTGATAAAGATAGCTGTAAAACACAAACTAACTGACGCAGCAAGTTCAAATTTTGATAGGAGTCAACTGACAGATGCCTGTTGACAGGAGTAGTGTTGCTTTTTCAGTAAGGAGGTTAGAAATTCAAAAAGTCACGGACTTATTGACCCGCCTTAGTATATCGTTTTTTTTATTTTTCATTTTACATAATTTATTTGTTAGGTTGTCTGGCAGAAAATGCTAGGAGCATTAAGACCGCCTTTTGTACAGTTCCTTTATTTAATTATTGTTATATATGTGTGTGTTTTTTGTGCAAATAAAGAGTTTTCTATTCTATTCTACCTACTTAAAATATAAATTGGATTCAGACGTAAACGCCTAGCTAGCACTGTGTTCTTAAACCTACATGGTTTTTTTGTTAGTGCATAATATAATATTGTACTTACTTTGTTTTTTTTTTTTATCAATGAAAAAAAAAACGTGTAAAAAAGTTTTATGAAATGGACAAGGAAACGAGCATACGGATCGCCTGATGGTCAGCGATTACCGCCGTCCATGGACATTCGCAACACCGGAGGAGTTACATTTGTAAGTCCCCTAGTGGCCCAAACCCCCGTGGGCTTCCGGTAATCTCACGTTATTTCACGCTGGTTTTCAATGAGGCCGTGGTATTTATCGGGCCGAAGCATGGCTCTCCCACGTCCAAAAGTTGTCTTCCATATTATTGCTCGTATAGAATATAACATTACTAGTGACTAGTTCAAAATGTAACTTTAGCGAATTAGCTAGGAACTGTGCATTAACGCCATTCTTATCAAATGGCTTCCGAAATACATCGTCACTTTATCACGTTATCAAAGCTGATCGCCTTGACGAAACTACTGACGAGCATGACTCGAGTCGCCAGACATGACATTCGAGTATTGTATTGTGATAATAATATTAAGAATCCGGCCAAGTGCGAGGTGGACTCGCGCACGAGGGGTTCCGAACAGCAATAAAATCATGTTTGTTGTATAGGAGCCCCACTTAAATATTATATATTTTACTAGCTGTTGCCCGCGGCTCCGCCCGCGTAAATACAGTATCTCACGGGAACACTGTACTTTTTCAGAACAAAGAGCACCTATGTTTTAATCTAGAGCTTTAAACTACAACCACACCAAATTTCATCGAAATCCGCTCAGTGGTTTTTTCGTGAAAGAGTAACAAACATCCATCCATACTCACAAACTTTCACATTTATAATATTAGTAGGATTCTGTTAGCAGTATTTGTTGTTATAGCGTCGACGGAAATACAATTTTATGTGTGAAAATTTCAACTGTCCAGCCTATCACGGTTAAGGAGATACACCCTGGTGATAGACAGACGAGCAGACGGATAGACAGACGGTCAGAGAAGTCTCACTAATAGGGTTCCGTTTTTACCTTGTGGGTACGGAACTCTAAAGACAACTTATTTGTAATGTCATAACAATACATAAACGAGAATGCCAAAGTTTGCAAAACTGGATACCGAGAGGTTGTTCTATTCCTGTTCGACATAATAATGTCGTGTCATAGACAAATTACTTGTAATACTCGTAATATATTTGTAATTCAAAAGTGTGCAAAACTATATTATAGTGGTTATTTATTTTCATATAGATGATTGATAAATTGTTGAAATTTCATTAACATCCGAGACAAAGTATTATTATTGAGTTGTACGGTTGGCATATAAATATTTTTACTTTTTTTACCATTTTCACCGTTTTTTACATTTTTTTTTGGCAGCATAATATAAAAAAAAAAGTTTTTTTAGAATAGTAGAGACAAAACTGTCCATAAAGAAACAAGCTGTTCCCGAGGCTTTACCAGTTCGCAGTTGTACTGGGCGACAGCCAAATGATCACACTCATAACTTTACTTTTTTTTCAAGTTTTTTTGCCACTTCTAAATAGCGATATACTCTTGACACTTTATAGTGCGTTTAAAAATAGCTTACGTATTTTTGTTTTAACTTACAAGCTCAATCAATTATCTCACTTCCTTAGTATCGCATTGTACTTTTTACATTCTTGCTTAGAACGATATAAGGAAAACAAGATTATTTATTAAAACCGTATTTAATTCTTCTTAATCAAAATAAAATGCATTACAATCAATATATTATTCACTTAGAATAGTGATCATGACCAATCTTATCACAGCAACTAACATTAGCCCACATTAGGCCAACATGGCCAACACACAAAACAATAACAATAAAAAAGTAAAAAATGCCCAAATTTTTTTTGTGAAACACATAAGTATGTGAGTCTTAGATAATAATAGATATTATGCTCGTAGTAAAATGTGTGTCACAATATTAATTAATACCTAAATTAGAAATAAAAAATATATCTATAATTATTTTTTTGTGTCGTTGAATAGAAAAGAATAATATTATGTAAAGAAGTAAACGATTCCTATAGTTTTACATTTCATGTAATATAAACTTTAACTTTATTGCCAACTGTACCTACAGTGTTATACTTAATATAATTGACCCTAATCTTGATAATTTTGAATGACTATGTGATAGGTGTTACAACAGACAATAGTTTACAGTCGAAGATGACGAAGCTGATGCTAATTATACTAACACAGAATGACGCGGCAAAAGAACAGAAGACTACAAATTACATTTTGTAAGATGATCTTATATTTAAAATTCTCGTGTACAGAACTCCCGAAACGGCTTGACCGATATTTATAAGAATAGGTTGTAAGTTATTATATTTAAAGGGTTGAAAAAAAATATTTTATGATTTGACATTAAAAATTAACTTAACCCTTAATTTTCACGCTCATCAATCATCAACCCCCATTGTATAATAGTGATATTAGTACTGTAATAATCTTCAACCCTCAGTGGTCAATAACTCTTCTACACATATACCTGTAGGTTGTATGTTTGTTGGTTTGTGGTTTGATTCCAGTTCATACCTAATAATTGGGTACCTTTTTTTACGCCGAGAAATGCTGCCGCATGCCGCGGGGGATTGGGGACTCACTTGCGCAAATAGGTAGTCGCTGTGGTCGTGAAGATGGAGTTGACCGCAGCCCTACCCACTAAAGCTCGGCGGCACTCCGACAGTACCGCCCTTGCCGGAGCCACGGGAACTACAAAACAACCGCGACTCCGACGACAATCATTGGGTACCTACAGCTAGTTTAAATAACATTTGTTCACATAGTATTGTCTGATTAGCGTAAATAACCATTATTATAAATTATTAGAATTATTATTGTATTTTTAAATACAGCTCAAATTAAACAAAGCGAGGCATTATTCCACAAAATAAAATGTTACATTTTAAAACTGAAAAAAAAAACTTTTGTACCAATATTTGTACCGGTAACTGCACTCCATAAATACATCGATATTATTGCACTTTCTTAGCATCTTTAGTTTTAGGTACGAAGAGGAATACTAATTTCTCTAGCAGCTCTGTGAATATAATCGTGCCGATAAACACAAGCAATGTCCCAATCCAGTGTCCAAACGTGAATGGGTTTCTGAAATATAGAATAGAGAAGAGAAGTGACACAAACTTCCTCAAGGTCACAGTAAGAGTCACGACCAAAGAGGCGCACTCGGTCGTTAGAACGTACACCGCACTTATGCACAGTCCCTGAGTCATCACATACAGAATCATATACAAGACCTGCCTTGGCAAGGTCACCCCGAGTACTTCCACCAATGGGGTGTCAAACGCAATTTTCACGTGGTTCATTATATTCGGGGCAGTCGGCAGCCAGAACACTAGAGGTAGCAAATGGGTATAGTACAACGCCTCCCAAGGATGTTTCCCATATTTGGAATACAGAGATTCCTGGAAGATCCCCATGCGAGCTGACACGAATAGGGCAAAGGTGAGTATGGCGATACCCAAACACCACCATAGCCAATCGATAAACTTCAATTTCTCCTCCTCAGCAGCATCCTCATGGGTTTCTCGAGGTGCTTTCACATCTCCACTGGATTGTATGGTGCATATCGCTATGCCGGCTGATATCATGAAGATGGCCAGGTATTTAAGCGCTGGATACTGTTTCTTTAGAATCCAAACGCCCATTGCCATGTTAGCCATAAGCGATCCAGCTCGGAAGATCATATGCAAAGGCATGGATATGTTAAAGTCGAATGCATAGTTATTAGCCACACTGCTCGTCCAGAAGAATCCAACCAACAAAAGGTACTGCTTGAAAGGTATGTTCCTTTTGGCAGTACCGAATTTGCCAACGGTACAAAATCCAATTGTCGCGATGAATAAAAATTGAAGGAATGTTGCCAAGTTGCCCGCGCCGGGGTCTTCTTTTACGACCAATTCCAAAAACACTACGTTTGAGCAACAGCCCACAAACACCATGCCAATGGCCAACGCAGCTTTTACGTTCATTTTGAATCTGAAAAAAGTAGATGAAATTAAATAAAAAGTAATATAGAAGTTAAAAAAGTTTTGAAAAATTAAAACAGACAATTCCGATACCGGGAATCGAACCCGAGCCTCCTGGGTGAGAGCCAGGTATCCTAGCCACTAGACCATATCGGATATACGAGGATTGGCAAAACATTGTATCATATTATATAAAAAAAAACAAATTCATTTTAATAATTTCTTAAAACAAAGTAAATATTTAATATTATGTAATTATTAACAATCTCAAGGAAACGATTATAAGAATTCTTGTTAAGAATCGACCCACACATTTATCTTCTAAATAAAAGAAGGTTAACCTTGTAATTTTAAACACACGTAATATCCAAATATAAAAGAAAATTTACAACGCAATATAAGTAGAATACTCACGTTTAATGGCACTTTTTCACATTGAATACGATAAAAAACACACAATTTATGATCTAAAACATTATGACAAGCGGTGTACGTTTGACAACGATGGCCGCAGTCGTCTGTGTGCGTAGGAAAGAGACACATAATTACGTAGTGTGACGCGGCTGATACGCATGCGCAGAACGCGCGACGGTAAAACAGTCGGGCCATGTTTATATATCTCGCACATAGATGGCGCTTAACAGTTCTGTTCAACTTTCAAATAATCGACATTAATTTCTTACCGAAACCAAAGTAAGATCGAAGGCCAAATAAAGGTAATAATATTATAATATTTCATGTTATGACGTTCTTCTTCACGCCATATATCATTACTTTTAGGCAAAAAGCTAAATTAACAAATATTCGAAAGTAAGTATATAGGTACTAGGTAAATAATAATATTATATCAAACTATCTGTAGATAAGAATCCCACTAAGTAACTTCTAATTTAATTTCAACATCTCCAGTGAAACAACTTGTCTGTTTAAAATCAAAAATCTTGGAATATTCAGTCAGGTAGGTATACATAGATATACCTACCTAAATGACCCCCTAAGAGGATAAATATATATTTCTGAATAAATTCAAGTAGTGACACAGCTAGTTTTACGCTTATAGATGTTTCCGAATGACATCCAGCCTTCAGCCGTGTATAAAACATAACGAACGTAGGCCTCTTCACTAATAGCTATAAATACTAGAAGCTATGATACTTGAGCGTATAAGCGAAATTAAAAGCATTAATTTGCTCTACTTCATATTATGTCAGGGGAGAAAAAAGTTGTCAGTGGAATGATCCGTGAAATTATGTACATATTCAACAGTTTCATCCGCGAATGAGGGTTGGGAATACATATTATTTATTATGTTACATGATTACATCCAATACTTTCTGAATCCGGATGGTGGATTTTCGACAGTGAACGTTTACGTTTTTCGCGTCGTTATTTAAAAAGTATATATTTTATTCGCGATTATGCTACCAGCGTTGTTTAGATTTTTTTTTTTTTTTCATTTAAACATTTTGACCCCTTCTTATCCATTTGAGGCGTGAATTTCAGAATATATATCTACCTGCTTAGCTAAAGCATAAATCGCTTATGAAATTATGACAAAAAATTAATCTGCACAAAATTACACATGTCAGAAATGAATATTCATTTCAAATCAAAAAGTACTCTCATCGTGCCTAAAGTACATCACTTCAAAAAGAACAGAAAAATTAAAATGTACACCTGCGCTAGGTGTATACATTTTAATTTTTCTTTTCTTTCCTGATCATTGAGCCGTACTTTAGAAACCTGTTATGTAATAAGAATAAGTAGCTTCCGACAGATGGCTTTGAATCCAAAATCATTTCGGATGCGACCTTGAAATTTCACTATCAACGCCGCTAAAGGAGTTTCACATCAAAAAATTATAGATATTAGATATAAAAAAAGCATCTGCGCAACGTAATCCTTTCAATGCGTCGAACTGTGTACGTGTGAGTTGGTGTGACACTGGTAGATATTAAGTTAGGTTGGGTGAGGTAAGGTAGGTTGATATAATAATAACAATAATAAGCTCGATCATAATACTTCTATATGTATACTTGGCAAAAGCCCGTACCTGAGTGTGATCCGGCAAATCGTCGGATTACTATTTATTTCAAATAATAATATCTATGGACGCTTTTGCACCACGTCAATCTGGTCCCGTGGTAAGTTGTATTACGGGTACCAGACAACGGAAATATACTTAACACTTTTTGTACTATACATATATTTAAGATTTTTGTCATATAATACCTACACATATTTAATACACATCCAGGACCCAGGAGCACAGAAATTTCTTTTGTTCCCTGGCGGGATTGGAACCCGCGACCTCCGGTTATAGCGCCAACGCGCTAACCGCTGAGCCACAGAGGTATAACCTTTATACCTACTATACTTTTGTCTAGCTAGGTATACCCAGAGGAAAAAAAGGCGTCTACCAAAACATACAACACAATAATACGACTTTAATGGAGAGTCTAAGGGTCCGCACACACCTAAGCTATGCAGCGCCGCATCGCGTCTCATCTCGTTTCAGTGTGAACTGACGTTAAGATCTAATACTCACACAAACAAATGGCTACGTCACTACGTGCCCACGCCGCGTGCCAGCCGTTATTATAATAATAAAGAGTAGATAAATCCCTTTACAGACCCTTATTGTGTGACGTCGCAACTCACAACCCTATTTAACGGAATAATCTGGGTGAGGAACAATATAAACACGTCCGAGACATTAGTTACACTTAAGATTAGAAATGTGGAAATAAGCAGGAAGTTGGCTAAAAGATACAGGAAAAGGGAAATAAGAAGAAAAAAATGTCACTTAAAGGTCAATTCACATCGCGACGATACGAGACGCGACACGGCAACAAATACCATCCCATACAATAAACGTGATTTTTTGCCGTTTTGCACGAAACCCTGCGTGCGCGAATCCGACTCGCACTTGGTCAGTTTTGTATTAATATAAATAAGCGCGATCAAACATAAATGAATTCTCTATTTATGCGAGACAGCGCATTTCTAACAGACTATTTAGTTTTTACATCATCCAATGTAATACCCGAGAGAACATTCCAGAATATAGTGTTTATGATACTAGAGTCAATGTCATGGAATTTAATATACACGGCAATAACTCTGTCTGTCGGCGTAAATCCAATACATTCGGTATTTCAAGTTTCTTTGAAACTCCAATACTGTTTGCGGGTAATTCCTTCCGAATTCTGTTTATTGTGAAGTATTTCAAAGTGAGTGCACATGTGAATAAAATATTTATTAAAGATAGAGATAAAATAGAAATTAGTTAATCCACATAAGATGTGAGCTAGAAAATTAAATCTGGGTATTTCTCCGATAAAACAAACCCCATTATGTAACTCCTTTTACAATATGATCCAGGAAAAAAATATTTTATACACATTCATACATTTATTTATTTGGCCATAAATTTGTTGAAGTCCCTTCCTGAACAACTTAAGGGACGGAAGGGACTGGAATAAAAAGGGATACCAAATATTTGGGGACACGTTTCATTAAACATTGTCGATAAACTTCAAGTTATAAGCCTCGAAGCTTAAGAGGTTTATGGGATCTAACCAAAGATATCAAAACTAAAGATAGGCTATGGCGTACATCTGTCAGAACAAATCTTCATACAATATAAAGTTACGCCATCTTGGTTTTCCCCATACCTCAAATGCCAGCTATCTTGATTTCACCACACTTTAAATGTCAAAATGGCCCCAAAACTCCAAAAGTGGAGTCCATTTAAGTGGAGACAGTTTTTGCCTCAACATGCCTCGACTATGGTATATACGTCTATGGATATAAGGGCTAATAGAACCATATTTAAACTAGTTTCCTTAAAATTCCAAAGTAACTATGTTTGTCTTTTATGCAATCACGCCTAAATCCCTAAAAGAATTTTGCTTACATATGATACAGGGATAGATGAGACCTT
The DNA here is from genome assembly GCA_963565745.1 of Phengaris arion. Classification (NCBI taxonomy): domain Eukaryota; kingdom Metazoa; phylum Arthropoda; class Insecta; order Lepidoptera; family Lycaenidae; genus Phengaris; species Phengaris arion. Next base: position 2,456,741 of record OY751446.1, on the reverse strand, counting down.
GGAAATGAACATAGACTACTATAATATTATAAATGTGAAAGTTTGTGAGGATGGATGGATGGATGTTTGCTACTCTTTATTGCAAAAACTTGAACGGATTTTGATGAAATTTGGTATTGTAGTAGTTTAAGATCTGAATTAAAACATAGGCACTTTTTGTCCCGGAAATGTACAGTATTTCCGCGGGATACTCGATATATATGTACGCGAGCGGAGCCACGGAAAACAGCTAGTGAGCTACTAATTGGAGTGAATTAGTTGTTGGTATTCTCCGTTCAAATCTATTCCCCTTACTAATAAAACTATTTACACATCGGATAACTTAAACAACGTTGCTGTCTTTGTCTGATACGTTGGAAATGTCACATGATAGATAAAGATAGCATGATAGAAAAATGTTATAATATGTTATCTGTTGTGTAAATATTTTTTTAGTAAGGGGGTGTATATATAAATGAAAGTCGTGTTAGTTACACTATTTATAACTCAATAACGGCTCAACCGATTTGGCTGAAAATCGGTGGGGAGGTAGCTTAGAACAAGGAAACGGACATATGATATTTAAATGCCCCGCCGAGTCTGTCTGTCTGTCTGTATGTATGTTCGCGATAATCTCAAAAACTACTAAAAAGATTTTCATGCCGTTTCATTTACCGACAGTGGTTCCTTAGGAAGGTACAGGTCGATAATAATTTGTTAAGGTTTTGTGGAAATAGTTTGATTTATGACGATAATTGTTGAAGGTGTCGGAAAAAATCAAGCCGTCTGGGAACTTTTATCGAAAACGCTGCCTGACCTAACCCGTTGGAGATAAATAACAAAACAATGTCCATACATGGTGGGTTTGTTTCTCTTTTATAGGTCTACAAAAAAGTCCGCGATGGCATAGATATATCTATATTTTAAGGATATACATTCTAAGTTTAAAAAAGTGATCAGAAATAATGTGGCATTTTCAGAAGCTATTTATAGAATTTAATTATCCTTATCTACGAGATATCTGAAAATTAAAAAGTACGTGTGAAAATTTATTATAAAATATATATTTTTTACTCTGTGTTATGTGTTTTTACTATATTGCCGGTATATTTGCTAAAAAAGTTTTTTGCCATGAACACTCCCACGCGGGCGAAGCTGCGGGTAAAAGCTAGTTCAATGTAATTTAAACGTAAATAATCTGACAATAGCGTACTATTCACTATTACGCTACTGATTTAAACAGCATTTATTCACCGTACACTGAACAAATACAAAGTCCAATGTTATGTTTTGTTTACGTTGAAATTAAATTGGATATGAACCACAATTCTCGTAATTATCTGACACTTCCATTTTACTTTCTTTGAATTATATTATATGAATCGTCTTGATATCATAAGCTGATTTTTCGAGTTTGGATCAATCAAAACGCGTTTGACGTTGTTTGACGTGTACGAGCATATAATTTGGCATATTTAACATATCCGGGACTGGATTGTAACTATATATCTGCAGGATTTAATTAGCAGAATCGACCTTCTGAATAACAAAGTATATAAATTATAGATCATAAAACTAGGTACTTACTTATCATTTTCTCTCAACAATAAATTATATTATTTGTGTAAACTCCTGCATTATAAACCTGACCTTATGTAACACTAATGAAATAATCTTATCAAAGTTCAAACTAAGTTTATCGTTTGTAGCTAAGAGCCTTATACGTTCCATATAAACACGACACTGAGATGGAGGCTGATAAACTATAGCTACGCCCCTTGGTTTACTGGCCTGCAAAAAAAAATACTACACTAAGTATATAAATAAAACACGTTTATAGCAAATTATATATTTCTACTACTTTTTTAAAGCTGATAACATCATTTTGCCATAAAACTTTTTTTATATAAAACCTCAAAGTATAGTTTTGAAATTAAAAATTAAAAGAAAGTGGGTACTCCTTTTACAGGCCAGTATATTTACAAATAATATTGATTACTTAAGGGCCTCTTTTCACTTTTATAACCATATTTTATTAACGAAGAAGATTAAAATTGAAAAAGCATTAACCATTCCGGTCACAATCATTTCACTCAGATATTTCTTTAATATAATCCTCTAATATACGGCGGTAATACGGCGTTAAGCCAGCCGTCGGGTGTCATAAGGGTCATTTTCGCGTGCGCCCCTCCGGTTGCATAACTGTAACACCAGCGCCGTAACCGTACTGTAATTCAATTATTCCGGCCCGCTGCACGCGACTAACGACCTTTTGGTGCAGTTTACGTACATGAGTTCACCTTTTCTTCACTTTAGATTCAAAGATGTCTCACTTAGATTTTAAAATGCTCTTTAAATTGTACAATTTATAACGACGCCAGCGACAAGACCATTTTAAAATGTAGAAGGTAAGAAACGGGTGTGCTCTAAGCAGGAATACTCAAATTATATTCATACATCAAGTTCATATTAGTATAATAAAGATGATGTATATTTTTAAGCGATACTGGACGATTCTGATTTTGACGTCACATATTCATAATTAATTTACCCTTCAACGATCAGTCGCAAGGTACAACACAAGTGAAACATTAACTTTTGAAGAAGTTACTCGCACAGTAACTTCTAACAATACTATTAATTGACAATTAAGCAATTCTTATTAAGTGTGCCGTTTTACGCATTTCCCAACAGTCAAAAATGTATTTGAAGGTATCGCTTCTGTCAGTTGCTCAAAAAGTTGCTTCACTACTACAACTATTGCTTTAATAGTTGCTCGATTCAAAGGTAAGGCCTTTACAGGATTAGGAAACAAACCCCCGAACAGATAAACATTAAAATATTCAAAAGACATTAGGACTTTGATACAAGAAGCTATTAATCCTACCCTCGACTATGTCAAATTCGAACTTTAACCTTAGACAATTAAGGTCGCTTGTTGTTTGGGACACGTGGATGGAATGATTTGAATATCATTTGGGTAATATCGGAAACTCCTTTATATTCATACACTGCTTACAAAAACGGCGATTTTCCTTAACAAAATGAAATGGATAATATAACCTTCATTTTATCCAAAACCAGTCGGTTCGATTCCTGGCTAGGGAATTTGATTTATCAAAAATGAAATGATGCAGTTTCAGTGTTTTATCAAAATCGGGCTCGCATCTCCTTTCTCCACTTTTCGCTATTCTTTATAGTTTCGGATCTCGCTTACCATATGTTTTATAATAATTCATTCATTCATATTATAACTTTACGAAAGCGTGACGTCATGGTTTCGTTGATTTTTGTATGGACCATTTTCACGAGACATGCGAAATTATGTATTACGAGTACAAATAGCTGTATACCTTTGAAAATATAATTTTTAATATTATTTTAGTACCGACTATTCATTTATCCAACCCAAAAAAATCGCCCTTTAACCTATTACTCAGTGACGTTCTATTTTCTTAATACATAAGTAGATAAGCTCTAATAAGGTAAATGGACCCGTAATAGTCACAAGGTCATATATTTTTTCATCTGCGTCGGATAATAATCAGCAAATTTTCCTGTTTCATTGTTCTTTGTCTCCCGTATCGACGCTCAAGAGGAACTTTCATTAGACATCAAGCAGCGTATGCGGTTTTCATGTGAAAAAAGTGGCAGCCCTTTTGTGGCCAATGCCTTATTTGCTTTTGATTTTTTTTCATGGAACTAGAAAAGTACGCTTTAGCAATGGTTTGTCATTTGTTATAGTAAAGTATAGGAGTTGCAAAAAACTTACAGGCAGAATTACAAAAAATATTTGTTGCCATTGGTTCGTAGTATAATGTATCGGCTTCACTTACCACTTACCTTTTGAAGATCCCCATCAAAAATCCCTACCTATTTATATAGGCTAGGGTTTCCCTGTAAAGGAGAACCAACCTTCGCCACTGGTAAGTGCTATGCTTAATTTTTTCCTTAATTGTATACATTTAATTACATTATATCATGGATAGTACCTGGGTAACCGAGCTTTTCTCGGAATTCTAGTACAAAAAAAAAGAATCACAAAAATATTCGTCAGACCAGGATTCGAACACGAGACACCAATTTGCTAACAACGCAAAAATATACATACGCATACCGAACTGCCATTTGCACTGACATGTATAGAGGCAAAATATTGATTTATATTTTTACGAAGAAAGTAAAACTTATGGAACTTCATTAAAAATGCGCTCTTTCCCAGGAATAAGATAGAGATCGATCGATTTTACTACCCTAAAATCCCCTGCATACTAAATTTCATGGAAATACTTTCAGCCGTTTCCGAGATTCTGATTACATATATACAAGTATTGCTTGTTCAAAGTATAAGATAACTTTTTAAATTATAATGAACTAAGTTATCTTATTTATATATTGGACCATATCACAATCGCCTACTAAGTGTCGGATAGCTTATCCGGCAGCTATGTCGCTGCTAACTTTATATCGAGCGACAGAGACAAAAGAAAAAAAAAGCTGAGACTATATGATCCGGAATCCGGCTGGCCCGGGAAAATTCAGAGCACTGAAAATAGAATTCTGCACTAATACAACAGAGTAGAAAATCGAAGTGTCGAGTTCTGATATATGACATTATCATTTGACTCTACACTCATGTGTTCGATTTTCAACTTTATTGTGTTAGTTAAGAGTTCTAATATCAATGCTCTGAATTTTTCCGGCCTTCCGAATCCGCACAATATAGTCTAAAACAGTACATACAGTAGTAAGCACTATAACTATTAATAGCATTTAATTACAAACATTTTGTGTATTGCGTGTAATTTTCGCTATTTACAGAGAAGTACATGAACCGACTTCCAAAGTAAAAATACACAAAAAAGTTGGAAATAAATCTTATTTTCTAAATAATTCCCCTTTTAAATTCGGCTAAAATTTTAACTATTTCTCTACTCAATCTTCATAATTTTGAAGTCGGTATCAGCCCGAACAACATCCTGATAAAACAATATATTTTAAAATAGAACTCACGGTCCAATTTGCTGGTACCGACTTCAAAATTAAGAAGATTGAGTAAATAAATAGTTAAAGTCTTAGCCGAATTTAAAAGTATTTTTCCTTTAGGAGTCGGTTTAATTTTTTGTTTCAAAATAATATTTTTCCCTTTTTAGTGATATTTGTTAAATTATTTTAAATACATTATAAGAACGTTTATAATAAAGGATCGAATGTATAATTGAAGACGCGCCAAGCTTCCATTAGCTATTGTAAATAAGATGATGATGATGATTACTGTAAATTACATAGTGTCATATGCTTGCAGTTCTTTAAACAATGCCGAAATTTCCAAACGCGTATCGTAAAGACTGAGGATATCTGTTCAGTGTTCTTGGATCCAGGGTATACCTTGGTGCAAAATCTTATTTTTTGTTAGCATATGCTTGTGTTACTTCAGAAAAAGTCAAAATCACTATATTATGTGTGCATATAAATTTTGAGGAGTTCCCTCGATTCCTCATGGATCCCATCAACAGGTTTCCACTTTAGTGACTAAAAGACCAATTTCGAATTATACTCTTTACAACAACAAAAGAAATTTGCAAATACGCCCATTAATGGCAGAGTAATGTTCAAAGATATCCGTGTCGGTGTAATATATTATGAGAAGTACCTATTATATCATCATAATATTGTGATGATAAATAATGGTGGTGATGATTATGATTACTCTAATTGACATAGTGCATATACTTGCAGTTATTTAAACAACGCCGAAATCCCCTAACATGTATATATAAGAAATCAGGAGTTCTGTTCAGTCCTTTTGGATCCAGGGTATACCTTCGACCAAAATCTTACTTTTTGGTAGCATATGCTTGGACTACTTCAGAAAAAGTCAAAATCACTGTCCATATAAATTTCGAGGAGTTCCCGAATTCCTCATGGATCCCATCATCAGGTCACCACTTTGATGTCAAAAGGAACAATTTGGGATTATACCTATACATCAAAAAAAGAATTTTGAAAATTCGTCTACAGACGGCGGAGTAATCGTTGAACATGCAAAAAAATAAAATATATATATACACACACCGGCATATTTAGCGGAACATAAAATAAAGGTTTGATATCAGTATCAGATAAAGTTGCTGGCTGGTTTATACGTCATTTAATTTAAAAAGAAATATTTTCAAATTAAGAAAACAACTGAACATCACATTTTATGCAATTGTTTTAATTTTATTCAAATACACCTTATTTGGAGCGAACTTCGAGTATTTCTTCCTTCTGAGTTTGATTTAAAATTTCATTGAAATACTGATTTTCGTTAGTTTTTCTCGCGTATCGGGTATCTTTTTGGAGTTGAGGACTGAATTATGCCTGATTTATCTCCAACGGAGATTGCCAGGGCACTCGAAATGCGAAGAAATGGTCAAACCTACAGAGTGATATCCAGAGATCTTCGTCGACCAGTTTCAACGATCCATCGCAGTATCCAACGGTTCAGGGAGACCGGTACTTATGTGAGAAGAGTAGGACAAGGCAGAAAAAGACGCACTTCAAGTAGGGATGATCGTTTTATTCGGCTTCGTGTACGTAGGAACCCCCGTTTGACGGCCGTCCAAGCCCGACATGAGTTAGAAGCAGTGCGGGGTGTAACCGTAAGTGAGCGTACGGTACGAAGAAGGTTCGAAGAAACTGGTTTGGGTTCATTTGTGCCCGCCAAGGCTCCAAGGCTCGAGGTAAATCATCGTAGAAACAGGTTAACTTTTGCTCAGGAACATCGACTTTGGAACGCGGACCAATGGAGTAAGGTATTGTTTAGTGATGAGTGCAGAATTCTCTTAAATCAAATTGACGGCAGGCAAAGAATATACAGACGCAAAGGAGAACGATACATTCAGACAAATTTTGAAACTACAGTTGCATACGGTGGTGGATCAATAATGGTTTGGGCGGGTATTTGTTTGAGAGCTCGCACAGACTTGGTAGTGATTGACAGAGGGAGTCTGACTGCAGACCGCTATATCAGAGAAGTTTTAGAAGAAAATGTCGTACCGTTTGCCCCATATATCGGTGACAATTTTGTTTTTATGCAGGATAATGCTCGGCCGCATACCGCTCGGGTAACTAAGTTAATCGCCGTAGTTGAGGAATGGCGAAGACTATCCCAGGAGACCATCGATAACATCATTCTCAGTATGCCTAGATGGGTAGAAACTTTTTTAAGAGCACGTGGAGGAAATACGCGATAGTAATCACCATTTTTATAATTTAATTAATTGTTATTTTAATATTAAATTTCACTTTTCCCGGTTACATGAAAAGTTCAAAAATGTACCATTTTTCACAAATAGCCTTTACTAGCATAATCTGTTCTTAATGTGATCTCATTTTAAGTAAAACAAATGAAACTTTAAATAACAAAAGAAGTGTAGTAAGTAGATTTTAAAATAAAACCATATTTTTTTAATTATGGACCTTTTTTTGTGTTCCGCTAAATATGCCGGTGTGTTTATATATATACAGCAGAACGTATAACCGCCTCCTTTTTTTGGAAGTCGGTTAAAAATCAAGAGTTTTCACAAATCCTTAAGGGTATAATTAAATATGACATCTATTTTTTTTTTGTTGCTGGATCTTCTTATAATGTTCTAGATGTTGGTCGCGGCTTCGTGCGCCAAAGGAAGTCTCGGAGACAGTAGGGACCGTATATTTGCCGCGATAAAAGTAGCCTATAGCTACATTCCTATCGGCTTCACTTACCACTTACCTTTTGAAGACCCTCATCCAAATTCCTACCTATCATACAGGCTAGGGCTTCCCTATGAAACAGAAACAGTTTTCACCACCGATATGACATTCCCCGTTCTATATCTGTGCCAAATTTCATCAAAACCGACCCAGTAGTTTCAGAGCCTATTCAATGCAAACAATCAAAACTTTCCTCTTCATAAAATTGGTTAGATGGATAAACAATATTTTAACTTTATACGTTTGAGAGTAGATGGTTTCCACCGGTCTAACTTTTTGGTCTAACAAAAAGTTTTGAGCTCATTGTTAATAGATTAGTCAGTAGCTTCTCTACTAAATCATACGAAAAAAAAAAATTAAGTAACCCCCGAATTGCAAGCAGTGAGCGAGCTGATGATGACGAATTATAGCTGAAACTCTTTCGATTATATCAGCTTCCAAACAAAAAAAATAGATCAAAATCAGTTCTTCCATTTGGGAGCTACGATGCCACGGGCAGACACACACGTCAAACTTACAACACCCCTCTGTTTCCAGAAAACAACAACAAGCTTCTAAAATTTCATCGATCTTAGCGCTACAATTTATTCAGTTTAATTAAGGAGCGGGCTGATATTAAACAAGTTATTTCACAGGTGGTACTCGCTCTTGGAAATTTATGCACAAACTATTGTTGATGTAAGCTGGTCGAGATACCTGACTCTAGGGGTCCACGGAGTTCCTAGCATTTTTAACGCTACTAATAAAAAGACAATGTTCGTAAAAAGTTTTCTTAGCGTCAAATAATCAAAAGTTAAAAACTATAATCCGACTACGCTAATTGTTAATGCCTATGTTAATAATTTATCAACACCTCATTCGTTAAAATCGGATCTGTAGTTTAGGCGCAACGCGATATATATATATATATATATATATATATATATATATATATATATATATATATATATATATATATATATATATAAGTCTGATTGAGATTGTCAAATTTTATGAAAATGGAAAAATGTTAAAAGCAATGAATATAAAGATGTACAAAAGATTTTAATTTAATACCATACTGGAGGAATAACAATAAACATAATTGTCGTTTCTCATATTTACAGGTATGGTAATACATTATTCAATGTAGTTTTTATTTTGTTTAAAAGTAATGTTTTTGATATCGACTTATAATAAACTCGTATTTACAGAGAAACAAAATAGTTTATTTTTCCTCCAAGATATTATTTTATATATAATATATATATACATATACATAGACTGCCAAAATCATTACCCCTCCTTTTGGCTTCGCCGTAATCGGGTAAAAATGTATACTTTTTAGACATTGCTTAATTAGTTCTTTAAACTCATAATCACATGTATTAAAACATAAAGCAAAAACTTTAAGTACATTTTTCGATAATTGTGCGCATGAAGCATTTTTTTTTAAATATTGACAGCATTATTATGATTTGAATTAATTAGAAACAAAATTAATAAGTATGAACTACACACAATACTTCGCTCACGTAGGAGTTGGTTTGATTCTCAATGTTTATTTCATATTCCAGACAATTTTTACATATTGGAAAAAATATTGCGTATCTAAGAGGAGCGTATCGCGAAAGGACCCTAGAAAAGTTGAAATTTAAAAATGTGAATTATGGTTATAGTGTAAGTAAAGGTTCACGGACCTGTCACGGGCCGCCTAACAGATGTGAAAAGTCCAAATGATATTATGCAAAACATTGTCTGATAAACATTAATAACATTAATAATCTAACTAAGAGTATTTCGGGACATGTCTTAAGAGGGTTCAACTATCAACACGCAATCTTCAAAGAAAACTCTTTGAATTTCTTTAAAAGTCGTTGTCCGATTTCACTCAAAATCATTTTCCTATGGAGTTTTTAACATGATCTATCAGCTTGGAAACTTACAAGTTTATATATCTCCTATATTTTAAAAATGCCTGGGTGGGACAAACTTAGAAACCACTTCAAAGGCCGATTACTCGAAATTGGTTGACTTTATAAAAAAGTTGTGTATGAAACCTAACCTTTATTTAAAAAGACCTATTCGAAGATATCCCACACAATGAAAAAATATTTTTCATCCCCATATGTATGGATGCCACCCCTAAAATGTAAAATTATTATTATTTTATGATGCCAAAACCAGTCTTAGTAGTAGTAGTTAACTATACCATCCATTTATATTCATAATTACGGAAGCTACAAGCGCGGACAGACAGACAGACATAAACGGATGGACAGAGCGGGACTTTATGGGTTCCTTCTTATTACGGAACCATAAAAGCAGATTTTGAAATGTTTTCTATATAGAAACTCTTATCTAGTGCAAACATCTTAATTGAATCAAAGAGCAAATATTGTTAATCGTGACAATAAGCAAACGTGTCTGGTGCGCGAAAATAATTTGTGGAGGGGGATATTAATAGAGGAGGGGAGGGGTAATGCGATTACTGTTGTTTTAGCTAACAACTGTCCTCAGCCCTCGTACGCACGACCGTTTTTTAATCGCGTAAAAAAAAAACCTAACCAAGAGCATGTCAGGACGACATGACTATCGACGCGCAAAAGGTTTTTTTTTCAAATTACTTAGAAAAGTTATTTTCCGTTTTGTTTGAAAATAATTATTCTAAGGAGTAATTACTAGGGAACCAACTTGTATACCACTTTTGAGGCTCGAAAATGGTTCCCCTAATAAAAAACATACCGGTTGTCTGTAAAGTCGGTTTACTGACGATAGTTGAACGTGACAACGTCTACAACAACAACAACAACAATAATAATAATAGTGCAGCCGGCTCCATCGATTTATAAGACGTTATCACGTCAAAAGTCCAAATATTATGAAACCTTGCCCTTAGAAAGACCTATCGACGACACCCCACACGATGAGGTAGAGATAGAAACATTTTCATCCCCACTTCACATCTGTGGACTATGGGGAGCCACCACTAAAATATAAAATAATTATTATTAATATTATAATATGATGCCAACAGTAAAATATATACGCAATACATATCTTTACAACATTTATACAGAATTCAGCAGGAGTGCATAGACAGACAGACGGACGCAGTGACACTGCGGAACCCGAAAAACGTTAAAATTGAACAGCGCTCAAAATAAAACTCTGCGCTAATAGAATAGATCTGAAAATCGAACATGGCAGCACTTCAAAAACGCGACACTCGTGTGAACAGATACATGAAAGTGCGTTTGTATTTTGTTCTTTTCTACCAACAAAAAGTCCCGTGATATTAAAGCGCTCGTGTGAACGAAGGCTTACTGTTCGCTTCCTTCAGTAGGGGGAGAGGGGGAGAATCATTGCTTTTATAATGGTTTTAATTAATTCGTGACAAAGTTGAAGACGTTAGGTCCTCCTTACATGTACATAATATATTATGTATCGGCACAAGAATATTAGATGCAAACCAAGTGTAGCTCATACAAAATAAGTTTGCATTTTGAGAAATTTGTCGCGCCGTATGTTCACATATTCCTGAAAATATTTTATCGCTCTATACTATGTTATCGCTCGTGACTTCTAAGAACAAACATAAAAAAAATCTCTTGCCTTAATATTTTCTTAAAACAGCCTCACGATTGTTTTGTGTCACTGATTAGAAGTTATCAAAAGTTTACAAAGTCAAATCAGCACCTCTTTTTTCGCGCCTGTAATAGATATTTGACAGCGATTTAACTCTTTTTTTTAAAGTATTAGAATATTAGAATTAGTTAAAGTAGCATCAGCCATTTTCGCGTTCCAAATTTGAACACAATTCAGAATGGATGGCTTCAGGTGGTTTATATCTACCCGCAAACGTCCTCATGTGTTACAGCACGCAATAAAGACATACCAACTTCGCGCCGTTGTTCTATGGCGGCCATTTGCAATACCCACGTTTCACAAAATGGCGGACCTTCTGTTAATGCCTAACGGAAATGATAACGCGACAAGAATTCTGTTATTGCTGTTCCTTTGTGTGTATTTATAGTTTAAGTAAAGCTTTTAACAAAGAACAAAGGGAAAACATGTTCGATGATAGAAAGCTTGAAAAGAAATGGAATACAGTGGATTAATTGCAATGTTATACTTTGAGTGGTATAAACATAACTTACGGCCTTATACAAAACAGCTACTTATATTAGGAGCACTCAATTCACATATTGTCCTTAGTATTTTGCCAAGCACGAACAGATACCGCCCTTGAATTAAGACGTCCCGTGGGGTTTAAGAATTTAACCGTTGACGGCATTATTCTCTACAAAAGCGGTAATAATACATATCGCGATATTTCACAGAGTTGTCCGTTAGTTTGGACCAGCCATAACGTATTAATTTTGCTTAGGGTCAGTTCACATCTAGACGCGACGCGATGTGGCGCTCTATTTTAACATAGCGATTCTAAATTGAACTATGTTAACTATACAAGAAGATACATAAAACCAACAGGTACTTAGTTGCAAGAAGTGACAAAAAGGATCACTCTTGTAATGTAATTCTTAAGAAAAAACGAGAACTTATAAATTCAGCCGATCGCTACAATACGGTACAGGAATACCAAGTACCTCAACACTTAATTAGGTGTAGATAAACCTGGAAATTTCTAAGCTCTCTCTATTTTCAGTAAATACCATTTAGTCTTTCCAATTTAGGGAAGAAAATCGGAAAAACCTAAGGGATCTAAAAACTGTAAATGATTTTGAATAAAAATTCACGATCAATTCCGTCGTTGAGTTTAGTATAATACTAGCTTTGGCCCGCGGCTCCGCCCGCGAAAATATATCCCACAGGAATACTGTACAATTTCGGGATAAAAAGTAGCCTATGTGTTATTCCAGAGCTTAAACTACTACCATCCTAAGTTTCATCAAATCCGTTCAGTAGTTTTGCGTGAAAGAGTAACAAACATCGATCCATCCATTATAAAGCTGACCTCTCTATTGCCGCTTATCCGTTAAAGAAGCCTAAACTTTAGGGGATTTTCTTTCTCGTGTCTCCTTTACCTAGTATCTAACTTAAGTCTTAGTGTCAAACACCAAGACGCGACGCCACACGACGGGACGCGACTCGAGGCGACTAACCCATATAGTATAAAACATCTATAACCTATTCACGCTAGGAAGTCACAAGCCATGTTCACATAAACCAATTAAAGTGAGCAATTTGGACTAAATATGTACGCATGATTCACTGACTTCTTACCGCGAATAGACTATAGTGCAGAGTGTATACTCACTTGCGTTAAGCGGCACGGCGGGCGCGCGCGCGTGGTACGCATTCGCGCCGCCCGCGTACACGTGCCGCGTGTACCCCGCCAGCGTGAGGGCGGCGGGCTACTGCGCCATGCGACCCGACTGACGCTGAAGGGCCTGGAACAAGGGAGGAATGGTTACGGACGTCCAGAGAGACTACCGTAAAGCGTCGCCTTGGCTCTGAGCAGCCTTAGGGTCGGCTCGCACGGAGACCCGACGCGCCGCGCACTTTTTAAGAAGCGATTCATTATAATTGAATTCAAAAACGGCAGTGATGTGAGAGAGCATGTGAGTCGTCGTGTGGTTGCCACCTAAGTATGAAGGGGACTTTATATAAAACAGATATACCAGTCCACCAGGCTAAATACCAATAATATTATTTATAGACACAAATATAATATATACAAATAATAATATTTATAGAAACAAAATAAAAATTTCCTATAACTAAATAATTATGTTAGTTAAGGCGCTGTGAGTCACTGACTATGAAGAATTCGAGGGGGTAAAGGAGATGAATAACCTTTTATTATGTATTACGTAACTGTAATTAATTTTCTCATTATTGTTCACAAATAATGCAGTTGCAACTGGTAGAATATCCATTTTAATACTTATTTCATGTTTTTTTTAAGCTATTGCATAGCTTCTATCGCGGGCCTTGAGCGCGGGGACCAAATCCAGAAATTCCATAACGAAAAAACCTCACGCTCCCGCATCGTCTAACGTCGTTTCAGTTCGGCAGTCTTCGACACGGCGTTTTATTTTTAAGATTTAAGACGGAAGTAAAATCTATCTCTGAACGAAATATTAAAGCAAGGCTAACGCCGTTTTAGTAAGGACGTGCGCCGATAGATGGCGCTTTAGCGCCATCTATCTATCTATTCTTTTGCTTCAATAATTTACTAATAGATGGCGTTCCCAGCTTGTAATTCATGTACGTAGTATGATTTTCACTAGATTTTGGAAGCACAAAAGGTGTCCTAAGAAATGTGGGAATCGAACTTGGGTTACTTTGCTTACACAGCCATGACATGTTATATATACGGCTACCGACTCTATGACGCGGCACTTAAAAAGTTGTATTTAAATGGTAGGTTCCTGGATTGATGACGTGATATTATAATATAAAAAAATAATAATTTAAAACCCACATGTATTGTAAAATAATAAAAATATTTTAAACAATATTAACTTTTTATTTATTTAATAAAAGAAAAATTTGTTTTCTTATCGGTCACCACGCTCAAAAAGTGTAACTTGAATTAATATCAAAGAAAAAGAAATACTGCATAAATAAAATAAATAAATAATTATAATTGCATAAGTTGATACAAAATGCTATGCAATAGCTTTACCGCGGCAGTCCCCGAGTGCCACAAGTCTTTTTTTATCGAGGAAATTTTTAGAAAACGTGTTTTGAAAACGAAAGTCCACTTACAAATATTATCAAGATTAGCATTTTGTTTTTCTGCACTAAAATGCATCCATTCGACTCAAAAAACTTTTTAAAGAAGCCTATTTTTACGATGTATAGCGCCTAAAGACGTAATAAAGATCTCAAACTTCATTTGAACAAACAGATGATATGCGGGTAAGAGTCCCATTTTAGGGTTCCGTCGTATTCAAGTAACCCTTATAGTTTCGCTCTGTCCGTCCATCTGTATGTCTGTCGGTCTGTCCGCTCTTCTAGCTTCTGTACTTATGAATGTAATTTGATGAAATTTAGTATAGTTATAGGTTTTGTGTAGTTCTCGGTTTTGGCTTAGTAAAAGAAAAATAATTTTATATTTAAGGGGTGGCTCTCCATACATGTGAAGTGGGGATGAAAAATATTTTTTCATTTTACCCCATCGTGTGGGGTATCGTTGAATAGGTGTTTGAAAATAAAGGCAAAGTTTTCTAGATTTTAGATGACTACATTATAGACTTTTTTGCAAACCATTTTCGAGTACTCGGCCTCCAAAGTGATTTATAAATTCCCCCCCTGGCATTTCTAAACTATGAGACTTAGTAACTTTCAATTTTCTATGCTGATAGATCATGCTAAATACTCTTTAGGAAAAATATTTTGAACGAGACCTAAAATGTCTTCTTCTGAATCTTAAAACCACAATACTGTTAGAAAAAAAAATCCTTTTGTCTACATATTTTAGGCCGCTTTTCGTAGCTCAAGGTGTAAAAAGCACGCAGAGTTTTACGACCTTCAAGTGGGAACGCGTGACGACACAAAATTATACAGGACACGGTGTCCCGAGACGGAGATTTCTGACCAAAGACCAAATAAAAAGTGAACATAGAGCCTAGTGTAACAAAAAATGTGGCCGGTTTTTTATTTATGTATGTAGTGCGCCTGTAGCTACGCAATACATACACAATAAGACATACGAGTATTATACCACGACAGCTCGCCTTACAAGGTAAGGTGTAGTTTCGTTACATGTGTGTATTAAATATATGTATTATAAAATAATAATCTTTAATATAAGTATAGTATTAAATATATTTCCGTTCTCTAGTACCCGTAACACAGGTCCTTCGAGAACTTACTACGGGATGACGGGACCAAATTGACAAGGTGTGAAAGCGTCCATAGATTGTTTTATATATATATATATATTACTTATACATATATATATATATATATATATATATATATATATATATATATATATATATATATATATATATATATATATATATGACGACCTCTGTGGCTCAGTGGTTCAGCACGTTGGTGCTCAAGCCGGGGGTCGCGGGTTCGAATCCCGCCGAAGGAACAAAAGTTTTTCTATGTTCCTCGTGCGTCCATAGATATTTATTTATATATATATATATATATATATAGAACATTTGTTTAAATTTTGAACACCGTATTCCTATATCATCAAGTCTAAAGTCTAGTCAAAGTCGAAATAGCGGTTAATTTTTAGCGTAGTTTTTTTTAAAAATCGAATAAATCACTCAAAATGGCATCACAGAATCAAAATTTTTATTGTAATCGATAAATTGGCCTTTGCCATTCACGTTTTAAAAATAACTTCATGTAAATGTTGTCCGCGGCTCCGTTTCAAATGGTCCATTCGGAAGGTCCAATTTTGCGTCACGTTTTCGAGCATTTCTGCCTGTATTCCACGAATCACGCGTGTTATGTTATCCTGTAAGGCCTTAATCGTGTTCGGCTTGTCCACATAGACTAACGACTTTACATAACCCCACAAAAAATAATCAAGGGGCGTTAAATCGCATGATCTTGGTGGCCAACTTACAGGGCCATTTCGTGAGATAAGTTGGTCACCAAATTCATCCTTCAATATGTCCATTGATTCACGAGCTGTGTGGCATGTGGCGCCGTCTTGATGAGACCACAACCAAGTTCAACTCAGCCAACTGGGGCAAAAAAAGTCGCGTATCATAGCGTTATATAGCGTTATATTAGCGATAGCGTTCGCCGTTGACGGTAACGTTTCATCCACGGTCGTCTTTGAAGAAAAATGGACCAATGATGCCACCAGCCCATAAACCACACCAAACTGTCGTTTTTTCGGGATGCATCGGTAATTCTTTTATGGCATTTGGCTGTTCATCACTCCAGATCCGACAGTTTTGCTTATTTACGTATCCGTTGAGTCAGAAATGAGCCTCATCGCTGAACACAATTTTTCGATAAAACAGCGGATTTTCATGGAGTTGTTCTATGGCCCATTCACCAAAAACTAGACGCTGTGGTAGGTCATTAGGCTTCATTTCTTGCAGAAGCTGAATTTTATAGGCTTTCAAACCCAAATCGACACGTAAAATTTTCCATGTGGTTGAGTAGCACATGCCCAATTGCTGAGAACGGCGAAGAATTGACTTTTCACGATTCTCATTAACACTGGACGCTACGACTGCAATATTCTCTTCTGTACGCACTGTACGCATGCGAGTCGATGGTTTAATGTCCAACAAAGTAAATTTGGTGCGAAATTTGGTGATAACAGCACGAATTGTTGATTTACTAGGTCGATTATGACGACCATAATATGGTCGTAACAAACGATGAACGTTTTTAACGAGCAAGAATTTTGATTTTTTCAAAAGATGAAATGGCAGAGTCTAATGAAAACTTTTCACTTTGACAGATGACGTTTGGACGCCATTACCAACCAGTGCTGCCAACCTAAAAAACTTATCTCTTAAAAAATCACCCGTTATATAGTTAGTACAGTCATTGAGTCAAGTCAGTCGATAAAAATTAATCAGTAAAGTAGTAGAAGCTTTACTGAAAGTTCCTGGGGAGTTTTGGCGGGAAACACAAAATAGCATGTTTTTAGAAGTTGTACCACTTGCCCACACTTGTGCACGATAACGAATATTTAATGCTTAATATTCGACCAATATTACACATTAAGAACCGAAATAACACAAATTTATGAAGAAACACGAATTCCACAACGTCACCCATTGAAATCCCCGGCAAAACTGTCCATAGATATTGTTGCATAATAAAGTAGTTATAAAAAGTAGATGTGTAATGTTAATGTCTTATTGACAGATGTCACATGCGAAGCCTATCGAGAATAATTTAGTTAGCCAAAAGGCTATGTATAGTGAAGACGCATCTGTGTTAAGCATCTCTCATATGTATAATGTAACACTTAAATAAAGAACAGTTAATAAATGTGTGCTGTATCATTGGTAGCACCACTTTAACATAAGAAGGATTTGCAAGAACCAAGACGTAGGAGCTCACAACCATAAATATTATTATTATAAAAAAATAAAAACAAAAAGTGTGTGTGTCAGCTCCGACGCATGACTGGAGTTTACTCTAAAAAGTAAAATTTGGTGTGCAAGGCAAAGCGACCGACGCATCTTCGGCTAACATCGTATGACACCGTACCGTGTGACATCGTGAATTTGATTTGACTCCCATAGATTTTCATATATGAATATATATGAAAATCATTTCTTAAGGAGTAAACTCCAAAAATGTGTGTGCGTGCCACACGTGACGCGACGCTATTACACGGCCAGGCGTAGTCTAGACCTGCCTCACTGCCTCAGTGTGTTCACGAAACTCTGTTTTCACTTTTTTATTTGGTCCGAGTCCTCGACATTTGACCACAGATTACTGATTAGTTACTACGTATTTGAGGAGGAAAGAACCTCTCAGTGAATAAACCTTTAATACAGAGTTTTGATCACGAACGACGGAATACTTAAACGCCACTTTAGTGAGTGCTTCCTTATTTAAAGTCAAATGCTGTCCGTATCGATCGAGATTTCGGCCGTTAGAGTAAGTATAAATAAAACGTTTGCTAGACAATATCTAAGCACAGCTTTATGCTTTTATCTATCGTTGCTGCTAAGATCTTATTTAAATCGGCAGCCTCTTTAGATTTCACGCGCCAGCTACACAAAATTAAAAGCTTTTTTATTTATTTTTTCTGTTGTAAAAAGCGAAAAATGCATATTTTGTAAACCTACAGCCTGTATTGTCCGCGGTTTTGTAAAATAAACACAAAAAATACGTGTTGCAGAAATCCTTGACACACAAAAATCTCAACTTTGCATTCTTCATGCTATTTCTAAAACTTTTTTAACCCAACATATTTTATTTGAAAAATAGGTAAAAAGCTTCCAGCCACCTTGTAATAGATTACAGTAAAGGTCTGTTTTACAATCTTCTAACAAGTGTTTCGATACTTGTTAGAAGCTATTCGTAGTTTATTCGGAACTGAGCGACAGAGGCAAAACATGCAAATATGCTATCTGACGCTTATCAGATTGTGAAACAGACCCTTAATATTCCACCAGTAAACCTACATATATCGCATTTTGAAATATTTCTTTCTCTATTGCTCCTATTTTGTCATTTATCTAAAAAAACCTCTTGTCTAAATTATGCTCTTGGCATATCAGGAGGGTTCCGTAACTTTCACCACGTAATTGGATTTTTTCAAATATTTTCAAAAGTTACTGTTCGATTTCGTTGAAAATAATTTTTCTATAGAGTATTGAACATGATCTATCAGCATGGAAACTTACAAGTTTCTATCTCTTATAGAAACTTGTAAGTTTCCAAGGGACCAACTTACAAACCTCCTTGGAGGCCATGAAACCATGCCTTTATTTTAAAAGACCTATACAACGATATCCCACACGATGCAGTAGAATGAAAAAAAAATGTCATCCCCACTTCACATGTATGTAGAGCCACCCCTAAAATATAAAATTATTATTTTATGATGCCAAAACCGTCATATAAGTATACAAAATCTATAACAATACCAAATTTCATCCATTTATATTCATAATTACAGAAGCTAGAATCTCGGACAGACAGACAGATGGACGGACGGACAGAGCGAAACTATAAGGGTTCCTTGTGTAATACGGAACCCTAAAGGGATGACTTTTATATCGGATTAATGTCTACATCCAATGCACTAAAAATATCTCGTTATCTTATAGGTTATCTTACGTTTTAAAGAATTACAGCACAAGAGGTGTTAAAAAGCGTCATAAAAATCATGATATCCATAAATAGTTCTCCTCACAAATTAGGTAAAAATAGCTTATTTCACATTTAACACTGACAGCATTAGAAGAGAGAAGAAAGAACGCGTGAATTTATTATCAATATTCCTCTGAGACCACTAAAAGGCATCGCAAATCCACATACTCACGGGCTGTAAAGTATAATTATAGGCTACGCGCATATTTGCCGACGCTACCGCGCCAACATAAAATGCATATTAGATTTGTTTTGTTGTCGCTACGTGATAGGCCGTACGTGCTGTAGCCGTGCCGCTACAGCCAGTATTCGCGTATCATACGTAAGTCTTCAATACGAATAACAGTTTGCCAGAATTGCTCTATGTTCGTCTTTAGCACAATAAAGAATAATTTGGCTTTTTAATTCATATCTAATGGACTGAGATCCCAGGCTCGCCAGACTACCATTATTTTCTTACTGATAAAATGTATATCATAATTAAATTGAGTGAATTTTTTCGCAACTCTAGCGCCTTTTACCTAAAAATTGGCCCACGACACAAACTAGCGGATATGGATACGTTCATTGCATACACTAATACTATAATAATTATGATGTACATTTTATTAGTAACAGTCTAAGGGTAGTCTGGCGGGCCGGGGATCTCAGTCCATAATTCATGATTGGGTTAAGCCAAATCGAATTCATGGGTATGTCTCAATACAAACAAAAATCTTATTATCTACAGATTGATTCCCAAACCCTAATAAATTTTGACCATTGATAATTGTCGAATTTGTATTTATAAAGCGCTAGTTTTAAACATTATTCATTTAAGATTGTTTTTGGCTCGAATTTACCGGCTCGACCGCAAAAATACCACGGTCTCACAGAAAACCAGCATGAAATAACACTTGAGTTGTGTTAGCCGAGTGAGTGAGGTTACCGGAGGCCCAAAGGGGGTTGAGTATTTTAAGGGCCAGAATCGTAAGTGTGCTACACCGGAGGAGTTACAAGTGTAACTACTCCGGTGTTGCGAGTATCCATGGACGGTGGTATGTAATCGCTTACTATCAGCAATTCAGTCAGCTCGTTTCCTGGTTCATTTCAGATAAAAAAATTACAAGACAATTTCCTGACGAAAACACGTGTGTACATGACTCACTATTAGCTTATGATAAATTTTGTTGTGAAGGTGAGAAGCTATACAAACACCATACTACAGATGTCGTAAAACATGCGTGACTATAATCACGCTCGCTGCAGGATACCGTGGTGGATTACAGTCTGATCCTATACACGTTAGAGGTTAGAATATGAGATGTTGAAGAAGAAAGAGTGTCGCGGTATATGAAACTTTAGTGCTTGTCAATTTTGATGACGACGATGATGATGAAGGTGACAACAGCTCTTGCTGCCCAAATAAATAATAATAGCTTAAAATAATTTAATACATATAAGTAAAATAATAAAAATAAAGGGGAAGATGACCTATTGATGGCATCCCCCTAATTATTGGCTCCAAAGATTTAAAGTACATACATCTGCAATGGCCACCATTCTTTTATACACAAATAAATAAGAAAAACATATTAACTAATAGAATCAGGCGTCAGTTTGCGGAAATCCATGCGCATAAGCATCCGTGCACTCACACATTTGCTAGCCAGGTTGTAGGTATTTTTTCGCGAATCTTCCTACATGTTATATTAATTTAATTATAAGTATCTAGGAGTATAAAAATATAAACGTAACGAATACGCGACCCGTATTTTATATGATAGGGTAGCTGATAATTGAAGTAGACCGGTCAACTACTGGCGGTTGGGGCCAACAATTGGCTGTTTACCTTATACTATAGATTATAGACAATAATATACGAAAACATTAAAAAAGACTTGCGACACAATGTACTTCGGTGAATCTAAAAAGTCAACCTTATAAAGGTCGTTTTGAACCATTCGTTAAAAATTAAACAGTTCCACATAGGTTATAGACGTATATATTATAGACGAGGCATGTCGAGGCAAAAACTGTCCCAACTAAAATGGCCCCACTTTTAGGGTTGTTTGTGGCTATTTTGACATTTGAGGATTGGTGAAATCAAGATGGCTGACATTTGAGGTATGGTGAAATTGAGATGGCTTGAACTCTTTCTTGTATGAAGATTTTTTCTGTCAAATGTACATCATAGCCCATCCTTAGTTTTGAAATCATTGCAGTTACGAACGGAAAGAAAACTAAACTAAACAATTGAAATCGATTATTGTTAAATAATGTTGTTAAATCATTGCTAACAATAGCAGCACTTGTCAAGGACGAATTACATAATGTAATGTGATAGCGGGAAAAACATTGTCCTTTTACCTGGTGATGGGCATACCTTAATGTAATTTTATTGTAGAATGTCCAAAAACGGAGGCCCAAATATATATGCCAATATTTACGTGGCTTGTTTTAGTTGTAACATAATTTAAACATATTTTAGACTTGTTTCCTAAGTGAGTAACCTTATTTTATAACATTTTAGCTAGATGTTTGGGATCCTAGTAAAGGATTAGTTTAGTTATGTTTTACATTTATTTTTAATCAGCTCAATCATGTCAAATAAAAAAATTTATTGAATAAGCAATAAGTACCTAATTAGGAACATCTTACTACTATCACAAATTTAAAAGTTTGTGAGAATGGATGAATGGATGGATAGATGAATAAAATTTGGTATGGATTTTAATAAAGTTTAGGGTCTGGATAGTTTATCCAGGCACATAGGCTACTTTTTATCCCGAAAAACTAGTGTTCCCTTGGAATACTGTATTTACGCGTGCGAGCTCAAAGGCTAGTAAGTTTATAATAAAAGATTATTAATAACAGTTAAATGTTAACATTAATACATAAATAATAATTAATTGTAAATATCTAAAGACCATTCACAAAGATCAGTTCTAGCTGTTCTACCTTCATTAACATTAAAGGAATTTTGTTAACAAAACATTTAAAATATGCAATGAATTATAATGGCTCAATTTTTGGGTCATCAGAAACCTAGGCCTTTAGTCAAGATGCATACGATAATTGTGACGGCGAAGTTCTAAATCATAATGTACCTATAAGGATTTGACTATACATTATGATAGTGATGAATTTTGTCAAATCTATACATTTTCGTTTTCGAACTTCGCCGTCAAAATTATCGAATGCATCTTGACTAAAGACCCTAGATAGTTATTGTAAGATTGTTTTACATTTTATTGATTAACAACATACACTGCAATCTGCATAATATCAACAGTGGCCTCACCTTTTTCGTCTTGGTAATCTAATCACTTTCTTATCAGTATCACAAACACTTCACAGTACAGAACAGAATACACGATTCTTAAGGCAACTTGCAACACAGTACATCAATTGTTCCCACATGTATTAGTTAGTTTCCAATCGATTAACGTTTTTAACAATTTTCCGACATTTTGTTTTGCAGTCCTAATAGCAATATGTCGTCTCGCTCGGCCATTGTTGGAAACTATATCGTCATGATAAGCGTGTGTAATTATATTATTTTCATTGCTGATAAGACTGAAACTTATTTTGGGACACATATGTATGTTTTCCTCGTCATGTTCGAACGTATGTTCTGTGTAATCTATTAATTGTTAAGATTTGACAAAGAGAAGACAGATCGTGAGGGAAACACGTGATAAGGCACGTAATGATTTTTTTTGCATCGTACCGTATCGTATGGGGTCGAATAGCTCTTAAATAAAGGCGAGGTTTGATACACGTCTTTATGAACTTTCTAAAAAATGAACAATTTTCGAGTAATCGGCCTGCAATGTAGTTTACAAATTGCATCCCCGGTATTTATAATCTATTAGAGGTAGAAACTTGGTACTTTCTATGCTGATAGGTCTTGCAAAATTATCTTTAAGAAAACTATTTTGAGAAAAAAACCTACAAAATCCTTTGATTTAATATAAGAAATCCTATTATGCATTAATAGTTACGGAACCCGCGTTAGAAATGTCCTGACATGCACTTGGTTAGGTTACTAGTTACATTTGTTAGGGGCTTGGGGCTAATCTTACTAAAATATAGCTGTGTGTATGTTTGTTAATCATGAAAATAACTAACCTACTCATCTAATAACTGAGGAAATAATAATAACAGATGGAAATGCTAGTGCTAAGTAGATTTTCTGCCGCTCGCAGCGCTGACGAATTAGCATTCGACACTCACTTTATCATGCATATCTGTGACATTTTATTTGGGAATCAAATATATGCCACAGGTGAATGTCAGTCGTATTGGCAAAACAAAACCCACAACCCTCACAACAATTATAAACGTCGGGTCAGACATTTTTTTTGACTGACTAAATTATGTAAAGGACGAAACGGCCATGTCCGTGAAAACAAGTCGACGACTGTGTAAACCCACGTCCCGCGCACGGCGCGGCCCCCGCCCACGTCGTGATGCGATTTTTCGTGTAAGTCCAATGAATGATGTATCTTACGATACGATACGATTACGATAGTAATATGTAAATTATTTGTTTATGCCTAGGTTTAGTAGAGGTGTTATTTGAAGGTCCTAGCTTTGGTATCTTTAATTGTGTTCCAATTATTGATGTTACCTAGAAATTAAAAAAATGTCCCAAAGAATATCGGATATTCCAAACTGATACGATGCTTTGAACTGAGCCTACGGTAATACGTCTCATTATTTACTTTATTAATCACAGAAAATGGTCAACAAAATACTCTTTAGCTAAAATTTTCCTTGGCCTTGGCGCCAAAATTCTTGCTACGGTGTCTAGGAAACTTGGCGTCAAAATTCAGAAAATCCTAATTCAACATCATAGTATCTACTAGCAGAGCTTCAGAAGCATTTCGCGAAACGTTCAAATCATCATTAGTCGTTTCTCCAGTGAACCTGTTAAATCACGTGAGCACACTACATTAAGATGGCCAGCATTGGCCTCTCGCCAAAAATTAGGCTTCCTTTTGTTTGGCGTTAATTTTCAACTAACTGATTTTAAAAAGTTTTTATTGCACAACTAGTGAAATACTTTAGAAGCTCTCACGGTTCAGACGTACACGAAAATTTGTGGTTTACACCTACCTTTAACTTGGTATATTTTATTACCGACTTTTAAGTAACATTCATTAAAATTCTTCAGTAATCTTAACGATTCGATGAATGTCAAGGAAAGGGAAGGGATTATTAAGGGAACTTTTATCCCAATTTCAGTATTGTTCCGGGATAGATTACAGTTTAGTACGCCTAAGGGAGATTGATGACCAAAAAAGTGAGGATTGTCTTTAACAAATCCTTTTCAGTAACCGATGAAATCGTATTAGAAAGGACACATATTACAATGTTAGCAATGTAGTTTATAAATTAAGGTCTTTGCCTAGTGCCCTAGTGCCTGTTCCTTGGGGAAAACAGTGTTGGCATATATTGTATGAATCAATGTTATTAAAATTGCAACGACAAAGTAACGCATTTCAATACAAACACAAAACCACACGCATATAATAATTAACATACACTAATCAGGAATATTTTAATTAGCTGATTTAAAATTAAATTATGAATGAGCGATATCAAATCGCCATGTCACATATTTGCTCAACAAATTGAGCGGGAGAGGAATTATCGCAAACTGTCATTAATATTGTATCCAAATTTAATTACGACTAATTCTTCATTATCAACTGATTTCTACCGCAAATTCCTGCGTTGACAGCTCGAAATGTCTTTACAGCGATTGGTCGATTGGAACAGCGATCGCTGCGATTGGTTGGTTTTCGATTCCAGTTCATAGTTAAGACAGAACAACGTGTGTCGGGACAGCTAGTGACGAAATATATTTAGGGATGCTCAATGGTTATGAGTTATGATACTAAACGTGGCATTGGTAAATTAATTTAATATATCGGTGTAAACTAATATATACGAGAATATATAAAGGAGACTTCTAGCTCTTCATAACAATAAAACTATTTATAAGTCCTGATAGATAATTTTAATTTCATGATGCTAATAACGCTATGTATTTTACAATTCGTAAAATACATATTATAATAGGAATAGCTAAGGAAAAACTTATAAATAAACGAAAATGAAGCGAGAAGAAAATGCCGATCGTAGAACAAATTATGAATAAAAAAAGGAATTAATGTAAATGTGTGGCGAAAAGGAATAATTTCGTACAATGGGCCTTTGAGACAAACGACATAAAAGTAATAAAATGGGACGGTACGTTCCTCGCATTCCGCTATTCCCAAACGTTTGGGATTCCTCGAACTTGGGAACTTGTACCACATTCCAACGGTCACATGTTCGATTCCAACACGGGGTGGGAAATGCAACGAATTTGCATTCATTCCTACTGTCATCCTTTAGGCAAGGTTTGTTGGGACTGAAGGGACATCTTTTACATTATTAGGGTTCCGTAGTTAACGTGTCGGAACCCTTATAGTTTCGTCATATCCTTGGGTCCGTCCGTCTTCGGCTTACCATCCAAACGGTTAGTGTTCGGACTCGCGCACGAAGGTTTACGTGAGGTTCCGTACATTATACCAATATTTTACATGTTAACTGATTATTTCGTTATATTTGTACCGAGTTTTCCAAGTAAGCCCATTTTAAGACACTAGTTTAGTCACTATAACTAAGAAAGTTAAATGAGCCGTATTCCTTGAAAGTTCATTACAATGACTACCATCATGAAGTTTTTTAGACTTTTGGAGCCAGCCGTTTAGCTTTAAAAAGTGGGGGGACGTGACGCAACCGTAAGGGTTCCAAGACGTGAATTAGGGAACCCTAAAAAGTTGTCCACTTTTACCAATTGTTTCACCTTTATTTCGATGTAGGTATTTCTCAGCATGAGCCGATGTCAGTAGCCTTACTATTTGCGTGAGTTCTAATCATATTCCCAGTCCCACCAATAAAAGTCCCAAAATAAAATAAGTTTATACGGTTGGTTAAAATATTCTGAGGAGTTCCGTGTAGCAAATAGTTACAGGCAAATACGACCACAAGTTAAGCATATTGGCAGTTTTGCTAAGTTGCTCCATGAAAAAGAAAAGATCTTTTTGCACCGACCAAATAATATTTTTAGCCGATTTGCAAGAGATTGCCAAAAGTAAGCGATGCAATTACAATCCTTTCAATATTTAAGATAGACGTTATTTATACACAAGTACAGGCATACACACATTTAGTAAAAAAAATTCTTCATGCCAGGCTCCGCCAGGTCTATACCTGGCGGAGCCCCGATAGTGTGACCAAAAATGAGATAGACTTCATCATGACGAATAGGAGGTATATATTCAAAGATGTTACAGTGATCAACAGGTTTAATACTGGTAGATCACCGACTTGTACGTGGCACTCTGAATATAAACTTCCGTACTGAGAGAAATTTTCTGATGAAGTCTGCGCTCCGACCGTCACTGCACCATATCGATGCGGGATCACAAAAATTCCACCTGGAATTAGAGAATCGGTTCAGCCTGCTGGAAACCACAGAGGATGTTGATAAATGTGTATAGGAACAACTTCGACAAGGAAGCTGACAGAAAAATACAGTCGGGCTGGGCAGCATTCAGAAAGCTTCGCCAGATGTTTAAGTAGCCACTGCCCCAGTGCCTCAAATCGAAATTCTTTGACCAGTGCGTCCTTCTGGTTCTTATCTACCGAGCCGAGACGTGGACACTCACAAAAGACCTCGTCCACAAGTTCCAGGTCGCTCAGCGAGCTATGGAGAGGGCTATGCTCGGAATCTCTCTGAAGGATAGTATCCGGAATCAGGAGACCCGACAAAGAACAAAGGTCAGAGACGAGAGAGAAGAGAGAGCCCTCAGGATAAGCAAACTGAAGTGGCAATGGGCGGGGCATATTTGTCGAGCAGCCGATGGCCGATGGGGCCGAAAGGTTTTGGAGTAGAGACCGTGAACAACCCGCCCCGTAGGACGACCACCCGTGAGTTGGACCGACGACCTAAAGAGAGTGACGGGAAGTGGTTGGATGCGGAAGGCAGAGGACCGGGTATGGTGGCGCGAAATGGGAAAGGCTTATGTCCAGCAGTGGACGACGACGGAATGATGATGATGATGACAATATTACATCTCGTCGATAATTTTATTTATGTCCTATAATGTTACATCTCGTCTATATTTTTTATTTACATCATAATATTACATCTCGTCTATAATTTTTATTTACATCCTATAATATTAAATCTCGTCTATATTTTTTATATACATTCAATATTATTACATCTCGTCTTTAATTTTTACATCCTAAAATATTACATCTTGTCTATAATTTTTATTTACATCCTACAATATTACATCTCGTCTATATTTTTGATATACATTCAATAATATGACATCTCGTCTTTAATTTTTATATAAATCCTATAATATTACATCTCGTCTATATTTTTTATATACATTCAATAATATTACATCTCGTCTTTAACTTTTATTTACACCCTAAAATATTACATCTCGTCTATAATTTTTATTTACGTCCTATAAAATTACATCTCGTCTATATTTTTGATATACATTCAATAATATTACATCTCGTCTTTAATTTTTATTTACATCCTATAATATTACATCGCGTCTATATTTTTTATATACATTTAATAATATTACATCTCGTCTTTCAATTTTTATTTACATCCTAAAATATTACATCTCGTCTATATTTTTTATATACATTCAATAATATTCATCTCGTCTTTAATTTTTATTTACTTTCTAAAATATTACATCTCGACTAGAATTTTTATTTACATCCTAAAATATTACATCTCGTCTATATTTTTTATATACATTCAATAATATTATTACATCTCGTCTATAATTTTGCAGCCTTTTACATAACAAGACTGACCATTATAATGTCAAACTCGAAACTTGAGAGCCAAAGGGTCACATAAATAAGGACATTTGAAGCCTCGACATGGCCATCGCTGGTATACTAGTATACATGCTATTCTTTTTACTGTAGGTTCTTGGTGGGAATTCGTGTTATAAAGTAATAACACAGAACATCTTTTCCCACCTTTTTAGGAAATAAAATGCAAGAAGTTATGTGTACCTAGTATATACGTCTATGATATTGCAGATGCCTGGTGTGGCAAATATTATTAAGCTAGTGAAGTATTAGCTTTCGGTGTATTTCTCAAGGGCAATACTGTAGTGGCCAAAAGTGACAGATTTAGTGCTTAGATGTAATAATGAAAATCATAAAATATATCGTAAAGTGTCAGATAGAGTTACTGTGGGTCGCGTTCGTGATTAGTCTATTTTATTAGGGTTCCGTAATACACAAGGAACTCTTATAGTTTGGTTCTGTCCGTCGGTCTGTCTGTCTAACTGACCGCGTTTCTAGCTTCTGTAATCATGAATATAAATGGATGAAATTTGGTATAGCTATAGATCGTGTATAAATCATGGTTTTGGTATCATAAAATAATAATAATTTTATATTTTAGGTGTGGCTCTCCATACATGTGAAGTGGGGATGAAAATATTTTTTCACTCTACCCCATTGTGTGGGAATCGTTAAATAGGTATTCTAAATCAAGGCAAGATTTCATACATTGGGTAAACATACTGGATCCGTGTATGTTCCTGTTGGCTATATAATGCATGTGAACAGCACGGTTAATGTAGTGGAATATAGTGATGTATTCATGTATGCAGATGACACATGCTTATTAATACCAGGCATAAACTTGCAACACATGATAGATCAGTTAGAAAATGTTTTAACCAAATAATAAAATGGGCCCATGATAATGGAATTATAACTAACACGAGTAAAACTAAAATCATGCATATTTGCTCACCCTATAACAGGGCAGCAAGGGCAGGGGCTAAAGTACGCATCGTAGAGCACACATACGACTGTTTACATAAAAACCAGGATTGTTAGTATAATGATTTATAATTAGTAAGTACTATTAAATATTTGGGCCTGCTTATAGATAATAAGTTGAGCTGGAGGCCACACATGGACTTGGTTTGTAATAGGCTAACATTAGTTCTCAGTAAATTTTATATCCTCAAAAGATTATTAGACAAGCGTACTTTGGTAATAGTTTACTATGCATTGGTGGAGTCAATTATTAAGTATGGGCTCAGTTTCTATGGGCTAGCATTTAAAACCTATGTTGAACAAATTAAAAAGATACAGATAAGATTCTTAAAAATAATCGTAGATAAAAGAATAAAGGTAAAGTATAGAGATGACTGTAATAAGCTATTTCAGCAGTGTGAAATTATTCCAGTAAGTGAAAAAGTTAAATATTTGATAGCAATAGAAGCATATTATAGAGAGGAATTTAAAACAAAGAAAATGTATAAATATAGTATTGGAACAATAAGAAAGGAAAGTTAGAGCAGGTAAAAGTTAATAATTATTATGGGGAAAGGACTAGAAAGTGTAATGTGCCAAAGTTATGTAATAAATATAAATTATTAAGAGAGGAAAAGAAAATTAAGTGTAAAATTAAATTAAAACAAAAAATAAAAGATATGCTTGGATTTTCTAACAATTGTTAGTTATAATGTCATACGTATACCTCAGAACATAAAATACAGGATATTTTTAGTATTATAAAGGATACAGACACTAGATATACAATATTGGAGAAAAAATTATGTATAATTATAGTATTATATTAGATGTAACTTGTAAGTGTAATCGGCATGGCAAGCTTTAAAGTATTTTGTTATTGTAGTAATGTAACCTAAAGTATTTAGGGACCTATGTAAGTGTAACAAACTGAGCGGAACGCCTACAAACTACGAGTACTTGATCAGTTTGGCGGATTACAGTTTATTGTAAAGTGTAATCTTAAGTAAATTAATTAATTTAAAAAAAACATGACTTTTTATAAAGTCGATCATTTTGTAAGTTGGTCAAGCATCATCATCATCATCATCACCATCATCCCTAGCATTTGTAAACTTTAGGAGATAGAAACTTGTTAGTTTCTATGCTGATAGAGCATTCTAAAAACTCTATAGGAAAGTTATTTTGAACGAAATTCAACAGTAACTTTTGATGTAATTTAAGGAAAACTCTATTACGCGATGATGGTTACGAACCTCTCCTTAGACATGTCTTGACATGGTCTTGGTTAGGTTATATTTTTGTATCATTTGGAAAACTTACGACTACATTTAACACGACTAATAATAATTAGAACTAAGATCGCCCTGTGGTCGAAATTCGCCCATAATCCTACTACTATTATAAATGTGAAAGTGAGGATGGATGGATGTTTGTTACTCTTTAACAAAAAAACTACCGAACAGATTTTGATGAAATTAATGGTATAGTAGTAGTTTGAACTTAACACATAGGCTACTTTTTGTCTCGAAAGAGTACAGCGTCCCCGTGGTACAATGTATTTACGCGGCAAAAACTAGTAGTACCTACAGTATTATAGAATAATTTTCACACACGTGCCTCCCGAAATATTAATGAAATTTCATTCGAGGAAGTTAGAACACCTAGTCTTGCTGATGATGATGGACTATTATTAGCTAAGAAAACTCTCGATCATGTCAGCTTTGATGCATGAGCATGTCAGCAACAAAAAACTAGAACGCTAGTCCGTGTGTTTTCAGACAGAGATGATCTAAAGATCTATAAATCGTCAAGCAGTGAGCGAACTGATGATGATGAATTATAGCTAAGAACACTCTCGATCATGTCGGCTTTCAAACAAGAAAACTAGAACAAAATCGTTTCATCCGTTTGGGAGCTACGATGCCGCAGCTTGAATGAAATGTCTCTACACACACACGTCAAAAAAACACCCCCATCTGGGGTTTGCAGGACAATTGACAACGACGTATTCTTAACGTTATCTAAAGAGAATTGTATGAAAAATATGACAGCGCCCGTACAATTGACATTCGATAACGCTACGAATACGGAGTTATCAATTGTTCCTGCTTGGGCTACTGATTTCAATGGGAGTTTATAAATCACTTGTTACACTGATTCAATGGGCATTGTACAAAAATGTTGACCCATTGAAAACCTTTTGCCCATTGAAAACAACGTCTAGTACATTATATTAATACTTTACGTATCTACGTACCTCATTTTGACATAATTGATACTAGCTTTTTTCCGCAGCTCCGCCCGTGTAAATATAGTATCGAAAATCCCACGGGAATACTGACATTTTCGGGATGAAAAGTAGCCCATGTTTTAATCCAGAGCCCAAACTACTACCATACCAGATTTCGTCGAAATCCGTTTTAATTAGTTTTTGCGTGAAAGAGTAAAAAACATCCATACATCCATCCTCACAAACTTTCATATTTATAATATTAGTAGGATTTTCGAAAATCGGACTCGAAGCTGTAAACAAAAATCACCGACCCGCCCCCCGAGAAATGCGCCGGGGTACAAACAGTCCACTCTGTATTCCGTGTGCTCCGCCGGCCGAATCGTTATAGCAATGTAGAAATAGCAACAAAGTACTATTGCCACCTTACTCAGTTGTATTTTAGGGTTCTACAGTACTCAAGTATCCCTTATAGCTTCGCTGTGTCCGTCCTGATACTGTGAATTCCTGTATTGAATAATCTTGAGGAAAACCAATGGCTCATATTAAAGACTCTTGTGGAAAATTATTTTCAGTGAAATTGAACAATTACTTTTGAAGTAATTTGGAAAAAAACATATTTTGAAATGATATGTACGGAATCCTTCTTTATAAGCCCTTGATTTAAAACAGTTTTTATGCATTAAGATTGGCAAACAAACAGACGAGTCGCACAGACATACTTAGTCTGGCCATAAATACTGTTACAATTAAAAATAAACAAAATATTACATTTGCATTTGGAATCTATCATTTTTATTTGATTGTTCATTGGTTTTCTCATTTTGGCGCCAATACATTGTACAATATTTTACGATATTAAAATGGAGTGGGGTGATAAAGAGAACCGAATCGCTGTGATTGCATTACACAAAGTAGGTATGAAGCCAAATGCAATTTTTAAAACTCTCCATACGCTTGGTATTAGTAAAATGTTTGTGTACCGGGCTATTAATAGGTACAATGAGACCTCCTCTGCATGTGACAGAATAAGACCTGGCCGTCCACGTAGTGTTCGTACGAAAAAGGTGCTCAAAGCAGTAAGGGAAAGATTTCTAAGAAATCCTGTCCGAAAGCAAAAGATTTTATCTCGGGAGATGAAGACAGCACCTAGAACCATGTCACGTATTTTAAAAGAAGATTTAGGACTTGCAGCCTAAAAGAGACGTACTGGTAATTTCTTAGCTGATAATTAAAAAAACAATAGGTGGTAAAATCGAAACAACTACTGAAGCGGTACGCAAAGGGAGGTCACAGAAAAATTTTGTTTACGGATGAGATTTTTTTTACAATTGAGCAACATTTTAACAAACAAAATGATTGTATATATGCTCAAAGCTCTAAGGAAGCTTCCCAATCAGTCGACAGAGTGCTACGTGGGCACTATCCGACTTCAGTGATGGTTCGGTGGGGTATTAGCTATGAAGGAGTGACTGAGCCATACTTTTCTAAAAAAGGTATCAAAACATCGCCACAAGTGTATCAAGATACCATTCTTGAGAAGGTAGTGAAGCCCCTTAACAACACCATGTTCAATAACCAAGAATGATCCTTCCAGCAAGACTCGGCGCCGGGTCATAAAGCTCGGTCTACGCATTCTTGGTTGGAAACGAACGTTTCGGACTTCATCAGAGCTGAAGACTGGCCGCCGTCTTTTCCCGATCTTAATCCGCTGGATTATGATTTATGGTCAGTTTTGAGAGTACGGCTTGATCTAAACGCCATGATAATTTGGAGTCTCTAAAACAATCCGTACGATTGGCAGTGATGAATTTTCCCATAGAAAGAGTGCGTGCTTCTATTGATAACTGGCCACAACGTTTAAAGGACTGTATTGCAGCCAATGGAGATCACTTCAAATAAGCTTTTTAATTGTTCTATATTTATGTATTAAACTATCACACTATAAAAGTAATAAATTTAATTTGCAATAGATTTTTTTTTCTTTGTTTCAGTATTTATGACAAGACTAGGTAATATGACGAAGGCAAATACCGCAGCCCTGGACACACGCAATACCGGAGAAGCTCAATGTTCGTTGCCAGTTTTTTATACCCTAAATTAGACCTAAGATACCTGGTTTTTTTTTTATTATTATTACCTGGACCTAAGATTTGGCGTATTACAACGCAAGGATCTCGCCGTTTTCTATGAGACCGTGGTTTCCGGCCGAGTTGAATGTTTTTACTGTCAACTGTCAAGTTAACAAACAAGTTGTCGCGGTATTTCTGTTAAAAACATGCTCCATAGCGACGCGTTACTGTACCATGTCACCAAAAGTGCATTATATTAGGCATCAATTGCCGAGTCAGCTGAATTTGCCGCGTGAATCATGCCAATAATGGCGAGTTCACATCACCGTGACGGTGGCCAGCGATAATGTAGACAAGTTTATGGCCCAATATACATGATTCGCAGTATTGCCTGTGTTTTTGATATACCTACTAACTTAGTATATTATATATATCTTAGTATATTATATCAAGTGGCGAACCATGAGATTCGCGGAATAGTAAGCCGCGTAAGCAAATATCTATCATCGGATGCCACGGGAATACTGTACTTTTTCGGGAGAAAAGTATCCTATGTTTTAATCCAGAGGTTAAACTACTACCATACCAAAGTTTATCGAAATCCATTCGATAGTTTATGCGTCAAAGAGTAACAAACATCCATCCATCCATTATAAATAAGCAATATTCATAAGAGAAGCCGGCTTGTATGGTCGCCTCGCCTGTGCTACTAAGTACTATACTCCTGTACTGTTATCTACGGGTCAGTTCACACCGCGACGAATGACGATACGCTACGCTACATGGCGCTGCATTTTTGGCGCTATTCAGAACTGAACTTTATTCAGTAGTCAAAAAGATACAAGTTTCAAATCAAAATCGTACTGAACTTTGGTTTTTTCAACCAAGTGCATTTGTTACGTTGGTAATACCCCATACATGACTCAAATCTACTGTCTTTTACGACCTAATCTCATAACAAATATGACATTATACCAAATAGTCATAGCTATATATTTTTTTTTGGTTCTTACATCATAAATTCTAACTAAAACTCTGCTTAGACGTTGCAGTCATCAGGGCCGTAAAAACTATTTTTTTTGCGAGTTTGAAAGTTTACATAGACCAATCGATAGAGCGGAACATTTTAAATAAGATTGCATTCATAACTCATTTTGGGTAAAATGGTTTTTACGCCCTTTCTACTCCAAGGTATCGACATTAGGATAGCCTTAAAATTTATTAACTTATGACCAAAAACTTTTCATTTGTCCAAAAACTGACACAATAGAAAATAAACTTTATACAAATATCAATTTAATATTCGTAAACTTTGCCCACAATATTATATAGGATGTTCACTATTCAAATATTACCTGAATGAGGAGCAAAGTATATCGCTCTCGCGGGACTCTCGGGATTAGGAACAAAGGTAGATTTATGGCTTATTAGTCGTTAGTATTTGTTTTCGGTTTTGAATGGGGTCCAACCGCCCCCCAGGGTCCGTCGTAAACAACTTTAACAGGTAATTAACTTGTTCGTTAATGTAAGTGCCAACCTTGTTAATCGTCTTTTTGGGACAGTATGTTGTTGTAAATTATAAGTGTCAGACATTGATACACATTTCAGAAATAAAACAAATTGTAATATCATCAATATAAATGCAAAAATATAGTATACACAGTCTTATTATGATCACGATTGTTAAGTTTCAAGTAACCGAATGAAATTAGTCGCCTAACTCCAGCTATTGGTATCTATCTAGTACCTGTCTTATAATTTTAATTAAAAAACGAGCGAGCCTTACAGTAGACATAGACGTCAAAATTTAAAAAGCTACATACTGAAATATTATATTCGAATCTGACTGCCAACTCTACCACCGCGCGCTCATTCGTCAATTCGAATAGCGCGCGCTTCCGTAACTTCCCGTCACACATCTCGGTCCCATTTCACGAAATCACTCCCACAAATTGCAATAAAGCGAGAGGGGGGCGATGTTACACATAACAAATTGCAATAGAAAACAATCATACAAAAGTGTAGCCTACATCAAATTGTAAGTCCCCCATGAATTGCGTTTTACGTGGTAAGTAATATCCAGGCAGTCCTGAATCCTAATTTTATGTTCTAGTATTCGAATCCCAATTTTGTGATGTAGGACGAAACGTAGTTTGTCGGTGCCCTTACAATATTTATTTGGTCCTCATATGCGTGCTCATAGATTATGCTAGTAAACAAAACAGACCCTTTAGTAACATTCTGTATAAATTGCTGAGTCTACAAAAAGCCTTCGTTTCATAGGAAATACATCTGTTTCCTTTGGAAGGCCAAACATTTTGTTGATTCAAAATAAAATCGCCACGATATCGCTATTTACGAACGCTCAACTTATGAACGCGAATTTTATATAAAACTTTAAAAATACCTAAAAACGAAACCAACAATGCTCACAAAATCTATGTGCTACTTAAAATGTAGATGTACCTATATGTAATATATAGCTAGGTACTAGGTCAAAGATTTCGAAACTCAAGATATAAGGCTATGAGGTACATTTGACAGAACAAATCTTCATACAGTAAAACGTTACGCCATCTTGGTTTTCACCATACTTCAAATGTCAGCCATATTATTTTGACCACACATCAAATGTCAAAATGGCCCCAAAAATCCCAAAATCTCAAAAATTGGGGCCATTTAACTGGAGACACTTTTTGCCTCAAAATGCCACGCCTATAATATATACGTCTATGTATTATGTAGGAAGAATGTAGATTTCATTATGTCCTTCTCGAAACGAGCGTTTTACTTAGGTTTCTTGTAGAAAAAACACTACAGATATCTTTTTACAAAACAATCACTGTGAACTATTAATTTATCGCAGTCAACATCGAATAGAATTGGAAACATTTTAGTCAGCGCGGCACGTCGGCTGAAATGGCAGACGCCGCCATTTTGATAAGATCTGCTGAGCTTGTGATACATGGCGGTTGTCATTTTCCTCTAGCCCCATCTTATTCATTTACCGGCGGCCAGACGATTGTTGATTTTAAAATTGTTTAATATCATCACGTTTTGACCAATTGGAGTTTGTTTTATAGTACGCGTGTAGCATAAAATATTTGTGTCCAAAAAAGTTTTCATGAAACAGTAACTATATTCCTTGCATGTAATGGAACTCTAATAAAAAGTCGGACGGAGGCAAGGGCGAGTCGGACTCGCGCACGAAGGGTTTTTTATGAAAAACCGACCAGAAAACGAGCAGACGGATGGACACCCATACAACAAACGTTATTTAATGCCGTGTTTTGCTTGATATTAATAACGGCAACAGCTAGACGCATGAAATGTTCACAACTTATGTTCCTGCAGATTCCTAGGCTGTAGTCTGTACCTATGATTTGAAACTTACGCTTTCTGTTAACTTGTTTCTGTATATTCTGCTAAAATTACTTATTTTCACCCGACTACCGTGAAGCCAAAAAGAAGCGTAATGATTTAGGTAGTCTATCTATGTATGTTAGTTCCAGCGTAGCGCCTAAACTATTGGTCGGATTTTAATAAAGGTGAGAATAGATTCGTGTTAATAGCCCCGGGTAACAAAGGCTATATAGCCTTTATAACCCGATTACGTAAATTGTATATAATTTACGTAATCGGGTTATAGTTAAGTTATAAAAATTGTAGTTATATAAAGTTATATACAATGAAAACTATTGAGAGTGGCTTAAACTTACTCATCAATATATGCACATGATTGGGATTGAGGCTTAGATGGATAATGGATTATATAATATATTCTGATAAGCTTTGTGCATAATGTGTTCGTTTCTCACTTAATAAGGAAACTGCTTTATATTTTGGCTAGATGTTGCCTGTGAATTCGTGACGTACGCATGAGGCCGATACTATATGTACCGGAATCTGTTGTGTTTAAATATTTTGAGGCGACCTAGGTGCAGAGGAAAATGTTTAACAACTGATCGAGCAGGAACTTTGGCGATATTGTACCTACAGTCTAGGTGCTAGGAAATTGAGAGTCGAGTAGATACATGATTGATTAATTCCCGAGGACAGACCACGTCCTTATAGTTAATACGAACTAATGAAATTGGTCATGTAACTTTTTCCCGACGGTAGGCGACACGTAAATTAAAAAGTCGTGCTCTGAACTTTTGTTGTCCTCGCGGTAGTACAACAGTGTCTGCTCCTCCAGACACGGAGACGCGGTTTATGAGCTCGTCGGTCGTAAACCGAATCGGTGCCACGACCGAACACATCGATCGCCAAATGTCACGGGATTTACATTGTCAATCATAGAATCTTAAATAGTTGTTAAATAACGCACTTTTGACGATGGCATGCGTGCATCAATGCTTATCTAGCATTAGGTGATCCGTTTGCTCGTTTGCTTCTTATTCAGTAATAAAAAAATAAATAAGTAACCTCTCGAATCAGAAAGTCAAGCAGTGAGCGAGCTAATTATACGTTAGTAATATGTATTACTATCTAATACATATTCTTTGCTAATGATGATGAATTATATCTAAGAACACGCTGCGTCATGGCGTCTGCTATAAATAAAAAAAAAGTATATCAAAATCTGTTCATTTGTTTGGAATCTACGATGACAGACAGGTCAAACTTAAAATGGACTGAGATCCCAGGCCCGCCAGACTCCCCTTATATTCTTACTGATAAAATGTATGTCATATTGTGGTATTAGTATGTACAATAAACGTATGCATACCCGTCAGTGTGTGCCGTGGGCCAATTTTTAGGTACAAGTAAAAAATAATATCCCCACTAAACGTGTAGCAGAGCTAAGCCGAAGACGGACGGACGATGGACGGACGGTCGGACGGACGTGACGAAACCATAAGGGTTCCAAGACGTAAACTGCGGAACCCAAAAAACAATGATTTCAGAACATTTCCATACATACAATTCCATAAGTGTTATTATTAACCTATAAGGAAATAAAACTTCATGATTTTTTTAATTTTTTGGAAGATAAAATCTTCTTACAAGAAAAAGTTACGCCATCTTGATTTAAATCAAAATTTTGTCAATAATGGGAAAATGTCAAGGATGACAAATGTCAGCATCGACTGCCTCAAAAAACCCTAAAAGTAAGTATAAGTGTGGACACTTAATGCATCGACATGCCTCGTCTATAATAATATATATTATTATAATAATATATATTATTATAGACGAGATATACACGATATGCAAAAAACCTATAAAAATAGTGTTCAATATACTTATAGTATACGAGTAAGTGGTCTCCCTGTATCGCTTCATGTATGGCAACAAGTAGAAGCTATATCAATATATCAGTGCCGGCATACGCTTTCAATACTTTTAAAACTTTTATTTGAATTAATATTTCGCTTTTGAAGTGTATTGAATAACTTTTAGGGTTCCCCAGTGGAATGGTATAAATGACATCGGATATTACCAGTGCGAGTCGGTAGCCAAACTGCAAATTGAACAGAAATATTATTACGTAAATTGACCCCCCGATTGAGTTGATTTTCAATGAAGATTGTTTTTCTTTGTCTGTTGATAAAAATCAAAAATCAAATCATGAAAAATTTATTCAACTATATATATATATATATATATATATATATATATATATATATATATATATATATATATATATATATATATATATATATATATACTAGGTTTTAGCACACAATCGTTTTTAACTACTTTTTTAAATTTATAAATGGCAAGATTTTGAACGTTTTCTGGGATTCTATTGTTTAGGCGTATACATTGACCTTTAAAAGTATTTGCTTACTTTACTTAGTCTGGTCACAGCTTGTGCTTATTTCTAGCGTTTCTACAGTGATCGTCGCTTTTAGTTTTAAAATTACTAATATTCTTTGTGACATACAATACATTATCCAAAATTTATTGAGAAGCGACGGTCAGAATACCTATTTCTTTAAACTTTTCTCTCAGAGATTCAACAGGGGACATTTTGTAAATTGAACGTATTACTCGCTTCTGCAGCACAAATATTATATTAATGTCGGCGACATTTCCCCATAAAAGGATGCCGTAAAACATTATTCTATGAATGTAACTAAAATAAACTAGTCGCGCCGTGTCTTCGTCAGAAATTTCTCTAATTTTTCTGACTGCATATGCTGCAGAACTGAGTCTCTTTGCAAGATTAGCAATATAAGGACCCCACTGTAATTTACTATTTATCTAGTGTTATATTTAGAAACACAGTGGTGTCGACTAAGTTCATTTTGTCATCATTAAATAGTATATTAGTTTGTACTTGCCTAACATTGGGCAATGTAAACCTAAAACATTTTGTTTTTTTAGAATTTAAAAGTAAGTTGTTAACATTAAACCAATGTTCTATTTTCGAGAGAGTACTATTTACCTTGTCGTAATCTGACTGTTGTCACTTCACATAAAAAATTTGTGAAGTGTCATCGGCAAAAAGTATCTAATAATTATAAAAATCATTATGATTTTATTTAACAAGATAAGGTAAGTCATTTATATAGATGAGTAAAAGAAATGGGCCTAAAATAGATCATTGTGGGACACCATAATTATATTTTGATCCCACTAGACCTATTATTATTTATCTCCACTCTTTTAGTTCTATTTTTAAGGTAAGAACTCAAAAGTTTGAGTGCAGAGTCCCGAATACCATAGTGGTGCAATTTTCTGATCAATGTAGCATGCTCAACACAATCAAAGGCCTTGGAGAGGTCGCAAAATACTCCTAATGCATCCTGTAATCCCTTCCAAGCTTCAAAGACACTACAAAGAAGACCTATACCAGCATCCGTTGTGGATCGACCCTTAGTAAAACCGTATTGATTATTACGTAATAAATTGTTTATATTAAATTGCACTAATAACTGTCTTAAAATCTTTTTTTCAAATATTTTACTAAAGGTCGGTATAATCGATATAGGCCTGTAATTTGTCGGATCAGATTTATTTCCAGCTTTAAATACGGGTATTACCTTGCTTTGCTTCATTAAGTCAGAGAAAACACCACTTCTTATACATTCATTGAATATTATCGCTAGATAAGGAGCTACGATGTCAATTATTTCATAACTTTTGTAGACATGTCCCAGAGATCACCAGTATTTTTAATATTTAGCAACTTAAATGTGTTAATAATATATGGAGTCAATTTCTTAAAAACTTAAAATCACATTCCTTTACATTGTCTCTGAGTAGTTTTACATCAGCTGCAGGTGATAAATTAATTTTTTTTGTGGTTGAGACCAGAATGGCAGCAAAAAACTTGTCGAAGACTGTCGCAACTTCTAAATCAGTAGTAATATATTTTATTTTCAAAAGAAAGTTCAAATTCAGAGCTACGACAGGTGACGTTTCCAGTTTCCAGTTTTCTCACCTGCAAGTACCTTCCATGTAGTTTTATTTTATTAATGTATCATGTTTATAAAATTGTAAACTATTAAAGTGAAAGAATATTATAATAATTGAATGGTAGGGTCGAGCATTGCTCGGATTTCTTGTAGCTAGTGCGCAAAAAAAACGATGGCGATAGGAATTAAAAAATATATCACACATAAATTCAGATAATTGATGTTAAGTAATAACATATTTTTTGTCCTATCGGCTATATCTTGAAAATTTGATAAAATAACTACATTTTTTTATAAAAACTATAACCCAACTACGTTAATTATAGCCTATATTACCAGGGCTATTGTTTGATATTGATTGTTGAATTTATTGTCACCTAATTTATAAAAATCGGATGAGTAGTTTAGACGCTACGGTGGAAAAAACATACATACTTACATACTAATAATAGTAATAGACATTTTTTTACCCTTCCTTTTGAGTTCGCCGTAGTCGGGTAAAAATAGGAATGATAAAAACTAATAATAACCTTACCAAGAGCTTGTCTAAGGAGGGTTCCGTAGCTGTCAACGCGCAATAGGTTTTCTTTAAATTACTTTAAAATTGTCAGATTTCGCTCAAAGTAATTCTCATATAGAATTTTAGCGTGATCTGTCAGAATAGAAACTTACAAGTTTCTATCTCTTATACCTTACCTTAGATATGAAATTGGCGTTATGTCCTACTGACCGCTTTGATCTCAAATATATCTTCTTTGGTTAGGAATTCCAATTTCAAATTCATACCGCTATTTACTCATGCATTTATGTTTCCGAAAACCTTAATTCATTTGTTTTTTCCACTTTTGGTTTTTTCTTTGCGTCTCTATGTTTATAAAATGGAAAACTTGAAATATCGTATTATTTTGGAGTACGAGTTTAGCCGTGGCACTGCAGAAAAGGCTCGAAGGATTAATGATGTGTATGGCGGCGGTGTCGCATAAGAAAACACAGTGCGTTTTTGGTTCCAACGTTTTTGTTCTGGAAATTTTGACCTGCAGAACAAGCCCCGTGGACGACCGGAGACCAAAATTGATAATGAAGAATTGAAGGCTATTGAATAAGAATTGTGGAAGCAGATCCATCACAAACCACGTCCGAGTGCGGGCCTAGGTCCTGTAGCAGCCTACAGGAGTAGTGTTAGTGTTAGTTATAACTGCTTTAATCCACTTGAAGCAAATTGGGAAGGTGAAAAGGCTTAAATGGTGGGTACCTCATGGATTGAGTGCAGCAAACCGACAAAGCGCAT
Organism: Phengaris arion; assembly: GCA_963565745.1. Classification (NCBI taxonomy): domain Eukaryota; kingdom Metazoa; phylum Arthropoda; class Insecta; order Lepidoptera; family Lycaenidae; genus Phengaris; species Phengaris arion. Next base: position 2,414,420 of record OY751446.1, on the reverse strand, counting down.
CGACTGCTGCATTACATTACTCAACCGGCACAATAATAAAGGGATTTTAAATCGAATCATTGTGATGTATCATTTCGTCACCTGTGATGAAAAGTGGATTCTGTATGATATTTGGGAACTCATCGCAATGGCTGAACCCTGACGAACCAGTCTGCGAACCTGCCCCAAGTGAAAATTGGCACAAACAAAGCTACTTGTGAGCGTTTGGTGGACTAGTGTGACTAGACCGGTGTCGTTCACTACAGCTTTCTTAAATCTGGCCAGACGATTACGGCAGATATCTATTGCCAGCAACTGCAAATCATGATGGAAAAGCTAGCTGCTAAACAACCGAGGTCGATCATTCGCTCTAGGCCACTGCTGCTTCAGGACAACGCTAGACCACTCACTGCCCAACAGACAGTTACCAAATTACAGGAGCGTCAATTGGAATGTCTAAAACATCCACTGTACTCCCCGGACCTTGCTCCAACGGATAACCATTTTTTTCGAAATTTGGAAAACTTCTTGCAAGGGAAAAAATTCAACTCCGATGGGGCAGTCCAAAGCACCTTCAAAGATTTTATTGATTTCCGTCCGAATGGTTTTTTAGTAAAGAAATCAATAAACTACCTATGAGATGGCAAAAGTGCATAGATAGCAATGGTATATACTTTGATTGAATAAATATATTATGTTTAAAAAAAATCGACTTTATGTTCCTCCTTTACAAAACGCCAATTTCACATTTAATGACCTAATAGTTTAGAAACAGCCTCCGTGGTCTAGTGGTTAGAGCTTGGCTCTCGACTCGGAGGTCGTGGGTTCGATTCCCGCATTGGAACAAAAAAAAAAAAAAAAAAATGTTGTTTCCAAGTTTGGTTAGGACAATTCAGGCTGATCACCTGATTGTCTGACAAGAAAGATGATCCATGCGTCGGATGGGCATGTAAAAAGTCGGACCTGCGCCTAATCTCTCGCCAGTCGTGTCGGTTATCCGTCCCACTGGGTTATGAGAGTAAAGGAGGAGAGAGTGCTCTTGTGTACTGCGCACACACTTGGGCACTATAACATAACTCCTGCGTAGCTGGCCTGGTTTCAATGAAACAGGCCACCGTCACCGAAATCGGTGGGGGAGCTATTATTATTAGTTTAGAAATGCCAGGGGGGCCAACTTAAAAACCACGTTAAAGGCCGATAACTCGAAAATGGATATTACATTTTTATTTTTACATTTTTGTTTAATTATCTATGGCAACTTGGCTGAAGGCACGGAGCCATTAGTCAAGATGCATTCAATAATTTCGACGGCAAAGTTCGAAATCAAAAATGTATGGGATTTGACAAAAGTCATCGCTAAGTGACATGCCTTATGTCAAATCCCATAAATTTTGTTTTCGAACTTCGCCGTCAAAATTATCGAATGCATCTTGACTAAAAGCTCTGCTAATTTACCGTTATCTTAGCCTAGCTCATCACGATAAATACTGATACACTAGCTCTAAATACCATACACACTGGCAGAGAATATAATTTAATATTTTATCAACTAAAGTAAACAACCACGAGAACAAATAAATTATTCATACAATGATCATCTGTCAAAATGAAAATAATTCTAAATTCGATTAACCCAGAGTAACATACGTGTCATTCGGAAGCGTAACTCGAAAAATAATCTAGTCTCTGACACATGTACGGTACCATTGGTACGGCGCCATTAGTTCTGGAGATTTCTGATGAAATAAATTTATCCTGCTTCAAAATAAGTATCTCTAACTTTTCTACTTTAATTTTGACCCTGTTCTTAAGCCTTACTAGCCCTTATATCTTTTAGCTCTGAACTTTTAAATTAACCCAGTCAAGGGAGGTTTAAAATGTTCGTTGAGATTTTTCAGTTAAATTCTTAAGCATAGTAAAAGGTTGGTTAAGACTCCGCATAGTTTTTATAAAGTTGAACTACGGTTAATTATTTTAACTTTTATACCGTTCATACGTTTTTAAAAGATTGGTTGAATCATCAACATCACCATCTAAACTAAAATTATTAAGAGGAAAGATTTGTTTGTATTTGTGTTTCAATACTAACTCTGAAACTGCTGTACCGATTGCGATGAAAATTGGCACAGATATAGTAGACCACAAGGAAGGATTTAAGCTACTTTTTGCTTCTGAAAAATGTACAGTTCCCGTGGGAAGTCGTCGCAAACATCTAATCGCCCCTATCACTAAGATGCGGTTCTCGCATCATGCAAGCTTACTACGGGTTGACGTATTATTATATAATTATTTGATATTTAACGTGCAAAATAATCCAGTGTTTTTAAGACAAACTTCTATAAAATAACGCAGTTGTTCTAAATCTTTTCTATAAAAGCTACTAAAGAATAATCTCATAAAACGTATACTTAAAAAAGATGGTTAGATAAAATATTGAGTGTTTCTTTAAAAATTCATTAAATATTGATAATTTGAAATTAAAATACTGAAATAAACTCAATCTCATTCCCAGGGCATTACTTTTTATATATTTTAAAGTATTTCCGCCTCCTTATTGTTTTATTATTCAAAAGAAATGGCTCCTAATACCAAACCAATTTTATTGATTGGCTAATAAAATAAAATAATCACTGGTTACTGAAAAAGTACCCACAGTACAGTACCTACAGGTTATAATTAATTTAAAATAAGATTTTAATAGAAGGTAAACGAAAGCCTTTATTAATTGACAGCCAGGGTGTAGATATAGAGATATGCTATATTTCCCTGGTTTGAGCATTACGCACATAGCTCGTGATTAGCAAGCGAAGTCGCAGAACGGCGACGCTAGTAAACAAGAAACGGCGGCACCAAATCCTAAATAATGAGAGATAACGTAAACGGCAGTGGTTCCCAAACTGTAATGACTATTGTTTTAAATTAGGCAAAGATTTTTTGATAACTTTAAAAAAAATTCAACGTACGTTGTTAATAACTACTAGAGCTCAGTGGCCTAGTAGGTAGACCGTTTGATTCGCACTCGTGAGGGTGCAGGTTCGACTCCCAGATTGTGGCGTGTACCAACGAGATTCTTCCAGATCTCAAATACGGTCGCTGATAGATTTGGTTTACCACATGACTAATGACTTGGCAATAAGGTTCAAAAGTGGTAGACCGGATCTGTCAGCGGCTTTACATAATACAGACGCTCTAATGGAGTAATCGTAAAGAAACCCTCACATGGTTGGCCCCAGACGTTTCCACCAGTCATTCCTGTGGACTAGGCTGACCATGTTTTGAGAATTCAGTATCTACTGGGCATGAGGCAGCTGGGCATGAGCAGTACTACGCAGAGAGTCCAGAATACTGATACATCATCCAACAACGGATAAAAAGTATATAACTACAAATTTACGGCTTTGAAAATAAATATAGACAATATAAATCAGCTTACCAGAAAAAAAACTTTCTTTATCTTAATCTATCATTTCAGTTTGTATGGCACTAAAAATCATTATATAAAAAACATTTTAAGCTAGGCTTAACCTAAATACACTTAACTTCTGTTGTTAAACGTCATTCATAACAAAATAACTATTGTGATAATACTACGTAATATAAGTTCATGTCTGTGTTTCTGTGTCTCTGTCTATTGCATCGTAGTTCCTAAACGAAAAGACCAAATTTTATGTAGTTTCTATATTTAACTAGATGTTTCCCGCGACTTTGTGCGTGCAAGAGGAAGTCTCGTAGAAACCGTACATTTTGCCGCGATAAAAAGTAGCCTATTCTTCCCCTCTAATCTGTGCCAAATTTCATCAAAATTGGTACAATAGTTTCGTACATACAAACAAACCTTTCCTTTTGGTTGTGATAGAGATTGCTCTTGGTTATTGTAAATCATCTTTGTCTGTTCATTTATTACATAACAATGTCGGGGGGTATATTTTTTTATTTATTGCGTAGCGTCCGAAATTAATAATCAATCTTAATGTCATTTTAGTTATCTGAGATCAAGATTTCAATACATTTGAACGATCCTAGGATTGACTTCACGTAAATTTACGTCAATTTTCGTTTGAGAATCTAAGATTGAAGTCAATCTAAGATTTTAGATACGTTATTAATTTTGGGCGTAAATGGGTTGCAGTTTGAGTACCACTGGCCGTTTAAACCTGAGTAAGCGAGACGTTGTTTTGCGCGTTATTTTTTGTCCTAAGCAAAGATTAAAATAACTAATTACGTCTTAAAGCTTAAAAGTTTAGTGCTCCGCTGCTTCTTAAACCAGAATATAATGTTATAATAATATGTCGAGTTCATGAGACACAATAAAAAATGTAGACAAATATTTAGGGGTTCACCAACTTTGGATCAAATTAAAAAAACAGTTTCCTCACTACGTCATTAACTTGAATAACAAATCGGTCAAATATACTCGTATCTAAAAATGGCGCCTTACCGATCGTTTTAATGCTAGTTTTTTCAACTAATTCATTTTCACAGAATTCTGACAGACGATTATTGCTTACATAAATCATTCTCTCTCGTGGTTTTTAGTATAGTTGTATTCAATTCTGATCCCATTTAATATTTTTGTTGACAGAAATATCAAATTAACGTGTTACCGTATTACTTTATTGCACGGTAAATAAGTTTAACATATAAATTGGTACTCATTATAGTGTGTCTTTTTAGAGCAGAGTATAACTGATACCGCTGATGATGATGATGTACGCTACAAGCGGGCGAGGGTTATTAATTACTGGTATAATGAAACCCCCAACTCCGCCCGCCTTTGATACGAATACCTAACTTTGTCTACATTTTGCTGCCGCTGGCATCCATTCATTACGCACTGAGCTTGACAAGGTCCCCCGCTCCGGTGATGGCTGAGCGTTTTACACCTCTGTCGCTTTCAGCCGTCTTGGGGTCAGCTCATACCGAGACGTGACGCGGCGATGTATTATTAAGATAGCGATTTAAAATTATAATATTTATGGACATAATATCTATGGTCGCTTCACACCACGTCAATCTGGCCCCGTGTTAAGTATCCGAAGAACTTGTATTACAGGTACCAGAAAACGGGAAGTATATTTAATACTTTAGTACTATACATTTATTTAAGATATTATACACATACCCCCTTACTAATAAAAAATTACACACTGCGTATACAGGCATTCTAAGATTTATTCTACTAATAATCATTTTTTTGACATAAGGCCTATATAGCGAAGTTATAATTTTCATACTAATATAACCAACGCTTAAACAAGGCAAGGCCCTTGTTTAAAAGTGGTATAGCATGTGGATAAGAGAAAGATGGCGGATTTTCAATATATCAGCTGATTTTATATTCTTTGGAATCTCGTTAGCGTTCTATTTCCGAGTAACTTATGTGTTGGACTACATAAATATTGATTCTTAGGCTAGGAAATTATTCTTGCGCTCGGAAAGGAAAAATACAAATGTTTAATGATCGTGATGATTCATTTTTGTTGTATTTTTTGTAAAAGACAATGACCTAATATTATCAATTTGAACTCTTGATTAGGTACTATTAACTGTTCTTACTAACGTAAGGTGAGACAGGGTGAAACTAAGTAGGTATAAGGGTTCTTAGTAGTGCTGTGGGATTCAGATGAGGGTCTTCAAAAGGTAAGGAGTATGGGTACTACCATAAACCTATAAACCTACTTATTATACAGACTAGATCTTCCTCTGAGGGAAATGGAGTTATACCTATTGCGACCTATCTATTATAGCCTGTAGGTTAGGAAGGCTGCAGGAAGAAGAACCAGCCTTGTATTGTTTCTTGTACATAAGGTTTGGTTAGGTTACGTTAGGTTAGCAATTAACTTAAAATCAAGGATCTTCAGGGCATAATGATTGTGAATTATGATCTACTGCTTATGTTAAGATGTTTAGACAGAAAAATAACAACCTAACCTCACGTATAGGTGACCCTCCGCCTGGCGTAAACTATTTAAATAATGGACCCCCCCCCCCCCCCCCACAAAACATAAGCCCAGAAGGTCCATAATTGATTTGACTATAGCTTATTATTATTAAAGTGGAACTGAAATTTGTTGAATTTATTTTTTTGAGATTGCAACGACAATCCCTACAGTCTTTAAATACAACGATGCACAAACACTCGAAGTGTGTCATTATTATGTTCAAAATGCTAGTTGCGATTAATTGATTGTAGTGTACACCATAATCGCAACTTGCATTTTAAGCACAATTTAAATTATGACATTTCATGATTTGTATTTAAATATCGTTGTCGATACCATACTATTTTCATTTTTATTGAAATTGGGCTCGTCCAACTATTTATTATCTATATTTTTTGTTGCAATGCACCACCAATATTATACTTACTTTTATGAGTAAAGCGTCCACTGACATTAATTATTGTGTAAGTACACAACCATTTATCCATATAGCTATTAGTGTGTAGTAAGGGTTTGGCCTGTGCTTGATATATCAGTCATATATATATATATATATATATATAGATAAAGTGATACTTCATCACATTCTGTGATAGACAACTAAAAACATATATCATGATACGGTACAATCAGTCACTGAGAACAAAGGGAAAAGATCCATTACATAACCTATTGTGTATTCTTGGAATTTGGAAACATTTGGAGTAAATTAAAAACCAAGGAAAGGAATTATATTTTCTTATACATGTTTATTTTTATCAATCGCTTGTTGACTAATAATGTAGTTGGACACTATAATACTTTACAGATGTTCGCAGATACCTAAAACAAATTACGCTATTGCTTGTGTTACTTTCTGTGTGGGAATTACAACTCCAAACAATCAGAATTTATCAGATTTTAGTATTGTTCTAATTAGAAAATTCCTATTTAGCTTTTGAAAATCTCAAGAACTGCATTTACAAATTACAATTGACGTTTGACGCGATTAGCGAGTCATGTCACAAATGACAATTTTAATGACATATTTTGACAGTTTGGCAGAGGTGCGTTCAAAAATGTTAGTAACTATACTTTGTAGAACTACTAATATTTACAAAATTTACATACTCAACTACTTGAAATTGATTAAAAATGTGTAAACATAAATTTTGTATATAATTAAAATTACGAAGTCCATAATAACATAAATTTTATTTTAATGTTTGTCATCAACACGCGAACATCAGATACGTGTTATTTGCGTGTTACTCAATTCCTAGACGTTTCTCTTTGAGTCTTCTGTCTATGGTGTGTAGCGTGATTATAGTTAAACAAGGTCTTCAATATCTTTATTAGTAGACAGCTCTATACACGCTGTATAACGGACGTGTAACTTAAACAGCGAATTTAACTATTCATACGTTAAACGCATGTTTAAATTTTTTTATTAGTACAAGGGATATTTAACGTCCATGAGCCAGGAACACAGAAAAACTATTTTGTCCCTTCGGCGGGATTCGAACCCGCGACCCCCGGCTTGAGCACCAACGCGCTGAGCCACTGAGCCACAGAGGTCGTCAAATTGAACTTCATTCCCTATCAGGAAGATACACGTTTGCTAGAGCGGCAGCTCGAAATTAGAACTCTTGCAATGACGCGTGTATCTTCTTGTGTAGTGAATAAAGTTCAATTTTGAATCGCTTTCTTAAAAATGTGTCGCGTCGCGCCGTGTCTCGGTGTGAACTAACGCTTAATTTCGTTGATTTTGACAGGGTTCCATCTTGCCGGTTATTCTGAAGTGATTTACACCCCTGTCGCTTTAACGCGTTAAATGGTGAATGTTGATAGACAAGGTCTCTTTTAAGTGTTTTTAACACTATTTCCGTTTGTTTACGTTGTAAAAATTTAAAATTGTGGAAGAAGGTTTGTATTATTTTAGTAAGGCAAAAGCTTTTTGATACGTCAAGCGGGCCACATACTCGTATCAGTCACACGATAACGTTTCACGTCATATTAAGAGTCTGTTTCGCAATCCTACTAATCCTTCTTAATGTTATAAATGTGAAAGTTTGTGAGGACGGTTGTATGGATGGATGTTTGTTACTCATTCACGCATAAACCACTGAACGGATTTAGATGTAATTTGGTATGGTAGTAGTTTAGGCTCTGGATTAAAACATAGGTAAAAAGTACCTAGTACTTTTATCCCGAAAAAGTACAGTTTTCCCGTGGGATACTATATTGACGCGGGCGCGCGGGAAAAAGCTAGTCTTCTAATAAGTGTTGGATAGCTTATTTCGAAGTGTTGTCGTTGCTTACTTTATATCAAGTGACAGAGATAAAACATGATAATAAGCTATCTGACATCAGTAGATTGTGCAACAGGTCTTAAGTATAATATTTTAAAGCAAGGATTATATTCTAATACTGTGCATTTTTAACGAGTTTTAACGGAATATTGTAATGTAGGTATTTTCTATAATAATAATTTTGTATTGTACAAAAAGTTGTCCCTTATAGGCTGAAAAAAAAAATGTCCAACTCTAGTCCTGACACAATATACGTACTGATAAGTGACAGATATCTTGCATGTTTTGTCTCTGTCGCTCGATATAAAGTAAACAGCGACGAAACATCCGTATCAGGTAACCGACAATTATTATATATTAGAAGATTGTGAAAGAGGCCCTTAAGTTAAGTATTATACACAGATAAGCATACCTGAATTTATATTAACCTAGTTCGCGTATTCACAAAATCAAACCAACTCTTTCGAAACCCATTGATTTATAAAACAAATATATTGTGATTATTACTAATAACAAATAATTGTGCATTGTATTGACCACAAACTGCTGCTCGTGCTAATGTGGCTGTAACAATTTATATTTCGTTCAATAGCTAATATTATAATTACATAATTAAGGCATTAATAAATGGTTGAAAGTCATATTATACCTATCCTACTTATATTATAAATGTGAAAGTTTGTAAGGATGGATGGATGTTTGTTACTCTTTCACGTTAAAACTACTGAAAGGATTTCGATGATTATAGTTTATGCTCGACGATATGGTAGTAGTTTAGGCTCTGGATTAAAACATAGGCTACTTTTTATCCCGAAAAAGTACAGTGTTCCCGTGGGATACTGTATTTACGCGGGCGGAACCGCGTGTGAGGTTACCGGAGGCCCAAGTTGAGTTAGGGATTTAAAGGACCAGGAAAGCATGTGCACGACACCAGAGGAATTACAAGTGTATCTCCTGATACTGCGACTGTCCATGGGCGGCGGTAATCGCTTACCATCAGGCGATCCGTCTGCTCGTTTCCTGGTCCATTTTATTCAAAAAAAAAAGATACGTTGCTTTGTAGGAAAAGTGAGATTATACTTTATATGATTAGAGATTATGATTAAAGTGACATTATGCAAGCAATAATCGAGCGATGGATGCAGAACTAAAGTTAGCCGAAGTTCAGAACCCCGATTCTCGTATTTATCTTAGACTTTAATTTACTTTAAATGCATTATAAATTAATCGTCTTGATGCAATAAACTTATTTTGGAGTTTGGACCAATCAAAACGCGTTTGACGTTAGTTTGAAGTTTATGAGTATACCGTTTTGCTGTTTTAATTCAAATTCAAATGTTTTTTCCTCTGCCCATAATGAACTAATGTTGAAGATTATCCAAATGAGAAGGATGGAAAATATTACTTACCTAAAAGATATTAAAACATGACAAACTAATACAGTATGTAAAATTAATAAGATTATTTTAAGATGTAATTTTTAATAATAAATATATATATAGCAACAAAAAATATGATCACTACGATTGTTCCGGTTAACTTATACACCACTAACCCTATTTCTCGCTAAAACAACATAGGTCTAGAGCAGTTTTTCAGGTTTTTCATTATTCTATAAATATACTGTGAAGGTTTTTAGCTATTTTAATTTTTCAACACTCAAATAGTAAATTAAGTAAAAAAAGTTCTTTAAAACTCATTCTTTGGTCTACGAAACAATTCTTATTGATTCCTGAAAAATTCTAATAGTCTGAGTGACTGCGGAGATTTTTGACTGATTCAACACTCAAATAGTAAATTAAGTAAAAAAAGTTCTTTAAAACTCATTCTTTGGTCTACGAAACAATTCTTATTGATTCCTGAAAAATTCTAATAGTCTGAGTGACTGCGGAGATTTTTGACTGATTCAATTCTAAAATCTAAATAATATATTATGACGTTTGACAGACAATGGCCCACCACACATTCCCACTACCGCAACTTCTGCGAATGTGAAAGCCGAGATGGACCACGGTAACTACAAACAAACCCTTTGTGAATAATTTGATCTAAGGTTGTCTGAGTGACATAATGTTGGAAACCGCAACAATATTAATCAAAACAAGTAGTATATAGAATTCCAAGAATCAATCAGCAATATAATAAACTAAGTAAATAATTTTCGAAGGACGTCGTAATTCCCAAGGGAGTCCTTCCCTGGGAGCAGGTGGGTTGTACTGTAATGACGAAACATCTCGCATTCCGGCCCTGTGGGACTTCACCTATATTCTATACTTAGGCTGGGACTATATTGTCCGGAATACGACGGGCCCGGGAAAATTCAGAGCACTGAAAATAGAACTCTGCACTGATACAATAGAGTTGGAAATCGAACACAATATGAGTGTCGAGCAAAAAGTCAATGTCTTATATTATATATCATGTGTCAGCGCAGAGTTCTATTTTTAGTGTTCTGCATTTTCACAGGCGTTCTGGATTCCGAAGCATAGAGTACCTTCAAGCCTTAAGCCTAAGCCTTTACAAATAACATTGAAAACATTATTTGAAACATAGGTGAAGCATTATTATACTTAGTGGCATAATACATTAATTTTTATTCAGTCGAGAACTTTGCTATAGATATATAGATAGCTATGATTTTACAACTATAATTATATACACGTTATATTTACATTATATTTTACATTTTTATATTAATTATGGGTAATCGGTCGACTAAATATATTTTTAGTGGTTGTTCATATCTTTAATGATAAAGCGTGTGTCTGAAATTATAGTTTATGTATTCTCAGTAATGCATTATTAATGCATCGTTACAATAATTGTAATGCTATCTTATTAACTTATTGTCGTTTGTTGTCTTGTGAACATGTCATGTTTTGCAGTAAGGCATATTCGACACCTGCGTGTGTCACTTGCATGCATTGCATACTGCACTTAAACATATAAGTAGTTAGTAAGAAATGTTTAATTTTATATTGTACCTAAAGTGAAAAAAAAATCAATTTTTGGGGGGAGTACTGTAACGTGCAGCATAAGCAATTATGCACATATGTCTGTTGTATACATGTATGTTCCCCCTAGTTAGTCTTAAGAGTTAGTTCAGTAAGGACAGTTGTTAATTAGTATCCGTAAGGGTATGTTGCCCTGCCGGCACCTATGTACACGCGCTATAATATATGAAGTCCAAAAATATAAACTTTTTAATTTATCTCCTAATAGGGCATGCCTTTACAGAGGAAAGATTTGTTTGTTTGTTTGCATTGAATAGGCTCTGAAACTACTGGATCACTTTCGATGAAATATGGTACAGATATAAAATAGGCCACGGGGAAGGACTATAGGAAGGAAGGAAGGATATGCTACTTTTCATCGAGATTTCCTTTTCCACGTTCAAAGTTGCGGGAGACATATAGTATCATACTGATATTGCCTTTCTTTGAGCAACGGACTTGAATTTAATGAAATGATACAGCATACTGCCTATCGTCAAATTTGTCGCTCCCGATCGGATCATTTATTACGTGACCACTTTACCCATTTTTTTAGCAAGTTACAAAATCATCCCCATACCTTTAAGATCGTCTACGATTTATAAAAACATTGTCTTTTAGCAAAGGATAAGCTGTGAAGTACAATAGCGTAGGGTTGCCAACCGTCTTGTTTTCCAGGACATCCCAGGACACTGCAAAAACTGGCACATGTCCTAGGATGTCCTGGATATTTTTAAAGCGTTCTGGGTTTTTAGAACGCTCTGATAATTTTACAATTTTTCTTTCTAATTTAATTTTCTTTAAATACTAAAAGAAAAAAATATTATTAGCATTACACATGTTTCATTTAACCTATTTTCACTACATATTAATTTAACAGTTGCTACTCTATTACTGCGAAACAGGAGTTTTTAAACTGAATTGTCCCAGTTTTAGAACTTAAAATCCCAGTTTTTTAAATTTGGCGTTGGCAGCCCTACGATAGCGGGATCGATATGGCATTTGTGAGCGTTTGTTGTCTATATCTTTCTACTTTTGTATTTTTATATGTGATTCGACTGAAACGAGTATTTTATGTTTTAAGTAAAATACGTATGCTCTGTTCAAATCCAAATTAATTCAAACGTAAACAAAAAAATCGACTAAATCAATGAGTCGTTGTATCTCCTTGTGTCACGGTAATTGACCTTTAAATTATTGGTAGCATTACAGGACGCTACTGTTTTCATTGTCTGTTAGATCTAATCCGAATATACCGACTGTTTCTAGAAAAAATGCCGCTGACATACTACAGGACAACACCAAAAGTTTCAATCCAATTATTATATTACTAAAGTAAACATTTCCCAGCGATTCAACAAAATTCAATCAAAATCATTTCATATCGAAAAGACGGAACTAACTTTTTATTTCTGCGTACAGCCTAATAAAAAGCATAAATGTGAGCCTGTTAAAAACTTCTATAAACATTTCAATCGCAAACTATTTAAGCCAAGAAGCAATTTATTATAAATACGTGATATTCGAAATGGACGCGAAATAAAAAATCTGAAAGCCGTGTTTGTGAAAAAACTCTCCGACAGAAATGGCCGGTGCACACAAAAGAATAATATATAAAGTAGAACATTTAGCTTGCTGTTTAGAAAAGCCGTAGCCTAGTGGGTAGACCGTTTGATTCGCACTAGAGAGAGTGCACGTTCGATTGCCAGGTTGTGGCGTGTACCAATGAGACTTTTTCAGATCCCAAGAAAATTATACGGACGCTTTAATGGTTAAGGAAAACATCGCGAGGAAACCCGCACATGGTTGGCACCAGACGTATTGACCAGTCATTCCTCTGGACTAGGCTGATTGTGTTGTGAGAATGCCGCATGTGCTTGGGCAACCATACGATGATTTAAAATCCGACTGTCCCAGGCACTACAGTATTTCAAGAGTGGTTACTTCGCTCGGAGAATACTGTATAAATCATACAATAACGGATGAAGAGACCCAAGTTTTTTATGAAATAAATTCGTAAATCGCACTCAATATCATTAGCTATCGGGTAAGTAAAACTTTTGAGCTAATCGAGGTTATAACGCGAGGCCGATAGTGCGCGCCGGGCGCGAGACCTTCAAAGCCGGCGCGTTGTACGGCATAGTGCAAGTTGTCAGGAAATGTTAATCGGGCTATTTTTTTGTAAATTAGGCTTTTTTATATTATATTCTCTCTTTTTATAGCCCTATTCTCAGACATACCGAATATACAAAAAAATAAAAATCGGTGTAGTCGTTACGGAGTTTGATTACGAACACTGCAACTAGAGTATTAGTATAAGAAAAAGAAAATCACGCCAGAAGCATTAAATATACAAAAGATCTTTCAACCGATAAGTTTTGAGATCTCAAAGAAGTCAAGTCTAGCTATTTACTAATACATTTTTGTATTTATGTATTCTAAGAAACATACTTCGGCGCGCATGGGCCGGCTCGACCGGGTAAATACCTCGGCCTCATGGAAAACTGACGTGAAATAACGTTTGCGTTGTTTCGCCGATTGGGTGAGGTTACCGGAGGCTCAAGGCGCGTTCGGGATTTTAGGGACCAGGAACACAAGTGCGCACCACCAGAGGAGTTACAAGCTGACCTCCTCCGGTGCTGCGAGTGTCCATGGTTGGCATTCCCGCTTCCTAACCCATTGCGAACCTCACTTGATACCCTATAGGGCATGGACACATAATACTTACCAGAGAAGTCACAAGTGCGTTGAATTCAATAATTATAATTCACATTAGACAGGTCTGTTAACTTTTCCCGCCATTTTGAGTTTCGACCGAGGTTGCGGATACAATCTACTTTGATTATTTTCGTATTAGAATCCAGTGGTGGTTGGCTAAACTCGGCTGGCATACTAATCCAATTTACATAATAAACGGAACAAAATATTGTGGCAACGCCTCTCAAAAGTATTATGTCTCGTGGTTTCTGTGGCGGTGTGAGTGCTTTTATTTTCTTAGCATTCTTATTTTGAGTACTAGCTTTTTGCGCGCGCGCTCCGCGTGCGTGTTTATATTATCCCACGGGAATACTGTACTTTTTCGGGATAAAATGTAGCCTATGTTTTAATCTAGAGCCAGCCAAATTTCGTTGAAATCCGTTCAGTACCTAGTTTTTGCGTGAAAGAGTAACAATGGATGATCCATCCATTCATCCATCCATCCATCCTCACAAACTTTCACATTTATAATAGTAGTAGGATATTAATCTTACATTTTGAAGACTCGCGGGCCACCGCCGAACACTCAACCGCTGGTCAACTTAAGAGTATCTCAAGTCACATGCTGTCCTTTCCATTTTGCTAAGACAGCCTGCGACTTAAGGAGCCCTTAACTTTAACTAGCCTTTGAGAATTTGGCCGGAAGTCAACCAACTTCTATTACTTAATATAATAAAGAGAAAAGATTTGCTAGTTTGCTAATAGGCTTCAAAAGTACTTGACCTATTTTGATGAAATTAGCTACAGATTTAGAATACACTACGGGCATGGACATATGCTACTTTTTGTCTCGGCAAAATATACGGTTTCGGCATGATTTCAGTGGTCCTTAATTTTTGACCATATTATCCTATTAAATATTTGCATATATTCCATTTATAACACGCAGCCAATACTCCGCAGCGAGCGCGTGGTCTTCAAAGCCGGCGCGTTGTACGGCAGTGTGAGAGTGTCCATGCGTAATGCGAGTTGTCAGAAAATGTTAATCATGTTATTTTTATGTTAATTACCAGTTATACCATAAATACCAGTGGGTCTAAAAGATACAATTCGAAAAAACTCTGGTCATATTATAATAGTACGGGTCGTGTGAAGGTTGTATTGTAATTTATACACTTATGGACCGACAAGACTACTTTTGTTATTAAGTAATTTGTTTTCACACATTGACACATTAGTCACATTTCTACAGGCACTGGGTGGTTTGTTATTCCGTTTCAGCAAAAACATAGTATAATATATAGGTAAGTACATGAAATAGAGTACTTAGGTATACTTAGGTTGTTTTTTTTTCTTTTCTCTGACTTGGTTAAAATATGTCTCACAACATCTCCCTACCATTATTTACCTAAAAGATAATGAACAATTGACACATTTTTTTTAACTTGACAATTATTATAGTCACCATATTTTGCTGACAATAACTTTCAACTTAACTTAATAGAACTTAATCCATCCATCCATCCATCCATCCAATCCATGAAAAGCTTTGATCGAAGATTTCAAAACTAAAGAAGGCCATGACGTACATTTGTCCGAACAAATCTTCATACGAGAAAAAGTTACGCCATCTTGGTTTTACCATACCTCAAATTTCAAAATGGTCCCAGACAACCCCAAAAGAGGGGACGGTTTTTGTCTCGACATGCCTCGTCTATAATATATACGTCTATGGCTCCGAAAGAAGACGTCTTTCACCTAAAGGGTCGAGCGTCTGGGAGTCTCGCCACAAGGTCAACTTCAGTTCCATTGTGGTGAGAGTACCGACGAATCTTTTACCGACCTTCGAGGTGGAGGAGTTCGGGCCGACGGACGTAGTCTACCGGTTTCGGGGAAGACTCCCCAACGAAGCGCGCATCGCGTTCGCCGAAAAAAGACAATACGTGATAAACTACAGTGTGTGTGTAAGAGTGAATGTGAATAATATAGAAAATAAGATTTATGTATAGTATTGTACAGTAGACAATTGTGTGTATTGTATATATATATATATATATCCATTGTCTGATACCCGTAACACAAGTTCAACTTAGCACGGGAATTTGATTTGATTCAAATTACTTTCGTATATAAATTCGATATGTTAGTATTTGTTACTGTACCTATAAAATACCTGTCTATATCTCTAGGTATTTTGGGCTACATTATTAAATTATATAAAAATCGACTTGCCTTCAAAATGAAACAACATCAATATTCACCGTATACATTTTGCTGATATTATATGTGGTGCGATATCCCGAGGGTACGTCGATGGCATAAAAATAAATATGTTTGAAATTCACGCTAATAAACGCACGAGGTCAGAATTAATAAAAAAACTTGAACTAAAAATACCGCAAACGTGTTAATTATACC
This sequence comes from Phengaris arion, assembly GCA_963565745.1. Classification (NCBI taxonomy): domain Eukaryota; kingdom Metazoa; phylum Arthropoda; class Insecta; order Lepidoptera; family Lycaenidae; genus Phengaris; species Phengaris arion. Next base: position 2,398,100 of record OY751446.1, on the reverse strand, counting down.
AGAAAGTCATTTCGAAATGTTTTCCTTTAATCGTATATAATATATAAAATTCTTGTGTCACATCGTGTCTTTGTTAGAGAACTCCTACGTAACGGCTTGACTAATTTTCATGATGTTTTGTAGGTGTATTTGGTAGGTATGAGAATAGGTTGTAAGCTATTTTCCATACCCCTAAGTGATAAGGGTGGCCCACTCCAATTTTCTTTCTACTTTTGATATTTTTTTGATTTTGATTGTTTTATGTACTTTTACCTCCGATTCGAAAAGACTGTTATAAGTTTGACGTGTCGACGTATCTGTATGTCTGTGGCATTGTAGCTCCGAAAATCCTAAATACATAACTATACAAATTTTGATGCGGTTTTTTGCGGTTGCGGATCGACATGGTATTAACTATAACTACTCATCATCAGCTCACTTACTGCTTGATAAAACACTTACATACTTACCTCCCTACTATATTAATAGGTAGCTAATCAGTTGCGTTGACGGTTTATTAACCGTTTACGCAACTGATTAGCTGTTCAATATTGCTGTATTTATCTGTCAAGTGACTTTTCCAACGTATCAGACAAAGACAACAACATTGTATGCTAGTGCAAAGTATATTGCAAAGAAAGCAAGTGTCAAAATGTCAAGATTGCAAAATGTCAAACCTCTCTTTTTCTATTTAAATAAATGGCGTCGGCTTACAACCATTTGCCAGTGTCAAGTTAAAAAGGCGGCAAAAAAGAAACTCGTTTATGTAACACCGTATTTCTAAATCGTCAAGTCTAAAGTCTAGTCAAAGTCCAAATAAATAGTCAGTGCAATCAATGAGTCAAGTCAGCCGATTCAGTAAAGTGGTATAAGCTTTACTGAAAGTTCCTTGGGAGTTTTGAAGGGTTTTGAAGGGAATACAAAATAGCACACATTTTGAATTGAAGTTGTACCACATTCCCACACTTGTGCACCTCAACGAATGTATAATGGTTAATATTCTACAAATATTACACATTAAGAACCGAAATAGCACAAATATACGGAGGAAATACAAAAACAACAACATCACACATTGAATTCCCCGGCAAAACCATGTTAAACTCGACTGCTTCAAACAACCGCAAAAGTAGGGCAATTTAAGTAAGAACACTTTTTGCCTCGACATGCCTCGTCTTTAATTTATATATCTATGTTTCAACGCGTAAAATGTAACAAACAAATACGTCTTATTCGGGTCATTAAATTATTAATGGGAAAATTCACATAAAATGTAACAATTTGATGATAAAACAAAATACCTATCAAATGTATATTGAGGCAACACCCTTATCTTTCGGTACGTCGGATTTGCGAACGGAGCCACTTCCGTATTCCAAAACGGTACGGCCTTTGTGCAAAGTGTGTTTGAGTAACAATTAATATTTGACGTGTTTGCCTACAGACGTTCGGAAATGACCTGAGGAATGACCTGACCTTTATCGTGATTAAAGGATTATACTTAGGTTAACTTCCTATTGTATTTTGTGCGTGAATAGACAGGCTGACAAATAATATACTCCCTAGGCAATATTACCATAGATATTAAATAATATGCTGCCGTTACTAATTTTAAAAGTTTGAAATTTAATTACTTAACCCTTTTTATGTGTATTATGATTCAAACTTGGAAAAAGCAAGATATTTAGGTCTCAAATCTCAATGATCTAGTTTACAAATATTCCTGAGACTTTCATCCGTTTAATTTATTTCCCCTCTGGCAGCTTATTTTCTGGTGGATTAGTTCGTTGTAGTCGTGGAGATTATTTTATTTCAGTCGTCGTCATAAAACGACCATTGGATTCATAATTCTAATCACGTAAGTGATTCAGGTATATATATTTTTTTTTGATATAAATGAATTCAAATATCTAAGCTGAAAAAAAAGGCGTCACCAGACACTTGGCAGATGTCAAACGTCAACATTATTTTGTACAATCATGTTGTCTACATACGCCTGTTCAATAAAGACGAGGCAAAAGTGTCCACATTTGAACTGCCTATATTACATCTAAACGTTTTACGTAAAGATAAAGTACAAGCTTTACTAAACAATGCAAAATTCCTTAATAGCAGTAAGGCCGCCATTGTGTTCTACTTTGTTTAATAGTATAGATTGTAGTTAAATTTCAAATTGCAAAAATATGTGTGCACAATAAAGAATATTGCACTCATTCATTCAAGCTTTGCATAGATAGTATAAGTTTTAGACGTCTTCATTTTTTTATACACGTAACGACCAACAACCGACAAACAACCCCAAACGTAAGGACGTTTGGGGTTGTTTGGGGCAGTCGAGGGTTGACACTTGTCATCTTGACATTTACTTTCCGCAGTTTTATCAGTCCGCATAATAACATTTGAGATCTTCTGAAATCAAGATAGCGTAACTTTTTCTTGTATGAAGATTATCTCTTTCAAATGTAGTACCTGCGCTTTGAGTGCGTCACGCTACCTACTCATAGCCCATCCTTAGTTTTGAAATCATTTATTGTCTAACAAACTGCGTTATATTATTATTATGTTTTATATTTGATAATAATGTTGGGAGCCCAAGTAGAGGCAACATAAACAAGAGCGTTAATGTAAAAATAATTTCCTAAATACAATCCTGAACCAATAAAAAGTAAATTAACAAAATATAAGATACAGATAGTGGTTTAGAGAAATAAAAGTGTAGAAAATACACTCAATTGGGTCCATTTAAGTCGGTCGCAAGCAAAAAATGTACGAAACTCGAAACAAAATGGCGGGCCGGCTTGTTAAAATGCCACGTTTAATTTAACGCTCGTATATATTTATTTGCGCCTACTGATTACGATGGAACATGTCCAAGACAAAGTCCACGGCCCCATTGATCGGCTTTTGTCTTGTATTTTTGCGCAAATAAAATTCTGCTCGTAGAAAAGTTTTCGTTGTTTGAATAATCATTTTTATTCTGTTCGTTTTTTAGGTAGCAAACATGCGGGAACCCCAAAGATTTCAAAACTAAAGATAGGCTATGACGTACATTTGACAGAACAAATCTTCATACAAGAAAAAGTTCCGTCATCATGATTTCACCATACATTGAATGTCTAAATGGCCCCAAACAACCCCAAAAGTGGGGCCATTAAAGAGGGGACAGTTTTTGCCTCAACATGCCTCGTCTATAATATTATATATGTCTATGGGGAACCAGAGAAAGTATATAGTAAGGTCATAGAAACTGCTAATAAGCGTAAACATTAAACCACAGATTTAATTTTTTAGTCTGTACTAACAGGCACACGCTAAAATGTCTTGACATTAAGGTGTGTAAAAAAAAACAAATTGTCAAAACGTTTGAATGTGGAACACGGCGGGTGTTGACAATTTAAATTTAGAACGTCGCGTCGTCGTCGAAAGTGAAACGAATCCGACGGCTATACATCCAAGTGTTTTGAGGCTCGCGAAACTTTAGACATCTATTCTATTGCGGCTTTATATTACATCTAAACGTTTTACGTAAAGATAAAGTACAAGCTTTACTAAACAATGCGAAATTCCTTAATAGCAGTAAGGCCGCCATTGTGTTCTACTTTGTTTAATAGTATAGATTGTAGTTAAATTTCAAATTGCAAAAATATGTGTGCACAATAAAGAATATTGCACTCATTCATTCAAGCTTTGCATAGATAGTATAAGTTTTAGACGTCTTCATTTTTTTATACATAGGTACCAAAGTACCAACCAATATGTTATAGGTGCATAATATTATCAATTTTGGTAAAAATATGTTTAAATTAAAACTTTACAATCATTGTATCTCGGATTTTTAAAGTTAACAACACTAAAAACGCGCGCGTAAACACGTCATAACATTCTCTCAGTTCATTTCGAATTGAAACTCCTTTAGTGGCATTGAGAGCGAAATTACAACGTTACGTCACGTGTCACGAACACACGACACGATTTTGGATATAACGCCATTTGTCGGAAGCTACTTATACTTCTCGCATAATAACTTTCTAGAGTACGGAATACACAGATGGCGCTAGATGTACAAATTTTAATAATTATTTTATGGATTTTATAACTATGATGAATGAAGTCGTCATGTTTTTTTTAAATAAAAACTGCCGTCCCGCGTGGTGCATTTTGTTTTCAAAAATAAAAATTTTCCACTACCATTATGCATACTAATATAATAATCGCGAAATTTTATATATGGATGTTTGTTACTCTTTCACGCAATAACTACTGAACGGATTTTGGTAAAAAGTACAGTAGTAGTTTTGGCTCTGGATTAATACACAGGCTACTTTTTATCGCATCAAAATGTACGGTTCCCGCGCTATTTCTTAGACGCGGGCAACATCTAGTTTATACTAAAACAGCTAAGAACACCTTGACAAAACATCTACATAATATCCATGGCAAGTTGTCCAAGGCAACAAAAAATGGCGTCCACATTCGAAATCGAATGACGTCATAGCCTTCACTGATATCCGTTACGTCATTTGATATCATTTATCACTGCGGGTATAATCGCGATCTAAGCCCTGGGTGGACTGAAATAATAGGATTTGTACCTACACTCAAGTGCAAAATCGGCACGCTCAAGGACTAACGTAATTTGTTACTTGATTGTACCTTTTAATTACAAGAAAATGAGTGTTAACTCAATGTGCAAGCAATAAACTAAAAGCACAGGGGCGACACTCTATACAATTGACAGCTCGAGCACCGGCGAATGTCATTCATATCATTGACGTAGGCCTAAGGTTGACAGTTGACACCGAAATAATTTCAAACGTCACGTCACAAATCTAATAAAAATATGAAATTATAATAATATTAATAATATCTATGGTCGCTTCCACACCACGTCAATCTGGTCATGTACTAAGTATCCGAACAACTTCTATCATAGGTACCAGACAACGGAAATATATTTAATAGGTACTCTTACTTTTAGTTACTCTATGCATCTATTTAAGATTTTTATTATACTATCATGTATAGTGTGTTTGTTTGTGTTTCTCTGCTATTTGGAAAGTCGCTCATACAAGACTGTCCTAAGCAAATTTTTTTAAATGTTTGTTCATAAAATGAAGGACAATATTAAATTCGATATATCTCGTTAAAAAGCCCACTGATTTTCGTCCTGGTTTTTGAGTTATAGACGATTTTATCTTAATACAAACAAAAATAAGTATTTAAGTATGAAAGTAATCAAATTTTATTTGTAATTCTTACATATTACTTATATAAATAATTATTCTAGAAATAAATCAATTATATTAATATTTAGAACCTCTGCTTAATAATTATTACAGTCAACATTCTACTAAGTAGGTAGTCAAAAAATATTTTAAAAATTTTTAATTTTAAAGTAGTTAAAGTAATTAGAATTCATGTCACAATGTCATACAGAAAATTAGGCTTAACATTGCAGTTAAGAAAAAATAATCATACTTAGACAAAACAGTATTTAGACTATTTTAGACAAAACTGACATCAAAAATGTCATCTTTATCCATGAAATGATAAGGGACTGTCGGTCAGGAAACTGTAATTTTGACAAATAATTTTAATAAAACAAAATTACTAGTATTAGTAAACTTATCACGTTAACGAAACGAATGTGGCTACATACTTAATAATCGATTATTTGAAACAAATATTTGTAATTAAAACTCTTAAAATGATAAAAAAATGGTTCGCTAGCAGAAACTTTGCACCCCGAACGAACTTCACACTGATTGCATTCCCTTTAACTCTATTCAAGACTTGTAATTTGGGAAAAGGGACATATCAGGTCTTTTGAGGTGTTTGAGATTGATCTTATCAAATGTTACATTATTAAATTACTAAATAAGCCATGGAATACCTAGTTCTATGTCGTTATTCGTACAAAAAATATAAGAAATATTAAAAAATATTATATAAACTTGCTTAGGACAACGGTTTTCCATTTAGTAGAGATGCCTTCATATATTTAATTATATTGTCAATTATGTCAAAGGACGAAACGAGCTTAATATGAATGCTTAGTCTTGGCCTGAAATAACCCTCGTTCCGCGGCCCTCCACTCCCCTTGCCGCGAGCTATCATTCGTGTAAGCCGTTCTGTACCTGTGTTAGTAATACATATTACCTATAGTCTTTGCTAAAAAACAATAAATAATGAATAATTTGATTACTGAATAAGGTGTCTCCGAACGCCAAGAAAATGTCAAACATAGTTTTTACCCTACTACGGCGAAGCCAAAAGGAAGGGTAATAATTTTGGCAGTCTATGTATGTATGTATGTTTGTTCCACCGTAGCGCCTAAACTACTGGTCCGATTTTAATAAATGAGGTGTCAATAGATTCGTAATAATAGCCCGGATAACATAGGCTATATTTACGTCGACGAGTTATAGTTTTTTTTATAAAAAATGTAGTTATCCTTTTTTTGCGCTTTGCCACGTCATAGTTTAAAAATTCATTAAATCTACATGTCTAATTTTTATTTCAACTTTTTTTTGTAACTTTAAATTCGCATTAAGCTTTATGAACTTCATCCTACTAATATCATAGAGGAAGGAAGGAAGAGGAATAGAGGAAGTGGAAGATCAAAGGAATTATGTATCGGTTTTGTAATTTGATAATCATTAAATATGTGTCTCCCTTTCTAATTACTAGAGGAATTATATTATTATATTATAAATGTGAATGTGAGTTTGTTTGTTTGGTTTTTACGCTTTCACGTAAAAAATACTGAACATCTAATTATGAAATTTTAGCACAAATATAAAGTAAACCACGGCTACTTTTTATCGCGGGAAAGTATACGGTTCCCGTGGGATACTGTATTTACGCGGGCGGAGCCGCGGGCAAAATCTAGTATTATAATAAAGTGAGGTCGACGAAGCCGTAGGACGCAACTAGTATAGACAATACCGTGTCTCACTAATCTAATATCAACTGCAGTGTTTATTATCACACCTGCACCTTCTGTTATCAACAATATGAATTATTCATTATGTAAACTAGATGTTGTGGTTCCACTATTTCGAGGGATGCCGAGATCTTATCAGCGTGGAATTAGACCTAGAATGTTAATAGTTTTAATTTTATGAAGAACATCGGGTATTTTACTATGGAACAATAATAATCAGCCCCGTCGACCAAAGACAAAATTAGGTTCGATGTAAGCGTGACTGCATCAACATTACAACGACTTATTATTTTCATGAGGTTAGGGTACTTAAATTTTAAGTCAACGAATTTTCATAAAATATGATTATCAATTTATTCATTATTATCCACCTGTCAATGGATCTGAAGTAATATAATACAATCTAACAGTATTTTGGTTTGTGGTCGCCAATGTCTTTACCAGTGATTTTAAAGTAAATATATAGGACGCTCAAATGGCGAAGAAAAATGGAAAACATCGTAATAAATCTGTCTGAAGTAAGTTCATAAGCTTCAAACGCTCGTGAACTGCGAAGCCTAGCAAACCTCATCCACATTGGAGAGAGAACGAAAGAGAGACCACGAAGCCTCAGCAATAATTATTAATTACTTCATGAACATTGATACTAAACGGCAGATAATGTGTTGACGAATATTGTGATTATTGAAGTAAGACAATCTAGTTGTTATCTCGTTGGACAATAATATAATAGGGTGTTAAAAATGGCCACTCAGACAGCGACAGCGCCCCACGCTCCCTCCAGAGAGAGAGTGAACGATCATCGAGGGCTGATGGTGGTTGCACCATCGCCCGCCTCACGCTCAGGGCACCGCGCCACATCTCCTCATCGCGGTCAGTGGTGATCTCACATAGTGTGATGATCTCGTGAAGAGCTTACTATAGAAATGATCCTATGAAGTAAAGTCTTGACGAATGGCGGCGATCGCGGGGACATGGTTAAACCGGCCGCGTTTTCGATAGCGCGATGTGGAAAAACCAGTTACCTTGACAGCGATATCTAGTGTGGGAACGTCAAATTAAAATGAACGTGCGCGTGCACACATAATATAGTGTTACTAATCGCTGCACGTGCTGCCATCTACAAAATTATTTGCTAACTATAGCCTTAAGCTATGTGTTTGTACTTTAAAGGACGGAGATATTAATTTAATTAATATTACTAGTGGTCGCCCAGTCATTGAATATCGATCGTGATTCTTATTATAATTTTAAAGTTTATATGGGTTCTTACTTTTTTTTACAATTTAGCTGATATAAAAAATAAAAATATATAAAATTGAAAATATTTTATATACAAAATTGATGTGAGAAAAACCTAACCAAGAGCATATAAGAAAGTGATCTTATAGGGTCCCTTTTTTCCTTTTGGGATACGGAACGCAATAAATTGGTGGCTAATGATAATTATTAAAATTTGCATCTAAAGTTTTTTAAAACAAATACAAGTAACATTCGTGACGTTTTTAACGTGGAATTACGAGGGCGGGTAATTTGTAAAATACTTCTCTGATTGCTCAATTTGTGATTTATTGCTTTGTAATCGTACTATTTTTATGCACGTCTCGTTTTTCGACGTAGACGGAAGAAACCTGAGGAATTTATAATGTAATAGTTTTGCAAAGTGTTCGTAAATGGTAATTTTAGAAGCATTATTGTTTATCTAATGGTGACGGATTTGATCAAATAATTATTAATTACTTCATTAACATTGATACTAAACGGCAGATAATGTGTTGACGAATATTGTGCTTATTGAAGTAAGACAATTTAGTTGTTATCCCGTAGGACAATAATATAATAGGATGTTAAAAATGACCACTCAGACAGCGACAGCGCCCCACGCTCCCTCCGGAGAGAAAGTGAACGATCATCGAGGGCTAATGGTGGTTGCACCATCGCCCGCCTCACGCTCAGGGCACTGCGCCACGTCTCCTCATCGCGGCCAGTGGTGATCTCACATAGTGTGATGATCTCGTGAAGAGCTTACTATAGAAATGATCCTATGAAGTAAGGTCTTGCCGAATGACGGCGATCGCGGGGACATGGTTAAACCCGTCGCTTTTTCGGTAGCGCGATGTAGAAAGACGAGTGACCTTGACAGCGATATCTAGTATGGGAACGTCAAACTAAAATGAACGTGCGCATGCGCACATATAGTGTTAGTAATCGCTGCACGTGCTGCCATCTACAAAATTATTAACTAACTATAGCCTTAAGCTATGTGTTTGTACTTTAAAGGATGGATATATCAATTTAATTAATATTACTAGTGGTCGCCCAGTCATTGAATATCGCTCGTGATTCTTATTATAATTTTAAAGTTTATATGGGTTCTTACTTTTTTTACAATTTAGCTAATATAAAAAATAAAAATATATAAAATTGTAAATATTTTATATACAAAATTGATGTGACAAAAACCTAACCAAGACCATGTAAGAAAGTGATCATATAAGGGTTCCGTTTTTTCCTTTTGGGATACAGAACGCAATAAATTGGTGGGTAATAATAATTAAAATATAATGATAATGATTAAAAATAGCATCCAAATTTATTTAAACAAATACAAGTAACATTCGTGACGTTTTAACGTGGAATTACGAGGGACGGGTAATTTGTAAAATACTTCTCTGATTGCTCAATTTGTGATTTATTGCTTTGTATTCGTACTATTTTTATGCCCGTCTCATTTTTCGACGTAGACGGAAGAAACCTGAGGAATTTATAATGTAAGTAATAGTTTTGCAAAGTGTGCGTAAATGGTAATTTTAGGAGCATTATTAATTGTTTACCTAATGGTGACGGATTTGATCAAATAATTATTAATTACATCATTAACATTGATACTAAACGGCAGATAATGTGTTGACGAATATTGTGCTTATTGAAGTAAGGCAATCTAGTTGTTAACTCGTTGGACAATAATATAATAGGGTGTTAAAAATGGCCACTCAGACAGCGACAGCGCCCCACGCTCCCTCCGGAGAGAGAGTGAACGATCATCGAGGGCTGATGGTGATTGTACCATCGCCCGCCTCACGCTCAGGGCACCGCGCCACATCTCCTCATCGCGGCCAGTGGTGATCTCACATAGTGTGATGATCTCGTGAAGAGCTTACTATAGAAATGATCCTATGAAGTAAGGTCTTGCCGAGTAACGGCGATCGCGGGGATGTGATTAAACCCGTCGCGTTTTTGATAGCGCGATGTAGAAAGACGAGTGACCTTGACAGCGACATCTAGTGTGGGAACGTTAAACTACTACGACACTTACAATACTCTATATCCATGCGCGTGAGCAACTCAAAACGTGCCCTCTGACCTCGGTAGTTAAAAAAAAATGTTATATTGTTTTACCCAATGTTTTACCATTGCTTTACTGAGTTTAAAACACTTATATCTCTTAATAATTACAAATATAGATAAAGACGATATATATACAGATTATATATACCTATAATATTATCATCGCAAACATAAATAAAATGAACAAGAAATTTAACCAGAGATAAATTATAAAAAAGCCAATACGTAAGTTTAAATAAGTCAAAGTTAAAATGAACTTTTAATATAATCGCAAAAAGAGCTCACGAAAACATATTAATTTAATGAATCCAATACAATGTAGAAATGAAAATGTATTTTCTCTAATTACTTAGGTATTTCAAAAGGCAGTTGTCTGAGCAATTAAAAAGATGCTAAGCGGCCGGTAATTACTGCCTTTATCACAATTAAACTCAATCTTTGAGTCCCCGACAGCCAACTTATAATTTTTATCTGAAGTTTTACTTTATGTGAGTAATAACAATCCGATAACAATCCAAACATCCAGTATGTTGTAGATTCACAATTAGATATCGTGTTCTATTTTATATATTATTAGATATTTGGCTTTACAAGGCTTTAGGTATGAATTTACATTTATACTTTTTTCTTATACATAATATTTTTTTACAGAAATAAATATTCAAGGAGCGTGCTGCGTGATCAGTAATTCTCGTTCCAAAAATATATAACATATTATGGCCTTAAATTTTAACCCGATTTATTATATTTATTATATATTTTTTATAAATTATCCTATAAAATTTACATTTTTTAATAGATTATCCTATAAAATACTTAAAGCCGACTCACAAACGCGCGGCCCATACTGTACAATGGGCACAAGACCTTCAAAGCTGGCGCGCTATACGGCAGTGTGAACCTTCACACTGCCTTACAACGCGCCGGCTTTGAAGGTCCATGCGTAGTGCTAGTTGCCAGAATATGTTATTCATGTTATTTTTCTGTAAATTACAAATCAAAAAGCCACTACCGTTCATCGTTTCGGTTCTTTAGTCTATACCACCGAGACGAACCATTGCTATAATAAAATATTTTTTTTAATTATATCGGAATGAAAAAGCTGCATCGATAAGTCAGCAAGCACTACACTGTTTAACTAATTTGTATATTAAGTATTGTGAGATTTTAAACATTCATTTAAAGTCTAACATAAAGGGTCGTTTGTTAACATCTTTTCCACCAAACCCATTCACGTCAGTAATGGGAATAGGCACGCTAATGTAATTGCCTACTTTTTTACTTTTTATCCCTTTTAGAACGGCACAAACGTAGGCCTAATGTTTTAGCGAGAGATTTTGCACGCTACACAAAAGTGATAAAGTCTATTTTCACTTCCAGCTGTATGATATATGTTTATGAGTATGAGTTTTAGCGAGCTATATAATAGACTTAAAAGTTTTCAGTATTCGATCTTCTTATGTTTAGCTGCAAACTAGGTTGTGTTAAATTGAGTATCACGATTTCAAATAACAGTTAATATTATACAGATTGACTTCTTCATAGCCGGATGCTTATGTCAACAAAAATTTATTTAAGATTTAAAATCTTAAAACTTGATAAAGTGTAAAAACAAAAAATTAAAAGCGCAATTATTTTGAAAAAAATTGAGAAGAGAAAAAAAGTCACTCGAGTGCGAATCAAACGGTCTACCCACTAAGCCACAGAGCTCTTACCCTGTATAACGTGAAGTAAAATACGAGAAGCAAATACTTTCTACCCTTTTTAAGAAAATTATCTAAATGAAATTTAGCATAGTTAAAGTTCATATGAAGGAGTAATGAAGTCCAGTAATATTTTTTGAATAATTATGATATAAATAACGTTACAAATACTTTTTTTTAAACCTCAGATAATAATAACTCACTCTACCATGCGTTTTTAGGGTTCCGTAGTACCCTTAATATTTCATTTAGGTTCAAGGAACCCTCATAGTTTCGCTCTGTCCGTCCGTCCGTCTGTCTGTCTGTCTGTTTGTCTGTCCGCTCTTCCTGCGTCTGTAATTATGAATATAAATTTATGAACCATAAAATAATTATTATTTTAAATTTTAGGGGTGGCTCTCCATATATGTGAAGTAGGGATGAAAAAAACTTTTTTCATTCTACCCCATTGTGTGAGATATCATTAAATAGGTCTTTTAAAATAAAAGTAAGGTTTCATACATATACAAACCCAACCACTTTTGAGTAATCGGCCTCCAAGAGTCTGTAAGTTGGTCCCCCCCCCCCCCGGCATTTCTAAACTATGAGACTTAGAATCTTGCAGTTTTCTATGCTAATACTAGATCATGTTAAATACTAACTTAACGTAACTTTTGAAGTAATTTGAAAAAATCCTATAACGCGTTTATAGTTACGGAACCCTCCTTAGACATGTCCTGACATGCTCTTGGTTAGATTTTTCTCACGTCAATTTTGTCTTACGTTGACGTTTCTCAATCTGTCTTTAAAATTCAGTATAAAATATTTACAATTTTATATATTTTTATTTTTTATATCAGCTTAAAGGTAAAAAAGAAAGAACCCATATTGTTACGGGTGAAATTAAAAATGAAAAAAAAGTTCTCCGTGACAATATATATATTTAAAAAAAGAAAAAAATAGGGGTCGTGGGCAGAAGGCCGTATGGTCTGGACTAGCCTCTTGGTGTCAAGGTAGTGGTAAGGGGCTTTAGTCCAAGTGGGAACTTAGCTGAGGATCCAGCTGTCTAGCACGTGGCGGATGCGAGCTAGGGCTACAACTCCTGGAAGCTTCTCCGTCACCGCTGCGTCCGTCCGTCGTAGATAGATCGTCTCAACAAAAAATAAATAAATCCCCGTCCAATGACTATCAGCACTCTGAACTCCAGCTAGATATAAGTCCTTTTAATTGGTGCCTCGAATGCTGTAGTTGGCGGTGTTTCGTGCCCCAAACCTAGTTCCTGGAATAATCACGGTAATGTGTCGGTAGGAGTCCGGTCCTACAGCCAGCGCGATTTCAACCCCAAACGATCAAAAATCACGGGCTGTGTGACCATTACAAAGGTAGGCAAAATAAAAAAGATAAGATGATATTTAGGACCCAATATGATACAAACATCGTAACATTTTAATAGTGCTAGATTGGAAAGACGAAACTACAATTGAGCACGTGGTATGGCCAATCAAATAATTGACAACTAATTTACCAAGATGATAGTTTACATGAAAGAATACTGCGTTTTAATACAAGCATGATTTTCCCAAATATTCACAACACAGATACACTAAATTACTCACCGTGCAACACGGGATTAAAATATAATAATTATAACGACTACATCTTGAGTCTTAGTGAAAATTTAATTCGAAAAGGAAATGTCATTCGAAGAAGTGCCATATATATATACTTTTCCTTCCACTTTTTTAAACCTTTGACAACTATAAACTAAAGCGTAAAGATAAGAAATCCAGAAATCAAAATAAGAAGATATTATATCAATAATCAATATATTATGTAATATAATATTAAAAATTTACTGTATTTCCATTATTAAAAACTAAATTATTATTTTTCAAAGATTTAAGACGAAAGTAAAATCGATCTACGAACTAAGTATTAAAGCAAGGCTGACGCCGTTAGTAAGGACGTTCGCCGATAGATGGCGCTTTAAGCCTCGAAAAATGACTAAATAATTAATTATACAAATCATAGATGACGCGAGTAACGCCGAAATAATCGATTTTATTGAAAGGGAATGTAACTACGTTACAATATAAACTTTAAACTTTAAAATTATAATAAGAGTCACGGGCGAAATTCGATGACTGGGCGACCACTAGTAATATTAATTAATTTAATATCTCCGTTCTTTATAGTACTAACACATAGCATAAGGTTATAGTTTGCAAATAAAGTAGATGTAGCGATGTATGCACGTGTAGCGATTAGTAACACTATATGTGCGTACGCGCACGTTAATTTTAGTTTAACGTTCCTACACTAGATGTCACTGTCAAGGTCACTCATTTTTCTACATCGCGCTATCGAAAACGCGGCCGGTTTAATGACATCCCAACGACACCATCTTACGGCAAGACTTTACTTCATAGGATCATTTCTATAGTAATCTCTTCACGAGATCATCACACTATGTGAGATCACCACTGGCCGCGATGAGGAGATGTGGCGCGGTGCTCTGAGCGTGAGGCGGGCGATGGTGGAACCACAATCAGCCCTCGATGATCGTTCACTCTCTTTCCGGAGGGAGCGTGGGGTGCTGTCGCTGTCTGAGTGGCCAATTTTAACACCCTATTATATTATCATCAAACCAGTTAACAACTAGATTGTCTTACTTCAATAATCACAATATTCGTCAACACATCTGCCGTTTAGTATTAATGTTAATGAAGTAATTCATAATTATTTGATCAAATCCGTCACCATTAGATAAACAATTAATAATGTTTCTAAAATTACCATTTACGAACACTTTGCAAAACTATTACTTTCATTATAAATTCCTCAGGTTTCTTACGACTACGTCGAAAAACGAGACGTGCATAAAAATAGTACGAATACAAAGCAATAAATCACAAATTGAGCAATCAGAGAAGTATTTTACAAATAACCCGTCCCTCGTAATTCCACGTTTAAACGTCACGAATGTTACTTGTATTTGTTTTAATAAAACTTTGGATGCAATTATTAGAGTTCCGTACCGATAGGGTAAAAGCAGGATCCTATTTCTGAGACTGCACTGTCCGTCCGACTGGTCTGGCTGTCGCTAGGCTGTATCTCATGAACCATGATAGCCTGACAGTTGAATATGTGACAATATAATAGTTTTCACGCTATGGTACATCGTTTTTAGGGTTCCGCACTCAAAGGGTAAAAACGGTACCCTATTACTAAGACTTTACTCTTCGTCCGTTCGTCTATCACCGGCTGTATCTTATGAATCGTGATAGCTAGACAAGTGAAATTTTCACAGATGATATATTTCTGTTACCGCTTTAAATGTTCGCGCGTTAGCGCCGAACATATGCGAGATCCCATACGAGCGCGCCCGACGGCGCTCTTTTGTCCCTGTCACACGCACGGGAACGTTCGCGGCAATACCCGACGCAAATACATGAATATAATTAGTCTAAACTCTAAAGTATTCAGAATTTAATTTATCTCTTATGTACTATCGTACAATAACAACAAATATTATATAGTTATTCTTAAACCAAAAAATAAGATTGATACTCTGTCAGAATGCAAGTAATTTGAAAACAATTTTCCGCTATTTTAGCGCCTCGTACCTAAAAACTGGCCCACGGCACATACTAGCGGGTATGTTCATTGCACACACTTATACAATATGACAGTAAGACTTTAATGGTAGTCAGGCAGACCTGGGATCTCAGTCCGTACGTTATTGAGAGCGCATTTAAAATAAACAATACTTTTTTGACAACGTAGCACGGGAGTACATTGCTCACTACTGATATAACTTTGAAACTAAAACTCGTACAAAATATGAAATGTACATTGAATTTATGTGGCGTTATCTGTGACGTGTTGGACGGGGTCCATGTCTTGTCTCATATGTGACAGTTGCAGGTATGGAGAACTTGTGCCGAATTGTGGAAGTTTACGTAATTTTTTCGACAAGTTTTCCTGTTTTCTACCCGCAACTTTCAGGGTGCCGTAGTAACTACGAGGAACCCTTAAAGTTTCATTCTGTCATCCGTCTATCTGTCGTCTGTCCGTTCTTTCAACCTATGTAATTATGAAAGTAAATAAAAACTAAGTTTTTATTAAAAGTATGCTCTATGTGCTATGTAAACATTTTGGAAGAAATTGTTTTGAAGTCTTGTTTTCACAGACAAAAGAAATTGTTTATATTTTCTCCAAGGATAATAATAATTATTATAATCCTTTATTTAATTTAATATATCTATGATTATAATCTATATATAACGATAATCTCGTTTATGAAATGGAGAAATCACAATTTAAATTTACTTTACTACCCGGAATTAATAAATTGGATGAAATTAAGTACCGTTATATATGAAGATAGATCGATGGCATAGGTGATAAAAATGGGAAGAGATAAAAAAAGTTTTTTTTTTAAACTTAAAAGTCCAGCCTCGTAAAGTTTTGGAAAATGGGTTTCATTGAAAATTATGGAAACTACTGCCCTTTAAAGGATCAACATCGACTTAACCCATAATATATTACATATACATATATACATATATATATATTACATAGAATTTGTTTTTGGAATTATTCATAATAATTTTAAATGTTAAGGCTAGCTCTCAATGTGTGTATAGTGTAAAGTAGGGATGAAAAAAAATTTTCATTCTTCCACATCGTGTGGGGTATCATCAAATAGGTATTTTTAAATAAAGGCAAGGTTTCATACAAAAGCTTACTTTTTGGTAGCATATGGTTGGACTACTTTAGAAAAAGTCAAAATCACTATGTGTCCATATAAATTTCGAGGAGTTCCCTCGATTCCTCATGGATCCCAAAATCGTATATTATAATTTATATTTTATTATATTAATATACGTATAGTCGTTCACACAAGCCATAAGGTTGCGTTCAATATTTATTTAAAAAAAATTATTATGTCATAAACTGGCTGATGATAGTAACATATTAAGAAAAATCTTAGAGCACTGCAAAATAGGTCAAAGTATAAAAATACAAGTGCTATAAAATATGCTAAGAACTTCCTAGAGATTTCTAAAAATGGATTAAAAAGTTTTGCAGCGCACTAAAAACTAATTAAGTGCACTCCTAAAAACATACGGCTCCTCCACACTATCGCCGAGCCACGCTATAGGAGCAGGGGCACACTTAGAATGGGGACTTATTGAACACACGGGGAAAAGGAAGGGAAGGGAAAACAAGTGCGAGTCGGGCCCGCGCACGAAAGCGGTATGAGAGCCCCACCTTAAGAGGAAACATCAAGGACTAGAGAAATGAAAAATAGGTATTTGTAAAATCTATTGCTGTCCCGCAGTGCCCGAACAAGCTAGCTATCAATGTGTGAGAGTGCGATAGAGACAACTGTAACTTGAACTGAAAATACCTATTAAAGGTACAAAAAATCAACGATTCGTAGTCCCCCTTCTCCAAAACTTAACCGATTTAAGTAATTTTCATTAACAATTCAAAAAAGGCTTGAACTGTGTTCCTATGTTTTAATTTTTTAATATAATTTAGTCAAATTTGTTTTCTGGATGTTTGAACACGGCGGAAAATCTGGCTATTTTTTCAAGTTTTTGAACGTCCATATATCTATTTCAATTATTAATTTATGAAAAAAGGAAATCATAGGGACATGCTAATAGTATCCATAAATATTCAAGAACAAAAATGTTACTCTACCGGCATTATCCAGGGAGGAAACAGGGGACTGCGTTTGTATGCTTTTCCATACATTGCGTTCCATACATTTCCCTTCTGAATCCTCTTAATATTTATATTATTCTGATTTTAGTATCTTTATGTTATAGCGGCAACTGAAATACATCATCTGTGAAAATTTAACTTGTCTAGCTATGACGATTAATACAGCCGGTGACAGAAAGACGGACAGACGGACGAACAGTGAAGTATTAGTTATATTGTTTTACCTTAAAACCGATCTTCCATAGCGCGATACTTGCGACACAGGAGTCGTAACACCAGCTCTC
Organism: Phengaris arion; assembly: GCA_963565745.1. NCBI lineage: Eukaryota > Metazoa > Arthropoda > Insecta > Lepidoptera > Lycaenidae > Phengaris > Phengaris arion. The sequence goes on along the minus strand of OY751446.1, from coordinate 2,380,122 downwards.
CAGCTACGCACGTCACAGCTCGGTAAAACCAGTAGTCGGCAACGCGCGCGTATTATCTTAATTTCTTTTAAATAAATAAGTTTAAGTACATTTGATTCTTAGTTTTTGCTTTTTCTCTATTTTCTCGTAATGGGTACGGTTTAATTTAATAAAAGTTGATAATTAATGTTCACCACCAGCCACTACCCACAATGGATGTAGTAAAAAGAATATTCACGCTACCCTACTTTACACTATAATATTATAGTACTTTATTATTACGGTGTAAACCAGGGTATTTTATAATATAATAATAATAGCTCCCCACACCGATTTCGGTGACGGTGGCCTGTTTCATTGAAACCAGGCCAGCTAAGCAGGAGTTATGTTATAGTGCCCAAGTGTGTGCGCAGTACACAAGAGCACTCTCTCCTCCTTTTACTCTCGTAACCCAGTGGGACGGATAACCGACACGACTGGCGAGAGATTAGGCGCAGGTCCGACTTTTTACATGCCCATCCGACGCATGGATGGATCATCTTTCTTGTCAGACAATCAGGTGATCATCCTGAATTGTCCTAACCAAACTTGGAAACAACATTTTTTTGTTCCAATGCGGGAATCGAACCCACGACCTCCGAGTCGAGAGCCATTAGACCACGGAGGCTTTTTTTTTTTTAATAATATAATCTATATATATATATATATATATATACATACATACAACCCTCAAGGGGGTAAAATAGGTGTTAAAAACCTAATTTCATGCGGGCGAAGCCGCGGGAAATTAATGCTAGTTAATAATAAAATAAAACGAACTGTGATGTTTATCTTAGAGAACAATACAGGATTATCTTGTACAGCTCTGACGTGCCTCTCTGGTGAGGATCAGACTCCTCAACATAGCCGGGCACCGTGAATCAAATAGTTAACTTCGTTAATCGTTAATCCGCTACAAAAAAGTTAGCTTCGTTAAACGTTAAAACGTTACATTTCGGGAGAATTAACGCAAGTTTACGTTAATCGTTAATCCGTTAATATGTGTAAAATTGCATCTTTATATCGTTACGTTAGTGAACTTATAAAACCTGTTGGTTTAGGTTCTAATTAAAACAAAAAACAAACAAACAAAACACTCATCACTCTAAGCACCGGCGCTAAGTAATGAAATAATCAAACGACACAAATCTCTTCGCAGTTTTCTTTCTCACTCGCACGCGCCGGCAAAATATATCTAGTTTCGTTTTTGTTTCACTCGCTGCCACGCGCCGTCCGGCACTTGTCGGTGCCGTGCGGTAACTATTAGGCATTGGATTAACGATTAACGGACTTCTGCATATTAACGGAAGTTAACGTGTCCGTTAACATTTTTAAAAGTTAACCTAAAAGTGAATCCGTTAATCAAAATGTTAACTTCGTTAATTAACGATTAACGGATTAACGAGTTAATGCCCAGCTATGCTCCTCAATTTGAGGAAGGTTAGGTTTTAGTCAACATGTTAGCCTACTGCGAGTTGGCCTATGTAAGTATATAAAAATACTTTTTTGTGATAGTCCGTCTATTGCGTGACGTGGCGATGTAAAGATTTTTGGCAACCTTAAAACCTCGTTTAGTTCTTAAATAGTAATGTAAACTACACAATACTGTAAACTACACAAATCCGCAATACAACCGAATACACATGCTTTAGATTTATCGCGTCATATGTTTTTATTAGCCCAACGTGCGCCAAGCACACCACCTCATAAATACTTTTAACTTTTTTCTTTCTTAGTTTGTTTTATTTTTGTTTTGAAATACACAAAAAATTCTTGAGTCTTTACAGTATCGGCTTTTATGATTCGTTAAGTTTTGGTTTTGTACTTTATTGCGTGTGATTTTTATTTATTCACAACTTCGTGTATGTTTTTAAAATGTAGATTTAAGGAAATGTATGTATTCATATGTTTGTGTTCAAAAATATGCTCATGAGAAATGAAAACTGAGTACATCATAATATTATATTTTTCGCGACATAAAACCTATACCTATAGCGCCCCGACGAAAACAGATGAGTGTTAATAAGTTTGACGTGTCTGTCCGTGGCATCGTAGCTCCCAATCGGACGAACCGATTTAGATATAGTTTATTTTTGTTTGAAAGCTGACTGAATCGAGAGTGTTCTTTGCTGTAATTCATCAATGATATTTCGGGAGTTACTTAAAATATTTAATTTTGTTTATCTTCTTAAAAACGCCTTAGGTTTTACGAACGTCTACACGCAGCTTTGCATAATTATTGTGATCTACAGGTAAATTTAAAATTCGATCAGAAAATTCTCTTAAACTAGACTAAAACAAAAAAACGTTTACAAATACTTTCTTTAAAAGAATTGGAGATGTCTTAAACGAAACAATAAACGTAACAGTTGACAAAAGTCAAAATGGCCGTACAAACTTACAAACGCTCCAACTTCGACCAGTATTAAAAAACTTTTACTAAGTATTCATGCGAACTCTCTGTTTCTACACGTGTGTACTTATTACAAGGCATTCCAAGTTTGTTTCGCTGGTTTCTAGGGAAATTTGTTTGTTGCCTTTAACCATATTTTTTTTTATTTACAGATAATCTACAGTCTACGTGGAAGACCAGAGGGTCAATACTGCTTAATAAAACCTGCAATAATACAATTACAATCAAGTCCCGATACGCTCAAACTGCCAAAGCGGTATTCTCGTAAACGTTAAACTATCCAATCTTCACAAATTCAGTTTATGATAACAAGTCACTTCACTTATGATACAATGAAAGTAAAATGACACTATTTTAAATACGAGAATTGAACTTCAGGGTTAGCGGCAACAGTCGCTGTCATAACCTGAACCCCTTTTCCAATTTTTCGGCATTGCACTGCCACTTGTTATTACATTTATGAGAATACTTTGTGTTTTATATAATAGGTCTTTACCTATGAAATTGCCGTTCTGCAGTACTGGCCATTTCAAATCAAAATAATTTTTGTTTGGCTAAGAATTCTAATTTCAAATTAATTTTATTTTAAAAACATGGAATTCTTTTTCCAAAAGTAGTCATTTGTTTATTGATTAGTGTTACATTTTCATCGCATTTCAATCTTTTTCGTCATTATGGATACGTTAAAAATTCGAGTAATTATGGAATATGAATACCTACTGTCGTGGCAGCAACGCGGCACAAGCGGCACGCAACATCTACGACGTTTACGGAGCTAACACTACAAACCAACGCACCACCTGTTATTGATTTGCTCGCTTCCGTTCTGGAAATTTTGACCTGAAAAATGAACCTCGCGGTCGTCCGAAGACTTTGGTCTACAATGACGAATTAGAGGCGATTGTGGAAGCTGATGATACACAATCTACGGCTGAATTAGCAGCAGCTTTCGACGTTAGCATCAAAACAATATTGGTCCATTTGCGTCAAATTGGCAAGGTAAAAAAGCTTGACAAATGGGTGCCCCACGAACTCAATGATCGCTAGCGCGAAGTACGCGTCGAGGCGTGCCTTGCACTGCTCAACAGACGCACAAATGAAGGTATTTTGAACCGCATTGTTACCTGCGATGAAAAATCGATCTTGTTTAATAACCACAAAAGCTCAGCAAGTTGGTTGGATCCTGGTTCAGCACCTAAACAATGCCCTAAACGAAAACTTACTCCTAGAAAAGTGATGGTCACTGTTTGGTGGTCTAGCGCCGGTGTGATTCATCACAGCTTCTTACCAAACGGGGTGAGCATTACTGCAGATGTGTACTGTGAAGAACTGAACATAATGATAAAGAAGCTCGCACATCTCCAACCAGCATAGTCAATCGCTTGTATCCGCTGCTCCTGCACGACAACGCGCGACCTCATACTGCACAGCAAACGGTCTCCAAGTTGCAATAACTGGGGTTGGAAGCTCTCTGTCATCCGCCCTACTCACCAGACCCTGCGCCTACAGACTACTACTTTTTCCAGAATTTGGATAAATTCTTGGCGGGAAAAAAATTTAATACCCGAGAGGCAGTAAAAAATGCCTTTGAAGAATTTGTTGCCTCCCGTCCAGCTGATTTCTTTAAGAAGGGCATCAATAAACTGCCACTGCGTTGGCAAAGATGCATTGATTGCATGGGTGATTACTTCGATTAATACAAAGTACCTAGGCGACCGAGCTTTGCTCGGTTATTACTATTTATTTTGATATGGTGAAACTCGAAAGCATAAATCTTATTCACGTAATCAGTATAGGTAAATGTTAGACATATTTATGAGAAATATATATTGTTATCTCAAACATGAACTACATTTTTTTAAACTTGTCTAAAAACAATAAAAATTAAAAAATTATATATAAACTTGAACATATAAAAAAAACAAAAGTAAGTCACCGAGCGGAATTCAAACCCGTAATACTCATTTCTTGCCGTCCGCGTCTTAACCCGCTGGACCAGACGGACAGTGGTCGGCGAGACGAAATTAGCGACCATATTCTGCGTGGACAGAAAAACGCATGAAAATTCGAAACACGCGATCGATTGTTTACCCCCGAAAACCCCCATATACCAAATTTCAGTGAAATCATTAGAGCCGTTTCCGAGATCACAGAAACATATAAATAAATAAATATACAAGAATTGCTCGTTTAAAGGTATAAGATAAAAAATGCATGAAAAAAATTCGTTTAAATTTTTTCATACAAAACGGCTATTTCATAGGTTTCATTTCATCAAAGACCTATGTTGACATATGTTTTAGTTTTGTTAATGTAAGTTGTTCTTGTTCTTGCTTTTTTCCTTTTTTTTTGTTATGCTTTTAATCATTTTATTTTTGTAAAAGAATGCATTTTGTGTTGTATTGTTTGTGGTAGTGTAGTCCTGGAATGAATGTTTTTTTTTAATTATTTACACTTACGAGTATATTATAAAGAGGAAAGATTTGTTTGATTTCATTGAATCGGTTTCGAAACTATTGGATCGATTCTGACGATATTTGGCACAGACATAGAGTAGACCGCGGGGAAGGACATAGGCTATTTTTTATCGCGACGAATGGGCAGCTCGAGTGTCAAGACTGTCGAGGCACAGGGCGGCCTCTCGTAAGATCGGCGGGAATAACGTTAGCGATTGAGGTGTCTTTTAGCCTTAGCAGTCGTCTCAACTCCCAAGGCATTCCCTGTACTGTGAAAATTAATACAACCTCATATTCCGACTTTTAATGTTATTTTTAGTATAAGCTTCTGTACAGCCAGCATAAACAGAAATTAAACTTTAAAGTTAGATACAAAATTGTTTTGAATTCAAGCTTTACCTTAAAGGCCGGTTATCGCCTAGTAAGTGTTGAATAGCTTGTCCGGAAGTTTTGTCGCTGCTAACTTTATACTGAGTGACAGAGACAAAACATGCCAATAAGCTATCTGACACTGATCAGTATTGTGAAACAGGCCCTAAAAGTACCTGCCTGGTATAATATTATTATTTCAGTTTTTTTTAAGAAATACACTGTCTTTGCTGACGGATCGGCCTGATGGTAAGTGACTACGGCAGCACTAAAGAAATACCAAGGTATTATGTCTTTAGCCCCGGGTTTCCCAACCTTTTTTCACTATCTGAAACCTAAACCTACTACTATTATAGATGTGAAAGTTTATGAGGATGGATGGATGGATGGATGTTTATTACTCTTTCACGCAAAACTACTGAACTAATTTTGATGAAATTTGGTATGGTAATAGTTTAAGTTCTGGAATAACACATATACTACTTTTTATACCGAAATAGTAGTGTTCCCGTGGGATATTGTATTTTAGCGGTCGAAACCGCGGCCAAAAGCTAGTAAAATATAGGACTTTCAGATTCACTGCGATATTTTAATTTAAAAATATTATCGATATTTATTAATTTCCATACAAATCGCTTTTAATATGTTAATAAACAAATATTGTTACTTATCGAGAACTTGTCTAGTAACGATTGACGAGGCGTTGATTGATATTTGTGAAAAAAAAACCTATATTTAATTTGTGTTTTGCCCCCCTTGACATCTCTCTAGGGAGGGTGCCCCCTACTCGTTAGGAACTTCTGCTTTAGCCTATGGTGGTTAAAATAAGCCCCGTATAGTTTTTGCCCGTCACGTTAGTGTGCCGCACGCGTTATCTTGACTAAACGGGATTAGCTCGCATGCGACGAATTCCGCGGATTATGCGGTTTACATATTTTATGTTTTAGCCTTCTGATAATACACTAATATCGTATATTAGAAGCTCATATGAGTACGTACTATGTATATTAATATTTCAAGAAGTTATTTAGGTCAAAATTAAAGTTTGTCAATATCCTACTAATATTGTAAATGTGAAAGTTTGTGAGGATCGATGGATGTTTATTACTCTTTCACGCACAAACAACTGAATGGATTTCGATGAAATTTGGTATGGTAGTGGTTCAGGTACTGGATTAAAACATAGGCTACTTTTTATCCCGAAAAAGTGATTTTTTCCCGTTGGATCCCGATACTATATTAACGCGGGCGGAGCCGCGGGATAAAGCTAGGAGTAAATAAAGAAATTAGCGATGTAAAAAGTAGGTAGATATTGGGCGCACCACGCAGGTAAATCATCTAAGGCAGATCTTAGTATTATCTCTTCACTAGATGTTTCCCGCGACGTCGTAAGCTGAAGAAAACACACGGCAACCGCACATTTTGCTGTGACAAATGTAGCCTATATGTTGATCCAGATCCAAGCTCATACGAAATTTCATCAAAATCCTTTTGGTACTTCAAGCGTAAAAGATACATCCATACATACAAACTTTCGCGTTTATAATATTAGTAAAGAAGCTAAATTAGAACATTCTATTTGAATAATAAGTTGGACTCGTTTCGGCTTTTCAGCTGACGAAAATATATTGTCAATTAGAACTTGCACTTAAAATATATTTTAAATATGCTTTTGTAATCGTAAAATACCTATTTAAAGGATGCTATTGAAGATGTTAAACAAATAGATACATAGGTGCTAAAGCCCATTATAAAGTATAAGATTTTATGAATGATAAGACACCTTGGGAATGAGGTGGCCCCCTGCAAGGCTACTTCTAAATTACATATATTATTGTACTCTTGTTATGTAGTTTTAGTCGTAACATTGTTATATATGCCTTTTTTATATTTTTAAAATAACAATTTTCCATCTTTTTGATAAAAGATGGCCCCGCGCGAGTTTCTGACGCCGGTTCTTCTCGCCGGGCTAGTTCCCGAACCGGTGGTGGGCATCATGTAGACCGACGTTCACAAAGTGTATAAAAATACCAATTTGGAATAAAAATTTGGACTTTTGACTTTGAATGATTTCAAAACTATACACGTACATTTGATATAGAAAATCTTCATACAAGAAAAAGTTACGCTATCTTGAATTTAGAAGATTTTTTCAACAATGCACAACACAAGCAAATGTCAAAATGTCAAGATGGCGAATATCAAACCTGAAATGCCACAAACAATGCTGGGGCAGTTTTAGTGTAGACACTTTTTGCCTCGACATTCCTATACTATTATATACCTAAGTTCTTGAAATCCAACTAAGGTTTAAGACAAACAAACTATCCAACGATTTCCACGTGGTATCAAGTTGATTGTTATAATACCTACCTACTTAATCCCCGGGAGAAGTATTGTAAAGTCCATAAAGACTTGTCATAAATCATTGTGCTCCACACACGCTCCACGTAATAACAAATATGTATGTATGAATAAATATTCTCTTGGGAAGCGTGAAAGATAAAACACTGTTAATTTATATTTTCCCGGCCATCGAGCGTGCTCTACCTCGCTTGTGCCCCAAACACGCGAGGCCAAAAATGACTTGAACGATCGAAATTAAATGTTATGTGAAAATTAATTGTCCAAAGCGGTGCGCCTGCCAACTACATTTTTCAATTTCGAGCGTTGTTTTTTTATATTAGAACAATGATGCTGGCATGTAAAGATGAATCTCCTTCTATGTTTTCAAAATTAGAACGCCCGGCAACTTTATGTCGAGATGAAAGTTGTTAAAACCGTGTGTCAATATTTTAATTTTTAGGCTTCCGTAATACTCAAGTAACCCTTGTAGTTACGCTCTGTGCGTCCGTCCATCTGTCTGTCTGTCTGCTCGCACCTCAATCTTCTGTTATTATTAATGTGAATTGATTAAATTTTATATAGTTTGTCATTGTGTATAGATCTCGGCATTGAATCCAAAAAATTTAAGTTAGTCCCCCCTGGCATTTCTAAACTATAGGAGGTAGAAACTTGTAAGTTTCCATGCTGATAGATCATGCTAAAAACTCTTAAGAAAAATTATTTAGAGCGAAATCGGACAATAATTTTTAAAGTAATTCAAAGAAAACCTATTGCGCGGTGATAGTTACGGAACCCTCCTTAGACATGTCCTGACATGCACTTGGTTAGGTTAGGTTATTAAGCTTTGACCATTTCATTGTTTAGTGTATGTACCTACAGTATTTGTGTTTAATTTTATATTAATTACATTATTATGAAACCGCTTGCACGACATAATGCATAATAATTATAAGTGGTAGCCTTAGTTCTGGTCAAAATATAAATGGCAGTGATATTTTGATTTCACGTTTAGAAACTGTTCGTGTGACCTTGGCCGACATTGTACAAAAAGAATTGAAACAATCGAATGAAGCTATTTTTCAGTGTATCGTCTTTCAATAAATTATTTTCTATGTGGAGTTTAGGACGATAATAATTTTAGTTTATTCTTTGTGAAAATAAGTGCCGGGAAAAATAACTCTTGCCTTTCCTTATGAAAATAAATTATAGGTATATTATAGTGTTCTATAATGATCAATCAATCACTAATCCTACTAATATTATAAATGTGAAAGTTTGTGAGGATGGATTGATGGATATCCATCCGGATTGATGGATATCCATCCATCCATCTCACAAACTTACTATCTTATGTTCGTTACTCATTTACGCAAAAACTACTAAACTGATTTTGATAAGATTTGGTATAGTAGTAGTTTAAGCTGTAGATTAAATAATAGGCTACTTTCTATCCCTAAAAAATACAGTAGTCCCGTGGGATACTGTATTCACGCGGGCGGAGCCGCGGGCAACAGCTAGTATACTATAATAGGGTTTTATATATAGGGTATAGTGATCATTATAGTATAGTATATTAGTATGATCATATAAAGCACAGTAGTATAGTATAGAGTAGTGGAGTGTAGTAAGGGAAACTGGGGTCATTTGATTTCCCATTTTGTTTTTTATCCCTCATATCCTACTTAAAGTATCTTAAAAAAATTGGCACTGAAATATGTGGAATTCATCTGGCTACAAGAATTTGTGACAACCAACAGAATATCGGAGAAAAAAAATACTAGTTTACCTACTAATACAAAATAGACAGGTAATTGTACGTGTCCTTACAATAATTACTATGCAACTATGAAAAGTTATTAAAAACGTTAAATATTTATAGGTGAGTTCATTAGTTTCCTGTTTGGTTGGTGTAGTTATTTATTTAAGTTCATAGTTAAGACAAAACAACGCATTTCGGTATAGCTAGTTATGTATAAATCTGTGCATATCTGTGTTAATTACTACACAAATTGCACCAGTGCAACTCCACTCAAGTTGTAATTGTATTTAGCCAGCCTTCGAATCAAGGTGTCTCATATTCTAAAATCTAGACTCTCGTACACGTAATAAATCATTTAGGTGATCTGTATGGTAATTACTCCAGTTTCCAAACGATTATCGCGGAATGTTTTTGATTAATTCAAACGGCGGACGTTTCTGGAACGCGCACATAATAGCTTCCTGCGCTTAACTGTTTTGTTTTGGCATATAGCGCCCCGAGTTTGTTTCGCCGAACAGTATAACTGAAGCCTGCAACCTAGCGAAATTGAGTATTTTCTTATATGTAAAAATGTAGTATTTTTAAATAAATTAAGAAATAATTATGAATTACAACTTGATAAAAGTAAAAAGAATTAGAATTTTATGTGTAGTTTTGTGGTTATATGCATTTTGAAGTCACAAAAAAGTTGAAAACCTACATAATTAGTTTACTTACATCAAATACAAAAAGATTTACTGTGGTATGTATAAACATAAACCCGCAAAATTACGAGATATCAGAAATTTTGTGCATATGGCCTTACATTTCGTAACAACTTTCTAGCGTGTGACGTCACCTGCTAATACGACTTTTATATGGGGCGTTTTCACGAGACTCACAAAAGTGATTCAAACAATCCGCAATATCTTTGAAAATTTTGATTTTTACTATATACTATTCCTTTTGTAAGCTGTCTTAGTTTTCAGAGCACTATTCATTTATGTAATAAGAAAAAATACAATAAAACGCGCGTAGCAACAGTAAACTTGTTTGGCGGGAGATCATTTTATCGACGGCACGCGACATATCTTACGTCATATCAAGTCTAGGCGGCTGGTCTCTCTCTGCGTATCTATCTAGACTAGAGGACGACCTGTGGTCGCCCTGTGGTCGCCCTGTGGTCACCTAGTGTGAATACTACGTTTTTACGAATTAAATTTGAAAATAGTTGAATAGAGATAAATAAATCTCAAAAGTTATTTAGGTTGATGCGTTTAAAAACTATAAGCAAATAAAAAATATTATCCATCTCTCTTTCGCAAAACGATTTGTGACCTTACAATCTGCTACCGCTATACATTGTTTGATGACAAATGTATAGCGGTAGCACATCATGACGTCTTAGACCGATACATTGCTGTCATTCTTATTGTAAATTTTAATTTTTGGTATCTTCGTTACTTTTTTAGGATTTACACAAAAATTGGTCTTAGATTTTTTATTATCTAGTTGTCTAAAATTGAAGAGACGAAAAATATTTTTATATTCAACGAGCCTTTTCATATTCATATTTTAAGTTTCACCTTTTTAGGGTTCTTTTTCCTCTTATCTAAGAGGAAGAAGTGCAACATAAAATATGTAAATGTTGCGTGGAATGTGAAAGAAAGATTGACAATTGTGTCAAACCTACTGTTATAAAACAAACGCATGTTAGTGTGTGTGACTTTATTTTTATTAATTTTTATTTTTTTAAGCATTATTAAAAAAAAATAGCATTCTGCACAGGTGTGCAGGTGGAATATTTTTTTAGAGGAAGGTTCCTCTCCATCAACTTTAACTGTGCCAAATTTCATACTCCTCCGTTCCCATAATTCTCGTAAATCTGTACTTAGTGTTTGCTTCACGTATAAATGATACCGCGTTCGCACGAAAAACCAGTGTGAAGTAAAGCTTGTTTTGTGTGTGTGCAAGGGTATAGTAGGCCCAAAGGCGAGACCCTCCTCCCAACATCGGAAACGGACTTGTTTAAATGTGATCCGCCAGAGGAGTTTCACGAGACGGGATCGGGATGGTTAGATCTTATTGAATGAGGTCGACGCTCATCAACAAGGCTGATGATGATGATGAAGATGATGATGACAGCTCGTCAGTCATCACACCTTGACACGGATCGGTCAGTGGTCATAGAAACGGGCGCACAATGGCGAATGCTCGCGGGTCCGCCATCTTTTCATCTGACAGTTGACACACATCGCTGTGTGCTCAGCAAACTTTCGGTTATAATATGACCTTAGTGCTTTAAAATTTATAGAAATTTGAATGGGAATTCGGTCATTATGTATGGCTTTATGGTATTTTTAATCGTTGACCACTGAGGTCCGCTGGGACAAGGCTCCATCTCAATGTAAGAACTATCAACTAAAGGTCTTCACTCTTCATGCTGGCCGGCGTTAAATTGGCTGGTTTCACGTGCCTTCGAAGTATCAGAGTAATTTTAGATAAGTTAGATAAGTAAAGTAGTAAGTAATATTAAATTTTTTTTAATACAGGCTGAACCCTTAATATTGTTAGTATACAAATGACTTAAATGCTATGTTAATGTTTACAATTTGAGATTTATATACTTATTTAAAAAATATTTAGGTATTTGCCGCCCTAATAATATCTATGTACGCTTAACACCACGTCAGTCTGGCCCCGTGGTAAATATCCGAAGAACTTGTGTTACGGGGACCTGACAACGGGAAGTATATTAAATACTTTTATACTATATATATATATTTAAGATTTTTATTATATTATACACACATTTAATATAAAGTTGGCTTCTCACCATAAACCCTTGGATGGCTATATCCTTGCATTTGCGTAACAATAATAATGTTATAGTAATCAGAAATGTCAACTTTATGAAAAATTTAAAAGTTTGGAATAGCTTTAAAGGTACTAATAGTTTAGAATTCGAGAACATTCCACTAAACACTCAGTCATAGAGCACTTCGACACCGCCCAATAAAATTCCGCGTCAACTGCAGTTCGGAGCTAATTCATCTAGCGATTCCCAAGTACCCACTGTGAACTTAACTAGGGCGTTTACGAGAAAAACAAGGTGAAAATATTGGTAAGAAGTTTGAACTATGATTGTAGGTCAAGAAAACACCACCTAGCTCAATAAACTTTAATTGATCCGAATAATTGTATAATAGGTAAACTGCTCGTTTTCTGGTCCATTTCATTTAAAATAAGGGTTCCGAGACGTGATCTACAGAATTCTAAAAGCCGAAGCTAAAGGGAAATATATTATAAATGACATAACTTGTCAATAAGTAGTCAATGAGTAGAGTGAGTGACAAGTCATGATAGAGAAGACAGAAAACAGGCGGGTGATGATAGGTGGCGTGTTTACAATTACCACAGCAGTGGTAGCACAAAGCCAGTAAATTCCGGCTTTGATTCACTTCTCCAGATGAAAATCTTTTCATCTCGCTGAAAATACTCTCTTTATGTCTCGGCTCTTTTATGAAACTTATCTAACAAGTGTCACGGATGAACCATGATGGCGCTCTGATTGTTGCATTTGCCGATTCGTTTTCATATCCTTGTTTTTGTTATAGACTTGTATTAATGAATTTAATAGAAGTAGTGGTCCTCTAGTAATCAAAATTTGGCCATAAATTCATTTACTTTTCAGTTTAAGCTTTATAAGGGTTATTTTGCTTCTTAGACAGAAAAAAATGTAAATGTTGTGAATGATTGACAAACGTGAAAGTGTAACGTAATCATCATCATCACTTATGGTAGTGTGAGTTAATAATCTGAGATAGTGCGTGTTGTTGTTATTTTTGTTAACTGTACCTATATCTTTCTAAGCATTATTAACATAATAATACTTTTCTGCACACCTTCCTCCACGTCAACTTTAACTGTGCCAAATTTCATACTCCTCCATTTTCATAATTTTTATTTTAGTCTTTTGTATAAGAATAAAATGGGTAAAACATTTATAACCAAGACTAGAATTACCTTTGACAGGTCTAGTAGGCAACAGAATCAATCGGGTGGGATAGTGTTTAGCACTCCTAAACATATTTGATCTCAAGAATATATTCTATTCGTAATACTTATAACTTGTTACGTAAAGGTATAGCAAGTTTGGAACATGATAAATACGTTGACTTTCGAAAGGAAAAATATTCATATTTTACTTTATATTAAAAAATAGTTTATAATCATAGAATAACTATATTTTGCCCGCGGCTCCACCCGCGTAAATAGAGTGTTCCACGAGAACACTGTACTTTCACGGGATAAAAAGTAGCATATGTGTTAATTCAGAGCTTAAGCTACTACCATACCAAACTCCATCCATACATCCATCCTCATATACTTTCAGGTTTATAAAAGAAGTAGTAAGTATTCAATGACACTACAAAATGTTTTCATTAATAATCTAAATCAACTACCATCTACGTACCATTACACGAAAGTAACTTTGCATTTTGAAGGGCGCATTCTGCTAGCGGCCCGGTTTTGGCAAGCCGCGCGCCCAATTATTTAAAATGCACGACGGATCAACTTATTCTTTAATTACGTCCACAACAACAATTAAATCTATTTTAATTGCTGTTTAAAATTCTCGACGCCTGTCGTGTGCTCGCCGAAATATTCGTAACTCATTTTTGAAATAAAAATGTTGGTGCACACATGTCGTTTTAAATGGGTTTTGGGTACCATACATTCGCCATCTCGTATGCGGGAAATGTGGCGCTTATTCCACGGTACATTGAGGAAAGATTCGGTCTTGCATACTGTCTTATTTTTAAGATAATAGAAAACTATCACTAGGCTCAACCAAGTAAATTAAAATTTAAAAGCTCCTAATTTTAATTCAACGTAATTTACTAAAAATCGAGTAGAGGAGTAGTCAAAAACTAGGTACAATATCGACAATGTTCCTACTCGACAAGCCTCCGTGGTGTAGTGGTTAGAGCTTGGCTTGCGACTCCGAGATCGTGGGTTCGATTCCCGCATAGGAACAACAAAAAAAATATTGTTTCCAAGTTTGGTTAGGACAATGCAGGCAGGATCCATGCGTCGGATGGGCATGTAAAAAGTCGGACCTGCGCCTGATCTCTCGCCAGTCGTGTCGGTTTTCCGTCCCACTGGGTCATAAGAGAAAGAGAGAATGCTCTTGTGTACTGCGCACACACGTAGGCACTACACAATTACTCCTGCTTAACTTCAATGAAACCGACCACCGGTGTTGGGAGGTATTACTCGACCACTATCTAAACATATTTATCCTTTGCACTGGGATGCCTCAAAATATTTAAGCACAAAGGAAGTAACCGCAACGACTACATATTTACACGTGAATATGTGTGCGTGCGCACGATCATTGGCGCTGCTAAGCGTTTTTCATATTATGACCGATCGAACGTCAACTTGTTCGATAGTACATATAATTTTGCATTTAGCAATAGACTCGGCAGATTTACTGTCAAAGATATCTTTTAGAATACCCCACCGTATGCCGCGTTATCCAGTCCCCTTGTTTTCAAAATACATATGCCGGACGAATCTTCGTAAACATTCTCCCTTTTCCAGAACTATAAACTTGTATAATATTATATAATTAGTATTTTAGGTCAGGTTGGTGTATTTTTATAGAATCACAATAATATAAAAGGTTCTTTTAGGAAAATTTAATTACATTCCAGATAACATTACTTAAATTATTATGATTTTATTACCAATTTAAATTCAAATCTAATTACATCTATGATTATTTATAATAATTAGCTTTTAATGTATTTTTTAATAAATAAGTATCTTTATCTTGTATATGTACTTTAGCTATAAGCAATGCAATTTTATGAAATGCTATATATATATATATATATATATATATATATATATATATATATGTTTCTTTCTTTTTTGTTTTTCGATTTAAGGGTTGTGATTATTTGATTATTTGGGGGTTTTATACTTGTTTTATAATTAGTAATAAAGTAATTTAATTATTAGTGTAAAATAGTCCAATGCATGTTGAGGCCAAATGTAATTAGTTATTGTATCTAGCTGTAAATTTGAATGTATTCTATTATTCTACGTTATTTTTGATGCAAAACTGTTTTTGGTCCATAAATAAATAAATAAATTTTCATACAGACAATAATGAAGCCTAAAACTGCATTTTCCATGTAAAAAGTTAATTAAGTGTCACAAAGGCCACTTCGGACTGCCTGTGTCCGTGCCCGCGGCCGCCGGGTCCCGGGGAGGACAGATACGAAATATACAGAGCAATATGATCGAACAAGCCGGATTCCTATTCAGGTTTTTTGAACTGTTCATTTATTTTTAATTCATTTATTTTTGAATTTTTTTTAATTAATGGCATGGTTTTGAATTTCAATATTCAATGAGATTCCTCCTCAGGAAAGCCTCTTCATTTTCCTTGAATCCTAGTAGGTATTGGAAATTTCCAGGAAGTTAAATGTAGGTATTGCTTGAAAATGTATGAAAATGTACAAAATATGCACAATCCATTAACCGTTCTAAATATTCGATACTATACTTTGAACTATTATCTCTACAAATGTGCTGACAAACACACGTGACTCCGCTTGTTTCTTTTTTTAAACCCCAACAACAACAGAGGGAAGTTATAACTTTGACGTGTCTGTTTGTGTTTGTGTCTCCCATTGTAGCTCCCAAACGGATGAACTGATTTCGATCTAGTTTTTTTGTTTGAAAGCTGACACAATCGAGAGTCTTCTATGTTAAAATAAAGCCAGAGGGGTGTTATAAGTTAGACGTGTCTGGGTGTGTCTATGTGGGTCTATGTGTCTGTCTGTGGCATCGTGGCTCCCAAACCGATAAACCGTTTTGAACTACTTTTTTTTATTTGTAATTTGACATGATCGAGAGTGTTCTTAGCTAAAATACATGATTATTATTATTATTATTATATTAAATTTATATTTTTAGCTGACATGACTTAATAAGGTAGCCAAGTAATTAATTTTCTCTGATACGCTTTACCTATGATATATCATAAGATTTCAAGTGTCGCCGCTACCATCAACACATGTAGCTGTCCACAGCAACTCAACATTATAAATCGTGTAGCTGTAACGCGCGACAGCGACATTTGCTCGTTTTCATAAAGTCGTAGCATGTAAGCGTAGTGCGTAGCACATCTGTCGTAGTGCGTAGCACATCTGTCGTAGCTTGTACTACTATAGTCGTAGCGCGTAGCACAATTGTTGCAGCGCGTAGCACAGTTTTCGTAGCGCGTAGCTAGCATTTTTACTACGTATACACAACTACTATGTACAGTCGAAGACACATCCGATTTAATACTTTTGAACCTTATTACCGTACAATTAGTCGAACTGACATGTCATTGACAATTGTATTGCGACTGTATGCCGTCAGTATATTACAAATAAATTATTAGAACAATCTACCTGCTTACAAATCAGATTCCCTGATAGTACTTTTGTTCATATAGAATACCTACGTACCAATAATACTATAAGTACACGACTTATACGAAAAACAATAGAAGCGGTCTCGAGTCAGACCTCTAGTCACTTCCGGAATCCTGACCTAGTTGCATGCCCAAATACGTGCGAACCGAGATTTATGTACACGGAACTTCAGGACTATTTGAGTAATAAAACATATGTTTTTTGTTGTAAAGTTTCCGAATAATGTATTTTTATTGCTTCAAACAACATTCTATAAATCTGAATGGAAAAGTTTTGAAGTTGCGTTGTCCGTACTGAGAAGACGAATATTATTTCGAACGTCGCGAGGTAAACGCAAAAGTTTTATTAACTTCTATAAGTTAAGTTGTTTCTTCTTGCGTTTTCAACGCATGCGTAGAACAGAACATTTAAATCCATACTTGCATACTAGATTACTAGATTAGAATGTGTAAACTGAAAAGCCTAAGCCACTGAAACGAAGTTGGTGAAATTTGGCACAGTTCCGTCCACAGAGAAGGGCATATAGGATCTATCCTATATATAGCACATGTATGAATTTCCTGAGCATAACAATAGTTATATCTGACTAAAAACAATATGGGTGGTATAATTATTATATTATATGTTTGTAAGGGCCCAATTTAAACATATCTTTCGCTTAGTATGGCATAATAATCTTTATTTCCGTGGTGCTTTCCCTAAAGAAATAATTCTTTGACTTTTTGGTCATTTCAACTTTGTACTGTCTCCCGATTTGCTCGAGGAGGGAATTTGGAATTCTTCCTACTCTTCCAACCTTTCTTCTGATTAATTTCATTGCGGATCCTAAGACAGATTCAGCATGTCCCTCGGGCACCCCTGAGATCACATTATCAAAGGGGTTTTGTTGTTGGTTATCGTTGTCGATCCTGGCTACACAGGAGTTGCAGTGGTGACATAGTGTGGCGGGCCAGTGCCCGTTTAAAAAGAAAGGGCCCAATATAGATATAGGGCGTCATAGGGCGTAGGGCGCAGCGATGTCAACAGTAAAACTTGAACTGTAAATCAATTCAATAGAAACATGACGTGTTTTCCACTTTTTGTTATAATAAACTATAACCTACGTAAATGATATAGCCTATGTTACCCGGGCTATTACTACAAAACTACTGACAACTCATTTATAAAAATTGGATCAGTAGTTAAGGCGCTACGGTGGAACAAACATTCATACATAGACTGCAAAGATCATTACCCTTCCTTTAAGCTTCGCCGCAGTCGGGTACAAAGCATAACGTTCACGGATGGCTCTAGGGTCTAGAACGTTAAACGATGTTATAATTTAACGTGTCTGTCTGTCTGTTTCTGTCCGTGGCATCGTAGCTCCTTAACGAAAGGTCCGAGTTAGATGCGGTTTTTTTTGTTTTAAAGCTGACATAATCGAAAGTTCTCTTAGCTTCTTGATAATTCGGGGATTACTTATATAATAAGTATTTAGTACATTAGTATTAGTACATAAGACATAAGTACATAACATATTGTATATATAAGTAGTCATGACATATAAGTTATCATGTTTATTTCACCTGGCTTTAAATAGCTGGAGCTGACGACTGAGTCTGAATCCGAATTCTCGTTATTAATTTGAACTTTTTTAGTTTTATTGAACCATAAATGAATTGTCTCGATATCATAAACTGATATTTGGAGTTTGCACTAATCAAATAGAAATCATTTATTTGCATAAATAAGGTACAATATGGTGTTACAGTTTAGGTACATTAGATCCTTCTTATTTTGCCTTTGAAGGGACGTGAAAATTTTTGTTTAAAGACTATTAATTCTTACAACCACTGCATCTTAAAAAACTATCTAAAACTTAAATCATAAGGACATAATATCAGTCATATATTAGAAAGCATTTTCAGTTTTTTTTTAAATGATTATTATTATTGTTTTAATTAATTTTTATTGATATTTCAATTTGTCATTATTATGAAGTTAAAATTAAATCAATGTCAATGTATTAAATTTAATGTCAATTGTTAATAATATTAATAATTCTAATAGATACAAGTCAACATTTACATATTTTTGTAATTTTTATAACATACTTAGTTGCCTATTTGTAGTATGGAAATTTTTATCAGGTTAACAATTCGATTACTCTAATTTATTTGTTTATCATTAAAATATTCATTAATTTTAGAGTAACATTTTTTGAGTAATAATTTAAATGTCATTTTAATAAACATTCCATAATTTTTATTTTTGTATTCTTCAGGTAATTTATTATATAATTTTATTGCCATACAGTATGCACTATTAGAGTAGATATATTTTTTTGTATGGGGACAATTAATTTGTTTTCTCTTATTTGCCTTTGACTTTAAATATTGGTCTCAAATAACTCGTTATGCTTTGGTTTGACATTGGTTTGACGTTTATGGGAATACCATTTTGCAGTTTGAACATATCGGGACTGCATTGTACCTGTATTATTGCAGGATTTGATTAGCGGAATCGATCTTCTTTATTCAATACTAACAAAATTATATGGCTCAGTGGTTGAGCGTGTTGGTGCTCAAGCCGGGGGTCGCGGGTTCGAATCCCGCTGAACGAACAAAAAGTTCTTCTATGTTCCTGGGTCATGGATGTGTATTAAATATGTGTATAATATAATTAAAATCTTAAATATATGTTTAGTATAAAAAATATTAAATATATTTCCGTTGTCTGGTACCCGTAACACAAGTTCTTAGAGAACTTACCACTGGACCGGATTGACGTGGTGTGAAGCGTCCATAAATATTATTATTATTATCAAATTATTTTCCGTACAAATTACATTTCATATATCGTTTTCCGCTTCATAAATCTTCGTACGATCATTTTAACATCGTCCTACATAGTAAAAATACACGCATTATGTCAATCATATGTATGTAATGGTCATCATCACACCTGACCGCTAACGTACCTACAACTGAGGCGCGAATATATCCACAGTGTGAGGAGTATAATATAATTGTTTCTTTTATATTAAATCTTTTATATGGATATTAAATCCAAGACAACAATACAAAATATTTTTTTTGCTTTTTTGTCATCATCAGAAGCCCATAGTATTCCATAGAACATTAAATGAAAAAAAGCTAAGTTTTCCCTTCGCAAAAAATTTGGGAGGGCGTAGAGACCAAGTCCAATTAGAGATAATCCATTTTATTAGTTACTCATGAGAATTTTGTTACCGTATGCGGAAAATTTATTTTTATAATTTAATATCTTATTGAGACTTGACAATGGGCACTTAAAGAGATAGATGTCCGGTGCTAGTATTGATATTTTAACATAAACAACCTACCTAACCTAAACAGAACATTGTATATCATCTTTACATAGTATAAAAAAATACAGCCCAAAGTATAACCGCCTTCTATTTTTGTAAATTAAGTCGCTTCTTTACCTTTTCGCATAGAACTTCTAAACTACTCAACAGATTTTAATGCAGTTTTCTTGATAGATAGCGTATCACTCTATTGTTAAAAATTGCATTATAATACACTGTGAGATTTACATTTATAATCATTGCATCCGTGGGAAGCCGGGGCGAGTCGCTAGTAAGTTACAAATTATTGATTTTTAACACACAAAATTCTTTCAGACACAAAATTTAATAATATCTAATAATTATAAATTAAATTCCTTTATTGTTCACGTCAAAGTAATGTTTTCTTCCCTTTGTTCACAAAGGGAAGAAAACATTTAAGCGATTATCTTTATTTATAAAATTTACTTCCGCATGCTTATGACCGTTTAGCACGAATACACGATTTGTTTTTAGTTTTGGGAACAAACACAGTACCTCAAATGTTACTTAGACGTAATAGTGTTACCTACATTACCTTTTCCTATAATTTTTTAGAGGAAAGATTCGATTATTATTAGTATTGGTAGTTTATTCGTTTGCATTTAATAGTCTCGGGAACTACTGGAGCTATTTGATTAAATTTGGCACAGATATAGAATAGACGACGGGGTAGGACATAGGCTACTTTATATCGCGGCAAAATATACGGTTTCCGCAGAATTTAATTTTGTGCGTGGCAACATCTAGTTTATGATGAGTCTAGTAGCTAGAAGCTGATGGCAATTTACGAGTAGGTATATGATTCCACTAGAGAAAAATAGTGGCGAGCTCTCAGGTAGCTCTGATTTTTTTATAAATATGTTCGAAATTTTAGGTTAAGAAAATTCAAAAATTATCTTAACATTTGTGCCATTAATTATATCATATTTAATACGTTCAGTATTATGTACAATTATATTGTGCATATAAAGAGGTTCGTATCCAAATACTAGTTTGGGTAAAAGAAAATCAAGGAAGATTTCTATCGATTTAAGAAAAGAGAATTAAGGAATTACTTCTATCCATTTTTAACCGAATATCACCGAAATTATTATTTTCAAAGCGGAAAATAACAAAAGGTTAGAATATAGATAAGTTGATTCGATTAAAGCCTACAGTAGAACGAGACGGAAATATTTCCGAGTAAATCATATCAGTTTTACTCAAATTTAATTTATGCTTATGATGTCACTTCGTTACTTATTTTTTACACAGAAACATCGAAGGCAAAGTAACTTCGGATGGGTCTGCTATTTCTGATATGCTATGGTACTATAATTTAATTTAATATAATTTGTGACGTCACTTCCTTTAAAGATACACAGAAACATTGGAGACAAACATGCTACTTTTGTCTCTTGTTTTACTTAGTATTATATTATCTTTACTTAAATTTAATTTACAATTGTGACGTCACTTCCTTAGTTAAAAATACACTCGTACACGGAAAAGAAACATCTAACTTCACTACTCCCGTTGGATTTCTGGGACTGCTAGCATATGAGCGTTTGTTTTGACTCACCGGGTATGCTGTGGAGTGCTGTGTGTGGTCTAGTCCGCCATGTCGCACGTGAGAGGTTGTAAACAAAGAGCACGAGAGAGTGACGCGCGTGCGGAGCGCGGCGCGGGTCGACTGCCAGCTGTGACGGCGGGGTGAGAGTCGAGTGCCGTAATCGATATTAAAACGATGTAACGATTGCTGTGTTGGGGTCAGAATCGATTTCACGAAATCAAGTTGAGAATTAAGTTATAAAAATAAAATAAGTTTTTAACTGAGTAACAGTTGTTTCCGAGTTTCCTTTGTGATAATATTATGAAGAAAGTGATCGTAAGAAAGAACTTGAATAATAAACAAGAATAAATATTTATGTAACCCCCGAATTGTCAAGGTGTGAGCTAGCTGATGATGATGAATTATAGGTAGGAACACTTTCGAACATGTCAGCTTTCAAACAAAAAAAAACTAAATCAAAATAGGTAATATCCATATTATATATATTATATATTTTGTGGTGAACACTACTCTATTCTACGTTACAGGGCAGCTACGAAAGACACATTCGCTACGAATGTTCACGAAAAGCTACGAAATGTCTACGACGTAGATACAGCTACGAAGATTTCATTTCGTAATTAATTACGAAAGTATTACGCATATTATTACTTAACGACTTCGCTTGTATGTACTACGCCAATATTAACAATTATGCATTATGGAGCTGATTAAAATTATTGAATTAGACATATTGTGATATTTAAATTTCAATCAAATCCGTTATTATAATAAACTTTACTAACAAGATGTAATTTTCTTAGTATCTCCCCTATAGTACTACATAGGCACTTAATGTGTTGTGGATTTCAAAAGACAATTCAATTTATCTATGCTTCTAATCCTTAGCTGTTTTCTGAACTTAATATTTTTATTGTAGTGATGCAAAATAAAATATTAACTCGATACATCGAGTTTTGCATATCGAGTTGTTATTTTCCGCCCTGAGCGAGCTTCGCGCATGCGCCGGTCGATGGCAACTCGGTCAGTGGGCCGCGCGCCACAACAACGGTTCCGCCGAAACCAGACCGCCCGGCGCCCGGTTCCGGCGAAACCACGGATCACTCGCCTGTTGGTGTATGGTTCCGCGCGAACCAGACCTGTGGCGCACGTCAAGTTGACAGTTACAGCTGTAAACAAACGGACGTAACCCAATAATTTCGCTTTTACATAGCTAATTGTTTACATGTGTAAAAGTGAGAACCTCAACTTGGCAGCTAACAATTTTTCGTCGTACAACTTATTCTCATTTATTTACTCGCTCCTGCTTGTATTAAACCACTTGAGTTGTTTTCAAGTTTTTGAAGCCTTCATAAATTAAAGTTGTTGCTTTTAATTTCTCTGGATTAAGGCAAAGTATAACAATATCTATGGACGCTTCTACATCACCTCAATCTGGTCCCGTGGTAAGTTCTCGTAGAACTTGTGTTACGGATACCAGACAACGGAAATATATTTAATACACATCCATGACTCAGGAACATAGAAAAGTCTTTTGTTTCTTTGGCGGTATTCGAACCCGCGACCTCCGGCTTTAGCACTGACGCGCTCAACCACTGAGCCAAAGAGGTCAAAGAAGGTTCACTAGCTTAACTCTGAAATGTTATACATAGTATGACACACACCGACTTGACTTAACTTCAGTTTGTTATAGATAGAATACTTTATTCGTCACTCTTATGTGCAAACTACAGTAGGTAAATGGCCCTGATTAACATACAGATCACTTTTAATCAAATCTTACCACCAACCACCATACCACCATAACCAAGATAATGTCCAGGACATGTCTAAGGACTAAGGAGGGTTCCGTAACTAAAACCGCGTAAAAGGTTTTTTCAAATTACTTCAAAACTTACTGGCCGATATCGTTCAAAATAATTTTCTTAAAGAGAGAGGTCGATTACTCGTAAATGGTTGACTTTGTAAAAAAAATAATGTATGAAACCTTACCTTTATTTTAAAATACCTATTCAATGATACTCCCCACACGATGGGGTAGAATATTTTTCATCCCCACTTCACATGTATGGGGAGCCACCCCTAAAAAGTAAATATAAAACTATTATTTTATGATGCTAAAACCGAGATCTATACACAATATATAACTATACCAAATTTCATCCATTTATATTTATAATTATTATTACACAAGCTAGAAGTGCAGACAGACAGAGAGACAGACGGACGGATAGATCGAAACTATAAGGGATCCTTATGTATTACGGAACCCGAATAATAAGTGGTTCTTGAAGAATAGACAGATCTCAGATATTCTTCATTAGTGAACGAAGTTGCATGCAACATTATAAACAATAATACTAAGGCGGGTCAATAAGTCCGTGACTTTTTGAATTTCTAACCTCCTTACTGAAAAAGCAACACTACTCCTGTCAACAGGCATCTGTCAGTTGACTCCTATCAAAATTTGAACTTGCTGCGTCAGTTAGTTTGTGTTTTACAGCTATCTTTATCAGACTATCCAGTAACTTAAGGAAACAATGGAAAAAAGTGAATTTCGTGTGCTTATTAAGCAAAAAATTTGCGAAAAAAAACCATTACTGAGACCAAGGCTAAGCTTGATAAATACTATGGGGACTCTGCACCATCGATTTCAATGGTAAAAAAGTGGTTTACTGAATTTCGTTGTGGCCTTACAAGCACTGAAGATGCCGAACGTCCTGGACGCCCAGTTGAGGTCTCTACACCCGAAACAATCGAAAAAATTCACGATATGGTGTTGGCCGACCGAAGATTGAAAGTGCAAGAGATTGTGGAAGCCATAGGCATCTCGCATGGCTCAGTGGTTTCAATTTTGAATGATCACTTGGGCATGAGAAAGCTTTCCGCAAGATGGGTGCCGCGTTTGCTCACAGTCGACCACAAACGCAATCGTGTAACAACTTCACAGGAAGGTTTGGCGTTGTTTAATCACAATATGGAGGAGTTTTTTAACCGTGCACGAAACATGGATCCATCACAATACACCAGAGACCAAACAACAGTCAAAACAGTGTGTTTCTAAGGGTGAATCGGCGCCAAAGAAGGCCAAGGTGGGTTTGTCAGCCAATAAAGTTATGGCGACTGTTTTTTGGGATGCACGTGGGATAATCCACATTGACTATCTTCAAAAGGGAAGAACAATTAATGGGGAATATTATGCCAACTTATTGGACCGCTTCAATGAGGATTTGAAAAAAAACCGACCTCATTTGGCAAAGAAAAAAGTTCTTTTTCACTAAGACAATGCAAGGGTGCACACATGTGCAGTTGCCATGGCAAAAATCCATGAATTGGGCTATGAATTGCTCCCACATCCACCCTATTCTCAAGATTTGGCTCCGAGTGACTACTTCTTCTTCCCAAACCTGAAAAAATGGCTCGGTGGAAAAAGATTTGACTCCAATGATGAAGTCATCTCGCAAACAAAGGC
The DNA here is from genome assembly GCA_963565745.1 of Phengaris arion. NCBI lineage: Eukaryota > Metazoa > Arthropoda > Insecta > Lepidoptera > Lycaenidae > Phengaris > Phengaris arion. The sequence goes on along the minus strand of OY751446.1, from coordinate 2,354,907 downwards.
CTATTTTGAGGACCTCGACAAATCATATTTTTTGGAAGGGATAAAAAAATTGGAGAAGCTTTGGACAAAGTGTATAGAGCTCAAGGGGCACTACGTTGAAAAATAAAATGATTCATTTATCAAAAAATCTGTGTTTTATTCCAAAAGTCACGGACTTATTGACCCGCCCTCGTATTAGGTCTTTACCTATGAAATTGCCGTTTTGTATGAAAAAATTTAAACGAATTTTTTTCATGTATTTTTTATTTGTATAAATCGAAGTAATGCATAAATATATATATGTATATGTATATATATATATAAAATGGTAATCTCGGCAACGGCTGCAATTTTTTACATGAAATTCAGTACAAGGAGTTTTGGGGCGAAAAATTGATCTAACCAGGTCTTTTCCCTGGAAACTACGCATTTTTTAGCTATATATGTTTTTTCTTTTGTCGTGCAACAATATATCAATAATTTCGTCTCTCTTATGTCAGTCCGATTGGCAGCAGAGAGATTGACAGCATTTCGCATTGGTATGCATAAGTATTGTTTTTTGCTTTGTTCGTAAATACGGAATGTAATGGGTACGAATCCCGGTCAGGTAAATATTTGTGGAATTCTTTTATTTTTTTACTTTATCAGAACTCCGATCAAAGTTCGGTTACCTAGGTACTAAAGTAAATAAGAGTAATTTCCCTTATTTTTGACAGAAAAATCCATAGTTGATAGTTCGCGCTTTTTACGTTACCATTAGTCGATTGGCAGATGTCACTCATGAGTTATGGGTACCTGTCATATATCTCTCAAATTACAACCTTTCTGATGGACGCGTTACGTAATGCTGAGAGCATGAATATTGAAATATACTTACCTGTTCTACTTTAAAGTTGAAAGTAATGTTATAGCAGTAAGTATGTTTCATGGGGTATTTTATGGTAGGCGTCAAGCATACCGACGTTCAGAAAGTGTATAATAATACCAACTTTGAAAAAAATAGATTGCTACTTAAAATTAGTAAGGTGTACCTCTGTGTAAAGGTTTATTGTTAAGGTAGTTCCTTAACAATAAACCTTTAATTCATTTATTATTATTATTCTTCAATTTAATGTAGACTTCACTACAAACAGTTATGGGTATAATTTCAACTAAACATAATATTAATAAAAACAATAGATACAGCGAAATAAAAACAGTAAAAATATTAAAATTCAAAACTTAATGGCAGAAACAAAGTTACAGAATCGGCTCGCGGGCAGTGGGCGGGCAGTCGGAAATAAGTTGAGAATATTTCGTGCAAACATTTGGCGGCACTTTTCTAAAAAAATGAGGAGACAGCGGTTTTTTTTCAAACAAAACTGAGGTCGTATGTAGTGCGCGCTTAGCTACGAACTACATACATTTAAAATAACGCGCGACCGCTCACCTTACAAGGTAAGGTGTAGTTTCGTTACATGTGTGTGCGTGACTATGGTAATATCACGGCGAGGCATAGTTTAGACCGGCCTCACTGTGTCGCTCGCAGAATTCTGTCTTCACTTTTTTTTCCGGTCTGAGTGTTACTGAAGTTGCAGCTTATGACACTTTAGTTTACGAAAGCATTTTATATTTTTTGAGCACTATCGTATCACGAACGTTTACATAGACAGATGCCTAAGCGTCAATTCACACCCGATGATGTGACGAGATGTGACGCGACGCGGCGCTGCATTTTTAAGATAGCGATTTAAGTTTGAACTTTATGCGCTACACAAGACGATACACGTTTAATGGAATGTTTCAATGGCAAGAGTTCGACTTTCGAGCTGCACGAGGCTATCTTGAGTTAGTTTCAAGATAGCAAGACGCAAGAGCCGACACAAGGACAGATGGACGGACAGAGCAAAACGACAAAGATTAAGGGTTCCTTGTACCTTAACGTATCGTTTTTATTAACCCTAAAAAGGGTTAATGTGAATTCGGAATTCTAGATCTGATTATATATAGCATCTAGAATCTAGCGGACGGCGCATATTTTCCAGACTTTTCGTCATAATTCATATCATGTATGCATAGAGTTAATGGATTATCTGTTAAGTACGACTACACTAAGTGATGAACAAATACTCGATATCTTAACCACTTAATAAGTGATTTTCGATTGCTTGGACCTAGTGATGGACTGATGGTATCGTATCGATATTTTAATGGCTTATTCTAAAACTGTTTTAAGTCTACTAGTATCCTACTATCCTACTCCTATTATAAATATGAAAGTTTGTGAGAATGGATGGATGCATAGATAGATGTTTGTTACTCTTTCACGCAGGATTTGGTATGGTAGTAGTTAAGGCTCTGGATTAACACACAGGCAATTTATTATCCCGAAAAAGCACGTATTCCCGTGGGATACTGAGTAAACGCGGACGGAGCCGCGGACAACAGCCAGTTATCACATAAATTATTAATACGTAAAGCAAAAACTTTCAGTACAGTTTTACGAGAATTGTGCGAATTGAAGAGATATTTGGCAGAGTTAAACTTTATGTGAAGGAGGTTGTGCAGATAGAATTATGTTTCTTGTTAGAATTAGCTTAGAAATTGATAAAATAAAATAATAACAACACACCGATTATTAACTTACACTGCCGTGCGTTTGTTAGATACTCCCCCCGGTTTCTGAAAGGCTAATCAACGCTAAAATCAACTAATCAGCGGTCAAATCTCTTGTCAAGTATAAATTGAGTTGCAAAAAGCTTGATCAGTCGTTTGATTTGATTATCGTGTTAGTTAACAAAACGAATGTCAATGGTCAAACAACATGTCAAGCGCCGTTTTCGGTTTCTGGAAAGCTATTTAAGGCTTGTATGTGCTTGTATGTGTCATGTCAATTTGATCAATGATTAGTAAATTTTTCACTAATCAGCATTTCAGAAACGGAAATTGATTTAACAAGCCTGTTAACTCAACAACGTGTTAGTTCATCGACTATTTGATAGCCTTTCAGAAACCGGGTGATAATATCGTACACGTTGACGTTTGTCAATCTGTCACACAACATATACATTTTTTTTCTATCTAAGTGGCAAAAGAACTCTTATAAAGATCGAACTTATTATAAGAATTATTATGGTCGAATTTCATCACAGGGCGACCTCTCGACAGCAGTAAATACTTCCGTTAACTATCGACACGTCATTTGTCAGCCCTACAAGACGGCCAGTCGCGGTCGGGAGATTAAAATCTATGCCATTATTGCGCGGATTGCAATGTGGTGGACCGTGGATGCCGAATTGCATAATATTTTTTAGAGTTCCTTGGGGCTCTTTTAAGTTACGGTGATAAAAAGTAATTGATATTAAATAGTTAATAGAATTATGCGTTACATTGCGGAAATCCATAACATACACTTCGATGAATAGTACCTGGGTAACCGAGCTTTGCTCGGAGTTCTGATGGATTTAGAAAAATAAAAATAATCACAAATATTTATCTGATTGAGATTCGAACCCACCACATTCAGAATTTTCGAGCAAAGCAAAAATTCTATACTCATACGCATACCAAACTGCCAATCGGACTGACATAATTGAGTCGAAATTATTGATATCTTGTTGCACGACGAAAAAAAAAACATTTATAGCTTAAAAATGTTAAGAATGCTAGATCGATTTTTGTGCCCCAAAACATCCTACATACTAAATTTGGTTGTAAAACTTGGAGTCAATATCGAGAAACCAACAAGGTTATCAATTAAGGTTAGGTTATCCTGTATACAAGGTTGTCTCGTTTAAAGAATAAGATTATATCTAGCGATATCCCGCGAAAATGTACCCACAACCTGCAAGCAGATGTGTGAGTGAACGCATAAGCATGCGTAAAGCACCTCCATCCTCCCACACTGCTTATGCGTACACTCAGAAACAAGATCATGCAAACAACACCACCACACAAGCAACAATGTCAGCAAGATGTGTGGAGCCTTGCACGATCTTGATCGTTTTAGCATTTTCTTTGAAAATCATCTAATGAGCATTAGAGGGTTGTTTAATAAAATTGGAATACTGCGGTAGCTATGTATCAGATCCGAATTAACTTGAACGTGAAGAAAAAGACGAAATTCAACCATATTAATGCGTAATTGTAATTCATTATTGCACGGCGAATAAGTGACATTTATATTGGTACGAGGGCGGCACTGAAAATTTTGGGAATCAAGGAAGTGACACAACATTACTATTTAAAAATGTATCTATTGCTTTTCGAAGTATTCTCCGCGAAATTTGACACATTTTTCCATACGATGGAACCAATCAATGAAGCAACCATTCCATTCGGAAGTTGGGGTCTCCAAAATGGCCGTTTTGTAGGCGTCCACAGCTTCTTCAGGTGATGAAAATCTCTGACCACGCAATTTATTCTTTATTTTGGAGAAAGTATAGAAATCATTAGGGCTTAGGTCGGGGCTGTACGGCGAATGGTCTAATAATTCTATGATTTCTTGCTCTAAAAACTCTTTTGTTCTGTGCGCGGTGTGAGAACTCGCATTGTCGTGATGGAGGATGATGCGGCGGTTGCAGTTCTCTTTACGGAGTTCAGAAACGACCTGTGGCAAACAAATGTTAGCATACCATTCTGCATTGACCGTTCTTTGTCCCTCAAGAGGAATAGTCGCAACATGGCCGGTTTTGGAGACAAACGTGGCCACCATTTTTTTTGCAACACTCCGTGAACGAACAATTTTTGTTGGCTTTAACTCATTTTCGAACACCCAAACTCGTGACTGGTTTTTTGTTTCGGGTACGTACGCGTATATCCAAGATTCGTCACCTGATACGATGTTGTATACAGCATTTAAGGATCCTGCGTGGAATCTTTCGAGAGTTCTGACGCACCAAGTAACGCGAGCCGCTTTTTGCTCTTCACAGAGCAAATGCGGTATCCATCGGGAAAACAACTTTTTTACACCTAATTGTTCATGCAAGATTATTTGTATTTGACTCATGCCAATGTCTAAAGTTGCCTGAATTTCGCGGTATGTCACATGTCGATCTTCCTCAATCAGCTTACGCACAGCATCAACGTTTTCTTGGGTGACTGCAGTTTTTGGACGACCTTGACGGGGATCATCACTGAGCTTGACACGTCCACGTTGAAATTCAGCAAACGAGCGATAAATTGTGGTTTTGGATAGGGCTTCATCACCAAATGCAGAAATCATCCGGTCAACACAATGTTTTTGTGTTAAACCACTTCGAAATTCATAATAAATCATCGCTCTAGAATTTTCTCGAGTCAATTCCATTTTCTCAACGACTAAACAAGTTTGACAAGATCTTGTGACAAGACCGAGAATCTTTTTTTAAATAAATAAACGGTATTCGATTTTTAAAACCAAGGAGTTTTAAATTTAAAAAAATTTAATATGATGGGAACAGTGGAAATATTCCATTCCCGATACTTTTAGTGCAGCCCTCGTAGATAGCAACTGTGCCAAATTTCATCAATTTCGGTCCCGTGGTTTCGGAGCCTACTCAATGCAAACAACCCAATAAATATTCCCTCTTTATTATATATAGTATATAGTATAGATAACATTTTTTTTATAATAATATCTATGGAGGCTTCACTCTCACTCAGCTTGTGTTACGGGGACGGACGGACGGACAGACCACGGGAAGTATATTTAACACTTTTATACTATATAATATATTTTTATTACATTATAAACATATATAATACACATACATGAGCCAGGAACACCGATCCGATAAGCGGATGATGATGATGATTGCAATCCTCCCGTAGCTGTTTGAATGGGTAATTACTGAATACCAGTCAAAGAGTACCGTGGAACCGAACACGTATACTGTGCTTCAGCTGTAATAACACATTTTACATTTTAGCCCCTTGTATTAAGTCTCGAACTCGGTTGACTAGCGCAAAGTGGACGCAGGCTAAATTTTGTTGGAGCAATTTTAGTTTCGTGTCAGTTTGACCTTGTTTCAGTTAGTGCATCTCCAATTAATGTGTTGTCGTAAGGGTAGAAGGGCTAACGGCTCTTATAAAAACAATATAGGGCTAGCTATAAAAAAGCTATATGCAAATAAAAACTATATATCTATCTATCCAGCTAGTGTAATGTTTATTTATTTATAGCTAGTCCATAGTCATAGGTTAGGTGGGGTTCCTATAACTCCATTCCTATCGGCTTCACTTACCACTTACCATTTGAAGACCCTCATCCAAATCCCTACCTATATACAGGGTAGGGCAGCCCTATTAAGGAGAACCAGCCTTAGCCACTGCCCTACAGTTCACATTGAAGAGAGTCCCAGTCGCAAAATAATAATGATGAGCCCGTAGCAGGCTAGCGTAAATTTTCCTCTGAATGCCGACAAAGAAGATTCACTTCAAAAATTGGTTAAACAAAAACAGTCTTAGGCTGCGTTCCCACGAGCGTTTTTTAGTGATCGCAACAAAAAAAAATTCACTGTAAATAGAACTCTGTGCTGAAAATCGTGTACAGCTGTCGAATCTGATACTTTTTTTACAGACACTTCGATTTTCAGCTCTATTGTATTAGAGTTCTATTTACAGTGCAGTTTTTTCTGTCGCTACAACAAAAAACTCTCGTGGACGCGAGCTCTTAGGTCTCAATGTCACTGTCATTTTGACATTTGATAGTATTTTTTTTAATTTATATCAGGCATCGGCTTATAACCATTTGCCAGTGTCAAGTTAAAAAGGCGGGAAATATAACTTTCGTTTCAATTTTCAACACCGTATTCCTAAATCGTCAAGTCTAAAGTCTAGTCAAAGTCCAAATAAATAGTCAGTGCAGTCTATAAGTCATGTCAGTCGATTCAGTAAAGTGGTAGAAGCTTTACTGAAAGAAACTAGGGAGTTTTGGAGGGAAACTCAAAATAGCTCGTTTTTAGAAGTTGTACCACTTGCCCACACTTTTGCACGTTAACGAATATTTAATGGTTAATATTCTACCAATATTACACATTAAGAACCGAGATAACACAAATTTATGAAAGACATGCAAAATCCACAACGTCACCCATTGCATTCCCCGGCAAAACTCTTCATAGTATTTATTTTTTATAAATATAATAATATTAAGCAACAATATATATGAAACCAGAGATTTCAAAACTAAAGATGAGCCTATGACGTACATTTGACAGAACAAACCTTCATACAAGAAAAAGTTACGTCATCTTGTTTTCACCATACCTCAAAATGTCAGCCGTCTTGAGTTTACCATACCTAAAATGTCAAAATGGCCCAAAAAAACCCAAAAGTGGGGACAGTTAAGTGGGGACAGATTTTTGCCTCAACATGTCTCGTCTATAATATATACGTCTATGTATGAAACTCCTAAAAGCAACTGACTGTAAGTCATTGTAACAATCTGTATAATGCACCTCGGGGCTAAGTGACGCTCCGGTCATTTCTTACCGCGCTGGACCAAGTGGCATTAGTTATCGCATTACTTACCGCGTAATAGTAGCGCAGTGGAGCTTATCTGTTACTATTTAAGTTATTAGCATTTTGCTCGTGTACGTTCGAGGAAATCAAATTTTTAGCGCACATATTACATACTTTTCAAATTAGTATAGTCGTAAGGTTATGTCTTCTTACTATAAAGACACGCCTACCAGAATAACAACTATTTTATTTACACTAGTTGACACCCTCAAATTCGTTTGCGTGGATGGAAATATGAATGGAAACGAAACCCTAAGATAAAAGTAGCCTGAGTTACTTCTTAAAACATCAGCTATGTACCAGTGGAAGTCCGGTCAAAATAGCTTCGTCCGGTCGTTTCAGAGATTAGCCGTAACAAATAGACAGAAAGACGGACCGACGGACAAAAATTTCTAATACAGACTTTTTGGTGTATGACTATATGTACTGCAAAACACACTATACACTAGTATCTTAAGCATTTATGTAGTACAAATCTGTTTATTTGAAATAATTACAAACAGACATTTCAATTGTATTTATTTGTATAAGTATATAGTATATACTTATAGAAAGGAATAATGATCACCAATAATTATAATTTTTTTAGCCGTTGTTTGTTTTGTGGGCGTTGTCGGTCTTTAGAACTTTCTGCGGAATCAGAATCAGAATCGTTTATTCCAAGAAAAAATAGATGTTAAATTTTTATAATTGATCACAATTTCGGCCCTTATGGGCATGGAATAATATTAGTACATAGTTTTATATAAAAAAATAGAATCATGGACTGTACTGACTATTTATTTGGACTTTGACTAGACTTTAGACTTGACGATATAGGAATACAGTGTTGAAAATTGAAACGAAAGTTCTATTTCCCGCCTTTTTTACTTGACACTGGCAAATGGTTTTAAGATAAGCCGACGCCATATATAAAAAAAAATAGAAGAGTTAAAGCATCATGGCTTAAACGTGGCATGTGCACAATATTTTAACTTTTTAACCATGGAGGAACTAAATATAAATTATGGGCAATTGAGAAATCTATTAGTGTCACATCTTTTATTCGACGAGCTATTTTTCTGATTATCAAATATAAGATTTTGGCGAGAATCGTGCTACCTTCCGCCAACGTGCATACATCACAGGTATTTTATATAAATTTTTTTATATTTTAATTGTATATTTGCAGTACCTATTAATACTGTAACTGTATATATATTTATTTTTTTATTTCAGCGCCCCAAGGGGGTGGGATGTTTTTCTAGAAGTTACTGGCGTATGTAAAACAGTTTCAATGTATTCATATTACCACCATATATTACATTTCAAGCCTAGCAAACAATAATAATAATACCTCTTATTAAATAAAATAAAATTGTCTTATATAAAAAGAAATGTCATATTAGTGTACCGATTTAAAATACTTACATACAACTTTTGCTAATTCTAATACATAGAAGAAAGATCAAATCATTATATTAAATCACAATCACACACTTATTAAATAAATGGGATATAAAATTAGGAGGCAAAAAACCGGCCAAATACGAGTCGGACTTGATCATGTAGGGTTCCGTACAAAACGGCAAAAAAACACGTTTATTGTATATAATTATTTATTTAATTTTGTTTTTAGAGCCCTACTTAAATAATTATTATTTATTTTATTTTCTTTTTAACATTTGCTGCTACAGCTGCATCAGAAATACATCATCTGTGAAAATTTCAACTGTCTAGCTATCACGGTTCGTGAGATACAGAATGGTGACAGACAAACAGACGGACGAACGTCTGTTCGGACACTCAAATTCGTTCTTACTCTTTGGATACGGAACCCTAAAAACAATTTTTTATTGAAATAATAACTTATAATGACTACCTACAACACAGGTAACAAAATTCAATACAATATGACTTAAATGGCATAAAAAATCCACATAGTTAATTAATGAGTCATATGGTAGGAAAATAAAAGAAATCCAATAATAAAACTCTTTTTATTAAGTTCCTTAAAGGATTTATTTATACTTAACAATTAACAATGGCGCATTACCTGGAACTTAGTACCTACTATTTATTATTATGATCAGTCAATTATCTTAAACCACGCCAACCTAATAAATAATAATATAAAAAAAGTTAAATAAACGAAGCTCTCTTTGCATTTTTCTGTCCTGCCGGCCGCCCTCTTTTCCTCTTTTCGGAAATAAGCCTAGCTTCAGTTGGTGGTTTAACAAACTTCAGCCTGATCGCTGCACCCAGCAGATGTTGACATACATACTCTTTCAAGAATGTGGGACAGGTGCAGCTACCGGTTTGCCAATCACTATTTGGTAACATAACCTCGAATTCACTAAAATACTGTTGTTTGAATTCGTCGAAACTTTCCCATGGGTCATCGAAGGTTGGACATTCCATGTTCTCTCCAGCTGGCACCCTGTAATACGTCGCCGAATCCGTTTTCCGTTTCACTGACAGTCTTTTAGGTAACTTAGCCCATTGGTACGCTTCAGACCATTGCTTGAGAGTGATGGTGGGTTGTCGCGAAACAGACTTATTTTCAAGATAACTGTTAGACCAATGTGCGACCATATCTTTGGTGACCATAAGAAAGCTGGAGAGTGGCTGACGCTCCCGTAAAGTGTTCTCATCTTTTATTCTTTGAATAAATACTTCTAATGCGTGGTTAGTTGCCGGAGTACCAGGAAGAACTCCTAAATACCAATTACGATTAGCATTCACCCATTCATCTTGAAAGTATTTAATGAACTCCTGTTGCTTTTTCCACTTGGCCAGGAAACTTTTACAAGCTCGGTCGAAGACATCAGAAGATGATGAACACTGTAAAGCTTCCAAGTCGGACAGTATTTGTTTCTGCAATGATTTGTCTAATAATTTTCCAAACCGTTTTTGAATATTTCTCTTTACGTGTGCCCAACATATTCTTATCACTTTTGGTCCAAAAACTACCAAGAATGCATTTTGTATGCTATTTGAAGCATCGGATATCAAAACTTCTGGGTTTAAATCTACTTTATGTAAAGAAGAGACGGTGTTCTTGAGCGCCGTAAAAATAAATGTAATGTCATCAGTTTGGTCTGAGGAAGTTACGCTAAGAGCAAATGGGTGGAAATTTCGGTTGCGATCGGTTGTTCCGACGATGAGTACTGGAAAACCTTGCCATGTTAATTTTTTTGTTGCATTAACGTGAATTATTCTACAATCGCATGCGAGCTTCAGTAAATATTTCGTTGACAATATAAACCGAAAGTAAGGATTTTTTTCACCATCTGAAACTTCAAATGAAACTACAAATGCAGCATGCGAATCTTCAGGAGCTAGTGAGTTTAACATGAGCAATGCTTTCAGCTCTCGCAGGCTAATAGTATATTTCTTGTGTTTTTCTTGGCGAATCTTAGAGAGGTAGTGTATTAACTGCTTCTCAGATGGGACATGTAGACCTTCTATTTTTGTTAAGGCATTCATGATTGCCTTCGGCTTCAACTTCATTTCTAGGAGTCTGTCTATTTCGGTGCAGGTTTCTATAGGTATACGCCGTATCGAGAACGACTCAACTACGTCATGGTCGTGATCGGCTTCAGTTCGATATAGTAGCACCGCCTCGCACGAGGAATCGAGTAGTAAATAAATGGCTGCCGAACACTGGGCTCCACGATATTTCACTTTATTACAACGATAATATCTTTTCACGCCTTCCCTAGTATTATGTACTTTTAGAACAGACCACACTTCCTCATATTTAATAAAGAGTTCTGCGTCTTTTACATTCGAAAATTTTCTGTCGAACATCCAAGTTCGTCCTTGTCTGCGTTTCTGTTTCCCATTTAATTCATTAAATTCCTCGTCCGAAATTGATACTGATTTAATTATGTTAATTTCAATAAAACTTGGCCCGGCTATAGCTTGATCTGACATCGTAGTTCTCTTCAAACTCTTTATTCACAAAATTTTGCGCAGAACGTCTCGGTACGCGTGTACTCCATGTCTGTGCAAAGACGACTGAGGGCGGTGCGCGGGGAATAAGGGGATGGCGGCGGCGCGGGATGTGGAGAAAACAAAATGGTTGACTATAAAACCGGCTTACGCCTACCAATCAATTCTATTTTACGACCAAAAAACTCGGAGCGCAAGTTAAAATGGGTAAACGATCACCAAATTGGGTGTACTAAAATATCGAATTAGTGTCTTGTTGCTTTTTAGGGTGCCGTACCCAAAGGGTATACTCCCGTATACCCTTTGGGTATACGGGAGGTCTATTACTGAGACTTCGCTGTCTGTCTGTCCGTCCGTCTATATTTGCTCCATGGTTTAGCCATATTATTGCCTTGCAATTTGTTTGAATATTAACGCTTCAAATGTTTATTTGTTAATTAATAGAACATGGAATTTAGATGCATGAAAAATGTTAATAATCTTCTCTTCGCTTCATATACAATTCTGACGGCCCATCACACAAACGCGGCTTAATTCAGGGGTAAAAACACAAAAGATACATTACTTAGTGAGGCTACTATACATAATACTACTACATAATACATCACCTCGCTAATTTAGTAATCCGCACAATACAGAGTTAATATAAATCTAGCGGCGCGCGGCCGGCGGCGCTGCCGCGGACAGTTAGCCCATTCGCCCATTATCAGATAACCATTAACTACAAACCCCCAAAAGTGTTCAATAGTTAATTACTATAAGCCTTAAAATGATTGGTTTTTGATTTTTTATTTACTATAGTTATGAATACTCGCACCGCATTGACGTTTTTAGGGTTCCGTACCTAAAGGGTAAAAACGGGACACTATTACTCTGCTGCCCGTCTGTCTGTCCATCTACCTGTCCGTCACCAGGCTGTAACTCATGAACCGTGGTAGCTATACAATTGAAAGTTTCACAGATGATTTATTTTTGTTGCCGCTGTAGCAACAAATTAATACTAAAAACAGAATAAAATAAATATTTAAGTTCGGCTCCCATACAACAAACGTGGTTTTTTTCGCTGTTTTATACGGAACCCTTCATGCACGAGTCCGACTCGCACTTGGCCAATTTTATTTGGATCGTCTAAGGATTAACCAAGAGATTTTTAGCCCCCGACGCAAGCAGAGAGGTGTTTTAAATTTAACTTCTGTTTATGTGTATGTCTGTCTGGGGCATCGTAATTCGTAACTTCCAATTCCGAAACGGATGAACCGATTTTGATCCGAGTAGTTTTTTTTTTATTTGAAAGGAGACTTATCGAGTGTTCTTAGCTATAAACTTTGTTCAAGAATCGTTTCAGCCTGGTGACATCCACTGCTGGACATAGGCATCCCCATAGATCTCCAGTGCGACCGGTCGCTCGTGGCCTGTGCCCACCGCCTCCCTGAGACTTTTCTCAGGTACTGGAAGGAATTCTGTTCAAGAATATTGAAGAATAATTGGTCAAACGAATACACGAATACAGCTCTATCATCGATCATAACCAAGCCCCAATTTCACCAACGTAATGAAACGACGTTTAAAGCTGAGCTTCAGTTTAAGATCTGTCGGTCTAATTCTAACATTGAATGAAAGAGAGAGAGAGAGATCAAATCCGAGTTAAGCGGTACGCGCGTTTAAAGAAATTTGATGAAATCGGGGCTTAAATGATTTCATCTCGAAGCTCCACCGCAACTCGGACACTTGAAAGCCCAACACACGCCAGCCAGTCAAAACACGCGGATATAACATAGCTTATTACGAAACCATACCCCATTTCACCCCCGGTCACAATGCGACCCCCCTCACGTCTACCCCATTCATAATACATGCGGAACCACACGGGAGTCTTCTGAACGCGCTTAACTATTCAAGTATTCACGTTTGAGGTTAAAAGTTTGCTTTTTGTATCCGAAAAAGTAAAAAAACTGCCGGACCGACTCGACTCGACTCCTAATCTCGCGAAATGCATTTTATACCGACAACTAATATAATTTTTCGAAATGCATTTTTTTTTTCATTTCTACGAGCTCATTTTTAGGTAAATTGACTGGCCGAAAGCCAGGGCGGATGGGATGATTGCCGATTGAAAAAACTCGAATAGCCTTTACATTAGGTTATAAAATTGTCGACGGTTGTCTGCTTGTATTTTGCATTTTTACTAATCCCACTTTCGGATCTTTATTTTTAGAGCTACAGAAAAATAATGTTATACCTACCTAGGTAGGTATAACAACTACAACTACCTACCTACGAGTTGGTGGTAAAAATATTTATTTTATTCTGTTCAAGTGAGTATTCCGTGTTATAGCGGCAACGGAAATCGAACATCATCTGTAAGCATTGATTGAACTATTATTGAACAGTGATTCAACTATCCAGCTATCACAGCTAAAGAGATACAACCTGGTGACAGACAGACGGGCAGACAAAAAGAAGATTACTATTAAAATATATATATAAGTACATAGGTAAGTACACCTACTATAGTCTATCCGCGTTAAGAAGGCAGTGAATCACGCGAACAAACGATAACATTGATCAATGACACAGAATAAATAAAATTAATCTGTGATGAAGCATAAGCTGTGTTCACATTAACCAATTAAAGTATGCTATTTTCACATATTTAATATGTAAGGTGCATAATTCACTGACTTCTTGACGCAAATAGATTAAATAGATTAATAAATGCCTAATTTATATTTCGTAGCAGCACTATAACCTATGGGCAAAGATTTCAAAGCTAAAGAAGGCCATAACGTACATTCGACAGAACAAATCTTCATACAAGAAACAGTTTCGCCATCTTGTCTTCACCATACCACAAATGTCAAAATGGCCCCAAAATCTCCAAAAGTGGGGCCATTTAAATGGGGACAGTTTTTGCCTCGACATGCCTCGTCAATGCACAGGTAGCTACGCTTGTTGCCAAAATATCTGAGAAGTTATATCACTATTACTTACTAGTCACCTGCGTAAGTTATAACTTTACGGAAGCCCTCGGGTTAACGTACTTACTAAATCAATTAAAACTACAATGCAAGCAAATCGAGCAACGCAAACACTGAAAAGTGATTTTTGAGGGCCATTTAGCTGCGCGCGAAATGAAACGACTTTTGCAATAACACAGATATCCCAAAATCCCGCAAGTTTCGTGCTTATTTCTAAAAGCTGTCTATTAGCTTCTGTTATTAATGCAATGGCTAAATCTATTAGGTTGTTCAAAATAAATTACTTTCTTACATCTTTAGCAACATCTTTTATATATTTTTTGATAAAAGAAAATATTTTTTTTTAAATATAGGTACGTACTTAAGTACTTACTAATAAAACATTATTTTCGTTTTCTTAAACTAAACTAGTCTAAACGTCTTCACATAAGCCTAATAAGGAGATCATATTACTATGCCCATATCCAGATTTGACTTTGAACAACCTTACATATATATTTTTTCATTGGAAATAAGAACCTACAAAACTACCTACATGCTAAACCTTACCCAAACTACTAGGTATGACGTCACTGCTGCAAACTACTAGACAATAAACTAAACATTGAATTGTCTCGAACGTACGAACTACACAACTAATTTTACATATCATTGTAGAAAGTAACCTTTCTCAGATTACCTACATCCAAACACATGTTGTCTACATCCGAACACATGTTGTATACATCCAAAAGCATGTTGTCTACATCCAAACACATGTTGTCTACATCCGAACACATGTTGTATACATCCAAAAGCATGTTGTCTACATCCAAACACATGTTGTCTACATCCGAACACATGTTGTATACATCCAAAAGCATGTTGTCTACATCCAAACACATGTTGTCTACATCCGAACACATGTTGTCTACATCCAAACGCATGTTGTCAAAACAAAACGTTGATACTATCCGTACTCGAAACAAAGTTCGCGAAATAAAATCTGTGAACGCCATTTGTTCAGTTATTTGCGTAAAGTGTAAGGCTAACCCCCATGTGCCTTAATTATTAATCCGGCTCCGGCTCCCTGCGCGCGTATTACGTGGCGATAGAGAGCGAACTCTATTGATTGACATTGATATTTATAAACTCTAATAAATACAAATGACGACCTCCGTGGCTCAGTGGTTACACATCGGAGCTCAAACCGGAGGTCGCGGGTTCGGATTCCGCGGACGGATCAAAAAGTTTTCAATGTTCCTGGGTCATGGATGTGTACCTATTAAATATTATATTTATAATAAAAATCTGAAACGGGGTCAGATTGACGTGGTGTTAAGCGTCCATAGATATTATTATTATTTAATAACGGCCAAAATCTAGCTGCTAGACTCATACTCTCGACACAAATCGACATGGCAAGCAATTTATTAATTAAGGGTCACAACAACACAATGTGGTCAAGCTGCGGCTTCTTGTCGTTGCGTTGTGGTACCGACTAAATATGAATGTTTGTTATGAGTTTTCGTGTCGCTGGTGGTTACGTTGTGGTTGCGACGGGGTTCACACGCAACCTCAGCTTGACCACATTCCGTAGTCCGAAAATTAAGAGGTACTTAGGTACAAAACTAAACATGTAGGTACAAGATCCTGCACTTTAGGTACGTTTACCAATTACCAGCTAAAAATATTACATAACCATCTTTTGTTTAATTTTCCTTTATTTGTTATTAATAATATTTAAAATTCGTATTAACTATTTAAATGTTGTGTTCCGTCATAATAATTTTATTTTGATTACATTATTATTGTTGTCCTATTTTAATTATAATTATTAAATTTATTTTCATGCTTCAGTCAAATTATAAAATAATTTTGTTGAACTTTTTTGTACATATATTTAATTTTTTTTTTTTTTTATGTTACATAAAAAATAAAAAATAAATTCGGCTCCACTATGAGTTTAATAGAAGCATTTGCCCTACGTACCTATGATACACGTAATAGTTCCTCTGAGAAGTTTGCGTAAACACACATAAATCCGCCGGCGAATCTCGTGCTCTTAATTTTATTATTACTTCTCTTCTGAGACACAAGTTTTATACTTTAAAATATATTCATACAGCTAACTCTTTGTCGCTTTGATTGTACGAAAGGGGTACACTCTTCTACTTACTGATATTTAGGGTCTCTAGGGATTTTATTCAACAAATAACTTAGATTGGATATGTGATACGTGGTTCTATCTGTTGACCCGGTGATGTGGCGAAGATGTCCCCACAGACCACAGTCTACACGAATATACATCCCTATATCCCGGGCGACGCGACGCGACGCGACAGCTCAAATTATTTCTTTACTTAATATTGTGTCGATTACAAAATACATTTACGTACTTATGACTATTCTCATAATTCGTAATGGATATCATGCTTTCCGAACAAGTTGCCGCTCGAGCAGGCATAAGCTGAAAATCGCTTAACAGCGCCGTTGAATTTTGTTGCACAAGTAAAAGCGTAGTTCAGCCACGTCTGCTGTCGTTGCAGTCATCCTAGTGTGAAGGAAAATGTTTAGATACTGGTCGAGCGGGAACTTTATTCATGTCACAATGGCATAGATACTTTAATTGGTTAATGTGAACACAGCCAATTATGATATTTGTACGCGTAATTCACTGCCTTCTTAACGCGAATATACTATAATAGTATATTGAATTTTTATTAGATGACTGGTTCATTAATAAATTCACTTCCGACACTTATTTATTGAATGGATAGCATTCAATTATTAACCGCGCAGTATTATCAGCCTGCGCCCTGCGTTGCCCTTATGTATTGTAAAATCAAGTTTCAAAGCAGGAGTCGAACCCGCTAATTTTGAAAGGAGAGCTATAAAATAGCTCACAATTCAAAAACTGTTGGACTATACTTATCCTCAAAACTTACGAGGGACGATAATAAAAACGCAAATATAAATTTTGAAACATTTATTGTACATATTGAAGCTTTGCCCTTATACACGCACAAAAACACCTAGTCTATGTTCCAACACAATAATATACATACTAACTTGATCTATATGCATCTAAGACCAGGAAAAATCTTTATTACTAAGGTATGTATTGCTTCCAAAATATAACAACAGCCATTATTATAACTGCATCTGCAGAATTTTACAACTTATAGCCTGAAACCTAAATAAACCTTAACCGTATTCATAAGAAATAAGAAAAAAAACGGATTTATATTTTGACAGCGCAATTCTATATTTTAATGTTACCTTTTTTTGCATTGGATCTTAGCAGAATATAATATTATTTTATAAGGTTTACAAACATTTAAACAAGATAATTTTAACATATATTACGATTCTCTAAGCTAGTTACTTGTAAATTCACTAAAAATAATTTAAGGTCGTGCTTAACAATACGAGTAGGTTTGACAATAAAACTTAATGCTTTATATTAAAATCTATTGAGTTAATGAACATTATAAGCTTTATGGAATGATAGCAATATATTAATATACCGACATCTTTAATAATAATAATTAGAAATAAAATAAAACAACTAGCAGTAGCTAGTTCGAGACATTTCCAAATAAAAAATTAAATACATTATACATCTGTGAAATCTTTTTTTGACAAAAGTTAAACTTATTGCCTGATAATTCTCGCATTTACAATGTTAAAAAAAGTTGAACAAATGCATGTAGAGTCTGGCAAACAAAAGTTTAACCTGGGTTATTTGCAAACTTTTAACTTGGCAACACTATTCAACTTTCAAAGTCAATTTGACAAACCAACATTTGACAAAAATCCAGCGGTTTTTTCATGAAAAAGTAAAAAACATTTATTTCACATATTTTTATTATCATGTTAGTATTTGTACTAATTAATTAATTATCAAGTATCTCTTCAGATTAATTAAATTTTTCCATAGGAACGTTGCCACCCTTGTATTTTTAAATTTGCCACCTGGTTCAACTTTCGTTTGCCAAACTCTACGAAGTAAATGTGCATTTTTCTTGGTTTTTTTCTAACACACATTTATGTTTGTGCTCTAACCAATATTATTGTTTATTATTATAATGTGAGATTCTTCGAACCTTACGTACTATTACAATCTAAATATTATATTTTATTTAATGTTTCATGTTTCATAAGCTGTAAATGTTATTGAATATTTACTTACATAATATATTAAACCGATCTAAAGATGTAATAATTACCTTGAATACCTCCAAAACATAAAAAATCAATAATACAACATCTATAGTTTTATTCTCGTGAAAATTATATACAAAAAAATACTATAATATATTATTTCAACTCATATTCTTTTAACATTCAATTCATCTTGAAGTATCCTGCAAAAAATATAAGATTAATATACAT
Organism: Phengaris arion; assembly: GCA_963565745.1. Classification (NCBI taxonomy): domain Eukaryota; kingdom Metazoa; phylum Arthropoda; class Insecta; order Lepidoptera; family Lycaenidae; genus Phengaris; species Phengaris arion. The sequence continues at coordinate 2,336,155 of OY751446.1, read as the reverse complement.
ACTTTTTAAATCCACCTTTTCTGACATACAAAAATGTATCTACAAAGTATACATTTTTTTTCAAATGTGTTTTAATTAATTTTAAACTGAATAACATTTGTTGGCTTTACTCACAGACACGTAGTCACGCGCCAATATTCAAAGAAATAATTGGTTTAGTGTCTGTTTACACAATATTAACAGTACAGTGTACACAGCATGACGCTGCAGGCTCGATCCAATCTGCACTTCGTCCATATACCACTCTCACTCTCACTCTCATACCATTCCACGCCCGCACACGGACAGTTCCCAACCCTTAAGTTACTAGTTACATACAATATGTTGATACATACCGGTTGAGGAGGTTAGCATCTGGTCTCGTACAGTCCGGAGCGTCCGATGTAGCGCACCCATTTGATCACATCGTGGTCGGAGTAGTTCAGCTTGGGCTCGAACACTTTCAGATAGCGGACCTGAAACAAACATATTATGATTATCGGTGATTCTAGGTAACTTTAAACGTCCTAAGGGCACAAACTTTTACTGATTAAATTAAGTCATTTTAATCAACTAAATATTATAAAGTGGATGAGTTAAGGAATTAATAATTTAAAAGAACACTTGTAACGCCTCTGGTGTTATAGGTGTCCATATGCGGCAGAATACGCTGACCGTTCTAATTATCCAAATAATTTGGTACAGAAAAAGGTAAAAAAAACCTGGAAAGTTTTCTGGGAGTTTTGAAAAAAAATTGCAGTTTTGCAGATTTTGATGTCCTCTTTTTGAATTTCAAGTTTGCCACCGTAACTGGGCTTAGCTTGCTGAGCAAGGCTGAGTTGAGTTATAAATTAGTAGACACCAAGCCTGCTGAACCCGAAAGGGATAATTGTGTACCTTGAAGCCGGAGGGCGCGAAAGGCACCTCGAAGCCCATGGAGATGGGCGGACGGGTCCACTTTTTCTTCGTGTCTGTCTCAAGCAGTTCGATTTCAGCGGACAGCTGAGTTTCCTTCATGCCAGCCATGCGCTTGATCCTTGAACATTATTGAAGAAAAGTGGTTATTGGCGTTACTACTACTTATCTGAAGGAAGAAGAGCAGAAAATTAACAGCATAAATAGCGTATTTAGTATTACATATTTACATAGTGTTAAACAGTAACACTTCTCGCCTATGCATGCTTAGATCTATAAAACTAGGCGACGATTTCAGTGCGATTTGAGTGCAGTTTTCATCCATCAAGAGTCATTCGAGAGAAAGATTGGTGTGTGAACTGAATTTTACATAGCGTTATTATAAATGTGAGTTCAATATTGTTATATCATGAACAGTTCGTGTTTTCGGATTAAGAAACACATTCGCGTCATTAGATAACTGCAATTTTTATAAAAAACGTATGAACCGAGTAAGTAAATATTACCCGGGCTATTATTACGAATGTATGACACCTGATTCATTCAAATCGGACCAGTAGTTTAGGCGCTACGGTGGAACGAACAAAAAACATACATATACTGCCAAAAGTGTGGCGGCTTCTCTGTAGTCGGGTGAAAAGATAATTCTTCAGGAAGTGTACTTACTTCCAAACAATAGCATTCTCCGACGCCTTGTATTTAGCCTTGCCCTTGAGGCATATAAGCTGGACTCCGCTGGTGTTAAGCGGAGTGGGTATCTTCACTTCGATCTTCTGCCCCAGGAGCGAGGGTTTGAAGTTGGACTTGAGCACAACCTTTACTTCCATCTTGGTGCGACCCACCTCACGTACTAGCGGGATGACGCGGAACGGCAGAGATATGTCCTTGGTTGTACGGTATCTGGAAAAGTTAATATAGCATTTTGAATATTAATGTTTTTATATTTGTTATAAAACTATTTAATAGTCTAAACTTAAAATATTTTTAAGTTCTCAAGATTCCATACTTTTTTATAAAAAAAAAAAGTGCCAACAAACAAGCATACGAATCACCTGAAATAATAAGAGATTACCGTCGCCCGCAATATGGAGGGGTTAGAAGTGAATTCCCTTCCCTTAAAGCCACATCCAGCAACAAAGTGTATTGGTTAATTCACGTCGGTCTGTGAGGCCGGTTGGTAGCTCTCGCGTCGAGCCAGCCCATGTCAAAACATCTCATCGGCTCATCCACAGTGACTAAATGTAGCTGCAATATTACCACACTTGCATTGTTTGTGGTTCACTCGTTTCCTGGTCTATTTCATTAATACGTCGCGTTCTGTACCAATATTTTACATGTTTGCTTATTATTTCGTTATTTTTGTACGAAGTTTTCCAAGTAAGCTCATTTCATCAATATATTATAGCAAGTTAGACATCTATAACTCCTAAACTACCATCATGTTTTTTTTTCAGATTTTTTAGAGGGGCGTCTGTATATTTTAACAAAAAATGACCTTTAAATTTGAATATCTCGCAAACGGAAATCTAAAAATTGTCTTAGTAGACTGTCAATGTTAAAAGTCCTATCTAATGATACCTCACACTATGGGGTAGACGCGAGACCAAAAAATCATCCCCACTTTACGTGTAGGTAGGTACCCCAAAAAAAATGTTTAAGCTATTGCATAGCTTTTATCGCGGGCTTTGAGCGCGGCGACTAAATCAAGAAATTCCGTAACGAAAATAAACCTAACACCCCCCACTCCGACCGGCACAGCGGTGCGGCGTTGAAAGCCGTGCATCGTCTAACGTCGTTTCAGTTCGGCAGACTTCGGCACGGTGTTTGTGTGCGTGCGACTAGACGTATGCGTGTAGACTTACTATGCAATAGCTTTACCGCGGCAGTCCCCGAGTGCCACACGTATTTTTTTTCATATTTCTATTTTAGCACTTTGTCAATGTAGTAAATACACATATCCATGCAAAGTGTTCCTTATAGCACTAAACGTTTGGACATAAGGGTTCCGAGACGTGAACCACGGAACCCTTAAAAAGGCCCCATGGCATACCAAAGATATATTATTTTCCTGTGATAAGCTTTAAGCTGGGAGCAAATTGGGAGACACTGAGAAGATGTTCGAGGACAGCCCGTCAGCCGGTACTTATATTAGACACTACCTCATGAGCTCGAACTCGCCGTCGGGGGGTATGAAGGATATGGAGTGCTCGGTCTCGAACTTGCTGAGCTTGACACACTGGTGGAACTGGCAGTCGTCGATGACTACCACGGGCTTGCCGGAGCGCGCCGGGTCGGTGTCCGTGTTGCCGGATATGCCGCCTGCGATGGACATTATTATTCAGACAATAGATATTACTCGCGACTTCGTTTGTACAAAAGAAAATCTATACAGGATGCACGTTTATCCGATTGAAATATTTAACCCAATATACTTAAGAAATACACATAAAGGCCACAATATTACTTAAAGAAGTGACCTAATATGTAAAATAGGCAACTTGACATTGTTTTTATTTATGTCCTAAACGCTTCATAATTGTTTTATTACACACAAAAAAATAATACATTATTTTAAAATCTAAAAACCTACAAAAAAATATTTATAAAAAACACTTTTTAAAATACTACATATGTGTTTAGTGTGTTTGTGTCGTCACATCCTTGCCGGAAGTTACTTCGAGGTATTTTTATCAGTAGAAATTAAAAACATAAATACATATTTTTAAATCAACTTTATTTATCAATCTAAATTATTTTCTTTATGACATCGCTAGAATACGTTTCCCTAATCCAAGTACTAAAGAAAATACTCCTTCAATGTATTAAATTAAATATGAGTCAAGTAGCCTATTACAGAAAACGTTTTTGAAAGCAACATTGGCTCACTAAATATTTCAATTTGTAACAACGCTTGAGGCGTTTTACTTTGGGATAACTTTCTATATGAAATGTCAGTTCAAAAATAAAAATGATTATAAACCACACTTCAAAGGTGCGTGAAAGTGGCTTACCATTTCCCTTGCCCTTAGCCTCCATGACAATCTTATCATTGATGCCAAACTTGCACTCGGGCATGCCAGACAGGTACGACTTCATCACCACCTTGCCAGCCACATGGGCTGATAGTACTTGACCTGGAATTTAACTAGTTTAAACCTGTAACTTCTTGCACGCGCCCAAGGAAAGCGCGCGAGAACCGTACATATTGCCGTGATGAAAATAGCCTATGTAGGCTTCTCTCTGTCTACTCTATATCTGTGCCAATTTCATCAAAATCTGTCTAGTAGTTTAGTAGCATAGTATTGAATGAATGCAGGCAAACTTTTATTGTATTTTTTTGTACTGTTGCCTCGAATGTAGCTTAAATAATTACTTGTTTGATTTTTTTTCCTTTTAGTCTAAAAGTGGCCTTACATAAGGGACCATGGACCAGGTCAGGAACTATATAGTGTGTGTAATATTTTACCTTGTGGTGACATGAGCAGGTTGACATATTCTAGAACATCGAGGAACAACTCATTGCGTCTGTATTTTATACCCTCGCGTCGCCATCCTATCTGTCCCGTCACCTGTAACAATATTATAGTATAGGATAAGGATTTCGACAGGAAGACAAACCAAAACAGTAAAAAAGTAAACTTGTGTTAAACCTAGTGTGTGTATTAAGGTATTACCTTAGTACTTACATTGGCTAAAACATTTTTGCAACAATTTTGCAGGAGACACTGTATTAAGTCTTAATGAAAACCTTTCCATTACTTTTTTTGAGAAATTTAAATTAGCATTCTATGTAAATAATAATTTTCTGCAAGGGCTATATCTCCTGTCATGTACCTGTGATGTAATTTGAGCCTGTTCCTCCTTAGACGCAGACTTGATGCCCTGTTGGGTGATAAAAGTCTTCAGGACACCCGTATCAGAGTTTTGTGGGTACCCAAAGTCGAGGATCTCTGTAATTAAACAAATAACTTATATTTCATGCTGCATAGGCCTATATACCTTACAGACTAACATACATAGTATTGTAGTTTTTAAGTATATCTTAAAAACTACACTTTGGCACATGTTGTTGGCGACGTGATGCTTGCTTCGTTCCATGGTCTTCCCTGGAACCTTCGGTAAACCACAGCCGTCGGCCAGAAATCCTCTACCTCGAAGGACGACGGTAGATGCGTTGGTACTCTCACCACAAAGGAACTGAAGTTGACCTTGTGGCAGGACTCCAGATGCTTGACCCTTAAGGCGAGGGACGTCTCCTTACTGATGAATTAATTGACCAGTGCAGGTGTGAGATGTACAGAGGTGTCATGGGTACTTAACACCGCTGTTGCAGCTCGAGCACATAAATAATTAGAATAAGTATCCCCTAAAATTCTATTACTACACCTTGGTTGCCATTTTACTTAGAACACATTAATTTAATATGGAATTAAAACATCTGCATTATAATAAACTTTTTTTATTATTTATTTATTTCTCTAAAACGTAAAAAAAAACTGACTGCATTATAATGAAAAAGTTAACATACACTTACCATCTAACAGTTCATAGATGAGAACAAAGTTGTTCTTGATGTTCTCCTCCGAGATCTTGCCAAAGTAGGACTGCATAACATCTATTATCTTGAGCAGAAACTCAAATACCATGGCAGCGTTTACATTCTGCTTTGTGACTGCTGCCAGCCAAATGTTGGCACGCTGTATGTAAGATAGGAAAATTGGTTGACAATGGAGTTAATGTAATTGGATGCCATGGTGTAGCCATAGCACACCTTTATTTAGACCTTACTCTTTGGAGTCAAGGACCAAAAAAATAAACAATGAGGGTGATAAGGGTTTTTAAATACATGACATCTGACTGCTTTTTGACATGACACGGACCATTGTGCTACCAAGCACTGCCTGGTGGCAGAAAAAGAATCGAAAATTCTTATTGACCATTTTTTAAACCACTTACGCCACCAGATGACGCTTTGTGTGAGTAGGTCTGCCCCCTGACAGCAGAAAAAAAATCAAAAACCCTCATTGTGTTCTGTTGTTGTCTTAAAAGACATATATAGAAATTAGAATACATATTTGTATGGTATATAAACTTAATTGTTTGAAACAACAATAAGACTAACTAGAAAACTTTCTTAGTAGCATAATAAAGAAATATGAATTTTACAATTATACATGAAATGAAAATAGTGATAGATATCATTGAGTTTAGTCTTGGCACTGATTTACAACTGATCTGGCCAAATGATGGGTCTGCCAACTTTGTTCTAATAGCAACTACCGACATAATTACTACTTGCCTTGATGTGGAAGAAGGAGGTGCGAGCGATGTTGGTGACCGGCGAGCGGACCTGTTGGCGAGCGTGAATCACGTTCACGCGAAACGCGTCCACGGCGTTTCGGCCAATATCGTCCCTATATACCCTCGATATCAACACCTCCCCCTTATGATTGTAGACGAACAGACCTCCGATCATCTTGAGGCCCTCCTGTTACCTACAATACACACGAGGATAATCATCTCCAATCAATTGTAGTATCGATATATCTCGTAATTTATTATTACAATCATTAAATCAATAAAGCAGGATATGACCAATAAAAAACCGATTATCAATTCAATCGAGAAAACAAGTGAAATGACTTACAGAATTCTTAACATTAGATTAGTTGTAAATATTATCTACTAAACTGCTATTTAAATAAATAATATTCCACTCTCATTTTTCTCGGATTAAATTTTAAAGATCTAAAAATTCCTGAAGGATACCCGCACCCAAATCACAAAATGAAACGTCAATAGTAAAATTTTTTAATTTATTTTTATTATAGCTAAGGTTTTAAGCTATACAGCTTTTGATGTAAATTAGTTTGCGTTCTATGTTTCATTCTTATTTTCAAGGGCGGTACCATACCCTACTGTATTTCGAAGAAAAGTTTATCGATTTTTATGAATAAATACGGTAATAATAACCATTCTTATTTTTTTGTTATTTGTAGTATTTTTTTCTTTATTAACTATTTTTTATTTATGGCAACTTTTTTATAGATGAAATGAAAGGAAATTCCTACTTGTCAATGGTTGGCATTTTGGGTCGATTATGTCATGGCGGGTTAGATGATTTCGGCAGACGGTTTCGTTAAATTTGTTTTGAATTACGCCGTCAATGATTTCGTCGTATCTGTTATCGCATAATACTTACGGTCTATATAATCTAATAAACGTTTTTTGAACATTTCAAATGCTGAAACAATTGCAAATGGGCCTTCGCGCGTTCATGCTTATCGCTTCCAAAGTATGGAGTTGTTTTTGTTACATGTTTAGAAAGCAATATCGAGCGGTAAATATACTTTAATACTTTAAATATGGTTATAGTGTGTTATGTTGTTTTACAAGTAAGTGTCTCACGTGGTATTTGATTTTCAGTTGGCTCAATATCAATCTGTCAAATATGAAATATATCCACTTTCCCCAGTATCTAGACACAGGCTGAGTGAGTATTATCGGTTTTATCACTACATTCTATTTTTCAACATACAAAGATACATTATCATCTTGATATATAGCCGGGCACGTTATCAGTGAGCGCATATTTAGCTGTGTACACTTTCAACCTAACATGTCCTGTAAACATGTCACTGATCACTCACGGAGATGATAGGTTCAACAACATCTATACATAAACATATGGTAGCCACATGTGGGCTAAATAAAACAGTCCATGATTCCAAGTAATATACAAAACTACTTCATATTTGTATCTTGAAGTACAATATTTAGTCATGTCATGCTTGCTCACATGATTTACAGATATAATTCGACAACCTCTGTGGCTCAGGGCTCAGTGGTTAGCATGTTTACATTCAAGCCTAAGGTTGCACATTCTAATCCTGCCAAGGAAACAAAAAAAAATATGTTTCCTGGGTCATGGATGTGTATTAAATATGTCTATAATATAATAAAAAATATAATAAATATATATATATATATATATATATATATATATATATATATATATATATATATATATATATATATATATATATATATATATATATATATATATATATATATTTATTTATTAGGTATAGTATAGAAGTTTTAAATATACTTTCCATTGTCTGGTACCTGTTACACAAGTTTAGCACAAGGCCAGATTGTGGTGGCATCCAAAGAATAAATGCAAAGATACTATTATTATAATTAAGTATAAACAGTAATATAAACAACAACAATAATAAATCAATGTGTACAATTTCATTTACATGAAAGCATGTTGCTAATTGTGTTACTGCCTGCTGGAATAAGAGAAATACTTACATCTATCAATACATACATACAAACAAAGAAAATTGAAGTGTCTGTTTGTAATTTCAAATTAACAGCTTTTCACTTATTTCATATGAAAAGATATGGTATAATTACAATAAAAAATCTTTTTTTTTCTATTAGTCTGTCTGTTTATTCTGGCTAATTTCTGGAATGGCTGGACCGATTTTCACGGGACTTTCACTGGCAGAGAGCTGATGTTATAAGGAGTAACTTAGGATACTTTTTATCCTCATCCACACATTTATCCTCAATGTTTGATGCCCAACGAAGTGGGCATGGGTCAGCTAGTACGAAATGTAATTTAGTTAGCTGGTATAGCCAGTTGTCTTAATTTATTATTGGCACAATAAGAAATGTTATATAATTTTCTTCTATTTATTATATAGGCTTTATCAAGAGTTTAAAATGTCTTTTAGTTTTTAAAGGGCTCTTGTATTTAGTCAATGAGACGAGTGAACATCAGGCAATCCTTCTGCTCTTTATACTGGCCCGTTTCATATAAAATTATAAAATACAAAATATGTAACGGTTGCTTGGCAAATAAGAACCATGCATGTTCACAAGACAGGCCAACTCACCTGTATACTATTGTAAAAATAATGTTCCATAGTGTTACATTCAAGAAACTGATGTCTTGAAATCGAATATGGATGCAGTCAATTTTCATTGTCATGCATACCTATAATATGTGCATCTACTACTTAAATTCAATATTTGTTTGTTGTACTTTAAATGTGTTAGTATATGTATGTGTGTGACGTGTGTATATGTACTGTTGGTGTGCTAAATAAATTAACTATAAAACGGGTCCATTAAATAATCTTTATTCAATTAAAACACAATAGCGTAATAAAAACATTATCACATATTACACTAACTAATATAAAATTACAACTTATAAAAAATACAATTCATTATTTTTCCCACAGGTCTAGTTAAAAGAAAAATGTTGGTGCTAGATTTAGATGAAACTTTGATACACTCGCATCACGATGCGATGCTGCGTCCAACAGTGAAGCCAGGCACACCTCCGGATTTTGTTCTCAAGGTCACGATAGACAAGCATCCAGTCAGATTCTTCGTTTATAAAAGGCCACATGTGGATTTCTTCCTAGATATAGTAAGAAGGCCTATAATTCTTCTAGCTAATAACTATAATCTTCCATAATAGAGTTCTAACTTAGAATCTATACTACACACTAGTGATAATACACACACACACACACACTTACGTTTTTTATTTTGTAGCCAGACTTTCTGCCTTAATCAGAAGTTAAACTGTACAAAAATATTTTTTAACATCATTTAATTCATAACATTTCATAATGAAAGCTAAATATAGAATATTTTAATGTCCTTTTCTCATTTAAAATGCATTATTACTTAAGCATACTTAGTTATGAATTAATTATTTAGTATGTTTAAATTATTTATACTAAGTCAGTTTTAATTAACAACAACATTCTGTACATTTAAGTTACGTTAGAAGAACAAGTACTTCAAGTTCACATAATAATGATAAACTGCAGTATATACCACATAAATATCCTATTAATGTAGTAAAAATTCTGCAAATACCTAAATTAATCTTTTTTTTTTTTTTACAAGGAAATAAATGTTATTTTGTTATGTTTTAGGTGTCCCAGTGGTACGAGCTGGTAGTGTTCACGGCGTCAATGGAGATTTACGGCGCGGCAGTCGCTGATAAGCTGGACAACGGACGGGGGATACTGCGGAGACGGTTCTACAGGTATATCTTTCAGACTTAGTCAATTGGTAGAGTCTACAATATATTTCTTGATAAAGTTATCGCAATAGTGCGAAATAGTGCCAGCTAACAGTGACGGTGCTTAAAGAATAAACTAACTGCACAAACATGTCATGAAATACATCTTATTCCCAGCCCTCCAAGGTGTCAAAAAGTGATACTTAGCTCCACCTCAAACACTGTCATGTGTCGATAACTTCTATAACCTCTTCTTTCTTTTTGGGGCGATTTGTATTAGGAGGGCAGTTAATAATAACTCTAATGTCCATCCATAAAATGCTTAAGAATCTTTATTAGATAATAATATACATTAACACCCTTACTAAAATAATAATATTTACACAACGGATAAGCTAGTAAATGTTTCTGTCTTTGTCTGATAGGTCGAAAAAGGCACTTGACAGACAAAGACAGCAACATTGAATAACTTAATAGTTGTGTTTTTTTAATTAAGTAAGTTAGTTAAGTTGGGTTACAGCAATAGAGCGCGGCAGCTATTGTCCGTCGCCTGTTTACGAGCCTTGATACAACAATAATTAATTAATATTAAGTTGGAGGTCGCAACTTCGCATCCCGCCACTGAACAAAAAGTTTTGTGTGTTCCTGTGTCTTGGATTTGTAATAGATATGTTATAATAAAAATCTTAGATATGTGTTGGTATAAATCCTACTAATATTATAAATGAGAAAGTTTGTGAAGATGGATGGATGTTTGTTACTCTTTCACGCAAAAACTACTGGAGGAATTTTCATGAAATTTGGTAGTAGTTTAGGCTCTGGATTAAAACTGGGCGGAGCCGCGGGAATCTGCTAGCTAAATATATCCGTTGTCTGGTCCACATAACACAAGTTCTTTGAGAACTTAGCATGGGGTGTGTTCTGAAGTGTCCATAGATATTATTATCTTATATATAAAAATTAATGAAGCGAGACATCGCTAGAACTCGAGAACGGCTGGACATCGATTTGGCTAATTTTAGTTTCGAAATAATTGTGGAAGTTCAGGGAAGGTTTAAAAGGTAGTATTGGAAAAATTGCGCGGAAAATACTAAAAATGGCGATTAAGACAGAACAACGTGTGTTGGGAGTTGGGACAGCTCGTATTCAAAAAATGACTTGTGAAGTTATATTTCTGTTCCAGGCAGCACTGCACCGCGGAGCACGGGTCATACACGAAGAACCTGTCGTCCATATGTGACGACCTCAACAGGGTGTTCATCCTGGACAACTCGCCGGGCGCGTACAGGGACTTCCCAGGTGTGATGCTTTGTACTGTACTGGATGTGACCCGAGACTTCTCGTGGTAACCGTACATTTTGTCGCGATAAAAAGGAGCCCACGTCCGGGAAGGACGTGATCTGTCTGTGCAAAATTTCATCAAAATCGATATAGTACTACAAACGATCAAAATATATTTCCTCTTTATAATGTTAGTATGGAGCTATAGACTATACTGTACTATGCAACTATTTTTGAAGTACTTGTTTTGACCCATTAAAAAAATATGACGTTTGTTTTTACGATGTGATAAAAAGCGACATAATAAAGAGTTCAAGTTAGCTGATAACTGTCAATCATGCTTTCATGTAAATTCCAATTCATAGCAGTATAACTTTTATACTTGCGTGCATAGGAACACACACCCATTTTTTTTTGTTTTAAATAATTCTAAAATGCATAGTTGCTTAATGATAGTCATGTTTTATAATGGTTGTTGCCCGAAATGTTTATTTTTATAGCATATTATGTAGCAGATACATTATTTCGTTCCTCATTATTTTTCTTAATCTAAATATTTTACTAATCATAAAATACTGTGCTAATCACATTACCACAGTATTTAAGGAGGCACTAAAATAAACCTAAGTATTTAACAAAACAAACTAGAACACTCTATTATATTATTAGTGGGATTAGTAACAGGAATTATACAGGGTTCCATGTAGTAGTATAAAACCCTAAAAATTTAAGGGAAATCTATTGAGCGGTATTGTCAAAATCGGTTGTGAATGACTGGTCAATACCTCTGAGGCCAACTATGTGCTCGTTTTCTGACGATGTTTTCCTTTACAGATAACGCGATACCTATAAAGTCGTGGTTCTCGGACCCGCTGGACGTGTGCCTGCTGAACCTGCTGCCCGTGCTCGACGCGCTGCGGTTCACGCACGACGTGCGCAGCGTGCTGTCGCGCAACCTGCACCTGCACCGCCTGTGGTAGCGTCCCGGTGAGTACAGACATTCGCAGTTCTGCATCATTGCGCATCTGCCACTCTGTAAAGATGCACATGATCAGGTTCACACCCTGCTACGTATACGGTGTGTTTCGTCTCGAGGTTAAATTTTTTTAACAGCAGATAATAGGTTTCATTTCAACGACAAAACGTCCACCTTTTGAGGGTCGCAAACCTAAAGCCCCTGAGCTACAAGCAATTGAATATTTTTTGTTTTGGTTCCTAGCTTATGTTGAATAAAACTAAATAGGTAATTTTATTAATAATCTACACACTTCAAAAAGGTATTGTTTTATAACTATGTATATTTTTTAATTTATTTTATTACTAGCCGTTGCCCGCGGCTCAGACCGCGTAAACACAGTATCCCACGGGAACACTGTGTCTTTTCGGGACAAAAAGTAGCCTATGTTTTAATCCAGAGCTCAATCTACTACCATACCAAATTTCATCAAAATCCGTTCAGTAGTTTTTGCGTGAAAGAGTAACAAACATCCATCCATCCATTTTCACAAACTTTCACATTTATAATATTGTGGCGGACCATTTAGCGCCACAATCCTGAATCGCGCTATCGAAGTTTTCTAAGATCGGCGGTATATATACACAACACCTGAAATTACTACAAGTGGGCTTCGGCCTGACCGAGCATACCACCTCACTCGGTGGGTTTTACTTCATTTTTTCGATAAAATATACTACTATCTGCTGTTAAAATATCTTTCTTAACCTCGAGACGATACACACTGTATATTATATTATACAAAACATCATATAGTGATAGGCTACATTCACATCTCAACAGAGACAACACGACCGCCAATTATTGAAATCGCACGCGGCGTTTAGAGCTGGTGATCGCGCGACAGCCACGCTGCAATCGCCATAGAGAGATGGAACTCTTATTTTATTATTAAATTTACCTCGCATATCTGTATTGATTTTATTTAGGCAAAGTCTAAGTTGCTTTGCCCTTTAGTCTTTGTTTCTGTGAGGACCTCAAAGCCTTAGAGATCGCAATGTAATTTTTTTCAGTATAATATGTACTTAAATTTAGTTATTTTTTTCATTTTTAAATTATTTTTGTGCCTAAACTTTTTTACATGTGCAGTAGATTATATGTCCGTAATATCCGTATTATATTTTGAAAAACTTGTTATAAAAATACTCAATGTGATAATGCAAGAACACACACTCTACAACCTATATAATATGCTCTTGAAAATACAGTATAAATACTACCTACTACACACAAATACGCCATTGGATGAATGTGTCCAAACTAAAAATAAATTCGAAAAGTATGCAATAATGATTATTGTCATTTTCGTTTTTCAGATACATACTGGTTTTTGTACAAATGAGACAAGCGGAGAGTGCTTCGGGATCCTATTTATTATTTTTTTTTCACTTGTTAGATCCTATAGTGCTTATGCAATTATACATATAGAGTTAATATAGTTAAATGTTTTGTTTTTAAAGTGATTAGTGTGTAATATACATAGGTGGTATATAGTTCAGTTACCTACGTGTGTAGGAGTGTCCGGGAGAACAATGGTCTCAGTGAGTGAGATGGCTGTTTTTAAACTAGTGTAAGTTTGTATATATGTATCTTTTCCTTCTGGAATGTTCTTGCTCTCCAAAATTTAAAACAATAAGTATTTTTAACGCTTAGCGTAATAAGTCGTGTACTGTTGCCTTGTATTTTTTGTGAATAATTTTAAATGACAATAAAAATTATTTGAAAATGTTTTACTCTAATATTGTAACATTTTAGTAATGAAAACCCCCAGCGTGTTGCCATAATCGAAAATTGTGAATTTATGACCTTTTGTCAAAGGCAACAAACTAAAATCATGAAGAAATTAACAGATCAGTAAATGCGAAAATTAAGTTCTTGTAACAACAAAATAGTATCTACCCTCTAATCAAATATAATTAGGTTAAGAGATATTTCATATCAAGTGTTGCTACAACTTAGAAAATACTTTTATTTGCTACTTCTCTTAAATAAAACTGTAATTAAAAAAAAATTATGACACTTGTTGATTTTTTAAGTTATATGTTTTGTATACAAAATTCTAGTCTTTAGAATTACCACTTTGTAGCTTGGACTAGACTTAATTGTCACTAACTTATCAAGGTAGATTTTGTTTTCGAAATTAAAGTATGATTGTTTTATTTCTGTCAATCGTAATTCATTTCTGTTTACTCATCAACATTGTGATTATAATTGTAACATTGATTAGAATCTTCAAAGTACAAAAATTGATGTTGTGAAGGATTACTACATACTTAAGTAATAAGTATAAAACACTTTCAAACCCATTTTTAAATGCTACAAAGTGGTAAATTGGCGACATCACTGAACAAATTCCTATAGAAAAATTGTTGTAATCAAGCTACAAATAATTCTTTAGTCATTAATATTAACAAATAGGTTATCAAAATTATGTATAATTAATACATTTTAGTTTGAATTTGGCTCGAAGTTGTTGAATTCGAAAAAAATAATTCTTGTAAATTTTTACTGTTAGATTTACGTTTTTTTTAATTCAATAGAAAATTGGTTTTTGGGTCGCATTTTTGTTGAGTTTAAAAATGCTTGAAATGTGTGTGCTTAATCAATGAGTTTGAATATGAACTGTATAATTAGTGCTGTGAAAATAGAGGTAGTGCCACAGCATAAGGACTTTCAAGTATTACAACAGCAACATTTTTTTATCACTTGTTGCCATAACAAAAAATACAAAAATCTGCTCTTAAAATACTCGTTAGGCTATATTCCCGCGAGAGTTTTTTTTGTAGTCGCGACAAAAATCTGCACTGTTAATAATAATAGAACTCTGCGCTAGGAGCTAAAAATCGTTGTCATTGCGTGCAGAGTTTTCTGTCGCAAAAAATCACAAAAAATACTTTCGTGGGTACGGGGTCTTAGTCTCGTTTTCCAATTAGATACATTACATCAGCAGCGCTACCTACGACAATAGTATACTGTGAGAACATGTACAAAATACAGAATCAATTAATATTTACTGACATTTGCTTCTTAAAGTTGCTTTTAGTTTGAGATAATACCGTGATGGCAAAGCACGAAACTATATATATTTTTTACTAATTTATATATTATGAAATTTGTCGCCAATGATGTTCAACAATGTATAATATGATTTTACTAGACATTTTGATAATTTTGTTAAAAATAACAAAAACCTGCCTTTTTATTTTTTCGAATTTTATTAATGTTTAATTTGTCCGTAAAATGTTTTGCATGAAGCAACTTTATAAAGCATCGTTAATAAACTGTTAAAGATTTATAATACCTATTATTAAAGTTGATTGTAATTTAGACTATATTTTAGACTTGAAATGTTAACTACTTATTATCTAGCTTCATTCATACAATTTTCACTATGTAAAATCTCTAAACTCATAACAAAAAGTGAAAAAATATACAAATTATAGTATTTAAAGCATTCTTAATTACTTTTTTGAGAAAAAATCAATTAAAATATCACTAATTACTAAGTATTTATAAAACATTTATTTTGCTCGAAGTCGGTTTAAATACAAACCGCAAATCAGAAGCAAAAGTAGATAATTTATATCCAAGAAATAAAATACTCCTACTTGGTATCGAAATTGTTATTACAGTACTTAATATTATGTCTTTAGAGATTTTTCTTACATATCAATTGTGCAAAACCGAACTGATTAACAAACTAATTATACACAATGGCACATTACATTAGAGACTGTAAACTCCAATTTTTATTTTAGTCAGTAATATGACTGGAAAAATCTTAAGGCCTAAAATAACCATACTCTATTGCACGATTTGCAGTGTTCTACATCCTAAGGCCGGGACTATAATGTCCTGAATCCGGTAGGCCGGGGAAAATTCAGAGCATTGAATATAGAATTCTGTGCTAATACAATACAGCTGAAAAGCGAACACACATGAATTGAAAATTTTTTTTATTTCCAAATGAAACTTAACAAGCTTTTTTCGGAAAGTCAACACAAAAAGCTACCACCGGTTCAACCCTAACCCGCCGAGAACCGGCGTAAGAAACTCGCACGACAGCTCCACACTTCAATTTTCAATTCCATTGTATTAGCGCAGAGTTCTATTTTCAGTGCTCTGAATTATCCCCGGCCCGCCGGATTCCGGATCATATAGTCCCAGGCCCCAGCTTTACAGTTCAAATTGTCTAACTGGATGTGTCTGCATGTGTATAGTGTACCTACCTGTGTTCAAAAATACCAAAGTTTAATAATTTGCTCCGGAACATACCTACCGAAAATTATTTTGCTACAAGACTGTAAATTTTTATGTTTTCTTATAATCAGTTCGGCTTTTCATAAGCATATTATAATTTAAATATGTACTTGTAAATAAATCTTTGAGCTTAAAACGAAATCGAATCAATGTTTTTTTTTCTATACTTTGTGAAAGTACAAAAATATTTGGGCGATTTGTATGAATACCTTTAATTTTGGCATTTGAAAAATTATGTAGTATAATTTGATTTAGTAATGTAAATATAGTATTTAGTGTCGTAAATAAAAATCTGATTTTGCCGGGTACTATAAAGTGAGATTAATAACACTATTAAAATAATAATAACATCCATGTGGCAATAATTTAGAGGTATTATAAGAGCCATTGAGAAATCTATTGCTGTCTTTCTTTTATATGTAAAGGGAAGAAGAGAATGTGATCTAAATGTAAACAAGAGAATGAAATTCGACCAATTCAATGTGTGTGTATTTATCGTCCCTCTATCGAAAAATCGCCTGTGTCTAACGGTAGATATGCCCGATATTCGACTTGCGGCCGAGCGTTTATGACAAAATGTATTTCGTAATATTTGAGAAACATTGATTTTTGGGGATTTGTGGACTAATTGTGGATTTTATTAATGTGCAGCCCGTTAGGGTTTTGCCAAAATAAAAAGGTTGGTCATGCCTGCATTATAGCCATCCATATTGAGCTTTGTTTACATTTAGATTTCATTCAATCGGAATGGAGTATATGTGTTGTAAATTGTGATGGCTTCTAATATTATTCCCTCTACTATTTTTAAAGAATGGGTTGATCGTGTTAAGTTTAATAATTTCTAATTAATTGCCTCATATAGCCAGTACCGTATGTAAAATGTTTCAGTTCAAATCATCAAATTAATCATTTATTTTATGTAAGTAATTAAGTATGTACATGTTTTTCAAGAAAAACTTGACTCAAATCATAGTCTTATATTGTTTAGACTTTAGACAACAATATCTTGACACAAAACAACGTCTAGCTCCTAAAATTCATTAATTTGCTCATTCATAACTATTAATTAAAGACTGTCCAACCTGACTCTGAAAAAATATCAACTTTTTTGTAAGGCAGTTGTTTTCCACCACAAAAAAGGAGTTCTATGCTCGTTTATATTTTAATATATGTATAATGTAATATGAAACACATTGTTCTGGCATATAAAAGGATTGAAAATTTTATTGTCTTTTATTTTTAAGTTGCTGCTCCAATCATTGAAGTTTCTATTTTATTGAAAATTCAACTTCACTTCATTTTTATTACCCGTCAACAATGCTTTTCATTTGTGATTCGAATTTTGTTATGAGTGGACCAGGACACGTGCAGACGGATTGCCTAAGCGAATACCGCCGCCCATGGACACTCGCAACAACAGTGGACAGAGAGAAGTTATACCTAATACTTGTAACTTTTGTGTAGTGCACTTGTGTTCCTGGTCTGCAAAATCTCCAACCCCCTTAGGCCTCCGACACTAAAAAGAATTAATTTTTTGACTAAATTATGTATTCGGAAGATATTGTGAATGAAATGATGAATGGGAAAAAAAATAAAAATGCAGATAATTAATGTCATGAATCATATTTTAATTTTGTAATGATGTTTCAACAGCATTTTTGTACATTAAAGTAACATTTTATTGTATAGGCCTAATTTTTACACGAGCTTTCTTCAATTTATTTGCATCTCAATATATACATAAGTTTTCTAACAGTAAAGCTCTCTTGAAATAATACACTTGTATATATTTTGATTTCAAAGTCATGTTTATTATTTTATCTTTAAAACCCAGAGAAATAATTTTGGTGACCAAGTTATTAAGAAGTAACCAATTGAGACACGTATCATTGTTTTTGGTACTGAACATTTTGTTGCTTTACAATTTGTCTAGATACTTTGGACTTGTACAAAATTGCATTTGCAACTAATGTCCAAACAAAATAAGGCATGCAACATACAACTACTGTATAATATTATGTCTATTGGATACACTATTTTCACAATTAATAACACTTAAAAATCTATAGGATACTTCCATTTAAGGACATGTCTTTGTAAATAGATAAAAAGGTAATAAAGAACTAAAAATTATTGAAGTTGAAAATTAAAACAAACTTATTTCATAAAACAAAAATCATTTAGCAAATACGGTTTGAAAGTAGACTATTGTGAGCTAACATAAGTCACATTTAAATAGATGTTTAATTTTATTCCATAATTTGCATCGTCTTTTCATTTTACATCAGACAACACTTACTGGAACATGTTACTGACCTAAATAATCCTGTTCAAAGTTAAAGCCAAAATTTACAACCATTTTTTTTAAAATAAAGTATATTTTTGAAATGAAATCTCAAAACTAATTGTTTATACAAATCACACTGTCAAAGTTTAAAACTTATTAAAAAATTGCTCTGGAAAAAACAAGATACAAAACTAATGGCTACTTTCGTTCAGATTTCATCTATTACACTGTACAATGAAGGCCCACTGGCAATATTCAGGGCTTGTCAAACATTATTTACGACACTGAAAAGGCTTTCTCTGAAAAGGACTTTACGTATGCCTCGTGAAGTTTGTTGACAAAATCTGCATCATGTTTCAGTAAATAATTGAAAGCTTGAAGGAGTTGGTTCCTAGTGAGAGGTTCAGGAGAAGGTTGCATGTCCCCCGCTGCACTAGTGAACATTGTCGGAGGCATCAATGCTGGTTTCTGCTGGTTAGCAATGTTGTTAACTATTGGAAACACACCCACATCCTCTAATTTGCATCCGTTGTACGACCCAACTGCATGACTTGTGTCCTGTGTTTGGTTTAAAAATGGAGCCAGAGGTGAGTTAGGCTTAGGTGAAGAAATATGCATTAAATTCAATTCCGATTCCAATGGATTAGTACCATTTAGATCTCCACATTTTACCCTCTGATGATTTTGAATATTGAGAGGTGTTGATTTTAATTGGAAACTACTATTTGGCCTTGGGTCAATACTAGTATTGCCATTAGGAGGCTGCGCATCCTGGGGTGTCACCGAGCGCTGTTGTTTCTCTATGTGCTCAACTGAATGTGCTGGGTTGCTCATAAGCCTTTGAAGTAGAAGTGGACCCTCTCTGACGTCAGGTTGGCGCGGTCCAAATATACCGGGCGATGGTAGCGATGACACGGATGGCATTTGTACAGCAGCGCCACTGCCTGCCTTAGCAAAGAAGTCCATTACACTTTGTGATGTCATATCAGGTGCTCGAGACGGTGTCATGTCATTCTTACTTCCTGTTGCACCTTTATTTGAATTAAAATCGTCTTGGGCCTTCGACAGCATACTAAATATGTCGACTGACCCCATGGGTTTGGGAGGTGCACTGTACGGAGCGCTTGGAGGCATTTCGGATGGTCCTTTTGTGGAGTCTTTTACTATAGCCGCTAACTTCGTAGCGACTCGCACACATTCTTCCTTGTCGTAAAACCATATGCCGTAGATGCGACATTTAGCATTCCTATACAATAGGAAAGGTTCTTTCAGTTGCATTTCAATGTTTTTCGATACTGGCTCGATCAGATTATTTGTGTTTAATCTGTTCATTATAACCAAACTATGATATGGCTCACCATTTCTACTATACACAAACAAAGCACCTTCAACGTTGGTCTTCTCCCATTCGTTTTCTTCAAAAGTGTAAAGAGCTACATGAGACGCACTATCAATTATCTCCCTGGCGTATGGATCTGCTCTTTTAAGAGCAGCAAAATTCATACGTAGCCCAGTGTCCGACATTTTAAACTAGCATTCACAAAATAATCTTACTTTATTAACAATAACGAGCATCACCATTACAGAAAAATGACAAATTGAATGTTTTATTTCGCCATATTTGAAGTCGTTCAAAGTTCCATTTTACGCCTTACCTACGTTGATAAAACATAAATTCATTAGTAATAAAATGTTCTTTCTCTAATTGTGATTGTGATATTTTTGTAATTAGGTATTCGCTTCAGTTTATTTTTTTGTTAATAGAAAGTCTTCATGTTAAAAACTACTATAAAATGTATCATGTTTTAGGCGCACCATACACAGTCATCCATACGTCAGTTCGCGATTCGCGAATGCGCCATACTGACTGTCCAGCCTGCAAATCCAGCAGTTGGTCAATAGTATCAAATTCAACTATAGGCAAAATAAATAATGCCAGGCTGCAGGATGGGCCGTGAGTATGGTCAGGCCTCTATCACTCGATGTAATTGCACGCGTCAAATGCCTACGGCTCGCCGCATCTTGGCCGATGCATTTCTCAGTGGGCTATCGATAGTCGAGCCACATATTAGTCGAGCACATCACGCGCATACAAATATTTATTAAATTAACGACCTCGTCTGGCAATTTATGCGCTGTTCATGGATGTAAATAGAGTAAAAGAAAAAATAAAGGAAATCATTAGTTTTTCCATTTACCCTAGTGATTAGAAACACTTATCGAGTGTCATTCATAGGTATAGGTAGCAACTTAGGTATTTGTTTTTGCTATAGGTAAGAACTTACGACTTTACATAGATAAATTGTGCTTAGTACAAACTACAAGTGTATTTTTTTGTAGTGAGCAATGATTTCCGAGATTTTTTGTAGCTCAAAACACATCTCTTTTGTATTAACTAATAGGTACAAGTTAGCTAAGTACCTGCATTACTAAGGGAATATTTTAGCAGAGTGCTAATAGATGGTAGTGGTTTTCCTAGTAGTAGCCTGTAGGTATTTCTCGCTTACTGAATAAATAAATAAATAGTCCGAGCGTTAAAGGTTCATTTTCACACGCAGCTGTAACCTTCCAGTAATTTAAATATTTTTTATAAATTAAATTTTAAAATTGTTGACTAAAGATACATAAATTTAAAAGAAATAGGTATTTAGATTGACGCGATAAAAATTATAAGCAAATAAAATATATTATGGCGGGTGCAACTCGTAACGTCACAGGCAGATATATCTCTTTCATATTGTAAATTTAAATTGTTTGTATCTTCGTTATTTTTTAAGATATACGAAAATGGGTTCTAGATTGTTTAATAACATGTTGTCTAACATCGAATAGACGAAAAAATATATTTAGGCAACATGCCTACTGTAGGCATTTAAAAAACTAGGTATTGAGTTTTGTGTATGGAGTTATTTATCTGTTACGTAGTAACTATTTAGTAATTTGTGGTATGGCCCATAAAACTAGTTCACTTGCGTCTTTTTTTTCACATTTATTCCTCGTTTAGTTTCTTAGATAAAGCCAACATAATATGACATATCACATAGCCGGGGGGACGCCCTGCTACAAAGGAATTGTAAATTGAGTTGAATGATGCGTACGGCGTAATATGTAATCTAACTTAGCTTACTATAAAATTGTGTAAAACTAGCTGTCCCGACACACATTGTTCTGTCATAACTATGAAGGACTAAATAATTAACTACACCTACACCTCCAACTTCCACAAATTTTTCAAGACCAAAATTAGACAAATCGATCCAGCCGTTCTCGTGTTTTAGCGAGACATTGGAATTGCATAGATTTTAAAATATATAAGAATATTAATTTTCACAGCCGTACTTGATTTTATTAAACATTAATAATTTAACTTTGGACCCTTCACACCACGTCAATCTGGCCCTGTGCGAAGTAGCCAAAGAACTTGTGTTTAATACGATTATACAAAACACATAGTTAATGTAATTAAAGATTTTTATTTTACCTTTATTATATACATACGTATTATTTAGTATTACTAATATTAGGTCATTACAATTATGAAATTGGCGTTTTATAAAGGAGGAACATAGTCGATTTTTTTTAAACATAATATATTTATTTAATCAAAGTATATACTATTGCTATCTATGCACTTTTGCCATCTCATAAGTAGTTCATTGATTCCTTTACTGAAAAAACCATTCGGACAGGAATCAATAAAATCTTTGAAGTCGCTTTGGACTGCCCCATCGGAGTTGAATTTTGTCCCTTGCAAGTTATCCAAATTTCGAAAAAAAAACGGTAACCTGTTTGAGCAAGGTCCGGGGAGTACGGTGGATGTCTTAGACATTCCAATTGAAGCTCCTCTAATTTGGTAGCCGTCTGTTGTGCAGTGTGTGGTGTAGCGTTGTCCTGAAGCAGCAGTGGCATATAGCGAATGACCAACCTCGGTTGTTTAGCAGCTAGCTTTTCCATCATGATTTGCAATTGCTGGCAATAGACATCTGGCATAATCGTCTGGCCAGATTTAATAAAGCGAATAGAAAGAATGTAGTGAACGACATCGGCACTAGTCCACCAAACGCTCACAAGAAACTTTTTTGGAGTCAATCGCTTGGGGCAGGCTTTGGCTGGTTCGCCAGGCTTCAGCTATTGCAATGAGCGGTTCCGATTATCGTACAGGATCCACTTTTCATCACAGGTAATGATTTGATTTAAAATCCCTTCAGTATTGTGCCGGTTGAGTAATGTAACGCAGCAGTCGACGCGCGTTTGTCGGTTTGCCGCACTCAATTCATGAGGTACCCACCTATCAAGCTTTTTCAAGTGGATTAAAACAGTTTAATCACTAACACCGCAGCCTGCAGCTATCTCGGACATGGTTTGCGATGGATCCGCTTCCACAATAGCCTTCAATTCTTCATTATCAACTTTGGTCTCCGGCCGTCCACGGGGCTTGTTCTGCAGGTCGAAATTTCCAGAACGAAAACGTTGGAACCAAAAACGCACCGGTTTTCTTTTGCGACACCGCCGCCATTGACATCATTAATCCTTCGAGCTGTTTCTGCAGCACTGGTGCCACGGTGGAACTCGTACTCGAAAATAATACGATATTTCAAGTTTTCAATTTTGTAAACAGAGTGACGCAAAGAAAAAAACCAAAAGAAAACCAAAAGGGATTCAAACCCACGACATTCAGCTTGAGCGCCAATACAATGCTCTATCCACTGAGGTCATCGAATGTTTTCAACGCGACATTATCGCGCATGAACTTTGATCCGGAGTGACTACGGATTTGGTTGTCAACTTAGTGGTTTCTCCCTAAAATTAAGGAAAATAATCCGCTAGGGAGGAGGATTTTATAGGGTTATTATCAGAGATTTACATTTTCTTGTTTTTAATTAAATTAAGCTATTGAATTGTTATATCGACAACTGTTTGAAAAGTCAACCTGTAGAAAGAAAATAAACTTTTGGAAGTATATCTTAATGTGTAAAGGGCAGTATAATATTGCAAAACATTATGTTTTTATTATTTGTTAATCAGTTTAATTAAGTTTAGGGAGAAATATTTTTGATAGTTAGAACACTGCATAAATCGGAATGCACTGTAGAACTTTGTGCTAATACAATAGAGCTGAAAATCAAACACACTAGTGTCGTGCTGTCATAATGGATTGCTCCAGACCAAATCGGTACTTGTTGCATGTGTGGAAACATTCTTAAAAGATCAAAAGACATAATCATAGACATAGTTAATTAATAATTCTGAGACACATTTTGCGCACGTCTATCAAAAAAATAGACTAGTGATGTCGTGTGCCGTATATTCATATCCATATTTTAAAGAATTCGTAGTTATCCGTAACTTTTTTTGGCGGATTTTTGCCCAAAATTTTATCTTAGGTGCGATTCTTAGCCTGGGAACACACTTACTTAATTTGACATAATTTATGGATATCAGCTGTCAAATATTTTGCTGCGATAAAAATAGCATACCTATGTGATAATCCAGTCTTTTACTACTACCATACCAAATTTCATTAAAATTCTTTCCGGACCTAGTTAAATTACGTGAACGAGTAACAAACGTCCAAAAATAAAAACTTTCGAGTTTAAAATAATAAAGTAAGAATAGAGTATAGACATCAAAGACGTATTGTATTAATGTCAAAAAGAAACAAAAATCGGAAAATTCCAACATTTTACTAGGCTTATAGTTTTTGTATAGTTTCTTCACACGAAGTGCTCCATTGGTTATTATAAAATTTTAATATTGAATCAAAGATTTTAAAACTAAAGATAGGTTATGACGTACATTTGACAGAACAAATCTTCATACAAGAAAAAGTAACGCCATCTTGGTTTTCACCATGCCTCAAAAGTGGGACCATGTAAGTGGAGACGTCTATAATATATACGTATATGTATTGAATAGCATAAATTATTATTTTATAATTTATTGGGATGATAAACTTATTTTTAATTTCATATTTATTAGCATTGCCACTCTAAAATGTTTTCATTATTTTATAACATCATATCAGTAGCGTAGTGAGCCATACAGTGAGCCAGGGGGCCCCGTATCAAAAATAGTTTTGGGGCCCCGCCCCAGTGGTGAGAAAAAAATTGCCGGGGCCCACATATAATTATTGATACGGCTGATACACCGGTAGCCGTAGCTACAATAATTTGCATTAAATACTTGGGTATTTAATCGTAATTCGTTAGCAATATCTAAAATATTAATTACATAACTGAAAACATATTTCATCACCAAGACGTAGGCTCATTTAACAGAGAGATTCACCTTTGCCTATCAATAGACACCTTTGACCCCACCTCTCAGTTAGGTTTGGTTTGTTAAGTAAATAACGTTAGTGATGGTCTGTTTATAATTTTAAGTAGATAAGTTTTCCAAGATATATCGTTTTATTAATATTATGTGTATTAAATTTTTGTTAATTTTTAAAGAACAAAAACGCCCACTTGCAGAGTTTTGCGGACAGTACGTTGCCACGATGTGCCTGACAAAAAAAAACTACTTATTATAATGTTAATGTTTAAATTGCATAGGCTTTGGTTTGATGCTCTAAGGCCATAAAAACAGAATATTAAAAGGAGGTACAGAGGTGCGGCGGTATCGTGGCATTGCCTGCCGATTAGAGACTAACTCGAAATATAGATATTGCTTTATTGCGGAAATTTTACGGAATTAAATTAAAATTTTGTATGAATTTTACTAAGATTGAAGAATAGTTTTTATATGTACACTTCCTAACTTTGTGTCAGTAGTTTATTAAGTTTATTGTGCGGTAATAAAAAAATAGGTAGCTGGACATCACTACATTTACGTCACTATGACTGCTGTCAACACTCAACAATGGTAATTTGTCACTTGTGATTTGACAATGATCATTTGACTTAAAATGTCACAATAATGTTCACGCGTGTGTAAAACATAAATCGTAAATAAATAATCATTTTCTTCTTGTAAATGCATAATTTGTAGAGAATTTTGAAATTTAACAAAGAATTATTGAATAATTAAAGAAATTACGTACTTTGTCGATAAACATTAATCAAATTAAGTTAATAAGACACGCGGTGCAAATTTAACTTTGTAAACAATTTCAAAGTTTAATTTAAAAGTTTATTAAATCATAATGGGTGAAAACGTATTGGTGATCGGTAGCGGAGGTCGGGAGCATGCTATTTGTTGGAAATTAGCCGATTCTTTGCTCATAAACAAAATATATTGCGCTCCGGGTAGTGTGGGTATATCGGGCACCAAGGAAAACGTCGAGAGCGTGGATTTGAACATCAAGGACTTCGCGGTAAGTTTTTGAGTCTAAATAATAATATAACCTTATTTAAAATTTGTGCTGTGTCTTGTGCTACATGTTTATTCGCGTGTACAAAAAATTTGTCGATCCCGCGTAAAAAGTAAATTTGTCGAGATATTAACCACAAGTAGCCTAAGTGTTAATAAAGGCTTTAACTATCTGTATGCTATTCTTTATTTCTTTATTTAATCTGTATAGTTTTAAACAGGAAAACACATTATAACATTCTCATTAAACTTGTGCATTTTTAATAAAATTGATAGTTTTTAAACATTTTAGGACAAATGTAACCATTGATCATTACAAAAAAGCTGTAAGGGAAATATCACGCCGGGTGGCGAGATTTCAAATGAAGGAGATGTTGCCTTACCCATAATTTAATATTTTAATATTAATTGATACAACCATAAATAAGTATAAATATAAGCACATATTTATAAATATATTTCTTAAAAATATTAATATAAATTAGGTCCAAATTATGATTAATTATTTTCGTTATTTTTGTCATAATTTTATTTTATGAATCCGGAGATTAATTTCAAATTTCTCAATGTCTGCCCAAAAAATGCACCATAATAAAAATAATTTGAACCTATCTGGGGTACACCCTTCTTGTTCTTTAAGCCCCAATTTCACCAACAAATTAATTGACTTTTAATGCTGAGCCACGGTTTTCGATCTGTCTGTCTCATTCTAACATTGAATGAGAGATAGAGATTGAATATGGGCTTTTAGCACATTTAAAGATATATGCTGAAATTGTGGCTTAGTTATACTAATTCAGGAAGGATTATACAGTGCTAGCTGTTGCCTGTGACTCCCCCCGCCTAAATATAGTAATCCACGGGAATATTGTACTTTTTTGGGATAATAAGTAGCCTATGTTTTAATCCAGAGCCTAAACTACTACCATACCAAATTAATAGTAATCTGTTTATTAGTTTTTGCATGAAAGAGTAACCAACATCCATCCATCCTCACAAACTTTCACATTTATAATATTAGTAGGATACACACAAACATTTTTTTTCATTTCTTTACATCAACCTTCTTTTATTCAATAATAATTTGAATTTATTAAAATAATCATAATATTTCTTGTGAGTAATGGGTGCAAATATAGGTTTGTAAGTTATAAAAACCTATTGTACCTTCCCCAAGAGCTACTAGGAAATTTAGAGCAGGTGTTTGAGGCAAACTGAAACCTTGTCCTATACTTCTCCTTATGCACCCCAACACAAGACTGCAGGACTGGCTGGTCAGAAGCGGGGCTAAGTCAATATACAAACTTTTGAAAAATGATTTTCTTCCCCTAAAAAACATGTTTGAGGCAATTTGAAATTTTGATATGTATAAGGAGGAGTATTTTAATGTTTAAGGAGTTGGGGAAAAAAAAGCTATGCCATTTAGTCACGGCTTGAACCTTGCCATTCCAGTATCAAAATAAATTGGAAAAAAGTTAAAAAATGTGTTTGAAGCACCTTGAAATTTTAGTAGAGTATTATTTATAATTAAAATTTAATATAGTAAAAAATTTAATTACGAAAAATAAAATTTCGCTCATGTTTTTCACGATGAAACCGAATGTCAAAACTCATAGTATTGACAATAATGAATATGTGAGTGTGTGTGTACATATAACCAAATCCATGGTAGTGTGTGTTACTGATATTTTCAATAATTTAATGTATTTATAAGAATTATTTTAAGAAATGTAAGCATTTGGCACTTTAACTGTGCCAAATTTCACTCTCATCCGTACTCACAATACTGTACCTAAAACTTTCGCTTCACATATTAATATATGGATAACTTGACCCAGGTATATATAACAGTCCTAAACATAACACTTTCGCCATTTAATTTTATCTCAACTTCCGTGGTGTTGGTCATTAGTTTAGTTTTCTTTTGTTTATTTTCAAACCAATTTTTTCACTTTCTATGTTTCAGTTCTCTATCATATTTCTCATGTTGTCAGGGGTTTCATCTAGTAGGATCAAGTCATCGGCGAATCGAAGGTGGTTAAATTTCTTGATATTTATGTTTAGTCCATAGTTCTCCAAGTCAAATTTACGAAATATACTTTCTAGGCTCGCTGAGAATAATTTTGGTAATAGGGTCGCCTTGGCGAACTCCTCTTTCTAATGTAAATTCTTCGCCAAGAGACTCTAGTTGTATTCTGGCTTTGGTGTTTGAGTAGATGTTTTTTATACTGCGAATGTACGAAGGTGGTATTCCTTGTTGTTCCAAGGTTTTCCAGATGTAGTCATGATTTATAATGTCGAAGGCTTTAGCGTAGTCGATAAACGCAATGTATAATTTTTTATTATATTCAGTGTATTTTTCAATTAATTGTTTAACTGTGTGTCTGTGGTCGATAGTCGAGTATCCCTTTCCAAAACCTACTTGTTCCACTCATCAAATAATGGACTGATCCTTTCGAGAATATTTTGTAGATATTTGACATCAGGCTTATAGGTTTGTAGTTTTCAATCGCCTCCCTGTCACCTTTTTTATGTATCCAGATAATTTTAGATATTGTCCACTGTTTTGGGATTTTACCGCTAAACAGGATCTCGTTGAAGATTGGGGTTAAGATTGGTGATAATTCCACTGTACCCAGTAACATCTCGTTAGTAATTTTGTCGGGGCCCGGAGCTTTTTCTCTCTTTTGACTTTTGTTAGCTCTTTCAACTTCGCTTGCTAGAATTGGAGGAACCGGCTCTGAACTAGCTTCCCCATTGACTTCCAGGGACATAATGTTATGGCCAAATGTTGCATCATTAAAGTTAGCATAGAGTTGGTGGTAGAAATTTGTTGCTAATTTATGTATATTTTTCTCTGTGAGATAGTTTTGTTTTTGGTTTTAGACTGTTATGTGAAATTCTAATGTTTGTAGTCTATTGGCCTTTGAATAATTTCTGATGCTACTTCTTATCTTTTTGCTCATTTTAGCAATCTTATGTTATAAAATATAATTATAAAAAAATATAATAAGGCTGTTGGAAAATAAGAACCAACAGTAATAATAAAACGGATAACTTAAACAACGAAGCTGTCTTTGTCTGATACGTTAGAAATGTCACTTGACAGACAAAGACAGCAACGTTGTTTATGTTATCCGTTGTGTAAATATTATTATTAGTAACCATACATATTTTACACGGTGAATAATTGAATTGGTGTTCACTGTTGAATGATCTCAATTGCGTTTCGTGATTATTATCATAATATAATTATCGATCTTTATATCTAGAAAAAAATTGTCGCTCCGCGCTGGCGAAGAAGATTTTTTAAGTTCAAGATTTTCAAGTGGTTTGATTACTTTAATAATATTATTCCAAAAATATGTTCGATTGGGAAACGGAAAAATACGAAATAAAAAAACCCGACTACGTAAAATAGGGGTCTAAAGAGCCGAATCGAAAAAAATTCAGATAGAACTCCAGAAATGCATAAGTACAAAAAATGGTCAATGTAGTGCCGTAGTCGCACCCACTAATGGCATCCAAGCGTCTGTATTTTTTACAACATTAATTTTCAATTATAAATAATACCTTACTAAAATTTCAAGGTGCCTCAAATGCCGCATTTTTTAAACTCATTTCCAAATTAACTTTTACACTGAAATGGCAATGTTAAAGCCTCGGCTAAATGTCTGGCTTTTTTCCCCCCAACTCCGTAAACATTAGACGACAACATATCAAAATTTGAAATTCCCTCAAACATACTGTTTTGGGAAAAAAAAACACTTTTTAAAAAAATGTATATCGACTTAGCCTCGCCTCTGACCAGCCAGTCCTGCAGTCTCGTGTTGGGGTGCAATAGGAGAAGCATAGGACAAGGTTTCAGCTTGCCACAATCACCTGCTTTAAATTTCCTAGTAGCTCTTCATCTACTACTTGACAACAGCACTCTGATTAGATATAAATAAATTGTTAGGAGTTCATTGACATTACAGTTTGATAAAATTTAGTTGGCAATGTGACTGACATAATCCTATAAAGTGTAACCTTACAGATACACTTTGATCTTTACTTTCACAATATATTGCTACTTTAATTTTTGTTACTAAGTCATATTAAAACATTACATTTAATTATTTTTTTTTATGTATTTTGTGGGTGCATAAATCAAGACTAAGAATATTTTTTTCTCATACTCATAGGCATATTAAATCCAAACACTCATAAGCTTTACAGAGTTGTTTCATACTACCTCATATTATACCTTAATTATTTTAAATATGCATAATTTTTAACTTTATTATATTTGTAATAGGGTTGTAAAATTTTTAGTTTAATTTATATATATTCAGTATTATTGAAGTATAATTACTTGGATAAATGTAATTTTTTTTTTAATTTTATGTGTAGTTTTGTAATGAAATCATCTAAAAATTACAAAAATTAAAAAAACCTAAGCAAGTTCTTTACTTACATCATATTAAAAACATTCATTATAGTATTGCGCCATACTCACGGCCTATCCATCAAATCCAGCATATTGATTAATAACTGTTATTAGTGTCAATGGTGTCAGTCATTTGTAATTTTTGCCTCAAAGCCAGCGGCCTTGGGCTGCAGGCTGGATGGTCAATATGGCCCATATTATAAACTTAAATGCACACATTCCAGAGATATTGCCAATAATTATGCTCCTGTGACTCACACTATATTTGCTAAGACTTTAGTAAAACGTTATGTCATAGGTTCGGCAACTTTTTCGGTAATCAAATCTCTGTACCTACCTTTACAAATATTGATTTTAAATAAATCGTTTCTTCTGATATCTTACTCATAATTTGGAGTACTATTCATTAATGCAAATAAATAAAAAACAGTCAACAAGCCTATTGAGGCTCATTAAAGGCCTTTAAAGTGTAAACCATAAGTCAATACTATTTTATCGACAATAAAGTTGATAAAATAGTCTGTTTTAAGTCCATTGCTAGTGCCTTTTATTTTTAATGAGCTAAAACATTGAAAATAATCTATTAACAATTTTAATCAGGCTGTAGCAGACTGGTGCAAGAAGAACGCAATCAACATAGTCATTGTTGGACCAGAAGACCCACTCGCAAATGGCATAGTTGACAGTCTCACAGCACAAGGCATCAAATGTTTCGGTCCAACGAAAGCCGGCGCTCAGATAGAAGCCAACAAGGATTGGTCCAAGAAGTTCATGACCAAATACCAAATACCAACAGCTAGATTCCAATCGTTTACAGATTCTAACGCTGCAAAGGATTTCATCAACAAGTAAGTGGTAACAATATGTAATATTTAGGTTTTGGATGTAACCATGTTTCTGGTGCATATTGACATGCAACCAATCTTAAGGTTAACTTTACTTTAGGAATTAGATTATACAGGCATCAAAAATGAGTTATAGGTTTTATTGCCCCAATAAAAGCCTGTAAAGTCTTAATTCAGCACCAGAAAGAAACATGCTTCGATTATTTTTATAGTAATCGTAAAACAAGATACTGCCTGCATTATTAAAATTAATTTCTTTCACTGAGACAATCTTTTTGCAGTGCACCCTACAATGCCCTCGTGGTCAAGGCGTCAGGGTTGGCCGCGGGTAAAGGTGTGGTGGTGGCTGCCAACAAGCAGGAGGCCTGCGAGGCGGTTGACGAGATCCTCACCGACTCCAAATATGGTGCAGCCGGGGAGACAGTGATCGTGGAAGAGTTATTGGAGGGAGAAGAGGTTTCGGTGGGTCATGACACGTAACACTAATCTTTTTTTAGGGTTCCGTTCCCAAAGGGTTCATCAAACCTTACTAAGAGCATGTCAGGACATGTCTATGGAGGGTTCCGTAACTATCAACGCGCAATATATTTTCTTTGAATTACCTACTTAAAAAGTTATTGTCCGATTTCGCTCGAAATAATTTTCCTAAAGAGTTTTTAGCATCATCTATTAGCATGGAAACTTACACAAGTTTTTTTTTTTTACCATTTAACAAAATGGTTGCCTTTGTAAAAAAGTAATGTATGAAACCTTGCCTTTATTAATATTTCACGTTAGTTCTCGTGAAACCGTCTTATTAATTCTATCAAGCATTAATGCCCTTAAAACAGTGAAAGTAACCAAGAATACGTTAAGACTTAAGACTAGATTTTACTATCTTTATTCTTTATGTAATTTCAATGCGTACAAAATATCCTGTGTCTCCTAAAATTGTAATTGTCTTCATACTTGAAATATTTTATTATATAATAGCTAATGCTAAATGTATGATTCAAAATAACACGATTATTTCCTATGGCCGATCACTGGGGTCAAGAAAACATTTGTACGTCGCTGGGGGCGCGATAAGATAAGGTGCATATATATCTCAATTCTATTCTATATTTATTTTCGTTTTTTAATGACATACCTACGAAAAATGTATGATCATTGCCGGTTCCTCCAAGGGTATCCAGGTTTCCTTAGGAAGCTGAGATCAAAATGTTAATAGAAACACGACTTTGCCACTAATCAAAATATTGCAGTTTAATCTAATCGTAAACGAAGAGATCAATAGATCTCGCTCACGAATTTAAATATCTCTCGTGTACCGCGCAATAAATAAGTTTTTTTTGCCTTTCTTTTACCTCAAGACCGACTGCAATCAACAGCACCATATCAGTTCTGTCTACAGTGCGTTCTGTTTAAGTGAGAATCGTCAATTACCAACTTTAAATTAATTATAGATCCTAAACGGTAATTTTTATGAAAAAATATATTAGAAACCCAAAAATGATTTTTAAATACCTATTCAACTCGACATAGTTTGACGATTTAATTTAATTTATTTTACATATTATGGCGTCCAAAATCGGCCATTTGTTTTTTAATTTTTTATGCTATATTCGCGCCGGCATGACAATTCAAACGACGCGACGTATCATTTATCAAAAGCGGTCCAGGTTTTTGGTCTAAATAGTGCCACAAAGTTACAAACACACATACATACATAGGCTGATAAACACATTACCATTCATTTGCGTCGCGCAGTCGGGTAAAAACAGTCACGGGCCGCATGCGGCTCGCGGGCCCGGCGTTGCCGACCGCTAGTTTTGGATGTTATTGTAATAATCATTATCTTACAAACCTTTGTGCCTCATAGTTTAGAATGTTATATAAATAATATCTAGTGTAGTTACGTCATGTCAGTTTACCTATGTTGTTATTTTATTAGATAAACTACATGATGTGAGACGTCTTCAAAACAAAAGATACAAAAGATATTCAAGGAGCTTAAACAGAATTCGATACTCGTTCCAAAAAAAAAAAAATATGTGACCTTAAATTTTGACCAGAAAATACTTAATTCGATACATAACTGGGCGGCCAATATTGCGCGGCGGGCGCGTGAAGCCGGCGCGACGTACGGCAGCACGAGGATGTCCATGCACAGTGCGAGTTGTCAGGACTCAGGACGCATAGGATTAATAAAACGGTCTCACGAGAACCGGCGGTAAAAAACGCTTCGACTAGTTAATATTCCTTTGCTTAATACTTAAGTATTACGACCGGCCAAGTGCGAGTCGGACTTGCGCACGAAGGGTTCCGTACAAAACGGGAAAAATACCACGTTCATTGTATGGGAGCCCCACTTTAATATTTATTTTATTCTGTTTTTATTAGTATTTTTATTGATATAGCGGTAACCGAAATACACTTTCTGTGAAAATTTCAACTGTGTGCTGTCACGGTTCATGAGATACCGGACGATTGACAGACGGACGGACAGACAGCGAGGTCTCAGTAATAGGGTCCCGTTTTTGCCCTTTTGGTACGGAACCCTAAATATGCTAAAACGCAACTAAATTATAATGACATAGTGAATTGCTATTAAAACATCGTATATTACTTATGTTTCTGGTAAATAAAGTTTCTGATTCGTGCAATGGAGAAATAATCCAGGTTGATTCCTAACATTTCAGGTGCTGGCGTTCACCGACGGCGACACAGTGTCCATAATGCTGCCCGCACAGGACCACAAGCGCGTGGGGGACGGTGACACGGGCCCCAACACCGGCGGCATGGGGGCCTACTGTCCCTGTCCGCTGATCACCCCGGAGCAGCTGGCGGATGTTAAGGACCAGGTGCTGCAGCGCGCGGTCGACGGGCTGAAGGCGGAGGGCGTGAAGTATGTCGGTGAGTTGAAAGTGATGATGATGATGACTGGAAAGGGATGTAATCACGGGACTCTGTTACTAAGACTCCGCTGTCCGTCCGTCTGTCTGTCACCGGGCTGTCATGAACCTTGATAGCTAGAAAGGTGACAGATTATGTATTTCTGTTTTTATAGTATTTGCTGTTATAGCAACAGCAAAAACAAAAAAAAAAACAAAATAAAATAAATATTTAAGTGGGTCCATCATACAACAAACTTGGATTTTGTCGTTTTGTACGAAAACACTTCGTGTGCGAGTCCGACTAGCACTTGGCCGGTTTTAGACATCAACGTTAAGTCAAAACGAGTTTTATACAGAGGAAAGATTTATTTATTTGTTCGCATTAAATAGGCTCCGAAAGCACTGGATCGATTTTGATGTAATTTGGCACAGACATATAGTAGACTACGGGGAAGGACATAAGCAACTTTTTATCGCGGCAAAATGTACGGTTCCTGTGGGATTTCCTTTTGGGCGCACGAAGTCGCAGGCAACATCTATTTAGTTATTAAAATTATTTCGTCATTGAAGAAAATGTGAACTTTGCGCGGCGATAATTTTGCCGTTTAATAATTAATAATATTTTGCTCACTTATGTATTGATATGAATTCTTTATCAAAAAGTTTCACTGCTTACGTTGAGTTTGGCTAGCAAATAGTCTGGAGAGATTTTACGCCAATAAGGGTTAATAAGTGTTGAATTAGAAATCATTATATTTGTCCACTATTCACTAACTATGCCTGTATAAAGTATCTAAGATAAGATTATAAAGTCTACGTCCAGTTATATATTTATTTTGCCAAACGAATGTTTCTCCTTTTGTATTGTATGTAAATACCTACTCAAAATTATGCAATGTAATTTACCATTTCTTTGAAAATTTAGCATATACTACTCTTGAACCTTATTGCCATAGTAATAATTGTATAGCCAACAACATTAGTCTCAACTTGTAAGTTGAGACTAATGTTGAAGTCTACTAAGACTAAGACTAATGTTGAAGACAGAAAAAATACATACAAACTTCGATTGTAGTGAAGACATACAAATTTAAAACAAAATTTAAAATGTTCAGTGCAAAGTAGAGTTCAGTGCTTCCTCAAGTGCAGTCATTACACCCGAAAACTGAAGGTTATTTGACCAAATAGACCTAGTTATATCTAGCGAAAACCGGTTTTAACCAGAACCAGTCGGTGGGCTATATTATCAGCTTATTTGTAGGAACTTTACTCTCTAGGCACGAGTTACCTTATCTTAGGCAAAGGATGTTTATTGGACACCTTTGATAACTTGACGTGTTACTTTGTTGTGTAACTTATGAGTTGCTAGCTTTTGCCCGCGGCTCCGCTCGCTAAGTACAGTATCCCACAAAAACGCTGTACTTTTTTTGGGATAAAAAGTAGCCTATGTGCTGTTAATCCAGAGCTTAATCTATAACCATACCAAATTCATCAAAATTCGTTCAGATGTTTTTTTTGTGAAAGAGTAACAAACATCCATCAATCCTCACAACTTTTCACATATTTTATACTATTATAAATGTGAAAATTTGTGAGGATGGATATATGATAGTAGGATGTATCCTGCAAAGGGCTGTGATGGTTATTAATTTATTTATTGGCCCTTTTTTACCCCTGTCGAAAACAGGAGGATTTTAAGTTTGTCGTGTCTGTTTTCTGTGTGTGTCTGTCCGTGGCATCGTTTGGGAGCTCCCAAACGGATGAACCGATTTTGATTTTTTGAGTCAGCTGACATGATCGAGTGTGTTCTTAGCTATGATTCATCAGCTCAACATCAGCTCGCTCACTGCTCGACAATTCGAGGGTTACTTGTTGTGTAAATAAATGTCGTGGGAAATATTTTTTGTTTATGAAAGGGTGAATTTTCAAAGAGAGAGAATGTATCTAAGTATTCTTAATTTGACAGACATGCACCGTTTCTTAAATAAGCTATTCTAAAATATGGCTCAAAGAGAAATAGTTTATCAATTACATAATTAAATACTTAGTGTAAAATTAGCTTACCCTACATAAATACATATTTTATAGTTATACTAGATATTGCCCGAGACTTCGTACGCGCGAAAAGTAATCGCGTAGGAAGCGTATATTTTGCCGCGATTGAAAGTAGCCTATGTGTTAATCCAGATTATAAACTACTGCCATACAAAATTTCATTAAAACCCATTCAGTAGTTATTGTTGCTTGAAAGAGTAACAAACATCCACACATCCATACATTCTTACAAACTTTTACGTTTATAACATTAGTAAAAGGATAAAAAAATTATAACTGACAATTATTAACACCTTAACATATTTCAGGCGGTACGAAATATGTTGCTTCTTTTTAAATAATAGCTTACAGCAACAAACATTGTAATGAATAATGATGTCATTATTAGCAACAAATTAATTCCTAAATAGGGCATAAATGTATGTATAGATAAAGCTCTGCGACTCGTCTAGAATACAATGTGCCTAATGCAGTTGTACCCACATCCAACATTTTCTCTTCCACTCGATTTCCTTCTCAGCGAGGGATCAATTTACACTGGTCGTGTACACTAGTGTGTGTATCTTGGTCTTATCAACAGTAGGTGCAAGCGTCGATGAACCGAGGCGTTATTACTAGATAATAATTGGCCACGGGCCGCGCGCAGTTTCTAGTTGACCTCTATAATCGAAGTATCAACTTATGAAGTGCTTGTTGTCCCCACACACGTTGCTCTGTCTATTGTGGAATAAATAAATAACTATATCTTCACCTGCAATATTTCTCACCGTTCAGGTAAGGTTTAAAACCTTCCCTGAACTTCCACAAATTTAAGACCAAAATTGGCCAAATCGGTCCTGCCGTTTTGGAATTGCAATCCATTTTTGGGGTTCCGTAGTGTTTGATAGGGATGTTGATTTAGTCTCTATCAACCGGATCTGGGGCCCCGGTAGTGCCCCCACCAAGACGAGCCAAGCGAAGCGCAAGGGCAATACCAGACCACTTTTATCGAAGCGTTTCGTCGATTTTTTGAACCATCATAACTTGGGTTTGGATTATACCAGATAAATAAAATTTTCGGACTTATTAAACTTGTAAAGTTTTGATTGCATAGGTCTTATACTTTAGATTTTATTGATATCTATAAACCTGATTTCTTCACTGACTCACTGATGATCAACAAAATTATATGGTACTTCCAGATGTCCTAGAAAGCTGAAATTTGGTACATAAGCTAAGTACACAACTAACATAATAATTGTCAAAATCGGAACTTTTATACTCCAACCCCTTAAACTAGGGGATGAAAGTTAATTTTGGTTGAAAGCGCCATCTATCGCCTATATTATGAACTATGTTAGCTATGTCGTCGTTCGTCGCTTGGATTGGAAACTAATTAACGTAATATTTAAATAATTATTTCCCGAGTATTATGTAGTCATATCAACTAGACCACATATCTTGGCTAAGGTGTAGAGTTTGTGAAGTTAGTCTTGTAGAGTTAGAGCGTGAAGAGTCAGAAGCTTGGTTTTACATGAGACATGAGAACTTTTTGACAGTGCGAGTCATATGGTATCGTCAAGGCAATATTTTAACATGAATATGTTCTCGATGGGATATCTCTTTCCAAACGAGAGTGCCTACAGTATATCTTTAAATAAACTATTTTGAGGTATAATGAAATCTGCCTGTTACCATATGTTACATATATCAACAGTAAGATGTAACTGTCAATGTCATTATTGACATTGACAGATGTCATAAGTAAAGCCTATCGAGTTAGTTTATTTAGTTGGCCAAAAGGCTATACATAGTGTAGACGTATATATTGTGCTAAGCATATCTCATTACATATTGTAATACGTATTCGTTGTAAGCACCAATAAAGGAGAGTATAAGAATTGCTGCTGTATTATTATCGTCACCACACGAGCGCACGAAGGACTTACAATCAAGAGGTCATAGACCAACACACCATATTAAGCGCCTTTCGCACCTAAAGTTCCGACCGCGGGGAACAGTACGCGCCACTCCATCCCTTGCTCCGAAACGAACACGTAGATGCACGAGGATGATAGTCTGATCTGGCATATCGATGCGAGCGCATTTTCCTAAGTTTTATCCGCGCATCACGCGCAAACGCATAATAAAAACATGTTGGTTTGTGGCGACTTACTACTGACAGCAAAACTTTTAACATCTAAAATGTCCCAGGCGCCAGTCCAAACTGCAATCTAAACTCTTGAAATCGCATTTACACGCATAGTTTGGAACGTTCGCCCAATCATATCAGATTCGTCCGCAGTCCAAACCGCGGGTGCATTTTTAATTGTTTTTACCAAGACAGTTTTATCCGCAGTCCAAATACGTTGGTAGACGCTATTAGGTTAGCTCCAGTCATATACCAGATGTAAAAAATGTAAGAATCATATTTTATTTTATTAACAAAAAGCTATAAAAGTCGCAGGCAAAGTTAGTTAAATTGCCTACCATAATAGATCAAGTTTAACACGGACAAGGGTTATCAGCTATTCTTTTAGCATATTGACGACAAAATAAGATAAATTACAAACAACTAATACCTAAACACGAAAATCACTGGTAAAACTGCGCATTATAGTTGCTTTTCGCTTGTGAAGTCGAGTATAATTTGCGTTTGATGCAAAATGTACAGATAGCTGCGTAATACAATGTCAGGGTCAATAACGTGGTGTTTTTTTATTGAAAATTTATTGACAAACAAGTAAACGAAATAGAACAAACATAATTAATGTATGATAAGAAATGTGAAATAATTAATTATATGTATATGATATGGTCAAATGGTTAAAGAAGAAAAAGTTATAATAACCTTTTCCCTTCTGCGCATAATGCGTGCACGCATGTTTTGCGTGTTGTGCACTTTTTACGTACGCAAATATTATTATTTATTTATTATTTCACACCAATTAACACTAAATATAAAATAAAGAGCTACAAAACTGTTCTTCAGTTTGTCTGTAGGATTAATGTTACAAAACTTAATATTTGCGTGCCCACATTTTGCCCGCAAGAAAATTTGAGAACAGGGGAAGGGCGATATATTGTTTCTTACGTATTAAAGTTTCTTGCTCTTATGTAATATTTGTTTTCTGTCCTAGGTGTGCTGTACGCCGGCCTCATGGTGACCAAGTCGGGCCCCATGACGCTGGAGTTCAACTGCCGCTTCGGGGACCCCGAGACGCAGGTCGTGCTACTGCTGCTGGAGTCTGACTTGTACCAGATAGTCAAGGTAAAAGACACACGGGGGCCAGATTTGAGCGGTCCACGCGCTAGAGTCGAGCCACCTATCTTCACTATTTTGTTTTAATCTAAGGGTAATAAGGTATATTTGTAACAAAGGAATCAAATTGAAGATTACTCTTTATTTTTAGCCAAATAAATCTATGTGTAAAATAGTCTGTGATGTTTATTTGTATCAGCGCCATCTTGTGTATTTTATTATTGAGTACAAAAATACGTGTCATTTTGTAATTAATAATAATAATAATAAACATTTATTCATACAATTTGAGTATTAAACCACGATAAGTACATAACATTTAAAATATCCAGTAAACGGGCAACACAGGAAACTTACAGGAATCTTCTTACACACTACTAAGTTCTACATATTATACAAACAAAAACAAGAGAAGCAAAATATAGGTAACATTGCACATACAAAAAATATGATAATACTGAGGATACAAAGTTGCAAAGGAATAGTTGGTAGGTGGTGTAATGCTCAAATCATTGAAATGGAGTCCACTCAGGTAATTGACTGTGGAATCACAGTCCCTGATATTCAGTGTATCCATACTGTCAGGCGTGAGACAAGACTACTCGAGACACCAGCGCCAACTACGCTGTTAAAAAATAAAAATAATATCTTAAGTAAATATAATTTATAAATAAGAGCAATAATACATTATATAATATATATGTTATAATTATTATATTCAATTCATATTATAATTATTAAATAACGTGGTGTGCTCATGACGTTGTGCGCTGCACAACTGCATTAAGAGTTTTAATAAATATAGTAGTTAAAGATATAACTATTTTAATAATTTTATACTTTGCGATAGCACTGCCACCTACTACTAACTAACTAACTAACTAATGAACATTCTACCCAGGCGTGCGTGAACGGTACTCTCAAGGACATGCAGGTGAAGTGGAACACCAACGTGTCGGCAGTAGGCGTGGTGCTGGCGTCCAAGGGCTACCCGGAGACCTCGACCAAGGGCTGCGTCATCAGCGGTATGTATGTTAGTGAACAAGAAAAGCTGGAATCGCAGATAATAAATTTTTCGGAGAAAAAAGAGCGATAAACGTTAGATCATGTTAAAGTACTTGTCAGTGAGTTTTCATCATGTTGACACGCCTTCAATTTTTGCGTATCAGCAAACGATGCCCCAATAGGGTATATATTTTTACATTTGATCCTCCTAATGACCTCTCTATTATTATTATAGATGAAGCCCTTTGCTTCATCTATAATAATATGTTGTGCATGTGCATGTTTATATAGTGTTTATATAGTATAGGCAAAAAGTCTATACTTAAACACCTTTGGGGTTTGACATTTGTCATCTTGACATTTTGACATTCGCTTCCTGCAGTAGAATCAGTCCGCATTTATTAGACAAAATGTTCTGAAAACAAGATGGGGTAACTTTTTCTGGTATGAATATTTTTTCTGTCAAATGTATGTCATAGCCCATCTTTACTTTTTCAAATCATTGCATACTTTATAACTTCCTGTCTAGGTCTGTCGTCTGCGGCCGTGCGTGGCGCAGTCGTCTTTCACAGCGGCGTGACGCGCGGCGCGAACGGCTCGCTCGTCACCAACGGTGGCCGCGTGCTCCTGGCGGCCGCGACGTCTGCGTCGCTGCGCAGCGCGGCTGCCGCTGCGACTGCTGCTGCGGCCGCCATCGACTTCCCAGGCCGACACTACCGCAAGGACATCGCGAGACGCGCCTTCAACAAGTATGTGTAAACGATGTGACATTATAGCATGATTAAAAGTGACCGACTCGCGTTGCATTGGACACGTCTGCATGTTGCGGCAATCGTAACGTTGTACAGCTGCTGCTCAATGTGTACAGTGACAATCTAAAAATAAAAATGTATTCTCTTTAATGCATACTAACAAATATTAATTTCCAAAAGCAAAGGTCAAAGTCAAAGCGACTGGACAGCCCAAATCGTAAATTAGGGTCAGCCATACCGGGACGAGACGCGGCGCGCACTTTTTAAGATAGCAATTCAAAATTGAACTTTATTTACTACAAAAAAATATACACGTTTCAGGAAAGAACAAAGTTCAATTTTGTATCACTACTAGTACAGAAAGTACTATATATATATATTGCCGAACTGTAAAATGAACTGATAGCGCGATTCAGGATCGTGGCGCTAATTGGTCCGCCACACTATCTTTCAAGGTGCGCGCCGAGTCGCATTTCGGTGTGAAGTGAGGTTTTGTATGACATAAAAACTGGGTTTATGTTTTTTTTTTTAGTAAATACCTAATGGACTAGCTTTCAAGTAAGTCATATAATATAAGTGTTAGTTGTAGTTAAAGTTGACACGGATCTGACAAAATATTGATTTCGAACTTAGTTGAATGTCTTTGCTTTGTTAGATAGGTACAATGTTCCTGTTTCTTTGTTGTTATTTGTTGTGTATTTATTTGTTGGTTTGTTTCAGTTCATTGTCGCTCGAGTAGTTTAGAAAATTAATTTGATCCATCTTCATAAAATTTAATCTACATTCCATTAATACAGACATTTTAGTCTTCCATTGTTTTACCATTGTTTTTTGCATGTTAAAAATGTACAAATGTTCGAGTAGCTTTTGATTCACAATCGTATCTTTTTGTTTTGTTATTAGAGTCATGACATTTTTCATGTTTTTCGCAATAAATTGCAATTTCTAAAAAAGCATTTCATTTCACTGGTATCCTATTGGATCATCAGAGTGCTAAGTGTGAGTTTTTCAGATTTTTTTATTTGTACAGCGCCACCTAGTTTTAAACGCGACTATTAGGTCAAATCACATACAAAATCCTAGTAAACGCCAAACGCGCTCACGATCGAATGCGAAAAGAAAAACTCACACTTAGCACTCATAACATTTTTTTAATAATAAAGCTGTTTAAAACATAGTTACTTGCACTCAATAAGATTATAATATATGATATCAATATCTGTGACCCTTACATATAACCCTATGGAACACCAAAATATACCATTTTAATAAGCGCTTTTTGCTTATTTAAATGTTCACTGATTTATTATATTTAAATTTAATGAATATAAACCATTTTCAAACAAAAGATGATTAAAGAAGTGTGGAAGTTTTATTGTGAGAAATCATAGTTCATGCTGTCAAACGCTTGGGTGAAATCTATTAATGGATTTCAATTACAGTTTTGAAAGTTAGGTGTCGTATTCGTGGCCATAACTTCAAGCCCTTAAAGGTGTTCATTTTTAGTTTTTTTTTTAATTGATTAAAGCTAGATTATAATATTGCTTAACTTTTGTCATTTAATATTGGTACAAGCATTGCTTTATGAGTCTAAATTAGTTAACATACTCGTAACATTAAACTCACTGTTTTCAACAGAATCAACGGTCTCTCGTACCTTGAGAGTGGAGTTGACATCGACGCTGCGGCCAACCTCATCCGCATCATTGAGCCCATAGCTACCGCCACTCACAGACAGGGCGTGTTGGGCAGGCTGGGCTGCTACAGTGGCCTGTTCCAACTGTCTGCTATGGACAAACTATGCGACCCAGTTCTTGTCCAGGGAACTGATGGCGTTGGAACTAAAGTAAAGGTGAGATAGAAGTGATATATATGACATCAAATTTTGAAAAACAAAGCTGACACCACTTGCATCTAAAGTTTAGATTCTAAACTATCAATACATATATCATCCCATTGAGAAGATTGATCTGAAAATGAGCACGCAAATAGTTAGATATTATACACTTAAAAGTTTACAACGGTAACTTCCAAAAATGATGAAATTATTTATGATAGGTACTCTTAAGTTACCACCGACCATGAGAATTTGTCCTTTCTTACATATCGATTTTGCTTATTACTACCATTTCATTCCAGATAGCGGAAGTGATGTCAAAATTCGACACGTTGGGCCAGGACCTTGTGGCTATGTGCGTCAACGACATATTGTGCGCGGGCGCAGAGCCGTTCGCGTTCCTCGACTATATGGCGTGCGGGCGACTGCAGTTGGACACCGCGGCTGCGCTGGTCAAGAGTATTGCTGACGCGTGCACACTGGCAGGTTGTGCGTTGCTCGGTAAGTACATTTTTTTGCAGTTTAAAGACCTCGGATTTTGTATGTGAATAGTAATAATTTGACAGCTAGAACTTTTCACTCAAGGCCATGTTTATCGCTAGGTTTCACTTACACGAAAGGACGTGGGCATAAGTAAGTTACATTGGCATATTATGCTACCAAAATGAATGTTATCTGTGTAGGAACGCTGGCATTTACCACTATATGCTGTTTTTATATGGGTGTTTACTGATTACCGCCTAATTGATCTATCATTTATGCAATTACAATCAGAAAAACTTATTATATGTATCTGGCATAAACTGAACTTGCGGAACACATGACATTAAATTTGACTGTATTTTATCTCGGTTAAATTAAACTTGCCTGGGACAAGTGGTAATTCTTTGTGACATCTCAACTTCTGTCATCGTTATATTTTGTCTCTATTTAAACGGGCTACAAATTAACAATTGTAACCCTTAGGTGGCGAGACG
This sequence comes from Phengaris arion, assembly GCA_963565745.1. NCBI lineage: Eukaryota > Metazoa > Arthropoda > Insecta > Lepidoptera > Lycaenidae > Phengaris > Phengaris arion. The sequence goes on along the minus strand of OY751446.1, from coordinate 2,292,032 downwards.
GCCGAGATGCCGGGCATGTACGAGGTGGGTCAATACGACCTGGCGGGCTTTGCGGTTGGCGCGGTGGACAGGTTGAAGCAGCTGCCGCGGATTAACGAGATCAGAGCCGGCGATGTGGTGCTTGCGTTACCCAGCAGTGGGGTGCATAGCAACGGGTATAGCCTCGTGCAGCGGATCATGCGGGAGGCGGGACACGGGTGAGTTGACGTGCAAACGTTTTCAAATTGCTTCCATTTGCATTATATCATTCGTTTTTTGATCGGGGGATACAAATTGGTGTTATTGTTATAAGTAGAGATATCTATCAAAATGAAGCTAGCTAATAGGTGTGGGATCAAAGAACTCATGACGCTAAAAGGCCTATTACACTATACGGTTTTCAGGGACCTTTATTTGGGGCAGTGTAATAGAATTCCTGGAGGAAGGGTTCCTAATTAGGGCGACCGGACGGTCCCGGTAAGCCTTGCTCCCTTATCGCCCTTACGATCTAGTAGTGTACTAACACTTAGGCGGCTAGGGAGCTTCCTGTAGCTAGAAATCTTAATGTGACAACCAGTCTTTGTCTAGCACTTACACTCCGTCCTAAAATTGTGTCTCCTTTTTTTATATACGGAGCTACTAAATTTAATAAGTATTCTAATTCCTCCTCCCCCATTCTTAAATGATTTTTTAAATCCACTGGTCTTGTGTAAAGTCCAGTGCTTTTCTCTTAATGTCAAGTATTGCTTGAAATTAAGCAATACATGAAATTAAGAAAAGAAAGCGGTCCGGTGTTCAGTGCAGTGTAATAATCGATGCCCTTGCAAGGCGCCACGCCTTCCCTGACCACCGGGCCCTAAATACCGTGGAGTGTAATAGGCCTATAAGCGAGGTCTGTGACGCATGGCGCGTGACGCAGAGTGTAATGCGGGTTTTTGGTACGCTCGTGCACCAATTGAATTCTTTTAATCGCATAGCTATCACGACTTCAAAAACAACACTGTGGCCGATACTTTACTATCTTCAATACTGACAAAGGTTTCGCTTTTCAGATTCAAAGACAAGGCACCATTCAGTGCAACAAACCGGACCTTCGGTGAGGAATTCCTCGAACCCACCGCGATATACGTGAAGGCCCTCCTGCCGGCTATCAAGAAGGACCTGGTTAAGGGTCTAGCACATATCACCGGCGGTGGACTGTTGGAGAACATACCCAGGATCCTCCCGGCTGGAGTCAAAGTCAAATTGGACGCTACGAAGTTCAGAATAAAGCCGCTTTTCGGTTGGCTGCAGGCTAAAGGTAAATAATTTAAAATACTTTAATCCATAACATTATTTACTTAGTCAAAGTATTTTGCTTAAAATAGCAGTTCGATGCTGCTAATTAAATTTTACAATAATATAGTATTGATATGTTTAAACAGCAAAATGGTACTCTCATAAACGTCAAACCAGCCGCACGCGTGGCGCGTTTTGATTTCCCCAAGTTACAAAAATCAGTTTACGATATCAAGACGATTCATATATAATTCATTGTATGTAGATTGAAAGTCTAAGTTATCAATTGATGTTCAAACAAAGTCCACCGAACCGTTACAACATATTGCTATTTTTAACTATAGCTAATTAAAACTTGAACATGATAAATTCTAACCAGTTTTCTGAGGCGTCGTTGTGTCACTCTGGTCGGGCCAGTTGCATCAATGTCGAACCGTGGCTATCCCACGGTAAAATTGAATCATTTTCCTCCAGGTCTGGTGTCCGACTTCGAGATGCTACGCACATTCAACTGTGGAGTTGGCATGGTGGTGATAGTGGAGCCCAGCTGCCTGCGCGAGCTGCTGGCGATAGTGGATGGCGTGGTGGACGTCGTGGGCGTGGTCGAAGATATCGGCAGAGAGGGTAAGAGAGAGAGTCAACTGGTGTACCACTTGTAAACCTTATTGCTATAGAAATAAGGGCGACCGTACATTGGTACAACGGACGCATAATACAAAGAAATTCATTGACCTTAAGGGTCGCTCGCATAATACGTGACATGGTGATGCGTGACATTTTAAGATAGCTATTCAAAATTTAACTTGATTCATAACAAAAGAAGGTTCACGTTTCATTGTAAGAGTTCGAATGTCAGGACTCAGGTTGCACCGCGCTGCACAGCGCATGTGCAGTGTATGACTGATGTCATATGAAACGTGCATCTTTTTGTGTAGTGAATAAAGTTCAATTTTGAATAGCTATCTTAAAAATGCACCGCCGCTTAGTGTTGCGTATTGTTGCGGTGTGAACTGACCCTAAGAACTTACTACTACGTGACCTGCACCTTTATACATGTAATGCTGGCGGTCAATGTTACTGTGTGATATAGCATAGGTACTAAAAGACCTAAATTTCCTTATAAATGTACTTATAATTTTCCACACCTTTAGCGACCGGACATTAGATGCTCGGTCTCAATCACTCACATCTTCCATCTCCCTCACAGGGGGCCACCAGGTCGTGGTGGAGAACTTCACAGCGGCCATGGCGCCGCTGACCGCGCCGTACATCCGCGGCGCCGCGCCGCCCAAACCGCTGTCGTACAAGGACAGCGGAGTAGACATTGAGGCGGGAGACTCGCTGGTGTCGCTAATTAAACCCCTAGCTAGGTATGATGATGATGCTAGACGTGACTTTATCTTTGTAGGGTTCCGTACCCAAAGGGTGAAACAGGACACTAACCCTATTACTAAGACTCTGCCGTCCGTCCGTCACCAGTCACCAGGCTGTATCTCATGAACCGTGATAGTTAGACAGTTGAAATTTTCACAGATAATATATTTCTGTTTCCCCTCTAACAACAAATACTAAAAAACAGAATAAAATAAATATTAAGGGTATACCATACAGCAAACGTTAATTTTTTGGCGTTTTGTACGGAACCCTTCGTGCGCGGGTTCGACTCCCACTTGGCCGATTTTGTTTATTTATTTTAAAAATCTTTGCATGCTAAATAGTTGCTATCTTTATTCTGTCATAGAAAAAATATGCAAATTATGGATTTGAAAATAATGTTTGTTTTATTTCTGCCAGATCGACGTCACGGTCCGGTGTTCTGGGCGGTCTTGGCGGTTTCGGAGGGTGCTTCCAGTTGAAGGCTGTTGAACAAGAATATAAGGTGCCTAATACTTATTTATTATTATTATTATCTCGTACATTTTACAGGTATTCCTTTTCAGTTTTTTGTACTAACAACGTTTGATAAATATCATAATAGATGTATTTTTCAATCATTTAAACCTTAATGTACGTACTAAATATTCCTGTTTTACAGGACCCAGTGCTCGTACTTGCAGCCGACGGCGTAGGCACCAAACTGCGCGTCGCACAACGCATCGGCCGCCACGACACCATCGGCATCGACCTGGTCGCCATGTGCGTTAACGACGTGTTGTGTAATGGTGCCGCGCCGCTCACAGTCCTCGACTACTTCGCGTGCGGCGCGCTCGACGTGCGCGTCGCGAGAGACGTCGTCGCCGGCGTGGCGCAGGGATGCAAGGAGGCGGATGCGGCGCTTATAGGTCAGTATAGTTCTCTATCAATGTATTAAAGCTTGACCAGAAATATAAAAAACCTCTCCAAATTGTGGAAAATTCGCGAATCTTAATTGAAATGTCCTATGAAATTCCAGCTTTTTGTTGCTGCAGTACAAAAAAGAAACGGCCGTATGTAGGTTTTTTATTATCTTGGTCAGTTACCTTCCCCATGTGTTGTAGTCCCCTGTCAATGTGTTACAATCCCCTGTCAATGTATTACATTCTCCTGTCAGTGTTACAGTCAATGTACAAGGCAACCTACTTTTAAACGCTTATGATTTTACTCTATAGATGGCGAGACATGATTTGGTTTATTAATTTGTAGGCGGCGAGACAGCGGAGATGCCGGGCATGTACGAGGCAGGCGTGTACGACATTGCTGGCTTCGCGCTCGGCGTGGTCGAGCGCTCGCACATCTTGCCGCGGATCAACGACATTGCGGTACGTATGACATACTGACCTGTAACGTCACAGCTCTTGAACATTCTACCGTGCTATTTTATACAAAAGGCACAGTGGATCACAGAAAGGAATTAAGGCCACTAAAAATATATTTATCAAGCGCGCAAATATAGCATTACTATGAGGCATGAGCGGACACTTTTTAGTCCATTACATAAATAATAATATTTTATTCAGGTCGGCGACATTATCATTGGTCTGCCGTCCAACGGAGTGCACAGCAACGGGTTCAGTTTGATCCACAGCCTCATGAAGAAGGCGGGACTGTCGCTTAATGACAAAGCGCCTTTCAGTTCAGAGGGTCTCACTCTAGGTGAGGTTTAAAATTTCTAGTCTCATTTTCTACATCACTCACATTGGCTATTTGCAATCTAGTGAATAAAATTACAATTTCACAAATTGATCCTTCTACTCGATATTATATAAGTTTTCCTAACAAAACTTACTCCTCTCTAAACATTACTACCTTAGGCTGGGACTATATGATCCGGAATCCGGAAGGCCGGGGAAGATTCAGAGCACTGAAAATAGAACTTTGCGCTAATACAATAGAGCTGAAAATCGAACACACGAGTGTAGAGTCAAATGTCAATGTCAACGTTGACAGCTTGACACTCGACACTTCGATTTTCAAGTCTATTAAATTAGAACAGAGTTAAATTTTCAATCCTCTGAATTTTCCCTGGCCAGCCTTAATGTTGTTCACGAGCTAATTCACCAACAGCAAGTTCTTCCTCTGTCCTTTCACAAAATAAAAACTGTTGAAGCTGTGTGATTAGCGTTTTCAATGCTTGAATAATTTCTTTAATTTACTTAAATACCTGCAGGCGAGGAGCTGATCCGTCCGACGCGCATCTACGTGCGCAGCGTGCTGCCGGCGTTACAGCGCGGCGTGGTGAAGGCGGTCGCGCACGTCACCGGCGGCGGCCTGCTGCACAACCTGCCGCGCGTCATGCCCGACACCGTGCGCGCCCGCCTCAACGCGCACTGGTGGAACGTGCAGCCGGTGCGTCGCCATACATACACACGTTTTGCGAAATTAATTACTGCGTGACGACGTTTAATAAAGCAGAATAATAATTGTAAAACTCTAAAAGGATATTATACAAAATAAAATTACATTGCACTCTCTACAACACTGAGAAGGTGACACTACCTCACACAGCTGATTTCAATTCAGATAAAATTTAATTTATATAGATCGGGGCTTTTTTTACTAAACGTACGTTTTATTAGCTCTATAAGATCAATGACCTTAGTGTCGTAAAGAATGCTATGTAATTTTATTTTGTTTATTTTTTTCGAGTTTCATAATTATTTTTCTGCATAAACGTCATTACATATAAGCAGTAGATCATGTGCCCGACATTTCTGTAATTAATTTAATTAGCGCATGCGCACAAAAGTTTTTTGCCGTTCCTTTTGTAATTGACATCCAATATGTTGGCTCGAGAGTCGAGACACAAGTGGCGCCACCACGCTGGTCTAATGAGTATAGAATAGTAGATAGAGAGTCTACATTGTTTGTTTGTGTTCAGGTGTTCGCGTGGATCGCAGAAGCAGGCGCAGTGCAAGACGACGAGATGCTGCGCACCTTCAACTGCGGTATCGGAATGGTGCTGATAGTGGCTCCGGAGCATCAAGCAGAGGTGTGTGTTTTTTTGCAGACACTTCGTCGATTTTTCGTTAAATTTATTTATAATTGTAGAATTTTAAATACGTAATTTATAAAAAAAAATGTGCATATCTTTAAGTGACGTAAACACTAGTCCTTATTTATACCTGATTTAATTATGTTGTATGTGTTTATGTTATTCATGTGCCTAAATAAATAAATAAATATCTTATCGGTAAAATATACCAAATCAAAACTGTATGCACTTGCGTGCGAGCCAAGCTTAGTATCTATACGTTACGTGCGTAGCCGAACGTACGAACTATCCGCGCGAAATCGCAATCGTACAAGATTAGATTATGATACGTCTTGATATTTTTTAACGTTTTCCATAGAATATACATGAAGTAAACTATTTCCTAGGTGATGAACGTAACGAGGTCGCACGGCGCAATGGTGATCGGCTCTATCCAGGCGCGGCCGGCGGGCGGCGCGCGCGTCATTGTCGACAACTTCCCCTCCGCGCTCGATTTCGCTCGCCGCGCACCGCTGCTGCCCAAGAAGAAGGTTAGTTGTGTAACTCTGTATAAAATAAGATGCGAAAAGCTGTTTTCAATACTTTTAAATAGGACAATAAATAGCACAAACCACCGACACCAGCAAGTTGTGTCCTACAAAAATTTAAATGCGGAAATAAAGGATGGACAGACGCATTATTTGTTACCATTTAACGCCTAAGCTTTTAACGGATTTGGATGTTACTCACAGATACGTGTGTACGTTTCTCGTGGACTTTCTACGCATAGTCGTAGACAAAAGCTAACGTTTATTATTATCATTACAGGTGGCAGTACTGGTCTCCGGAAACGGCAGCAACCTCCAAGCCCTGTTGGATGCGGCGCGCGACGAGTCCCAATGTGTGTGTGCGGACGTCGCGCTCGTGATCTCCAACAAGCAGTCCGCGTACGCACTCACGCGCGCCCGCGTGGCGGGCGTTCCCGCAGTGGTGCGTATATAAGTGTTTAACAATTCAACCACATGTACGACAGTTTTAGATAGTTTAAGAAAACTAAAAGTTTATTTATTAGTTTATTAGTTAATCCTACAATAAAATAGTAACGTAACCTTTACCAAAAAATATTTCTTCCCATATTCGTTGTGTACAAAGAAATTTGCCTTTTAGTCATTTAATGTCTGTACATGTAGTTTTTATCTAAATATTTATCTTCGTGACATTAATTTGTCAGTTAATTATTTTTTGATCTAAGCCTTATACAAATAAAATACTTAAAATGAAGTATTAATACAGATTTTTATGTGCAGGTATTCAACCACAAAGACTACGCCACGCGGGAGGAGTACGACCGCGCGGTGTCGGCGGCGCTGGTGGCGCATAAGATTGACATCGTCTGTCTTGCGGGATACATGCGCATACTGTCCGCTGAGTTTGTGCAGAAGTGAGTTGAGAACTGTTTCTTTAACATTCAAATAACTATAATAATTAAAGATAACAAAACATTTTGGTATTGTAGCTATCTTTCATCTCCATCCAAACGTAAATAACACTTTGGATAGCTAAAGGATCAGAGATTCATTACGCTAAGTGAGTATTGTAATGGAACGATGTAAAGGGGGTTTGAGCGGCGCCATTTTGAGGTCATTTTGCATCGAGTTTTCCATTTGGAATAACTTTTGCTATGCAGATGGCGCGGACGACTGATCAACATCCACCCGTCCCTGCTGCCGCTGCACCCGGGGCTGCACGCGCAGCGACAGTGCCTCGCCGCCGGGGACGCGCAGTCCGGCTGCACGGTGCACTTCGTCGACGTGAGTAGACTGTACTTTATAATAATACTAGCTTTTTCCCGCGGCTGCGCTCGCATATATACAGGGTCTCTGTCGTAAATAATGGATAACCCGTAATCTGGGGTTGGTCCGGATGTGAAACTATAAGAAAATCGTATTTTCTTGCCAGGGTTTCCAACCATATGAAAATGGCGTAGCATTTTATAATTTTTTATAAATTTCGCTACTTTTTTCGTTCATTCCGTTGCCATTTCATCAAATTTAGGTATTTCTGTTTGATTTTTTTAGTATTATACTCCTGAAGACGTGTATTATTTAATTTTAATACAATTTTAGGTGTTTTTAACGTAAACAATTTTCAACTATTTTTTTCTTAATGTCAACTTTGAACATTTACTGTGAAAAAAAAAGTATGGCGCTATAGCTGCCCATTATCTTAATAAATTGTCTAGTATGTGTAGTTTCTAAAAAGGTATTACAATGTGTACTTTACTAGCAATATTAAGTTACAGGAGCGAGATCAATATCAAGGTCAGAATTCAACATTTTTAAGTATTGTTATAAAAGGTTATAAAACTTCGTCATAATGATGTTATTCTACCAAAATTCTTCACACAAACGTTATTGGGCCTTTTATTGGCCAAAGGATTTATAGAAGAAAAACAGGTTGTTTTTAGTAAAAAAAATATCACAACTCCATGGTAATAATGTAATAAAAGTGTTCAAATTTAAAATTATTGTGCTCTAAATGTTTCATGCGATAAACAAGTTGCGACAAGTTTATTCGAAAAAAGGATCATCAGGTAAAAAACTAACAAAGACAGCAATACAACGGGCCTCTATGCGTGAAAAGTACAATTGATGGTCATTGTTACTAGGCAGATGCACACTGTCCCTTTCAAACTCACGGTGTGTGAAAAGGTTAGCATGTTTTTGCCTTTAGGGCGCGCTCCTGATTGTAGAGTGTACACATCTCAGTGTGATTTTAACTATCGCATGTGCTCTTGTTTTCGTTACTTCCGTCAATTTGTTACTGCTTTCTAATATCGGACTTTGATTTGCCTTGTGATTTGGACTTGTGAACCTGGTGATACGAGTACTGACGACTTAGCTCTCATTTACGGACATTGTTTTGTGCTATCGATTGGATTTGTTGTTTGGAAGTTTTTGCATCATGCCTCAGCAATACACGTCGGCTGAATACACAAACATGCATTACATTTATGGTTTATGTAATGGCAACGCTACCAGAGCAGCAAGTGTTTACCGTGAAAAATATCCAAATGCTCGACATGCTACGCCATTTTCATATGGTTAGAAACCCTGGCAAGAAAATACGATTTTCTTACAGTTTCACATCCGGACCAACTCCAGTTTACGGGTTATCCATTATTTACGACAGACCCTGTACATATATATAGTATCGGGTATCTCACAGGTATACTGTAATTTTTCGGGAAAAAAGTAGCCTATGTTTTAATCCAGGGCCAAAACTACTACTACACCTTTTCTCACTAGGTTAGGTAATTTATTTATTATAAATGTCAGTTTCCTGTGAGGCCATTGTATCTGCCCAGTTGAGTCCGAATATTAGTGCAAAAGCATTATCAAAGTAATAAGTTCCTGTTGTATCACTAATAGGCTGGGACTATAATTATGCTCAGAAATCCGGAAGGTCGTAGAAAATTCTGAGCATTAAAAATAAACTTCTGCGCTTATAAAATTTTCAGTGCTCTGAATTTTCCCAAGCGTTCCGGATTCCGGACCATATAGTCCCAGCCTTATGGTCAAAGTGTTAGTTATATCGTAACGGATATTTTACTAATACTCAAACATTACAGGAAGGGATGGACACAGGACCGATCATCTTGCAAGAAAAGGTCCCGGTACTAAAGGACGACACTGAGCAGACACTCACAGAGAGGATACACCAGGCGGAGCACCGAGCGTACCCGCGCGCGCTCCGTATGGTCGCGACGGGCCGAGTGAAATTGAACAGCCACGGGAATATTATGTGGAGATAAACCTGCTCTTTGATTTTTAATATCGGTTAGTAAAATGGCAGCCAAAACTCTGTCTAGACTCTAGCTACTAACTAGAAAATAGAGACGTGAGTTAAAATGATATTTTACCGACATAGATGGTAGTATAGTTTACACTCTAGCCACTAACATAGCACGAATATTTTTTCAAGAAATGTAAACGACGTATGTGTTGTACATTTAAAAAAGAAAAGGTTTTTGTTTATATATTAATGATGAGTACTTATGTATCTAAAGAGAATGATGATAATCATTAACATGTATTTACACAATATTATTGTATATGTTTCTTCAAAAATTCATCCTTTTGGATTCGCCATAGTCGGGTACAAAATGGCGCGTTTATTTGTTAGTGCATGCTAACCAACTCCTTAGCTAGAAGTATCAGATTAGAAGTTCAAATTGACAGTGAAAGCTTTGTACATGATTACGCGTCTTGTAATTTGCACATAAAACAAGTTACATACTCTAAAGGTTTGAAGCCTAATTTTTCAAAACTAGTGGTCGAAATTCGACCTTAATTCATGAAAATATTTAAGTTTGAAAGTTATTAGGGTTCTTTTGCCTCTTAAGATACGAAATAAAAATGTAATGTGAAAGACATTGATTTCATCATTGAAAGAGATTGACAAATGTGTGTCAAAATTGTATCAAATGCATACTAGTGTGAGTTATTATATATGTTATTTAATATATTTTTAAAGCATTAATTAAAAATATATATTATTACTAATACTCCCAAGTTCGCATAATTTTCGTAAAAAAGTACAAAGTTTTTGCTTCACATACTAAATATTAATAATTAATAATATATTAATAATAATATGAGTAGGTAATTCTAAAAAAAGAGGTACATATCAAAAATCATATTTTGTATAGTCATTCTAAATTTAAAATAGCTATTATTACGTTTACTGATGTTCATTCCAATAAAAGAATTCCCTTTGACTTATAAGCATAATAAAAACAAATCTATAATTTTGTAAAATATTGTAATACTAATGTAAAATATTTCACATTTAAACAATTTTAGCTGTAATGTGATTTTTAGACTTTATATTATTTTAACAAGCAATGAATTCTAAAGTCGTTTTGTAAGCTTCTTGGAAACACTGTCTTCCTTATGCCTTACATAGAGTGCCTCATTTTGCATAATGTTTTATTAATAAGCAATATTATCTTTGATCTATGTTGAAAATATTCGTCTCGAATAAATTTGTTATTGATTGTACTGTAGGTTCTTGGTGGAAATTCACGTTTCACAGTAATAATACACACGACTTTTTGCACTGTTTCCACTTTAATAAGTGTTTTACATTAATTTTAATTTATTACACGACCGACACGATTTCGCCAAAGTCATCATCAGGTGTAGGTAGATTTAAAATTATAAAAAAAATTGTAAACATTGTGCAAATGAAATTAGGGTTGCCAGCATCATGAAATTTTTTGCAACGTAATTAAAATTTTTATACCAAATTATTCTATTTTTATATTTATATAAATATATATAAATATTTTATCTACACCTGGTGATGACTTTGTAAAACTGAATTTTTTTAAATATATTACACGATAATCTATTAAAATTAATGTAAAATACTTATTGAAGTGGAAACAGAGCAAGAAGTCCTGTGTATTAATACTTGAATAAATTGTTTTTACATGATATTTTAAAGTCTGTTCGAAGTTAAAATTATAGAGTAAGTTTATAGATAATGAGCAAAGATTAAAAATCGAATATTTGTTATTAAAATTTATTTTCTGTAAGATTTTTATGCTTTGTATAAAATTAGACAGGTTTGCTGACAAGTCTTTTTGTCCTCAATATAATCTTGTTTACCAACCTACATAATTTTATACAAAATATGTTGTGCATGCCATGCGAAATGTATACGTTTTTAAAAAATAAAGCAATATCAAAGAAATATGTTATTTATTTTCATATGTATCACAGTCATTTCATTCTAACTAAAAATAAAATTAAACACAAACTACAATAAAATTCGTTGACTATAAAATTATTTTCAGACAAAGCTAGCATTAATTAACATCTTTCTTCCTAACTCTGAAGGTGAATATGTCTCCTATAGCTTTAAATATCACTCCTATTAGGTCATTAGCTTCTGTTACTGCTTTCTGCTCCGGTTTTGGTATTTCTTTGTAATTTTTAGCTACAGAATGTATGCCATTTATGAGTATATAATTACAAATCTTATCAAACTCCACATGGAGTCTCTGTTTATTGAGTAGGGGAACAATTAGGTTATATGTGTTAATTTTTATATTTATTGAGTTGGCTAGATCTTTGTTACTTTCATATATTTTCTTCCACTTTGCACTGTCGCCGTCGCTCAGTGGGTATGGACCTAAATACATGCGGTCTTTTTTAATCTCTTCCATAAGTAAATCAATGTCTTGTTCTATTTCTTTATTCATTGTTATCCATTCTGGTGTAAATCCGTTGTTTATTAGTACCTAGAATTTTTACATAATATACATTTACATAATATATTATTATGTTGGATGGAGTTAGCAATAATTACAGTAGGGAATATGCATGTGACACCAAAATGGATAAAATATTTTACTTGTAATCATTATCGCTAAAAAAACACACCTGCACAAAACCGTCGAGGTTTGTAAATAAAACAGGTATGCGTAGGAAATCTATTTCAATGTACTGACTGATCTTCACAACGCGACGGTATAAAGTGCTCAAACGAGATTCAATGTCTCTTCTCATCGCCTTGCACCACATTTTCTTACATACTTGCACCTTTCGGCATACGAAAATAAACTTGTCAGGTGCAGTTTTTCTGTTATTTTCGCACAATATTTATAATAGGTAATTAATCACTTCGTTGTTTGTTTACATCGAACTTGTGTATGACTGTATGTCAAAGTCAAACAATAATTTTAACTGTCTACTTTAGAAGTGATGATGTTGTCACATCATCACACACAACTCAAGCGAGCGAAAATGGCATTTTTAAATCGCCCAAAAAATTGGTAATGTTATAACTAGTAGAAACATTAAAAAAAATACATGCATCCTATTGTTTGCAATTCAAAAAGAGTAAAAGCTTGGCCCTACTAAAATAAAGTTTGAAAACTTCTAATATTTACACAAAGTAAAATTATTTACTTCAGAAATGACAACATACCTCATTCAATTTATGTGTTGTAAAATCCACATATGGATTTATGTTTTGGTCTTTCAATGGCTTCCCCTTGCCACTGAGGTTATCAAACTCTCCTTTAGACATAGATTCTTGTATCAAATCCTCAACCAACCTATCAAAACCATATTTTGTTTTAATGTCATGCTTTTTCATAGCGCCTTTCTTCATAAGTGTTTTGTCCGAGGCAATGGCTTTGGATATTCTATGCTCCATGACGTTAGTAGCTGCTTTTTGGGCTCTTGCTTGTGCCCACTGTTTTTGTCTTTGTAAAGGTGTTCCATGTCCTACGCCTTCAAAGCTTAAATATTGACGGTGTTGTGGAGCTGTATGCTATAATAAATGACTGAGATAAGTACTCAGTTTTTAGTTAAAAAAAGGGCTACAGAGTTTTTAGTCAAATATCATATTACCTTTATGTTGAAAACAATTTTCTCCACCTCCTCACTATTAGACGATCCAGTATTGTATTTCGATATAACTCGAAACGCATTTTCGACGGCCACAAACTTTTCGATATCCGCCTCTGATGAACAGGAGTCTGGGTGATACTTTTTAGCAAGATCTAAAAATGCTTGGCGCACCACATCCTGTTTTGAATAAACAGGTATTTCTAGTGTTTTATAACTATCCTGAAACAGAAGATAAATGGTATAGTATGTGTTAAAACTATTATTATATTGCAAATAAACCAAAATAAAACTAGGATCTTACTTCCAGTTTTTCTTGTAATTTTTTTGTGGTTAACGATCTTTTTAAAAACAAATTTAAAGTAATCAATTTATAATTTTGCATTTGCGCTTTCATTTTTAATTATTTTATATAAACTATAATGTTTTAGTAGGTACCTATATGTTAAATTTTGTTTTCCAAATAAAACCAAAATATTTTGACAACAAATGACAGTGATAACTTATTCTTCTTCTTTTGGCATAGCCTTCCTTGTAATAGAAGTTGCCAGCGTCAGAGTGATGCAGCAGATATTCAGTGAAAAGCTAATGGCGTACAGTGCAGGGAATGGCTCATGCAATGACTTCATGGGTACCTCATGCAGATACAAGTTATAATTACTAGTATAAAAACAGAATGATATGCAAAGCCAATGTTTCTTAGCCTCTTTTTTTTATTTTTTAATAAAAAATAATATACAGAACATACATAAATAAAATAAAAATTAATGAAAATAAGTTATATAATATTAGTAATACATAAGCAAAGTTTTATGTGATTTGAAGCTACAATTAATGAACATAGAATGTTCACAAATGGAGTAAAGACGTAGGATAAAATAGTCTTAAGATTAATGGGTTGAGGAATGTGTGTAGGAAGGAAGTTATATAAAGAAAGATTTATAGGACAGTTAAAGAACATATGATCAGGAGAACCCTCATCTAAGCCACACTCGCACAATGAGCTATCCTTGACTCTTATTTTGGCCAAAAATACATTATTACACGAATGTCCAAGGCGAAGTAAAAAGCGATAACTTCTTCTCTTAATATTGGCAAACCATTTTTTTTGATCACTTGACACAAGAAATATGATATGAGTCCGAACGTAATGTTGAACAAATTCAACGAAAGGTCTCAATTTAGGGGGCAGATTTATTTGCCGGTAGAGCGCGCCACTTTTGAAGTACTCGTTTAAATATACTTGGTGGAAAATAAATAAAAAAGAAGTTTTTGTTAAGCATATTATTTATTAAAATAGTATAAATTACAAATAAGTAAGTAAGTTTATAAGTTTATATTACATTTACGTGTAATAATCAGTAATAATAATAATAGTATCGGTACGTCTTGAATAGTTGCGCAGCTAGTGGCAGAAAAGAGAACTATGATCTGGGTTTATTATTGGGTACATAAATACTATGGAAAATCCTATACGTTCGGACTCCATAAATCTATACTTCGTGACTTGACACCATAGACTTTTGACATTACTACTGCTTGACACTGACAGTAAGTGTCTAGTTTTTTTATTGCAGTATAGTAATAACCATAGCCAGAGTCAAGTTAAAAAGCGGGCACAATAGGCATGTTGCATGTTGCCTAAAAATTTTTTTTTCATTTATTCGATGATAATGCAACATGTTAATAAGCAATATAGAACCCATTTTCGTAAATTTTAAAAATAACGAAGATACAAACAATTTAAATGTACAATAATAAAGAGAGCGATATACATTTGTTATTACAAAATGTATGGCGGTAGCAACTAGTGACGTAACAAATACTTTTTTTTAGGCAACATGCCTATTATATTTTATTGATTAATTAAAAAAATAGATTAATGCTATACTGCATTAATTTATTTAAAAATTATTGCCATGGAGTTTTGCCGGGGAATTCAATGGGTGATGTTTGGAATTTGCATTTCTTTCATAAATTTGTGTTATTTCGGTTCTTAATGTGTAATATTGGTAGAATATTAACCACTAAATAGTCGTTAACGTGCACAAGTGTGGGCAAGTAGTACAACTTCTAAAAACGTGCTATTTTGAGTTTCCCTCTTAAACTCCCTAGGAACTTTCAGTAAAGCTTCTACCAGTCAGTCTCGACAGTCATGTCGAGACTGACATGACTCGTGGACTGCACTGACTATTTATTTGGACTTTAACTAGACTATAGACTTGGCGATTTATGAATACGATGTTGAAAATTAAAATGAAAGTTCTATTCTTCTAGTTCTAAAAGGCGGGGCCTTTTTTACTTGAGACTGGCAAATGGTTTTAAGTCGACGCCATATATAAAAAAAACACATTACACATTTTGACAGTATTTGTTGTCAAATGTCACTGAAATTAGACAGCCGAAAATAAATTATGCCGAAAAATATTTTTTCAATTTTTGGAGTCGTGAAACGTAAACTAATAAAATGAATTTGTGTACAAATATGATTCAATAAGTATACTTCAAATTTATAAGAATAAATAAAAAAGTTGGAACTAAGTAATTAAATATATTGTGAGTGTCTTGTGTATTTATATTAAAAGCAATGCCTCAAACGGCAGAAGAAGTCGCAAGCCGCTATCCTTTACATTGGCTGGTTTGGAACGATAAACACGAAGAACTAAAATTTGCCCTTCAGTCAAATAAGGTAGCCCTAATTTTAATATCCCTTAGCTTAAAAGTACCTACTTCTGAACCTCCAAAGCAGCAGATGTTTGTAAATTATACTGTATTTTTATTGCAAAAAAGTAAATACCTTACAGAAATAAACAAAGAACTTGCGTTGCCACAATATGGACTATGGAACTTTTTTGATAAGAAGTAAATTTTCCATGCTTATTTTGTGGCATACGCAAGTGGCATTTTTCATGTGTTAAATATTTTTTTGTAAGTTAAATGTTTGTAGGTATTATAAATACCTAAAAACTTGCTCACCTATGATACAACACTCATTGTTATTAAAATTATGTAATAGTTTATTGACTAATAAATTACCATAAATTAGTAAGACTACTCATTTTGTGGAGCCTTTGTCATCACAAATAAGTATGCATTGAAATAAAATTCATGTGATTCCACAGTAGTAGTAACTAGTTTTGGGTGTTTTATTTATTAAAATAGTCTTTTGTTATATTTCTTAACTTTTTTATCTTGATTTTGACCTACAAAGAGGCCAACAGCCAATACTGATGATGATTACTAAATATTATTTAAAAAGCATTGTCATAAGAATGTACAGCAAATAAAGTGGGTGTGACATTAAATAATCTTATTATTCCAGATGAAGCCATACCGAAGTTCTGAAGCTGATTAGCACATGATACCGATTTCCTAATATTGTGTACAAGGAATCTTGTTAAGCTGTGATACACTAACTTTTTATTGACTTTCATTCTTGTAAATGAATTTATTTTATTAATAATCTTTTTTTTATTAAAAATTAAGTTATTTTCCTAGCAGTATGACACAAATGATTTAATATGTAAGCTGAATTTATGTTGCTTAAATTAAATTTGTTGTTCTCAATTCAATTAACTTGTTAATTCTTACTTAGTTATATTGTCCAGGAGGACAAGAGCCTGGTGATGTAATGTATGTAAACCACAGCACAGATACCAGTCTTTCATCACATGTTGTTGCATTAGAACCTGTACAATTGCTTATAATGTATTGGTGTGTTTGAGAGACAAATAAATAAATTTAATTGGCTAATAACATTAAAAGACAAATATAATATATACATTTTTACTCTTATGTCTTACTGTCTCAAGGATTTAAAAAAAATATTGCAATATTCAGGGACTTGACTAACCCCTTACTAATAAAAATATTTATACAATAGATAAGTTATTCAATGTTGCTGTCTTTGTCTGATACATTAGTCACTTGACAGACAACATTGAATAGCTTATCCGTTGTGTAAATATTTTTATTATATATGGGGTTATAGTAATAATTGCAACTTTATTACTTAATTTATCCCCATTTTTTTACACAAATTTAAAGCAAAATATATAAAAAACAAAATTCAACAAGCTCTGTGGCTCAGCATGTTCATAGTGATAGTGGCTAAAGCCGTAGAATGTGGGTTTGACTCCCGCAAAAGGAACAAAAAATTTTCTATGGATGTATAATATAATATAAAATTTTTAAACATAATATGTAATATGTATATTATGAAAGTATTATATTTAAATATACTTCCCGTTGTCTGGTCCCAGTAACAGAAGTTATTTGGGACTTAGCACATACTATATTGAAGTGGTGTGAAGCATTCATAAGTATAAATATCATATATAAATATTATTACTTGTTACATATCGTTAATAGTCTCAACTGTTTTTAGTATACACCACAAGATATAGAGCTCAAAGATCCACGAGGGCGGACACCGCTTCTGCTTGCTGTCACCTTAGGAAACTTGGAGGCGGCTCGAGCACTTATAGAGGCAGATGCTGATGTCAACTGTGAAAAGGATGGTTGGACAGGTATTGTGATTTTGAATAGTGCCTTATGGTAAAATATGAATCCGACAACTATTGTAAATGTAAAATTCTGTGAGGATAGATGGATAGATGAATGGATGGATGGATCAACGTTTCACACAAAAACGACTGAATGGATTTTTATGAAATTTGGTATGGTACTTTAACCTTTGGATTAACTCAATTTATACACAACTTTTTATCTCGCTACTGTGTTCCCTGGGATTCCGCGGGAAAAAGCTAGTACGTAAATATATAATATAACTATAAAACGTGTATTTTGATATTTCTTTAGTTATCAACATTTTTAAGCATTAGGTGTTATTCAGTAGATAAGGCGAATGTTTTATTAAACATAATCGGGAATTATTACTTGTTATGTTTTCAAGTGGGAATAAGATATAAGTAAGTAGCAGAAACTTTGTTCTTCTCACTCTGTTATACTGTGTTGTATTAGTCCAAAAATCAACAATTCATAATCTTATGCAGTAAAGTACACAATGAGACTATAATATATTATAATATATTATAGTCAAAAGTCACCCCTATCTACAAAAGTGGTAATAGACTTGATCCTGGGAACTATCGACCCATATCTGTACTCCCAGTTTTGTCTAAAATTTTAGAAAAAGTATTGCATAATCGCTTAGAAAACTATTTAAATATAAATAAAATTTTATATAAAAAACAATACGGTTTAAGGCCCCACTCTAACTGTTTATCTGCTACTATAGATCTTGTTACAAAAATTAAAACTAATATAGACAAAAAACAAATAGTTTTAGGTATATTTATAGACTTGAAAAAAGCTTTCGATACAGTCAGCCACGAAATACTTTTGGAAAAATTGAAAAGCATTGGATTTACTGATATTTCGTACAATATGTTTAAGTCTCACCTTGACAATCGTTACCAAATCGTAAAAGTTGATGAATGTGAAAGTAGTCTTAGACTTATCATGTGTGGTGTCCCTCAAGGATCAATTTTAGGCCCCTTATTGTTCCTCATTTACGTAAATAGTCTACATCTAGGGCTTAAGGGAGATGCTAGACTTTACGCAGATGATACCTGTTTATTTTATTTTAGTCAAACGATACGTAGTGTCACATCTGATGCACAACATGATTTAAATTTATTAAATATGTGGTTCAAATTTATTGACAATCAACACAAGCAAAACTAACTACATTATATTTACTGCTAAAAATAAAAAAAATCCATGATTTCGAACCACTAACAATTGACAATCAAATAATTAAAAGAATAGACAGTGAAAAATACGTGGGGTTGATTTTAAATAAACATTTAACCTGGAGGCCTCATATAGAAAAAGTTAAATCCAAAATTGTATCTCTGACAGGACTATTATACGGCGTTGCTCAATTTTTACCTATTAGAGTACGTCATACTATATACAACTCATTAGTAAAGCCACATATTGATTTTTTAATCGAAGTTTGGGGCACTGCAGCTAAGTCAAATTTACAAACTATACAAACAACTCAAAATAAATCACTTAAAATACTGTTTAATTATGATTACCTAATGCTAAGCAACAAAGTTTATACAAAAACTAAAAAAATGACCATTCTACAAACATATACCTATTATACTAGTACACTAATAAGAAAAATTATTAACAAAGATATTCATTCCAAAATTGAATTAACTAAAAAACACCAAATACAAAAAACAAAATTAAGGAATTCGAACGACATCGTACTTAATATACCGAGAACAAATTACGGTAAAAAAAAATTACTCTTTGAGGGAGTACAGATATTTAATCGTCTTCCAAAAACCATTAAAGAAGTTAAAACAATGTCGAAATTTAAAAAACTCATTAAGGAGCATAACAAAAATTTAAAACTTAATTAAAATAATATAAAAACAAAAATCGAGCTGATGATGATGATATTATTTTAAAATGTAATGTTATGAACTTCATATTATTACTATATAACGTACAACTCCCCTGCAGGCCTCTACAAGTCTATATAATATCTTTACTTAGTCTTATTCTAATAAATAAAAAAACACTACATTGTATTTATATCAAAATAAGATTAACTCGGTACTATTTCGTAACTCATAAAATTAACGTAAATTATACATTTCCGTAAACAAAATATCAACTTATTTTATTCAATAAAATTTATCTCTAAATATTACAAAACCCAAAAGTGAGTCAGCCACATCCAGTTATGTGATACGAGTATATCTATGATATTATTCTGTGTTTACGTAGTATGTTGTTACTGCTACCCTCATTGTGTTTGATACTGAATGTTAAGACTGACTATTATTTGTGAAGTGAATTTTATCTATGACACGTCACTGTACGTTCTGAGTCTTTGTACTGTGTAACTTATTGTAAATGGTTTCTCATGTAAAGTGAATTGTAAGTTCTTGTGAGAAATAAATGTCTTAATACTATAATATCTATGGATGCTTTCACACCACGTCAATCTGGTCCCGTGTGAAGAAAACACCAAGTGGACTTGTAAAAAACACCATTATACTATATCAATATGTAAGATTTTTATTATATTATACACATATTTAATACACATCCATGACCCAGGAATATAGAAAACTTTTTGTTCCTTCGGCGGGATTCGAACCCGCGACCTCCGGATTGAACGCCGACGCGCTAACCCAGTGGTTACTGCCAGCCACAGCCACGGGGCTCGTTAAAACAGAGACTACATCTTTAACTTCAAATTTTTATTTCCAGTGGTCCAAGAGGCGACAGCCACCGGTAACCCAGAGCTCCTGTCCCTGGTGCTATCCCGGCGAGACAGGCAACGACATGCGGTGCGCTGCAGCGGCATACCGGAGCTGCTGAACCGGCTGAGCCTGGCCCCGGACTTCTATGTGGAGATGAAGTGGGAGTTTACTAGCTGGGGTAATCATTTATAAGTTTACTATAATTATTGTATTGTATATATGTATTGTTATTTGTTTAGTATGTAGTGAAGTATTAAATTTTTCTAGGGTTCCGTAATTAACGTCTTGTAGTTTCGTCCGCCCGTCTGTTCGTCTTCGGTTATTTTCCAAACGGATGGTGCTTGAAAGTTGAAACTTTGCATGGATATGTTTATTGACCACTCGGTCAGAGTGCTAAAATAAAATCACGCAGATGCAGATGTTTTTTTTTCTCGCATCTACCCCATAGTGTAGGGTATTGGGGTTGCTTAGACAATTTTTGGATTTAAGTAACCGTTTGCGAGATATTCAAATTTTGTTCAAATATGCCGTGCCCGGCTGGCTCGAAAAATAATTAAAAAAAAAATATTACGGCTTATATAAGTCTCCATTGACCACTTTTCGCTACTTCTTTCAGTTTCGATTTCATGCCCGATTGAAATTAAAATTTAAAAGATCATATTTTTTAGTCAACTACAAACAACTCAATTTATAAGAGATATACAGGATATTGCTGTACTTCTAAAAATCAGTCTATATATCGCAGTGCCGCTGGTGTCGCGCATGTGCCCGTTCGACACGTACCGCGTGTACAAGCGCGGCGCGAACGTGCGCGTGGACACCACGCTCGTCGGCTTCGAGAACAATCGGTGGCAGCGCGGCGACCGGACCTACATATTCCGAGGACACGGTATGTATTGACTATCGGTGATATGGAAACTCGATTCCATAGTAGAAGTTGCTATATTTATAATATATATTATTTAGGGACTGGGAACGCAAGTCGCAACACCAAAGGAGTTACAAGCGTAACTCCTTTGGTGTTGCGAGTGTTAATGGGCGGCGGTAATCGCTTACCATCAGGCGACCCGTCTGCTCGTTTCCAGGTTCATTTCATAATTTTTTTTAAATTTATTTATGGTGAACAGCTAGTCTAAGAGTATATTAATTCCTAAAGGTTTGGATACTAATTGAAAAATCACTTTGTAACTGTAGATTTCAACAAAATCCGAATATAAGGTAATTAATAATAACTTTCGCATTTAAAATTAGCAGCTGTAAAACTTATTTTAGGATTAAACAGCTGCATAACATATTCCAGGCCGCAGCGCGTCCCTTGTGGAGTTAGACCACGAAGCTCGCACGGCGTGGTCGGAGCGACTGGGCGCGGACGACGCCGCCGCTTCGCCGCCTGCGCCGCCGCCGCAGCGCGCGCTCCGACAGCGACTCGCCGCGCCGCTCGCTATCAATTACCTCGACACGGATAAAATTAGCTTTGAAAGGTAAATGTTTGTTTATTTAATTAATTAATATACACACACGTACGTTCGCACGCACACGCACCCATGCACGCACGTACGACAACACGTAATATTTACTTTTTGAACACTAATATAATAATTTCCAGGAACAAAAGCGGCATCTGGGGGTGGCGCGCGGACAAGAGCGAGGAGGTGTGCGGCTGGGAGTGCAAGGTGTGGGGCGCCAGCAACGTGGAGCTGGTGTCGCGCACGCGCAGCGAGCACGTGCCCGCCGGCCGCGTGAGACGCCGCGCGCCGCTGGCGGGCCTGCTCGCGCTCGCCGACGATGCATCGCCGGACGAGCCCGAGGTAAACTGAACGTGTCCGTTAGTCATACGCATGTAAACGACGCAGTACGTACGAGCAGCGTACCCAGTACGAGCATTTGAAATTTAACCTTATTGCGATATGATAGAGTTTATATTTGTTTTAATAGCTGATGCCCGCAACTTCGTTTGAATAGAAGTAATGGCTATTTTTAGGGTTCCGTAATACTCAAGGAACCATTATAGTTTCGCTCCGTCCGTCCGTCTGTCTGTCTGTCTTCGCCTCTAGCTTCTGTAATTATGAATATAAATGGATGAAATTTGGAATAATTAAAGATTGCGTATATATGTCGATTATTGCATCAACAAATAATTTTATATTTTAGGGGTGGCTCTCATACATGTGAAGTGGGGATGTAAAATATTTTTTAATTCTACCCCATCGTGTGGGGTATCGTTGAATAGGTCTTTTAAAATAAAGGCAATGTTTTATACATGACTTTTTTATAAAGTCAACCATTTTCGAGTAATCGGCCTCCAAATTGGCTTATACCTGCCCGTGAAAGTCCCCTGAAAATAAGTCTAGCTGTTTCAGAGATCAGCCAGAACAAACAGACAGACAGACAGACGAACAGACAAAAGTTTTAAAAATTGTACTTTTATTGCAAGTATCGTAAATACTTTCATATGAATTGAGAAAAAAGCTGTCAATTCAAAATTACAAACAGACACTTCAATTTAATTTATTTGTATAGATAATAGATATACTTATATTTAGGATATCTGTGCAAACAACAGCCAAGCTTATTCCGCTGTAATACGTCAGGAGGAGCCGCCCCGGAGTCGGTCGAGCGAGGACCTGCGGCCGGTGACGTGGCAGGAGTACTTCTCGCAGGACCCGCTGGAGCGCGACGTGGGCCGGCCGCGGCTCGTCAGTACCAAGGTGCAGCGGTTCCGCGCGACGCTGTGGCTGTGCGAGGACTATCCGCTGGAGGTGGGACTACTCATTTTCTGTGCTAGCTTTTACTTACGATTCTGTCCGCGTATGTTTAGTATCGACTATCTCACGGAAATACTGTGCCTGTTTTAATCCAGAGCACAAACTATTACCATACCGAATTTCATCGAATCCGTTCAGTCGTTTTTGCGTGAACGAGTAACAATCATCTATCCATCCAAACTTTCACATTTATAATAGCAGTAGGAAGTAGGGCGTAGACATAAAAACAGTTTGTGACTAGAAGTTCAATATTTATAACTATTTTCGATATAATCTCATTTAAACGCGCTGACTCATGCGCATACGCGTGCGCGCGTGAGCGGGACAGTATAAATATCTAAACAAGATTAAACTGATAATAATTACGAGAATTGCCCGCCCGACCTCACGTGACTGACACGCTATCATGCGATCTATACATACAAATAAAAAAAAATGAAGTGTCTGTTTGTAATTTTAAATTAAAAGCCTTTCACTTAATGCATATAAAAGTATATACAGTACATAAATTCAAAATCTGTCTGTCTGTTTGTTCCGGCTAATCGCTAAAACGGCTGGCCCGATTTTCACGGGATTTTTACTGACAGATAGCTGATGTTATAAGGAGTAACTTAGGATACTTTTTAGTCTGATCACCATCAAAAAATGTTTAACGCCCAACGAAGTGGACGCGGGTCAGCTAGTTACATATAGGGATGTGGCCTAGTGTGGAATATCACATTTTTATAAATTTAATTTTAAAATTGTTGATTAAAGATACATAAACCTAAAAGAAATAGGTATTTAGATTGACGCGATTAAAAATTATAAAGAAATAAAAAATATTGCCCATCTCTTTCTCGCAAGACGATTTGTTACGTCACAAGTTGCACCCGCCATACATTTGCTCGTGACGTCACAGGCCGATATATCTCTCTCTTATATATTGCAAATTTAAATTGTTTGTATCTTCGTTACTTTTTAAAATATACGAAAATGGGTTCTAGATTGTTTATTAACATGTTGTCTAACATCGAATAGACGAAAAAAATGTATTTAGGCAACATGCGTATTGTTACATAAAATAAGTTCTATGTGCGGAGGATAAATGTTGCTGACCGCTGGTCATATTGCGCTATCGCTTATTTTACAGGTTATTAATATTAAACCCATAATAATACTGTCGCTTTTTTTTAAACCACAATGATTCGAGAGTAGTTTTTTTCACTATATTAATAACCAACCGATTAAATTCGACCAAATCAACGTGTCATTGTATTTGATTATTGCACGGCTAATTATGTGACATTTAAATTGGTAGCATTTGTCATTTGTTTGAAAAAAAAAAATTGGATATTTGTGTTGAGTGCGAGTTGTTGTCACTACTCGCCGTGAAGAAGTTAACTACAATGGGGGTTTTTAAATTCGTGACATCTGATAGCTTTTTGACACGACAAGGACCGTCGGGCTACCAAGCGCCGCCTGGTGACAGAAAAAGAACCGAATATTCTTATTGACCGTTTGGGATACCACTTACGCCACCAGATGACTCTTTGTTTGCATTGGTTCTGCTCCCTAACGGCAGAAAAAATATCAAAAACCCTCATTTGTTTTTCATCGAATTAGTTACCATTGTCTGACATTAGGGGCGTTGTTTCGGCGTTTAGGCGTTTAGTTTTACAAATTGTAGTTAACTTCTTAACGGCGAGTAGTGACCAAAACTCGCACACCGCACTCTGAACAGCGTATATTTATTGTTTTCATCTCTTATCGTTCCAGCTCCAAGAGCAGATAATGCCGATCCTGGACCTGATGGCGGCGATGTCCTCCCCGCACTTCGCCAAGCTGAAGGACTTCGTCCAGATGCAGCTGCCCGCCGGCTTCCCCGTAAAAATTGGTAATCAGTTACATACTTGTATCTCAGTTATGATAATAACTACAGTTTAAAAAAAGGGATTTGTGTCAGCTCCAACGCACGACTGAAGTTTACTCTAAAAAGTAAATTTGGTGTGCAATGCAAAGCGACCGACGCATCTTCGGCTAACATCGTGTGAGACCGGACCGTGTGACATCGTGAATTCGATTTTACTCCCATAAATTTTCATACTGGGGTATTATATATGAAAATCGTTTCTTAATTAAGGAGGAAACTCCAAAAAACTATAACCCGACTACGTAAATTATATAGCCTATGTTACCCGGGCTATTATAATTAATCTATTGACACCTCATTTATTAAAATCGGACCAGTAGTTAAGGCACTACGGTGGAACAAACATACATATACATAAACAGACTGCCAAAATCATAAATGACTTGCCTTATCTAGTTAATAATAATAAATAAAATCATTTCATTTCGCTTCCTTTTGGCTTCGCCGTAGTCAGGTAAAAATACTGACAGGAAGTAATTGCCATAACAAATAAGAATAAGGCATCCATTTGAGATGATAAAGCTCCGTAAGATTCTTTAAAAAAACACAGCTTAAACTTCTCGGGTGTTGCGATTAACATCAGATTATCTGTTAGTTTTTTTTACCAAGAGAAATAAAACAATTTTGTGGATGAGTCATCATCAGAAGCCCTACAGAGGCTTATATATTGATGATCTTAACAAAAAATGTTATATTCACACACTGAAAAAAAAGTAAAACAAGTAAGATATATTTTAAAACAAATGCTGCATTTAAGCACAATGAGTTCGTATGCCTTTTTATTCATCTAGCACAACTTAATCCATGTTTCTTCGAAAACACTTTCTACTAATCCTTCACTGTATGTTTTCAGAGATCCCGCTGTTCCACGTGCTCAACGCGCGCATCACCTTCGGTAACATATTCGCGTCCGAAACACCCGTACCTAACGTGCAGTCCGTGCGCGAGGGCGAGCGGCTAGCGTGCATTGTCGACGACTGCGTGTTCAGCGCGCGCGGCTATCGCGACGCCGCAGCGCCCGACCACCTGTGCGACGACGATGGCCTGCTGCAGTTCGCTATACAGCAGTCCCTGCTGGAGGCCGGCACGCACGACGAGCAGGTGAGCAAGACGGCACGATGTCATTGTGCGTGTGCCAGTGAGTACCCTCGTACGTTTGCGTGCGTGCGTGCATGGGGACGCAAGAACGGGTTCACATACGCATATTTTGCATTATAAATAAAATAATAAAATAAATAAAATTAATTTATTTTTGCGGGTTCGAATCCTGACAAAGGAACAAATCAGTTTTCTATGTTCCAGGGTATATTATAATAAAAATATTGAATATGTGTAAAGCATAAAATTATTAAATGTATTTCCGATGTCTGGTATCCGTAACACAAGTTCTTCGAGAACTTACCACGGGATATATTTATCTATCTGTTTCAGGTGGATGTGTGGGAAGCGCTGCGTGGCGCGCGGCCGGCGTCGCCCGCGCCGCCGTCGCGCCCGCACTCGCGCGAGCTGCTGGCACACGAGCAGCGCGAGCTGCAGAGGTATGACGTCATCATGCGTGTAGTTCAGGAGACGTGCAAAAACAACGATCGTCATCGTGGTCTCAACCACGGAATATAAAACACAAGAGGAAAGGTCATAGCTAGAATGTTCAAAGAAAACCGCTGTCGCCAAACTCACACAAAAACATTTTACGCACACTGAAAATTAACTAATTATAACTGTAACAATTTCTCGAAATCACAATGTAATAACGACTATTAAGAATGATACAAAAACGACCTTATCATCTTGACAATAATGTAGAATTTAGCAATTACACATTGTGACTGTTATCGGCATTCCTTCGACGTGCTTTCGGCCATCTTTGACTACTTAGTTCAACTATTTGACGCTCTTGAAATTTGCATTTTATGCACGCAAATTTGCACCTTACACTCATAGGTGCAAGGTTTTAATCAGTTTCAATTCAAATTCGTGTGATTGTTTCTTTCTAGAATGTTCTGCTACTCAAATAGGGATGTAATCATATTAATGTTTATGATGTTGGAAAATCAATAGATTCTGAAATCAATCAATATAAATAATATAGTTATATGTAAAAAGGGTTATAATTATTGATCGTGCGAACAAAAATAGTTTGCGACTGCACATGAGCATACTGTGAATTTGGCAGATAATTAATATATTATATCTATACAGATAAAAAAAAATGAAGTGTCTGTTAGTAATTTCAAATTAACAGCTTTTATTTTCACTTAATGCATTTAAAGGCATGATCGGTACTTACAATAAAATATAAATTGTTAACATTTTTCTGTCCGTCTGTCATTCTGTGTGTTTATTCCGGCTAATCTCTGAAACGGCTAGACCGATTTTCACGGGACTTTCACTGGCATATATAGCTGATATTATAAGGTCTAGCATAGGCTACTTTTATTTTAGGGTTCCGTTTAAAAAATAAGGTTCCGTTTCCGTTAGTTCTATGCAAACGAAGTTGCGGGCATCAGCTAGTCAGCTAATACATAATATAATTGTATATTAAACTTTTATTCCTTGGACATATTTGTATGATATTTCGTACGAATTGAGTACGGAAAAGATAATGAGAAAAAGGAGGCGGTTATACGTTCGGCTGTATATAATTTCAATGGTCAATTAATTTCAATTTATATAATGTCGATGGTGTGCGTGCGCACTTCAATACATTGCAATGCAAAATGAGCGCGTAATCGATAGATGTCCAACTTTTTAGTCAAAAGCAGATCGATACAGCTTTTTGATTTTTTATCGATCAACTATCGAGTTGATAGTATGCGCACGTTCTATATTGATATAATCTTATGCAACACAACAAAACAGTTGTTCAACTTAAAGTTATATGTATGCGCTAGCCCTAAGACTGTATTTGTGGTTTAAGAAAAATATATGAATACTTATGTACTTGATAACACATAATTTTTTTCGTGGGAACTACATGGTGATCTAAATATCTGTATCCTTTTTTTGTTATAAGGATTGCATTTTCTGCAAAATGTTCTGAACAAATTTAACTCGATTTCGTAGGCATCCATCCAGTTGACCCTATCAGTCGCGGTAATCCACATCTCTTTTTTTATGAGGTTCTTTAGGAAAACTAAAACGGAAATAATCAATACTTTAGATAACTATTTTGATTTTAGTTAAAATAACAATTACCTATATCTAAAATTAATAAATCGATAAAATGTTCTAATGTTCGTTCCACCTGCGCCTGTGCATAATTTCAGATTGTACTTACTACTCGACACCAGATGGCGTATTAAGGCTCATATAATTTTAGACTTTATCTTAATAGCAATACGTGTCATTCTTAATTTTCACTAATATTTTAAATGGATAGAGGATTTTCTGAAAGATTATTTATTAATTATAAATTAAATAATGACTTACCGATGATAATAAACACCTGATCGTAGTAAGTTCTTAGTACCACTATTGTTTTTGCACTCAAGGACTGAACATCGAGCCATTTTATGGAGTTTTTTAATAAAACACGCGTATGAAAATCACCGGCAGTACACGTCAAAGTACGTAAGCAATCACAAAGCAAGTGAGTCCAGTTGGGTCTCGTTAGGCCGATCTATCACAAGCGGGTCACGCCCACATCACATTTCCTCATGTGTTTTATATTCCGTGGTCTCAACGGACTACCAGAAATGAATTGGCCATCTACTCCATGACGGTATCTTAACGAGTTTGATTTTAATGTAACAGATTAATAAGTTAACAGTATAATACATTATTATTATTATTATTATGTTATATTACTTCATTACAGGCGCAGGCGATTTTAGACGATTAGATTGTTAAAATATATTGCTATATTTATTTATATACGCTTGATTAAATAATTATTTTCTTTGTAATGATCCTCTGGAAGGTTTTTGCATGAATGTATATTTTGTAACACCCTTTCATAATGTATTTTAAAAACTATAATTTTTTAAGACCAAAAGTATTTAACAAGAGATTATGAATTGAGTATGAATTTTGATGGATTGATGGATTATGTATATCTTGATAAATAATTTTTAAAGTTCATATGCAATTCAATTTTAATAGCGGCTAGTAGCTATTTGGAATATTTTATACCGTTTACCCATATAATATTATGCCCTCATACACAAGTAGCACCGCTAGCTAGTGCTAGGAAGTAACTTGTAGTGTCCCCGCCAGAGCTATAGAGGAGTCGCTGGCGGCGGCGGCGGGGCGGGAGCCGGCGGATGAGGCTAACGACGGCGAAAAGTGGGGTGAACCGACCCAATGGGTTGAACCGGCTCAATGGGGCGAGGACGAGGCGCTGCGGGCGGCGCTCGAGACCTCCGCGCTGGAGGAGAGCGAGAGAGAGAGGAGGCGGCGCGACGAGCAGACGCAACTCGACGAGGCGCTGCGCCTGTCGCTGCTGGACAAGTAGCACGGTTAGTGAGAAAGAGAGTGTGCGTGCACGAGTGCGTGTACAGCTGTGTCCGGACATGTTCTATTGTCCGTGCCGTCGGTACGGTGCGGGGGCATGACGCCGTGACGGCGATACGAGTCGGAGTTTCGGTGCGGAAAAAAGAACATGACTGAACTCAGCTTAACGCGAGTGTGTGCGCGTGTGTGTTCGCGTGCGTGCGGAAACGTGTGCGTGCGGAAACGTGTGTGTGCCGTGTGCATGCGTACGTGCGTGCGTGATAGAGAGAGAGAGAGTTATAGAAAATAGAGACTGTACGTTGATCAGACGCAGCTAGGTTTTGGATTACGCCCGAAATGTATAATCAATCTTAATCTCATTTTAGCTATCTGACATCAAGATTTCAATACATTTCAACGATCCCCTAGGATCGTCAATTTTTGTTTGAGAATCTGAGATTGAAGTCAATCTAAGATTTTATTAATTTCGGGTGTTAGTCTTCAGTAATTGAATTTCTATCCATAAAGCTACAAGTTTAAAGCTCCAACATATTTGTATATTAATATTTTTAACCTTTCACAGATCTCAAAACAAGCTGGCCGATCCGGAGTCAGAGCAAAAGCGACGGTATCGCCCAGTGATAAAAACTATTTTTGTGTAAACTCCAACGGTGCGTAGATTTTAGCCATATTTATAAATTTATACATGTATACTGCGTGCACAATGCTATGATGTGGTGCGTACATACCGCATAGTATTGTAGAGTGAAAGATGATACTTATTACAAAGTGATAAAGTATATTTTTGTTAATTAAAATTGTACTTGTGTACGTACAACCGGTATATTATTCCATAGATATATTTATCATATGTTCAGTGAACCTAATATAAAAGTTAGCTGCCTTCTTTGTGTGATGTTGTTGATTATTTATTTTGAAAATATACTACGTGAAAATATACTAAGTGAATGTTGGTGAAATTGTGAGGATGGATAGACGAATGTTTATGACTCTTTGACGCAAAAACTATTAAACGGATGTTGATGAAATTTGGTATGGTTGTAGATCAGGCCTCTACATTAACAACACATAGGCTACTTTTTTCCCCCGAAAAAGTACAGTGTTCGCGTTGGATACTGTATTTACGCGAGCGGAGCCGCGGGCAAAAACTAGTTATCGATTAAAAGCCAAAAATTTATACAGCTTTATTAGTATCTATTTGTTACAAATGTAATCTTAACCATTTAGACTTTTGTATGCAATATTTAGATTGTATTAATTAATAATAAAATATAAGTATCATTCCTCATAATATATTGAATAGAGAAAGTATTATATAGTATACTATAGTCCATAATGGTTTGACTGAGCTCGTGAGTATTAAATATTATATAATTTACTTATTAAATGTGAGGTATTATTTAATGAATTAAAATTTCGTCTGTCCATTAGTTCATAGATTAGAGTGCCCAAACTTAAGTTACTTATCTATTAGAAAATCCACTCTTTCGGTGGCTGACATCTCAAAAAAAATATTGTAGAGAGTATTAAAATTTTAATAATGTCGACCTCTTGATGTTGTAATGAACACTGCCGTCTAAATTATTGTACTAAAAGTCGTAGAAACGCCATCTAGTGGTTGCATAATGAATTTTTGTTAGTAAGTTATTTGTAACTAGATGGCACTTTTCCTAATTCAATTTTAACCTGTTAAAATTCTTTATATTGTAAATATTTCCATTGGATGACAGTATTTTCTATTGTGATCTTGATGGTTTTGTTAGATGTATATTTTATTCTATCAAAGTACGTTCATTAATTATTAATAACATTAAATTGATGTCGAGCGTATAAATGATTTTGTTTCATAACAATATTATAATTAAATCGTATCCAATGCGAGATGGATTTGTGTATAAATATAAATTATTATTATATACAATCATGTTGTTTGATTTAAATGCGCCACATTTAAAAAATCATCAATACTAGTTTTATTGGTCCATGCCAATACAGGATTTACTCTTCATGAGAGCGCCATCTGTGTTAAATATTTTCATTATTTTTCCCCTATTTGACTATAGATGTCACCATGTCTGGTCAGTTTCATACATTGGAAAATGAAGTACATGCTCAGTACGTAAAGATGTCGCTACGAGT
Organism: Phengaris arion; assembly: GCA_963565745.1. NCBI lineage: Eukaryota > Metazoa > Arthropoda > Insecta > Lepidoptera > Lycaenidae > Phengaris > Phengaris arion. The sequence goes on along the minus strand of OY751446.1, from coordinate 2,260,437 downwards.
AAGCATTGTGAACCATGGAAAAGTAAATCATATTAATAGCACAATTAAACCGCCATGTAACTTTTGTTTTACGTCAGTGATTTATTTGGTTTTATTCTTCAAAATTTTCAATAATTACTGAATAAAATATGAATTTATAACAATATTTAATTCATACAATTTTTAAAATTGAATTGATAAAGTGCATCGGCACTACGGGAGGTTACTCTTCAAATTAAATATCGTCAATTCACGATAGATGGCCTAGTTAAAACGACGACGCAACGCGCAGGCGGCGCTATGGGCGCTAATTTAACAATAATTTATCTTTATAGCACAGAGATAATAATATACTACGTACAATTTATAGGGTGGAATAAATCTTTATGACGTTATTTACGTAGGTCGGTAGCGGTAGGTACTTACCTACATTTTTAGTTATGTTTTGTTATGTTCGTTCTCTGAAAATAGTGTCATTTATAATTTCCACGTAAAGTGCCATCTAGTAAGTTTTCTTAGTAAATAACATTATACTGACAATCATAGAACACGTTCTAGTACCAAACTCGCGCCACAGGCGCCCGCGCCGCGCGACTTAGTGTGGGGCCCTCTGTTGTACGTAGTATATTATTATCTCTGTGATGTCACGGTACAAGAAACAAAGGCGCCATCTCTGATTTTATATATGAACTACTTAATGGACGCCATGTTGCTTCGATGTCTCCTATTCAACAATAGACGTCACTGTTTTTTGTTACCCAACAAACAAGCTCCTCACGACTGATGTTAGCCTGGTACCCTGAGCTACACATAGATGACGTCCTATTGTAGAAACAAGACAGCAGACTGCGCATGGCGCACAGGTAACATTGATATATTTTTTAAATTTGAACTTTATAAATTAATTCATTTCCCTTTATTATAAACAAATAGTATATTATCATTATTAAAGATAATCTAATCATCATTAAAGCGTACCTAATATCTATTATCTACTAATCCTACTACTTTCATAAATGTGAGGATGGATGAAATTTAATTTTTGTTACTCTTTCACGCAAAAACTATTGAACAGATTTTGATGAAATTTGGTATGGTAGTAGTTTATGCACTGGATAAAACATAGGATACATTTTGTCCCGAAAAAGTACAGTGCTTCCAGTAGGATACACTATTTACGCGGGCAGAGCTGCGGGAAAAAGTTAGTATTTCAATAATTCTGATATGAAACTAATCGGATTTTTTAATTTTAATCGAACCAAATACTAAGCAAACTGCAATAATGGCCGATACAATATTTATTTTATTAGAAAAAAAAACAATATATTATGTAGATAAGTCGGTACCTACGTCAAACCTCAGTCTCAGCTGAAAGAATGTCATCTCCTAGGCTCTTTGCTGGTCAAAGTAGGGAATAAATGAAACACCCAGAATGTTATCTATGTATTTAAAATTTAATTTTTGTTACTTATATACAAATTACAACATTCACTATTATAATAGTATTATTAGTATTACTATATTTACATAATAAGTAGTAAGAAATAGTACACTTTAGAAGCGTAAATTCATTTATCCAAGTTCAAAATACATGAGGAAAGTTTTGGAATAGTACTTGCGACATAGCCATCGTTTTAACGGGGACAGGAACCGGCTCGATCTGCATAAAACCGGATAGGAGTAGATAAAACCGGCTAATACCGGATTTTATCGCGCGCCCGCGAGCAATATTAGCGTGGTATTGGCTGATTGAAGATAACTGCTAAACTCTAAAGTAGTAAACGGGTAGGTTTTGCCATCGAATAAAACCACGAATGAAAACTTTTATCTGATTGGACTATTTGGTTAATGTAGTCAGGTAAATGAAGAATTGTCTAACTTCTTAAATGACATTAATTTTAGCGTTTGACTATCGATTCTCTGTCCCCGTTTAAATTCACAATAATTTAAATTCACTAACACTAAAAAATCCATAAAAATTCCCAAGGAAAGCAACGAGAACAATTAAAATTATCGAAAACTTAAAAAATAACAAAATAAATACTGTTATTTAAAATATTATCTCGTGGTACTCTATATTCGTCTGTCATGCGAACCCGCCTATAAAAAAAAACTTATAGGTACAGTCAACACTCTCTATAAGTAGGATAAAGGTCAGGTCACATTAACACCCGACGCGCCGCGGCATTTTTAAAATAGCGATTCAAAATTGAACTTTATTTAATACACAAGAAGATACACGTTTCAATAAAAGAGCACGAATTGCGAGCGGCGACGCTCTTGCAATGAAACATGCATGATGTGTAATGAACATCTTTTTGTGTAATGAATAACGTTCAATTTTGAATCGCTTTCTTAGTAAAATTGCCGCGCCGCGTCGCGTCTCGGTGTGAGCTGAGGCACAATCAGTACAGTCGGCTGCAGATTCAGCATTTGTTTCTTAAAATACATTGAAACAGTAGTGTTCATAATAAACGTCCACACAAACATTGAATTTAAATTATACAAAATAAAAAAATCTTCATGTCATTCAATCTCTTAATGATATTATTATTTATTTGATCGTAAAAAATAGTGCATTTTTAAATATCAGCTAGAAATCTAGAAATTCGAGAATTGGAGAATATAACTTTAAATAGTTTGATATTTTGTCAACTGTACAAAGATTGTCTTAAATTATTTCGAACATAAAATTTTGATGATGTTTAATAAACTGACTACTTAAGGCTACGTTCCCACGAGCGTTTTTTTAGTGGTCGCGACAGAAAAAACAGCAATGAAAATACAACTGAGGGCCTAGCAGGAACATTTGACAGCGGCGTAAACGTAACGTTATTGAATAAGAATTGTATGAAAATCTGTCAAAATCATGACAGCGCCCATACAAGTTTCATTCGATACCGTTGCGTTTATGCCGCTGTCAAATGTTCCTGCTAGGCCCCCTGTGCGCTAATACGTAATAGAGCTGAAAATCGTGGAGAGTTGTCAAATCTGACATTTGACACTTCTATTTTCAGCTCTATTGTATTAGCGCACAGTTCTATTTACAGTGCAGTTTTTTCTGTCGCGACCTGTGACAACTGTGTGTATGAGACTTATGTCCGATATCTGAGCTGACTGTATCTTTCAGCGCTTTTACATCTAGATGTGCTTATTACTTATTGTTAGATACTTATTAAACAAAAATAATATAATAAACATTCGGTGTGTATTTCAATTGAAAACATTTATTTACATACATAGAACAGATAAACATGGATATCATGAAGTGACATCGAAAAGGAATCTTTCCAAATAAGCTTTGATTTTCAATAATAACTTATTTTCTTTGCATACTGTTAACATAACGTAATGTTCACGAGAATGAACAGTGAACACAGAGTACCCCCGCATACGCTATCGCGCCGTCTCCGGCCAGAGCTCCACGTGGATGCATAACTGGGCTTACATACTGCTCTACAACTTAAAAAAGGCTGTGGACCTAGCAAGCAGCAGGAACATTTGACCGCGGCGTAAAGGTAACGTTATCGAACGATAATTGTATGAAAATTTGTGAAAATCATGCCAGCACCCATACAAATTTCATTCGATTTCGTTAACGTTACGTTTACGCCACTGTCAAATGTTCCTCGCCCAGCCCCTGATCAAACATGAAACTATATTGCGAATGAACCTATGTTTTATGTAAACATAATATATTCCTTCGCAATATAACCAGTCAGTAACGTACCCACTAGTCATAGGTACTACGTGACCACCTTTTACCCCCCCCCCCCCCCCCCCACGGTACCAATGGCCGTTCGCGAGATAGATTTTCATAGAAGATGTTGACCACGTGACAAAACGCCACACTCACCGACAGAGCGTAGTGCCACAGCACTTTTAAGACATCGTCGCCTCGGTCGCTGCCATAGAAATACGGTGGCAATAATCGTATTTCTATGGCAGCGACAGCAGCGATCACATTAAGAAAGTAGTTGTAATGTAGCTGTAGCAATCATTTTTTCATCATTTTTTTTTAAATTTTATTAATAAACTCCAGCTTGTAAGCCTCGTGGAAATATCTCTGGCCTGATACCCGCGCCATAAGAGTACAACTCCTGAACGCCTCTATACTTAATTATTTCATAAATAACCTAATTTCTATACACTTTAGGTTCTAGCCTCAAGAGTTGTACGCCTATAATACTGTCTACAATCCTGAATGCAGATTGACTTTACTATTTCAAATTAAAAAGTGACGTGACGCCATTTTGTTTATTTTAAATGTCGAACATTCGGGTGGTTGTGAACCTTTTTTCATTAAATTATTTTACTGAATGATTTTAATGAATCTTGAAACTCAATCCGCATTCATCGCATACATAAATTAAATGCACCGTACTTCCACTTAACTTTTCTAACTACGATATACAACAGTCCGACTCGGATTGCACACGTTTGAAATTGCGACAGGCGGTGGAGTAAGTAATAAAATCATAAACATATTTTTTTATATAAAAATTAACAGAGAACAAAACAAAATTATAAAGTATTTTGAACACAAACAATTTTTTAAGAATCATAATTCATAACTCATTGGCCATGCCATAAGCCAGGCTGATGCAGTGGTTACCTGCATATTTTACATAAAATTCAAATTGATTCAGCAAAATTCACATTAAAACGTTAAAATAAATATTTAACATACAATCCCCATTCGCCTGTCGCGTGGAACTAGACGCGTCGCCACGCGGTCATAAATATCACAACTAAATCAATAACTATGAAGTTTCCGTCACCCGATTTATGCACCATCTTATAATTTAGGGATATGGTAGTCGAACGCCTACGCGCCATTATTATATATATCCTTCGTAAACGTAGTGGCCTTCGTGGTCTATGCTATGGCCGTAACTTTATTTGCTTTCCCATTAAATACATCTGATAAGTTTAAAATAATGGAACATTCATGTATTAAATACTAAATTCCTCGTAATACATAAATACTGTATTGATTAATGGTAGTATTTTACAGAAAACAATTTTACACAGCTCATTAAAAATATAGTTTCCAGTACAATCGAAGATAGTGGCTTGTTTAGCAAATAAAGTGTAGGCAGCTAACGATAGCGAAAATAGGCCATGAGGTGGGTTTTTATATGAATAAGCAATTCCGTTCCAATGGTTTGACGCTGCCTCGACTCGCTCGTGCAGGTGACTACCGCCAGGACCAAATTATTTAAACTTGTTTTATACAATTTACAAGTACTGAACCTTTTCGGGGGCTTAAAGATGTCTTTATAGCATTTTAAATTTTAGTCATAAAAGACCGAGAGACATCATAGCATTCTTTCAAGCTTGTTTATGATTTCGAAACTGACATCCATCCTTCGTTATAGCACCAGCTAAATGCCAGTCACTCAATTTATGTGCAATTAAAGTAGCATTTAAGTACGTACTAGGTACGATGCATGACATTCAGTAACTAGGCTACGCTAAAAATATACGTGAAAAAATATAACACGACTTCTGTAGGTGTGTTCTGTAACCTACCTACTATGAGAGCGTTTTCCCATTACGCGATAACGATATCGCGCCGATACGTCAATAATATCTAATGACAGAAACAAGAAAGAAAGATATATTTTTCATTATGAAACATAATATATCCTTTTTTTGTCATTATATAGTTATCGGATATATTATATCGATATCGTATTAATGTGAAAACGCTCCAATTTGTGTTAGCTTGTATTCGTGGCTACGACAAAATGGCTGCTAAGAACGTTGACGTTTGATTTTTGTACGAGCTAGCACGTACATTGCTGACTCTACATCATTTCTTTGCATTGTGCTGTAAAGTGCAGGCTGTCGGGCCAGTCCGCATCAAGCAATCATACCGTGCACTCATAATCATTTTAGCAATTAGTATTCGTGGTAATAAATATCAATATCATATCAAGGACTTTTACTTATCAATATCATCAAAAGGTGTAGTTGAGTAAGCAGCTCCTACATCCTTTTTGGTCCTTCGAGTGACTTTTAATCAATGAAATCAGTGACTATCAATTTATTAGTGACTATTGACTATCAGTGTATAAAAATCATCAAGCAGCAGTAGTGATCATCATCAACATCATCAATCAGCATCAACAATCAGCACAGTCAAATCAAACGTAGCAGCACACAAAGTAAGATCTTTCTATTTTTACAACACCTCGTTTTCTCGATTCAATCATGTCGAGCGTGGAGGAACTTCTAGCAAACCAGCAGCAGCTGGTAAACAAAGTAGAACAATCATACACGAACTTTAAAAAGGACGGCGCGGACCGTAAAACGCCGGACTACATCCAAGCAAAATTACACACCCTAGATCAATATTGGGCTGAAATTGAAACCAATCATAAAAAATTATGTACGTACGAGTTTGCCCAGTCCTTCACGTATTTTAAAAATAATCAATTCGAGACAGCAAAAGAAAGATTTCAGCAGATTCGGTCTGCCATAACCAACTATCAGCCGCCGGCGCCAGCGAGGGCTGGACCATCCACCCCGCTGATTAGGCCTGCGACACCTCTGGCTGACACAGCAGCGTCACGCCAGCCTTCACCATTGCCAGGAACTCAATCTCATGGCACAAATAGTAGAACTGACGAATCATTAAGGCGTCAGAATAGTAATTTTAAAGCTTTTCGCCATACAATAGCAAACATTGCTTTAGATATGATCAACGAAAAATGGGAATTTGAACATTTGCTACGAAATATTCAGTCTCGCTGGACAGCAATAGATTCTCTACACTGGGAGTTAGACAGTGAGCTAGGGGATAGGAATATGGAGTATGAGCAGACATTTTAGCAAATAGAAATAGAATACAACGACGTAGTCAAGGCTATCAACCGGAAGTTATGGTCAACTTCTCATAGGGAACAAGTAACTCCACATATAGAAATTCCTGTTTTCAATGGCACTTATAATCAGTGGACTTCTTTTAAGGATTTATTTACGGAGACTATTCATAGTAACCCATCATTGTCTAGTGCGCAAAAAATGCAATTCTTAAAAACTAAAGTTAGGGGGGAGGCAGCAAGTCTCATCCAACACCTTAATATTTCCTCAGATAATTACACTATCTGTTGGAACATTTTGAATCATCGGTATAATAACAAAAGATTAATTTTTAACTCTCACGTTGATATTTTACTTAACATGCCAGTTGCTCATCATTTATCAATAAATAATATTAAACGCGTTCATGATACCGCTTTAGAGACTCTAAACGCTATAAAAAATATAGAAATTGATATCTCATCTTGGGATCCTTTACTAATCTATCTTTTGTCGCAAAAGTTAGATTCAGAATTACATAGCGAGTATTTAGCATCAGTAAAAAATCCACGTGAATTGCCAAATCTTGAAGATTTTTTAATATATTTAGAGAGTAAATTTACTACTTTAGAGTCTTCTAGAAGAAAGTATGATAATGGTGCATCAAAATCATATAATCGCTATATTTCACCTAGTAATAAAAATACGATGGCACATAATAACTCTAAAAGCTATAACATGCATAAAAACTTTAACATAAAACAATCCTTTCCAACGCAAAATAAAATTTCGCAATCGTTTTCACATGATAAAAATGCTTCAACTGTCAAATTGCATAAATGTCCCGTATGTAACACGAGCGATCACGCTCTTTTTAGCTGCCCGCGCTTTGACGAAATGCCGCCTTACTTAAAGCGTAAAATCATTAAACAGCATGACATATGTCAAAATTGTCTTTATTGTCATAACAATAAAGCTTGCTTTTCTATTAAACGTTGCAGACAATGCAATGAAAAGCATAACACTCTTTTGCACGAAGCGTTTGCGCAACAAGCGGCTTCTAAACACGAGCCAACGCAAATGAGTTCTCACGTTTCACTGCAACGTGGGATTCCAGAAATCCTTTTAGCAACAGCCATCATCAACGTGCAAAAATTAGATGGGACTTACGTTCAAGTGCGTGCTTTAATAGATCAAGGTTCCCAAATATCTCTAATTACTGAGCATGCCGCTCAGTTGTTAAATTTACCGCGAAAGAAATGCAAGGGTATCATATCTGGTGTTGGTGCCAAGGAAAGCAGTTGTAAGGGTGTAATATCTCTTAATTGTGCAGCAGTAAATGGCGATTTTAAATTTGAAACTGATGCACTTATCATGAGGAGTCTTGTTAAAAATTTACCAAGTTTTTCGTTTGATAAGCCTTCATGGCCATTTTTACAAAATATTTCTTTAGCCGATCCGAACTTTAACATAAGTCGGCCAGTGGACCTGCTGCTGGGAGCCGACATATACGCTTTTATTTTATTAGACGGTGTGCTTAAAGTAGATAATTTTACACCCATTGCCCAAAATACATCCTTAGGATGGATACTTACAGGCAACGTTAAAACTATTCAATGCAATGTAGTTTTAAACGATTTACGTCAAATAGAAAAATTTTGGGAAATTGAGGACATTTCCGAAAATTCTAAATTATCAGTTAACGATCAAAAATGTTTAGATTATTATAATGAGACCACAACGCGACAAGAAGACGGTCGTTATGTTGTTAGGATACCTTTTGAGCCTGATTTCGAAAATAGGCTAGGGTTGTCAAAACCAAAGGCCGTTGCTCAATTCTTATCATTAGAGAAAAAGTTTTGTAAAGATTCTAACATGCATCAGGAGTATAAACGATTTATGGAAGAGTATTGTAAGCTAGGTCATATGAAACCCGTGACAGATAATTTTATATCATCATATTATAATACTCATCACGGTATTCAGCGTGATGACTCAACGAGCACACGCTTTAGGGTAGTTTTTAACGCATCTTGTAAAACTACATCGAGTTTAAGTATCAATGATTTAATGGCGTCCGGGCCCAACTTACAGCAGGATCTCCAGTCTCTTATCATTAAATGGAGACAGTATAGGTTTGGATTTACTGCTGACGTAGAGAAAATGTACAGGATGATATGGGTCCATGATGATGATCAAAAGTATCAAAAGATTGTGTGGAGAAACGCTCCAAACAAACCTATCATAGATTATCAGTTAAAGACGGTGACGTACGGTACCAAGGCCGCACCGTTCCTCGCAATGATGACGTTAAAACGGCTAGCGTCGGATGAAAAAGAAAACTACTTAAACAGCGCGGCTATCCCTGTCCTTGAGGAATCCTTTTATATGGACGATTTAGTGCATGGTCAGCATAATTTATCAGTCGCTAGGCAGCTACAGCATGACCTTATCATTTTATTGAAGTCAGGGGGATTCCACCTTAGAAAGTGGAAATCAAATGCACCTGAATTGTTAGCAAATGTCGACACTGAAACCGCCCCTGGTTTCTTTTTTAAACAAGAGCAAAGCAAAATATTAGGTTTAAGTTGGAACCCGAGTCATGATAATTTTTCTTTTCAATCAAAGATTGACTCTAATATTTCGAGTAAAGTAACAAAACGTACATTACTTTCTGAAATATCTAAACTGTTTGACCCTTTAGGATGGCTCTCACCCGTATCAACAAAACTCAAAATAATTTTTCAAAGTACTTGGCTAGCTGGCATTAAGTGGGATGATGAGCTACCGGCCGATATTTACGCGGAATGGGTTAAAATCAAGGTCGATTTATGTAACATTAATAAAATAAATTTACCACGGTGGATCGGTACTAAAGAAAACGAATGCATCGAGTTACACGGGTTTTGTGATGCGTCAACAAAGGCGTACGCTTGTGTAATATATTGTCGTATAAAACGAACTGAAGGGTCCCGTATAACTTTATTAGTAGGTAAAACGAGGCTCGTGCCTAGTAGCAAAACAATATCATTACCCCGATTAGAGTTATGTGGGGCACTATTACTATCTAAATTAATGTATAAAGTTAAAACTTGCCTCAGCAGTTACAATATAAAAACATACGGTTGGGTCGACTCCATGATAGTTTTAGGCTGGTTAAATGGAAACCCCACGCGATGGAACGTTTTCGTGGCTAATCGAGTTCGCGAAATATCATCAATTATGCCAATTGAATGCTGGCGCTATGTAAAATCAGATGAAAATCCAGCAGACTCAGCAAGCCGTGGACTGACTGTATCACAGTTAATTGACCACTCTTTGTGGTGGCAGGGTCCAAACTGGCTCTCTAATTTCTGTGATCAACAGACTTATCAATCATATTTTACAAAATTAGAACTTAAAGTTCCTGCATTAGTTAACTTAGTCACGCAGCAATACCGTGACAGTTGTATCATATTAAAATTACTTATGAAATATAGTTCTCTAAATAAAGTAGTTAGAACAGTAGCATATATATTAAGATTCGCAACATACAAAAAATATAATATAAAAGCAAAGCACTTATCATTATCAGAACTAAGCAAAGCAAAAAATATTATCGTAAGAAATATACAGTATTTAAGTTTTAATAAGGAAATAGAAAATTTAAAACATAACAAGAAAATTTCATCTAATAGCATAATTTATAGCCTTAATCCTTTTCTAGATGAAAATGACATTTTAAGAGTGGGTGGTCGGTTAAAACATGCCAATTTAAATCCCGACATGAAACATCCTATTTTAATACCTAATAATAGTCGTTTAGCAGATCTTATTATAGACCAGGCCCACGAGCTCACCTTTCACGGTGGACCTCGTCTGACGTCCGCGTTTATGCGTCAAAAGTATTGGGTGATCGGTGGTAACAGGGCTACCAAAAAACGCCTTCGACTATGTGTCACGTGTAGAAGACACAACCCTAGCAAACATCAACAGCTAATGGGCGACTTACCAGCAGCTAGAGTCAACTCTTCTAGGCCTTTTCAATCAGTAGGGGTAGACTACACCGGTCACATAATGATCAAAAGTAACAAGGGCCGTGGCATCAAAACCAGTAAAGGTTACGTAGCAGTTTTTGTATGTATGGCTACTAAGGCTGTACATCTTGAGGTGGTCTCAGATTTAACTACCTCGTCGTTTTTAGCCGCTTTACGTAGAATGTCCGCTCGTAGAGGGACGCCTCGTAAAATTTTTAGTGATAACGGTACAAACTTTTTAGGTGCTAGTAAGGTACTTCAGCAGGAATACGTCGAATTGCAAAAAGTATTTATGGATAGTAATCTTTATAGTGAAATCGCAGAAATGGGTATTAGCTGGCATTTTAATGCCCCGTCATGGCCACAGGCTAGCGGTCTCTGTGAAGCTGCCGTCAAAAGCCTTAAGCATCACTTAAAACGAGTAATTGGCTACCAAAAGCTGACGTATGAAGAATACAACACTCTTTGTACCCAGCTGGAGGCGTGTCTCAACTCCCGGCCCTTGTGTCCGATGACCGAGGACCCGGAAGATCTAAATTATTTAACTCCATCTCATTTCCTATCGTCCGGACCGATTTTAACTATTTACGAAACAGAACATGATTTAAGAACTAGATGGCATTTAACACAAAATATTTTTCATAACATATGGAAAAGGTGGCAACATGAATATTTAATTAATTTGTCAGCACGTAGTAAATGGAGACAGCCTTTAGAGAATATTAAAATTAATGACATTGTTATCATCCACGACAACAACCTTCCAGCAGGCAAGTGGGCATTAGGTAGAGTAGTGCAATTGCACCCCGGAAGTGACGGGTACGTTCGAGTCGTTACTCTAAAGACAAAAAATGGATATATGAAACGTCCTATAATCAAATTATCAGTTCTCCCGGTTAATGAGTCTCAAAATGATCATTTGAACTCTACCGCACAATCAGAGCAACAAACTCCGAAATTGATAGGTGATAGAGTGAAAAGAAGCACCAGAAAAAGAAATAATTTGCCTACTATCATATCAGCTTTTTTGTTATTTTTTATGACCCTCATTGCTTCTTCCAATGGCTCATCTTATAACAATACTCCATTAAATAATAAAGCACTTTACTTTGATAAAATAAATAACATGCATGTAATTAGAGATGATTGGCGCCTTGTCGTCTATTATGACATGCAGCCGTTCTGGGAAGGCGTTGCGGCATGCAAAAAACATATTGTTTATCTTGACAGCGCGTGCGCGGAGATAAGCACAGTGTCTCATTGCGCCAGTGTCTTATTACAATTGAATCACACCTTTAATGAGTTGCAATACTATAATAGTTTACTATTAGATCAGCATTTTGCTGCGCGCACTAGACAGAGAAGGGGACTAATAAATGGCGTAGGATACATTGCGAACAGTTTATTTGGTGTCTTAGATCAAAATTTCGCGGATAAATATGAGCAAGATATAAGCATAATACGACAAAATCAAAATCATTTAGCATTATTATGGAAAAATCAAACCTCTCTAGTAGAGGCAGAATTTAATTATATAAAAAGAAGTGAGTCTGTAATGGAAAAACAACACAAGTCTATTTTTAAGAAAATAAGCGCCATCGATAACTCTGTTAACGCTTTAAAAGGTAACATACAAAATATATCTTATATTAGCGACTTTATTTTATCATCTTTAACAGCTAGTAACTTGATACATTATTTACATTATATACAAGACAACTTACTTGATACTATCACTAATGTGTACGACGGAAAATTTAATGTACACGTATTAACGCCTGAGCAGCTTAAGCTAGAATTACAAAAGATATCATCATTATTGTCTAAAGACTTAACTATTCCTTTCTATACCGATTTATCTCAATTATATAATTTGCTAAAAGTGAGAATGCGAATTAGTACTAATTATTTACTATTTGAAATAACTATTCCATTGATAGCCAGCGACTCGTACGAGTTGTATGGAATTTATCCTATCCCCCAAAAAGCAAATAACGCGATGAAATGCATTACTCCAATTGGAAAATATTTAGCAATTAATTTAAAGAAAGACACATTTATAATCATGACTGATACGGAGTTGCTTCAATGTTTTAATCAAAATTCCGAATCGTTGTTGTGTCGCTTAAGCAAACCGGAATATCAGCTGAAGGATAATGAAAGTCTATGCAAGCGAAATAAAATAACTGGGACTTGTCACTTCATCTCCGATCAGTGTGATAACATATGGGTAGATACTCATAAAATCAACACGTACTTTTATTTTTGTTGTGAAAACTGCTCATTGAAACTACTTTGCGATGATGAAATAAATGCAATTCAATTGTCTCAGTCTGGATTGATTAGCGTTAAGCAAGGATGTATAATTAAGTCAAAAGACTTTTCTGTTCACTCGCATAAAGAAGACACAAGCATATTACATGTAAAGCATCAGGTTTCCCTCGGATATATTGCTCCTATCAATAATCTTTTTAATATGTCGTTCCCGGAAACTTCATCTATAGCGCTCAATTACAATGAGTCAGCTGAACATAAAGAACAATTAATGGTATTACAGAAACAACTTGACGACTTAAAGCAGAATGATCCAACTCTAGATAACTTTTCGTATCATGACATACATCATTATACCGCTATCTATGTTATAGCAGCATTAATTCTGATATTCGGATCATATTTACTATGGAAATGCAGGACAAAGATTGTTAGATCAACACCTCCCGTGGTGGAAAGGGAAGCTGGAGGAATAGAAATGATTTCTCGCGGTGATATCGTGATGCCTCAGTCACCAAAAAGTGATCAGTGTTTTAGGGAAGTGGTACAAACACTCAGTGACAACAAAGTGTGTGGCCCTAGCAGGCAGAGTCGAGGCACTTCGCCCATACTTCACTCGTTTGTAACAATTGCCGACAAATAGTGTTTATTATTAAGTTAGTTTAAGGACCTATTGTCTATCACCTTGTATCATCATCATCATCATGCGGCCCGGGAGCATGTACGAGCTAGCACGTACATTGCTGACTCTACATCATTTCTTTGCATTGTGCTGTAAAGTGCAGGCTGTCGGGCCAGTCCGCATCAAGCAATCATACCGTGCACTCATAATCATTTTAGCAATTAGTATTCTTGTTAATAAATATCAATATCATATCAAGGACTTATACTTATCAATATCATCAAAAGGTGTAGTTGAGTAAGCAGCTACTACAATTTTATTAAAACTTTAATAAATTCAATAAAACCTCGTTTACTACTTGGCTGTTTGTCGTATGCTAAAGCCAATAAAACTAATCTAATTTAATAACGAACGTTCTAAATTCGAATAAACTTTTTTATGTGACAGATTAAGTATGTCGCACTAAAATAACTTGCTATTCGCTACGAAATATTATATTCAAAGACGTTTCGTTATATTTTTAATACGTATAAAAGTCGTCATTCATCGGATTGAATTGATTTTATTAAAAAATATATATTTAATAATATTCTAGTACATACTCCAGTGTTTTGTTTTGTGGAGTTCGGTATTGAATAGTTTAAAACATACGATTTAATCCTTTTCGAGTTCAATTTGGTGCCACGGTAATGCTACCGCCAAGTCTTAGTTAATAGTCGTAACAGCTAATAATATTGATACACCCAGAACGAGCAAGTGAAGCAGCGAGCTAGTCGACCAATCACGACTCGGGGAGCTAACAACGTCGGACGGATCGTTCCATTCGTTCATCGTTCGGGCAGAGTATTGAACTGCTAGAAACGAACGTCATAACATAAACAGTGAATGGACAATTTCAACCGGGCGAAACAAATTAACAGAAAATAAGTACCCTATTGAATAAACCTCTTAAATACATAAAATTTCAACCGCCTCAACATCTAGTAACCAAAATAACATATTCACAGTCATTTCACGAACTACCGCCAAGTCTTTGACTACTTCCGGGTACACAGAAATCTAATTTTAAACATGTAGGGTTAAATAACAAAACCTACTTTAACGGCAATTGGATACTAGTAGTACCCGAGTTCATTTTACCCGGGTGGGTGTAAAAAAATAACTTTGTGTCAACGAAGCGCGTCACTCAGTCAGTTCGTGTTGCGCTTTACCCCGCGCGCGCAACCCCCGCGGCGCTAGTGTGCGGGCGGCGGGCCGCGCGGGGCCCGCGGTCAGTCCCCCGTCGCCGTCACCGTCGTCCAACTCCACGGGCTGTTGTAGTTCTTCTGGCTGGAAAGAGGAGAAGATGACGCGGTTAGTGATGGGTATCAAAAACAGTAATAAAGATGGGGAATTAAATAGTTTAAAACAGCAGCGAATAGTTAATTACAACATAATACCTAAAAATACTGAAGTATCAAAGTATTTTGATATAACATTGATGTATTTTTCAGACAGCAAATACTTTTCACAGAAAAGACGCCAAGTTCATTCTCGTAACAAAGTTGTTTGAAGCTTTGGAGAAACTCGTCATTTTCAAGTTATAATACTTTTATCATTCTTCGGTAAAATTAGTAAAATTTCTGCGAATGCTTCAGCCGGTTAAGGAGATACACCGGCGAGTAAACACACGCGAACTTGACCCACTTGGAGTTATAAATTATTGAGTTAATTTCGACACGCAACGTGTAGCAAACATTCTTAAAATACGATCGCCGGATGGCACAAGATGCGAGTATTAGCGTATAACAGCTTTTTAATTCTCACTGCTGGGCAAAGGTCTATCATTAGGTATACCACGAATCTCTTCCCTACGCTACGCCTGAGTGAATGCATCTAGGTTATAACTTTACTTTTTTCTAGGGCTCTTTAAAATTGTTGTTTAAGACGGTCCTCGGTACACTATAGAACTGCTGTTTGTTAGAAAAATTCAGAATCGCCATGTTACGATGTTGTTATATAATATTATTATAATACAATATTAATTATTTAATATTATTTTAATATTATTATTATAATATATTATTTTAATATTATTATAATACAATTTTAATAAAATATTATGTTATATCTAATATCTATGTTGGAATATAAATTTTTGAGCAAATGTATGTTGATGATTATTATTTTACGAGAAAATGTTCATTAAAACACAGTTAATTATTTTGCATAACGATGAATATCTCAGTCAAATGTACTTTGCACCACCGCAGCTCGAGTAGAAATCATTGATGAGAAAAACTTTAATGAGTGCGTTGTTTGTATGCGTTAAGTCAATTTGTTTTTTTTCAGATGGAATGTGAAATGCCGCCGTTTGTACAAGGTGTGGCTGTATCGGTGTACTTCTCCCTTTATAGTGAAATGATAAAGTTTTTGCTAATCGACAGAGTGGCACATGAAATTTTACATACCCGTCAGTCATGTTATTAATTTTTTGTGCGAATGTAGTGTTTATTGCACTCATTTATGGTCATGGACAATTTATAGATGCCTTTTATATGTTGTTATTTTCGAAGAGTGCAATGTGTAAAAAATACAATTATAAGTCAGACACTTGTATTATGATAGATATGATATAAAAGTAAGAAAAATTTAATTAAATACTGCCTACTATTTATTCAATCCGTTAATCAAAAATCCGGTTAATCAGTTATGTATTAACCTATTTTCCGCAGACAAACAAAGTAAACCTAGCCGTCTGCCATTTGATTGTATGATAATACATTGTATGTTCCGTCTCGGCCCCGAATTACTGAGTTATAGTTGGTCATAAAACAACATTGTTCAACTTCCGCCATTACGCTTTACGAGTTACGACCAATGAACGAGAAATATTGCGAAAATTAAATAATTTCATTTGTATAAAATGTATATATGTTACAACTTTGTACTCGAAATATACTAATAACATTATATTGATATAATATATACATAATATAATATTAACATTATATTATGTATATGTTATAGACATGTTGAGGAAAAAACTGTCTCCACTTTAGGAGTATTTGAGGTATGGTGAAAACCAAGATGGCGTAACTTTGTCTTGTATGAAAATTTGTTCTGTCAAATGTACGTCATAGCCTATCTTTAGTTGTGAAATCTTTGAGTCATAAATAATCAATATCACTGTTTTATATGTTACGTTCTTGGCTATTTCTCTACCGCGCGCCCAAAATACCAATGGAATATATTTTTTTGAAAACTTTAAAATTGCCTAAAACTACTTTAGATTACATTTTATAATAATTTATGTATTTATTGAAATACAAAACACAGGTCATGTTCAATTATTTAAACACGTCGTCACAACACAAAAAAACACGTATCCCTGAAAATTAAAAAAATATTAAAATGGCTGTACATAATCTGCATTACATTGCGTTGGAACGAGTCGGGCAATTAGACATGCCTTTCTAATTACGCGAGAGACGATAAGAAACTAACATACCTGCGAAATTAAATAGAATAATAATTGTACTAATGAATATTTCATAAGCGGTAACTGTTAAGATATTATCGTAAATAGTCGAATTAAAATTGCGACTTTCGTCTAACAATCAAAGATAAGAAAAAGTACCTATCTGTTTTCCGCGTGTAAGTTTACCGAGTTATTTTTTTCTATAACTCA
This sequence comes from Phengaris arion, assembly GCA_963565745.1. Classification (NCBI taxonomy): domain Eukaryota; kingdom Metazoa; phylum Arthropoda; class Insecta; order Lepidoptera; family Lycaenidae; genus Phengaris; species Phengaris arion. Next base: position 2,243,066 of record OY751446.1, on the reverse strand, counting down.
TTATATTTCCTGGAAACACGTGGCTTACTTTTTCACAACTTGGAATTAGTTATATTCGTCTATTAAGTATGTAGAGGTTTTTTTTTTCCAAATCAAGGATAAAGTTTTTCTGTTGTGCTTTAATTCGGCAATTCAACTATAATATTGATGAAAAACATTTGTTACTTTGTGAGTGAAGTAAACCGACTAAAAACCGTGTAAACGAAGTAAAAGACTAAGAATACTAAGAAAAATAACCATTTTCTTTATAGTGTTTTTGTTCCTTTCTTTACCAGCACAGTATCAGTAGTATTGTCATTTACGAGTTATGGAATGGATAAACGGACCTCATTGGTCAGTTAAGTTGAACTTAATTTATCTAATGTCACTTTTTTGTTCGGAAACCGATAGTGAATAGATAAACTACCGACAAATTCACCTCAGAAACCGTGCATAAGTCTAACGCAGGCAATATTTCCTACTCCTCCCACATTCTTCGGATAAATTCGATGCGGGTCCCAAGACAGATTAAGCATGTCCCTCGGGCAAAAGGGTTTTTGCGGTTAGTTACCGCTGTAGATCCTGGCTACACAGGAGTTGCAGTGGTGGGTATGTGTGGTGGGCCAATAACGCAGGTATTAGTATTAAAAGTATTGTTGTAAAAGTATGTTGTACCTTAAAAGTCGTGACGCAGACAGGTAGGTCATAATGATGATAAACTTAACAGTTTAGAGGAACAAGTGTTGGTATTTATTGATTTAAATGTCAGCTTGTAGTTTCTCCACACACACACACATACGCACACACACACATCTACGCGTTTTAAATTACTGTATGTATGTATTACTTTAGGGAATAAACTGAATTAAGACGAGATAATATAGAGATAAGTAGGTACGACCTCGACCCCAATGTCTTTCGGCAATCGTCGTTTTTCGTACATCGTTTGTCACTTCCATAGAGAAACGAAGATTGCCGAGGGTCATTAGCGACATGGTTTAACTGTATGTCTCTACGATTGTACGCGCTAATATCAGAAACTACTGAACAGAATTTGGTGAAATTTAACATTAATAACACATAGGCTACTTTTTATAGCGGAAAATGTACGGTTCCAGCGAGATTTCTTTTCTCGCGTACTGAGTCGCGGGAAACATCTACCTAAAAATAAATTTAGTATTCGAATTCGAGACATTAAATTTAGAAAAAACATCGTCTTTCATGTACAGTTTTACATAACGTTACGAAAAACACGGGGCTTATTCAATTGAAGATCACAAAATTACAATTTCGTGATAGTAATTTATTTAATTATTATTGCAGCTTATCCGGCTCAAATCGACGGCTGTACCGGTAATGATGGGAATTTCACGGTCTGCCAGTTCTGCCAAGGTCTTTGACAATTAAACTGACACATGATATTGTGATTTTAATGGAATCCCCATGTATATCTTAGAATCTGATAAGCGTAAGATAGCTTATTCACTTATGTCTTTCACTCGAAATATAGGTAAAGTAAGAAAGTGACAAAACTCATATGAAAATGCAATCCGTGGAGTTTCTCGCTTTGGAAATACTACAACTGAAAGAGTTGTATAGCTTGGACGAAATTTCGTGAGACGCGCTCCGGGGATAGCCCACTGCGGACACAGACTTCAATGTCTACGAAAATTAATATTAAATTTATATTACTCGCAGGGGCACGACTCTCATGCGAGAGAAAAAGATCGCAGTCGAAAAAATTCGACATCCGAATTTTAGCACGGTATGTGCATTCCCATTTCTCATAACTTCACATTCGAAATCGAGTGTCGTTTGCTCAAGATATTCAGATTGTGAAGTACTGAGATTACACAAAGTTTGTTACGTCCGTACGTACTATACTATTATTTTTACTTTACTCTTTCACGTAAAAAGTACTAATCGGATTTCGATGAATTGGGTATAGTAGTAGCTTAGGCTCAGTAATAAAACATAAGCTACTTTTCATCCCGAAAAAGTACAGTGTTCCCGTGGGAGACTGCATTTACGCGGGTGGAGTCGCGGACAAAAGCTAGTTTTAAATAAATTCTAATTACGGTTTTTTTTTCGAATATGAACTTTTTCTATTATACTCTGACAGTGTCTAAATCCTACTAATAATATTATAAATATGAAAGTTTGTGAGTATGGATGGATGGATGTTTGTTACTCTTTTACGCAAAATCTATTGATTTTGATTAAATTTGGTATGGAAGTAGTTTGAGCTCTGGATTAACACAAAGGTTTACTTTTTATCCCGAAAAAGTAGTGTTCCCGTGGGATACTGTATTTAGGCGGACGGAGCCGCAGGAAAAATATACATAAGTACGGTCAAATTCTCAAATACTACTTAAACTATCTTTAAGTAAAACCTAAATCAAAGGCCGTCACTGTCTCTACTTAGATTTTAGAAGAATGACAACGACATCTAAAGGTCGATTTTGCTAATAAAATCCTGCAACAATACAGTCACGATCCAGTCTCGACATGTTAAAACATAATACTGCAAAATTAAACCAATGCAAACGTCAAACCGAGTCTTTTTAGTACTGTAACTTTTTAATTTAGCAACTGATTAGTGATTACAGTACTTTTTGCATTTTTCGCTCCACATTTATGTTGCCTTTCGGAAAATTTGACTCGAGAGTCTCGTAACTAAAGAAGTATTCGAGTATTCATCACTAAGCCGATAGGATCAACATGCGCCTTCGTACGTGCCACTGTAGCGATCTGAGTAGTCGGCACCGGACGCTCTATATTATTACTAGTATAGAATAGGCCTATTATCTAGATTACCTAGTGCTAGTGAGAGACAAGTAAATCATTCGATAGAGTAATCAGTGTCGAAACCCAATCACGTATTGCACCTGTAATAGGGCTCTTATAGAGCTCATATAAAGCTGTTGTAGAGCCACACGACGTATGGCATTTCACGTTAATGCAACAATTAGGCATTTAACTTGGCATTCGAAATGATTGGTATTTGTGTGTAAGCTCTAACTTTTGCGGTATGAATTCAACATTTTCATTATTTCTGTATAATATAAACGAAGTGTTAACAGTGAACAGGTACATAATCACCGGTTAACCTGTTGATAGGTTAGGTTGGAACATGTTTAAGTAATGATAACCGTAATATTGTTAGCTTTTCCCTGGCTCATTCCGCATAGATAGATAGTAAGTATAATGTGTGCATGCATGCAAAACTGAACAGTGAAAACCGCATAGAATCCATTTCGAAGTTCAAAAGATCCTGCGAGTATCGAGGACGGCGATATTGACGTTACTTTATTCGGGATTGTTGCAATACCGATATTGTGTGTAGTTTAACTTCCGTCATGACATAAGGCCCCCCGTTCGCAGGGCAATTGCGGCAATTGCTTCCCGGGCCGGGGTCGAACCCGCTGCCTCTCGACCTATTAACTCATGCCAATTCAATTGCTTTGTAAATTAACAGCTGTGCAGTCGGGGAAATTAATTTTTAGCGTGGTCGTCCTCGTTCTTTGTTAATGATGACGTTGCGTCGTCAGTTGTTTACTGTTGAGAAGTAGTAACATCTAGAAGTTTGTCAAACTGCTAAACATTCCATTTCCTCGACTGTACATACATACATAGTGTACATACATAAATAAATATAGAGTATGTTTATAAAATAACATACTACTTTATGTAGCTTTATGTACACTACAGAGTACATACTACCACTTTGAGAATATAAAGACGGCTTTATGAGTCAACAGCAGATTCTCCCACATAAAACACATATAACATACACATATACGATATACATTCATACCAGTGGTGAAGGCTGGTTCTCCTTCATAGGGAAGCCCTAGCCTGTGTAATAGGTAGGGAGTTGGATGAGGGGCTTGAAAAGGTAAATGGTGAAGCCGGTAGGAATGGAGTTATAGGAACCCCTCGCCACTGATCCATACACAAGTCTTATCTACATATTGTTTAGTTTGTTATTTCAAATTACCAGCTTTGCACTAAATGCATATGATAGTATATACATTATACGGCACCTACATCAAATAATCAATTTTTGGAATTTTTGTCTGCCTGTTTGTCTCGTCTGTCTGTTTGTTCCGGCTAATCTATTAAACGACCGGACCGATTTTGACCGGACTTTAACTGACAGATAGCTGATGTTATAAGGAGTAACTTAGGCTACTTTTATGCTAGGGTTATGTTTAAAAATAGGGACCCGTTTCCGTTAGTTCTAAGCAAATGAAGTTGCGGGAACCAGCTAGTCTTTTTACTAAGATTAGACTTCAAATTATTTCAGAGCATTTTCAAAGCAAAATACAAAACGACACTTGACGGTAGTACTTTTCAGCACCGTTTGTTAGTCTAATCAAGACCGGACCGTAAGTTTAGGGGGCCCTAGGCTACTCAGGGGCCCACCGAATTACTCAAAGTATGGGAAAATAATAAGAATAAAATACTTGCGATCTGTTTAATTTGATAAAATTATGGATTTTTCGCATTATTATCGTGTAATTTTAATCTTTCACTTGACTTAGCTGGGGAGTGAGTACTCTTACTCCCCCTTGAATCCACGGGGCCCTGGGCTGAAGCCCAAAAAGCCATATGGTAGATCCGGCCCTGCTAGTCTTGTCTGGTACAAAACTGGTCATAATCTGTGGTAATTATTAATTATTGGGTACTGACAGTGGAAACCGAGGTGACCTCTAAAACCAGAGCAAAGCAGTTATATCTTCTGTGCACATGTTCGGAAACCCACAGACAAGCATAAAAAGAAGTTTAAGTAGCCCCCGTCATAGTACAGTAGTAAGAGAGCTGATGATGATGAAATAGCTAAGCACACTCTAAATCACGTCAGCTTTTTAAAAATTGACCAAGCACGAGTCGGACTAGCACACGGAGGGTTCCGTAAAAATCCCCGGGGGTCCCCTTAATTTTTTTTCTGTTTTTTAGTATTTGTTGTTATAGCTGCAACAGAAATAGTACATCATCTGTGAAAATTTCATCTTTCTATCACGTTTCATACAGCCTGGTGACTGACGGACGGACAGCGAGGTCTTTGTAAAATTATAATAGAATCCCGTTTTACCTTTTGGGTACGGATTACGGAACCCTAAAAACTAGATCAAAGTCGGTTCATGTGTTGGGGGGCTACGACGCTACAGACAGACACACAGGCACGTCAAACTTGTAACATCATTTTTTACCCCCTCTCTTATCGTGGGGGGGGGGTGAAAAATGAAAAGGGACATACGATTACCACGAGATCCATTTTATAACAGAGGTTAGAACTTTTGGACTCCCTCTCATTAAAATAAGAAATAAGGTACCTGTTACAAACAAGGCCTATGCTCAATTAAGGCCTGTGCGAAATAGTCGGTTAAAATATATTTACATCAAAAATGCTTCACACACGCATAGACGACATCCCCAAGACCCGGCTAACAGTGCGCGGGAAAGGTTCCGCTTCGACCGCCGTCAAAGCAGCACGCGCCGTATTTATCGTAATGTCTATCGAATTTGAATTTTTATTCTTTGAAGTTTTGTTTCAAGCAATGTATACGGATCACGATATAACTCATCAAAATGGTAGCTATGACTTTAAATTGTAATTTTAGAATATGCGATTTAAATACTGCTTATAACATTTATGAAGTATAGTGCACTAAATAAATCCTACTTTTAAAATAAGCCTTATTTTTTACCCTAGGCCAGTTGGAATTTTAAATTTATTATATTTATTCACAGATTGATTGTCTCAGTATGTCTCCTCCAAGACGAAAACGAGCTACGTGGTCTGAAGAAAGCTTGAGAGCGGCAGTTAATCATGTGCGTTGTTCCAAGGCCTTAATTAAGTTACATTGTTTAATTAAGGCCTGTCAAAATTATTATAAAGATAATATTATGTTAATTTTCAAATTTTTGTTTGTTTGGATACGTTTTTTTTATATAATTCTTTATTTCTTATTAATATGCAACTAAAATGCAAAAAATATGAGAGTTTCCAATTAGGTAGGCCTTATTTGTATCGCTTACCTTATCCTATCCTACTACTATTATAAATGTGAAAGTTTGTGAGGACGGATGGATGTATGGATGGATGGATGTTTGTTGCTCTTTCACGCAAAAACTGCTGAACTACTAAACGGATTTTGATGAAATGTAGTATGGTAATAGTTTAGTATCTACATAGCCTACTTTTTATCCCAAAAGTTCAGAATTCCCGTGGGATACCCGATACTATACTTACGCATGGGATAAAGTTAGTAATCAATAAAATCATAAAATTTAATTTTATACGCCTATAGTTATAGAAAATTAAATGTGTCCAGACATTCTTTTTGCAGTGTTGTAACGTACCTATAAAATAATGTAAAAATATTCCTTAGCATTTCATTTCATTCAGTGAAATATGCGTAGAATTTAATTTTTCAGTCCTCGGTCTTGGATGCCGCGAATGCTGCCGGGGAGAATTAACCGAATTTTTACATCGTGGGTGCGGGGGTGGGTTCTCCCCTAACGAGGGGGAGTAGTTCCGACTCCGACATATAGATGTAGTCAGTTATATTATACACGAATATAACAGCGTAAAGGCGGGTTCGGACCGACTTAGGCTGGGACTATGATATGATCCGAAATCCGACGGGCCGGGGAAAATTCAGAGCACTGAAAATAGAACTCTGTGCTAATACAATAGAGTCGAAAACCGAACAGACAAGTGACGAGTCAAATGTAAGTGCCATATATGATAGATAGCTCGACACTCGACACTTCGACTTTCAACTCTATTGTATTAGCGCAGAGTTCTATTTTCAGTGCTGTGAATTTTCCCGGGCCCTCCGGATTCCGGATCATATAGTCCCAGCCTTAACATATAATGTAACAGGGGCCCGATCCTCATGTAACAGGGAAAAGAGCGATCCGTAAAAAAATTCGAAGTTCTAATTTTTTGAGCGTAACAAAGTTTCTAAATCTATGCTTGTTGCTCTAGCACTTAAAGGCTACAGGATTTCACGGGCATACAGAAAACTGACGTCGTGAGGGTCTCGACTCCCGAATACTCAAGAAGCCACCACTGTCCTAGTATATTTTACTTATTGGCAACTTTCCAACTTCTCTGAGGCCTTTAGTCTTAAACCGGACATTCTAGATTATTCTTTATGCATTAGACAGAGTTGTGCGACCCACACAGTGAGGCCGGTCTAAACTACGCCTCGCCGTATAATTACACAGTGTCACGCATACATATGTAACGAAACTACGCGGACCTGTCGCCACAGAGTAGATAGTATAATATTATATACTTACGTACAGAGAAACAGCTTTTATAGAACGATCCAAAACAATCTTAAATTTGTAAATTTTGACGTCGCCTTCAACGGTCCATAATTTTTCCACACAATCGTGGACACACCGTATGCTTGTAGTAGTGCAATCAAAACGAAAGCTAACTATGTGGCTGTTTATCTTTTCAGCTTTCTTTAATCTGTGCTGTCGCAATGTGTGGTTTACATACATAAACAACCGGTCTCCGTTTTTGTTTGACAATGCTCTGTGATCACTTTTTATTTGGTGTGAGGGGTACATTACACCTTACACCCGTGTAGGTACGAATGTATATACGTACAGTGAAAAATTCTATACATACAGAAATGTATGTACATAAAACAGTGTTACATATAAACGCTGAAAGGTTCTTCTCTCTTGGGTCTGAAAACTGCCGACGCGGAAAAACTTTGATGGAACGCGAATATTGGGGTCTTTGTGTACAACACCACAAATATTCTGTGCGCTTTTACAATATTTTATCTCGAAGGTATTCAAGGAAATCTTCGTAGGTCATTGATTTTAAAACTAAGGATGGGCTATGACGTACCTTTGGCAGAAAAAAATCATCATACAAGAAAAAAAGTAACGCCCGCGCCACCTTGATTTCACAAGATCTTGTCAGTGAAAGGTGGACTGATTAGACAGCGGAAAGCAAATGTCAAGATGACAAATGTCAAACCTCGACTGCCCCAAACATAGATATACACTTTTTGCCTGGACATGCCTCGTCTATATTAAATAGTCTATGGTATTTTTTCATAGCTAACTAGCTTTTGCCCGCGGCACCGCCCGCGTAGAAACAGTATTCCACGGGAACACTGCACTTTCTCGGGATAAAAAGTAGCCTATGTTATAATCCAGAGCTCAAACTACTACCGTGCCAAATTTCATCGAAATCCGTTGAGTAGTTTTTGCGTGAAAGAGTGACAAACATCCATCCATCCTCACTAACCTCCACATTATAATCGTAGTAGGATAATACGCCACCGCCGTACTTTGCATGTATAACGGTGTAGTCCCGATGCCCGCGTCGAACAACGATACACCTATACAACATAAGTCGACACTAGCCCCGTCTCTTTCACCCGATTCTGTCATGACCGGGGAGTGAGAACGATGGGGCCAAAATGCAAGTGTCAACTTATGTTGACCGATTACTGCACGTTATATATACAACGCTTCGTATAATCAACTACGGATATTTTGGGGTACATGATCCAATGCTCATATAAAGACGTCGACAATAGGAATATTGTCATACTCAAAAGTGTTAAAATCTGAGTGAAAAAAGTGTGAATCTCCGCTCAACGCAAACTCGCCCATATAATGGAAGATTTTGAGTACAACAATTATTTTTCTGCCTATATACATCAAACACTCCAATCGAAAGGGCTTTCCACATATAACCTACATATACGACATTTAGCACTAAAGCGTCGAGTCATCCATCTGTATGGCCAGTAGAGTGCCCCCATCCCCCTCCCTCCTCGCCTCCTCTCGCTCACTCCCACACCTCCTTAGAAGGAAACTCTTTGAGTAATTACGGAGAACTTTTATTTCGTACTTCAAGCTTCATAATATTTTATTAGATGGTCGTTTGTCTATCCCTTAGATACTGGCTATAGTGTGACTGTAGCCTAGTAATTCGTGAAAAAATTTACTATCCCACTGGAATCGTACATATTATGGAGACCAACTAGGTTTTTTTTGTTTTAAATTAGGCTCATAAGCTTTCGCATTTATAATAGGCATTAGTAGAATCTAGGTGTTATCTAAATGGAAATCTACAGCTTCTTTATAGGGTTCCGTAGTACAAGGAACCCTGTTGCGCTTTGATAGTTACGGTACCCGCTTTAGACATTGTCCTGACATGCCCCTCGGTTAGGTTATTAAACCTTGAAACATAATTAACTTAATTATTTTAACAAAAAACCTGAATGTAATAAAATGATTAAAATCGTGAAATAAAATGTAATAAAACGCCTTCGTGTTTTTTCTACGAGCAGCTATACTAGGTATGTCCCCGCTGGGTTAAGTTAACAGCCTCCGTGGTCTAGTGGTTAGAGCTTGGGCTCTCGACTCGGAGGTCGTGGGTTCGATTCCCGCATTGGAACAAAAAAAAATGTTGTTTCCAAGTTTGGTTAGGACAATTCAGGCTGATCACCTGATTGTCTGACAAGAAAGATGATCCATGCGTCGGATGGGCATGTAAAAAGTCGGACCTGCGCCTGATCTCTCGCCAGTCGTGTCGGTTATCCGTCCCACTGGGTTACTAGAGTAAAGGAGGAGAGAGTGCTCTTGTGTACTGCGCACACACTTGGGCACTATAACATAACTCCTGCGTAGCTGGCCTGGTTTCAATGAAACAGGCCTCCGTCACCGAAATCGGTGTGGGGAGCTATTTATATATTATGTCCCCGCCGGGTTAAGTTGAACTGTGTAACTAACGGATATCACCTTTTGCCATAAAATATGCATTTAGGTACAGTACTGAATTCTAGTTCTGCAGCAGTTCACACCGCGACGATACGTGTCGCTACGCGGCGCTGCGTTTTTAAGATAGCTATTCAAAATTGAACTTTATTCACTACATAAAAAGTTACACGTTTCATATAACATCAGTCATACACTGCAAGTGCGCTGTGCAGCGCGATATAGGTATTAAGCCTTCAAAATCTTTTGGCATATTTGTTCTTATAAGAATGGTGGTCGATGGTCAAAGTTCGACCATAATTCATTACATTTATATGTTTGAACTTAATCTCTTTTGCCTCTTAGATAGAAAAGATAAATGTAAATATTGAGACAGATTGACAAACGTCAACGTATCTATGAAGCGCACGCGCACGGTAGTGTGTTTATATAACCAGAGTTATGTATTTCTTAGCATTATTAAAAATATTACCTTTCTACACACCTTCCTTCACATAAGCTTTAACTGTGCCAAATATCATACTCCTTCGTTCGCGCGATTCTCGTAAAACTGTTCTGAAAGCTTTTGCTTCACGTATATATGATGATGATTGTACTGTGACTGTAGAGGGTTATCATTACATTACGAGCTGATGATGAGTGCGATCTACCTGCTAAAAAATCAAATTCCCTGGTAGTACCCACCTACCTAAGTAGAGTGGGGGGTAGTTTTACTTTGATGTTCCTGTACAACGAATCAGTGTAACCGATCTTTGGACGAATCCATCAAATTTAGCGATCAATCATCAGATCGGTCCACCTTATCAAGATCCAGTTCCAGTTACATGTGATTGAAGACCGGTCTCCAAATATATTGGTCAGTAGTTACCGGTGAAATTAGATTGTTGTGTGCAATTTAATATAGTACTGCTCTTATAAGTATAAACAATAGAACGTAGATGCGACGCGACGCGAGATATGTCGCTACTCGCTATTGCTTTGAAGTTCTGTAATAAGATAAAAACTATAACCCGACTACGCAAATTATACCTATAGCCAACGAAACTATTGACATTGACACCTCATTTATTCAAATCTGATCAGCAATTTAGGCGCTACGGTGGAACAAACATACATACATAAATAGACTGCCAAAATCATTACCCTTACTTATGGCTTCGCCGTAGTCGGCGGTAGTAAAATGGCGCTTTTTAATTATTAGTTTAGAAACTTTTTTTTTCAATGTAACACTTTGGAAAAAATGTCCTAACAACATCTGTGTGACTGTGTCATCCTAATCTTGATACAATAACGGCCGTATACTTAAAAGCCTTAATTTAGTTTAATTAAATTTAAATTAAAAAAAGAATTAGGAGGCTCTCAGTTCATGATGTCCTTGTCATTCTGCTCAGCAAAGAGACTGTCTCTGACAGCCAGTAAGTGAGCCAGTAACTTTAAGGGCCACTTGCGCAGATCTGGGTTAAAGTTAACCCTGGGTTTAATATCATGTTTTCTCTCTCGTTCTTCGTGTTTATGAAAGAAATGGCACAATATTTTAACCCAGGGTAACTTTAACCCAGGTCTGAGCAAGTAGGACTAAGTAGCGTTTGAGAATAAACGCCGTAAAGCTTACAAAGTAAAAATTATCAAATGCGAGTTCGTGTTGTAAAAACAAAAGTATTTTCGTTAAGGCCTTCAAAGGGGATTAGTCTTTTAAGAAAGCGGCTTTCAGCGTGGCGCGTGCCGGAGACACGAGTTTCATTTTTATTTGAGAGCAACTTTTTTACGTTATTCGAACTCCCTTTTTTAGGGTTCCGTAATATAGTAGTAGTTCCGTTCTTTATAGTTTCGCTCGCGTCCGTCCGTCCGTCTGTCTGTCTGTCTGTCCCCTCTCCTAGCTTCTGTAAGGAAGAACGTTAATAGGTATACAAATCGCTTAAAACTATTGGCCCGGTAAAGCTTGTATCTATACGAATACACTAGTTTCGGTTTCATTGAAAAAGACCAAGTATTGATGAATTTACAGACATTTCAAATTCTCGTAAATTTCGCGGCCCGTAGAAGGCGCGCGTGGCGAGTGTGACGTCAAAACACAACGCGCCGCTCGCTGGCAAACCGCGCCTGCCGAGTTACTTACTAGGTATTTTGCTTGCTCTATTATTGCAGTGTTTTAAACTGATTCGTCCGTACTCTCCATACATTAAGTAATATTAAGTTTAATTAGTGTATATCAGTAGTGTAATATTAGTGTATATAATATTGTACTTTATGTACAGGACAATGGATGACAGATTTGAAAAAGGGTAATCGGATAACCTACCTAAAATAGATGGACTTATGGTTGCCTACTATTTTTCGAAGAATAGTGATTTCGTTGATGATCTTTTCGTAATGATCTTCACAACAATAAACCGTACTTTTAGCTCCAAATGAATCCAACCTCTTCATAGCTTTTATCCATTTCTTTCGCATCTAAACATCCTTTGGAACGTAGAAAAACAACTTTTCAGGTGTCCTGGTGGTTGTATTTGTACATTTTGGCACAACACATGATTTTCTAGCATGCAGATTAGACATTTTTAAACTTTAATTGTGCAAGGTACGAGCGTCGCGGCGTTACCTGAGCGCGCGAGTGGACTGAGCGAGTGTTGCGATGTGCTGTGACGTCATCACGTCGAGCGCCGGCCTGGTGGAATCCCGAATCGCGCACGTATTTTGAAATTAAATATCTCGGAATCTACACGACGTATTGTAATAATATTACTCATATTTTTTATTTTAAACCGAGTTTACTGAGAGCTAAAAAAAAACTGGTGAACATTCTTCATTATGAATATAAATGGGTGAATTCTGGTATAGTTTGGTGCCCACCCTGGCATTTCTAAACTATAGTAGATAGAAACTTATAAGTATGCTGATAGATCATGCTAAAAACACTTTTGAAGTGATATAAAAAAAATCTATTGCGCGTTGATAGTTACGGAACCCTCCTTAGACATGTCCTGACATGCTCTTTCTTAGGTTATTTAAACGTATTAAACTTTTAAAGATTCACTGTCAAATTAAAGTCTCATTAATGATAAAAATATAAGTTATTACTACAGTTAATTAAATAAAAATTGTATCAGTAGAAACCGGCTATAGTCTCAATTAATAGTTACCTAGTATTATTTTAATTTCATTAGGTACTACTCACAAAAAAAACATTACGTAACAAAAAATAAGATAAAAAAATCCCCATTGCCTCCAGCTAAACACAATTAGATATATTTATATACACCCCCAGGGGGCGGGCCGGAGCGCACCCCCGCCCCGACACCCCAACACCCCACACCCGACCCCTCCCCGTGCGTGATTAGGTCGAGTATACACTCAAGCTCCGATTGTGATTTTTGCGGAAATTCTGTGTATTGTACATATTCTGTGAGAGTTTACTTCTGTTTATCATGTAACTTACATCCGAAGTAAAATAGAAAACACTTTTTTATACTGGTTTAGATACCAGTATAATCAGCAATTTTGTATGTAATATAAATATTGGCAAACTAACAATAGAAAACTGAAACGTTACTTACAACTGCGTTATATAAAATATATCATCCGACTACGTAAATTATATGTCTATGTTACCCGGGCTGTTATTACGAATCTATTGACACCTCGTTTAATAAAATCGGACCAGTAGTTTAGGCGCTACGGTGGAATAAACATACATACCTACGTCATACATACACACTGCTAAAATCGTTACCCTTCCTTTTGGCTTCGCCGTAGTCGGGTAAAAATTAGGTACTCCATTAGTTCACACCGAGACGAGATGTGAGGCGGCGAGCACTTTGTAAGGTAGTGCTTCAAAATTAAACTTTATTCATTATAAATAAGATAAACGTTTCATTGCAAGAGTTAGAGTTGCGAGCTGCCGCGCCGCTCTTGCAATGAAACGTGTATCTTTGTGTGTAGCTAATAAAGTTCAATTTTGAATCGCTATCTGAAAAATGGCGTGCCACGTCTTAGTATCAGCTGATCGTTAATCACAGCATGTGACTTGACTTGAGTGCCACTTAACTTATACAGCGTTATTGTATTCGGGGGTAAAGCTAAGAGCTTACTTAGTAATTTCAGTGCTTGTCATCAAGTTTGAATAATTTATACAGTTTGATTTCTTAAATAGTAACGAAAATATACACAGATTCATTCGCAAGTATAATACGGCGTCTTAAGCTGTAAATCCTGAGGTTCTGATGTCGGTGGTCGGCGAGGGGCTGATGATGATAGTCAGTTGCTAAAACGACTTCGCCGGTACACGTTAGTATTAGCAACATTAATATTTGTGTCAAGGTGTACCACGGGCCACGGCTACATAATGTGTCCTTTCATCCATTTTAATTCTGTTATTAATAGTTTTATGTGACTTTTGCTAGACAAGTCTATGTATTTTATAATGTTTAAAACTTTTTTTTGTAATATAAATATTGTGTTCTGCACTTGAAATTCGTATTTATTTTTATTTTAAGATAAATAAGATACGTAATATTCTTCAAACTGAACAAATGTTTTCCGTTTTTAATGAAAAATGTAGAGTTCTAAACTTGAAATTGGTTATTTTTTTATTTAAGATAAATTAGTTATATGTAAAATACTTCAAGTGCTATTTGTTTACGACACAAACAAACAAAATATAGGACCGACACAGCATTAAATAGAAAGAGATAGAATGTGTGACGTGAATTAGTTCCAATATTTTCGCTAAATCGTTACAAGTGTCTCTCAAAACTTCATCTACTTAAGAGCACGATTCAGAGCCCCACTGGGACCACAAAATGCCAATTTAGTGACTCAACAGAAACCGGAGATTTGAGAAATATTGCAAGATTTGTCCGTATTTCAGTTATTTACAAAATAATATTATTATAAAAATTTAGATAGGTACCTGTAGATAATATAAATAAAGAGAACAACAGGAAATACTACAATAAGAAATACCAGGATATTTTATAGACTCTTACTGTTATTTAATTTAAGGAGGAGAGGTCTGTAATACGAAGGCGGGTCAATAAGTCCGTGACTTTTGGAATAAAACACAGATTTTTTGATAAATAAATCATTTTATTTTTCAACGTCCCCTTGAGCTCTATACACTTTGTCCAACGCTTCTCCAATTTTTTTATCCCTTCCAAAAAATATGATTTGTCGAGGTCCTCAAAATAGGTCTTTGTTTGCGAGATGACTTCATCATTGGAGTCAAATCTTTTTCCACCGAGCCATTTTTTCAGGTTTGGGAACAAGAAGTAGTCACTTGGAGCCAAATCTGGAGAATAGGGTGGATGTGGGAGCAATTCATAGCCCAATTCATGGATTTTTGCCATGGCAACTGCACATGTGTGCACCCTTGCATTGTCTTGGTGAAAAAGAACTTTTTTCTTGGACAAATGAGGTCGGTTTTTTTTCAAATCCTCATTCCTCGTTCTTCCCTTTTGAAGATAGTCAATGTGGATTATCCCACGTGCATCCCAAAAAACAGTCGCCATAACTTTATTGGCTGACAAACCCACCTTGGCCTTCTTTGGCGCCGATTCACCCTTAGAAACCCACTGTTTTGACTGTTGTTTGGTCTCTGGTGTGTTGTGATGGATCCATGTTTCGTCCACGGTTACAAAACGGCGCAAAAACTCCTCCATATTATGATTAAACAACGCCAAACCTTCTTGTGAAGTTGTTACACGATTGCGTTTGTGGTCGACTTGCGGAAAGCTTTCTCATGCCCAAGTGATCATTCAAAATTGAAACCACTGAGCCATGCGAGATGCCTATGGCTTCCACAATCTCTTGCACTTTCAATCTTCGATCGGCCAACACCATATCGTGAATTTTTTCGATTGTTTCGGGTGTAGAGACCTCAACTGGGCGTCCAGGACGTTCAGCATCTTCAGTGCTTGTACGGCCACAACGAAATTCAGTAAACCACTTTTTTACCATTGAAATCGATGGTGCAGAGTCCCCATAGTATTTATCAAGCTTAGCCTTGGTCTCGGTAATAGTTTTTTTTCGCAAAAAATAATGCTTAATAAGCACACGAAATTCACTTTTTTCCATTGTTTCCTTAAGTTACTGGATAGTCTGATAAAGATAGCTGTAAAACACAAACTAACTGACGCAGCAAGTTCAAATTTTGATAGGAGTCAACTGACAGATGCCTGTTGACAGGAGTAGTGTTGCTTTTTCAGTAAGGAGGTTAGAAATTCAAAAAGTCACGGACTTATTGACCCGCCTTAGTATGTATTATACCAATAGGGTCGGCTCACCCCATGGTGCGCGCCTAACTAAAATTGAAAAAGATAAAGATTTCATTGCAAGAGTTCGAATTATTGCAATCACTAATCCGCATCGCGCTGCTGGCGCTTAATGTTATGAAGAAACCGAAATAAACGCGCTCGGAGCCACAGGCAAAAGCTAAAACTGAGAAAATTTACTTCGGAACGGTATTTCACATAAAATATCATACTAACATTAAGTTGGCTGATATCCTATCTTAATGTTGGGGCCGACTATTAACCAAGAGCAATTAAAATTTATGGCAAAACGGCATTTAGCAGGAACGTGATAAAATTTTGCTGCGAATTTTGACATATTTATTGAACAGCCATGTCTACTTTAACCATAACCGTTTTAAAGAAATATTATATACGAGGCATGTCAAGGCAAAACTGTCCCCACTTAAATGGGCCCACTTTTGGGGTTGTTGGGGGCATTTTGACATTTGAGGTATGATAAAATCAAGGTGGCTGACATTTGAGGTATTGTAAAATCAAGATGGCGTAACTTTTTCTTGTATGAAAACGCTACTTAATTTAGGAGTTCCCTACATCACGGGCTGCCACTGTCTTTGTAGACTGACTAGAATATGAATAACTAGATTTTTTTATAAAAGCTATGACCTGACTATGTAAATTATATAGCCTATGTGACCCGGGCTATTATTACGAATCTATTAACACCTTATTCGTTTAGATCGGAGATAGTAGTTTAGGCGCTACGGTGGAACATACATACATATATTCATATAGACTGTCAAAATCGTTACCCTTCCTTGTGGTTTCGCCATGGTCGGGTAAAAAGTCTTAATTTAAGTAGTATGTTAGTCAGTTTAACAATTAAAGGAAGTTATGTGGTGTGTTATGTTCTGTTAAGTTAAGTTATATTATTTATTATTATTTTACGAATAATATTTTTCGGCTTTTCCTACTTTTTTTTCCAAATGTAAAGTATAATTTAAATAATAAAAAACTTGAGAGGTGTCAACGGACACCCGGATGGATCGAAGTTATAATATATAAGCTGTTAATTGGAAATTACAAACAGATACTTCAATTTTGTTTATCTGTATAGATATAATATATTATACTAAACAAATAGTTGAACTAAGTATATATATAGTGCGCGCGGAACTAGTTGGCCGCGCTTAAGGTAGGGACAGGGGTGAAGGGGGCGGGGCGGGTTGCTTGTTGCTCGCAGTGTCGCCGCCGCGAAGTCCGGCTCCGTACTGAGTAATAACATCAACCGCTCTTCCGTCCCACCGCTCGCATACCTAAGGCCCGGCTAGCTATTCACAATATGTAACAGTCATAACAGTCACAATGTGTAATTTCAAAATTCTACATTATTGTCAAGGTGATAAGGTCGTTTTTTGTATCATTCTTAATAGTCGTTATTACATTGTGATTTCGAGTGGCAAAAAGTGTCGTGCCAATTCAATCCGTCTAGCCCCAATACAATTCGCAACGCGCCATAAGGAACTTCGTTCCAATAATTAAGGTACGGTGACTAGTTTTTAAATCTGTATTATTAAAATGTTGCAATGTGAACCATTTATGGTGAGCTCCATTTTTTTTTCCAAATGTATTTGGGATGCAAAACAGCCGATCTTACTGGAATGTTGTAACTTGTAGCGTGCTGCGCGCGTGTCGAACTCCATTAGAAACGGTGAATAAGTGACGGCGTGAATATGTACCAAACATGCAAATCTACATAACTACTGAATATCCTGAATTATATTACTATATTTTTATCAGTACATTGACATACGGGATAGTGTATATGCAGTGTAAATAATCGTGTCTTGTGCTGATACTTACATGTACTTAAATTATTTAAAATATAGCACATACTGAAAAACAATGAAGCTTGTCGCGTAAGTGTCCTTAATCCTTGTATCTTTTAAAATAGTCCACACATCTTAATGCGGTTTTCTTCATTAGTCAGAGTGATTTAAGATTTAGGTTTAGGAATTTGTGCATAAACTGTTTTTTCCCTTACCGGCCCGGCATCGGCTCGGTAAGTAAAATCTTAACTCGTCCAAGCCAAAGCTACTATTTATATTAGTCTGGAAAGCATGTGTACACGTCCTGTCACACTAATATTCTAAAGGTGTATATACACTGGCGCTACACTGGCGCTTCATAACCAAACCGGATTATCTACCGGGAGGACAAGCAATGCAATTAGCTGTCTCGTAATTGATTCATTTGTGATGTCTGGTTTAGGACGGGGCCTCGTGCCCCCGCCATGACGAAGTACCCCCAATGAGGCCCCACTGTCCCCGCGGGGGCTTAGTGCCCCCGGCAGGGGCCCACTTGCCCCGCCAGGCCCCGGAGTGCTGGGAGCCTCAGGGCCCCAGATAATTATATGACGTATGTTATTAACGTGATACTTTCATAACGCAAACATTGTGAGGATGTTTTTGTTTTGAACACAGCATGTTTGCTAAGTTTTAACATAATTAAAACATGAATCATGTATATTTACTTTGTAAAAAGTACATAGACGTATGTTCTGTGCATATAAAATGTTAAAAGCTAAGTTTGTGTAGGTATTATGGATTCCGAAAGGTTACGAATAACTTTTTTTTATGAAGTTTTTAAGCCGACCGTAAATTAAATAGCCTGCTCCCCGGGCTACGTCACAAACCTATTATTATCCTAAAATCTGATCAGTAGTTTAGGGACTACGGTGGAATAAACATACATACATAGACTGTCAAAATCATTACCCTTCCATTTTTATACGCCGTAGTCGGGTACAAAGTTACTTTCAGCGTTCATGCTGAAAATCAATTTCTAAACACATAATGAGATAACAACAAAGTACTTTAGTAGCAGTGCATGAATAACATGTTTGCGCCCCTCGGGGGCCCAATTAGGGCTGTCAATATTTAGACAGGGGCCCACTCACCTGATGCATTATGCAGTGAGATGACAGTTGGTCGATGACAGATGTCGGTTTCTAGTGTTCCAAATTTAAATTCAGTTAGACATAATATCTACTTTACATGGTAAAAATTGTATTGTTTCTCGTTTTGGTTAGCCGAGTTCTTGTAAACTACGAAACGGTTAATCTATACAAATCATCAATACAGATAAAGAAAATTGAAGTGTCTGTTTGTAATTTCAAATTAACAGCTTTTCACATAATGCATATGAACGTATATTCGGCACTTACGATAAAATATCAATTTTTAAAATTTTTGTCTGTCTGTCTGTCTGTTTGTTCCGGCTAATCTCTGAAACGGCCAAACCGATTTTTACAGGCAGCTGATGTTATGAGGTTTAACATAGGCTACTTTTATTTTAGGGTTCCGTTTAACAAAATAGGGTTCCGTTTCCGTTAGTTCTATGGAACGAAGTCACGGGCATCAGCTAGTAATATACAAAATTCTAATATAATAGTAAAATCTGTACAAATAAATAAAATTGAAGTGTTTGTAATTTTAAATTAACAGCTTTTCACTGAAAGCAAATGAAAGTAGGTGGGTATATAACTATATACGTTACGTACAATCCCACAAAAAAACATTTTCATGTTAAAATGATGCCAAGACGATACCATACGACTCGCGCTGTCAAAAAGTTTCAGATCTCGTGTAAAACCATGCTTCTGACTCCACAAGCATGTGGCCACAAACTGTACACCTTAGCCGAGATATATGGTCTGGGCATGCGGGCATCAGCTAGTTATTAATATGGCTTTCGACAACCGAGAGAGTGATTCAAATCACAAGAAAATTATTTTTAAACAAATAATGAAAACGGACTTCCAAAGTAAAAATGCACAAAACAGTATGAAAACAATTCTTATTTTCTAAATAATTTCCCTTATAAATTCTACAAAAATTTTAACTATTTCTCTATTCAACCTTCATAATTTTGAAATCGGTACCAGCCCAAACAATATCCCGATAAAACAATATAGGGTCTCCAAAAATCAATTACGGATACTTCAGGGACATGATCCACTGATTATATAAAGTGAGATAGTTTTTATTTGCATAGAATGTAGGTAATACAATTAGCTGTTACAATATTTTTGGAGCCTTGTACATTCCACCTTACGGCATGCAATAAAATTATTGGATAAAATTATATTTTATGGAACTCGCGTTCATCGGTACCAGCTGTACCGCCTTCTTTTTTTGGAAGTCGGTTAAAAAGTGGTTGAGCATGCTTCTCTATGTAACGGTTCGTAGTAGGTACGTATGTAGGTGACAAATGACGCGCTAGTTTCCCGACCTCCGACCCGAGCCCAATTGGGGTCAACTCGCCAGCGAGAGGTCAACACACCTGACCGGAGCTGGAGGTGTACTCGTAGCAGTACGTAATTACAGCTAGGTAACTTCTAACTAAGGTTTACATCAAACTCAACTCAAAAGTCCCCTTTTTTGGTAAAGCCACCTAAGAGTTAGCCCTCGTCCCCACGAGAGTTTTTTTTGTGTCTTTTAAAAGAATTGGGTGTATGCTATGACGATTTCTTGATTCAGGTATCCGTTTGCGAGATATTCAACTTTAAAGCGCATTTTTTTTGTTAAATAGGGCGTCCCCTCTAAAAGCTAAACGGCTGGCTCGAATAATCTGAAAAAATTCATGATGGTAGTCCATGTGATGAACTTCAAGGAAAACTATAACGGCTTATGTAACTTTGTTAGTTCAGGAGTTATAGATGCCTAACATGTAAAATGCGCTTACTTGGAAAACTTCGTGCAAAAATAACTAAATAATATGTAAACATGTAATATATTAGTATAATGGTACGGAATCCTTTGTGCTCGAGTCTGTCTCGCACTTGGCTAGTTTTAATTCACATATGTTTTTTTACACACACGAGTCATAATACAATAGTGTGGGTAACATTTCACATGAATATCTTTTTATGGGAATAATACTGTTTATAATAATATAATACAGAGTATATTTTAAATATGTCATATTCGTTAATAAAAAGAGGTAGATGAATATTTAACTATTACATTTTCGCAACAGCCGTGACGAAAATTAATGGCGACATCCGATTTTCAGCTAAAATGTCATGTCATGTGACCTCAGCTTTATAGGTCACGCGAGCTGAAGCGAAAAGCAACGGTACCGTGCACTGTATAAGTATTAAATTCCCTAAACACAAGTTAATATAAATCGATACGTTTACACGAAAAGCTACTTTATTTTATAGATCGTAGGTATTAAATTTCCTAAGCCTTATAAATCAATACACTATCTTTCAACGCGCATGAACCCCTTCCAATAATTGTTCAATTTAATAGAAACGATAAGGAACGGGAGGGGGAAAATGGGGGGAATCACCTGATGGAAGTGCCAAAAACGTTTGCGGAAGAAATGAAGCAAAACCCAGTCGCGTGACACTTGGCAGATGCGAAACATCAATATTAATTTGTACTGATTATGTCCCACATCAAACGGTCTGGCGCCGCGCCGTAGAAAATCTTTCCCATCAAAATGGTCCAAAACTGATGTTCAGGCATTTTGGTAAAATATGCTAAAATACTTCACAATTTGAGACAATCCTCGTTTTCTATTACATAAAAAATATTACTTATATGAGGTCCTTACATATGAAATTGGCGTTTTGTCGTACTGGCCACTTTGATCTCAAATATATCTTCTTTGGTTAGGAATTCCAATTTCAAATTTATACCGCTATTTACATTATACCGCTATATATAATATACTAATATAATATACATATTACCGCTATTTACAATATTTGCATTTGAGTTTCGAAAACCGTAATTCATTTGTTTTTTCCTCTTTCGGTTTTTTCTTTGCGTCACTCTGTTTACAAAACGAAAAACTTGAAATATCGTATTATTTTCGAGTACGAGTTCCACCGTGGCACCAGTGCTGCAGAATCGGCTCAAAGGATTTATGATGTGTATGGCGGCGGTGTCGCAAAAGAAAAACCAGTGTGTTTTTGGTTCCAACGTTTTCGTTCTGGAAATTTCGACCTGCAGAACAAGCCCCGTGGACGGCGGGAGACCAAAGTTGATAATGAAGAATTGAAGGCTATTGTGGAAGTGGATCCACCGCAAACTACTTCCGAGTTAGCTGCAGGCTGCGGTGTTAGTGATAAAATTGTTTTAATCCACTTGAAGCAATTTGGAAAGGTGAAAAAGCTTGAAAGGTGGGGTTGTAACCCAACCTTATGAATTGAGAGCAGCAAACCGACAAACGCGGGTCGACTGCTGCGTTACATTACTCAACCGGCACAATAATGAAGGGATTTTAAATCGAATCATTACCTGTGATGAAAAGTGGATCCTGTACGATAATCGGAAACGCTCATCATAATGGCTGAACCCTGGCGAACCAGCCAAAGCCTGCCCCAAGCGAAAATTGACTCAAAAAAAGGTATTTGTGACCGTTTGGTGGACTGGTGCCGGTATCGTTCACTACAGCTTTCTTAAATTTGGCCAGACG
Organism: Phengaris arion; assembly: GCA_963565745.1. NCBI lineage: Eukaryota > Metazoa > Arthropoda > Insecta > Lepidoptera > Lycaenidae > Phengaris > Phengaris arion. The sequence goes on along the minus strand of OY751446.1, from coordinate 2,220,576 downwards.
ATTACGGCAGATGTCTATTGCAAGCAACTGCAAATCATGATCGAAAGCTAGCTGCTAAACAACCGATGTTGGTCATTCGCTCTAGGCCACTGCTGCTTCAGGACAACGCTAGACCACACACTGCACAACAGACGGCTACCAAATTAGAGGAGCTTCAATTGGAATTTCTAAGACATCCACCGTGCTCCCCGGACCTTGCTCCAACAGATTACCTTTTTTTCGAAATTTCGAAAATCTGCTCCGATGGGGCAGTCCAAAGCGCCTTCAAAGATTTTATTGATTACTATACGAATGGTTTTTAGTGAAGGAATCAATGAACTACCTACGAGATAGCAAAAGTGCATAGATATCAATGGTATATACTTTGATTAAATAAATATATTATGTTTAAAAACAATTGACGTTATGTTTCTCCTTTACAAAACGCTAATTTATATGAAATTGGCGTTTTGAAAAGGAGAAAAGGGGTAATGACCTTATATTATTTCACATGAATAACGTCAATTTCAAGTATATAAAACCCAAAAATATCAATTTTAGCTACCTCTAAAGGATCATATTTAAGGGATGATCCTGAACCCTATTTTTTTTCTTTATTTTGGCAACAAACAATTGTTATACTATAAAATTTTTGATTCTTACAAGTTACAATAAACTTACAGTGCCGAACAGAGCCGAACAGTGCCGATCAGTGCCGAACAATAAATAGAGAAACATTATCAAATGTTAACTCTTATATTTGAAAGATGCGTATAACTAGATTACAAAACCAGCGAAGTGCAATTCGGACTCGCGCACGTAGGGTTCCGTATAATTATCTATAAAGCTATTAGTACAGTTAATATCGAGCACTAGTATTAATATTGAAAAAAAGATCGAAAAAAACAAGTTTTTTGTACGGCAGCCCCCTGTAAATATTTACTTTATTTACTATTATGTTTACCTGTTGCCGATAATAAGGACTCTAGGCTAATTTTAGGCTTTTGAGAGAGTTATTGAAAATATCTATAAAACTAAGTCCTAGCAGAATTAAATTAATAAATAAAAAGCTTATAAAAGTGATAATAAACGCTATCTGAAGTCTGAACATAAACGTTATAGCCGCCATCAAGGACCTAAGAGCCCAATTTAAGTGGTAAAATTATTTTTTTATGCGCGGCCAATGAAACACCATCCTAACTCCTAACGATGTACGGTCGCTGACACACCAGGTGTACATTCCGACTCTATTACTAGTGCAATAAGGTTCAAAAGTTGTATATTGTCCGATACTGTACCTAACTAGTACCTATTTGTATGCTCGTTTTAAAGTAAGTTATTTAAATGTATACATCTATCTATACTTAATATTATAAAAGAAGAAAGGTTTGTATGTTGGTTTGCATTGAGTAAGCTACGAAACTACTGGACTGATTTTGATGAAATTTGCAACAAATATAAATTAGACCACGGGGAAGGAGCTACTTTTTATCCTAAAAAGTACAGTGTTCCCGTGGGATACTGTATTTACGTGGGCGAAGCCACGGGCGAAAGCTATTATTTTATACGGAGTTCAATATAACTTAGACTGATTCCACAAAGACTACGAGTATTAGGGCAAGCATGACAGGGCCGCATCCACAAATGCTACCTAAATCAACGGATTCGCAAGTCACATGTCATTCTTGTCAGTTGATAAGCAGAGACAGTGTGATTTCTAACCCAGTATCATTTGATAATTCGGCCGTAAGAGTCAGTTCACACCGAGACGCAACGCAGCGCGTTTTAAAAACAAAAATTGTGAAACAAAATCGATTTTGTGCGCGGCGTTGCGCTACACAGCATATTATTACAGTATCTTCAAGCATCGTCGCGACATGCGTCGCCTCGCGTCTCGGTGTCAATTGACCCTAACGGCCGAATGCTGGAACGATAGTTAAATTAAGTGACGTTCAAGTCACATGCTGTCCTTGTCATTTCGCCTGGCAGAGACGGCGACAGCCTGTGAATAGGAGGGCTCTTAATTTTGATTAACGTTCGGTATTCGGCCGTAAGTCTATTAAAATCCTCGCTCACTCTATCGTCATTCGTCAAGGCAAATAGTTATTTCGGTAAAGTCGTAGCGTCTTCGGTGAGACCGGCAAATTCGTGTCGAAGCTTTTTCCCAAGGAATATCGGCTAACGTTGTCAATAAATTGAGTATCACAGACACATAAAATGCACCATGCATATTGAATGCACGGAAACCGGACGCCATACATAACCGTGAGATGTGATCTCAAACGAGCCGCGAGCACTTCCCAACAGGTGCCGTGGGACCGCGTCCTGTACCTGTATCCGTAGCATTAATCAGTAACAGTGAAAATCAGATCCATCTCGCTATCAGCCCCCCTAGACATAAACCTCGCGCGACAAAGATATCTCGCGCGAATAAGCGAACCTGGCCCCTAGCACAAAATTCTTAGATAAAATCGACATAATGGCCCGCCACAGATTTGTTCGTTTAAAATGTATTGGTACGAGATATGCGCGACACAGTTATCTCGACCATCGTCTACAAGCTAGGAGGGCTGACCGTCTTAGGTCTATAGTCTCGGCTCCCGAAGCTACGATAAGGCGTGAACGTAAATTGGCTGATTGCTGATGATTTTCACGAGTCCTCACGACTTGAAATATAGTAAATGTTCCCACAGCCCACAATAATAATACGAGTGTTATGGAAAATTCACACCGAAACGATACGGGACGCGGCGCTGCATTAAAAAAAAGCTATTTAAAATTGAACTTTATTTATCACATAAGAATATATACGTTTCATTGTAAAAGTTCACAGCGCATGTGCAGTGTATGTCTGATGTCACATAAAACGTGTATATTTTTGTGTAGTGAATAAAGTTCAATTTTAATAGCTATCATAAAAATACAGCGCTTCGTCGCGTATGGTCGCGGTGTGAACTGATCCTTAAAGTCTACTTCAAATAGTTAATAAAAACAAAAATCCTAAGCCTACGAAACACGGACAAAGCAATAATAATTATTATTACAGACAGCCAGTAAAACATCCAATACCAAAAGAATTCCTTACAGAGAGCTTATTAGAAAAGTTTCCATGAAATTCCCGATAATCCCTAATATTGTGACGTCACAATCTGCTCCGGGGATGCGGTGAGGGATGAGAGTAATTGCCCTTATCGGGGTGTATAAAGGTGAGAGCTGAAAATTCGTTTACTTTAATTTTACATACAAATTTTTAAGATTTAGGCGACTTCTTTACGCAAAGCTATCTATCATGTAAGGTTCCCTTACATTTTCCGAGATACAACTAGAATTTTTGCCTATCAGCCTATGCTACCCGGGCCAGTATTACGAATCTATTGACACCCCATTCATTAAAATCGGACCAGTAGTTTAGGCACTACGATGAAACAAACACACACACATACATACACACACTGGCAAAATTCCCTTCATTCACCCTTCCTTGTGCCTTCGCCGTAGTCGGTTAAAAAGTAGCCTATAAGTTAATTTGCGTAAGCTGTTAATCAAATTCGTCCAGCCGTTTCAGGCTTTCAGAGTAAAAGACATTCAAACATACACACGTAAATCCATAAAGGCTTTCCCATTTGTACTATTCTAGTGATGTGATAGAGCTCACAGTGTGTATATTGATGAATGAGCAATCCTAACAGTAAATTTTATACTTAATATTAGGAAAAATCATACTAAACTTTGTTTTATATTAGACTAGCTTTTTCCTGCGGCTCCGCCCGCGCAAATATCCTACGGGAAGACTGTACTTATTCGGGATAAAAAGTAGCCTACTTGTTAATACGGAGCTTAAACTACTATCTATTCATCCATTCATACATTCATCCAACCTCACAAATATTCACATTTACAATAGTAGTAGACTAGGTAATTGAACTAGGCCTTCTAAGCATCACTAACTAGAGGTCATTAGTTCCTTAATTCAGTTATCAACGGTGGTGGAGCAAAAAAATGCCGTTACAAATAAGATGATACTGCGATTAGAAAAACAAAACGAGAAAATGGCGGACCGGAAGTGAAAGAAACGGAGTACCGCTATAGGCTATGGTTTTTGTTAACATTAGGGCTGCCACAAATCACAATCTATCTGGGTTTTTTTCTCTTATTTTGTTTGTAAAGTTTTTATCGGTGTAAAAATCTTTATGTTATTTCGTTTTAATAACAAAATAGATAAAAGCATTCGCTGTTTTCCATAATATTTGAAGTTATTTTCTAGGTTTTTTCGATTTTATTTACAGTATTTACCAAAGCTTTTATTAATATTTCTCCAACCTTGTTTTAAGAGAATAAGTAATATTATATTAAATACAACGATTTCAATACAAAGGATGGGCTATGACGTACATTTGACATAAAAAAATCTTCATACAAGAAAAAGTGACGCCATCTTGATTTTAGAGGATCTAAAAAGAAAATAGGCCGAGTTAAAACGTTTTTAGCGCCGTGAATGGTGATATATAACGTGTCAACCCTGCAGCAGTCGTGGTATTGCAATGCTGTGGTTTACCGGACTGTAATTGTCGGTATGAGGGTAGTTACAAATGCGGGTGCGATCGTTTCGAACTTAAATGCTATCGATTCTGTTAATCATTCAACGCAGAGTGTAGACCTATTTAAAATGAACTTCCATTAAATTTGTTTTCAAAATAAATTGCAGAGTTATCTAGTAGCCATACACCATACTGCCTCTTGTCCCATCGGCATGACGCCACCGATTGAATTAGTTCCATTACACATAACATTGAAATAAACAGTACAACTGTCATGTCAATCCACGCCAATCCACGCACATACACCTAGTATATATCTGTTTATTCTATGCAAATACATTGTCAGTTCTAAACTTTTAACTATGGACAATAGACACTATACGTATAGACAGCTACACTTACAGAATTTTGTATTTTTATTTTATTTTCACTAGTTGTGAAAAAAATCATCGCTATTCATGGTTTAATACAGGCAACTACAGGGGTTCAACTTAATTTCCACTAGATTATTGTGATATCACAAATGCACATCAACACGCAAACAAAACAAACTTTTCCCGCCTTTTATGATCTAATTAAAAGGTAAACAAAAGAGAACACACGAATCGCAGTATGACGTCTCTATTATTACGAACCCTCGCGTTAGCCATTTTAAATAAAGCACCGTCTCCACCCTTTTATTTTGTTAATTGTGCATATTGACGGAAAAACTGTTGAAAATGTTATGAAAGTCTATAGGTAGTTAGTTATGTAAAGTTATTTAACTTAACGTAATTTGTTAATTAGTAAACTAAAAAGAATCGTTGGCCAAAGTCCTTGCGCATAGGAATATATTCAAATGTTTTCGTGCACTTGAAAACAATGGCATTTTAAAAGTATATATTCCAAATTTGAAATTCAAAAGGCGGTTCGTTTGAAATGTTACGCAATTTTACTTTTGAACTGTAAAGTTGGTGTTTCGGGAGTGTGACATCTATTGTTTGAAGTACAAGGTCTACAAATGCATGCATGCATGCGCCTGAGGTTCAACGGAACGCGCCAAGGTTGTTGCTAAGTGGCCGGAGAACCAGTATGCCTCCGCAACTCTGCTCGGCTTAAAGGAAGTAATCTTATCACTTGTAAATCATTTTAATCTTATTTCTTGAACCAAAACTGTAATAAAGACAGTGCCTTGCGTTTCGTTAAAAGCTGCTGATTTGAAAATCAGTGTTATGTGCGGGGACATTTAAAAAAAATTGACACAGCTAAGGTATTCACTAATCAGATGCTAAAATACGAAAGACGAAAAATTAACATGGAAAATGAAAAAAATTAGATATTGTAGGTACACTAAAAGCGCGCTGTGTTTTTGCATGCATGCATGTCAGTAGTAGGTAGGTTGTAAATACTTAATATGTATGTATATATGTATGTCTGCCTCTTATCGTAATTGAGAATCGTTGTTTTAACAGACGTTTTTGTCCACGGGTTTAACATAAAGGGAATTTCTATACATTAGCTGCTGCGTCGTTAACCGCGGTCGTGTCACGGGAATATCGTCCTTATGGTGTACGACGTAGAGGCCATGTTGGGGCGATCGCGGCTATCATTATACAAGTCCGCCGTGCACAGTCTAATGGGTACGCACTTACTGCCATTGTAACAAATTGTACAATCATCATCATCGCCATGCTTATTAAGTGCAGTGACGACAACCTTTTACCACGATTCACGCCTCATATCACGCAGCTAGAACTTAGCTGATGAACTTAGGTATGCAGTAGAGCATGTCAGGACATGTCTAAGGAGGGTTCCGTGACTATAAACACGCAATAGGTTTTCTTTGATTTACTTCAAATTTTATTTATTGTCCGATTTCGCTCAAAATAATTTTCCTTAAGAGTTATTAGCATGATTTATTAGAATGGAAACTTACATGTTTCTATCTCCTATAGTTTAGAATAACCAACCAACTTTAGGGATCTAATTATAAACCACTTTGGAATTAAAAGTTTTAAGTAACCCCCGCATTGTCAAGCGAGCGAGCTGATGATGTTGAATCATGGCTAAAAACACTCTCGATTTCTTTTAAACAGATTATTTTTAAACAAAAAATTAAAACCGACTTCCAAAGTAAAAATGCACAAAAAAGTATGAAATATGACTTATTTTCTAAATAATTCCACTAAAATTTTCACTACTTCTCTACTCAATCTTCCTAATTTTGAAGTCGGTACCAGCCCCTACAATTTCCTATAATATTTTATAGAACTCACGTTAAAATTTGCTGGTACCGACTTTCTAGGGGGTTCTCCTTATACGACCCCATCGTAAAAAGCCCGAAACAAGAAAATAATTCAGATAGAAATCCAGAGATGCATAGGTACAAAACTGGCCAAGCCAGAGCCGTGGTCGCAACCACTAATGGCATGTAAGTGTTAGTTCACACCGAGTCGCGTCTAGTCTAAATATGAGCTGTCCCTAAGGCCTAGAGAAGTTTCTAGAATTATACCCCAAGATAGATGTAGACGGCTGCGATTTGACATCGACTGTGCCGAACCTTGTAAAGAAGGTGCGACCACGACTCTAACTTGACCATTTTTGGACCTATGCATTTCTGGATTTCTATCTGAAGTATTTTCTTGTTTGGGCCTTTTTTACGTAGTCAGGTTAAGTATAGTTTTTTTTACCTTTTTTTTTTATTTCGTATATTTCTGTTTCCCAATCGAACATATTTCTGGAATAATATTAATAAGTACCCCATCAAAACACTTGTAATAAAAAATATCTTCTTCACGAGCGCGGAATGAGAAAATTTTTTTCTAGATTAAATGATAAACAAGAAACGCAATCGAGATTTCCCTTATTACACAACGATACTTCGATTCAGAAAAATATAGTGACATGATCTATCGATTGAATTGGTATGAAAATGCTTATAATTTATTTCATCTGCAATTTCCTATTTAAAAACGGATGAACCGATTAACCGATATTAATCTAGTTTTTTTTATTTGAAAGCTGACATAATCGAGAGTGTACATAGCTATAATTCATCATCATCAGCTCGTTCACTGCTGAACAATTCAGGGGTTATATAAATTTTTATTTTGTTATTTATTGTCTATAATAAATTATATTTATAAAATAAAATATGTTTTATGAAGGTAAAAATAATATATATAATTATATATTTATAGTCTTAAATTACGTAATGTTCGAAAATTGGACAACTGGGTTGTACGAATTGTACGACCGAATTTTAAACGCATGTAATGATTTAAGCGATATGATTGAATATAATATATTTTATACCTACATATTTGTAATGTGCTTGCCAAGACCTTTTTTTTTTGATACCAAGCACGTGATGATTATCTCAGTTAATTTTTTTGGATCGAAGTTCCTTATGGCGCGTTGCGAAAGGGGGCTAGACGGAAAAAATTAAGACTGGCACGACACTTTTTGCCACTCGAAATCACAATGTAATAACGACTATTAAGAATGATACAAAAATCTTATCACCTCGAGAATAATGTAGAATTTAGCAATTACACATTGTGACTGTTATCGGCATTCCTTCGACGTGCTTTCGGCCATCTTTGACTACTTAGTACTTAATTCAAATTCGTGTGATTGTTTCTTTCTAGAATGTTCTGCTACTTAAATAGGGATGTAATTATATGAATGTTTATGATGTTGGAAAATCAATAGATTCTGAAATCAATCAATATAAATAATATAGTTATATGTAAAAAGGGTTATAATTATTGATCGTGCGAACAAAAATAGTTTGCGACTGACATGAGCATACTGTGAATTTGGCAGATAATATGATATATTATATCTATACAGATAAACAAAATTGAAGTGTCTGTTTGTAATTTCAAATTAACAGCTTTTATTTTCACTTAATGCATTTAACATTTTTCTGTCCGTCTGTCAGTCTGTGTGATTGTTCCGGCTAATCTCTGAAACGGCTAGACCGATTTTCACGGGACTTTCACTGGCATAATATATAGCTGATATTATAAGGCCTAGCTATATCTATTGACATCTCAGTGATTGAAATCGGACAAGTAGATTAGACTATACGATGGAACAAACATACATACATAGACTGCCAAAATCATTACCCTTCCTTTTGGCTTCGCCGTAGTCGGATAAAAAGCTTTCAGTATGAAGGATTTCTTGTGGACTGTTTGTATCTTTTAATAATTGGCTTAACAGTTTGAATAATGTTTGTTCTTACACAGATAGTTTAAACTCAAGATTATCACAATATCTACAATTTTTCCAAGCAAATGTACAGTTCCGGAGGTTAAATAGATTTCTGGTCTACGCGAACTGTGTATTAAATTGGTGTTGTAAATTAGAAATCCTATATATAAAGTTATGAATTTTCCACTAAAATATTAATTTGCAAGCTATTTTTGATAGCTGTAATTAAAATTGGATTATGATTCTTTCTAGCGTTTTCCACGGAAACTGGAATTGACGGTAATGGTGGTATAATTATATTTTAGCAATTATACTATGGTCATGAAACAGAATTGCATTTTTTGTGGTAGTCGGGTTTTTCTGTTTAATATATTTTTCGTTGTTATTAGTTTACAAAATTTTATTTTAAACAAATGCAATAAACTAAAATGCATATTTCAAATGTGTTAAATTACATACTGCAAAATAGTTACAATAAAGGAGTTGTCCAAAATTGACCAGAGTCGAAAGCAATGAAATGGTTGGCGATGGATTTAAAGTGAAATCATATTCGAGTCACCAAAAGGGCAATGCCGAAAAACACCGGTGTTCTATCAGTTTTTCAATGGAAAAGACACGTGAAACGATGTATGAAACATGAAGATTCCCGAAGGACATTAAAAACGTGGTTGTAATGTATTACATTACATATTATGTTGGTCGGTGTAGGTTTAGGTATAGTTTTTGATGTTGAAATTAGTATACTCGTTCATATTTCATGCGCCTACAATTTCAACGTACGTCCACGGAGGTACGATTTCGGATGTGCAATTTCTTGCGGAAGCTCCGCAATTGTGGAGGAGGAGACGAAGTTCCGTTACAAATGTAATCTATACCTACACCTACACCTACAACAGTAACCTAACTACATACTCCTACAGTTCCTACTGGTGACATAGACATCAAATATGATTTAAAGTGAGCCCATTGGTAACCATTTCATTGCTTGAGATTCTGGGTTTTTTTTGTATGGATTTTGAACTTTGTCCTTAGTGTAAATTTATATAACCTGACACTTATTTTTCAAAAAAGATTTAGAAAATTATTTTTTTTCTTCTAAATTTGAAATATAACGTTGTGTTGTAAAAAATCGAATAACATTTTCGAAGATGGCGGTAACGTCTGACGTTTTATTTTTTTCTGAACTTTGTTCTTTTAATTGCTTATGTCCGAGACATGTGGGGGAATGTAGGGGCTACACGAAAAGGAAAAAGTACATTAATTTCGGACTTAGTCCTGCTGATGACAGCGTTTTTGCCTCTGGCGGAGATTAAAGGGTATTTTTCGTTGTATGTTTTTTTGTGCGTTGAAAAATAGAAAATGATGGAACAAAAGATTTGTATGCTCTATGGTCTCAATGCGCTTGTGGAGCTTGTGGAGTTTTCTTTATAATTATTCCTATTCAACTATTTAGGCGTACCCTAGTTTGGATAAAACAATGAGTAAAATATTTTTATATAAGCTAAGCTTTGAGACTTTCAGATGCTTTGCTTAGTACAACAGTTCTGAGAAGAGAGGCAATTCTAGCTCTGCATAATTTATTTCTCCCCCATTTTAAATTTATTGGTCTGTACTGTGTAGTAAATATTTAATGCTCGCGACTGTACAGTATTTGATTACTGCGCAATATGGGTCAGTTCACGACGACGATACGCGGTACTGAATTTTTAAGAAAGAAAAAACCTATAATTTAACTTTAAAATTCGCGGGATAAGTAGACCTAGTAGATCGATTTTCTACCCCAAAAACCTCCAGCAGGCTTATCATGCGCACCCTAGAAACACCAAAGAATCGACAAAATGACAGATTGAAGAAACATTAATACCATTCGGAGCAAAATAGTTCTTATTGTAAGGTAGTAAGGTCGATTTATCGTCGTTATGAGAAACAATATTTCTTTTCTTCCCGAGCATGAGCTCACAAAATGGCCTCTTTGGATAGCTAAAGTAGAAACGTTTTCTTATTTAAATGTCAAATAGTCTTACAATAATGTCAGCTACTCCACATCATGGTGGTCCAAGACAAATAGTTTCTTTACGTTCAGTCATTTAATTGAAAATTTGAAATGTTGACTTCTATTGACGACCTTGTTACCATGGATTAATTACTGTTTTGCAACGACCTGGATAGAATATTTCTTCTTTAAAATTATTTCTCCGGATCGCCATGCTAAGCCCGCTGTATATTAAATTTCATGGAAATACTTGTAACCCTTTCTGATATTTTGATTATATTTAATATTTATACCAGAATTGCTTGTTTAAAGAATTATGTTTAAGGCACAGGTTAATAAAGAGGACCAGATGAACAACTATACTACAACAGCTGTCGATCTGATTGCACTACTACAAGCATACGGTGTGTCCACGATTGTGTGGAAAATTGTGGGCCGTTGAAGGGAACGTCGAAATTTTTAAATTTGGATCGATTTGGATCGTTCTATTAAAGCTGTTTCTCTTTACGTAACTATTAGGTCCTTACATATGAAATTGGCGATTTGTCGTACTGGCCACTTTGATCTCAAAAATATCATCTTTGGTTAGGAGTTACAATTTCAAATTTATACCGCTATTTACTCATGCATTTGTGTTTCGAAAACCGTAATTCATTTGTTTTTTCCTCTTTTGGTTTTTTCTTTGCGTCACTCTGTTTACAAAATTGAAATATCGTAGTATTTTCGAGTACGAGTTCCACCGTGGCACCAGTGCTGCAGAAACGGCTCGAAGGATTAATGATGTGTATGGTGGCGGTGTCGCAAAATAAAACACAGTGCGATTTTGGTTCCAACGTTTTCGTTCTGGAAATTTCGACCTGCAGAACAAGCCCCGTGGACGGCGGGAGACCAAAGTTGATAATGAAGAATTGGCTATTGTGGAAGCGGATCCATCGCAAACCACGACCGAGTTAGCTGCAGGCTGCGGTGTTAGTGATAAAACTGTTTAAATTCACTTGAAGTAAATTGGGAAGGTGAAAAAGCTTGAAAGGTCACTTCAAACTTCATGAATTGAGTGCAGCAAACCGACAAACGTGCGTCGACTGCTGCGTTACATTACTCGACCGGCACAATAATGAAAGGATTTTAAATCGAATTATTGCCTGTGATGGAAAGTGGATCCTGTACAATAATCTCAAACGCTCATCCCAATGGCTGAAGCTTGGTGAACCAGCCGAAGCCTGCCCCTAGCGAAAATTGACTCAAAAAAGGTACTTGTGAGCTTTTGGTGGACTAGTGCCGGTGTCGTTCACTACAGCTTTCTTAAATCTGGCCAGACGATTGCGGCAGATATCTATTGCCAGCAACTGCAAATCATTATGGAAAAGCTAGCTAGCTAAATATATTATGTTTAAAAAAATCGACTTTATGTTCCTCCTTTACAAAACGCCAATTTCATATGTAATGCCCTAATATATGTATTTTCTACTCTGTAATTTGAAGTATAAGATAATATTATGCCATTTTTAAACATCTGAAATAACTGACATCATATTATGTAGAACACTGATAGAATTGGGGTCGGAGGTTGACTCCATTAGCGTATGCTCTCAATTCGTTTGTAGTATGACTGTATGAACCATCAGCCATTTCGCACGTGTTAGCACATAATATAATGTTTGAATGTTCCATTGGAATAGGCCATTCGACCATTTATACATCGGTGCTTATTAAAATATGAAATATTCTTCTTATAGTTTTTTTAAATAAATTATAATGTAAAAGAACACGATTCCTTTAGAGTTTTCCTACATAGAAAAAGTTGGAACAGAGGGGTATGCACGAATAATTGACAAGTACGTTTTCGTAAAGTTGTTGAATGTCAATTGTATAGGCGCTGTCATACTCCTTCGGTAACGTTACGAATACGTATCTTGCCAATAGGGACGATGACTACATCTAAACTATTTAGTTTCATTAATATACTCATATGTATTGAGGCATTACTACTTGATGAATGTAAAAAAAGTGTATTGTATGTGTAGTTTGAAAATATTGACTTTTGATATACTGTTTCTTCTGAGAAGTTACTTAGTTATTTATGCAATAAAACAAATTAGTCATCTAGCCTATCGTTCGTCCTAGCCTCACCGGTAATGACTACAGTGCATCGAACACGTCTCACACAAACTCGGTCTGAAATATAAAACGCGTTCATTTTTAACCCACTTTTAGATATTTTCCAATAGCATGATTAAAGCTAATGAATGCATGTAGTAAATAATGTATATGTCGTGTAAACATTACCTTTAATTTTATTTTTAAATTTCCTATAAAAAAAGAGAAACGTTGCATAAGGTAAAGCGTTCAGGAACCGCGTGGTAAGTGCCGACCGCAGGTTTAACGACGTCCACCGCAGCCCACTGGGGTTAGCGCTTACAGTTCACCTTTATTGCTAGGCATTAAACCTAAATACCTAACATTTACTGTCTGTTGTAGGTATTCATAGTCTTTGCCTGCACCTAATTGTAGGTATACAGTATTTAATACTATGTCTGTATCGAAGCGCTCCGTAGGTAGACCGTTTTATTCGCACTCGAGAGAGTGCAGGTTCGATTCCCAGGTTGTGGCGTGTACCAATGAGACTTTTTCAGATCTCAAGTACATTATACGGACACTCTAACGGTGAAGGAAAACATCGTGAGGAAACCCGCACATGGTTGACCCCAGACGTATTGAACAGTCATTCCTCTGGACTAGGCTGACTGTGTTGTGAGAATGCCGTATGTGCTTGGGCAACCATACGACATTTATAAACCAACTGTCCCAGGCACTACAGTATTTCAAGAGTGATTACTTCGCTCGGAGAATACTGTATAACGAATAACGAATGAAAAGGCCTAAGTTTAAAAGGCTAAAGTTTATTGAATAGACATCCAAATTAAGAACGATCAGACAAGTTGTCTTTTCGTAAGCGATCGATCGCCTATAGACACTCGCCAGAGTTTATTGTCGGCCTTGTCAAACCCTTCGGCTTCATTTTACACCGGTTTTTTGTGAGACCGAGTTATTGTTTCGAGTAACAATCATATTTTTCACAACAAATATCAAGCGAAGAAACTCAAGATGGCGACTAAACATTTGAGTTGCAACAAAGAGTGCAGAGCGCGCGTCAATGGCGTCGGACATAATAGATATTTCTCAACAATTCCTTCATTTTCCGATACATTACTGCGCACAATGGCCCGAGTCACTGCCCTGCGCCAAGAGATTCTGTATTTTAGTGCTTTCATCCCGCCGCGCCTTGAGACACGAGGATTGAAGGGAGCGGAGCGATTAGCGACGAAAAAGTTCAGAATGTAACGAGTTCTTCTTCATCTTCGGTACTTTTTTTTAATTCTACGTTGTTTTGATGCTCTATGACTCTACTCTTCCCGAAATACTTTGAAACTTTAACACAGAGGTACAAAGTAGCAAAAAAAAATTGTGAGTGAATTTGATTTCTATGAACCATTAAAAATATTATGCGATCTATCTATTGAATTATAATGTACTAGCTTTTGCCCACGGCTCCGCCTGCGTAAATACTGAATCCTATGGGAACAAAACATATTCGGGATAAAAAGTAGTCTATGTGTTATTCCAGAGCTTAAACTACTACCATACCAAATTTCAACAAAATCCGTTCAGTAGTTTTTGCGTGAAAGAGTCACAAACATCCATCCATCCATCCATTGAGGATGGATGGATGGCTCACACAGTAGTAGGATTTAGGCCCTGGTACCTCAGTGGTTCTATCGGTCGCTCTATTTCTAGCGATGTTGCGGAGACCGTACTCCGTGGAGAGCACATATTTGTATGTAGTTAGTATGGAACAGAAATGCTACTTTAGTCTATTCGCGTTAAGAAGTCAGGAATCTTGAGTACAAATGTCAAAATTGACTAATGAAGCATACGCTATCATTCACATTTACCAATCAAAGTAAGCCATTTTGACAAATATACGCAGGGTTCACTGACTTCTTAACGCGACTAGACTAAAATATCAGAGCTGATGGTGTCACATCTGCGGCGGGAATGCCAACTAACAAACTGTCAATCAAATGTCAAATGAGGTGTTCCTCCCTACTGCGACTATACCACAGAGTAGAAAATATACTTACGTACCTATAGAGATAGAGAGACACAGCTTTCATAGAAGAAGAAAATTTTGCCGTCCCCATTATCGGCCCACAATTTTCCACACAATCGTGGACACACCTTATGCTTTAGTAGTGCAATTAAATAGCAACTACTAAGGTGGGTCAATAAGTCCGTGACTTTTTGAATTTCTAACCTCCTTACTGAAAAAGCAACACTACTCCTGTCAACAGGCATCTGTCAGTTGACTCCTATCAAAATTTGAACTTGCTGCGTCAGTTAGTTTGTGTTTTACAGCTATCTTTATCAGACTATCCAGTAACTTAAGGAAACAATAGAAAAAAGTGAATTTCGTGTGCTTATTAAGCATTATTTTTTGCGAAAAAAAACCATTACCGAGTACAGGCTAAGCTTGATAAATACTATGGGGACTCTGCACCATCGATTTCAATGGTAAAAAAGTGGTTTACTGAATTTCGTTGTGGCCGTACAAGCAATGAAGATGCCGAACGTCCTGGACGCCCAGTTGAGGTCTCTACACCCGAAACAATCGAAAAAATTCACGATATGGTGTTGGCCGACCGAAGATTGAAAGTGCAAGAGATTGTGGAAGCCATAGGCATCTCGCATGGCTCAGTGGTTTCAATTTTGAATGATCACTTGGGCATGAGAAAGCTTTCCGCAAGATGGGTGCCGCGTTTGCTCACAGTCGACCACAAACGCAATCGTGTAACAACTTCACAGGAAGGTTTGGCGTTGTTTAATCACAATATGGAGGAGTTTTTAAGCCGTTTTGTAACCGTGGACGAAACATGGATCCATCACAACACACCAGAGACCAAACAACAGTCAAAACAGTGGGTTTCTAAGGGTGAATCGGCGCCAAAGAAGGCCAAGGTGGGTTTGTCAGCCAATAAAGTTATGGCGACTGTTTTTTGGGATGCACGTGGGATAATCCACATTGACTATCTTCAAAAGGGAAGAACAATTAATGGGGAATATTATGCCAACTTATTGGACCGCTTCAATGAGGATTTGAAAAAAAACCGACCACATTTGGCCAAGAAAAAAGTTCTTTTTCACCAAGACAATGCAAGGGTGCACACATGTGCAGTTGCCATGGCAAAAATCCATGAATTGGGCTATGAATTGCTCCCACATCCACCCTATTCTCCAGATTTGGCTCCGAGTGACTACTTCTTGTTCCCAAACCTGAAAAAATGGCTCGGTGGAAAAAGATTTGACTCCAATGATGAAGTCATCTCGCAAACAAAGGCCTATTTTGAGGACCTCCACAAATCATATTTTTTGGAAGGGATAAAAAAATTGGAGAAGCGTTGGACAAAGTGTATAGAGCTCAAGGGGGACTACGTTGAAAAATAAAATGATTTATTTATCAAAAAATCTGTGTTTTATTCCAAAAGTCACGGACTTATTGACCCGCCCTCGTATGTATCTGTTTATCACGTCCTCCTTCTTTAATTTGCGTCTACAAATATATTTTACCGCTGACAAGGCCTTTACGCCGACGACATAAGGAAGTCCCGAGGTAAAATAAATCTGAACGGACTGCATTAGTACATACATAATATTAGAGTATACGGCTCTGATCTCCTGTATTGGTAGGGATTTGGATGAGGGACTTCAAAGTGGTAAGTGAAGTAAATTAGAAAATACCGAAGACTTTGAATGCAACACGTATTACTGAATGCAGAACTTCACATTTAAAAAAATATGTTAAAACTAAACAAAGCTTTTAAAAAATAATTTCAATTTTCATTATGCAATTTTAGATTCGTTTGAAGGAAGGATCTTTTTTGCTTTAGAGGTATTTACTGAAATAATATTTTAACCAACACAATGATAGTTTTTAATATGATAAAACATATCATTACGATAAGAGGATAACTTTAGCTGTTATTATAATTTTGAAATGGGACTTTAATTTATGTAGAGTGCCAGTTATGAAATCATAGATTTTAGCGTATGACATTCGGAAAAGTAGCTTTTAAAGCAATTGATTTGTACATGTAACTGTAAAATCATAATTGTTTTGAACAATTAATATTAAATGACCGATAAAATTAGAATTTAATTAATAATTTGGCAACGATTAATTTGTTAAAATGTATAATACTGAAAATCAGTGGCATTTGTCCTTTTTAGGGTTCCGCACCCCAAGGCGCAAAAACGACACCCTACTACTGAGTCTTTACAGTCTCTCTGTGCATCAGTCACCGGCAGTATCTCCTTAGCCGTGATAGCTAGACAGATGAAATTTTCACAGATGGTGTATTTCTGTTGCCGCTAAAGCAACAGAAAGATAAAATAAACATTTAAGGGCTCCCATACCACAAACGGTGTGAAGAGTAGGTATGCGGGAGAACATTTGAAATATTTGAATATATAAATCATTAAAGGCGTGGTCCTAACGAGCGCTATAAATCAAACAAGATAAATTAATTTCAAAGTTCATAGCCAATAAATGTTAAGGTTATTGGATTCCCTTTCAAAACTTCTCAGACTTGGCTCACGTATTTCCTTTCATAGAGAGACAATTAAGTGCACAAAGTAAACAAACAAGGACGTTGACACTCGCTTGTCTATGGCAATATATTGTTGTTTATGGTAAAACTAGAAATTGCCTTTCTGCGAGCTATAGTATAATATGTCGAGTGAACTTTTCATACTATATAAAAATGCCTAATATTATATAAGTAATAGTGAATAGCAAGATTTCTCAATTAATTTCATAGATTTTAACGTTATTTTTTGTATCTGTTTATATATCTATACAAATAAATAAAATTGAAGTGTTTGTTTGTAATTTAAAATTATCAGCATTGAACTAGATGTATGGTATACGGTACAAATACAAAAAAAAAATTTTTGAAATTTTTGTATGTCGACTTTCTTTACTTTGTTCCGGCTAATCTCTTAAACGGCCCAACCGATTTTGACCGGACTTTCACTAGCAGTTAGCTGATGTTATATGGAGTAACTTAAGCTTCTTTTATCTTAGGCTTCCGTTTCCATTAATGGTTCCACGCAAACGAAGTTGCGGGAAAGCTAGTTACTACACTACTTACCGGCTAGTGATTTATAAATAGCTAACGTAGTGACAAAGGACATAAGCCTAATTTTTGTCAATTATGTTAATCTGCGCTTCGCTTGTCGCTCTGCTACTCGCTCCGTGCCTATGTGGTAGCGGTCTCAGCCAGCTGTCAGGGCATGTCTTCCAGTTTGATGACACTTTCCAATAAAGTACAAATTCAATTCCATCACGTCCCCTCATCCACGTCTGTTTCGTTTCAAATATATAAGGTTTTAGATGGGGTTGAAACTGAAAAACACAATTTTTGGGAAGTTAAAAAGACTCTCTATACATGCTTCATGTCATTATGTTCTCAAATATAAATCTAGTGGTTGAATACGTGGCATAAAAACGGAGAAAGCCTGTTTAAAATGCGAAGAGTTTAATTTAAATAAGTGTCAGATGGGAATTGGGGAAATAAATGGCCCTCTTGCCCCGTCCAACCTTAGGGTCAGTTGACATCGCGACCGCGACGCGTCGCGCTGCATTTTTCAGATAGCTGTTCAAAATTGAACTTTATTCACTACAATCAGTCATACACTGCACATGCGCTGTGCAGCGCGGTGCAACCTGACATTCGAACTCTTTTCAGCGAAACTTGTATCTTATTGTCTAATGAATAAAGTTAAATTTCGAATAGCTATCATAAAGATGCAGAACCGCGTCGCGTATCGTTTCATTTCGGTGTGAATTCACTCTTATACATAGGTAAGACCACATGAACAAAATGTTACAAGAATTTCTAGCTGACTTGTGGCAGAATCGTCATTAACCGACAAGCTATACAATATGCATATTGAGTGTTTGTATGCTGGTTTGTATGTACCTCATCAATATTCCACTGAAACAATGAACGTCAACATGCGACCTTCCATGTCCTTACATTTTACCGCCAAATCATGACTTTTTTGCCGCCGTTTTTTGTTGACAATGACGTCATCATCGCTTCTTCAAATTGGAACTTTATCACTTTAACTTACAGAGAGATAGAAAAGGTTATAAATAGCTATGCACACTCGACGGACTGTCAACTGTAAATAATTAAAAATTATAATACAAACATTACCAACATTACATAGTATAGTTGGACTAAAGTAGCTTCATTACTCAACGGATTTGAATACAGTTTTCAGTAATATATAGATTGATTCAGGAGGAAGATTTATAATATGTATAATATTACATTATAGTTACGTTATAGCAGGTACCTTGGACGATAGGAAAAGTGTCGCATATGTTATTTTACCACATATTAAATAATATATATTTAGTATTAACTAAAACTCTACATAAAGATCACAGACGCAAAATGCTATATAATAAAATATAACATTTCTACTGTTGACTGTTGGAAACTAAAATTCACCACCAGGTAATTGTCTTAACTTCCAAAAAAGATAATATTAATTGTTACTCACCAAAAGTGAAGTTTAACGTAGTTATCTAAGTACTTATCTGGACATTAAGTTTGGCGATGATTGGGAGATTCAGCGGTAACTGTACATGTTATGTTGCGTACTCCTAACTGTAGTTGTAGGGAAGGCAGTCTAGAGAATACTTAGCTATAGCTATACAGAACCCTACTACCATTATAAATGTGAAAGTTTGTGAGGATGGATGGATGGATGTATGGATGGATGTTTGTTACACTTTGACGCAAAAACTACTGAACGGATTACGATGGAATTTGGTGTGGTAGTAGTTTAGGCTCTGGATTCAAACATAGGCTACTTTTTATCCCGAGAAAATACAGTATTCCCGTGGCATACCTGATACTACATTTATGCGGGTGAAGCCGCGGGAAAAAAGCGCGTGATATATACATGTGGTCGAAACTTTGAGGGAAAATCTCAACGATTTTTTAATATAATAATGTATTAGTTATTGTATCTTAACTTGCTTTAGACTCTCACAGAACTTCTCCGAAACGGCTTGACCGATTTTTATGAAATTTTGCGGGTATATTCGGTAGTTACGAGAATAGGTTGTAAGCTATATTTCACACCCATAAGTGATAAAAGTGCTCCACTCCAAAAATTTACATTTTACTGTTTAATTTTTTTTATTTTATGATTTTGCATTAAAACATACATTTAACCCTACATTTTCACAATTCTGACGCCGACCCCCATTGTTGAATAACGATATTAGTACTGTAATAATCTTCAACCCTCAGTGGTCGATAACTCTTGTGTACTCTTTCACACATCGCCTGTAGATTGTAGGCCGTCGCCTGTTGTAGGGGTCTTGGTCTTACTCATTAATTATACATCAATAGTGATTTTAATTGCACGCTGATTATCATCACAGCGCTATAATTATTTATATCTTCTAGCTTCGCTAGTTATGAGGGCGGTCTTTAGGCGTCGTGTAGTGAGGCCTAACCGAGACAGTTGAAAAGTAGGTTAATGTGAACTAGAACGAAATTACCGATAACCGAAGATAATTACCGCACACATTTGCCACCTTTTTGCTCAAAAGCTATGAATATGGAAAAAGTTTTCGGGGTGTTGCAGGAAAATGCAAAAAGTGGAGTACAAAGACTCTAGTAAAGTCTTTTCGAATTGTAATTTACAATTTATTTGAAATTCTACCAAAAAAAATTATTTTTTTATTTTTAATCCTCACACTTTTTAACTTTCTCCTAGATTAACAAAGTTGCATGGATGATGTGAAATTGTAGTATTCGTTAACTTTTTGGTGTTACATTAGAAACGAAATGGGGATTTAAAATTTTAATCGTTTAACAAACTATTTAAAATAAGTCTTACGCAGTATTAATAATAATCTGTAATTCTGTATTAGAATGCTATAGTTTTGAATGCAGAATTACAGATTATATTTTTGTTATCAAGAAATTCTCCGTCTTTACTTTGGTATCTCGTTTTTTAACAATGCTTTTACTTTTTAAACGACTCCCAAAAAATGCGAGGCGGTTATACATTCGGCTGTATGTATGTTATATTTTGTTCGTAAACTAGCTACTATCTATTTCAGTTAATATTAGTTCTGAGACTAAACACTTTTACTATAAAACAGAAGTCCCTAAATCCTGGTACAAAAATAACTTGTCTCCCTCCATAAACATGCTCAATTGGCGTGTCTGATTGCTTCATACTGGCCCTAACCTAAGCCTAATTGCTGCACTTTTAGCCCTTAACACGCTCACATTAACGTCATAATCCTCTGGCAAAAGTTGGAGCATTGTGTCTGTTTAGCGTCAAAGTGTTTGCGGTCCAGTGGTCACTGTTGTCATACGAATAGGGTTCACTTTTGAATGTCAAGGTCGGGTGCATTCCTCCGTGTGCATTCTTGAGCACGGGACCCACATTTTAATTGATAAAACAGGGGCGGTGGTTTCGCTATAAATACTTATGTATGACTTTATTGATGGGAACGAACACTCTTGACTTCACTCATCTCATGAGATGGCGTTAAAAAAAACTTGTCTTTTTTATTTATTTGCAGTGTTAAGTTGTTAAAGCCATACTCGCGGTCCAGCCTGCGGACTAGAAAACAAAAATAAAAATGATTGTCACTATGGACGGCAATTCGACGCCATTGTCAGGCTGCTGGATTTGTAGGCTGGACAGTGAGTATGGCTCTTTAGGAGTGAAGTATAAATAATGTTCTATACTTAACCGTAACGATTTTACTCTTGTGTTAATTCCTGTTAAATATTAAGACGATTATTAGTATAGATTTAAGGAAATGCCCAGGATTTATACTCTACGTAGCCTCCTACGTAATAAGTATAGAGATAAAATAATTTCAGTCCATGACATCCATCTTTTATAATGATAATACATCTTTATCCGACACTGAGATAAATGGTTGTACGTAATTCATAATAAAGCCTGATTAATCGATGCGAGGATTAAGAGAACTGACAGCGCCAATGCTACAGTTTTCACGAAATTATTAAAAAGATAACGCGAAATTGTAACGTAGGTACCATTCAAATTTCAATAGAATTGACAAATCTCTAGGGATTATAAAAAAAGACGAAGCAGAAGAGTTTTATGGAACACCAAACTGTCACTGTCAAATTTAAAACGCTTTTGACGAGGGTCAATAATGTAAAAATAATTAAAGGATTAAGTACCCGCTAAAAGTGTGCCGAGCGCGTGCCACCACTTGACAGTACCCTATTGTTACTGAATTGAGAAAAAAGTACAGCTTTGTCAATTGCCACTCGAATTGCATAAAAAAATGAATAAATAAATATTAAAAGCTCAATTATAACCTATACATATTTTTTTTAATAGGACCAAAAAAGAGGCAAAAGATTGCAATCGAAAGTACCAATATAAGACCATATAGTGTCATGAAAATTCAAACAGAGCTACCTGGGAATGGAGCTTTGTTTATTTTTTGCCGGCGAAGTCGAGTTGTCCGAGTTACCTTATATAGAAAGTTGTACTAGTATTCCAAGTAGGCAAGGTCTCCAGTTTTTCACTACCGGCCTATAAGCTTTCAGACCTAGATTTAACTTTAAATTATAAAGTACAAATATTTTCTAGTCTAGAAACTGGAATCGTTTCTGGAAAAAATTATTTCGATCGCAGTTATTTCGTTTGGAAAGTTATTAGAAAAATATAATGTTTAGAGGTTAACAATCTATATAATAACTAAAGTTCTAATTAACTGTACACCTAAAATTATTCGTATTGAATTAAAACAATGCATCGTTATGTAAAAATATTACTGCTTTAGTACTAAAATATAATCCACTCGCTGTTGCCCGCAGCTCCGCCCGCATAAATACAGTATCCCACGGGAACACTGCACTTTTTCGGGATTAAAAGTATCCTATGTTTTATTCCAGAGCTTAAATTACTACCATACAAAATTTCATCGAAATCGGTACACTAGCTTTTGCGTGAAAGAATAACAAAAATCCATCCATGCATCCATTTATCCATCCTCACAAGCTTTCACATTAATGATATTAGTAGGATGTACAAAATAGAGATAGTAAATAAGCTTACGTTTAGTTAATAAAATGACAAAAACAGACATCTCTTATTATAGCAGATGAGACTGGTTGTTAACGATGAGTAACTTCCAAGTAAAAATAAACTTCAATGGAATACTTGTGTTATGTTGTGAATCGTAGATGAAGCTGTATAAAAACCTGTCATGTGTGCGAGTATGTAGTACTCGTTTATGTGTATAGGTTTATAGTGTTCAATAGTTTTTCCCATTCCAATGCATAAAAAACTAAATGTCAATTACATTGTCTATGGTCGCAGAAGATTCGAAATTAAAAAAAAACTACGGCATGAATGAATCGGTCGCGTGTGGCGACAGTGACCTTGCCTACTGCTGCACCGCGCCCCCCGCGCACGAATTGAGCCCGCGTTTTCCTTGCACTTCCTTCCTGTGTCTCCCCTCGACAGTGATTTTGAAATTGGAACACCGTTTTTTTTTGTAGAGCATTGACCCAAAATATTAAGCTTAGCGTACACAGAATTAGATTTATTACTTCGCAGATTTGCGTGACTTTGAAATTGAGACGCCGATTACTTTTTTATCTAAATACAAACATAGCCTCAGAGTATATAGCTAAGTAGATACTAGATACATCAATTCGTATGTCCAAATACTCGATGTGGGCGGACATATCGAAAATACACTCGTCGCTTCTTATCAGCGCTGAAAACCAAATTGGTCACGTCAATCACAGAGTTACGTAAATTATGCTTTGAAAATGTTACGTAAAAGATAAAACATATTTGAAAATATTTTTTTTTTTTCCATTGAAATGAGTTTTGCATCGTGCACTGAATTTTTTCTTAAAAATTGGATTTATTTAAAGCAACAATTTTCTAAAACTCTACAATATCTCTCCATCCAAACAATGAGCCTCTATCATCCGTATGAAACGCATATTCACTTCAGAAAGAAGTATCGGATTTTTAAAATTAAATTATAATATTTTTAAAATAAGTACTTTTTTATGCCACAAGTTAAAGCAAGATCATAGGGCTTTACGGTCGCACCCAGAGGTAGGCAGGTAATGCTTACATAAGGAGCTACTTAGTAGACTTTGACATAAAGCCCATACAGTTTCAGTCAAAATCTTTACTAAGTGACTCCTTAAGTAAGCATTAAATGTATCTGAGTGCGGCCGTTGGCGTTTAAATATGCTTAAGTTTAAACACAAGTATTATACGCGGACAGAACAGCAAGATCTCCGCTTCGCCTAAGTTTTGGTGCGAAACAATGACAGCTCCAGTTCCGTGTTGTCTATGGCACAAGACATCTTGTTTCGCCCTACATCCTACTCCCGAGTCCCGGGGGACCGCGCCTGTTTTGAATTTAGACGCGCAACAGCTGATCGCGAGGTTGCCGCGCCGCGCGACGTTGCCGCTCCTCAGAGGCGATCGACCGACCCTCCCCCCTCCGCCCCCGCGCCCCGGCTAGGTACATTCTACATTTCTCGTCGCTCGACTCTGAAATAGTTGGACCTTTTACGGCCGGTGGGAAAAGACAATTTTTGCACATTCGGCCGAACGCCTAAATGCCGACTTCGTGATGAATTTTCTATAGGGGCAAAGGCAAAAGGTATTACTTTCTAGCTATTTTGCTGGACAAATATTGTGAGTATGCTGTTTGACTTGCGGCTAGATGAGTTTCGAGTGCAGCGTATTTGCACATGCATTCTGTTATTACCAACTTTCTAGCTCATTTAATTTTAAACAGTAATGAAAACGGAACGTGATACTGCAGTGTTTACTTATGTTTTCTCGGAGTGGGCGACGCGAGGGGGATACTTTTTCTTTTCAGTCTGTGCCGGCGCGGGCGGTCGGAAAAGCACCGTACATAGATGTGGAGGTAATAAATACAGTATTGATTTCTGCGTCGCGGAGTCTGCGAACACATCTGCTTGTCACAATTCACACAGCGAGTCGCAGATGGCACTGTCACGAACGTATATGCCACCTTAATATTGTAAATACCGTAAGATTATAATATAACTAGCGAGATCGTAAACTATCGAAAGATTGTGAACCATATAACATACTGCTTACAATTTAACGCAATATTCTTAGATACATTTTACTCTAACTTAATTGGCGAGAACTATTAGCAAAATGGTTTTTCTTTTATTTGTCTGAAACTGTTAAATTATGAATCTTTCGTGCGTCAAATTGTCAACTGTCCGAAGGCTGGCCCTGATTGGTTGGTCTTACAGTTATTGGCCGTAACTGGTCTAAACTACTACCAAATTACTAAGTTTCATCAAAACCCGTTCAGTAATTATTGCGTGAGAGGGTAACAAACATCCACACATCCATACATTCATTCGCGTTTATAATATTAGTAAGGATAAGGATGTATGACCACGATGTCAATGGTATGCGGGGATCGTTGTTTTTCATACAACGTCTGTTATTTCTATAGAAACACGAACTTTGCCGAGAAGTATTAGCAAATTGGTTTTACTGTATATAATTGACTCAAACATAAGAGTTCAATATTTTAAAACGTTCGTTGACGAATTCAAAATTAACAATGGCCAGTAAGGCATTATGTAGCTAAATAAAGTCTAATTATAATTTAGCAATAAAATCCTACTACTATTATAAATGTGAAAGTTTGTGAGGGTAGATGGATGTTTGTTACTCTTTCACCGAAAAACTACTGAACATATTTTGATGAAATTTAGTATGGTACTTAGTACTTTAAGCTTTGGATTAACACATATGCTACTTTTATCCCAAAAAAGTACAATGTTCGCGTAAGATACTGCATTTATGCGGGCGGAGACGCGGGCAAAATCTAGTAAATCATAAATACATATAAATAATAACTAATAAATTATAAAAAATCTTTTTCACAATTTCAGAGCACTTGGTACCTAGTACCTGGTACCTAGTACTTTAAGCTTTGGATTAACACATATACTACTTTTATCCCAAAAAAGTACAGTGTTCGCGTAAGATACTGCATTTATGCGGGCGGAGCCGCGGGCAAAATCTAGTAAATCATAAATATAAATAATAATAAATTATAAAAAATCTTTTTCGCAATTTCAGAGCCGCTATTTTTATCGCTTGAGCTAAAAAAGTATATGTGTCACTCGCGAGTGACAGCTGTCACGGTTTAATTTATTGACATAGATCAAAGAACGGAAAGGTCGCGCCGAAACGACCGATAAATAACGTTATATTTTAAGAGACTTCTCGTGGCTGTGGCGTAACCAAGTGTTCATAATTCTACATCAAAATAATCATACATATTGTCATAAAACGTTGATAATTAGGGTTCCTCACCCGAAGGGTAAAACAGTTACCCTAATACTAAGACTCCGCTGTCCGTTTATCCGTCTGTATATCAAGAACCGTGGTAGCTAGACAGTTGAAGTTTGATAAATAGAAGGTGTATTTCTGTTGCCGCTATAACAACAAATACTAAAATCAGAATAAAATAAATATTTAGGTGAGCCTCCCATACAACAAATGTGTTTTTTTTTTTTGCCGTTTTGTACGGAACCCTTCGTGCACGAATCTGACTCAGTTTAACTAAGAGTTAAATGTAGAATAAAAAGAAACGAAAATATGTATTCTGATTTATTATAACAATCAGTATGAAATTCCCAGATGATGGTTCAATGAGGGTATAATTTTATATTTTTTTCTGCCGCTAGGGGGCAGACCCAACGCGCACAAAGCGTCATCTGGTGGCGTAAGTGGCATCAAAAACGGTCAATATTAATTTTCGAATCTTTTTCTGTCACCAGGCGGCGCTTTGGAGCCCGACGGTCCTTGTCGTGTCAAAACGCTGTCAGATGTCACGAATTTAAAAACCCTCATTGAAGCGGACGTAACTCATAGGACAACGACAGGGTGGAACCAGGGGCGTACCTGGAGTCTTCTGGGACGCTAAAATGCCAATAAGAACTGAGGGCAAAGTCTATAAAACAGCCGTTACGCTGTTTGTCCACCGTCACCGTCTACGGGACGTCAACGAGAAAGACATGACGGTGCCGAAGTAGCGATACATACGTTTACTACAGCCGTCTGTCCACCGCACTCCCGTCCCGTCAATCTAATCTCGACCAGAAATAATCTCGTTCTCGTTGACGTCCCGTTGACGGTGGCGGTGGACAAACGGCCTTAGACCTCCGCTACTTTATGTTAGCGAAACATGGGCATCAAAGAAGACGCATGAGCAAAAGCTCCACACTACAGAAATACGTATGCTACAGTGGGCAGGGGGAGTCACACTCAAAGACAAGGTTCTCAATGAGTACATCAGGAGGACCTTTCGAGTCCAGGCTGAGATGGTACGGTCACGTAATGCGCAGAACCGAGGATCATGTCGTGAGAAAGTGCCTATCTATGGCTACTATAAAAATGGGAAGAGACCTCAGACCACCTGCATGACGAATGTCCAGAAGGACATGAAGAAATTGGGTCTGAAGGGAGGACGCACAGCGACGGACCACGTGGCGACGCATGATTGGGATAGCCGATCCCGTGTAGCGGGAAAAGGCGAGGCCAAAGAAGTAGGAATATAAAATTTCCAAAAATATAATATGGTCCAGAGTCTAGACTTTTCTCAGTTATTAGACACAAGACTGTAGAGACAAAGAGAGAAAAGTTCGACTCCAATTTGACTGACTTTTCCCTAGTGTAGACTGCACCTTATACTTTTTTTTTATAAGGGTCAGCTCACAAACTTCATTTAACACAGCGCGGTGCAGCTCGCAATTCGAACACTTGCAATGAAACATGTATCTTTTTATGTATGAAGCAAAGTTCAATTTTGAATTGATATCTTAAAAAGTGTGCACTGCGTCGCGTCGCGCTGTGAAAGAGGAACAGGAGGAGGAGCTACATAGTTAGCTTTCAATCTGATTGCACTACTACAAGTGCTACTGCGATGTGTCCACGATTGTGTGGAAAAATTGTGGGCAGTTGAAAGACAAAATTTTCAAATTTGGATCGTTTATGAAAGCTGTTTTACTGTAGGTACATAAGTATATATATTTTCTACTGTGCTTATGCTCTGGCACGAATATACCCTAGGATTATGCGTCGTTAGAGAAACAAAGCTAATGGTACTTTCTCTGCAGTCCACACGATACCTGATGTACCTACTATCACGAACAGTTGGATTACAATACAATCTGTTCCTTAATTGGCAAACGCAATATTTAATGGCATTTTTAATAGCAGGTCTAGGGTTCAGAACCAGCTAAAGTAAAGCTAAAGAACAGACCAAGTGCGAGTCGGACTCGCGCGTGTAGGGTTCCATACCATTATATCAATATTTTACATGTTTACTTATTATTTCGATATTTATGTACGAAGTTTTCCTTCCAAGTAAGCGCATTTTACAAGTTAGGCGACGTTATAGATATAACGCTATATGAGCCGTAATAGTTCCTATAAAGTTCATTACATGGACTAGGGCCCCCCCTAGTCCATGTAATGAACTTTATAGTCTATTTTAACAAAAAAATGCGATTTATAGTTAAATTACTCTGAGCAACCTCTCAATGTTTTTAAAGTACCTATCCAATGATACCTCACACTATGGGGTAGACGCGAGAAAAAAACAACGAGCGAGTCTTACAATGCTTAGTACAATTTTCTAGTATGATAAAAAAACGTCACGTGACAGAAATCAACGTCAAAATTTAAAAAAGCTAAATACCTGAACTATTTAATCATCACTCTGACGTTGGCAACTCGTATTACAGGGGAGGCTATGGCAAAAGAAGAAGAAGAATAACAATTTTATTCGAATCTGACGGCCGACTCAGCCACCGCGCCCTCATTCGTCAAGTCAAATCTACGCGCGTGTGCTTCCGCGACTTCCTGATACACTCTTCCGTCCCATTTCACGAAATCACTCCCACAAATTGCAAGAAAGCGAGACGAAAGATGTTACACATAAAAAATGTCCACTTTACGTGTAATCCCCGTACCCCAAACAAAACATTTGTGATTTATTTCAATAGCACTTTGTCGACGTGGTAAAGTACATATCCATGCAGTTTCATTTTTTTAGCACCAACCGTTACCACCGGTACTGACGTTTGGCGGCAAGCCGAAGACGGACGGACGCCCGAACATGACGAAACCATAAGGGTTCCGAGACGTAAACTACGGAACCCTAAAGAGGGCCCCTAGAGGGAAATGAAACGACGCAACGCAATATATTTCATATTTGACACCAGGGTTAATGTTAGGGTTAGTAGGTAGGCGCTGTATTTTTAAGATAGCTACTAAAAATTGAACTTCATTCATTACAAAAGAAGGCAAACGTTTCATTGTAAGAGTTTGAATACAGCAAAAGTTGCAAGCCACACAGCGCATGCCCAGTGTATGACTGATGTCATATAAAACGTGTGTCTTTTTGTGCAGTGAATCAAGTTCAATTTTGAATAGCTATCTTAAAACTGCAGCGCCGCGTCACGTCGCGGTGTGAACTGACCCTAACGACAGAACCAGATTTACAAAAAATATTGCGTTATGCTTTTGTTAAGAAAAGTTTAAAGCAAGCCATCCGTTTCCTAAACTCATTAATATGATAAAACTTAAAATGCATTCGCAGAACTTGAATTAACGTAAGTTTAAAGAATTTGGAAATAATTTTACACCTTTTGTTGGCGTGGCGAAGTAACGATTTGCCTCACAGCAGGAATCATAGTAATTTAAAGTTGAATGATTTCATTTAATTATTTAGTACCTATAACAAAAAATGTAGATTTCCTCCTAACACTAAAATAAGTACAATTTAATAATTATTATATCTAGCAATATCCCGCGATAAAATACCCACAACCTGCAAGCAATGTGTGAGTGTAAGTAATGAGGTGGGGTGGTGAGGTAGTAGTAGTAGTAGTGAGGCTTTACGCATAAGCATGCGTAAAGCACCTCCCTCCTCCCGCACCGCTTATACTCGTACGTAGACTCAGAAACAAGATCGTGCAAACGCCACCACCACACAAGCAACAATGTCAGCAAGATCGTGCAAGGCCCACACCACCATGCAGGTTGCAAAACTCGACGCGCGTTCTGTCCTTAATTATTTCTAATTGTTCCAACAAGCTCAGTCGCTTTCGACTGAGTCTGAGACCTTTGTCACATTTATGTAACACCTTATAGGCATGGCTATCGGGTACACTATGACCACTATCTAAAAGGTGTTTAGCAAAATGTGATTTATAACGATGACTACTTCTATAAGCCGCGATGTGTTCTTTGTACCGAGTCTCAAAGTTAGGTCCAGTTTGTCCCCCCCCCACAAAACGTGACGCCTTCAGGATAATCGATTTTATAGACATCGGATTGATACTTTCAAATCAATCAATCGACTGAGCGTGACTGAACAATTAAAAATAATTAAAGAAAATAACAACAATAGACTTGCTTTGTTGAATGACCAAACTTGTTTGACTACGTCACCGCTCATTAACCTGTTTGGTGGGGGTACTAGTAGCCAGTAGGCTATAAAAGGTGGTGGTTTGGCTGGCGGCATTACTAACGAATTTTGTTTGCAGGTCCACTTCCTGAGGATGCTCCAGGTTCGGGGCGAAACGCGCGTCGAGTTTTGCAACCTGTATGGTGTGCGGCCTTGCACGATCTTGCTGACATTGTTGCTTGTGCGGTGGTGGTGTTTGCACGATCTTGTTTCTGAGTGTACGCATAAGCAGTGTGGGAGGAGGGAGGTGCTTTACGCATGTTTATGTTTGCACTCACACATTTGCTTGTAGGTTGTGGGTATTTTTTCACGTGATATCGCTAGATATAATATCAATTAAATTCTATGCTATGGATTTCCGCGAAGTAACGCCTAATTCTATTAACTACCAAAATAAGTTTTAACAATCGCTACGGAACCCTATTACTTTCAACAATTAAAAACAAAAAGTAATTATTTTTATCGTCCCAGTTAGTTGTACAAACCTAATTGGTTTTACTAATTGACATTTGACAGTCTACGCTTTGTGGTTACAGGGGAGGCCCCTCGGTGTTACACACAGATATTTTAACCACATAAATTGACACTACACGAAGCTTGACACCTACAGGTGCTCCTTTATGGTAGCATTCGGATCTAGCAAACGCGACCGGGTCGCGCGATCCACTGCTTAGATTGCTTAGTATGAATTTATATGGAGCCGTAATCAAATCATGCATCCGCGTCGCGCGACCGGTGGGCGTGGCCAGGGAACGTGGTTCGAAAGTAAAGTGTATGGGATTTGACATCCCATACATTTTGTTGAGACCCTCGCAAGCGATAGTCACTTAGCGATGACTTATGTCAAATCTCATACATTTTTGATTTCGAATTTCGCTGTCGAAATTGTCGAATGCATCTTGACTATAGGCCCTGATTCGCTGGTCACGGTCGCTAAGATCGAAATACTGCATAAATCATCATTGCTTATCTAGGAATAACCTGCAATGTAACAGATTCGCGCAATTAGTAAGGGTCAATTGAATGTCGAACCTTTAGGTACGGAACCCTAAAAATAACACTGAAGCGTTAAGCTTCGCACTATAGTATGTAGTACTCAGTTCCGCTTTTTTCCTTCATTAAGGTCAATTCATGCTAGTGCAGAGTCGGAGCGCAGCGAAAAGAAAAACTCGTCTCAAGAAAAGCGAAGATGCGCCATTTGTCAATTTTGACGTGTATACGCACGATTCACTACATTCTTAATTATATTATCATAGGCGGTATAATTCGTCTATGATATTATGTAGTAGGATGCTAGTAGATTAAAAAAATGTAAACAAAATATAGCCGATATACCGCAATAATGTAATTGGATCTACGAACAATTCATATTATGATCAAAGGAACAAAATTTTCGTTGTTTCTTTTTCCAAATTTTAGTCTTAAACTGTCGATTATTATTCTATAAATGTTCTATAATTAAATAAAAATGCTATTCGTAGGTAATTACATAATTATAAAGCATTTAAATACAGCTATTATACTATGAACCCACGGAAAAATTACCGGTAACTTGGGTGTTTTATTACCAATAATATAATCGTGTAAAATGTACGGTTCCGGAGGCACATTAAACCTAAGAAGTCAAAAGATCGAGACCAAATCTGAGCTTTAAAATTTTTGTACCCTAATTTAATCATACACTTTTACTAAAACACTAACGGCGACACAAATCGCAATGTCAAAAAAAAAACATTACCCGACTACAGCAAAGTCAAATACACCCACACATAGCTGTTAAAAAAAACTTAGGCCTTTTCATCCGTTATTGGATGATTTATGCAGTATTCTCCGAGCGAAGTAACCACTCTTGATATACTGTGGTGCCTGGGACAGTCGGTTTTTACATGTCGTATGGTTGCCCAAGCACATACGGCATTCTCACAACACAGTCAGCCTAGTCCAGAGGAATGACTGGTCAATACGTCTGGAGCCAACCATGTGCGGGTTTCCTCACGATGTATTCCTTCACCGTTGGAGCGTCCGTATAATGTACTTGGGATATGAAAAAACCTCATTGGTACACGCTACAACCTGGGAATCGAACCTGCACTCTGTCGAGTGCGAATCTAACAGTCTACTGGCCACGGAGCTATGCATAGCTGTACACATAACGTAACCACCATAGAAATGCGTTTTGTTTACACAAGACGCATTTCTATGGTGAACTGACAGATATTGCTTAGATTTATGATAATGCTAAGGTTATGCTAAGCGTGCAGTAAGGGTAATGATTTTGGCAGTCTATATTTATATTATATATTATATAGTATGTATGCTTGAACCACCGTAGCGCCTAAACTACTGATCCGATTTTCACGAGTGAGGTCTGAATCGATTCGTAATAACAGCCCGGGTAACATAGGCTATATAATCATGAACGTAGTCGGGTTATAGTTTGAAATGAAAGTTATGTCAACTATGGTGTCGTGTTAGTGCTGTTCACGTGTCTTTGAATATTTGACGTGTATACATCTTGCTGGTCGTGTATTATGTCAGCATCAGCATAACCCCCTGTAACCGCACCGTAAATGCAGGAAACAATTTGCTCAAGCTGCGGTCTGATGTAATAACGATGTTAGTTTTCCACATGGCGTGCGATGAACTATTTCGACTGATTAGTGATTTACCCATAGACGTTTATATTATAGACCAGGCATGTCGAGGCAAAAACTGTCCTCACATAAATGGGGCTCCACTTTTGGGGGTTGTTTGCCATTTTTACATTTGAGGAAATAAAGATGGCTGACATTTGAGGTACGGTGAAATCATGATAGCGTAACTATTTTTGAACTTGTATGAAGAGTTGTTCCGTCAAATGCATCTTCAGTTTCGATATCTTGGGATTTACCCCAAAAATTGTGTATTTTTGTAAAGACAAACGAGGGAATGAATAAGACTTGAATCCGCATAAAGGTATCCGCAGTGGGCTAGCTTGGTGGACTACAGTATAATCTATAAACAAGCCCATTTAGTGCGTTGCATCGTCGAACGCGACGTTTCAACGGAACGACGGACAGGAGACTACTTAGGAGTGTGTATGATGCGCTGCGCTATCATCCTCTGGCATTGTGATGTCGTGCGTCGACCCACCGCAGGTGTGGCATACAATGCGTTAATCCGTTGAGATGACGCGACAAAACGCACTGGTGGGGCCTCAGCCGTAGGCTGGGATGGTACTATGTGATCCGGAATCCGGATGGCCGGGGAAAATTCAGAGCATTGAAAATAGAACTCTGCGCTAATACAATTGATCTGAAAATCGAACAAACAAGTGTCAATCAAATGTCAATGTCATATACGGAATGGAAGTGTCGTGTGTCAGCTCGACATACGACACTTCCATTTTCAGCTCTATTGTATTGGCGTAGAGTTCTATTTTCAGTGCTCTGAATTTTGTCGGGATCGTTATAGAATCCGGATCATATAGTCCTAACTCCTAGCCTTACAATCTGAATGTTATCTCTCGTAGTTTCGTGCGTTGTTTACAATAGTTGCTTCGCATGCGCACTAGCAGTTTACTGAATTTCTGTAAATTATTTACCTTTCGTCATGACGTCATCAGCGAGTGCATTTGGAAACGTAAATTGACGTAAAACACGTTAAAGATGACGCACAAATAATTTTATTACATTATTGTTCGTGTCAATCCATACGTAGTCTATTCGCATTAAGAACGCAGTGAATCATGCGTACAACTGTTGGAATTGACCAAAAATTAGCTGTGTTCACATTAACCGATTAAAGCAAGCTATTTTGACATTAATATATTATGTACGCACGATTCACTGCCTTCATAACGCGAATATATATTTTTATATATTTTATAGTATTACCTTATTTTTATCTAAACATGCAATGGAATAATATTATCAATCTAAACATCTATCCTATCCTAAATCTTCGTCACGAACATTTCTCAACATTACCAACTAGTTCGATTTATTTAGACAGTTTTAAGGAGGAGATTAGATTTTCTGCATATTTCTTTTTGCAAATACGTATGTATGTATGTACCTGCAAATAAAGTTCTACACTTTTATGATTTCATTTTTTTTTCAAAACACATAGAAGTTAGAGCTTCTAAATTTAAAAACGTTTTATAGCTTTTTTTTTCAGAAACCAAACAATAGGCTATATAACGTATTTTATTTAAAACATATGACTTCCGTAGGTACGAAAAAAAGAAACTTTATATTTGTAGTACTCCTTTTTGCAGGGCACTGTATGTATGGTCGAAGTTTAAACAACCAAATGTTATAATATGACCCACACCTGAACCAATAACCCCGTTTCTTCGGTCATAAGAATTTAATTAAATGCAGCCTACGTCATAGTTTTCCGTCCCACTCGCCCTAGTGTATGCGGCTGTGTGTGTTCCGCTCGCACGCCCGGGCAGCCTCTAAGCTTCATTGATTGAGCCAGGGTAAGTTGTGTTTCTATTGATTTTCCGAGACAGATGTCCCTATAACTTATGTTGCTTTGCGTAAAAAAATATCAGGGGGTGAATTTTTTTAAAACTTTGCACAGCGGACCGCGGATTATTCCGCTTTGAACCCTTAGATTTTTTACCCTCATACTACGTATTACGTAATGTAACAAGGACGAGGAAATTAGAAAATCTTGGGGTTGAACCTGAATAATTTCGGACGTCTACGACTACTACGGCCTTCAGTCCGTTCATTATTTTACCTCTGACAGGACTTCTATGCCGACGTCATAAGGATCACTTTCGTAAAAACTACAAGGAAAAATTACTCTGACTTCAACGCAATCAATTAAGAGGCTGTATGCTAAAGCCTATAAAAATTAGTGACCCCTGTCTTTTTGCATAGGTATACACTATACAGATTGTAATATTTAGCTTCAGTTTCGCCACACGTTTTAGTCTGGATTTATTTTCCGTATTTATTACATTCTTCACGTACAAACATTCAGACAGACTCATGATTCAGACTACTCTTTCAAAGAATTACATAACTTTTGATTAAATAACGATATTAAAAAAATAAAAATATTTGCACTCCGCAACCCGCATACACTCCAGTAAGCAAGATCGAAAATGAAAATTGGGGAAACATCCTACTTAGTTTAATTTCGGATAGCAATCTCTAATATTAAAAGGGGTGTACAAATAAAAATTCCACCCCTTTTCTTTCTTTCCCCAATAAAATTCAAGTGGCCTAAAAATTAAAGGAATTTCAGTTATGAGTTACGATAAAAATGAAAAGAGGAAGGGTTTATATTTTAATAAAAGTTTTAATAATAAAAATTAAAAAAAAAAACTAAAGGCACGCTTTACGTGTCGGGAGTCGGGAGTCCGGGAGTCGGGACGCGTGTCACATCACACATGTGGATAAACGACAGTCTTACATATCAACTGTAGTGTTAGCGTGGCAACGCGTTACTACGCCATGTTACTTCAAAATATATGTAGCCCAAGCACGAACAATTAACAACAAAGTATTCGCAACGTAATCAAATGAAAATTGTATTGGCACTGTCATGATTTTAACAGTTTTTCAAAGTTCACACAATAGCATTACGAATACTTTTTTGTTAATTGTTCGTGATTGGGCTACTGTATAGATGTTTTATCAACATCCTTAATCTTAATATATAAATGGAAAAGTAGCTCTGTCTGTCGGTTATGCATTAACGCCTAAAAATGTTTATGCATGCGGTGAGGTTATCAGGCACCATTGACATCTACGTATTCGTAACGTTATCAAAAGAGAATTATGACATTCGATAACGTTGTTGTCAATTGTTCCTGCTAACACCACGGTTTTGTGTGCGATCGAATTTGCCGCCAATATTTAATATTTGTATGGCGGCGTACATTTAAGCGGCTTTCAGACTACGCTATAATATAATAGTATATATAGCTCATAGCACAACAATATCGCGCACCAAACATTGTTATGGACACGTTCACACTGTACTCTACTATATATTATTGGCTTACTATAGGCTATAAAATAGTGCGATACGTCGAGTTCATG
The DNA here is from genome assembly GCA_963565745.1 of Phengaris arion. Lineage (NCBI taxonomy): Eukaryota > Metazoa > Arthropoda > Insecta > Lepidoptera > Lycaenidae > Phengaris > Phengaris arion. The sequence goes on along the minus strand of OY751446.1, from coordinate 2,184,165 downwards.
CTGTGCTATATCGCGCGCCGCCCTCGTCCTCCTCCCTCGCCCCGGCCGTCCCGCAAGCGAAACGAGCGACACAACCATACTGAGCTTACTATATACTATAAATATATAAATCTCCTGTCACGATGTTTGTCCGCGATGGATTCCTAAACTACTTAACCGATTTTAAATTAAATTGGCACACCGTGAGCAGTCTGGTCCAACTTGAGAGATAGGATAGCTAATTATATAAAAATAAATCCATATATCCCTTGGTCATGCCATCACGCGTGAACGGCTGGACCGATTTCAAGGCGGTTTTCACTAATAGATAGGTAATTTTGTCGTTTGTGTGTTGTAATGTTTTTTTTTAATTTTAGAAAAATAGTTAGGGTTCCGCGGGAAATGTAAAAAACGCTAACGAAGTGGCGCGGGTCAGCTCGTATATTATAAATGCTTGCGATAATATCGCGTAATGTGAACGCCATGCTATATAGTATAGCATTAGGCCCTTATTTGCCATAAGTATAGCGTAGTCTGAAATAAGCTTTAACGTTTATTGAAATTTTTCGGGGCCAGTGGTCAACCGATGCCCATGAAAATATTGACAATGTATTTACATTATTAATAGTATTAACATATTGATTTTCATATCGAGAACCTTCGCCTGTGGCCTTGAATCTTACATTATTTATTACTGAAGCTTAAGCTAGTTACACACTCGGAACTAGATGTTAGCCGCGACTTACCGTACGTGCAAACGAAATTACGCGGGAGCCGTTAATTTTACTGCGATGAAAAGGTGAAAGGCTCGATCGGGCGAACTCGAGACCGCCGAGTGTACTCGAGCGAGAAAGCAACGCAACACATTTCTTCGTAGGCTGTGAGCTTAGGCTGTGTAGGCTGATCCGTCACGCTCTAAGGTGTTATACTATATATATATATATATATATATATATATATATATATATATATATATATATATATATATATATATATATATATATATATATATATGTAAATTGATTACGATTGACAATGAAGTTTTCACTTCTGGCGTGCGGTCTTGAGCACACACTCTACTTTTATTAATTAATGTATAATATGTAGTCGTGCTAAGTCAGCTGCGAAAACGTTTAGGCAGAAGTATATTTAATATTTGCGAAAAAAATTATAATTGTCCTACTGGCTACTAATATTCCTTCTGGTGTTCCTACTTCCCTGAGGTGATAATAGAAATGAATCAATAATTTCCCAACATTCAAATGCTACTTTAATTAAGAAGCTCTCAAGTCACATGCTGTCTTTGTTGTCCTGCCAAGCGGTCAGTGGGAGCCTGTGACTTAGGTGCAAGTTGCAACCCAACTCGGCGTAGCGTTAGATAATCTAAGGTGGAAACCATCCCAAGTTGACAATGGAAATCCTAGTAATACCTATTATAATTGTGAAAGTTTGTAAAGATGGATGGATGGATGTTTGTTACTCTTTCACGCAAAAACTACTGAACGGATTTCGATCAAATTTTGGTATGGTAGTAGTTTAGGCTCAGGATTAACACAGAGGTTACTTTTTACTACCCGAAAAAGTAGTGTTCCTTTGGGATACTGTATTCACGCGGGCGGAGCTGCGGGCAACAGCTAGTACTATATAATTACATTGCGCTTTCTAAGGCGCTGAGGTCGTCAACCACACAGAAATAGGCGATTTAAAGAGGAAGCAAAGATTTTGCTTAACTAACATCAATATATTCAGCTGTGTAAGATCAACGACCATAACAGCGCCGTAGTGAGCGTAATGTAATTTCATTTAGTTTTTTTTTTTTTCGAAAATTTCAAATATTTTTCAGCCTGAACGTCTTTACATAAACTGTAGATCATATGCCCAGAGTATCCGTAATTGATTTTGCCAAACATTATATAACTTCAGTGACAGACCAAAGTAAATGTAGTTTCTAGTATATTCCAGAGAGCATAGAGTCTGAAATAGATTACAAACTTTCCACATCCGCTGACCCGGTAAACCAATACAGCCTTCAAAATCAATACTGGAATATATTTCGATTCATTGATTAAAAACTGGTTTATATGCAATTTGCTAGCCATCCGCCATCCTGCGGGCGAGCGTGGTGGTGCCAGCATATTTGATTTGAAGAGAGATCCAAGAAGTGAGAATGTTAGGGGTAGGTTTTGATATTATGCAATTTGTTAAATAAATACCTACATTATATTCTTTTTGGGGTTCCGTAGTACGCTTATAGTTTCGCTTTATCCTCCTGTCTGTTCCATAGTGTGGATATCTTCGAATGTCTTTTAAATAATGGCAAGGTGTAAAGTCATAACCCTTGGATTTCTAAATTAAACTTGTAAATTTCCATGATCTATCATCATACTAAATCGGTTGTCTGTAAAGTCGGCTTACTGACGATAGTTGAACGTGACAACGTCAACAACAACAACAATAATAATAATAATAATGAGGTAACGGCAATGCGAGGTAATGCTGGTACTTGATAACGGTAACAGGTAACGCATGAGTCATGTTTTTTCGTGCGCGCAGCCGGCTCCATCGATTTATAAGACGTTGTCACGTCAAAAACTCTTTAGGAAAATTATTTTGAGCGAAATTTGGACCTTAGCGCGTTGATAGTTACGGAACCCTCCTTAGACATGTCCTGACACGCTCTTCGTTAGGTTTTTGGTTTTTATGAACAAACATACTTTTATTTTGAGAAAAACAGTATTAATCTATTTCAAAATTACCAGAAAACAGAAAAGTTTTCAAGTTATTTCAACATATAATAATGAAACGTAGAGTTTTTATTATTATATGTTGAAATAACCCGAAAACTTTATGTTAATCCTTGACAAAGAAAGACTGACCCAAAAAGTTGTCAGTAAAAGATGTATATATGTAGATAGTGGCATTCTATACAGATTACATAATACGACGTCCCTATCTAGACAACACATACAAAAGCTTAAACAACCCAAACAAAACTCGTTACTGAAGTGGTTTCCTTACGAAAACAGAACCCCTACTTGTAGGCTTAAGCCAAAAAATATTCAATTCTCCAAAAGTTTTCTTATTTAAATGCTCTTCCTTTCCAATAGTAAAAGGAAAATCTGTCTTATGCCCGGTGTGTAAGGCATATTTGTCGTAGTTTGTGAACGACCTGCGTTCTCTGCGATTTTCACGTGATTTTCGATCTGCGCCTGTCATCCGTGTGACTCCCGCATTCACGCCAGTCGCCAACGCGTAAGCAAATCAAAAGCGCTATTGAATAGATAAACTAACTACAAATTCATCTCAGATACCGGGCATTTGAGATTAATGAAAAATGTAAGCGACTAGTTAATTTGGTATACTTCTCAAGAAACTCAAGTATAATACGTTTATACATAATATTTCCATATATATTTATACCTATATACCTACTTATTTCCATATAGAATAATACCCAGTACCTACTAATAATATAATAATAACGAAACATTCGTTTGTTTGTTTGCATTAAATAGGCTCCGAAACTTAAAAGACCGACTTTAATGAAATTTTGCACAGATTTAGAGTAAACCACGGGGAGATATAGGCTACAGTTCATCGCGGCAAAATGTACGGTTTCCGCGAGATTTCCCTTTGGCGCACGAAGTCGCGAATAATAAGTACAAATTTTATTCTAATTTCAATGAATCCTACTAAAAATTATAAATACTAAATGTCTGTAAGTCTTTCATGCAAAAACTACTTGTCACCCGCTTCAAAGTTGGTAGCCAAAATATAGGGCTCCCTGAGACAGATTTTCATTTTACACTTAAACGAAATATGGGCAAAGTAATAATATAGAAACTGGTTGAAATATTCTCGGCGAAATTTCAGCTGCAAACGAAGTACTCGGATAGAACCCGTTCGAGGGCAATTCGGGAGTGTTTGCTCGACCCAAATGAAATAAAACAGCTAAGCAAAGTATATTTATCTGTAAGACGTTCTGGACAAGTCGGCGGAAGAAGGTTTTAAACAAAGTAGCACGTCGTAGCAATGCAGCTACGACGTCGAATACAACCGCTACGAAATCCGTAGCAGCGCTACGCACACGTGTAAACGTACAGTCAAACTATGATGCTAATGGCCCTCGGGTTCCGTACGCAAAGGGTAAAACCGGAGCCCTATTACTGATGTTCGCTGTCCGTCCGTCCGTCCGCCTGTCAGTCAGTCAGTCATAAGGCTGTATCTCATAAGCCATTATAGCTATGCAGTTCAAATTTTCACATATGATGTATTTCTGTTGCCGCTATAACAAATACTAAAACAGGATACAATAAATATTTAAGTCGGGGCTCCCGTACAACAGACGTGATTTTTTTGCCGTTTTGTACGGAACAATTGGTGCGCGACTCGCACTTGGCCAGTTTCCTATGGAAATTTCTTTCAATTGCTTTCTTAATGTCTGCTTTCTTAATGTCTGATCGGATGCCTGCGTCATCCAAAGAGCATACCTTTCAAGTATTTGGTCTGTACGATCAGCGGTTTAGTCTGTGCGTTGATCCGTCAGTCAGTCAGTCAGGACAAAGCGTTTTGTATGTATAGAATCGACGATAGGTACTAATATATGAACCACCAAATAAATTATAATCTATTTTCAGACTGAGTGACCTAGAATGACCTAAATTTTAGGCTAAATCTAGACTAGGCGGGGTCATCACAAATAGAATACTCCAAAATATTTAAAACATAAATATTCCCAGACAGAACATGGAAACGCTTCTTTGAATCTAGAATCTAAATCGGTTCGTTTTAAAGATATCCGAAATTGTTTTGAGCATTTATACTTCGTAAATAAATATCGTTATTATAGTAACTGTAGAAATAGATCTACATTCGCGAAAAGAATGCAGTGAGTCATCAGTGCAAATGTCGAAACGTCGTACTTCAATTAGTGAATGTCAATATTTTAGTATTATTGTTGGTATAGCGGCAACCGAAATACATCATCTGTGAAAATTTCAACTCTAGCTATCACGGTCCATGAGATACAGCCTGGTGACAGACAGACGGACAGACGGACGGCCGGCGGAGTCTTAGTAATAAGGTTTTACACTCTTTATATATTTTTGCTCCCCCTAACCACTAGTTAGCGGAAAAACAGCTAATAGATCACGACATTGTGTTGCAAGCGATTGCATTCAATAAATCTTATCATACGAACGATAGACCCGACCAAACTTTCGCAATATAAAATCCGTTGCATTGTTTAAATAATCTAAACATAAATAGACAAAAAACTTTACCGTTTCGTGCGATAGTTAGATAAGAAGAAGACTATAATAGTAAGAAGAAAGTAAGAAGATAAACAGGATACCCCGGCTCACCGGTAACCGGAGACTCGATCACCAGAGGCACCAGGGTTTGGGAATTTTAAGGACAATGTACAGGCAGTTGTATCTGTTTTTGCGAGATTCCCTAGAAACACATTAGAGCTTACGAAGTTTCAGCCTTACTCGCCTTCATAATAAGAAAAATAAAACAGTGCCAAAGCATAATTTACAAGCACTAGCTGTCATAGTTCAACCACTGTGGATAACTTTCCAGTTAAGCTTTTAATCTAGGTCGCCTGGAGGTCGCCACATCTCAGAGTAATCTCTTATCTTAAGCGTATTGCATAGTTTTTGTATATACGGCCTAGGCCCTAGGGTATGCTAGATGGAAAGCAGCCATCTGTAATACTAGAGGCATCACAGGGGCGTCGACATTGCAAGATTTAATACGTTTTGTAAATTTGTCAGTGAGAAATAAGTATTAAATATTTTCTATTTTCCCTGAGAGACCTGGGAGACCGAGCTTTGCTCAGAGTTTTAGTTGAACGATAAAATAATTAAAAATAAACAAAATATTTCAGAAGAAGACAAAGGAATCACAAAAACATTCGTCTGTCCGGGAATCCGACACACGTATTGCTAAAAGTGCAGAAATCAATGGAGCTAAAAAAACCGATTCTAACCAAGCTACCAACTGGATTTGACGATTTAGAAATAGAAGTCATTCATCATATCCTATTACGCGACGAAAGAAAAAACATATAATATAACTCAAAAAATGCGCAGTTACCCATGGATAAGACCAAGCTAAATCGATTTTCTCTCCCAAGTCTCCCTGCATACAAAATTTAATAGAAATACTTGCAGCCGTTTCCGAGATGCCGATTATACTAGGTGATTTTTTATTCCGCTTCGAGACGAACTTGGCATATCTATACTAAGGCTCAACTCACACTGGCGCAGAGTCGAAGCGACGCGACGCGTCATGTTTTGCATTTTGTTTCGCTGACCCACCCGACTCCAGCCGAGCGCCGTAGCGCGAATGCGCGCGTCAACGCGCATCGACGCGCGCTTCCATATTTACATAGCACAAATTTGTACTTAAATAATAGAACAATAGAGATAATTATGTTTTAGGCGGAAAAATATGACGCGTCGCGTCGCTTCGACTCTGCGCCAGTGTGAGTTAAGCCTAATATTATAAAGAGAAAAAGTTTGTTTGTGTATTTGTTTGTTAGCATTGAATAGACTCCGAAACTACTCGGTCCGATAATGATGAAATTTAGCACATATATAGAGCAGACCACGGAGAAGGAGTAAATATGCACGGTTCCAGGGGATATCCTTTTGGGTAAGGACATAGGCTACTTTTTATCGCGGAAAAATGTACGGTTTCCATTCGCGGTTTCAGAATAACTTTTGGGCGCACGAAGTCGCGAGCAACATCTAGTTTTGTAATAAAAAAAAAATATATATATATATATATATATATATATATATATATATATATATATATATATATATATATATTATATTCAAAAGAAACAGAATAAAAATCACCCAGTACATTATATACACAATATTAGCTCGTATAGAGTAAGATATTATGTAGTTAAAACTTTACTTTCACACACGTATTTTTTGAATTCACTGTTTTGGCGAAAATAATGCTAATAATAATTAAATAATATTATATTTATCATTTAACGTAAAATTTATTTAAGGAAATGTATCACATACCGCGAAAACCTAGTTGAGCCTTTTTGATAACGTACTTTCATTAAAAGAATAATATAATAGGGAGGCCAATAATATTACACCGGAATCATTGCAGGCCGAGCCGCAGAATACAGCTAGTTAAGACTTGGACTGAAAGTCTAAACCCTTTAATTAGCATCGAAGTGACTTTGTGAACGGCAAGTCAGTTCCGCTGTGAACTGTTATTAACTGAGATGCGGGTTTTGTTGAAATTGAGGAGCAGAACACACCGAGACGCGACACGTCCCGATGCGGCGGTGAATTTGAAAGATAGCGATTCAAGAAGAGAGTTCTAATTTCGAGCTGCTTCGGTGCCTTTTTTTATTTTATTAATGTAAATTTAATGAATGCAAGTACCGTATACTTTTTATATGTAATACTTACATATGCATTAATATGCAAAGCTGTTAATTTGAAATTAGAAACAGACAATTTTATATATTTGTGTAGATATTCAGTGTTAAGTCTGTTGTTGGATTACAAGAGGGCACCGCATTTAGCTAGCAATACACGTATGTGCCTGACCGGTTCGCCTGTACAGTCACACGGTGTAACTGTACAGGCGAACCGGTCAGGTAAACCGTTACGTGTATGACTAGCATTAGACAGGGGCCGGATTGCCGGGGTCTGTAATTGGTTATATTTTGTTAGTTAATTATGTCGTACGGTTTAGTAGATATGGGTCATAGGTGTGACTAGGCATCAGTGATATTTAAAGAAACTTAAGCTGCATTCGACAAAACTGTAATAAGCCTAAGTATTGTCTTGTCCTATTTAAGTACAAGGTCTTTCTCAAACTTAGAGCATTAAGTTGGTTTAATTCTCTAAGTTATCAAACGTGAAACCAATTTGTGTCCCAAGCACAGACTACTAAGGAGTTTACTTGCCACAAGTGGAAGTTTTTAACTATTCACTGTTTTGCAAAATAGGGTTTATTATAATTTTTAACTTGTATACAATGAATAAAATTAATTTTTAACCGGCTTCCAAAAAAAGGAGGCTTATATGTTCGGCTGTATATATATTTATATTTATATTTTGTATGTTCGACGATTACTCCGCCGTCTGTGGACCTATTTTCAAAATGCTTTTTTTTGATGTATAGGGTATAATCCCAAATTGGTCCTTTTGACATCGAAGTGGTGACGTGATGAACACAAGCATATGCTACCAAAGAATAAGATTTTGCACCCAGGTATACCCTGGATCCAAAAGCACTGGACAGAACTCCTCAGTCTTTAAAGATACGCGTTTGGAAATTTCGGCATTGTTTAAAGAAATGCAAGCATATGCCACTATGTAACTTACAGTAATTATCATCATCATGTTAATTACAATACCTAATGGACGCTTGGCGCGTATTTAATTATACATTCGATTGTTTATTTTAAACTTTCATAAAATGTATAAATAATAATTTAACAAATATCAATAAAAAGGGAAAAAATATTATTTTAAAAAAAAGTTAAACCGACTTCCAAAGTAAAAATACACAAAAAAGTATGAAATAATTCTTATTTTCTAAATAATTCCCTTCTTAAATTCGGCTTTTTATTGTTATAGGACTTAATGAATGAACTATGGATTATTTATGCGTTAAATATTTTAGGTGTCATTTCTTTTAGAATCCCTGTTGATGGCGGAGATGCAGGTAATAGTTTAAAACTAGAAAGTCCATACCAATACATAGCCAAACGTTAACGCGCAAATATAAATAGTTAAAAACGCACACTTGGAGTACCTAGTGTTCGGTAGAACGCACTTCAGTCTGGTCGATTGTGTCGCAGTGATAAGCAGTAGCAGAGATGGTACTCACTTGCCGAAGAGCGGATGCCACAGGTGGTAGGCGGCGGGGTCGTGCGGCGGCGGCTCGCCGGGCGTGGTGCTGCCCACCTCCGGCTCGTCGCGCCGCCGCCGCCGCGCACCCGGCTCCAACAGGTTCTGCAGTGACTTGACGCTGATGCGCGGCCGCGGCGACTCCTGCGCTCGCGCCTCCCCCGCCTTCTGCGCGTAGCCGCCCGGGTAGTACGGCGACGGCGGGCTGCGCTGCCCCCGTGCCCGGCCCGGCGCGAAGTACGGAATCTGCAAGCCCGGCAGCGGCGCGGGTCGAGGCGGCGGGTACGGCGCGAACGGCGGCCGCACCCCGTAGCCCGGCGGCCCGCGCGCCCCACCCTTGCTCCCGTGGCTCTTGGTGGAGTGCACGTATGGGTTCTGTACGTCGCTGGATTTGGCTTCCTTCTGCTCGCCGGCCTTGGCGCGCGCGGCGTGGTTCGCGGCCTCCTGCCACATGGCGAACTGCAGCCGGCCGTCGTAGTCCACGGGCGGTGCGACGGGGAAACCCGCGGGGCCTGTGAAGCGCGCGCCCGGGTTGAACATCTGCGACAGGTCGGGGTAGCCGGCCGGGTAGCCGCTCGAGTTCAGCGCCTTAATGAAGTCCATGTTCTGCGAGCACGCGGCCATGGCCTCGAGTTGGCTGATGTAGGGCAACCACAGCATCTGGTTGAGCGCGGCGGAGGTGGCGGCGTCGATGTCGCCGGCCAGCGCGTCCATCGACGGGATCGGCTTCGGCTGCCCAGCTGGCTCCGGCTGCGAGGTGCTAGTCTTGTCCCCACTGGAGGTGCTCCTCGGCGTCGGCGTCTGTTTCGTTTCTTTACTCTTCGGTGCGGCCTCGGGCTTCTCCTCGTTCATGAGGATGCTCTCCAGCTGCGACAGCGATATGACGAGGATGTCGGGGTCCTGCAGCACGGCGGGGAACGCGAACGCCTGCGGCAGCCGCAGCTCCGGCCGCTGGATAAGCAACCCCGGAATCTCCCGGACCGGATTCTCTAATATTTTATTTAACTTATCTTTAGGAATTAAGAGAGGATCTGGAATGTTAAAATCTGGACTCGACTTTAAAATTTGGAATTGTTTTAGCGGGCTACACTCGTCGTAGGATTTACTGCAGTCTCTCCGGTCGTGAGATTTCTTCGTCGTCTGCTCTTCACTGCACTTGGTGAACACTTTGCTCATCTTGGCCAGGTCGTCGGTGGACTCGTGCCTCGACTTCTTCTCCTGCGGCTCGCCGAACTCCTTGTTCATTTTCTTCATCTCGTCCGAGCAGCTGGACACGGTCGGACTCGCGCTCTTTCTATGTTTACCCAGGTTTAGCGGCTCGCACTGCTGCTTCGTTATAGTGACTTCGGACGTGTACATTTTCGGCGAGGGTGACGAGAGCAGTGATTCTAGGAACACCGTCTGTTTACTTTTACTGAGTGGCATGTTGAATATTTCGGGCGACGACGGCACTGCGGGTATGCCGCTCGGCTGCGGCGACTGCATAGCGTCGGACTCTCTCGACGGTGCGCGAGGGACATCTGTCCTGCGCGGCGACGCATGTGGGGTGGGCAACCTTCTATGTACAGTGAGATCTTTCGGTTGCTCGTCGCTCTTTACCGACATGTTGTCCTCTATGTTCGATGCGTCCGTATCACTGGCGAGAGTATTCGAGTTGACGATTTGCTCGACATGCTTGATACTCAAGTCGGTAGGACCCGAGTCCTCATTATGCGACAGGGCTTCTCGACTTTCTTTGCAGTAATCTGAATCATTGGTGGTGTGGTGGTCAGGTGTGAGCGAGTCGTCCTTCTTTTCTTCGTAGTTCTCATCATCTTTTCCTTCTTGACTTTCATCTAGCTTCGCGTTTATTTGAGCGGGAATATGGGCGCCGAGATTTTCATTTTGGGGTTCATCCGAAGTTATTTCACTCTGATCAGGAATCAAATGGATTTGAGTTTCGTCGTAAGTTTTGTCTTCACCATAAGCTCCATTACTTTCAGTAGCCGATTCGATGTTGTAATTCGTTTCACTAGCCGGTACATTATTTTCTAGATTTTTCTCAACATTTTGATCGTAATCTACGTGCGCCGGGTCATTCTCTTTGTGCATTTCCGTCGTCACTAATGTTTTCATTTCGCACGACCCTTTTTCTTCGGAAATATTACCGTACATCCTATCCGTCATGTACGTTCGCTCGACGGACGCGCGGCGCTCGGGCGGGGGCAGGTGGTCGCCGATGCTGTGCAGGTGCAGCAGGCCCTGCGCAGCAGTGATGCTGCTCTGTGCCGGAGACTCCAGCGTCTGCTCCAGGCGGTCGATAAGATCGGCGACTGGCGCGCCGCCCAGCAGCATGTCGTCCTCCTCCTCAGCGTACTCGCCTGAGCCGTGCACTAGGTGCGCCAGCTTGTCTAGGGTCTGACCCAGGATTTGATTGTCCTCGCAGCCCTTCTCGACGAGCGACTCCAGGAGAGCCTCGTCGTGGGGGCCACTCAGCTCCGGGAGGTAGTGTGCCTCGCTTATCGTCTCGAAGAGGTCCTTGTGCGTCACCATGTCACCCGTGTACTCCTCGGGGCGGTCGGGCGGCGCCTTGCGCTCGAAGAACATATCCTCGGGGGCCTTGGATTCGCCAAGTTCGAAAGACATCACGTCGCGAGCGACCTCCTCGGCGCGGAGGAAGAAAGGGGTAGGGTTGTTGAGGTCGAGCAGGCGCTCGCCCCGCTGCTGGTTGAACTCGAGCTCGGCCACCGCCAGCAAGTTGTCCAAGGGGGTGGGTTCGACCGACGGTCGCGGCACGGCTATCGTATGCGAGGGGATGTGGGACTCCAGGTCGGGCTGCAGCCACGCGGCGGACGGCGCGGCGCGTGGAGGCGCGGGTGGCGCGCGGCGGACGGAGCGTGCGCGGCGCCGGCGCCGGCGACGCTCACGTCGGACCGGGGGTGCCGGGGCGGATACGCGGATCGAGTTGTAAATCTCAGTTCGCGGGATGACTCGCCAGCCGGAGGCGGTACGCGCTATACGGATGCGATTGCGCGGGTCGTAGTCCTCGCAGCGGACCTCCTGCACGGTGCCGTCGAGCTGGCGCGCCCAGAGGAAGACGGGGCGCAGGCGTGGGCGCTCGGCGCCCGACAGCGCGGGAGCGGAGCTGCGCGCGCGGCGCTGCAGCTGCGCGGGGAGGGCGCGGGGCGGGGGCGCACTGCGACCGCGCGCATCGAGGCGGGCGGCGCGAGGCTCGCCGCCGCCGCCGGGAGCTCGCGGAGACACTCCGGCCGCCGCGACACAATCTCAGCGACGACCGCGCGGACGCGGCCCCGAGGCGGACTGGCGGCCGGCGCGCCCCGCCCCGCCCGCGCGCCCCGCCCCGCGCCATCGATCCGCGCCGCCCGCTCCCGCACGTAAACACCCCGCCACGCCGCGCCCCCGCGCCGCCCGCGCTCTCTCTGCGTGCCCTCGTTAATCTTAAATCCATATCTATGCGCCGCGGCGCCGGCCGGCAGCCCGGGCACTGCCGGGTGCGACCGCACGTTTATGTAAGCCCGAGAGGCCGGGCGCTCGGGCGAGACGGGCCACCGTCCACTAATTCTGATGATTACCATTAGAGACAATAGAGAGGCAAGGTATAGTTATACGGAGGGTTCGGCGCGCATAGCTGGGCGTAATTGGCCGTCTGGCCTTTGCGGTAGGAAGACAATTTCACGCCGAAACGCCTAAGCTCTAACGTTGTTTCCTTAGATTAGAGTTCGCTCGGTTTACGGTTAGAGCGATGCCCCCATACCGACAGACGACATGATAATGCCATATATTTTTACAAAAACATGAATTGGATAAAATATGTAAAAAATTTCTATTTTTCATTCGCTTTGAAGGTAAACCACATAATATATAAAAAATGAAATATAGGTAAGTATATGATAAAATATGTTTTCATCTCAGGGAATAATATTTTCAGTTTGGACTGATGTGAACATAGATGGCGCTGAACAACTTGAGACCAACAACTTGAAACCACGAGATGTAGAATGTGAGCACTTGTTTTGCGATAGATGTCGCTTTAATTAAAAATAAACTAAATGCGATTCTTATCAGTTTTAATTGTAATCATTTTATATCCTCTTAAAAATCTTTGCAAGATAAGTATGTACCCTTTTATTTTTAAACCACATACCTATTGCCTAGACAAAGTATGTAATAAGCGCTTTTCTTCATTAGACTTGGCGTGGGGGTTGAAAAAAGTCAAAATTAATTTAAATATCATGTAATTTTACTCTTAATTCGTTTAGTCTTTAGCATGTATTCGTGTATAGTCCTCAACAGGTACAGCGAGCCAGCGACGACGCTAAGTGTGGTACCTGCCGCCACTACGTAGTAATCTTGCGTATTACCTACAGGGACTTCCCACGTCAATTTAATTGGTTCCTGGAATAAAAATATGAATTGAAAACTACGAATAGCGTCCCTTAACATAGTATATATAGTACTCTGTTCGGATCAAATTCAATCCATTTATAAATAATAAAAATAATTGTATGCCTTTATAGTACTGTAAAAACTGAGATTTAAATCGATAGCATTTTAGTGTTCTATTGTCTTTTTTTATAGAAATATTAAACGGGATCTGAACAGGGCACAGGAAGCATACTTGGGGCCTGTTTCACGATCTAGTAATAAGTGTCATACTCATCGACATATAAGCCCCTGTAAGGCTTCTGATGATGGCTACAAACCAAAAAAAGAAATTATATATTTTTTCGTATTGGATAGTAATAAATAAATTAAATAGATATAGCTTATTTGCATGTTTTGTCTCTATCGCTCGATATATACCCTTCTTACTATATATAAAAACATTTATACGGTGTATAAGCTATACAATGTTATGTCCATATAAGCGACTTTTCTGACGTATAATATAAATAAAATAATAAAAATAAAAATTAAACAAAAATGATTTATTCTCAGACCATAGATCCATAGAGATATTCACTTAAGACTATGTTAGTATACGTTTTAATCATAAAATACTTTAAAAAGCAGTTCGCCTCTAGTTGACAGGTTCACCGACACTTCACCACATGTAGCTCGATGAACCTGCCCACCAGGGCTGAATCAAGTCGGTCGCCCACCATCCTCAGGACTCTGCTCGAGCTCGGCCGCACTCTGTTCACCAGCGAGGCGAGCTTTTTCACATTACTGCGTGAAAGTCGTCCACGCTGGCATCAGCAAACATACCCGACCCGCTACAGTGACATGGGAGCCGAAACAGAGCCCTGAAGATGTTGTATTGAATGCGTACGGCATTGTAGGGCTTCTGCGTAAAGTTGGCCCACAGGCTACTCGTGTTAAAAGCCTGGCAATATGCTTTGAAGTGCGAACAGCTGTACATCGAGCAAACCTATGCGCCCACATACCACGCACGGACAACACTCCACGCTCTCTCTCTATATTCAAATTGTCAGACATATTTTCAGTGAGTACACGTCCCAAATATTTAAACTCTGTGACACAGTTCAGAGTCTCTGCGTTAAGGATGAGTGGTGGTGTTGTGGACGGCCCTTTATTGTTAGATTTTAATAACATGAACTCACTAATGAAAATACACTGTATACATATTTTTATTAGTTAGGGGTAAAGAGACCTCCCTAATAAGCTTTTCGACGCATTAGAAGATTGTGAAGCAGATCCCGGTTAGTAAAGGAATAATTTACAGGCATTGCTTAGTACTACCGCCATCTAGCGGTAAAAAGAAACGGCGCAAGCAAGCGCCAGGCGTAAAGCATGACCGGAAAAATAAAAAATCTCGCCATGTTGCGGGAAATCACGGCACTAAAACGAAATGTCAAATGTTTGAGATTTAACCAATCACATCCCAGCTATTCTTAGTGTTGCTGCAATTAAAAAATGAAGCGCATTCAGTGCAGGTTTTTTATTTTTCCGGTCAGGCTTTACATGATATTTTTATTACATACCATTCATGGAGACTAAAGGAGAGTAAAGGAGTACCATCTCCATGCATGAAAAAGAGTCCGTAAATAATTTTAACGGAGAACAAAATATTAAATCATTGGTTCCGGACCTGGGGGTAATTACCCCCGCGGGGATAAAACAGCTATTCTACGGGGGGTAACACTAAAAAAGATGAATAGACAGAAAAAACAAATGTTTAAAATCAAATAACAGTAGGTACATAATCGCGGTGAAAATTATGAACTCTGTACATTTTGGTGAAAAGTAGCTTCAGAATAGCTATCACTGCTGAAAGAGCTCCGAAAATGTTGGTACCGTTTTGTACCACTTATAGATGCGAGAGCGGCTTCTCAAATCTAGTAACATTATAAGCAAAGGCCAGAAACCGTCTGAACGTGGAGCATGACATGAGATGCGCGTTGAGTGTACTAAACCTAAAATTTAAAAACTTGCGAATTTAAAACAATCTCAACCTTCACACTAAAATAGAAACGTTAGCAACAAACTGGTATTGTAAATGTGCATTTTTTTTTTTAATAAAGATATTTGTAGGTTGCTTGTATTGTTTGCTTGAGATCATTTTTGGGGTTGGGGGTTAACTGGGGGGAAAATCAGTTTCTCCAACAGTTCATAGGGGCAACAGTACTGAAAAGGTTAGGAGGAACCACTGTATTAAATCATCTTCTCCGTATATTTATAAAAATATTTTCGACTACGCGAGTAATTAGAATTTTATGATTATCTGAATTAACTACTTAAGGCGTCAAAACAATTTAAATAACCAACCTCAACTCATTTCAATTTCAACTTCACTCTCTTTGCTAACTTAACTTCACACCCTTCTGACTCTAGTGCCATTTTGGCCAGTTTAGCTTTTTTTGACTCAGAGATATAGTAGTACTTTACTTTAGTCTTCATCATACTATAATAATATAACTAGCTTGCTGCTCCGCCCGCCTTAATACAGTATCCCGCGGGAACACTACTTTCTCGGGATAAAAAGTAGCCTATGTGTTAATCCAGGATTTAAACTACTAACATACCAAAATTCATCAAAATCTGTTCGGTAGTTTTTGCGTGAAAGAGTAACACACATCCATCCATCCATTCATTCATCCTTACAAACATTCACATTTATAATAGTACTAGGTGTTGCCCGCGGCTCCGCCCGCGTGAATACAGTATCCCACGAGAACACTACTTTCTACTATCCAGAGCTTAAGCTACTATCATGCCAAATTGCATCGAAATCCGTTCAGTAGTTTTTGCGTGAAAGAGTAACAAACAGCCATCCATCCATCCATCCTCACAAACTTTCACATTTATAATAGTAGTAGGAAGTAGGAGTATTAGATTATATTACACACCAAGAAAACATTATTCCTCTTTACTCACCACATCTATAGGCAGGTCTAACCACGTACAAATAGCACCTTTCTGGCAAAAGCTACTGGTGCTGGAGTTGTCTGAGTACCCATCGCAGAGAACTCTATCGTCTTTACAGTTTAAATATATCTTCGGTGGCTTAATCACATTGCGTATTTTCCTGAAACGAAAATGTTTTGTCAATTTTAATTGAAAGTACCTGGGTAACCGAGCTTAGCTCGGAGCTCTAGTAGCTCTAGTAGTTTTACCGCAGTTCGAACCCACCACATTACGATTTATTGAACAACGCAAAAATTACACATATTTATAGCAAACTGTCAATCGGACTGACATATTAGAGTCGAAATTATTGATATATTGTTGCACGACGGAGGAAAAAACATGTACTTATGACTTAAAAATGCGCAGCTTCTCAGAGATAAGACCTAGGTAGGACGCTACATCGATTTTTATCCCACAAAACTCCCTGCATACTAAATTTTATGGAAATACTTGCGGCCGTTTCCAAGATTACGATTTTACAACGTCTCCGAAATGATTTTCGTATGACCCGAAGTATCCGTAATTGATATTACGAATACTCCGGGCGCATGATTCACTGCTTGTGTAAAGACGTTTAGGCGTATTTGTCATTCTCAAAGTAAAAAATCATCTCATGTATGGGTGATTATCCGCTAAACGCAAACTCGCTCATATGATAGAAATAATATTTTTTTCGAGTTCTTACAATTATTTTTCTACTTAAACGTCTTCACATGAGCAGTAAATCATATGCCCGACATATCCGTCATTTATTTTTCTAGAGCTTAACTATAAGTACTTTAAACGAGACAATCTTGTGTAAATGATTATATGTAGTTATATTATGTACTTAATACATTAAAAAGTATAAATATTAAGGTGTTCATTATGCTCTGTTTGGATCCAATTTAATATTCTTGTAAACAAACAATATAAAAAATTAAAATCTACCAAAGAATTACCTACTCAATGCGAACAAGCTATAATATGTCATTGGAAAGGACATTTCTTGTACTATCAGGGAATTTATACCAAACCAGGGAGAGTGTTTTCATAATTTATTTGTATTATAATGATGTATAGTCGCAATACAAATGTCAATGACATGTAAGTTTGATATCATAATAATAACTCAATACAAACAAGTTATGACAACTGTGTACCAATGAAACATTTGTTTTAAAAGAACATTTTCTTAATATTTTATAAAATATGTTTTCTTATGTTTACCACGGCTGCTGGAAAGTAGCCGAAACTCGGGAAAAAGACAAGTGAATCAAAATCAATAAAAATAATCTGTAAGTGTAATTTACCATTTCATAAAAATCTATGGATATTATGTACTAACATGTTTGATTATCGCTACTTCTCTACTTATATTATAAAGAGCTTGGGAGTTTGTGAGGTACAGCTTTTGGTTAACCTCTGGGGGGTAATCTTAGGATCTAGTGAACCGATTAAAAAAAAATCTTTTACTAATAGTAAGCCCATTTTTCATGAGTGTATTGAATTGTTTAAAACCCAATTCACTGCAGAAGGCAAAAGCTAGTACCCTATATTATATCGATTGAATAAACTAGTTCGAGTTTCTTACGGCGGTTCTTCTCGCCGGGTCAGTTCCCGAACCGGTGGGAAGCATCACGTAGAGACAATTCCTTGAGTGTTATTTAATAACCCATATGGAAATAATACTTTCATGTACATGACATTTGGCTGCTGAACGTGGGCCCTACCAGACAACCACAAGCAAAAACTGGCTAAAACACAAAGAGCAATGGAAAGGTGCATGCTGGGAATTAGGCTTAGCAACAAAATCAGAAACTCCGAAATAAGAAGAAAAACTAAAATTACAGATATATTTTCACGCATTACGCATATAACACCTAAAATGGGGTTGGCCTGGACACATGTTTTGCTCAAAAATAAATAAATGGAGTAAACAAGTTACTCTATGGTACCCAAGAGAAACCAGAAGAAACGGGCGACCAAAATTGAGATGGTGGGATGACATATGTCTATGTCAGGGGCCTTATTGGACCAGAGTAGCCGAAGACAGATCTCAGTGGTGACAGATGGAGGAGGCCTATGCCAAAAGGCACGCCGAATTACGAGACATATTATAAAAACAATATCCAAAAACCAATTTGGAAAAGAAGGGCTAAAATAAAATGGAAATAACATTCGTTGGTTTGAATTTGATATTTACCCTCCCTCAGCATTAGCGGCGTGATATCTAGCATGTAGCAGCATGTACAGGTTTATCGTCCAGTCGTTGATCGGTGCAAGCAACTGGATTGTGAGCTCCTTCGCCTCCTCCGCTGAATCTTCTATGTTCACTGGGCTCTTGGGTATTGACGGCTGCAACTAAAATATAACAATGCCTTTTGTTAATTCATTTCTTCGGAAAATAAACAGACACAAACTCTTTTTAAAATTACATAACATAGTAACAAATAGATTCTTAGCTTATGTAATGTGTAATTCCAATAGCTATCATATAGAATCATGATATTATTAATGAAGAAGTTAAAGATCCTTAAAAATTTAATTATGTTTCACTAATATAATACTAATTTTGTGTTTATTGAGGAAGGAAGAAATAGGTATATCAAATTTTTTGTTAAAATGTATTGTATAACTGTAGTCTTATAATGTAAAGTTTGCAGTGAGTCATCAGTACAAATGTCAAATTGCTTACTTTAAATGGTAAATGTGAACATGTCTTAAGATGACGACATTGGCACTGATTACTTACTGCCAACTGTTGCATATTAAAGAAGTTATAAAAGTATATAATGTCAATATCTTATTAGAGCAAGCCGATATAAGAGCGCACAACAGAACTTAATACAAATAGACTATAAGCTAACTTACTTCGACTTCGTCAGGTCTAAAGTACAATCCTGCTGGCAATGTCTGCTCCAATCCAATGTGACAATGTTGTGGCTTGTCACCATTCAAGACCTCGTCGTAGTCATTTACAAAGGTTAATACGTAGCTCAGGTTCCTGGAGTTTGATAACAGTAATAAATAAAAGGCAACAATTTATTGAAATAATGCTTTCTTAAATGCAATTTTAACATACTTATATAACATGCAGAAATATAAATATTTTCTTTAAAGATTATACCTATATCAAGAGAGCTGGCATGAATTTACTAGCCTGGTAGTGGATAGTCTACTCAAGTCTTTTTTGTAATCTGTTTTTGGTTTCATTTAAATGTAATAAGTAAGTTCTAATGTTGTACGTACCTGTGAAAGCCATTATTGCGAAGATTTAGACCTACATTTACTTTAAAATTACAGTGTTCTTTTGTGAGACTTCCCGGCGCACATTTATGAATAAGAAAACAAGTTAATGTGGAAAGAAATGACAGAAAATGTGTCTTAGCCATTTGACCAACATTTGATATTATTTTTCGAAATTATTTTATTACATTATTTAATTATAATTAAATAAATCATACATAAATCATAGATTGTATGTACTTTATTTTCCAGTTTTCGTTTTCAGTTTTTAACAACGTAGGTAGGTACCTACTTAGTCTGTGGTTTTCGGATTTGGTTTTGTTGCTCATATGTCAATAACAGCTGGTCGCTGACATTTGACAATTATACTTTTTTTGGTAGGTTTTTTTTTATTTTTATTTATATTTATATATGGCATCGGCTTATAACTATTTGCCAGTGTCAAGTTAAAAAGGCGGGAAATAGAACATTCGTTTCAATTTTCAACACCGTCGTCAAGTCTAAAGTCTAGTCAAAGTCCAAATATATGCCCACACTTGTGCACGATAACGAATATTTAATGGTTAATATTCTACCAATATTACACATTAAGAACCGAGATAACACAAATTTATGAAGTTTTACAAATTCCACAACATCACTCATTGAATTCCCCGGCAAAACTCCTTTTTTAATATGGGAGTAGAGTTTAATTATTACCAGTGTCAAGTCGAATAGGTGGAAAAAAAATTATGTTTATGTTTTCAACACCGTTTTTCTAAATCGTCAAATCCAAAGTCTAGTCAAAGTATAAATAAATCGTCAATGCAGTAAATGAGGACACTCAGTCGATTCAGTAAAGTGGTAGACGCTTTACTGAAGCTTCAAAGTGAATTTTGAAAAATACACTAATTATCACGCTTTTTAAAGTTGTACCACATAAACACATTAGTGCACGATAATGAATATTTAATGGTTAATAAGACTATTGTAATATTGGTAGACAACACATTACACATACACATATTACATATTTTGGAGCGAAATAATACAATATAATCCTCCATAATAAATTTATGGAGGAAATACAAAAACAACAACATCACACATTTATATTCCTGCCAAAATTCCAACTGTATATCGATGTACTAAAACGTATTTGCTGTAAGCCAAACCACAATTTTCCACCGGAGCCAAAAATTGTTTTAAAAAGTTAGAAGAATATTTTTTTACAAACTCAACCATTTTCGAGTAATCAGCCTGCAAAGTGATTTTATAAGCTGGCATTTCTAAACTATAGGAGATAGAAACTTGTAAGTTTTCATGATTAAGTATAGATCATACTAAAAACTTTTTAGGAAAATTATTTTGAGCGAAATCGGACAATAACTTTTGAAGTAATTCAAAGAAAACCTACTGCGCGTTGATCGTTACGGAACCTCCCTTAGACATGTCCTGACATGCTCTTGGTTAAGTTTTTTGTGACTTACAGCAAATTGAACAAGTAAACTTTTCAAATTATATCCTATTTTCAAATTTTTTGCTGTCGTGGCGGTAAGAGACCCAGACCATTCGACGCAGATTTTGACGAGATAACGTCTTATAATTTGATGGAGCCGGCTGCACGCACGAAAAAACATGACTCATGCGTTACCTGTTACCAGCGTTACCTCGCTAAATATGACGCATTGCCGTTACCTCAGCTAGCCGCGCCTTAGGTATGTGAGCGGTGGGACGGAGAGGCGGGGGCGCTTGATGTTATTACTCAGTTCGGCACCGGACTTCGCGGCGGCAACACGCCTACCTAAGGCGCGGCCAATTAGTTCCGCGCGCACTATAAACATGAC
This sequence comes from Phengaris arion, assembly GCA_963565745.1. NCBI lineage: Eukaryota > Metazoa > Arthropoda > Insecta > Lepidoptera > Lycaenidae > Phengaris > Phengaris arion. The sequence continues at coordinate 2,162,858 of OY751446.1, read as the reverse complement.
GTTGTCACGTTCAACTGTCGTCAGTAAACCGACTTTACAGACAACCGACTATTTTTTCTGAATCTAGCTGTATGTTCATTGTTAAGTCTACTTACGCCATTCTTGCTACTTACAGCAAATACGTTTTCTTACGTAAATATTGTGGCCGTGGCGCGTGGGTCATTTCACAAAGTATATAAACCCATTAATAATTAATTAATTTATTGTATGATTTACTGAAACGCAAATCTACGAGTAATAATCTGTAATATGCTGGGTCATCTTCTTTCTCGTTTTAAGGAAGTAGGAACGAGGTAGGAACGTCGTCCGTCTTCTCTTTTGTGACTCGTTTTTATAAAGTTGCGCTTTTGTTGTCGTAATTGTGGTGCCCACAGAACACTATTAGGTACTCCTACCGGAGGTGGTGCCGCATAGGCTTGAAACAGGGTACTGCGTATCACGTATATTTAGTGACGTAGATAATATCCTTTAAGCCTCTCCGCTGCTCGTCGTGCTCCATGCTGGTTTCACCTTCAATTAAAACAAGTTTCCCTATAAAAAAGATCTGAGTAAATATACAGGTCAGTTTTGTCTCGAACTATTGTTGTCATGTGGCAGACCGCAGACGGCAGTTGCGCACGCGCACCCGCTGTGGGTTTCACGTTTGTTTTTAAAGTTCAGTATGCCGGACAGCCCGGAGTGAATGGACGTGTACCGCGTATTTGAATACGTCTCTTACCTTAAACGGCGTGAATATCTCCTAAATATTCCTTCAAATTTGTTTACTTTTGAGCATTTTATAGTACCTACCTGAAGTGTGCAAGTGAATGTCTGGTTAGGAACAGCAGAAACATTAGGATTAAGTAAGTACCTAAGTGTTTTCGCCTTCGACTACCACACCTGTGATCGGCCTTACTAAACGGGCTACTTTTTCGTGGAATGACGAGATCACTCGCCAAAACTAAAAATTCCGGTATGGTTTTTTATTAATTATATAATTTCGCTCATTCATAACAAAATTTTTATTATGACTACAGTTTTTGGCTTATGTAGTAAGTAGTTAGGTACTTAATTTCTAGAATATTTTTTTACATTTTGCAAAGATTACTATGTTCTGAACGCCCACACAAAACATGTTTGTGTTTACACAGTTTAATTTGTACTTAGGCGTTGATTATTATGTATCAGAGCATATGAGCTGCTGGCCTATTTATTTGTTATTGTTGATAAACGTAAAGTTTTGCGACAAAATATTTATAGTTACCACTTACCTAAATACCTACCTACTACTTAATCCTAGAGCATTAAACCAACGTACTAAACTAATACTTGTTTGGGATGTGGATTATGGCAACATCACAAGACTTGAAAACACACATTATTGTATTTACAATTTTCTTTAACCCTAGATTCATAACTATGTCTAGGAGGAACATCATTCATAAATATTCGTTTCACAGACGACTATATATGTTAAGTGACGGGTTCTTGAGTAGGTACTTGTGAATAAAACAAAAAAATTAACTATGACACTCTTTAATAGGTCTATTAAGGTTACAGTAAAATAAAAAATATTTCGTACGTAACAATTCGGTCAACTTCTCTGAAACATCCTCCACGAAACATCGTCTGCTTATTAGTTTTCGCCCTTGTTTGACACTATTATGTACGTTTACATAAGAGTTTATTATTGCCATATTTAACATACCGTAGAATTGGCATAATGGCCATTTTGCGTTTTTCTGTTACAAGACCTACTTCTTTTTTCTTCTACTCATTTGGAATATCCACTTCCACACATTCTAAATTACACGTAATAATACACTTTGAACCCATAAAATGTAGGTATCTAAGAATAATAGTTTATGTATAAATAATATCTCATACTTACTTTTACTTTACGACAGCACAGACAGACAGAACTGCTCTGATTTTCAATAATAAAGAATGACCTCGTCAATAGTAACAGTATTCATAAACATTCTTCTCTTAGACGATCAAGTCTTTAACTTTTTAATTAAACGTCACTGCAAGACAAGTGCACTTGCAATACTAATTGGCGAACGATCTAGGAAGGTATTTGAGAGGTCAGCTTCTCTTTTACCTATACAGTAGATATAAATTTGCGTTTTGCGCGGTCTGCAAGACGAATGTTTATGAATCTAGGGTTAACAACTAGCGTGAGAAAGTATGTGTTTTAAATTTTTTATATGACATAGACCGGGTAACGAGTAGTGGACTGCCTGTTGGTAAGCTGTTGGTACGCGATTCCCGCTCATGGACCAATGGACCAAACCCGCAACACTAAAGGATTTACAAGTGCGTTTTTGAAACCCAAAAACGCCTTGGATTTGGTACCCTCACTTAACGCCGCATGCGGTCATTCGCGCCTAATTTCTGTGAGGCCATTTAATATAATAGTAGGTGTTTTTTTTTCAAATTAGCGACGGTAGCGACATTAGATGCTGTGCAGATGTTTGGCACAGAGCAACAGGATATTTCATAGCCCGAATTTAAATATAGATTACTTTTTAGCCTTGAATAAAGTACGCTTGACGCAGAAATATTTTTCCTTTCTGCGCAAGCGAAGTCGAGAGCAACATCTAGCTTACAATAATCATGTAAGCTTAAAATTGCATTTAATTTATAGATAGTCATCATTACTCAGCCTTATTTATTAATATTAAATTTACTAGTCCTCTTACTCAACACTTGCTCTGGAGTAGCTCGTAATACCACATTAACCAAGAAGTAACATCGGATAGTCAATGTTATTAATAAACACGGATTAAACTCTAATTTACAAAGCATTCCGTACGCCTGAATAAGTGCTTGTGTGATGGCAATACTTGCAATAAAAACAAAAAGAATGAACATTCGAAGGAACTTATTATAATTCGACAGAGAAGAATGTAAATTGGAGTTTTGCCGGGGAATTCAATGGGTGACGTGGATTTTGTATTTTTTTCATAAATTTGTGTTATTTCGGTTCTTAATGTGTAATATTGGTAGAATATTAACCATTAAATATTCGTTAACGTGCACAAGTGTGAGCAAGTGGTACAACTTCAAAAAACGTGCTATTTTGCGTTCCCTCCAAAACTCCCTAGAAACTTTCAGTAAAGCTTCTATCACTTTACTGAATCGACTGACTTGACTCATTGACTGCACTGACTATCTATTTGGACTTTGACTAGACTTTAGACTTGACGATATAGATTCCTATATTTACACTGTACTTTTTCGGGATAAAAAGGTAGCCTATGTTTTAATCCAGAGCCTAAATTACTACCATACCAAATTTTATCGAAATCCGTTTAGTAGTTTTAGAGTAGAGTATCAAACATCCATCTATCCTCAAAAACTTTCCCATTTATAATAGTGGTGGGATTCATAAGTTTAATATAGGCCAAATATTATGTCCTTTGTCTCTGATACTGGCATTCGCAATTTTAAGGCTTTAATATTGTAAATAACTTCCGCCCTGCACCTGTCAGTTTATAGATAGAGCCTTGAATGAGTTCCGCTACATGTACTTACATCAGTTACACCTAACATTGAAAAAATAATTGCTTATTTCGACACACCTTTCAATACATACCGAAACATGCATTCGTTTAGTTATAAATATAAAATGTAGTATGTATCTATTAGCGTTTTCGGCTATTAAAAAGCCCCGGGGCAGGGCAGCCGAATGTGTACGGAAATAGTCATACATTAATGTCTAAGTCAGTGCTATAACATTGTCAAATATATTTAAAAAGAAGATGGAAATGTAGTGAATCATCGGTTTCGTTCGATTATTTCCGTAGCTTTTCGACTGTCCTGCCCCAGTGCAGTTTTAGATACATTTTTATAATGAAATGAACCAGAAAACGAGCAGACGGATCGGCCTGATGGTAAACGATTACCGCCGCCTAACAATGAATGAAAAAATGTAAAATAGAAATAAGATAATTAAAAAAGAAAAAGAAAAAGATTTAATGATACAAAAAATTAAAAAAGATATATAACAAGTCCTGATTACGTTAGGTGGATGGAAAAAAAAAAAAAAAAAAACTCGGCGAAACACAACAACATGCGATAATTATTTACCCGGTCGAGCCGGCCGTTAGATGCCGAAAACGCTTTTGTTATTATTTTCTCGATGCTGCAGCTCAGCTAAGTTGCAGTTTGTTATTATTCTACATTTCGGAATGCCCGCACGGTCTTTACAATTTTGTAAACCTAGGCTCTATAATAATAATAGCGGTCAGCTACGCAGGAGTTATTTTATAGTGCCTAAGTGTGTGCGCAGACACTAGAGCACTCTCACTTCCTTTACTCTCGTGACCCCGTAGGACGGATGACCGACACGACTGGCGAGAGATCAGGCGCAGGACCAATTTATTACATGCCCATCCAATCATCTTTCTTGTCAGACAATCAGATGATCAGCCTGCATTGTCCTAACCAAATATGGAAATAACATTTTTTGTTGTTCCAACGCGGGAATCCAACCCACAACATCCGGGTCGAGAGCCAAGCTCTAAACCACTGGACCACGGAGGCTGTTAACAGTCTATAAATATTGATTAGATGATGTCATATGACCCATGGAAATTACCTATATGGATCGAAGGTCACTCTAGGACACCTTTGTTCACAGCCCTTATGTTGGTCAACAGCTGGTACGATCAGATTTTCTTCGTCTGGAAAAAATTATATACTATACTAGTCCATTAAATAAGTCATCTGATTCAGAATACAGATTTTACTTAAGTTTGTTCGCTTAGAAAGATATCCCCGAGTCTGTTTCGTGAAAAGTTCACGGTTGGTTCTATGCTAAAATAAAAGTATTATATCTCAAGTTATATAGGTCTCAGGTTTCGGTGTGAATACTCGTTGGTTCAATGCTCTTAGTAATACTTGAAATTTAGCCTCACAGTCTCTCATTAATATTATCAACTAGCTGTTGCCTGGGAACACTGTACTTTTTCGGGATAAAAAGTAGCCTATGTTATAATCCAGAGCCTAAACTACTACCATACCAAATTTCATCGAAATCCGTTCAGTAGTTTTTGCGTGAAAGAGTAACAAACATCCATCCATTCTCACAAACATTCGCATTTTTAATATTAGTAGGATAGTGGATAAGATTTAAATCCTGGACGGTACGAAATAAATAAAACCGGCCCAGTGCGAGTCCGACTCGCGCATGAAGTGTTCCATCATGGAGCAGATATAGAGGGTTCCGTACATAATGGCAATTTTTTTTATTATTTTTTTTAATATTTGTTGTTATAGCGTCAACAGCAATACATCATCTGTAAAATTTCAACTGTCTAGCTATCACGGTTAAAATATACAGCCTGATGACAGATGAACGGACAGACGGACAGACAGACAGCGAAGTCTGAGTAATAGAATCCGTTTTTACCCTTTGGGCACGGAACCCTAAAAAAGAGCATACTGCATACACCGCCCAAGAGGCCTTTTTACAGGCTCCAAGGTGAAGTTACCAGTCGGCAGAGGTCACCTGCAGAGCTGTCTGAGGTCTGACCTTCAAGTCGCCGAAGGTTTGATAACGATTAATTTTTTTGCCTTTTTAAATTACTAGAAGTTGCTCGCGATTTCGTTTATGTTAAAAGGAAAAGAGCCTGGAAACCGAGAAGTACAAAAGGACGATGGCCAAAATGTATGGAACCTGAGACCACCCTCCGATAGCAATTAGACATCACACATCGTTACTATGTCTTTTCAATTAGAACAACTAAATTAGGAGAGTTACTATCTTCCTACTACTATTGTGAATGTTAAATTTTGTGAGGATGGATGGATGGATGGATGGATGGATGTTTGTTACTCTTTCACGCAAAAACTACTAAACAAATTTTCATGAAGTTCGGTATGGTAGTAGTTTGAGCTCTGGATAAACACATAGGCTACTTTTTATCCCGAAGAAGTACACTGTTTCCATCATGATTCATAACTCACTAATTTAATAAACATAATAATATATATGTAGTTTTTTATTTATTTATTTATTATCACTTTTTGCACAATGTACAATGCCGGACATAATGCCATAGGACATCTTCTACCAATCAACCATATGGTGGTGACTGAGACAAAATATAAAGGTGCTCACCATCTGGAAAAATACCAAAATTAAATAAACCGAATGGTCGTGTAAAAGTAATAATTAAAATAGATGTAATTCATAGAAAACTAGATGAATTTAACTATAAATAAACATAATACATACCAAACTAATTATAACTACAAACTATACTTTAATATACATATATATTTTATTTTACACATTATATATTACACATATACCATATTATTTATAACATATACCATATACCATTACATATAACTATAAATATTTATTAATTATTAAAATGTTCATGATTCTGCCAAATACTTTAAATACAACCGTCGGCCTCTGCGCTTAAACGTATCTCTGGTTGTGGACATTCTGATTTCCGTAAGGAGAGCGTTCCAAAGTAGAATAGATTGGATGTGGAAGGAGGAATGGACTAGACTAGAACTATGTGGTCGACAAAGGAGAAGTGCATTTGAGGAGCGGGGAGATTTATCATGACTACTAGAAAGATATTGGAAGTGGTACTTTAAGTAAGCGGGAGAATTGGGTGAATTAAGGAAAGAGTAGAGCATATACAGGGCTCACTCTGCGCGACGTTGGCGCACAAGCAACCAGTGCAGCTTAGAGGGAAAGGAAGATACGTGGTCATATTTCCGAAGACTGTATATAAAATACAGTTGTTAAGAAGTCGGTTATATTTGTCGAGATTGTCTGCATTGAGGTCAAAATAGCACACATCACAATAATCGATGATAGGGAATATGCCCTCATATTGTAACTGACACATATTAAAACCTTACTGTGCCAGTAAGGTTTTAATATGTGTCGGTAAAAGTTTTTATGTCGATAAAGAGTATGCAACGTGCCGATAACTCTCTGACATACGGTAGCTGTCTTTGTTTGCCAATTGAGAGTAGAGTCGATTTGTAATCCGAGATCGTTCATACAGGAGCTGTAGTTAATGATAGAGCCGTCGAAGATCACTGGTGAAAGAAACCTTACGTCAACCTTGGTCATAATACGAGGACTGCCCAACAATATAGCCTGACATTTACTTGGATTAACTGTCTAACCGAAGTTTTTACACCAGTCCTTAATGTTATTAAGATCACTGTTAATCTCATCGAGAGAGACTACTGAAAGTCTGCAAACAGATGATACATACTGCGAAGTCTGAGAGTAACATAATTAATGAATAATGAGAAGAGGAAAGGAGAAAGAATACCGCCTTGAGGAATGCCAGTGTCTAGATTAAACCACGAGGAGGAGGACTGATCCGTGCCTACTGTCGACGACCTCTAAGATACTAAGAGATCCAATTTAAAGCCTCGAGTGAAAGAGGAAGTCTAGAGAGAATTGCAACCAAATGTAATGATTGACATTATTGAAAACATTCGAGAAATCTATCAGAACAAGGACAGTTATTTTAGAGTTCTCAATGCCTACTCTCACATCATTAATAACCTTTAATAGTGCAGAGGTGGTGCTATGTCCAGGTCTGAAACTCGATTGTATTGGAAACAAAATATCGTTTAGGTGAACAAACCTGGATAGTTATTTAAATACACAGGCCTTGAGCACCTGAGATAGGTAAGGAAAGATGGAAATGGGACGAAAATGGGAGGGATTAGTGGGATTGGGAATTTTAGGTAGGGAACGAATGTCAGCTTTACGCCATTGATTAGGAAATTCGAACGAATTAAGGGAAAAATTTATAATATGGGTTATAATGGGCAAAATTTTATCTTTGATGGCAGTGATCATTTGACAACGATTATTCATCACATCCTGTAGCCTTAGATGTTATGGAATCGATAGTCCTATTAATCTCATCAGAATCAATTGGTGTAAATTGGAAAGGACATATATTATTATGTTGTGGTATATTATTTACATAACTGATAGTCTGACGTTTAGTTTCAGCATCAAGCGTAAGAGTTGCGGAGAAGTGTAAATTAATGTCTTCTAGACTAATTGTCATAGGTAGATCCGCTTGTTGCGAATTGCCTATACCAAAGAATTCTAAGAATTTCCAAACATTGGGAGAAGAAGGTAAATTTTCGAGAATATGTCGGCGTTTAGCATTTCGTATCATTTGTATGCTGCGATTTTTAGCTATTTTAAAGTTCGTCCAATTTGCATCACTACGTTTCCTCTTAAATTTTGGAAAAGTACGATCCCTACGCTTCATCACAGCTCGGATATCGAATTCAATTATTACTACATATACATAATTATATAATACTGCAGATCATTCTACTTAGAACTTGTAACTAGTAATTTCCTTTTCACGATATTATTCTGCTACAGTCTATTTTCGTGTTTGAAGGTCATCTAGTTCATACAAACTCAATAAAACTGCCACCTGCAGAGACAATATTTAAAGTGAAATAGGTAGGTACCTATTAATTATTATTCCATTATTTTTATCATTTATCAGATCTTCCTAAATAGGCTTATTGAAAAGGCAAATTGTAAGCAATTTTTATGACCTCTCTGGCTCGGTGGTGAGAGTCCATAAAGCATACTCCATATTATATATTGCATACTCGCATTAGATGTCACCCTGTGGTCGAAATTCGACCATAATTAATATTTTTAAGTTTCAAATTTTTTGGGTTCTTTTGGCTCGTATATACGCAATAAAATATGTAAATTGTGACAATTGTGTCAAACCCACTGTCTTTGTTTCAAATGTATATGAGTGTGAGTGAGGTAGTGTGTGTAACTTTATTTTTAATAATTTAATGTGTTTCTAAGTTTATTTAAAAAAAATAGCTTTCTGGACACCTTACTTCACGTAAATTTTAACTGTGCCAAATTTCATACTCCTCCGTTCGCACAAGTCTCGTAAAATTGTACTTTTTACTATTTATTGCCATGTTTTTGCGTATATGAATATATATGCTAATATAATAATATATATAATATATAGGCTATCGCCTTATTAAAGAGAACATGTTTATCGTTTCAGGCCCAAAATGGGGGGGTTCAAGTTCCTAATATTCGTCCAGCTAGTCTACATCAGCGCGAGCATGGAGCAGTTGGACATCGTGTATGAGTGGAAGCAGCTGGACTTCCAGTTTCCCTCTCCAGAGGTCCGTGAGAGGATGATGGCGGACCGCACCTTCGTACCCGAGAACAACATACCCATGGGGGTGGAAGTGTACCAGGACAAGCTGTTCGTGACCGTACCCAGGTGGAGGGGAGGAGTTCCCGCTAGTTTGACATACGTGAACCTCACAGGTATGTTACTTTCTCAAGACTTATCCTGTCTTTTCCTTTCATCACACTTATGACAGTCCCTTTTTGGAGTTTAGCTACAAAATTTTCTAGAACCACAGGTTTGAATAGATCAGCATCTTATTAAAGTCCCTAGTAAATGTTTATTGTTTCCGTGGGAGAGCCATGCTTCGGCACGAATAGGCCGGCTCGACTGGAGAAATACCACGGCCTCACAGAAAACTGGCGTGAAGCAGCGCTCGAGTTGGGTTTCGCCGAGTTAGTGAGGTTACCGGAGGCCCAATTTTAAGGAACAGGAACGCAAGTGCGCTACACCGGAGGAGTTACAAGTGTAACTTGTTGTTGTAGGTGTTCTGAGTGTCCATGGGCGGCAGTAATCGGTTACCATCAGACGAAACTTCTGCTCGTTTCCTAGTCCATTTCATTAAAAAAACCTTAATAACACAGAGTATTTCGAATAAAAGAGCCAAATTAAGTGTCGGAACTCGATTGATACCATAAATATAGATTAATATCTATCCACTATATAATATATCGTCGTGGCTGAATATCATATTGTGATGATGTTATATGTTTTATTGCATGAATAAACATTGTGCAGCCGCATCCGACCATGTGTTGAGTCATTAAGTATTATATTGTGTTCTCTAGGTGAGACGCATTTTCCGAATGAAATGATTGAATGAAACTCTGATGAAATGATTCAGTCATTAAATTCAGTCAAGTGAAATAACATTTAGGAAGGTAGGATCCTAATTCCTAATAATTCGCATCAATTCGGAAGAAGTGTGGCTGCTTACTGACTAAATAGCTTTCTTTTTAGGATCCTAATGTGGTGAGGTGGAATGGTATTAGGTATTAATACGTCGGTTTCCCGGGTGACTTAACTGATATTATTTTCTTCACTCTTAAGTTTTAATACAATCTTTGATTGCTCGTTTTTCTGTAAGGTTATGACGTTACATTCTTTTCTTATATACTTCCCTGAGGTGATAATAGAAATGAATCAATATTTATCGCATACTCAAATGCTACTTTAATTAAGAGGCTCTCAAGTCGCACGCTGTCTTTGTCATTCTGCCAAGCGGCCAGTGAGAGCCTGTTGCAACCCTGGTTTGAGTAGCATTAGAGAATATAAAGTGGAAACCTTCCCGAGTTGACAATGGAAATCGTAATAATATTATAATTGTGAAAGTTTTTGAGGATGGATGGATGTTTGTTACTCTTTCACGCAAAATTTACTGTTAAATTTGCTATGGTAGTAGTTTAGGCTCTGGATTAAAACATACGCTTTTTTCTATCCCGAAAAAGTACAGTGTTCCCTTGGGGATACTGTATTTACGCGGGCGGAGCCGCGGCCAACAGCTAGTGTATCAGTAAGCTTGTATAATATAGCTCGGTCGGAATGTGCGTGACTGGGACCGGTTTGCTCTGCACTGCGCACGCGCGAAGGTGACCCGCCACCGTCGCCAAGTTTTGTAATGACTAATGACTAATGACCCAGTAGTTCTACTGTATTGAGTAGCTCTTAATTACTTGAGCAGAATTCTCGGAGTCATCATAAATAGTAATTACTATAGAAACAATTCAATTGCAACAGTCAATCAGATTAAATTTTATCTAAACAGAGTTAAGCTAACAATAATTATTGTTGATTGTACAAATCTTCGAGCATTTTCTATATTTATAACAAACTGTCATTAGTAACTATTCTTTGGGACAAACCTTATGTAATATGTACCTACCAAACTTTCTAGTATTGCTAGTGACATGACTAAAAAAATTCAAAGTTCATGTTATGTTAGCTAACTTTCATCTTCGTCACATTATTGGTATCAATAGGCCTCAGATTTTTACCCGACTATGACTGCCAAAGGGAGGTTAATGATTTTTAGATTTTCAGATGTATGTATATTGTATGTATATATGTTCCTTCCACCGTAGTGCCTACATTAAAAGCGGATCAGTTTACTCATCCGATTTTAATGAATGAGGTGTCAATAGATTTGTAATAATGTAGTAACATATATTATTTGCGTAGTCGAGTTATATTTTTTAACTTTTGATTATTATTATCAATATATTTTCAAAAGTTAAACATTATAACAATTTCATATGAATATGAATATAATACTTACCATTTTGTAATTACAGACAATTCAACAAAATCGCCGAAGCTAATCCCATATCCAAATTGGGAAGCACATATGAGAGATGGAGACAACAAGCCAGAGATCGTTTCCCCCTTCAGAGTTCGCGCGGACAAATGCGACCGACTCTGGGTGCTGGACAGCGGGAAAATCAACTCTCTAAATGAAAATGGTACCATCAAATACACACCAGCACTCATCATCTTCGACTTGAAAACAGACACAGTCATCAGAAGATACACTTTCCCAGACGACCAAGTGAAAGAAGATTCAGGTTTTGCGGTCATTGCCGTAGAGGATATGGACTGTGAGAACACTTACGCCTATGCTGGTGATGTTGGCAAGGCTGGTATTGTGGTATACTCCTGGGCAAAGAACGAGTCTTGGCGAATCCACCACCATTTCTTCAATATCGACCCGATGGCTTGCGAGTATAGCGTAAAAGGCCACGATTTCACTTGGGATGACGCTATCTTCGGACTGTCATTAGCACCGAACAATAACAGCTTCAGCACACTGTACTTCCATCCGATGTCGAGTTTTGACGAGTTCTCTGTCTCAACGGAATATTTGAGGAACGAGTCGATTGCTGAGGAGAATTTTGACGCCTTCAAGCATTTAGGAAGTAGGGGGCCGAACGCACAATCAGGTGTATCATTCCTCGATCCCAAAACTCGGGTACTCTTCTATGCTTTGGTGAATATGAACGCAGTGGTCTGCTGGAGGACCACGAATAAGGTGTATAACATGACGAATCAAGGGCGGATATACAAGGACGACGATACGATGGTCTACCCCACTGACATCAAAGTTGACACAAAAGACAACCTTTGGGTCCTGTCGAATAGACTTCCCCTGTGGATGGATGGTTTGCTTAACGATACAGATATTAACTTCAGAGTGTTTTCAGGACCCGTTTCGAAAGCCATCAATCATACTGCGTGCGATCCTAACCCTAGCGTGGAAAAAATTAAGGAACTACAAATGAATCGAACAGCTATCACTCCAAGTTCAGGTTCATCTATCGGTGGCTCAATTTTAACTATCGCATTAACGATTTTATTATTATCGACGTAGTAAGTCTCTGTTAGTTTGAGAAATAATTATTCATATTATAAATTTAAATAGTCAGCGTAAGGAGAGGTGTTGATGTACTATCAGAGATTCTAATTCATAAGCAGGTAACTCTACCTGCTATACGTCGCGTGATCTGGGGTGAACAATAGCACTCGCTCTTGTTCACGTCAGACCACGCGACGTATAGGATGAATATAAAGGGTATTCAAATCGGCAAATCGTGCGAGTATGGCCGACAGACTGAAAGGCGTTAAGAGAGAGTGACGTAAGAGACTTGCCGATTGAACCTCTCGCGCGCAGGACGTTTTTTAGCTCATCCCGAATTCTTTGTGAACGCGAACGCATGTATGGATATTTATTTGTGCCCCTCAATACTAAACCACTTGCGTATGTCGGTCCTAGCACTTGCAGCTCTAATAATTTATTAATATTATAATGACGGCATGCAGTCACAATACAATTGTCAATTAGAATATGTCAGTTTGTTATTAATATTATTCTACCACGAACAAATACGCGACGGTCAACCAGCTTGTGAATGAGATTCCCTGATAGTATACGTACATTGTATACGTTACCTATTTGTTTTATGGAAGAATGATCTAATGTTTGTTGTGATTTTTGATCCCATTTAATTTTGCCTGTCTAAAAGACCTAATTGAGAATCTCCTAATCGTATTCAGTTTTTTGGTGTAGCACCAATGTTTTATTTATATTTGTGTAGGTTAGGAAACTTTTGCACCACAAATCTCCTAGTCAGAACTAAATATGGCCGAACTTGTAAAGTGAGGCTGAGGAGAGTAGCAGCTCCCCGCACAATTCGCCGCGATAAGTGCGGGAGAGGAGAGACGTCAAAGTGCAACATATTGCGAGCCTGTAAACTCTATGATGCTTGTTTGATTTTTTTTTTCGGGGAATTTGACTGACACACTGTCGACTGTCTAAAATTGTGCATTCTAGATGATACCAGACTTAATACATTAATTGAACTGATGTTTTTAGTAATTGTAATTTGCAAAGCATGAAATCTATAAAATTCTACTATACTTTAAAGTTTAAGTAAATGATAAAATATTAAATTATTAAGGATAATAATTGATTTTTACAGTTTACACAGTCAAAAATAAGATAGGCCTAGTCTTAAGAAGTAATTGACAAAACACTTATACGTATCGATGATTCATTTTATTGTTTTTAAGTGAAATAACTACTATATATAAACACTTCCGATTCCGATCTTACCGATTGCGATACGCGGTAGAGGTGGCGCGACCCACTACCTAGTATAAATTTATATGGAGCATTAAACAAAATGACACTCGACAATATTTTTTTTGCCTAAACGTCGCTAAATATGCAGTAGATCATATACCCAAAATATCCATAATTGATTTTACCAAACCTTATAAGTATATTCTTTGACCGCGTCGCGTAACCGATGGAAGTGGCCAGAGAATCTGATTCGTAAGTTCGTAAAAAGAGCTCCGTGGCCTAGTGGGTAGACCGTTTGATTCGCACTCGAGAGAGTGCAGGTTCGATTCCCAGGTTGTGGCGTGTACCTGAGAGCCTGTGAGAATTTTTACAGATCTCAAGTACATTATACGGACGCTCCAACGGTGAAGGAAAACATCGTGGGGAAACCCGCACATGGTTGGCCCCAGACGAATTAACCAGTCATTCCTCTGGACTAGACTGACTATGTTGTGAGAATGGCGTATGTGCTTGGGCAAACATACGACATATAAGAACCAACTGTCCCAGGCACTACAGTATTTCAAGAGTAGTTACTTCGCTCGGAGAATACTGTATAAATTATCCAACAACGGATGAAAAGGCTTAAGTTTTGTCAGTGGTCGTGGGTCGCGGAGCGTCGCGCTCGCGCGTCGCGGTCGCTTAGATCGGAATGCCAAGTTTATATTTATGTACCATATTATATTCATACAATTCATAAAAAAGGATATTGGATTTAAATAAACTACCCAAGTTATCATGTGTTATAGATATCTTTCAAGAGGAAGGTTCCTCTTGAAACTATATTAATCTATTGCTGTAAACTACATCAAAAGCGAATTAATTTTATACTATGTAATGATATTTTTTAGACTTCAGCATTATATTTTGATATCTTTACTAATTGTCTTGATTATTTGTGAATTATGTATCAAATATAAATAACTAGCTAGATATTCATAAGATGTTATGATGTAAAGAAAAGAAAGTAACATTCAGAATTATTTCATGATTGAATTGAAAGTGCAGAATTTATGTTTTTATCAAAAACAAAACATTCCATTTTAAACAAGGACTGTCCAAGTAATTATTAAGACGTTTATTAATATTATTATAATAACAATAGCCCAGCTATATTTATATCGTAGGTACTTATTTACCAGTGATATTTTAAGGTTGTCTAGCAAATAATATCTAATAATTGTAATAATAATAAACGATATAATAGTGTTTTGATATATTTTTATTTAACCGACAAGTGTTAAATTTTCTTTAGGCCGGTGTAATCGTGGTATTCGACCATAAAATCCAACCCACTTGTGAGGAAGCAAAAGTAAAAAATATTGTAGCTTCGCTGATAACCCGAAATTGCATGTATTTATTTACGATCTCTAATATGACCGGACAGGCTTATAAAACAACTTATCTGATATTAACCGGCTCTATATCACAGTGGTCCTCCCGGGTATTCGATGTGTAGTGGATTTGGGGATGGATTGTGGACGTGGCAGCCAGAAATGGTAGTTGAGCAGAACAAAACTGTGAGTCTACTTTTATTAATGTTAAACCACGTCAATCTGAGTGGTAAGTATCCGGAGAACTTCTGTTACGGGGACCAGACAACGGGAAGTATATTTAATACTTTTCTATCCTAATATTATTTTTATTTTATTTTGTTAGGAAGACCAACAGCTATTAATAATAACAATATGAAACAATTCTAATAATTAGAAAGCCAATTACAGGTCCTCACATATAGAAACTGAGTAGGGTAACACAAGACAAACAAAGTGTAAAATTCACGCAATATAAACACACACAATCATAAAGTCCGCCGTTCTACATTGTGCTGAAAGTGATAAATAAATAAATATAGATTTGTGATAGGATTTGTTTGTTTCTTTGCATTGAATAGGCTCCTAAAGTACTGGGTTGATTTTATTTTATTATATTACACATATTTAATACACATCCCCATGACCCAGGAACACAGAAGAACTTTTTGTTCCTTCGGCGGGATTGGAACCCGGGACCTCCTCGCACAGAGATCGTCGACCTGTCATTAACTCGGAACAAATAAAAAAAGTGAAATCAGTCAGCTTTGTCAAACAAAAATTGAAGTCGGTTTTTTAGGGTTCCGTAGTTTACGTCTCGGAACTCTTGAGGTTTCGTCATGTCCGTCCGTCCGACCGTCTTCGGCTTACTGTCCAAACGGTTAGTGCTAGAAAAAATGCATGGATATGTGTATTTCCACTTCGATAAAGCGCTAAAATAAAATTATGAAAAATATTTTTGTTGGGCTCCCCTACACGTAAAGTGGGTATAATTTTTTTTTCTCGCGTCTACCTAATAGTGTATATTATCATTAGATAGGTATTTTAAATACTATAGAATAGAAATATAATTAAAAATAAAACTATAAATAGGTAGCTAAGACGCTTGTTTGATTTATGTTAAATTATTAAAATAGCCCCCTCCCCTTCCCCCTCTAAAAGCTAAACGGCTGGCTTGAAAAAAAAAAAAATCATGATGGTAGTCCATGTGATGGACTTTAAAGGAAAACTATAACGGCTTATGTAACTTTGTTAGTTAAGGAATTATAGATGCCTAACTTGTAAAAGTTCTTACTTGGAAAATTTCTTTTTTGTTTGTTTTGTTCTTCGCCGGAATTTTATGTATGTAGTGGCCTAGCCTAGGGCTACGCACTAACATAAAAACCACACACCGCGACAGCTCGCCTTACAAGATAAGGTGTGGTATCGTTACATGTGTGTGCGTGATACTATGTAATTACTCATTGTGTGTGTAGAACTCAGTCTTCACTTCTTTAATTGGTATGAGGTAATTAACAAGTTGACATAGATTTATCGAATACGGTTTGGTTGCGCATAGCTAAGAATATTTAAGACACATTTCCTAAGTAATGGCGTGTAACTAAGCAATTGGTTTTAGTTTTATTACCCAAGAGCTACTGGGAAATTAAGAGCAGCAACTATGTCTTATACTTCTCCTATTGTACCCCAACACGAGACTGCAGGACTGACTGGTGAGGAACGGGGCTTGCCTCAAATCAGCTTGCCTCAAGCACCTCCTCCAAACCTAGTAGCTCTCCATCTATTTATTTATTTATTTATTTAATAAACAGTTTACAATCATAATAATTTTAGTGTCGCGTGCAATGTTACATAAACCAATAAAACGTACATGATAATCCTCATTGAATAATGTTATTTAATTACAATTTATAGCAGTGGACCCCAGACTAGGCATAGCCTGTATCTTGGAGGTCCGGGTTTTACTCATCTATCAGTTTTACTTGTGGTTGGAAATTGGCGATATTATTTGTGTTAAAATTTTAAGAAACTTAGTAACTTGTAGTAGCTGTTAACTTAAAATCGATTACGATAAAATATGTGGGTACTAAGATGAATTATTTGCTGGAAAATGCACGGTTTCACAGGGCCTCAAGGGCAAGTGTGTGAAGTTTTTCCGAGGACCGAATCTTCTGAAGACGGTGGTCGCCCTCGCTTGCTTTGTGGTGCTGGTGCAGCAGGTAATCATCCATATCCGTAGATACTTCGGACTCGGAGAATACCGCCGGAAGACATTCTGTTATTAGTTATTACCATTGGCCAATAATCTACATGAGGTATAATATCTTCATGTTATGTAATTTATTTTTTAAAGACCTTTATTTTCTTATATTTTTATCTGTGTGAAAATTGAGGAATTTTCCATATTTTTATACGAGAAGTATTGGCAATTAGGCTATATTCTAAAGAAGAATTGAGAAGAGAGCGCCAGCGGAACGATACAGCCATACGATATAGGTACCCATACCACGCGACTACTTTTAACCCATTTTTGACCCCCTCCCCCCTCCCCCCTCAGTGACCACCCGTACTCCGTAGTATATGCTGATACTTTCCCCTCCTATTTACGTTAGGACTTCATAACTATACGGTTTGAAAATATTTCTTTTGCAAACAGAAAGTAAAAACAATTGCTCACAGCTAGCGAAACACGGTCCAGCCTGCATATCCAACACGGTACCTTATGACCGTCGCGCGTGATTTTCCTAGAAGACGTTGACTATGTGACAGAAACCTAAAGCCCCTCCCCCACACGGTGACCATGCGTAGTACTTTGAAGACCCCCATAGGTACGTAGAAACTATTTAGTAATCTGTGGTATGGGTACCTATGTTTGTGTAATGGTGGTGGTTAAGTGTATTTACTATACCTTTATGAATAAAATAAATCCGCCGGTCATGGATAATGCTGATGATGATGACGGCGATAGTGTATTATCCCAATACCCACGGAAGTGTATATTAACAGACGGTGTTGATTATCCCCTCAAGATCACGTCATGCATAATGAAGCTGATCGACGTGCCGGTCACCACGTACACCCACTTCGAGTTTAACCGCACCATCCGCTACCCCAGCGTCACCTTCTGTCGCGAACCGCCGTACAAGTACGACAAACTCATTGTAAGTAGCCAATGATCTTGTGGTAAGTAGCACCAAATTATTCGTAAGTAACCGACGATCGCATTGTAGGTTAGGTTAGGTTAGGTTAGGTAGGCAAACTCTTTGTTAATAACCGAAAAACTCATTGTTAGTGACCGAAAAATGTATTGTAAGTAGCCGCCAAAGTCATTGTAAGTAACGGAAAAATTGTAAGTTGCCGAGTGTACGACGAACTCAAACTAAAAAGAAAAGCGGGTGGGGCTGTGTCGGGGCACACGGCCGTTGGTTTTAACGTGAAACGTCTATGTTAGCGAATCGCTTTTAAAGTAAAAGATTGAAATGAAAACAAGATGGACGCTGTTTTAAGTATTTTAATAAAAAAGAACAGGTACGTAATAGAAACAACAAACACACGAAAGAATCACCACGCTATAAAGTCGGAGTCACGAGTTACACTGAATAGAAACAAGCGTGAGCGCCGGTTTCGCACAGTTATCGCAGTATCCCTCCCCCGCCGCCCCGCTTGACCCCGACACGAACTCAATGTCATAACAGCGAGCTGACTATATAAGTGAAATATTTACACCACATTTTTGTTTCTAAGACTAATAGTTTTTTAATTATTAAGGTACGATGATATAGACCTTTTCGTTACGGTCCAGTTTTTAAACCTGGTACCCGTATGTTTCGGCGCGATTTTAAAGACGTTTCACGTCAAAAACATTTTAATTTGTAAATAATATTCGATCGTGTTAAATACATTTTGACGCCTTTGACATATAAATAGCAAAGTCACCGATGTACCAATGAGAATCTACAACGTGAATATTTATTTATAGACTAGATTTTCCCCCCGGTTCCGTCCGCGTAAATACGTATCCCACGGGAACACACTATTTTCTCTTGATAAAAAGTAACCTAGTAAATATGTGTTAATAATTAACCCAGAACATAAACAAGTACTACAATACCAAATTTCATCAAAATGCGTTCAGTCACAAAGATCCATCCATCCATCCTCACAAGTATTCACAAAGATCATGGACGCATCCAGCATACCACGTCTTCATTCAAGGCTCTGCATACCCAGGATCCGTAACTTGTTCAGATAAGGTTTGTTAGGTTCAAGGATATTTTTACAGCACATACTTTTTAAGAAACGTTTTTGTAGCTTTTCAATTCTTTCAGTATGAATCTTGTAAGCGGGAGACCACACTGAACTACAGTACTCAAGTTTACTTCTAAGTAAAGAATTGAATATGAATATGAGAGTCTGTGGTCTCTTAACGACTTTTCCGTTTCGGAGAATAAATCCCAATGGTTTGCCAGCAGAACCTATCATGATGTCGACATGGGATATAAAATATTTATAATAGTAATAGGATAATTTACGCGCCGTATTCAGTATTGCTTGCTATTCCTGTAGCGGTATACGGTCTATATTCGCACTCCATGCAACTTAAATACATACTAAAGAAATGTACCCCGCGTTTCCCAGAAATACGGTCTGTACTCCCATCCTCGGTTCACCTCCACGTGGTTCGGGTTCAACTTCTCCCGGGTCCCGCTGGACCAGCTGTGGGAGGAGATAACCTATGACGAGCGGGACTTCTTCGTCCAGTACGGCCTGGAGAACCTGAGAGATAGTGAGTACATGACGTAAAAGATGGGGTACACAGGTTCTATTTCAGATAGGAACAATATTGTTGTACGGATACAGATTAATAAACAGTTACTACATAACAGATACATCACTTCCATACAATAGCGAAAATACCTACGCTATAATTACCCACCAAATATTTATAATAATATCTGCTTTTTGTAGCGAGAAAAAAAGTACCGTAAGTACGCGTACAAAGAGTCGAGATTATGTTGCCGGCCGTGCGACTCACGTTACACGTGAGTCACGCGCAACTGCTTACCAATTCGCCAGGGTTGTACCTATGAGGATTATTGTAATTTATTTGTCAATGAAATATGTTATAATATTATATATATATATTTTATCTTCATTGAATTCTCGATTATTAAATTTTATAGTTGAAGATTTCCTAAATTGCGTAAATAATTTGGATAGTTATATAATAATAAGAAAAACTGCAAAGCGGAGGAAAATCAATACATTGTTAAATAAGTAGGTATTGCAATTTTAAAATTATTTGGCAAAACTTATTTCAGAACGCTCTTTCAAATTTTTTCTGGCTGGAGGCTATTTCACTACACAAAAAAAAATCGGTTGTCTGTAAAGTCGGTTTACTGACGATAGTTGAACGTGACAACGTCATGTTTATAGTGCGCGCGGAACTAATTGGCCGCGCCTTAGGTAGGCGTGTTGCCGCCGCGAAGTCCGGCGCCAAACTGAGTAATAACATCATAATAACTCTCCGTCCCACCGCTCACATACCTAAGGCGCGGCTAGCTGAGGTAACGGCAATGCGTCATATTTAGCGAGGTAACGCTGGTGACAGGTAACGCATGAGTCATGTTTTTTCGTGCGTGCAGCCGGCTCCATCAAATTATAAGACGTTATCACGTCAAAAAAACTATTAAGAACTTAATTCCTTCTCAAGAGGTCAAATTTAGTAAGCTACTACACTGCAGCCATCCTCTCCACAATAATTAGCAGATACGCCGAGTGGTAGGCAAATAACGCGTGTCCTTGAGCGAGTTACGAACGCCTGATACGGATAGCAAAAAAAACCGGGTATGGTCGAGTCGAAGGGAGCACGAAGGGTACCGTACAAATAAACAAAAAACACGTTTCTTGTATGCAGTATGAGCCCCATTTAAATATTTATTTTATTCTGTTTTTACAATTTTTAACGTTCCGTACCCAAAGGGTAACAACGGGACCCTATTACTGATTTCGCTGTCTGTCCGTCCGTCTGTCACCAGGCAGTATCCCCTTAGCCGTGATAGACAGTTGAAATTTTCACAACTCGCTTTTTTCTGTTGCCGCAACTCGCACTACGCATGGACACCCTCAAACTGCCGTACAACTCGCCGGTTTTGAAAGTCACGAGCTCGCCGCGTTGTATCGGCCGCCCGGTTATGAATAGAACTTATATATTTTATAATATAATCTGGTTAAGGCCCGATTCGACCAAACACGAGTGTAATTATAATGAGAATAATTTTACTCCTTCAATTTACTCTAGGATATCTTCGTTTGCGTTTTGCCAAGTTACTCGAAGAGTATACTATGCTCGGTATTATTATTCAATGAATAATGAACGAATGTATAAGCCGACAAACAATCATCTACTATTGTTTGTATTAGAATGACTTGTACGCCATAATAGTTTAATTTCGTAGAGTAATACAGTAAAATATCAATATCAAATTATAACACTTCACAGTGCGACTATTCAGTATTCACTATTCTCAGTTTAATACTTTACTCCGTCAAAATCGCCCGTGTAAATATTTACTCCCGTGTAATTACCTAATTCTTGGATTAGGAGTTGGAAAAACGCAAAACCAGCTTTCTCTTAGATTAGGAAACATTTATACTCGAGTAAAATTTTACTCCAGTTTGGTCGAATCCGCCCTAAAGGTTACATAATATATTTTTGGAACGAGAATCGAATACTGATAACGCTACTCGAATATCTATTTCTCTGTTGAAGACATTCTGTATATATAATATACAACATCTGATATGACTCCGGGTTTCGGCCACACCGAGAACACCACCCGCTCGGTCGGAGATCTCCCTTTGAGAACTGAGGCATTTCCCACTATTCCTACAACATATTCGCTCTTGACAAGTAACGGAAAATAATTTATTCATCAGATGTGGTTATCACATCAACCCTGGGCCTCATCACGGGCCGCTGCTTCACCCTGTCCCCCCGCACCGTGTCCCGCGCCTCCTCGCAGGCCCAGGGCTACTCCGTGACCCTGCAGCATCAGGCGGGTGACGTGGCCACCGCTACCAGCGTGCTGCCGCCCGGGTACCATGCGCACGTGCATCACACCAAGGAGCCCTATACTGGTGAACCTACCTACTTGTACCTTTTACATGTTGTCCCCTCTCAGGGCGAAACTTATGGTAAGTTTTGGAAGGTACAATTTTATTCAATCTTAATCCTGCCGAAGCATGGCTTCAATTAGGGTCAATTCACACCGAAATAAACGATAAGCGACGACTTGGTCCATTTTTAAGATAGCTATTCAAAATTGAACTTTATTCGTTACACACGTTTCATTGCAAGAGTTCGAATGTCAAGCTGCACAGATGTCATATGAAACGTATATCTTTTTGTGTGGTAAATAAAGTTCAATTTTGAATAGCTATCTTAAAAATGCAGCGCCACGTATCATTTCGTCTCGGTGTGAATTGACCCTTATATACCATAATAAGAGTACGAGTTTTAATAGGCTACTTGACCTTGTTTTTATTTATGGCCTAAAAGCTTCATAATTGTTTCATTACACACAAAAAAATAATATAACATTTTGAAACCTAAAAACCTACAAAAAATATTTTAAAAATACACTTTTTTAAACCGCTGACGACGTAATCTGTGCCTTATTCCGTAGTAGTAAAATGGCGTATAGGTGTTACGTTCCGTTTGACGTTTTGACAATTAAAATTACATTTTTGAGACGTCATGAACTATTTATTTACAGAAACGTTCCGTTTCACTACTACTTATGTGTTTAGTGTGTTTGTGTCGTCACATCCTTGCCGGAAGTTACTTCGATGTGTTTTCATCAGTAGAAATTAAAAAACAAAAATACATATTTTTATATCAACTTTATTTATCAATCTTAACTTTTTAATTTATGATATCGCTAGAATACGTTTTCCTAAGCCAAGTACTAAAGGAAATACTCCTTCAATGTATGAAATTAAATATGAGTCAAGTAGCCTATTGATTTTAAGAATATTTATCTCTTAGATGTATTCTTTAAATCTAGTCACTAGTTGTTGCCCACGATTATAAATTATAACATTGAATATAGGATTTTGAAACTTTTAGAAGTTGAGGTGTATAACGGCGGTCTGGTGGACTATCTGTACGTCAACACGGGCGAGACGGTGGACATTAAGCTCACGGTGGACGAGTACGTCAGGATCGGTGATGACGATGACCCCTGCACCGATGACCCGGACTATAGCGCTAATGAGGTGGGCCCAATTCAATGGTTAAAGGCTTTGCGTCGTTGTCATTAAATGTAAATAAGAAACCTAACAAAGAGCATGTCAGGACATCGTCGATTAATTAGAAAAGTGTCATTATTCATAATTTTCGGTAGTTTCTAAGTGTAGTAGTTTAGAAATACCAGGAGAGGGGGAGGGGGCAACTGATAAACCACTGTGGGGGTTGGTTACTCAAAAATGGATTTCATTATAAGAAAGTCATGTATGATACTTTGTTTTTATTTTTAAAATACCTATTCGACGATACCCCATATGATAAGATGGAATGAAAAAAAACAAATTCTTTCCTACTTATTTATATGTATAATCACAGAAGTTAGAAGAGCGGACAGACAGACAGACAGACGAAAGGACAGAGCGAAACTATAAGGGCGGGGAACTGCTAGGCCTCAGATTTGACTTGACAGCAGAGATAAAACGACCTAACACAAAATCGGACACCAAAATAACGCTAAGTTGTGTTTTGCTCAGTGATGATGGTCCTGGAGGTGCAAGCTTTTAAAATATCGGCAAGTCAATAATTGGGCTCTCCTCTGCGAGATGATCCAGCTGTTCTCTTCCAGTGCACGACGGAGTACGTGTGGCAGCAGGTGGGCGCGGAGGTGGGCTGCTCAGGGCCGTGGATGCACAGCGACCTGCCGCCGTGCGCCAACTTCCAGGATATGAGGAACCTCATATCAACTTACATCAAGTAAGTGACGACTAGGACGCATAAAATAAGCAAGGCACCCACGGAATTACCAACATAAGCAAAACTCGTGAACTCTGAAGTGGTAAAGCGTATGTTGTCATGACCGTGAACATACGTTGCAAAATGAATTGAAATGGCGGCACTAATCGTACTTGTTTAAAAATAATGAATGAATGAATGAATGAATGAAAAACTCTTTATTGCACCAAAAACAAATAGGACACACAGAACATAGAAAAACTAAACATAAATAAACACAAAAGGCGGTCTTATCGCTACAAGCGATTTCTACCAGACAACCTTTATAATCATGACACATGTTTACATGTAATATACTGGCTGGTGGTGGCTTTATAGACAGGCAAAGAGAAAATTATTTTAATACATATTGTAATTTAAGATTTCATAACACTTTTTATAAGATATATACTATTTAGGTACACTACTTTATAATATTCGTTAATACATACACAAATACTTACATATTGTACTATAGAATAAATAAATAAATACTTATAATAAAATTTGAATTAATACATACAAATTATGTACTATAGTAAAGATCACAATATTAATTGTGACAAAAAATGTTCCTTAACTCCATTTTTAAATACGTGCAAAGATTGAGCGCGTCTTAAATGACATTGGTAATCTGTTCCACAGACTGACTGCACGAGCTGTGAAAATAGTTATTTATGGAGCGTTATCACTTATCAGTATTCGATTTTAGTTCCAAAAATATATGTAACATGTGACCTTAAATTTTGATCAGATTCTATAAAATAATTCACGTCGTCGATTCATAACCGCGCGGCCGATACTCAGCAGTGGTCGCGTGAGCCTCAAAGCCGGCGTGGCGTACGGCAGTACAAGGGTGTCCATGCGTGAGAGTTGTCAGGAAATGTAAATCATATTATTTTTTATAAATTACGAAAATTTCTAGTTACACACACTGTCATTAGGAAGCTTTACAGCTTACGTAAAATTATAGCCTAAAATATTTAATTGGGATATAAATACATAGTTTAGTTGTGTAATAATATTTTGGATGGAGTATTAGGTATTTAAAAAACTAGAGAGTCTTGCCACTATGGAAGCAATTTGAAGACGTATTCACGTTAACGTTATCTCCATTCCAGTCTGCACGAGAACCACGACGCTGATGCCTGCCCTCGGACCTGCCGCACGCTGCTGTACGGCGCGTTCGTGACGGACCGCCAGAAACACTATACCTGGGAGAGCGCCAGGAGCTCCGCTGATCTGCAGACACACGTAAGACTTAGGTCAAACGAGCAGACTTATCGCCTGATATTTGTTACAGAATGGAATCGGCAAAAGATCTGACGGACTGCGTGACGATAAGCGATCACTTAAGTCCTCGTACCCATGAGAGTGTTTTTGTGGTCGGGACAGAAAAAACTGCTCTGTACCACAGATTAATAAATATTTAGTTACTACGTAATCTGTAATGTGTTTTGCTCTATTGTAGTCCGTGGTCCAGTGGTTTAGAGCTTGGCTCTCGACTCGGAGGTCGTCGGTTCGATTCCCGCATTGCAACAACAAAAAATGTTGTTTCCAAGTTTGGTTAGGACAATTCAGGCTGATCACCTGATTGTCTGACAAGAAAGATGATCCATGCGTCGGATGGGCATGTAAAAAGTCGGACCTGCGCCTGATCTCTCACCGGTCGTGTCGGTCATCCATCCCACTACGTTTCGAGAGTAAAGGAGGAGAGAGTGCTTTTGTGTACTGCGCATACACTTGGGCACTATGAAATAACTTCTGCGTAGCTGGCCTGGTTTCAATGAAACCGGCCGCGTCACCGAAATCGGTGTGGGGAGCGTATTAGCGTAGAGTTCTATTTACAGTGTAGTTTTTTCGGTCACGACCACAAAATAATCTCTCGTGGGAACGAGAGCTAAGCCTTATTGACCGCTCTAACATACCAACAATATTTCATGCTCATTTATTAGATGAGACACAAGTGGTGTTTCACGCCGATTTTCCTGTGAGGCCATGGTACCTATATATATACTCGTATCCAGTTGGATTAGCCTATTCGTGGCGAAGCATGGTTGTAATGAAGAAGATGACGACATTATTGATGTGAATGCAGTTATTCTGTAGTCGCGCGCGCTAGCATAGGTTTTTTCGTGTGGTGTAATTTTTTCTTTTTTTAAGCTATTGCATAGCTTTCATCGCGGGCTTTGAGCGCGGCGACCGAATCAAGAAATTCCGTAACGAACATAAACCTAACACCCCCCACTCCGACCGGCACAGCGGTGCGGCGTTGGAAGCCGTGCATCGTCTAACGTCGTTTCACTTCGGCAGACTTCGGCACGGTGTTTGTGTGCGTGCGACTAGACGTATGCGTGTAGACTTACTATGCAATAGCTTTACCGCGGCAATCCCCGTGTGCCACACGTATTTTTTATGTATGTATGTATGTATATGTATGTCTTAAGATTGTCTCGTTTAAAGTATACGATTAATAAATTTGCAGCTGTACATCCACTTCAACAATATGATGGTGTCGGTGTACGAGGAGCGGCACAACTACGACTGGAACCTGTTCCTGGCCGACCTCGGCGGCAGCGTGGTGGGTACTGATGATGATGACGTCTGTCGGCAAGCCAAGCTGCGGCAGCCAGCCTGTTGCGACGGCACACGATCAGGCGCAGGACCGACATTTCACATCCCCTTTTCACACATTTATCATCTTTCTTGTCAGACAATTAGGTAATCAGCCTGCGCCCTAATGTCAGCGAGGGTCCTCAAGTATATTACGTAAAAACGATCTATCTGTCTGTAACACTGCGCTCATATCTATATTCCAATACCTTACCTGTGACGTATGCGCTAAAACAAACATACATTATGTATGGACGTCGAGATATATCGCCAGTTATTCAACAGCCCATTAGTAAGACTGTATACTGTTACTTTACGTAGCTTAGTTTGCTGGGTGCGTAGCGGAATTCAATGTTATTTCCTGAATGATATGTTCATATTATGTATCAGTCAGTCGCAGGAACAACAATTTTTCAAGAAAACACCTTGTTTTTAGGATTCCGTAGTTCACGTCACGGAACCCTTATAGTTTCGTCATGTCCGTCCGTCTTTCGTCGTTGGCGTCCAAACGGATACTGCTAGAAATATGAAACCTTGCATGGATATATGTATTGGTCTTTTATCTAAATTCGTTTAGCGACTTGAAAGATTTCATCTACACATTCTGTTAAACTTTTTATTATATATTATTTATAACATGGAGTGGCGGGCAATAGCTGGTATTGTATAATATTGAACAAGTTATTATTAGTTCAGCATTTTAGATGTACGTTACCAACAAATGTTTTCCTTTATTATCACAAATATTTTGGCAGTGGGCCATCACAATGGGAATATTTAGGGGAATATACTTATATCGACGTGTGTTTGTAATTTTAGCTTTTAAATAGCAAGCTAAAGCTAGGTTAGGCTAGAGACTCTGAATAGCTGTAGATAGATAGCCTGCTAGCCTATTTTTAATGTTACTGTGATCTGTGAATGAAGTCGCCGACGACAACCACACTGCTCCAATTTATATTTTATATTGCACTCAACTGAGTACAATTTAAGATTGTGAACTTAAATCCAATTTAATCTGTAAATACTAAAGACTATCGTTTTATGTTTCACCAGGTGGCGCCACTGCAGAGTGAAGTCCTAAAGTACGGCAGTCAAAAGTGGGGCCATAACAAATATTTAGATTTAAATCATACTGAATACACTAGAATTGTAGAGTGAACGTAATGACCACACTACAGTATTGCGATGTACCGTTTTGCTCGAAGAAAAGACGTTTTTTTTTCTTAGCTCCGCTTTTAAATCACTTATATTTATATATCCGTAACTTAAATTTGCTGTAACTAACCTAACGTGTTGCTAAATATTCGCAACATTAATATAAATATGAATAAACCCGCGTAGCCGACCCTCAAACATTTGACATTTCGGAGTCCTTACGCTACACAAGCGTCCCTAGCGGTGAATTCATATGCATATTGTATTTATTTATTTCACGGTAATTATATGAAATTTAAATGATATTATTGATATTTTTTCAGCCGCTAGGGATCAGACTCAACTCACACAAAGCGTCATCTGGTGGCGTAAATGGTATCAAAAACGGTCAATAAGAATTTTCGATTCTTTTTCTGTCACCAGGCGGCGCTTGGTAGCCCGACGTTTCTTGTCGTGTCAAAAAGCTGTCAGATGTCACGAATTTAAAAACCCTCATTGGTGGGATTGTCTCTTTATTTTACGTTTACAATAATTTGGATTTGAAAGATGTGAAACGTTTAGGTCAGATTGTCAGTTCTGTTGATGATGTGTTGACGTAACGCGTCGCTATGCTAATGTACGGTTGCCGTCAGATCTGTATACCACTTTTAGACCTTATTACTAGGCAATATGGTTCAAAAGTAGTACACCGGCTTGTCGGCGACCTTATCAACAACCTAATCGACAATTACAGATGATTTAAAACAGTTTCGTTTTTTTACATCTCCCAGGCAAACCGCGACCGCTTAATCCTTTCGTCTTTCAGGGTTTTCTTCTTGGCCTCTCTGTGATTGGGTTCGTCACCATCCTGAGCAATTTCTGCGCGGTCGTGGTGGTGCCGATGATGACAAGGAACGAAAGCCTCACCTCAAACGACACAGTCGTTGTCGCAGAAGCAAGCAAGCAGATCTCTCCCCGAAAACGCAAATACCCTTATAACAAGTATTAATGGTGTTACCTATGATAAATAAAAAGTATGAGCATAATATTATCGTCACTTCAATGTCATATACACCGCAACTTGCGAACCACTTAGAAGTGAAACGATCAAAAATAATCTTGCTTATCAACCAAGTCGCAATATTGACATGCATGAATTCCCTGTAATATAATTAATCTATTGCCACCCGTTCGGTCGTATCCGGACTCCTACACTTTTTACCGGCTTTTTAATTTGTCAGGATTTTGACGACCTCTGTGGCTCAGTGTTCATTGTATCGGTATTTAGTATTCGCCGAAAGATCCAGTCTACCACTTTTGAACCTTATGGCCTAGTGTCTATTAAGGTCGAAACTTGTACACCGGCTTGTCGGCGACCGTGCATGTTTACACTCGAAGCTGCAGTAATGATGTAAACATTTAGTTACGTGAATTTACCTCTAAAATTATCTTCGGTATACGTCATTACACATTGTCGGACATGCAATGCCAAACCAAATTATTCAGATAAAATATTCGCTGAGAACGCCAAAATTTTGATTTGATGCAAAAATGTTAGAAGAGGGGCTGACAGGTTTAGCTCTTCTAATATTCACTCAGAGATGGCCCCCGAAGTCTCAAATAATGTCAACACCCGCGGTGTCAACCGATTTGGCAATAAAAATGGGAGACTTCATTTTATTATTTAATGTTACCAATAAAGTCTTATTTACTCAACATATTGTATCTATTAATATTCGTGACCCCCTCCTAAATTTCAGGCTCCGACCGCGCCTGATTGGAGGTGTGTGGTATACAATGGGCGGCTGATAAGTCCCTGGTCTAAGGGTCAATTCACACCGAAATGAAACGATAAGTGACGTGGCGCTGCAGTTCGCCGCTGCGCCGCAGTAATTTATGATAGCTATTCAAAATTGAACTTTATTCATTACACAACACGTTTCATTGCAAGAGTACGGATCTCAAGCTGCAACGCGCTGCACAGCGCATGTGCAGTGTTCGACTGATGTCGAATGAAAACCTCCATAATGAATAGCTGTCTTTAAAATGTTGCGCCGCATACGTCGCGGTGTGAAATGACACTTTATATAAGAGGAGACCGGGCTTAGTGGTTTGCCAGAGTCCGTTCCGAGTTATTTTACCTTGGAGTTACTATGAGAGTCATCCTTATGTCGTTGGCATAAAGGTCCTGTCAGAGGTGAAATAACTCTGAACGGACTGCCAACTGCACATTGCTTGCCCGCTCGTCTGTGTTATATTGTCGCAGTTCAGTATTAGTCACCGAGTGGACAGCCCAGTGGAATGTCCACCCCGCCTTCAGCCCACCCCAAGTCAACACATGGACTGGCCATCACTGGTACAGCCAACAGGTTAGGTGAACAGTTCTATGTCGAAACTCCGTTAGGGCACGGTAAACAGAGAACAGTAGGACATCCAAGGCCGTCTGGCGAGTCATTTGCCTACTCTCGCATTGGCGCAAGGGCTGTCAAATAAATGCTAAGATAATCCAAGCTAACGCGAGCCTCCATACTTCAATGCGCGTCATCACGGTACGTACGCGCACGGTCATCGGTCACGGCACAGCCCGCACCATAGATTATACAGATATATCCGCACTGAGAGCGCCTTATCAGTCCTTATACAAGATGTGTGCGTGCGTGCGGATAGGCGCCCGGCGCGCACGCACACATTCAAACCGATCGCGGCACATTTGTATGAAGATGTTCTACTGTTCTCTGTTTACAGTGGTTAGGGCCTGCCCGCACAGCGGTTTTTCTCCGCGCGATTTTTGTACTCGCGGATTATATTCAACGATCGTGAATTAGGGCCTTCCCACACGTACCACGACCACACCGCACCGACGCGACGCGCCAAAGTCGTGGTCAAGCTGTGGCCACTTGTCGTTGTATGTAGTATTTGTCTGGTAGATATTGTAATATGACAAGAATAAAAACAAATAATTATAAAGATATCCGATATCGCGCGATAATGTGCGAGGCAGCTATATGGCTTATATTGAAACAAATACATCTATCTTTGTCATTATATGACATATTGGCGCGTTATCAGACATCGAACCCAATCAATGTGAAAACGCTCTTATGCCGACATAAAAGAGATTTCCGGACCGATATCGGCTATCGTATCGTGTGATGTGAAAACGCGCATAGAAAACAGATCTGAGGTATCTGAAATCTCCGTTTTTATTAAAAAAAAATAACTTATTATCCAATAGATAAATTAAGAAAAAGTAGGTCATTAATTTCAGCAGCTGATGTTGTTTTAAATAGTGGTACATATTTAGAAAAGCTCAGTTTTAACCTATTTCAGTCGATAAGTTCCAGATTCTATTTCTGGCGTTGCGCGTTCGTAAAGGTATGGACGAACGCGTGTGATTTTATGACGAACTAAAAACGGAACAGACACGCGCTGTCTTTTCTATATCATGTTCCGCGCCGCGAATCTTCTATTTTGAATCTGAGTCAGTGAAGATGCATAGGTAATGACCTACTCTTTTTTAACCCCCGACAAAAGCAGAAGGGTGTTATTTGACTTGTCTGTCTGCGTGTCTGCGTGTGTGTGTGTCTGTGAGTCTGTGCGTAGCATTGTAGCTCCCAAACGGATGGACCGATTTTGATCTAGTTGTTTTTGTTTGAAAGCTGACATGATCAAGTGTTATTTCTTATTAGCTATAATTCATCATCATCAGCTCGCTCACTACTTGACAATTCGAGGGTTACATAAACTTTTTAATTTTGTTTTTTCCTTCGTCAGCTATTAGAGACAGATATGCTGTCATTTTACTGACTAAAAATCAGTATACGTTTCCAACATAACGCGACTCTAGCTATCGCGGTTCATGAGATGAAACCTGGTGACAGACAGACGGACAGACAGACGGACAGACCGCGAAGTCTCAGTAACAGGGTGTCATTTTTACCCTTTGGGTACGGAACCCTAAAACCACGGCATGATTTGAAGGGCGGATATTTACCATGGTAGTATCGAACTGATATTAGTACGAGTTTGTTGACGATTGTACTTTAAAATAGAAAAAAGGCGCTGATGTGTCTTCACCCTAACGCTATCTATATATACGACGCGGAAACACGGACGGACAGAACTAGATCACCGGGCTAGCCGGGAATTTAGACGGGCACTCCGCGCGTTGACGCCGCTCAAATAGATCTGCAATACCAGGGGACACTCAGGTGAAATTGTCGCAAGTCGCTAGCCGCAACTTAGATGGGTACTCCGCTCGTTGACGCCGCTCAAATACATCTGCAATACTAGGCGACACTCAGGTGAAATTGTCGCAACTCGCAACGATATTATCGCTATAATAATTGCAATCTGTGTGTTAAATTGAGTTCCGTACTCCCTACCAAAAATGCTTGTTTTGTACGTACTCTGTGTCCGTCTGAACCTTTTTCATCAAATAGGTACTAATGTCTGACCATGGACATCTGCAACACCAGGAGAGTTTTAAAAGGAGCTACGCCTACAATGTGACGAGGACCTCGGGCTTCACACATCCCTACAAATATTATAAA
Source organism: Phengaris arion (assembly GCA_963565745.1). Lineage (NCBI taxonomy): Eukaryota > Metazoa > Arthropoda > Insecta > Lepidoptera > Lycaenidae > Phengaris > Phengaris arion. Next base: position 2,130,429 of record OY751446.1, on the reverse strand, counting down.
TGTGAATGTAAGTTCGTTTGTTACGCTTTCACGCGAAAACTACTAAACGGATTTTGATGAAATTTAGTATGATAGTATTTTAGACTCTGGATTAAAACATAGGCTACTTTTTATCCTGGAAAAGTACAGCGTTCCCGCGGTATACTCGATAGTATATTTAAGCGGGCAGAGCCGCGGGAAATAGCTAGTATTTTATGTAATCATTTATAGAATATTTTCCAAAGGTTTTTTGTGAGGCCATGGTATCCGGTAGAGCGCCAGCCTATCCTACTAATATTATAAATGTGAAAGTTTCTGAGGATGGATGGATGTTTGTTACTCTTTCACGCAAAAACTACTGGACGGATTTTGATGAAATTTTGTATAGTAGTAACTTAGGTTCTCGATTAAAATATAGGCTACTTTTTATCCCGGAAAAGTACAGTATTCCCGCGGGATAACCGATGGTATATTTACGCGGGCGGATAAAGCATGGCTCTCCCACAGTGAAAATCATTAAATATTTCCACAACAAGAATACGTGAATTAGGAACATTTTTGGCCTATATGCGAGTCCACGAACCATACGGAATTCTTCGAATATAACGATTTTAAAAATAGAAAGAGGACAGTAGGTGGATCACCATTCACCTGAGCCAAGTCTGCTATTACAGTCGTGTCGTAATTATAGATTAATGACAGCTCAACTATTGATTAGTTTAGCAGTCGCTAACGATGATTCAGAGGCATACCTACGAAAATTATTCGAAAGAATTGCAATATCCTACTAACATTATTAATGTGAAAGTTTGTGAGGACGGATGGATGTTAGTTACTCTTTCACGCAAAAACTACTGAACGGATTTTGGTTAAATTTGGTATATTAGTAGCTTGAGCTCTGGATTAACGCATAGTCTACTTTTTATTCTGAAAATGTACAGTGTTCCCGTGGAATACTGTATTTACGCGGGCGGAGCCGCGGGCAAAAGGTAGTGAATATTATTATTTAATATTCACCTGTTCGAATTAGTTTTAAGGTTTTTAAGGGATAAATATTCTTTATTTCTCAAAAGATTACAATAAGATATATACAATAAGAGATTATAATACGAGGAATATAAATAGGAATCATGCATTTGTTTTAAATCAGCAAAATTATATTTTCCGAACGGCAACATAAATATGGACCGAATAATGCAAAAAGTACAGAAATCAGTTGCTAAATTTCAAAGTTGCAAAACGATTGAAAAACGAAAATTACTGTTCAAATCCTTATGTTAATTGTGAATTTTTTTGTTATAACAATAATATACGCAGTATTTAAGTTAATATAATCTATTTTGTATTTTGTCTTCATTCGTTTTCAACTGCTGCGACGCCACTGAATAATTTTTTGTATAGAGCGTTTTTAATGCTCTCCAACGATCTCATTTTTGTGATGACTGTATTTCGTCAACGGTCGATCGTTGATGCCATTGCAAAGACAATATTGCCGGGCTTATTATGTACTTTTGGAAAAGCCAATTAAAAAAAGGATTGTGTGGTTTTATGAAACCACGGTAAAAGTGAAACTTAATAACAAAATAGCGTGGAGCACTAGCACAAATGAGTAGTAGTCTATACACTACACGGTCAGCTGATGCGAACTATAGGCGATGGCCTCGGCTGCTCTGACGAGCGCCTTTCACTTTATCCCTACTCCGCGGCCGACCGTCACGCGACATGCAACACACAGACGAAAAAGTTTGAGACGATGTAATAAAAGTTTCACTGTATGTTCCTCATTGTATTTTAATAATAAGTAGTGTAAAATTACATCTATAAACAGTTGTTACTTAAAGTAACATATTATTACACATTAATACGTGAACCAAAAACTTTGTACCCAGTCTTAGGACAAGTTTGCAAACGGAGGAGTGTGAATTTTGCCACAGTTAAAGCCTATGTGGAGAAAGGTGTGCAGAAAGCTATTATTTCCCCACACCGATTTCGCTGTCCGTGGCCGGATATGACCCTCTAGTAATAGGGGAGACGACTGCATGTAAAATATTTTGTTTAATTTATACATTCAGAAATATTTAGGTATTACTACTCGATGAGCGTAAAAAAGATAAACTTTTATGTGTAGTTTAGTAATTGGACCGATAAAAAAGTTTCAATAAACATTCAAAATATTTCATTGACTTTTACCTAGGCGTGACGTCTCAACTCACAGTTAATACGACTTTTGTAAGTAGCGTTTTCGCGAGACTTCAGCGATATTTTGTAAACAAATAGCTGTACTTTTGTCAATGTTGATTTTTAATATTATGTTTCTTCTGGGAACTTACTCATATTTTATTTGGGGTGGTAGTACAGGTGGTAGGAGATTTATGCAATACAAAATCAGTCGTCCAGCCTATTAACAGTACGCAGAGGAATGTTTGAGTATCGATGGCTCTGAGCCTCTGACGTAAACATACCTCGTATGTTTTTATTAAAATTATTTTCGTCTCAAGTCTCAAATGATTCATAAGCGGCCGAGCCAAATTTACTCTATTTTAAATAATTCATCGCAACTGCTGTCATTAGCACAGCTTATGGTTAAACTAAGGGTTAAAAATCGTGTTGTCTCTCTCGCGCTCTTCGTATTTTAACTTCGTTAACTTTAACCCGGATCTGCGCAAGTGGGTAGCGGCAGCAGAAATATGTTAGGTGAAAGAGCATTGGTAAGGGTGGGCCCAGATGGGGGCAACGTGCAAAGTGCAAAAAAATTGCAGCGCCGCGTCGCGTCTCGGTGTGAACTGACGACACCGAGACGCGACGCGGCGCTGCAATTTTTTTGAAACAGACACATCCAATTTCAGAGACATGCGCATTATATAAATTATACAAAGGAATTTGGTTTTGGTTAATAGTTTACTCTCTTTCAGTGGCGAAGGCTGTTTCTGCTTCATAGGGAAGCCCTAGCCTGTATAATAGGTAGTTATTACCTGTATTATAGGATTTGGATGAGGGTCTTCAAAAGACAGGTGGTAAGTGAATCCGATAGGAATGGAGTTATAGGAACCCCACGCCACTGATCTCTTTGGATATTTTAAAATTGTAATAGCAGGTAGTAAAGGACTTTTTGTTGTAATTTTTTTATACTATTAATTAGTGTGTTTTTTTAATGAAATGAAAAAAAAATTTAACACTCGCATCACTTGTAACTCCTTTCGTGTTGCGTTCCTTAAAATCCCCAATCCCCCTTGGGCCTTCAGTAACCTGACTCGGCGAAACAACGTTCTTTCACGCCGGATTTCTGTGAGGCCGTGGTATTTATCCAGTCGAGCCGGCCCATTCGTGCCGTACCAAAGATTGGCTCTGTCAAAAAAGTTCAAAGTTCTATTGAATGTTTCTATATCCTTTTATAAGCTTATCATTTTTATTTTTTATTTTATGTAAATTATTAGAATTTATGTAAATTATACACCTAGCCTATGTTAGCTACGAGGGCGGGTCAATAAGTCCGTGACTTTTGGAACAAAACACAGATTTTTTGATAAATAAATCATTTTATTTTTCAACGTAGTCCCCCTTGAGCTCTATACACTTTGTCCAACGCTTCTCCAATTTTTTTATCCCTTCCAAAAAATATGATTTGTCGAGGTCCTCAAAATAGGCCTTTGTTTGCGAGATGACTTCATCATTGGAGTCAAATCTTTTTCCACCGAGCCATTTTTTCAGGTTTGGGAACAAGAAGTAGTCACTCGGAGACAAATCTGGAGAATAGGGTGGATGTGGGAGCAATTCATAGCCCAATTCATGGATTTTTGCCATGGCAACTGCACATGTGTGCACCCTTGCATTGTCTTGGTGAAAAAGACCTTTTTTTGGCCAAATGAGGTCGGTTTTTTTTCAAATCCTCATTGAAGCGGTCCAATAAGTTGGCATAATATTCCCCATTAATTGTTCTTCCCTTTTGAAGATAGTCAATGTGGATTATCCCACGTGCATCCCAAAAAACAGTCGCCATAACTTTATTGGCTGACAAACCCACCTTGGCCTTCTTTGGCGCCGATTCACCCTTAGAAACCCACTGTTTTGACTGTTGTTTGGTCTCTGGTGTGTTGTGATGGATCCATGTTTCGTCCACGGTTACAAAACGGCGCAAAAACTCCTCCATATTGTGATTAAACAACGCCAAACCTTCCTGTGAAGTTGTTACACGATTGCGTTTGTGGTCGACTTGCGGAAAGCTTTCTCATGCCCAAGTGATCATTCAAAATTGAAACCACTGAGCCATGCGAGATGCCTATGGCTTCCACAATCTCTTGCACTTTCAATCTTCGGTCGGCCAACACCATATCGTGAATTTTTTCGATTGTTTCGGGTGTAGAGACCTCAACTGGGCGTCCAGGACGTTCGGCATCTTCAGTGCTTGTAAGGCCACAACGGAATTCAGTAAACCACTTTTTTACCATTGAAATCGATGGTGCAGAGTCCCCATAGTATTTATCAAGCTTAGCCTTGGTCTCGGTAATGGTTTTTTTTCGCAAAAAATAATGCTTAATAAGCACACGAAATTCACTTTTTTCCATTGTTTCCTTAAGTTACTGGATAGTCTGATAAAGATAGCTGTAAAACACAAACTAACTGACGCAGCAAGTTCAAATTTTGATAGGAGTCAACTGACAGATGCCTGTTGACAGGAGTAGTGTTGCTTTTTCAGTAAGGAGGTTAGAAATTCAAAAAGTCACGGACTTATTGACCCGCCCTAGTATTATTCCGAATCTACTGACACCCCACTCATTAAAATCGGATCAGTCGTTTAGGCGCTACGGTGGAACAAACATACATACATAGACTGTCAAAATCATTACCCTTCCTATTGGCTTCGCCGTAGTCGGGTAAATGCAATGCAGGTACTGCCTTTTTCCCGCGACTCCGCCCGCGTAATTATAGCATCCCACGGAAATACACTACTTTTTGGGATAAAAAGTAGACTATGTTTGAATCCAGACCCTAAACTACTACCATACCAAATTTATCCTCCTTATCTTATCTTATTATTTGTTACATAAACATAAGTAAACATTGTAATAATTTTTATTTTAAAAGAATAATTTTCCAACTTTTTGGTAAAAGATGGTCCCAGACGAGTTTCTTGCCGGCTCTTCTCGCTGGGTTAGTTCCCGAACCGGTGGTAGGCATCACGTAGTAACGACGTTCAAAAAGAGTATTTAAAAATACCAATTTTTAATAAAAAATTTTTGATTTAGATTTTGATTTAAACGAAATCCATTTAGTAGTTTCTGCGTGAAAGAGTAACAAACATCCGTCCATCCATCCATCCTCACAAACTTTTACATTTATAATAGTAGTAGGATGTGCGCATGATGATGATGATGAATGCCATAATTTCAGCCTCGTAGTTTACGTCAGTGTAATCTCCACAGTGAGATGTTTACAGCGGCGGATATAGCTATAGTGGGCCGCTGTGGGCAGATTTGTTAACACATGAAACTGATACATTTTATTTAACAATACTTCAAAGTTTAACTAATAAGAAATATTTTATGGTTTCGTAACTACAACGAACCCTTTTATTGTTCCGCTCTGTCCGTCCGTCTGACCGTTAACTACAGTAATTATGATTATAAATCAATATTATATATAAATTGTTTTTTTATTTTTATTATATATAATATATAACATTATATATAATATATAAATTGTATATAGTTACAGATTGCATATAAACTTTATGTTTGTCATAATAATATTACACAACTTTTTTATACACTTTTCCACAGTTGTGTGATATTATCATGAACATGAATTTCCACCAGGAACCAACAGTCCACACAATCAATTCAATAATATTTATTTTTGGCATTACAAAATAGTTATAGTTATAATTTTGTATTTGAGGGGTGGCTCCCCAATCCCCATAGATGTGAAGTGGGGTTAGTTTTTCTTCTTCATTTTTCCCCATCGGGTATCGTCGAAGTAAACCATTTTCGAGTTGTCGACCTCCAAAGTGGTTTCTACTTCAAATCTCTTTTTTAGGGTTCCATAAGACTCAAGGAACCCTTATAGTTTCGCTCTGTCTGTCCGTCTGTCTGTCTGTCTGTCCGCGCCTCTAGCTTCTGTAGTTATGAATATAAATGGATGAAATTTGATATAGTTAAAGACTGTGTATAGATCTTAGATTTGGTATGGTATCGTTAAATAGGTCTTTTAAAATATAGACATGATTTCATACATGACTTTTTTACAGAGACATCCATTTTCGAGTAATCAGCCTCCAATGTGGTTTATAAGACGTTAGTGGCATTTCTAAACTATGAGACTTTGCAAAAAAATTGCAATTCTTCATGCTGATAGACCATGCTAAATACTCTTTAGGAAAATTATTTTGAACGTAATCGGATAGTAATTAGTAACTTTTGAAGTAATTTGAAAAATGAACCCTCCTTAGACATGTCCTGACATGCTCTTGGCTAGGTTTTTTCATAATTTAATATAATAAATATGACTTCATACAATGCTTTTCTACAAGAGCAGACATGAAAGATGATTTTATGGCAACAAGTTTGTTTTAAACAAATATTTTAAACTAGCTATCCCGACATACGTGCGTTGTTCTGTCTTAACTATGAACTGGAATAAACAAAGGTAAACTGAACGCATCTATAAATATCTGACAGTCAAGTGACATATTGAACACAGTGAAAACGTGAAAAAATTTGATCGTCGTTTTTAGTATTTTCCTCGTAATTGTATCAATATATTTTTTACATTCACTAAACTTATTAATTATTTAAATTATTTCAAGACCAGAAGAAGATATAGGTACGTAAAACTGAAAAGCAATTTTTTTTTATTTTTTTTTATTTATTTATTGGGGACAACCAACAGTGATCACACAAATACAAAATCTTAGAAAAATAGTATTTACATATTAGTAGATGTGACACCCACATCATTATCCGCATATTACATATCTTTGTTTACTCGAAATGTAAGAAAAAACTATAAGTATTAAGTAACATTATTAGATACAAATCAGCCAATTGCGTTTAATAGTAATTACAATAATTCTGGAAAGTGCTACTATAAAAAAGCAAGATAAAATAAAATCTTGCACATATGAATTAGAAGAGTAATCTCAAAAGGATACATTACATCACAAAGCATAAGTATATGTGTGTATCCATCCATGTGTGTATATATAAGCACCCTAGCCCTACGACCGAAGTCTTGGGATCAGTTTCAAACTACTAGGGTGCCTACGTAGTGTATGCGCTTGTAGTATGTGCGCTGAGTATATTACGTACATAAGTTACATTGTGAGATATAAATTAATTGCACGGTTATAAGAGAGCAGCGTTTACATGTTTTATAAACAAAGTCAACATATGTTTTTTTAAGGCAATTTAAAGAATATACAATATAACAGAGTAACTTTTACATGTTTAACAATTATAAATACTTATATATGATCATCATCACAGTATAGGCAACACAGTGACTCGATAAACCAATGCATTATAGCAACCCTTAAAAACGAGAAATACATAATGCAAGTATTAGGATACTTGCAATTATGCATTTCCTGTCTTAACAAGAGTTAAATTTACCTCCTGTGGGCAATTTAGAAAAGTCTAAAATTTAGATTTTATAATTTAATAAATTGAATTTTTGAAAATATTGGCTGAGTCGGCGAAAATGTCCACCCCTACAAATTCATCATTATAGGTTTGTACCATACGATGTAGCGGGGCACGTTTACCAGCATTAGTATGATAACGTCTACAAGCAAAAAGTGGGTATTTACGAATAGCTCGATGAGGCCTACTTGGCGCCAGGAAAGACAATTGACTCAGAAGTGGAGGACAGTCAAATCTTGCATTACATAAACTATGCAAAGCCATAACACCAAGAAGCCTACGTCTAGCCTCAAGAGTTACTAAATTGTACGCTTTGACATTATCAGTATATGATCTATTATGACCTTGTAAACATCTAAAGAAAACAGAGCTTAAGTATCGCTTCTGAACACGCTCTATTTTATCAATATATGTATTGTATATGGGATTCCATACTTGAGAAGCATATTCTAGTTGTGGCCTGATTAGGCTAGCAAATAGGTGAATATATGTTAAAGAGTTTTTAAAATCTGTAGTATTTCTCATAACAAAACCATACATTTTAAAGGCATTGTTAGTTATTTTGTTTATATGCTCATCAAAATGCAATTTAGAATCGAAAATAACTCCCAAGTCACGGACCCTTTCTACATGATTTAAAGGTGAGCCAAGAAGGTTGTAGATTTGTTTTATTACATTTTTTTCTTTGTAAACGTAACTTTGTAATTTATTAAGGCAACAGTATGTAGAGAGCCTATCAAGGTCTTCCTGTAACTTAACACAATCTGAGATAGATTTAATTCCCAAGTATACCTTTAAACCATTAATGTATGCAGACATCAGAAACTTACAGTTTTTGAAACATTGGCCAATATCATTTATAAAAATTATGAACAGCAATGGCCCCAGGATTGATCCTTGAGCCACGCCTGATGACGCAGAGAAAGTGTCAGACTCAAATCCATTTATAACTACTTTTTGGTACCTGTTAATAATATACGAGGCAAACCACCTCAGAAGGTTTCCTCTAATCCCATTAAATGCAATTTTGTTTAGTAATAATTCATGATCTACCTTGTCAAATGCTTTCCGAAAATCAGTATACACTGTATCAACCTGCACCCTGTCATCCATATGTTTGAATAAACTGTTGCAGTAAAGTAGTAAATTAGTAACCGTGGATTTACGTTGGGTAAAGCCATGTTGTTCTTCAATAATTTGGTTGTGGAAAACAGGTTACAATTGAGAATACACCAACCTCTCAAAGAGTTTTGACAAGGCAGGTAATATAGATATCGGTCGATAATTTTCTACCAGAGATCTACTACTATCTTTGTACACAGGAGTAATGTTAGCAATTTTCCAAACATCAGGAAATACTCCTTCCCGAATGCACTTGTTATATATAATAAAAAGTGGAATATTTATCGTATCAGCTGTTAGTTTCAAAAATGAGGGTGGTATGAAATCTGGCCCTGGTCCTTTGGTGGTATCTAATAATTTTAATTGCTTATGAATTTCCTGTTGCGTAAAATGGATATCACTCATAATGTGGATATAAGAGTTTTCATTATTAACTGTAGGTGGTTGCCAATTACTTAAATCAATAGTAGATGGTTCATATACTGAATTAAAATATTTAGAGAACATATTGCAGATTTCAGTAGGGTTACTAGAGGTTTCACCCATATAAGACATGTTATCTGGCACACCTGGTTTAGCCTTGCGACTGGAGATATAACTCCAGAAATATTTAATATTAACTTTTAAGCCTTCCTCCACTCTCCTGATTTATTCATTAAAACATTTTTGAGATTCGTTTTTAAACCTACTACGAAGCAAAGAAAAAACTTCATAATCAGATATATTTCGATATTTTTTCCATTGAATCCATGCCTTTTTTTTAGACACAGATATATGTTTTAAAGCCGGAGAAAACCATGCTGGAGAATCTTTGGCATAAGCTTTTTTAATGGGAGTATGTCGCTTAATAATATTATATAACTCCTCATAAAAAACATTAACCATTGTGTTAGCAGATTCAAGTCCAAGAACCGTTCTCCAATCAAATGATAAGATATCATCATTAATTTTCTTATAATCTGCACGACCGAAACATAATTTAGAGCTAGATCGTCGAGGTAATGACGTGTGCTGTATAGACATATCAGCTAAAATGTAGAAGAATGGATGGTGTGGTACTTCTGGCGCGTATTCCCGTCCTTACAATAGCGTTGTCTACTAATCTATGTGACGTTAACGTGTTTTATGCCCGCAAAGCATATTTGTAGATAATGTCCATAATAATTTGTATTTACGTATATTTGTAGCATTGGATAGTTGCAGCTCCTTGAAATTAACCTTAGAAAATATAAGTAATTAATGTTAGCCGTTTAATTAACGTGAAGCCGACGCCAAAAACACATTTACTCGATACGTCGAAATACAGAACATATACATGCGCATACTCCACACTACACAGCCAAGAATTCGGAATGATTCTAACATTGACCTCGGCATTGGAGAGTGCTGGAGAGCCTTGAATATTATACTCGTAATACGTGAAAATTACTGCATATTAAAGGTACATAAATGTATATAAGTCGGATTTTGCATATAGAAAATAAGGAAACTCTTTTTCGCATTAAAGTTTTTATTAGAGTTAATTTATGTCAATCGTAAATCTGATAGTCAGGTTTTGATATCGTTTTATATTCATACAATATATCATACTGTCATACTATCTCGAGTGCTCTAGCCACAGATGATAGTTGACGCGTCACGGTGACAAGACGTCAGTTATCATGTCATCATGTAGCCGTTGTACTGGACGGGGTGTGGCGGGTGTTGGCGAGCCAATGTAGTGATATATCGTACGATCAGCCAAATCGTACAGTTACAATTGTTGTTTTCGGGAACAGGTTCATTACATTGTATGCATACGATCTCGCCGCCTATCTGAAGCTAATTTCAGACTACGCTATACTATTGTGCTATGTAGTATAAGCGAAGAATGGAAAGAAAGAAAAGGAAGAAACTATTGGAAACAATGCAACACTTTTTTTTTGTCATTATAAATGCATTGTAATTAATTGACATATCGTAAAAAAAAAGAAAAGTTATTCCCGTGGTGCTTCCCCTTTAATTCTGACTTTTTGTCATGTTTTTGCTGTCTCCCGCTTGCTTCCTTGCTTGGGGAGGGAAACTGGAATACTTCCTACTCCTCCTACAATCTTCTGATTAATATCGTTGCGGGTTCCAAGACAGATTTAGCATGTCCCTCGGGCACCCCTGACATCATATCAAAGGGTTTTTGCGGTTGGTTACCACTGTCGATCCTGGCTACACAGGAGTTGCAGTGGTGGGTAAGTGTGGTGGGCCAATTGCCCGTTAAAAAAAATAGCGAAGAATGCATATATACTATAAGCATGGCGTTCACATTACGCGATATTATCGCAAGCATTTATAGTATATAGCAAGCTCAGTATGGTTGTGGCGCTCGTTTCGCTTGCATGCACAGCATGAACTCAGCGTATCGCATCATTTTTATAGCGTATAGTAAGCCAATGATATTTGCGCACAGGTATATCTATTATATTATAGCGTAGTCTGAAAGCCGCTTCATTCGAGGCAGCGGCCCAAAATCTATTAAACTCAGAAGGTCGATTCTGCTAATTATATCCCGTAGTAATACAATTCCAATCCAGTCCCGATATGTTAATACTGCAAAATGGTATTGCAAACTAGCTGTCTGTTGATCTTTTTTCATTGGAAATAAAAGTGTAAGTTAAATACGAGAATTGGGGTTCTGGCATCGTTGAATAAATTGAAATGTAGGATACAGGTAATAGCTGAATCAACATAAAGTAGCCTAATGTATAATAATCCGAGAAGGTAACGTATGTAATCCAAACGTCAACAAAAATTTGTATTGATTTATATATTATATTAAGTAGGTTGTAAATGTAATTACTCATATTTGACGACCTTTGTGGCTCAGTGGTTAGCACGTCGGCGCGGTGGGGTCGCGGGTTCGAATCCCACCGAAGGGACAAAAAGTTTTTCTGTGATCCTGGATCTTGGATGTACATATGTTAAATATAATATGTATAGTATAATAAAAATCTTAAATATATTATGTACAGTATTAAATATATTTCCGTTGTCTGGTCCCTGTGATACAGGTTATTTGGATACTTAGTACAAGACGAGATTGACGTGGTGTGGAAGAGTCTATAGATATTATTATATTATTATTATATATTACTACAATATTTATTAGATTTTAATATGACTTTATTCTTACTGATTCCAGTTCAATTGTAGTACAAGAAATGCGCCTGCTTCACCATGTGTGTGCATCAGCCTGATGTTGGCTGTAGAGAATGCCACAAGGCATTCAGCCCGCCTATGTACATTTACGTGCATAAAGTTTTATAAATCAAAAATTAAACAAAAAGACAAAATTCAACCAAATGAATATGTCAGCTGTCATTGTGTTCCTTTATTCCACGGTAAAGAAGTGTTTAAATTTTTAGCTTTATAAACTTCTATTGTTCTCTTTATTTACGTAGTTTTTCACTTAGCGCGTGGTTTTAACGTCGGAGAACATCTAGTGGGCAGCTGGCCACGGTAGTCAGGGCAATAATAGTGTTATATTATAACAGCCTCTGTGGTCCAGAGGTTTAGAGCTTGGCTCGCGACTCGGAGGTCGTTGGTTCTATTCCCGCGTTGCAACAACAAAAAATGTTGTTTCCACGTTTGGTTACGACAATGCAGGCTGATCACCTGTTTTTCTGACAAGAAAGATTATCCATGCGTCAGATGGGCATGTAAAAAATCGGCCCTGCGCCTGATCTTCGCCAGTCGTGTCGGTTATCTGTCCCACTAGGTTTCGAGAGTAAAGGCAGAGAGAGTGCTCTTGTGTACTGCGCACACACTTAGGCAATATAAAAATATATCCTGCGTAGCTGGCCTGTTTTCAATGATAGTATATAATATAATAATAGCAGGGGATATAATGTCATTAGTAATTGTGTTGTTAGATTAATAGTGTTCTGCAAATGGTGAGTGAGGTGAGTCTTTTATTAATTCTCATAGCAACCCACATGTTGTTATATGTTATTTCCGAATTAATAAACAAATCAAATCAAATTATTTATTTGCAGAATAGGTATATATAAATGGATGTTACAGCTTTTAATAGAGGTACAACTTATTCTGACCCGTGTGAGGCATGCAAATGTCATTCTCATAAGTACACATTTCAATTATTTCAATTTCATGCAAAACGACAATTTCATAGGTAAAGACCTAATATGATGTGTGAGAAATCCATGAATGATTCCACCTGGAAGAAATCCAGCTGCCCTGCACGCAGCACGGTGCACCCTCTCTAAATATAGGGCGAGGAAGCCAGGTCTAGTTCTGAGTTTCTGACTCACGTCTGACTCACGATTACCTAGTACCTACTAAAATTATTATTACATGGTCTAGTTGTAAAGTTTTGGCTCATACGGCGCGGAGTCGATTACCGGAAAAACAAAATTAGCAGCTCTTTGACGTTGAGAGGCGAATTTAGTAAAAATACCAGGGTGATTAATTATTAATAATTTATTATTATCAAAAACTGGCGATAAATAAAGAAGATGGTTTGAATTAAAAATCGATATACTGATAGTACTGTGGGAATGCGGTGGCAAGCTCCAAAAATGCTCGGTCAGGCCTAAGCCCACTTGAATGCATTTCAGATGTTGTATATATAGCGCCGATCTTAGAAAACTTCGATAGCGCGATTCAGGAATGTGGCGCTAATTGGTCCGCCACAGTACATATATGGTAATATTTATGAATCCTTTATGTAGCCGCGACTTTTTTAAAGGAGATCAGAACAATTATAATTCTCGTAATTAATTAACACTTTCATTTTACTTTTATTGAATAATATAAATTGAATTATAAATGAATCGTCTTGACATCATAAAGTGATTTTTGGAGTTTGGACCAATAGAAACTGTTTTGACGTTTAAGATACCATTTTGCACTTTTAATTTATCAGGACTGGATCGTAACTGTATTGCAGGATTTCAGTGGAAGCCCCAAAAGGGGGATCTCTCTTACGGGCGCTCCAGTGAGTCGGAGGGCTGCCGTGCGGGGTCGACGCTACGCGCTGACAAAGAAAGATGTGCTCTGCTTGCTGACCCGTCGTTGTAGTGAAGTGCCTGTTGAATCCGATGAGGGTCCGACCAGGCCGCGGTGCGTTTTGGCTGGTGGTCGAGGTACCCGAAGAGGCTGAAGCTGGCTGGCGTGGTGCGGAGAGGTGGGGGAGATGATGATGATGTTCAGAAGGAGGCGTTTGCTGTCGAGGGTTACCAATGTGGGAATAGTGGAATCCCCAATGGGAGATCTCCGACCGAGCGATATGGTATACTCGGTCAGGCCGAAGCCCCACTCAAAGCATTTCAGATGTTGTATATATAGCGCCGTACTGTGAAAACTTCGATAGCGCGATTCAGGATCGTGGCGCTAATTGGTCCGCCACTATTTAATTAGCAGAATTCTCCATTCACTTGATATGCGCAATGAAATGAGCCATGCATCCACACAATAGTTTTTGAATTTTTCAATCAAGAAAAACTTAATATTTTAATAAAGAATATAATATTTTATCGTCATCAAATAGTCAGTAAAGAAATTTCATAATCATGATACAGTTGTTAGTTACAATGGTTGTTACATAATTATAACATTATTGTAGTATGCGATGAAAATAGCTGTTAAGTAACAATTACAACTTGAACTATAAATAGTTAAAAATATTTGATTGTAGCGACAGGAATCTCGGCCAACACGGGCGAGGTCGGCTGACTCATATAGTTCGTCATCATCATCATCGTAGTCAACCCGTAGTAGGGGATCCCGTGTGGGATTTTCGTTGTAAGCATCTCGAGTGCATCAGATTAAGATAGTAAAGGTGTCCCACAAGGATGTGATGATTAAGGTATAAAAATATATTTTCTTGGTTGAATTGTTATTTTTTAAGTATCTTAATTAAATCAGGCTTGTCAGATAAGGTAGGAGATGTTTAATACGCCTCAAAATACCTTCAACTTAAAGTACTGACAATTTGCGAGTAATGTTAGCTTGTAGATACTTCAAAATATAACAATAAATCGCCATATTGAAATAATCGAGCGTCTCACATCTTAAGCTAAGTCCAACGACTTAGCTTAAGATCTAATTATACAACTTATTTGTTCATTTTTTTCTCAGTTTAAAAAAGCTGTACCCGCTCAACGCACCACTAATATTTTTTCTTCCTTTTACATAATTTACAAAACCGATCTAATTGAGACTCATAATAAATATAAACAGGTGCACTCGTGGGGCGTGGTACGGTGATGCAGTGGTGGTAACTGGTATGCTGGTGGGGAGCTCAAGCACCCACTGCCATTCCGACACCGACTGCCAAGCGAGTGGGTCAGTTACACGAGTAGTGTTTCTGTTACCCACCCCAATCCGTACTGCTACATACCGGACCTACTAGGTAGGTCTCCACGACGCTAGACACATTTAGCATCCTAGGCTACCCTGTTACCACAATAGCCTAGAGTGTACGGTACGAAATTGTAGCTGACTGCGTAACAGTAGTAGACGACGTGTGACGCACATAGGATCCACGGTGCGACTCGATGAAAAAATCTATGGCTAATAAATAAAATTAAAAGTTTTAAGTAACCCCCTTAATGTCAAGCGGTGATCGAGCAGATGATGATGAATTATAGCTATGAACACTCTCGATTATGTCGGCCTTCAAACAAAAAAAGCGCATCTTAATCGGACCTTTCTTTTACGAGCTACGTTGCCATGGACAAATACACATACACACAAACAGACAGACACGTCTAACTTATGACACCCCTGTTTTCGTCGGGTGTTAAAAAGACAAAACGAAACGTTAGATATAGGGAAAGAGAATTTAATTACGAGGGCGGGTCAATAAGTCCGTGACTTTTGGAATAAAACACAGATTTTTTGATAAATAAATTATTTTATTTTTCAACGTAGTCCCCCTTGAGCTCTATACACTTTGTACAACGCTTCTCCAATTTTTTTATCCCTTCCAAAAAATATGATTTGTCGAGGTCCTCAAAATAGGCCTTTGTTTGCGAGATGACTTCATCATTGGAGTCAAATCTTTTTCCACCGAGCCATTTTTTCAGGTTTGGGAACAAGAAGTAGTCACTCGGAGCCAAATCTTGAGAATAGGGTGGATGTGGGAGCAATTCATAGCCCAATTCATGGATTTTTGCCATAGCAACTGCACATGTGTGCACCCTTGCATTGTCTTAGTGAAAAAGAACTTTTTTCTTGGCCAAATGAGGTCGGTTTTTTTCAAATCCTCATTGAAGCGGTCCAATAAGTTGGCATAATATTCCCCATTAATTGTTCTTCCCTTTAGAAGATAGTCAATGTGGATTATCCCACGTGCATCCCAAAAAACAGTCGCCATAACTTTATTGGCTGACAAACCCACCATGGCCTTCTTTGGCGCCGATTCACCCTTAGAAACACACTGTTTAGACTGTTGTTTGGTCTCTGGTGTGTTGTGATGGATCCATGTTTCGTCCACGGTTAAAAAATTCCTCCATATTGTGATTAAACAACGCCAAACCTTCCTGTGAAGTTGTTACACGATTGCGTTTGTGGTCGACTGTGAGCAAACGCGGCACCCATCTTGCGGAAAGCTTTCTCATGCCCAAGTGATCATTCGAAATTGAAACCACTGAGCCATGCGAGATGCCTATGGCTTCCACAATCTCTTGCACTTTCAATCTTCGGTCGACCAACACCATATCGTAAATTTTTTCGATTGTTTCGGGTGTAGAGACCTCAACTGGGCGTCCAGGACGTTCGGCATCTTCAGTGCTTGTAAGGCCACAACGGAATTCAGTAAACCACTTTTTTACCATTGAAATCGATGGTGCAGAGTCCCCATAGTATTTATCAAGCTTAGCCTTGGTCTCGGTAATGGTTTTTTTTCGCAAAAAATAATGCTTAATAAGCACACGAAATTCACTTTTTTCCATTGTTTCCTTAAGTTACTGGATAGTCTGATAAAGATAGCTGTAAAACACAAACTAACTGACGCAGCAAGTTCAAATTTTGATAGGAGTCAACTGACAGATGCCTGTTGACAGGAGTAGTGTTGCTTTTTCACTAAGGAGGTTAGAAATTCAAAAAGTCACGGACTTATTGACCCGCCTTAGTAGAAAGATGGGTTATATTTGAAGGTTCTTCTATTCCAAGTGAACTGTTTATAATATCTATAAATCTTTTCACGATATTTATGTATTGTTATTTACAGAATGAGAATAAAAAAATAATTTTGCAAATCGGTCTTGCAAATTGGTCCACAAACGGCGGTGTAATCGGGTAACACACACGTCACACACAAAAAGCAAGCAGTCGAATTATTGTACACCTCCTCCTTTTTGGAGGTCTAGTCGGTTAATATATTAGGTAAGGCTGTACTAGCTATGCGCAGGAGTGGCCGAGACAACTGCTGGTTCACGTGTAACTCCCACGTGAAGTGCTGTACAATTTTGACATTTATAAATCCCTAGAATGTAAAAAGTGACGATTTGCTATATCGCACCCAAAAATTTTAATACGAAGACTATTGATTTTGAACTCTAAATCTATTGTTATAAGACGCACAATCGTTAAACTATGTTTGTTTTATATTTGGTCAAAGCAATTTCAATTCTACTTACATACGAATAAGGTTAAAAATAGATTGTGATGTTTTACCTGTACATAAGAATAGAATTGGCAGGCTATGTGAGCTGCATATAGGCTTGTTGTGACTCATTGTCTCAACTGTTTTGACCAACATTCCGGGGATATTGTCAGACAGAGACGCCTTATTCATAATGTCGAGTTAGCCTGTATTCAATTTATGACTGTAATTTCTTATCGAATCGTAAAACTATGCTAAGCCGTGGTAAAATCCAAGCAAGTATTTCTAAGCGTCATGTCAGTTCGAGATGCGACGCGATATGACACGAAGCTGCATTTTTAAAATAGTATTCGTCGCTTCGCGTTTAGGTGTAAGCTGAAAGTACAAATAAAGTGAGAAAATGCTCATGCTAGCCATACACGGAACGGTAGACCTGACAGGTTTGCCTGTACAGATAAACCGCGGCGTGTGCCGCACACACACACAACTAACCTGCACAGTTGTGCAGGTTTCCATACAGTGTCAGCTCAAGCTTACGTGTATGGCTAGCTTAAGTTTCAGGTTAGTTCAACGTATGTATAAACGCAGTACCTATTGGTTACAATAAGGGCATTAGCCTTGTCAAGCCAAACCTTTGCCTTTGCCTAGCCAAGATTTTGAGCAAGTTTTCAGCAAATATATGCTGTAGGTGCTGAAGGTTTTTAATTTTTTAAATTACTCTTACTACACAACCAATATAACTATAACATCATGTGCTAAATGTTGCCACAACTTCGTGCTCGCAAAAGGAAATCTCCCTGGAATCGTGCATGTCCTATTCCTTCCCCGTGGTCTGCTCTATATTTGTGCCAAATTTCATCATAATAAGTCCATTTGTTTCAGAGCCTATTCAATTCAAACATACATATAGATAAATCTTTCCTCTTTATTAGATGAATTCCTAACAATTTTCGGAAACCCGAATCTGCTAGGAATATGGGAAATTTGAGTACTGATTGGCTGTTACAGACTAGAGCACCTTTAATCAAATTAATTAAAAATGTAAGCAAGCAGGCAAGATAAAAGCAAGGTAGACTTTAGGCAGCCAATTAGCGCGCCCGACACATAAAGCGTCAGAGATTTTCATTCTAGTACGGTCGGGTATTTTGCAAAGATCCTGTAAAAAGTTAGGAAGATAGCGAAATTTTATCTCAGAATCAAGTAATCCGGCTCTTTGCCTAGGATCCTAGATTCTAGAATCCTAGATTCCTAGATCCTAGATAGAAGAAGAATCCTAGGATTTTCGTAAATATCCTTTTTTTTTTTCAATTATCCTACGGCATATACATTAATACTTACTCAGTAAGGAGCACTTAAATAGGTAATAGTCAGGTACAGACACGGCCACTGGCGGTGTACCACTTGCACTATAAAGTCTACATTATATTGAACGACATTTATGTACTATAAAAGCAACTATGAAAGCACTATATAAATGAAATACAATGAGCCTTTGTTCATGATAAATATTAACAACTAGCTTTTTCCCGCGGCTCCACCCGCGTAAATATAGTATCGGGTTTCATTGAAATCCGTTCCGTAGATTTGCGTGAAAGAGTCACAAACATCCATCCATCCATCCATCCATCCATCCATCCATCCTCACAAACTTTCACATTTATAATAATAATAATATCTATGGACGCTTCACACCACGTCAATCTGGGCCCCGTGCTTAGTATCCGAAAAACGGGTTTTACAGGTACCAGAAAACGGGAAGTATATTTAATACTTAAGATTTTTTAATTATATTATACACATATTTAATACACATCCATGACCCAGGAACAGAAAAACTTTTTGTTCCTTCGGCGGCTCCCGGCTTGAGCACCAACGCGCTGAACCACACCACTGAGCCACAGACTTCACCAATACCAACAACGAAACAATAATAGTACTAAGATACCGAACAAAACACAAACGTTATTTCTAACGTCGGTTTTCTGTGATTCTCGTCCTGAGCCGACCTAGCAGAGTCAAAGCACAGCACTGTCTGTCATATATAATTAAAAGTTAAAAACTATAAACCCAACTACGCAAAATTTATAGCCTACGTTACCCGGGACATACTTACGTTTGACACGTGTACCTCATTCATTGAAATCGGATCAGTGGTTTAGACGCTACGAGGGAACAAACATTTATATATCGTCTCCGAAAATTCAAATTCACCGCTTGTGTAGAGACGTTTAGGCAAAAAAATATTTGTCATGCTCAAATTAATAAAAAAAATCATCTCGTGTACCGACCGACTCTCCGCTAAACGCAAATTCGCAAATATAAAGATATAATTTTTTTTTCTAGTAGGACAATTATTTTTTTTCCTAAACGTCTTCACATAAGCAGTAAATCATGTGCCCGAAATATCCGTAATTGATTTTTCTAGACCTAACATAAATAGTCTGCCATCATCATTGCCCCTCCATCTGGCTTCGCCACAGTCGGGTGGAAACAATAAACTATTCAACTGATGGTTTCGTCACCGCCATAACCTACATATATTCCAATTCACGCCGATATGAAATTGGGAAGTACATTTCAAGCGCAAGACAAACAAGAATGCAGATTTATTTTTAACTTTAGCCGACTGCCGACATGTACATTGTACCGTAATAGCATCATTACTTTTTACGGCCGAATACTGAAAGGCTACTTACAATTAGGTGACCCCTATTCAAGGATTGTCACTGTCTAGTTGGGACAAAGACAACATGTGACTTAATTTAAGCTGCTTTTTAGTATTCAGCCGTTAGAATATGAATTAATTCAGGATATTGCCGGAAAATTCACAATATTATAATATACATGATTGTTAATACGTGAAACGAAAACTTCTTACCCCTTATTATCGTTATAAAGGGTAAGAAGTTTAAGGTAAGAAGTATGCAAACGGAGGAGTATGAAATTTTGAATAGTTAAAGTTTATGTAGAGGAAGGTGTGATTTATGAAATGCATTATATATATATATATATATATATATATATATAACACACACTACCTCAGATGAATAACTCACACTACCGTGCGTTCGATACAATTTTCTTACACATTGACATTCGTTAATTTGTCACACACATCTGATGGCGCGGCTGCTCCATCAATTTTTTCTATCTAAGAGGCAAAAGAATGCTTTAAAAGTTCAAACTTAAAAATTATATGAATTATTATGGGTGAATTTCGTCCACTTTATTTAATTGCCTACTACTTTCTTTGTATAGAAGAAACTGAACCCATTTTTTAAATAATTACCTCTATTATCCTCATAAAATTAATTGTATCGTGACATTTCGTTCGTCTCTAACAATAGAAATCGTTTAAATGTTCATGTCTAGTTTTAATGCTTGTTGCCCGTTTTTCGTGTAAAATAATAATGGTCGTATTTCTCAAACGATGCCAAAAACATTACACCCATGACCTGAAACCGAGGTTTGGGGTATAATTAAACCGGAGTCCTGTTGTTCACCTGTGGCATAGTGACGTCATAGTGACGTCATGCAGCAAAACTCCTGAAGGAAAACATTTTGTTTTGCTCGAAGTAAATCAATTGCTTTGGGAACCAACCCGTAGATTAATGAATAAAGAAAATAATAACATCCAGGATGCTATAATATCCTTTAGGCTATGGAAATATTTAAGATTTTTATTATATTGTGCACATCCATGACCCAGGAACATAGAAAACTTTTTGGTCCTTTGGTGGGATTCGAACCCGCGACCTCCGGCTTGAGCATTGGCGCGCTCAACCACTGAGCCACAGAGGTCGTCTAAATGCTCTTGAGGCTCGATGCATATGAATAAAATAATTAAATGTCAAAGTTCAAATAACACAAAACACTTTAGCATTGTATTCACAAAGCTTTCAGCAAAATTAAATTAAACACAGAAAACTCCTACACAATAATAACAGCTCCTACAACGATTACGGGGGCGATGGCTAACCAGCCATCTTGTGTACTTGTACCAGCCAACTCCTGCGTAACCGGACTGGTTTCAACGAAACCTCGTTGAAACCAGTCCGGTTACGCAGGAGTTATTTTTTTAGTGCCCAAGTATGTGCGCAGTACACAAAATACTATCTCTTACTTAACTCTTGCTACCCAGTGGGACGAATGACCGACACGTCTGGCAAGAGATCAGGCGCAGGACCGAATTTTACATGCTATTCCGACGCATGGATCATCTTTCTTGTCAGACAATCAGGTGATCAGTCTGCATTGTCCAGCCAGATTTAAAAATAAAATGTTTTTGTTGTTCTGACACGGGGATCACACCTACGCCCTCCGGAGTCGAGAGGAGAGAGGAGTTTATAGAAACTATAAACCACTGGACTACGGAGGCAAAAAAGTTCATACCAAACATACCATCTAGGCATTTTAATAATACTTATTTAGTTAATAGAATCATGCGTTACTTTGCGGAAATCCATAGCATTCAATGTAATTAATATTATATCTAGCAATATCTCGCGGGAAAATACCCACAACCTGCAAGCAATTGTGTGAGTGCACGCATATCCATGCGTAAAGCCCTTCCCTCCTCCCACGCTGCTTATGCGTACACTCAGAAACAAGATCGTGCAAACACCACCACCACACAAGCAACAATATCAGCAAGATCGTGTAAGGCCCCAGACCACCGCGCAGGTTGCAAAACTCGACGCGCGCTTCGCCCCGAGCCCGGAGCATCCTCAGGAAGTGGACCTGCGAACAAGCTTTGTTCTGTTAAATTCAGGTATGGGTATTGGGTAATATAATATTCCTAGGGTAAAAATTGATTTTGGTGTTGTCATTTAAATAATTTTAAAGGACTTTGTTTAAAGGACAATGGACCAATTGTCCACGGCGACCAAAGATAATATCAGGGGAATGAGAAAATCTGTCAAAATAATGACAGCGTCCATACAAATTCCATGCGATAATGTTACTGTTGGGCTGCTTCGATGTGTCAAGCTGTCAAGTAGAGTTTTTGAAATTTTTTCAAATTTTTAATCTTTTTCGTGCTGTTTTGTTTCTTGTTGATATAGTTTGTGATTGTGTTTTTGTTGTTATACCTGTAAGTACGTAGCGTAGTTATTACATGTAGTCATTGGAAATGGACGGAGATGAACCGCCGGATCCACCGGATCTGAACTTACCCCCAATAGGGAGATAAGTTCGGATGCGGAAAACTTTGTTTATACACCTATTCTAACAGCTCCACTCAGCTAGTTTAATGAGGTAGAAAGATCGCTCCGAAAGAGACCCAATAATGAACAGCATGATCGACCTATTAAACAACCAAGACAAACTATACTTAGGACTAAATACCAAAACTATGATTCTGCTCCCTTTTTGGTCCATGTATTTAAATCTATTGAGGACCCATCGGCCTCTATACACCCAATAAAGTTTGGTCAATTTTTATAAAAAAAATGTTTCTGGAATATTACAAGACGGAATAAAAAAGTGGGTAGAAATAAAATTGAAATAGTATTCGAAAGTGCAGAGAGTGCAAACAAATTCCTGGACTGTACAGCTTTTACGGCACAGGGATATATTTCTTCAATCCCGACTTATAATGTAACCCGGATGGGTGTCGTCCGGGGAGTTCCTCAGGATTGGTCCCCAGAATTAATAACAGATAATGTCAAACTACCCGCAGGTACCACGGTCTACCGTGGTAAATATGGTAATAAATTGGCCGCAAAAAACTGCCCAGCATCATATAAATCTTTTGCAGAAGTAACTCATAACACTCCTAAAACTACATTTACTTATAAGAATAACACACAGATATGAACATCCCATCACCTTCTTCTTACAGAAAAACAGTCATTCTAAATCCCAGATCAGACCAGTTATTACCCCAGGATATGACAAGGAGACTCATGGGAACATACTTAAAGAATATCGCTTACCTCCACCTCAAAATGGATGTGCAATTCAATCTGAGGTATCGGTAATAAATGGTAGTCAATAGGATGTAAAAGATATAAACGTAAAAATAGAAATGTAATAAGAAAAAAGAGGAATGTAGAATGAATATGACAGCAATAGAAATGGAAATGTAATAAACAAAAACTGTAACTAGAAATAAAACATACACTGTAACCAAAAAAATACAGCAAAAAATTGTCCCTGCTTACGGTAGGGGGAACAAGGAAAAAAAAAAAAAAACTACCCGCAGGTGTTGGAAAAATTTTAAAAATTAGGAGAATCAACAAGAAGGTTATAGTAAACGGATCCAATGAATGACAACCCACCCAGACTATTATTGTGACCTTTGATGGTCAAACTTTACTATCGCGTTTATTCCTATTCTACTCAGCTCTCCCACTAGAAGTATACAAATATCCAACAGTGCAGTGCTTCAATTGCTGTCGCTTTGGCCATACAAAAAATCAATGCCGTTCAAAACCTCGTTGTTATAAATGTAGCGGGGACCACAAAGGAGAGGATTGTATTATGGAAGAAAATGAGGCTTCCTGTATTTTTTGTTCTGGTTCCCACTATTCTACAAACAAAAAATGCCCTGAATATATTAGACAGACCCAGATAAAATGTATCATGGCCGATAAAAATATCTCATATATGGAAGCCGCAAAAAAACTGCCCAGCATCATATAAATCTTTTGCAGAAGTAACTCATAACACTCCTAAAACTACATTTACTTATAAGAATAACCCAGATATGAACATCCCATCACCTTCTTCTTACAGAAAAACAGTCATTCTAAATCCCAGATCAGACCAGTTATTACCCCAGGATATGACAAGGAGACTCATGGGAACATACTTAAAGAATATCGCTTACCTCCACCTCAAAATGGATGTGTAATTCAATCTGAGTTATCGGTTAATAATAATGAGGAATCCCTCAAAATGAGTTCCTTATAAATTTGTTCATTAATCTAATAAGTCAAAACAGTCTATCCATACTTGACCACGTAGCTAATACACTGATAACTCTTTTACACAAAAATAAAAATGGATCCTCTCAGGTTTCTACAATGGAACTTTCGTATCATAAATAGTAATAAACATAAATTAATATATCTTAAAAATCACTTTAAGCCAGCTATTATGGCTATTTCGGAAACATGGCTAAAGCCACAACAACATTTCCATATCTCAGGTTATTCCCAATTTCGGGATGACCGTTTAAATGGATAACTAACCTAACCTAACCTATCCACAAGTCTTCAATGGCAATGCCTAGAAGGTACGTATGGCAGTGACCATTTCCCTATTTGTATTACCCACCCGTTAAGATGCTCACCCCAAATAACTAAACATCCTCTATTGAAATATAGGTTATCAGCGGCAAAATGGGAGGAATATCGGAATAGATTGGAAAACTCTATAATAAATCTTCCTCAAATTAATAACGAGAATTTAGTAAATTGTTACCAAAATTTGTTTCAGGCTATAATAGATGCAGCTGATAATAATATTTCATTAAAAAACTCAGCTAAAAATAAATGGTCATCACCACCAGGTGGGACAGGGAATGCTGACATGATAAAATTAAGGAAGCAAGCTCAAAGGAATTATATTTCTTGTATAACTATAGTAAATTTTCTGGAATACAAAAAGTTTGCTGCTAAAACTAAGAGTATCCTTCGTAAGAAAAAGAGACAGGGCTGGAAACAATTTTGTGCTTCTCTATCACCAAACACGAATACGAGTACTTCTTACTTGTCTCTCTTTGTTCTTACAAGCAAGTTGCAATAAATTTACGTTTTTTAAGTCAATCTTTAATTTCAACCAACCTACTATACAAAACATCTGGCAAGAAATACAGCTCTAGATATGCTAGCAGTTCCCCACAAAATAACTCTCATATTTCATATTCTTTTGCTATGGATTTCTTAGATAAAATTGCCCCACCGTATGCTCCTTCTGAACTGGAACTTCCCATGATGTCATTGGCAAACACTCATAATAATAGTGATTTAAATAAGCCTATCTCTATGAATGAACTCAGAGCCGTCGTTACTCATGTCAGGGATTCTGCTCCTGGGATTTATGGCATCCCATATTCTTTTGTAAAAAAGGCAGGTCCACAATTTTTAGAGTCTTTATTAACTCTTATAAATAAATTTTTTGAGACCGGTTATGTCCCTAAAGGGGTACATGGTCCGGTCTGCCTTCAGTTCGGCCTGAACGGATGCAAAATCGTGTCGTGTGTATGCTCGAATCCGTTCAGGCCGAACTGACGTCAGTTCTAACTGAAACGATCGGCCTCTCGTCTGTGGCTGCCTTTATGAGTGGGAAACACAAATCATTATTCCAATATTAAAGCCAGGAAAGCCATCGGATAATCCAAATTATTTTCGCCCCATTGCACTATCTAGCAAAATGTGTAAAATATTTGAACACTTACTAAAAACCATTTAGAGTGGTTCATAGAATCAATTTCCTTTCTCCCTCAATCGCAATTTGGTTTTCGAAAAGGTCTTTGTACTACAGATAGCCTAGGTATTTTTGTAACAGATATTCATTTAGCATTCTCTAGGAATGACTCGGTGGTGGCTGCTTTCCTAGATGTCCAATCAGCATATGATAATGTGCAGCTTTCTATGCTCAGATATATATTACAAAAGCTGAACATTCCAGAAAAGCTAGTACAGTAGTAGTACAGTAGTAGTATAGTAGTAGTATAGATTTATATGTAACATAATTATGGATAGAAAAGTTATTATGCGTCTCCCTGACTAAAACTCAACCCGTTTAGTTTGGAAAGGCCTTCCGCAAGCCTCAGTCCTTAGCCTTTCTCTGTACAAGCTCTACACATCATTTCTTCATCAATCTCTCAATTATGACTTTAAAATATTACAATACGTTGATGACATTGTCATATATGTACAAAATCATTCCATCCTTGAGGCTTCCAAATCCCTCCAACTTTCCTTGAACTCATTATCATTATGGTTGATAAATCATGGTCTTGGTATATCTTCTCCAAAAAGCAATATTGTTGTGTTTACAAAAACAATAAACTAAGCAGAAAATCGCATGTAAAATATATACTTAGAAAAGCTGAACAAAGCCTTAATGTTATTAAAGCTCTTTCAGGTGTGTCCTGGGGAGCTCATCCTTTTAGCCAGAAAATTTTATACCAATCCACTATTAGAAGTTTATTTGACTATGGAATTTTTCTCATGCAACCATGCAACAGGTCATGCATTGGAAGCTTAGAGAAGATACAGTCTAAGGCTCTTAGATGTGTTATAGGTTGCATGAGATCAACACCTACAAATGTTCTACAAGTAGAAAGTGGTGAACCACCTTTACCGGTATGACTTCAATTTTTGTCGGACAGATTCATAACAAAAGTTAAAACCAAATTAAATCACCCCTATTAAATAGACTTGCTATATTAGAAAATTTGTGTAGAACCTCCCCATATTGGAAACATAAATCAATTCCATATACTATTGTTAGTTACAGGAAACTCACAACTATTCATGCAGTTACTACAATCACCCAATCTCCAAAATTAATAATTTATAAATACCCATATAATTTACTTAGTTTCGTACCAAATATTATTCTTAATATTGGCATTTCAAAAAATTCTCCTAATGCCAACGCATTGTTTCTATCTGAAGTGGAGAAAAGATGGAACAACAGCCATATGTTCTTTACAGACGCTTCAAAGCTCGATGAAGATGGGTTTACAGGAGTTGGGGTCTACTACCAGAACTCTAAAATTGGTTTAATGTTTTAATTCCCATCAAAGTCATCCGTTTTCAGTGGCGAATGTGTGGCTATTCTGGAGGCCTGCCTTTTTATTGAAAGTCATAATATTGAGAACTTCGTAATTTTCTCAGATTCAAGGAGCGCACTAGAGTCCCTCCTACTAAGTTTATTATACAACAAAAAATACAGCACTTTAATACTAGACATAAAGCAATCCTTGTATAATAGCTTGTCTAAAAATTTACGAATCACCTTAGTGTGGATCCCAGGGCACTCAGGTATCAAAGGAAATGAATGTGCGGATTCTTTGGCCAAAGTAGCTACAAGCAATCAGGACTGTGACAAAAAATACTTCTACTTCCAAGTATACGATCTACTTAGTTATTACAAAAAGGATAGTAATCAGGAATGGCAAAAAGTTTGATACATACTCGTATCTAGTAGATATAAAGGGAAAAAATACTACTCAATTCAACGCAATGTTTCTACAAAACCTTGGTTTTACAAATATAAAAAATTAAATAAAATCCCATTTCCATATTATGCAGAATAAGATTAGGACATTGTTGCACTCCAATACTTTTGAATAAATTAAGAATAAAGGACTCTTCGATATGTGAAGGAAGGAGGAAGGTTCGTTGGATCATATATTCTTCTCCTGTCCAATTAACAACAACACTTATAATATTTTAGACGAACTCCCTAAATTAAATATTCCCATGCCTGTTAATTTTAATTTACTTCTGACAATATTTAATAATCGAAAAATAATATTCTTCCTAACTAAATTTATAAACTCTAATAACATTAAATTATAAGGAATAACCCGCTTAATCTCAGTATGCGTATTGATTTTTTTTTATGTATTACTCCCCTAATGATATAACTTGAGGTTAGGGCTCAAACTAACACATTTTTTAATATTTCGGAGACATACTTAAACGAGAAACAATCAAACTTCATTTAAATAAATTTAAATAAATGTCGGTTGTCTGTAAAGTCAGTTTACTGACGATAGTTGAACGTGTTACATATGTACCCCCTATGTAATATGGACTTAGCACCGAATTGCCGAATACCATTATATGGGAATCATCATCATCGGTCAGTCGCAGTCGAAGATGCTCTTGGACTATAATTAACATTTAACATATAATAATTGAAGCCACCTCTTGGACTATAAAGAAAATACATGTCGTGCAGTTTCTTCATAAATTACGAAAGAAATCGTCATATACTGGAAATGCTGTCGTCGCATCATAGTAGTGAATTTGGAGTTAAGTTGGGCACTTCAGATCTTATATCGGTCAATGTCGGTAGTCCTAATTTAGTTATCATTCTTGAGTTTAGATCCAACATAGATCTGATTCATTTTAGTTAAGTTTAAATGTAAAAATAGTTTGTAAATTTTAATTTCAATAAATCTTTTAAATAAAATCGTTTTTTTGGAACTCCCGATAGAGAACATTATAAGTAACGTGACAACGTCAAAAACAACAACAACAACAACAATAATAATAATAATAAAATGCGAGGTAACGCTGGTACTTGGTAACAGTACTTGGTAACGCATGAGTCATGTTTTTTCGTGCGTGCTGCCGGCTCCATCGAATTACAAGACGTTATCACGTCAAAAAACCGCTTTGTTAATTCATAGATACACTTGACGCTGGCAGAATACCGCCAAAAATGGCGGTCGTACGCCAAAATTAAAAAAAGAAGAAGAAGAAGAATGTTACTGTTGACACATGTTCCTGCTAGGCCATCTGGTTAGATGTTTTAAGCGTAATTACATCTGGATTACAACGGCATAGGTCGCATATCTGCAGGAGGTGGAGTTACTACCGTTACGTTAAGTTTCATAGTCCTCACAATATTCTCGCATTATAATAACGTGAGGAGTGACGGAACAAAACATGATAATTCCACTTTTTGTGAAAAACAAGTTAGCAATGACATTCGACAGAATACCATTAATTACGTCGTTCGATAAGCTGATGTGGTTCAAATCGTGCTTATTCCTATAGTAAATAGCCTCTGAAGTTGAAAGTTTGATGCAAATCATGATATTTTCATGTTTAAAACATTAATAAACAAAATCGGAACATAACATGATATATTTCTTTATTTAGAATGGTACAAGCAAATATTAAATTATTCGTTTGCAGAACAAAATGAAGAAATAGATGATGATGAAGCGTGTATTTGTACTGAAATGGATGTAGAAGACATAAGAATTTAATTTTTCATTATTAATTGTGTATTTGTCACATATTTTCATTATTAAATAAATAATAAAGCCAGAACATAAAATTTTATTTCCTAACCTTACTTTTTCAAAACATGATATTTCCAAACAGTTTGGTACAAATAATGATATTTTCATTTGATCAGATCAGAAAATGATATTTCCATATTTTACATAAGAATAGATACACAATTTCAAATTAAAAAAATAAAATAAAAACATACTTATAAAGTGTTTATAGTATTCAATAGATCTCATATTTTTTTTAATTGCACAAAACCAAAGTAGTTGCAGGTTTTTGACCTTTTGTGAAAAGTTAGACATCATGGAATTATCATGTTTTGTTCTCTCTCTCCTCACGTGGTGTTTCGTTTGCCGAGAAATAATAACATGACTAATTTCAGAAGTACGTCAATCAAGCATTTAATTTATTCAAATCATTATTCACCATTTGGGCGTTTGCTCCATTAGCATAACGCGTTTACGTTAAGATGGGGACTGAAAGAAACGAAGTTAACATGCTCAACTGGTCATACGTAGACTTAATTTGTCAAAGTCCCTTTCTTTATTACAGACACAATACGGGGGTTGCCTGTTGAGTCACTGACAGAGATGTAGCTGTAGCGAGTGTCGCCGCCACAGTGCCCTGTCGGCTATTTCAGCGTGGCTATTTATAGCGAAACAATATGGGTCGCGTGTCGCGGATACCGGATACACTTGCGTAATCTCTGACTGATCTTTTCCCAACACGATCATACCATGGGGGAGTCGTTCAGGCATGGGCTTGACCGGATACCACGGCCTCACGTGAAACTGGCGTGAAAATTGTGTTTCGCTGATAACATAGTACCTATAGGCCCAATGGGGTTTGGGGCTTAAAACTGTAACGCACGTGTAACTCCTTTGGTATTGCGTGTCCATGTGCGGCGATACTTCTTACCATCACGCAATCCGAAACGCGCATTTTTTTTTTGAAAAAAATTTAAAATTATTAATTAACATTTCCGGTTCCAATTAAAAGTAAAGTACAAGTAAATTAGTTTGGGTTCCGTACTCGACGAGTACAAACAGGGCCCTATTACTGAGGCTTCGCTGTCAGTCCGTCTGTACGTCCGCTAGTTTGTCTACTGTGGTAACTAGACAGATGCATTTCATCTGATGATGTATATCTGTTGCCGTTATAACAACAAATATTAAAAACAGAATAATTTTTTTTTAATAAAAAAAAAGCCAGTTGGTATGGGACCATTCATGCGCGAGTCGGACTCGCACTTGGCAGGTTTTTAATTTTATAGGTTTACTAATTGCACGTTAAATACAAGCAATGCGCATTCCCAAATGGTTTAGGCCGTGTAGACTTTATAGTTTAGTTAATTCGGTAATCGGTATCTCGACAACGGCCTACAAGTATTACCATGAAATTGAGTATGCAGGGAGTTTGGGGGGAAAAGTTCGATCTAGCTAGGTCTTATCACTTAGAAACTGCGCATTTTTAAGCAATAGGTATATGTTTTATTATTTTGTCGTGCAACAATATAATATCAATAATTTCGACTCTCTTTACTCAGTCTGATTGGCAGCTTGGTATGCGTACCCTCGTATAATATTGCATTGTTTGGGAATTCGGAATGTGGTTTTGTGCTTTTTCTTTTATATTTTTTTTTATTTATTTTTAATTATTTTATCGTTCCACTAAAACAGCGAGCGCAGCTCGGTCTCTCAGGTACTATTATATTAAGTCTATACGATCTATATATACACAAATACTTAGGTACAAATACATAAAATTGAAATGTCTGTTTGTATGAACAAATTAACAGCTTTACAATAAATGCATAATGTAAGTAGTAGGTATATAAGGCACCTACACCAAAATATTTTTTAAATACTTTTATCTGTTTGGCCGTTTATCTATCTGTTTATCTGTCTGTCTGTTTGTTTGTTCCGGCTAATCTCTGGAATGGCCGAAGCGATTTTGGCAGCCTTGCATCAGCAGATAGCTGATGTTATATAAAGTAACTTAGGGTACTTTTACCTTAGGATTCTGTTAAAAAAAGGTTCCATTTTCATTCATAGTTCCACGGAAATAAATGTGCGTGCTCCAGCTAGTATATAAGTATTGCACTAAACAGTGATTTAATTAAATGTAGATTAAAAATGAATGTGTAATATATTTTCTGTAAAAGTAGGACTAACAAAAACAATATTTACGAGTATATTCGTATTAAAACTTTAATTATTTTAGCCATAAAATATTTAATGAACTTACAAAATAAATGTTTCCTCCATTTAGCTACAAATCAGAGGTTGCACCTTCTACAGC
Source organism: Phengaris arion (assembly GCA_963565745.1). Lineage (NCBI taxonomy): Eukaryota > Metazoa > Arthropoda > Insecta > Lepidoptera > Lycaenidae > Phengaris > Phengaris arion. Next base: position 2,098,798 of record OY751446.1, on the reverse strand, counting down.
GTAGCTCCGTAGCGCTACGCCGTAGCCGATGTGACCGCTACGCGTGACTCATTTCGTAGATACAAAAGAATTTCGTATCTCTTTTTTTTTACTTTGCATTGTTCTTTGACAAAATAAAATTTCAACCTGCACTGTAGTTACTGTAATATATTATTTAAAGCTTGTATTTTAACTTGTATGCTTCAGAAGGTCGATTCTGCTAATTAAATCCTGCGATAATACAGTTACGAGCTAGTCCCGATCGATGTTAAAACTGCAAAATTGTATTCTCATGAACGTCAAACCAACGTCCAAACCAAAAATTGGAGGATTTTTAAACTCCAATTTTTATACAAAATTGGAGTTTAAAATTCCAACTACATTTTTTTTTTGTTAATTATATTTTTTACCCGATTTCTATTGCATAAAATATTACTTTATTATTTATATAGTATATTTGTGTTAAGTTTGTCATCAGCACATAAATCAAAATGGTTTACTTAAATTAGCGCATATTATGTCAATTTTGATATCTGCATTGCTGACTTACGGCAAAAATACAAATTGTATTTGTAATTGACATAATATCTCATAAATAGCTTTCCGATCTTAGCACCGCGACACGTGAACGCGATGCGCGACTACGACCAGCGAATCAGGATCTCCGACCACACCCACCAGTCGCGCAACGCGGTCGCGGGATTCGTTTGGTGCTCCAAGTAAATTCATTATAAGCAGTGGGTCGCGGACCGGTTGCGAACGCGCGACACCGATTTGAAACCTACCATTATTCACCAGCCCTACTTCAAATGACAAATATCTGGCGATAAGCCGGAGTCTGTAATCAGTGACCGCAACTGCCGACATTATGGTCAGTTAATGTTTAATTTAAAATAAATAATGTTAACCTTATTTTCTGTCGATTTTCGGTGAGACGGTAATCGATCCAAAGCCATATTCCAGTCAGATGTGCATATAGATGTTATGTTAGTAACGCTAGAAATACTAATCTCCAGTTATATTTTTTGATTGTCAACTGGTTCGTAATATTTAAAAAAACTTTATGGTGTATTGTACTTTTCTACATTACTAATATTCATTAATTCTATACCCGGTTAAAGTACTTAGATCATCATCATCATTATTATATTAATGCTAGCTGTTTCCCGCGGCTCCGCCCGCCTAAATCCAATATCCCACGGGAACACTGTACTATTTTCGAGATAAAAAGTATCCTATATTTTAATCCAGAGCTTAAACTACTATTATACAAAAGGTCATCGACATCCGTTCAGTAGTTTTTGCGTAAAAGAGTAACAAACAAACATCCATCCAACCATCCTCACAAACTTTCACATTTATAATATTAGTAGGAATAGTAGGAATATTAAATACATAAATCTTTTATTTTATGAAATAGCATCACAAAATTTATTTATTACTAGAGGCCTTCACACTAGGTCAGGCCTGTCTCGTGGAGTCCATGAGTGGCCTCCAGTGGCCAGTATTAGTGGGACGCGAAGCAAAAACATTCAGTACAGTTTTACGAGAATTGTGCAACCGGAGGTGTAGGAAATTTGGCCGGTAAAAGTTTATGTGGAGGAAGGTATGCAGAAAGCTAAAGTTGTTTGAATAATACTTAGAAATACCTAAAATTAAATTAAATGAGTTGTTTTGGCCTCTGGACGACTACTTGTATTAATTAATTGTCATTCTTCAAAAATCCATTCAAAATAAGATTTATAAGTTCATCAATTAGCAAAATCAATAAAATCTCAGTTCCAGCAGATAATTTAATAATACTCCACAGCATTTTTAATCTATATAATAAAACTTTTACGATCCTGTAAAGAGATTTTCGGTTTCGATGTAATTTACTGCCACTTCCGCCGCCCCGGCTGACGGTTAGTGTTGAGGATGATACGTTTATCGTGTGTTTATAATTCTACGTGTTTTCATCTGCTGCTACTGCAATATGTAGAGCGAACAAGACGTACACTAGTAGCACTGCGTTCGTAAGCCTTCATGGTTGACGTACACTAGTAGCACTGCGTTCGTAAACCTTCATGGTTGACGTACACTAGTAGCACTGCGTTCCTAAACCTTCATGGTTGACGTACACTAGTAGCACTGCGTTCGTAAACCTTCATGGTTGACGTACACTAGTAGCTAGCACTGCGTTCGTAAACCTTCATGGTTGACGTACACTAGTAGCTGGTTGGCTGGTAGCATGGTTTTCTGTTCGTGCATATCATGGTGGCGTGGGATTCCTATAATGCTCCTATCGGCTGCACTTACACCTTACTTTTAGAAGACCCTCATCCAAATCCCTACCTTTTATACAGGCTAGAGCTTTCCTATGAAGGAGAATCAGTCTTCACCTTGCTTTGTTTGTTTCTTATCAATAAATAAATATTTTTAAAAGAGTATCTTGCGGATGTTGGTGAGTTTGCAATTTATGTCTCTTTTTACGGATACCTATTTCGTGTCATAAGACTCTTTTAAGCTACCTATTATGTCTATACTTTATACTAGCAAATCCTACTACTATGATAAATGTGAAAGTTTGTCAGGATGGATAGATGTAAGGATTTGTGAATGTTTGGTACTCTTTAGGCTACTTTTTATCCTCAATAAGTACAGAGTTCCAGTGGGATACTGTATTTACGCGAGCGGAGACGCCAGCAGAATAGTAAAATCATAAATAGTTAATGGGAAATCTGATACAAAATAAATGCAGGAAACGAAAATCTAGAAATAGTGACACATTAATAAACCTAAAGTAATGCGAGGTATTTAAAACCCAGTGGGTGTGCGTCTGGAGTCGTGAAAGTGGCACATTTATTTACTGCACCAGGACCAGAGATAAGCAGATAGTATGACTATAAAACGCGCGCCGGCTGACGGGCATCATCACTCCATGGAGAATTCTTGGAGCGAGGAGGCTGGAGAAAGCTTGGCGGATAAAATCCAGGAAAAAATTATTAGCATAGTAAATACTTATTATATATACGCTTACAGACTTATTATTTCTTTTCAATAATTTCCTTTATGTGTTAGTATTATACAACACGGCGCTTGATATAAAATTTATTAGATTTTATTGGGCCCTCACCGGTGCATACGATCAACATGAGCGGCGCGGGCGCAGCGGCGGCGTCCGCGCGAGTGAAAGCCAAGCTCGCCCGAAAGTGTAGAAGCCGGGACACTGACATCCGCCTAAAATGGGGCGCTCGGGCGCGGTGGTGTCGTGTTGCGCGTATAAAAAGCACCCGCGCGCCCCGCCGCCGGTCAGAACGGCTTCAAACGTAAGTAAGCACGCACGCGCGTGCGCGCCGCGCCGCAACCGGACAGTGGATTGTGAAGTGATCATCGTTTGTTTATCGTTATGGTGATGGATGTGGAAACGGTTCAGTGATACGCGACGACGTCGAGAGTTCAGTTCATATATTTGATGTTAATGAGATTGTTAATTGACGCGTGTAATCGAAATATCGATACAAATTGTTGCCATCAACCATTGCCATAAAAGACAATAAGCGACGATCCGCGGTCCGGTTGGCGGCGCTCCAGGCGAATACCTGTGACGTAACGGGCGGGTCGGGCGCTCACCACTGGGGCCGTTACGTAAACGGCGGCTCTGGCTTAGTTCCGACCGGCTCTCGGGTTACGGCCACAAATAGCTGCACCGCCGGCCGCGCGCTAACTCAGTGTTCCTCCGACCCGCAGGAAGGCTCCAGGGCTGCGTTCTCGTGTCTCGACAAGCCCAAAGTCTCGTTAGCCCTCCGAAATGCCGAAGCCAGCAGTACAAGAGGGTGATGACCCCGATCCCACCCCGTACCTGTTCGTTTCTCTGGAACAGAAACGTATCGACCAGAGCAAGCCCTACGATGGCAAGAAGGCTTGCTGGGTACCCGACGAGAAGGAGGGCTTCTTACAGGGCGAAATTAAGGCCACCAAGGGTGACCTCGTGACCGTCAGCCTGCCAGGTGGCGAGGTAACTATGGACCTTTATAAAATTGACTATCATCAGTTTCAAAGAAATTAAGATTCTTCGATATGTAAATATTTACAAGTGATATGAAGTAGGCCTATGTTAAGGACAAGTGGATGCTTATGATAAGGATGACGAAACAAGTAAAGATGAAGTTAAGTTAAAGAATGATGTTGATTTTCAGGAGTTTAATTATTTTATGTGTAACAATTAACTTTATGTCAAAGTTCAATGACACCTTTATGCAAAATTACAATTTTTAAATACATTAATATAAAAAATACATTGATTAATTAATAATTTGAAGACAATTAAATAATATAGATGGAATGATAACAAATTAAAATATTACACAGAATGATATTATTAGTATTTAATTTGGACTCATTTTAATTGACTTATAATTTTATAAATATTTTATAAAATGAAACAATTTATGTAAACAATTAAATAATTTGTACAATATCACTGAAAAGTATTTAACAATAACATAAGCAATAGAGTAAACAGAATTGAAAAAAGATTAATAATATTGAAGTATCCAAGGATAATAAAGGTGGACATTGAAATAAAAAAGTAATAACGATTCTAATGTGTATTTAATGAGCAGGAAAAGACATTAAAAAAAGAGCTCATCTCTCAAGTTAACCCGCCGAAATTCGAGAAAGTCGAAGACATGGCCGACCTCACCTACCTAAACGATGCTGCCGTACTCCATAATCTCCGACAACGATACTATGCGAAACTGATCTACGTAAGTAGGCGCGCCAAGCGCCTTCTCCTTTACACTAATACTTATAACAATATCTCTCCCGCAGACAAAAGACTTCAAAAAGGATCTGGTAGCTCAAGTCAACCCGCCCAAATACGAAAAATGTGAGGACATGTCCAATTTGACATACCTCAACGACGCTTCTGTATTGTATAACTTGAAGCAGAGATATTACCATAAGCTCATTTACGTAAGTCGGCTGATCAGCAGTTGCAGCGTTGCAGTTTGCATGCCTCTTCCTTCCTTCAGTGATCCTCATTGGAACATATCCAACATTCATAGAATCTACTCGTACAAATACATCTCCTTTGATGTGGCTATTTTTAAATCCATTCGCCAACTCCATTACGGATATAAATAGTTCGCTTTCATTTGATATAGATTTATTATCATAATTCTAGGTGCTCCTTATAATCGAATATACATTTGTTTTTATCAAATATTGAGAATTATGAAAATAGTAAATAAAGGTTTTCATGGACGTCGTCAGATTTTTTAAATAATGTTTTGAAGTTCAAACAACCAACATTTAACAATCACAAATTATCATTGATGGAATTGTTTTGTTTATTTTGAGTTAAGCTATAATTTTGATTAGCAGATGGATTTTATGATAAAATTATAATTAAGGATTAGGAACATATTACTTTTGTTGATTTAAAGAATATAGCAGTTTAGCACACTGTTGCTTCAAATATATATATATCCTTAGGATAACATCAATAAGAATATTTTGCTAGCTCTTTCCCGATCATCATTATCATCAACACCATCCTCTCATTACTCCAGCCGTACTTGAAACCTTCTACACAGGACAAGACGGTGTGAATGGACTTCAAGGCGTCCAGGACTTTGTTTACTTGTTTTTTTTTATTTGTTGTGTTTTGATCTAAAAGAAGTTTCTATTTTAAATTTAGAAATTTCTTCTCTCTTTTGAGCTACAAAGGCATTAGGAAATGCCCTAGCTCTACTTTTTAGTTTTTCTTTCTAGGTGTTTCAATGGATTTTCTTTGTTTTATGTGTGTAAAATATCCTACAGTGAATTTATTCAATTTTATAACAATATATATTTTACTAAACAGATTAAAAGTCACATGGTAAATTTTACATACGTTTGCCGAGATACAAAGTATTATAAAAATACTCTCTCTCGGAGTTAATTTAGTAAGATTTTTATTATTTATTGTGTCTAACACCTATCTTGCGGTTATAAGCGGTTTTGTGCTAAACGTAAATAATGTTTACATCATTTATTCTTTATTTAATAAATAATATAAATTTATTCACCAAAGTCTAAAGCTTTCATTTTTCAATAAAGCTTTAAATTTATTGAAGTTACAAATAAATCTACAAAAGGTAAAATGTAATGTAAAGGTAAAAGGTAAAATGTAGCTATTATTTACCAAAACAACTATAACCGCAATAGTTTTTTTTTTATTTAATCTACAACAATGTGTTTTTTAAATTATTCATCAGTTGTTCAACTACATATTATCTACAAATGTTACCGGACCTTTCATGGACTAAAAATTCACCCTATGAAACACTATCGTTGTAGTAGGAAAGTTATATTCTTTTTCTTCTCAAATCAAGTTTTTAAATACCTACCCCAGATTTAAAAGACACATCGTTTATTTGTTTGTTCGTGGTTCTATCGTCGTTTCTTTATACAGACGTACTCGGGTCTCTTCTGTGTGGCCATCAACCCTTACAAGAGGTTCCCCGTGTACACGTTCCGATGCGCCAAGCTGTACCGAGGCAAGCGCCGCTCGGAGGTGCCACCCCACATCTTCGCCATTTCCGATGGCGCTTACGTCAACATGTTGACCAACCACGAGAATCAATCTATGTTGATTACGTAAGTTTTGTTTACTTTAGTAATTTACCTGGTATGATTCAAAACATCAATCAGATTTAACACGAATATTAATTTGTTCTATTAGTAAAATAATAAAAAAAATCACAAGTTTGATATTACACAAGCAAGCGGAATATTGTAAGCACAATATTCCGTGTTATTTAAAAAAGTCTAATATTTAGCCAAAAATCTTATACATTATCTATTTTTCCCAAATCCCCTAAGCCGAAATGTTGAAGTCTAAAGAAATTTTCCAATCCACAGCGGTGAGTCTGGTGCCGGAAAGACTGAAAACACGAAGAAGGTAATTGCGTACTTCGCCACCGTTGGTGCCTCCCAGAAGAAGGACCCAAGTCAGGAGAAGAAGGGCTCCCTCGAGGACCAGGTCGTCCAAACTAACCCTGTGCTTGAAGCCTTCGGTAACGCCAAGACCGTCCGTAACGACAACTCCTCCCGTTTCGTAAGTATTATTTCTTATTACGTATTTACATTATGCTATAGAAGTAAATTTCAAAAATAATAAAGTCTATGGTATTAAGGATTATTTGTTCATTTGCATAAGCATATGTTTAATATCATAAAACACACAATAATGGAATGCATCTAATTATGAATGGTTAACAGTGTTTATACACGCGCTCGAGTCTAATATAGAATCTTCGGCTTTATCTTCTTCTGTTTTTGATATTACATCAAAATTAATATTTTCGACAAACAAATAAACAACAACATCTATCCCTTTGAACCTATTCGTTATAAACATAGTCCCTTTATAATAAAATGTTGCATTTTGTTAAATAAAAAAAGTGTATTTATCATTGTCAAATACTAATATTTTGAGGTTATTTTATGCACTGGACATCCTCGTAATTTAAAAAATCTTATTTATTTCACTTGTATTAATGTTTATTTTCCTTCTTCCCCAGGGTAAATTCATCCGTATCCACTTCGGTCCATCTGGAAAACTGGCTGGTGCAGATATTGAAACTTGTAAGTTTAAATTTTCATTCAACTTAGTCTCTACTATTGATAATATCAACTAAATACATAGTATATTTTAATACAATTTGATACACTGTTAAGTTTATTTACAAATACTTTTCTATTTATTAACTTAGAAAATGGTCGTCAGCTTGTTTTGAAAGATTCTGCACTAGGACGAAAGGTACAGGATCGTTGTAATTATACTAAACTATTATATTTTTTCCCCTGCAGATCTACTAGAGAAGGCCCGCGTCATCTCCCAACAGACTCTTGAGCGTTCCTACCACATCTTCTACCAGATGATGTCTGGTTCTGTTAACGGCCTTAAAGGTAACGTATACTTTCATCACAAAGAATTTGTTATTTTTTACGTACCTAAGTTATTTTTTCTCAGATAAAATGTGCTACATTCATATTACAGATTTAATAAAAATTGGTCAATAGATATTAATATATTATAATAATAATTGATGACAATTGAAATTGATAAAATGTACTTACTATTGTTCTCAATAATTGTATTTTGAGAAAAATAATATTAATATATAATTTAACTTTAGACATGTGTATGCTGTCAAATGACGTATATGACTATTACATCATATCGCAAGGAAAAACTACCATCCCCAACGTAGATGATGGAGAGGAATGTGTTTTAACTGATGTAAGTTCAGCCTTCCAAGAAACGAAGGCTTGAAAGACATGCCCAAGTGTTTTGTTTTTCCTTGAACACCTCTCGCGTACAACCGATTGGTGAACATCTCGCCTCAGAGCCGAAACGAGATGGTTACATTATGTGTCTCCCGTCCAAAGCATGTACCCCTAGAATTATAGTAGTACCAATTATAGCATCCTGAATGTGACCAATGTCGTTTTATAGCCAAATGTTTGTTGTCTAACGACGTCAATGACTACAACATCGTCGCCCAAGGCAAGACCGTGATCCCCGGAGTCGACGACGGTGAAGAAATGAGACTGACAGACGTGAGTCCAGAATGAGACTACTGGCTCGTCTTCTTCCTTTGTTTTGTGTATCAATTTCTCTATGCTTTTTTCGCTTCCGACTGATGTGAAAGTCCATGCATGTATATGTCAGATAATTTGATATTTACAGAGTTAACGATGATTAGCAACCGCATTTCGGACTATCCCCTCATTAGTCAAGGGAAGACTCGGATACCGGGCGTTAATGATGCAGAACAGTTTGATATCACGGTCGTAAGTTTCGAACCTACGCAGGGAGCGTGCGTAATACTTAAAGCGATTTATATAATTGTTGACATTATCTGACATATACATAGCATGCTCGCTCCGTGCTAGAGGTCAAGTCAGCATGAGGCACAGAATGATACCACCAGGAGTTCCCTCATCTCCAGCACTTGCACCCCATAACTGTAATAAATAAGCGTCTTGACAGAATACATAAAAGGATACGGTATATAATAAAACAGGATAGCCAGGGAACTAGGTGCGAGGGATAAATCTTTATTATTAAATGAAGTTGTTTAATCAACAGAGATGACTATGTTGTCCAACGACATATACGATTACCATAGCGTCTCCCAGGGTAAGATTACAATTCCCAACGTCGATGACGGCGAGGAATGTCTTTTAACTGATGTAAGTTGTATTGTTATGCGCATACGAAATCGAGTGCCCCATTAGCAGCGATGGACGCTAATCTCAGTAAGAATGTGGATAAAATCCAATGAATGGATTAAATTCAATTGAAATACTATGTATCCACAATTGTTTTGTCAATATCCCGTATAGAGTCATGCTAAAGAAATTATATATCGAAAAAGTCCAAAGAATGGAAATGAGAAATTATATATTAATTCATTAGAGTAGACGCTATTTTCCTTATCGTATATGTGATTTTCCTAGAAAATATAAGGGACACATTAGTGTTAGTTTCAAGTAAGATATCAATATTTAGAATATCTCGTCCACCAAAAACTATCTGGAGTCTTCGTAATATCTGTGTGTACAGTGCAAAATGAGCTAAGCAGCATAACTATTTCTGATACTAATATGTAATAAGTCAGGTGAGTGGTGCATGTATCTCAAAACATTGAAAACATTCTAACTCTGCAAAAACTTCGTTTGTTTAACAACACTTTTATTTTGTCTACAATCTTCTAATACATTTTTCGTATTATAGCAAGCCTTCGACATCCTGGGCTTCACCCAAGAGGAGAAGGACAACGTTTACAAGATCACCGCCGCTGTCATGCACATGGGTTGCATGAAATTCAAGCAGAGGGGTCGCGAGGAACAGGCCGAGGCTGATGGTACTGAGGTAAATATATTTTACAATTCAATATCTACCTTTCCTAGTTCATATAAAAGACAAATTAGGTAGAATTTAACGTAATAATACAATTAAACGTAATTATTGTATGGAATTGCGCTTTTATAGAGTTGTTTTTAAATTATTATTTTTTTAATCAAATATTAGCCCCGGGTACAGTTACGTCAACCTGAATTCAACGCAAGCGAAATCGCGATCATATGCTAGTCTTTAGATAAAACCTACATAAATTAAATTTTTCCTAGTATTTTATTGTTATTTACAGGATGGTCAAAAAGTCGCCACTCTTCTCGGCGTCGACTGCGCTGACCTGTACAAGAACTTGCTCAAGCCGCGTATCAAAGTCGGTAACGAGTTCGTCACCAAGGGTCAAGGCAAGGACCAGGTCACCAACTCCGTGGGAGCCCTTTGCAAGGGTATCTTCGATCGTCTCTTCAAGTGGCTGGTGAAGAAGTGTAACGAGACCCTAGACACCAAGCAGAAGAGACAGCACTTCATCGGTGTACTGGATATTGCTGGTTTCGAGATCTTCGACGTGAGTATCGGTGATTGGAGATGATAGTTCTTTAATACTGTTCAGAGAATTATCATTACAATTTAAATCATCATCAAAAATAACTTTGATATTTTGATATTATTCACAGTGGTCATACAATATATTAAGTGTGTATATTAGCATATGAAAATTGCATACCCACTGATGATCGAGTAATTATTTTTAACAAAATTTATGATTACATATTATAGTTTTAATTTTAAATTGTTTAGTTACAAAGCGATTTTTAATATGAAGTAACAGACAAGTTATGGTTTATATAATTTTATTTTAGTAATTATTTACTTGGGTGATTATATTTATTTCAACACAGGTATTTTTTGTATAGGAAACTACTAAATTCTTAAAAATTTGTATTTTATTTAATTTGATTTCTTAGTTTAATGGCTACGAACAACTGTGTATTAACTTCACGAATGAGAGGTTGCAACAATTCTTCAACCATCATATGTTTGTATTGGAGCAACAAGAGTATACCAAAGAGGGCATTGTATGGGAGTTCATTGACTTTGGAATGGATCTTCTAGCCTGTATTGATCTCATTGAAAAGGTATACCGGGTGAAGAATACCCCGAAACCACGCAAACCGTTGGGTGTTATCGATTTATTTTTTCAAAATTTTCCACAAGCACCACCTATTTTAAGTTTTCTCACTTTTGTTTTTACCACACATTCACTTGGTTTTCGTATTGTTTATAAAAGTACAACGGTTTCGAGCAACTCTGCATTAATTTCACCAATGAGAAGCTCCAGCAATTCTTTAACCACCACATGTTTGTCCTCGAACAAGAGGAATACAAGAAGGAGGGTATCTCATGGACTTTCATCGATTTCGGAATGGACTTACTCGCTTGTATTGACCTGATCGAGAAGGTAATTTGACACACTGGTCCTCCAGTCGCCTGGATATCCAACACACCTGTTTGTGCGCCGAAGCCGTCTATGGAATAGATGCGGCTCCGACATCCTCTTCTTGCACTCTATCTTTTAGGGCCTACCTACGGAACGAAATCCGTAGCTGGAATATACCACATCCTATTAATATCTATCTCTTTTACCCTAACCCTGTAATTAATTATCTCCCTACAGTTCAACGGTTTTGAACAACTCTGCATTAACTTCACCAACGAGAAACTCCAGCAGTTCTTTAATCACCACATGTTCGTGTTGGAACAAGAAGAATACCAACGCGAAGGCATTGAATGGACCTTCATTGATTTTGGCATGGATCTCCAAAATTGCATTGACCTTATTGAAAAGGTAGATGGCGGAAACGCAACAATGAACGCTTGCAACTCGCCATGGTCACCGAGTAAACCCGTCTAAATTATCCTTTCTGAATCCCTTTCTAAATTACATACGGAAATTGGAAAGGTTTTACTTGGTCGACCCTTCAAAGCAATTATCTGTGTTGTGTGACCTAAAGTGTGTAACTTTTTCTTCTACTATATCTATACTTAATCCAACGCCACAATACACTCTCAGACACAAAAAACCTAGCAATACAAATATTTTAACGAGTTACTCAAATATTTTTTTCATGTCACCACTGCAGTCGAACGGATTTAATCAACTCTGTATTAATTTTACGAACGAAAAATTACAACAATACTTTAATCATTTCATGTTCGTCCTAGAACAAGAAGAATATGAAAGAGAAGGGATCGTATGGGAATTTATAGATTTTGGTATGGATCTCCAAGCAACTATAAATTTAATAGAAAAGGTATTAGAGGAGTAACATATGTAGCTTGAGACTGTAGGGTAGGGACGCTGCAAGTGCAAAAGTATATTGCTGGCTGAGTCCCATCCCGCGCGTATCAGATTCGGCTTCAGTAGCTTTCGAATCTTCGGTCGCTATTTCATTTCTTTCATTTTCAAAAGTATCATTGTATTCACTGTTAGCATCGCGGCATAAAATATTATTTTAGGAGCACACGTAGTATTGCCTAGTTTTTGAAAATGTTTAGAATAATACGCTTATTTGTACCTACTTTTTAATTATTTAGTGACAGTATACTTAATATTTTTCATAATACAACATATTATTATGTGCCAATGCAGTTTGATACACGCAAATATATTGATGCTTATAATATACTACTATACTTCATTACACTTACAACTGTTTTCAAAACTGCATGTCGCTTTGTAACAACAAATGCCCTTAGTGATAAGATCTACGTTAAGACCTCTGTAAATCTCGTGTTATATTTTGTATCAAATATGTAGGCTATATATATTCAGTCAAATTGTCTTGGTAAGATGTCGGTAAGTGAGGGTAAGTTTTGAAGAAATAATAAAATAGCTAAAATAAAGTAGCTAATTGGATTTTTAAATTATTGTAGTAAATAATTACTACTTTGAAGAACGACCAAATTGTTTAAGCAATAAAAAGCTTTGATTCTAATGTCGATATCGCTTCTAATCTCAATCGTCCAATTTTAGCCTATGGGTATCCTCTCCATCCTTGAGGAAGAGTCTATGTTCCCGAAAGCCACCGACCAAACATTCGTTGAGAAGTTGAACAACAACCACTTGGGCAAGTCCGCTCCTTACCTGAAGCCCAAACCCCCCAAGCCTGGTTGCCAAGCTGCTCACTTCGCCATTGGTCACTACGCCGGTAATGTAAGTATAAGCTCATCTTATATTCCAATAGTCCCCACCAGTCTATTGATCATCCCTCGAAATCCTAATACTATTATAAATGTGAAAGTTTGTGATGATGGATGGAATTATGTATGGATGTATGGATGGTTGTTTGTTACTCTTTCACACAAAAGCCACTACCAACTAGCCACCAGAAATATTCTTCGTAGGTACACTTTCCTCGTAAGTACACTTTTAAAAAAATATGTATTCCTTATAGATACACTTTTTAAAAACCAATTTAACGTTTCCGAATAGATACACTTTTGAATACAGTTGTGTAAACAAAAGTGTATTTAAATAAATTTCGAATTAGTTTAGGCTCTGGATTAAAAAAAACGCTACTCAAAAAAGTATAGTATTCCCGTGGGATAGCCGATACTTTATTTACGCGGGCGGAGCCGCGGTAAAAAGCTAGTTCATATATAATTAGTTTATCACGCCTCTGATGTAAGTAAAATCACATAATTGCAATTCAAACAAAATCTTCAAAAATCGAAGAAATCGAAAATTTAATTAAAAAATTTATTATCCCAAAACAGGTCGGTTACAACATCACCGGATGGCTTGAGAAGAACAAGGACCCTCTTAACGACACCGTCGTAGACCAGTTCAAGAAGGGTACTAACAAGCTGTTGTTGGAGATCTTCGCTGATCACCCAGGACAGTCTGGTGATGCCGCCGCTGCTGGTGGTGGCAAGGGTACGTAGCTATTGCTCAAAATCCAAATGCTCTCAAAAATATTATATTGAAAAATTTTACAATATTTAGATAATTATTTGAAGCAACAGAAGGAATGGAAATATAACTATTAAAAATAGATTAAGCATCCATGATCTCCAGGTAACGTAAGTCGTTTTTATTTCAAGACTTATTACCATGAGCTGTCACTACTTCTGTGAACGTACAATTGCATATAAAAACTTTATGCAATTCCAATTCAGAATTTCCGTAATCTCATCAAGATTTCTATCAACTCGATCGTAGACATAAAAATTTCTGTCAACTCGAATACAGACATCGAGCATTATCATTAGATTATCATAAAATCATCACAAACTTTCTATTCCTCTTCTGACAAAATTGTTTTGAACAAATTAGGAGCTGGAGGCAAGCGTGCTAAGGGTTCTGCCTTCCAGACCGTGTCATCACTCTACAGGGTAAAATGGAACACATGACAAAAATTTGCTTCTGTCACGTGGCTTTTGTCCTCGTCTATCTTTACTTACAAGGGGTCGTCACATTATTTTACATGTACAAAATATAACATTGATTTCTCATTGACTATTATAATTAAACTATATTTTTGTCTCATCGCTAAAAATAGTTTTGTTATAATTTCACGAATTGGAGAGAACGATGTGTCGGCCCTGGCGCTTTCATCTTTGTCTATTGTCTATCCATGTCCGTGTACGTTTTACAGCACAGCTCATGTCGACGACGGAGAGTACGGCCTATATGTAGATGATAGTCTTTGTTTATATGTATTAGATTAGCATTAACCGTTACTTGTTACTGTACATCCATAGGAGGCCGTGCTAAGAAGGGTGGTGGTTTCGCTACTGTCTCCTCCGCCTACAGGGTACATCTATATTTGTTATTATTGTTTTTATTTTTGTATATTTAATCCCCAAATGTTGTTAAGAATTCAACAGTGTTGATAACTATTATATAAGCGTAATAGTTTTTCAGATCAAATCATTTTGTTTCACAACAATGAGGTGAATTCCCTCGTCATGTAAATGTTGTGATATATTCAACATTCATAATACGTACTTAAATACCTCGGTACGTTGAAATTTAATATGCAGTTTTTCAGGAAGATCATTATTTCCGCAGAGTTTACAACGCTTTATTTCATACTCTTAACATGTTTTCGTGTGTGTTTTATCTAATCCTATATGTTTCACAATAATACCTACTTCAAAATTCATTGCTTTATATGTTTCGATCTACGAATACTTCTATATCATTTGTGTATTAAGGATTGATGTTATTATTTGAAATATGTAGTATTTTTTTGCCAAATTCACCTCAAGGAACAATGAAATAACTCTGAACTTATCTTTAGGAACAACTTAACAACCTGATGACCACCCTGAGATCCACTCAACCTCACTTCGTCCGTTGTATCATCCCCAACGAATTGAAACAGCCTGGTAAGTTTTAATGGTTCTTGACAATTTTTCGATCATCTATTTTTACAATTATTTAATTTTGTATCTGGTTCATAATTATTATTATGATACATCATAAAGGCTTATTTTTTACAATTTCAGGGAATTTATTAAGCAAAATTTTTAATCAAATATATAAAACAATTTTCCACTTTAAAAAGCAAATTGTTAATAATATAACGTTTTAATTGAATGCTTGTTTTAAAAAATTACAAGTTGCTTCGCTTGTATGCATTTTGCTAAGAGCATTACGAATTCGACCAAAATATTTCGTCTAAAAACAGATTTCAACATCGCGTATTACAGCAACTGTGTATTTATTTATCAGAGTTTATTTTAAATCGCAACATCCAGAAATGCTTTCGAATTCAACACCCACGGGCTTATTACTCACGATTAGAACATATTTCTGTAGGTGTTGAGTAGGTGAAATATATTTAGATGGTTACCGGAATATTTATCTCCTACTTTAAAATTTGGATCAACTTATTAAAATTATTTTATCGTATTCTTAACTTTTAAATCAGCTAAATCTTTTCGTCCTAAATCATCTCGACCAAAACGATCTAGGTCTGATCCAGAGGTACATGTCCTTCTTTCGTCTTTTAGGTCTCATCGACTCCCACCTTGTGATGCACCAGCTCACCTGTAACGGTGTGTTGGAAGGTATCCGTATTTGCCGTAAAGGTTTCCCCAACAGGATGGTGTACCCCGACTTTAAGCTCCGGTAAGTTATCACGATGTCTACATAAAAATTTCAATGGACGTCGTCGGACTATAAATTGATTAGCATATAATAAATTAATTTACGCTATAAAAATAAATTTAGATAGGAAAACATAATCATCTCTACGAAATTTTTCACGTCTGGAAGATTCTTGGAGCGAGTTATTTTCGCTCGCCGCCACGGATCCTAAATGACGTCAGTAACATATGTTTTGAGTTACAAGTGTTATGAGTAACAAGACTTGGGATTTATTTTATTTTATTTTGGATATGGCATATCTTTAACTTTTATTTAATTAATGGACAGTTACATGATTCTTGCACCAGCAATCATGGCAGCAGAAGAGGACCCTAAAGAGGCCGCTAGGAAATGTTTTGAATCAATTGGGCTTGACCCAGATAGCTACCGTATAGGACATACGAAGGCAAGGGAGTGCGACCGTTACAGTATTAGTGTGAAAGAACATTTAAACTCTAAAGAATAGAGTTTTTTAATGTTTCCCTATGTCAGGGTCTAAATCATTTTAGACTTTTCTATAATTTTTATGGTAGCAGGTAGAAAAACTATCTGTAAGACATTAGAACATGAACCTACGCATCACGTTTTTATATTTCATAAGATTTTTACCTCAATCCAACGTATTGCATTGGATGTTTTTATAACGGTATATTTAAGCATACCCTTATCATATTTTTGTTTATATTATTTCAATAAAATAGCTACAAGATCCTCAATCCTCAAGCCGCCTCAAAGGAAACCGATCCTAAGAAAATCGCTCAAGTCATCCTGGAATCTACTGGCTTGGATCCCGAGTCTTACCGTCTCGGTCATACCAAGGCATGTCTGACGTTATAGTAGATAGCGGTTTGGTACAAACGATCCCAAGTTACCGATCGATCGTTGCGCTTTAGGACTTAATTGTAGTACCCTTGTAGCTAGTATGTTTTACCTAAACCCTGAGCCAGCAAACCGTTAATACAAAGGCTGGTTCCTCGAGCCCAAGCTACTAGTCTCGAGTTTGTGTTCCCGTTCCCCGTTCATATGCACCTATATTGTTTTCATCTTTTATATCCTCTTTAAACGCAGATACAAAATTCTGTGCCCGAACCTCATCAAAGAGCCAATTACCCCTGAAAAAGCAACCGCGATTATCCTTGAACAAACCGGTTTGGACTCCGAGTCTTTCAGGCTCGGAAAGACCAAGGTAGAGCTATTTGCATGAATAACGCTGTAATATTTGTAAATATTGATTCTCTTAATCTATCCTTCCATTGTCTTTCTTCATCTTATTAATATTTGTAACGTTTCTTTAATTTTAATTTTGTAGTTACTAAAAGTTAAATTGTTAACGCTTAAGGAGATTTTTCTCCTTCTTTAGTAAAAGCTCTCTTTCAATAGCCAATATATTTTATCTTTTTTTTCCTTCGGGTTTTCTGTGACCCTTTACTAATCAGTGAGTGTGAATGGGTGAGCAGGTATTCTTCCGTGCTGGTGTCCTGGGTCAGATGGAAGAGCTGCGTGATGACAGGCTTTCCAAGATCGTATCTTGGCTCCAGGCCTACATCCGTGGTTACCTCTCGCGTAAGGACTTCAAGAAGCTGCAAGAACAGAGGTACGTAACCAAACCATAAGTAGAATTCTTTACAGGTAAAAAATATAGCTTTTTACTTGGTAAAATACATTTCAAAAGTAAATACAGAATTTAAAAATATCAAAACTAGACTAAAGAATATTGTCGTAAAAATAAATAAAAATTTGCCAATAAAATAATTTTATAAAAAATAAAATGATAAAACTGGCATAAACCATCATGATTACAGAGCCAAGATTAGTGGTCGGATTTCACTACAAATACTTTGAAATAAAATATTAACATATAAAACTTTTTCTAGAGTGTCTCTCCAAGTTGTCCAACGCAACTTGCGCAAATACTTGCAACTCCGCACCTGGCCCTGGTGGAAGCTGTGGCAGAAGGTCAAGCCCCTCCTCAACGTCACTCGCGTCGAGGATGAGATGGCGGTGAGTGCGATGATCGAGCTCACCCATTAAATACCTAAGCTATAATGCGTGAATCAAGGATATATAAATAGCGGCGGCCGCACCCACCTGCGGTTACGTGACACCGGCGCACCTGCCGGCCATTTCTGGATTCCGCCCCACTCCAGCCGCGCTTTTTATCCACGATGTTGCGGGGGCGGCGCGCCCGAGCTGGAAAACTCCAGCGCCACTCAGTAGCGAAGTGGTTTGCGGCGCGCGCACCACCCTTCTTATACGAACGATCGACGTAGCATACTTTAGATAATTTGATGATATTTCATTAGGGTTAGATCATGGCGACGTATTTAAATAAGTGGGATGGTGTTGATAGTGAGGTGATTTTACAGAAACTTGAAGAGAAAGCGCAGAAGGCTCAAGAGGCCTTCGAGAAAGAGGAGAAACTCCGCAAGGAAGTCGAGGCCCTTAATACCAAGCTCCTCGAGGAGAAGCAGGCTCTGCTCGCTAACCTCGAAGGCGAGAAGGGCTCCCTCTCCGAGACCCAGGAGCGTGCTGCCAAACTTCAGGCACAGAAGGCGGATCTTGAGAGTCAACTTAGGGTAAGTTAACATTTTTTGGCACGTGTTACAAACTAACCTTCTGAAATAACTAAAAGTTCACTAAATTATTTTACGATTATTTTGTTATAAGTAATTGTGAAGATTAAAATGGATAAACTAATTTTTTTATACATATTATTTAAAAAAAACCGAATCAGTAGTATAACGCTAAATTATTATAGTTTATTTTTAAACTTTCCCTGTTTATTATTTGAAAGTGATGAAAATAAATTGCACATCAATAAAGTGCACGATTTTATTGCAAACAATAATAGTTGTTACGAGGAGTAGGTGTCGATTGATTTAAACCAGATCCCGCCTTTACGATGTTCCACTAACTTTTATTTTTATGCATGTTCTATTTTTTATTCTATAAAATAAATTTGTATTTATTTTAGGACACCCAAGACCGCCTCACCCAGGAAGAGGATGCCCGCAACCAACTCTTCCAGGCTAAGAAGAAGCTGGAGCAGGAGATCTCTGGACTAAAGAAGGACGTCGAAGACCTCGAACTCTCAGTCCAGAAGTCCGAACAAGACAAGGCCACCAAGGATCACCAGATCCGTAACTTGAACGATGAGATCGCCCACCAGGACGAGCTTATCAACAAGTTGAACAAGGAGAAGAAAATGCAAGGTGAATCTAACCAGAAGACATCCGAGGAATTACAGGCAGCCGAGGACAAGGTCAACCACCTCAACAAGGTCAAGCAGAAGCTCGAGCAGACCCTGGACGAGCTCGAGGACTCCCTGGAGCGCGAGAAGAAACTGCGCGCTGACGTCGAGAAGCAGAGGAGGAAGGTTGAGGGCGACCTCAAGCTTACTCAGGAAGCTGTATCCGACCTCGAACGCAACAAAAAGGAACTCGAACAAACAATTCAACGCAAAGACAAGGAAATCTCATCTCTCACGGCTAAACTCGAAGACGAACAATCATTGGTCAGCAAGCACCAGAAACAGATCAAGGAACTCCAGGCCCGTATTGAGGAACTCGAAGAGGAAGTCGAATCTGAACGTCAGGCCCGCGCTAAAGCTGAGAAACAACGTGCCGACCTCGCCCGTGAACTCGAAGAGTTGGGCGAGCGTCTTGAGGAGGCCGGAGGCGCTACATCAGCCCAGATTGAGCTGAACAAGAAGCGTGAGGCCGAGCTCAGCAAACTCCGCCGTGACTTGGAAGAGGCTAACATCCAACACGAGTCCACCCTCGCCAACCTTCGCAAAAAGCACAACGATTCTGTTGCCGAGATGGGTGAGCAACTCGATCAACTCAACAAACTCAAGGCCAAGTAAGTGTTAATCAGTTTCTAAATATATTATTTTTTGATTCCAAAATACTAGTATGTAATCATATAAAAATAATAAATAGTACTTATCAGTATATAAACTATAGAAATATTTTGGGACGCCTTGTGTTATAATACTTCTAAACCTTTGCACAACATGTGCTAAATCTTACCACAGGTTATCTACTAAGAATATGAAATAAGTTTGTAGGTATATTAATATGTAAACATAAAAATCTAGGGCAGAACATGACCGTGCGTCTTGCTACAATGAACTTAACAACACGCGCGCTGCGGTCGATCAAGTAGCAAGGGAAAAGGTAACATGTCATCTACTGAGGCATGTGTACCACCTGGGGTGTTGCATGATTCCTTTTGTTCCAGTGTAACCCAGTCACACACTTTAAACACCAGCCGGCTTATAAACAATGCGAAATTCGACTCGGATTCGATAACTTAGCTTCGCGGCAACCAGAAGCGGCAACCAATAAACGCTTGCCGCGCTAAGCGTTGACCAATAACCGTGTGGCAAGTTTTCGAATCCCAATCGAACGGGAATTGTGAAAAGCCGCGCTGATATCCAATGACTTTGAAACCAAAATAGTTCGATTTAACCGTATTGGCCCAATGTGTTTCGAAATTTTGATATAGGTACTAAATATTGTTATATTTTATCTACCCAGGGCTGAGAAAGAGCGTTCTCAATTCTTTAGCGAAGTAAATGATCTTCGCGCCGGTCTCGACCACTTGTCCAACGAAAAGGTATAAAATTATAAAAGAAAAAATGTGTTGGCATCAGTAAATAGTGAACGCTTTGCAGCTTTTCAGCAGGACTATGACGAAATATACTCTTGTATTTAAACACAAAACTCCAGACATACCAACTACAAGCTTTAAAATATACTTCTGTAACCTCCAAATAAGTGCATAACGCTAAAATTAATGTGATATTAACAAAACAATATTTTACTTATATAAAACAGTAATTTACTAAAATATGCATGAAATTGATTGACGTATAATTAAATAGTAAGAGTGACCTCATTTGACTACTAATTAATAAGAAAGGCCTATAAAATCATTATTATTATTGCAGTATTTATGGAAATAATAAAATAATTCAAATATGTTGTAATCATGATAATATTACTATCCTACTTCCAGTTCTTAATACTAACCTGCCTATCCGAAACCCTACTAGATAATAATTGATGTAATAGGATTTCGTGGATCACAGCGTTAGTTTTACTAAAAGTCTTTACGACTTTAACTACAAGTAAATAAATTTATTCCACTTTAATGATAAATAAAACAAATATTACATGATAATAGCATAATTATTATTCGACCAGGCTGCCCAAGAGAAAATCGTCAAGCAACTGCAACATCAACTCAACGACGTTCAGTCTAGAGCTGATGAGGCCAACCGCACCCTCAACGACCTGGATGCCGCCAAGAAGAAGCTGTCCATCGAGAACTCCGACCTGCTCCGTCAACTGGAGGAGGCTGAGTCGCAGGTGTCACAGCTCTCCAAGATTAAGGTCTCTCTCACCACCCAACTGGAAGACACCAAGAGGCTGGCTGATGAGGAATCCAGGGTTAGTATATTATATTTTATTAGTAGTTCTTACTTAAATTACCTTTTAAAAACTTTATAAAAACATAAACCTAAAAATTGCTCACTTTAATATACTAATAATTTTTTTTCCGATCAGGAACGCGCTACCCTTCTTGGCAAGTTCCGCAACTTGGAGCACGACCTCGACAACATCCGTGAACAAGTTGAAGAGGAAGCTGAGGGCAAGGCTGACCTGCAACGTCAACTGTCCAAGGCCAACGCTGAGGCTCAACTGTGGCGCTCCAAATACGAGTCTGAGGGTGTCGCACGCTCTGAGGAACTCGAGGAAGCCAAACGTAAGCTCCAAGCTCGTCTTGCAGAAGCCGAGGAGACCATTGAGTCTCTCAACCAGAAGGTTGTTGCCCTTGAAAAGACCAAGCAACGCCTTGCAACTGAAGTCGAAGACTTACAACTTGAGGTCGACCGTGCCACCGCTATCGCCAACGCCGCTGAGAAGAAACAGAAGGCCTTCGATAAGATCATTGGTGAATGGAAACTCAAGGTCGACGATCTCGCTGCTGAGCTTGATGCCAGCCAGAAGGAGTGCCGCAACTATTCCACTGAACTGTTCCGCCTTAAGGGTGCTTACGAGGAAGGCCAAGAACAGCTGGAGGCCGTACGCCGTGAGAACAAGAACCTCGCCGATGAAGTCAAGGACTTGCTCGACCAAATCGGTGAAGGTGGCCGCAACATTCACGAAATCGAGAAGGCCAGGAAGCGCCTTGAAGCCGAGAAGGACGAACTCCAAGCTGCTCTTGAAGAAGCTGAAGCCGCTCTTGAACAAGAAGAAAACAAGGTCCTCCGTGCTCAACTTGAGCTGTCTCAGGTCAGACAAGAAATCGACAGGAGGATACAAGAGAAAGAGGAGGAATTCGAAAACACACGCAAGAACCACCAACGCGCCCTTGATTCCATGCAAGCTTCCCTCGAAGCCGAAGCTAAGGGCAAGGCTGAGGCCCTACGCATGAAGAAGAAGCTCGAAGCCGACATCAATGAGCTTGAAATCGCTCTTGACCACGCTAACAAGGCTAACGCTGAGGCACAAAAGAACATCAAACGCTACCAACAACAGATCAAGGACCTCCAGACCGCCCTTGAAGAGGAACAACGTGCCCGTGATGATGCTCGTGAGCAGTTGGGTATCTCAGAACGCCGTGCCAATGCTCTCCAGAATGAGCTCGAAGAGTCACGCACCTTATTGGAACAGGCTGATCGTGCTCGTCGCCAGGCTGAACAAGAGCTTGGTGATG
The DNA here is from genome assembly GCA_963565745.1 of Phengaris arion. Classification (NCBI taxonomy): domain Eukaryota; kingdom Metazoa; phylum Arthropoda; class Insecta; order Lepidoptera; family Lycaenidae; genus Phengaris; species Phengaris arion. Next base: position 2,076,044 of record OY751446.1, on the reverse strand, counting down.
CTCACGAACAGCTTAACGAGCTTTCTGCCCAAAGCGCTTCCTTATCTGCTGCCAAGAGGAAACTTGAGACAGAACTACAGACCTTACACTCAGATCTCGATGAGCTTCTCAACGAGGCCAAGAACTCCGAAGAGAAGGCAAAGAAGGCCATGGTTGACGCCGCTAGGTTAGCTGATGAACTCCGTGCCGAACAGGAACACGCACAAACACAGGAGAAACTCCGCAAGGCCCTTGAACAACAGATCAAGGAACTGCAAGTTAGGTTAGATGAGGCCGAAGCTAACGCACTTAAGGGAGGCAAGAAGGCTATCCAAAAACTAGAACAGAGAGTAAGGGAGCTCGAAAACGAACTCGACGGAGAACAGAGACGGCACGCGGACGCACAGAAGAACCTGCGCAAGTCCGAGAGGCGTATCAAGGAATTGACCTTCCAAGCCGAGGAGGACCGCAAGAACCACGAGCGCATGCAGGACCTCGTCGACAAACTCCAACAGAAGATCAAGACCTACAAGAGGCAAATCGAGGAGGCAGAAGAAATCGCTGCCCTCAACTTGGCTAAGTTCCGTAAGGCACAGCAAGAGTTGGAGGAGGCTGAGGAAAGAGCAGACTTAGCTGAACAAGCCATCAGCAAATTCCGTGGCAAGGGACGCGCAGGTTCTGCGGCGAGAGGAGTCAGTCCGGCAGTAAGTTACCTGTTATAATTATAATCAATAACCCCGCTTGACCAACCAGTGCTTTTATATCAATATACGAGACAAATATAATTAGCTTAATGTCTTTTAATTCACCATAATAGGGTTGACACAAAATAATAAACACTGAAGACAATATCCGCTCAAATATCCGCACCCTTGAGAATACAATAATTCACAAATACTTTATTATTATTACTATAAATTTATTTTTATTGTCTTAGGCGTCCGTTAAAGGGCGTCCATAGATCTTCACTGGATACATGTAAGTTGTGGTGACCCCTGTAAGAAACAAATGAAACAACACCAAAAACAGTGTTGATTGTTGAGCCAAACCACAAAATCATTATAATATGAATTTTTGAAAAATAAGCTTGATTATTATGGGGCCAGTTAGATTTTAAAGCATGTATCCTGCATGGTTCACGTAGATAATTATATTGTTTTATACTTCAAAGCAATGTTTTTTTTGACGTGTATAGGTTTAGTTCTATAGAATAGCAGACATTTATTTCTCCTTCTTTATTTTTAGCTGTACAATAACTATAAAATTAAGTCATCATTAATACCATCGTCTAATTTTGAAAGTCCAACTTTTAATCACTTTTGGATTTTTTTATCCTATTATTGAATTTTAATCTAGAACCCTAAGTACATGTCAATTTACCCTTATATAAATGTTATGATAATCCTCCGCTCGTTTACCTGATCATCCGATCCTATCCTATTTTCGTACTTGTCTAAATTTTTTCAACCGTAATACTCACATGCTATTTTTCTTTTCAGCCCCCACGTTCGCGCCCCGCCTTCGATGGCTTCGGCACCTTCCCACCAAGGTTCGACCTGGCGCCCGAAAGCGAATTCTAAACGTTCCACTACAAAAAAAACGGACTGTACTGATGAAGTTTTTATACAATAGCAGTGTTAACAGCGAGACATTGAAGCTGTAAAAAAATGTAATGCCCAAAAAAATATACACTCTAGTATTCTTAATGTTTTTATCAAAGGGATATTTTGTAATTTGTTGATATTTATATTTATTTATTTCCGTGGAGTATGTATGTATGGCGCGGGATGGAGGCTGTTTGCGCAAGGCCGCGGAATTAGAGACACACCTTCCAACTTTTCACCGGCACTCCTGCGCACGCAGCCTTCGCCTCGTCCACATCAAATAATGCGATATTGTTGTCAATAAATATTTCACAGGAGTATATTTTTTTTATTCCAGAATCCTTTAGCTAGTACTTATCTATCTTAAATATATGATTGTATAAAAGTATTAAATATGTTTCCATTATCTGGTAATGTGTTACGGGTGTAACACATTACACAACTTCTTTGAGAACTTACAACGGGACCAGATTGACGTGGTGTAAAAGCGTCCTTAGGTACATAGATATATGATATTTATTTCATAAAGACCTAATTAGATCAGAAAAGGATAATTATAATACAATATAGAGCCAAGTAATAAACTAAAGATTAATACTAATAAAAAAGAAGATCTATATAAAATTCTGAAACTAGCTTTTGCCCGCGGTTCCGCCCTCGTAAATATAAAATCCCGCGGGAACACTGTACATTGTGCAGAAAGTGTTAATAAATAATAAATAAAAAAAATAAAAAACCAACATATATATTATTATGTATATTAAATTAGTGAGTTATGAATCATGATGGAAACAGTGTACTTCTTCGGGATAAAAAGTAGCCTATGTGTTTATCCAGAGCTCAAACTACTACCATACCGAATTTCATCAAAATCCTCTCAGTTGTTTTTACGTGAAAGAGTAACAAATATACATCCAATATCCATCCATCCATCAAGACAGACTTTTACATTTATAATAGTAGTAGGATGTATGAACAAAGGACATACTACTTTAAATGTATGTCTTGCGCTATGAACAAAATGTGATCTTTTAATATACTTCATTTATATATTGCTAATTTTCTTTATTGTTTAGACTTTGTTAAATAAGGGGAATATTTTTTCCTTGTAGTAAATAACAAAGAAATTTACCATAAAGTAATCAAGACTATATGAGTCTTACCTACATTGAACTAAGATTTCTTGTGGCAACAGTAATACAATAAACAGTAGTATAATAATAATAATATTAATTAGTTGTCTAAAACTTTCCTTTGCATCACTACAATGACGTGACTGATAAACCAGAGACGTAAGCTTATCAACTAAAATCCATGAAACCTACAATATGTGCGTCTGTAGATATTATTAATAATTCGATACACTTGCTAATTATTTAATTGAGTATAGAAAATGAATACCCATTGTACCCCGGTTCAGTGTTCGCTCGACATGTGGCTGGTGTGGGTGTCCCTGGTCTCCCTTGTGGCTGGCGAATGCTACTGGAAGAGCAAAAGCCACTACTTGTTCTACGGCAATAAGACCCCTTATGACATCGTGAGGGGAGACATAAGAACCGTTCCACCGTTAGAAGGTATGACTAATGATTATATTTCTGTTGCTGCGGTGAGATCTGGAGATTAATAATAATTTCGTTAAATTACATATACCAGGCATGACCTTTTAATGTACTATGTACAAGGGCGACACTCTACAAATGACAGCTCGAGCACCGGCGAATGTCAGCCACGTTGACGTAAGCCTAATGTTGACGCCAAAATATTTTTAAACGTTCGCGTCCATTGATAAAAGAAAGGTATAAAGGATAAAAAATTCTTATATGAAATTATAATGTCAATGTTGTCAAAGCGCAAAACGACCAGCGGCCAGCCCCGTGAGCCATAGTCCAGGCAGTTCATTGAAAAAATTTCCTCCCCGCCCGCCTCCGCATTCGCCCAGCCACGCACACACGCACACACAGCCGCGAGCTGTCATTCGTGTAAATCGGTGGAGTGACGATTGTTTACGTTAGTTATATAATTATATTCTTTGATATAGGGAAATCTAATTTATAGCCGGCATACAGTCACATTACCTACAATAATTGTCAATGACATGTCAGTCTGTGTATGGTAATGATTGTGGTGCAAATTCATGTTTCACGGTAATAATACGCCAAACTTCAGTTTGTGTTTAAACAATTGGAAATTGAAAACAATTGGAAAATAGTAATACAAGTCTCATTAATCTAAATCCTCTTTCGGTAACATTACAAATACGTAGTCGTCAATTGTCCCAGCTAACCCCACTGTTCAGTTTGATATCATCTTATACTTTAAACGAGACAATCTTAATCTTGTATATTTTACGAGTATATAATCGGTTTCTCTAAAACGGCTGCGAATATTAAGTACCATGAAATTTAGTACGCAGGGACTTTTGGGGTAGAAAAATCAATCTAGCTATGTCTTATTTCTGGGAAACTGTGCATTTTTAAGCTATATATGTTTTTTTCTTTCGTCATGAGACAATATATCAGTAAATTCTACTGTATTATGTCAGTCCGATTAGCAATTCGGAATGTGGTGGACTCGAATCCTGGTCAGAACAATATTTTTGTGACACTTTTCATTTTTTTTAATTTATTAAAACAACTGTCAACCTGCTTAAGTATTAGATTCCTTGAGAGTACTTCAACAATAGGGGAGATGACTACATCTAAAATATTTAGTTTCATTAATATACTCAGACTATACTCAGAAATATTGAGGCATTACTACTTGGTAAATGTAAAAATTAATAAATTAGTAAACAAAACCTACCTCATTACTTTACTTACATCATATTCAAAAATATTCATTATGGTAAGTATGAACTTTTGAAAATATTGACTTTTTTACTTTTGATATACTGTTTCTTTTGAGAAGCTACTCATATTTAAGATTATTGTTCATTTATGCAATAAAAAAATCATTCATCTAGCCTATTAAAGTCTGATCCACTTTAGAAGAATTTTATATGTTAGATTTGTAAGAGTAACTCTTGGTGCTAACTGCTAAGTAACTTCGTCAAATCGGAAAAATGCGACAAGGAGACAATATTATGATGAGCAAACACTCCGTTATAAAATTCTTTACATTTTATTTGTAATGCCACTCGTGTAGTTCAATTCGCATGCCCTTGTAAACCCTATAGGTATTAGGTACGTCCTGTAATGTTAGAATGAAGAAATTATTTACACTTTGGATATTAGCGCCCATCACACGTACAGTTCGGACCGCGGATCGGACTGTCGTGCTAATTACGACGTCAAATTTGTCCACGGTTTAGCTTCCGGCCTCGAAATACGCCATAACGTGTGGTTAGACTGTGAAAAATCAAATGTCATCGACATGCCGGATCGGAATGTCAGCCCGCACATTGACACGTTCGTTTCTAAACGCGGGTTAAAACGGCGCGGCGTGACGCCTGACGGGAGCTAATATGTAAGATCTCGTCCTTATATTAGGTCTTTACCTATGAAATTGCCGTTTTGTATGAAAAAATTTAAACGAATTTTTTTCATGTATTTATTATTTGTATTAATCGAAGTAATCACCCATGTAATCAATACATCTTTGCCAACGCAGTGGCAGTTTATTGATGCCCTTCTTAAAGAAATCAGCTGGACGGGAGGCAACAAATTCTTCAAAGGCATTTTGTACTACTGCCTCTCGGGTATCGAATTTTTTTCCCGCCAAAGTGTTATCCAAATTCTGGAAAAAGTAGTAGTCTGTAGGCACAAGGTCTGGTGAGTAGGGCGGATGACGGAGAGCTTCCAACCCCAGTTCTTGCTGCAACTTGGAGACCGTCTGCTGTGCAGTATGAGATCGCGCGTTGTCGTGCAGGAGCAGCGGAGACAAGCGATTGACCAATGCTGGTTGGAGATGTGCCAGCTTCTCCATCATTGTGTTCAGTTCTTCACAGTACACATCTACAGTAATGCTCACCCCGTTTGGTAAGAAGCTGTGATGAATTACACCGGCGCTAGACCACCAAACAGTGACCATCACTTTTCTAGGGGTAAGTTTTTGTTTAGGGCATTGTTTAGGTGCTAAACCAGGATCCAACCAACATACTGAGTGCTTGCGGTTATCAAACGGAATTCATTTTTCATCGCAGGTAACAATGCGGTTGAAAATTCCTTCATTTGTGTGTCTGTTGAGCAGTGCAAGGCACGTCTCAACGCGTACTTCGCGCTGGCGATCATTGAGTTCGTGGGGCACCCATTTGTGAAGCTTTTTTACCTTGCCAATTTGACGCAAATGGACCAATATTGTTTCGACGCTAACGTCGAAAGCTGCTGCTAATTCAGCCGTAGATTGTGTATAATCAGCTTCCAAAATCGCCTTTAATTCGTCATTGTCGACCAAAGTCTTCGGACGACCGCGAGGTTCATTTTTCAGGTCGAAATTTCCATAACGAAAACGAGCAAACCAATAACAGGTGGTGCGTTGGTTCGTAGTGTTAGCTCCGTAAACGTCGTTGATGTTGCGTGCCGCTTGTGCCGCTTTGCTGCCACGACGGTAGGTATTCGTATTCCATAATTACTCGAATTTTTAACGTATCCATGATGACGAAAAAGATTGAAATGCGATGAAAATGTAACACAAATCAATCAATAAACAAAAAACTACTTTTGGAAAAAAAATTCCATGTATTTAAAATAAAATTAATTAGAAATTAGATTTCTTAGCCAAACAAAAATTATTTTGATTTGAAATGGCCAGTACTGCAAAGCGGCAATTTCATAGGTAAAGACCTATTATTAAAAATATTTTAAAAACAGATTGGTTATGTTATTAAGCGTATCAGTTCTACTTCATTTGGCATACAAATATATTGTCTTCAATTTGTTACGTCTTTGGTCGTTAGCATTCCACAATGTTATCGGTGAAATATATAACTTTTGGAGGACACTGTCTCTTGACTGAGACTGAATCAAGCCTCTAAAGTCAAATTAAGTTGGGTGGGTAGCAGTTTCTTATACTTTAGAAATAAGTCATGTTTCTTTTATTCATAACTGCTACGTTTCAATCACATTATGCGCTCGCTCACACGGTGAAGGAAAAGTAACATCGTTAGGAAATCCGCAAATGGTTGGCCCCAGACGTATTAACCAGTCATACCTCTGGACTAGGCTGACTGTGCTGTGCCGTATGTGCTTGGGCAAACATACGACATTTAAAATCGACTCTCCCAGGTACTACAGTATTTCAAGAGTAGTTACTTCGCTCTACTATTATAATATTACTTTATAAATCATCCAATAACGGATGAAAAACCAAACTTCTTTAAACGTGCTTAACGTTAAACTCGGATTCGATCTCTTTCTCTCTCATTCAGTGTTAAAACGGGACAAACAGATGTTAAGCCGAAGCTCAGCGTTAAACGTCGTTTCAATAAGTTGGTTAATTTGGGCCTAAGTTTTGCTATTTTTCAACGAGCGACTGACGACGACTGATATGAACTGATTAGTTATGAAGACTCAAACTACTGACCATTTTTTATTGAATGTTATTTAAAAATGATCTTAATCTCTTTAGGATGCAGACCTGCCAGTATATGGTTCATGGTGCGGCACGGCACGAGGTTTCCCGACATGAGGGACCACCGAGCGCTACACGACACCTCTCGGATAAAGGACCAAATTATAAAGAGTTACCTCCAAGGCAACGGCAGTATGTGCGTTCAGGTGATAATTTTTTGCAGCAATCGTGGATATTTGCAACAATCATTAAGTTATCACTACAAAGTCAGCGAAACTTAGCGCAATGACTTTGATTTTGATAGAAAACGTACGAATGTCCACTCAACTGATTGTTTTTCTCGTTGGGTACAAGTACAATAGTAAAACCGGACATCCAAAAATTACAGGACGTGGAAGTTCTGAAGAACTGGTCTTGGGACAGTAAACTGGCAGAGCTCACGTCATTCCTCACGCTAGAAGGGTACAAGGAGCTGATGTACTTTGGCATGAGATTCGGACAGCGATTCGCGAACTTTCTAGACTCTTTAGACGACTACAGCGTGCAGGCGACGAAGGAGCAGCGAACTGCCATGAGCGCGAGGGCTTTTCTCAGGGGAGTTAAGAGGAACAAGTATTGGGATATCAAATTGAAAAAAGTAAAGGATGACATGATTATCAGGGTGAGTGTGACAAGACCATTGATTTGAAAAAAATTAAGTTTTTCGAGAGATAATGGAATTTCCTACTATTGCGAATAGAATAAATTAAGAAAATATTTATTTAGCCTTACAGGAATTGTAAGAAACGTGCACAGGAATCTCTTCGCTCAGAACGCATGTTGCAAGAGATAGAAAAATACACACAGACGGAGGAATTTCAAGTGGTGAGAAACCAAAAGTCATTGCAATGTTCTCGATTTTGAATAATGAAGAACGATTCCCAAACATAAATAATGTTTTCAATAAAAAGACAGATTTAACTTTTTAATATAACGAACTACTTTGTAAACTAAAGTTTTGTCTCAGCGCAAGATATACACAATAGTACATTTGAAACCATGAGATGGTTTTTTTATAATAAACAACTAGCTGATATAGCAAACGTTGTTTAGCCATAAAACTAATTTATCACCCGAATTTATATATTTTTAGTATATATTTTGAATAGCAGGTTTTTATTGTAACAGGCTATGATAACATGTGTTATGTTTGCAGATGACTCAAAGAGTTAGAGATCGGAGTGGCCTGCCGTATCTCACAGAAAAAGATGTGACTAGCCTCTACAACCTGTGCCGGTACCTCCGGTCCTTCGAGCCAGACAAAACTAATCCATGGTGCGCGTTATTCAGAGACGATGACTTGGAGATCTTAGAATATATGGAGGACATACGACATTATTACGTGTAAGTGACTACTTTTAACTAGGCATTACCACATTATCATCATCATCATTCAACATGTTTACTTTTTTTAATATCTGTTACCTTGTACTATCAAGAAATCTAATCAGAAGCATGTTTTATGATTTGCACGTATTAAAATGACGACCTACCATCACATATTGTACATGCCAAAGTTAAATATGATATCATTATAAAACGAACTAGTATAGTCAACCTGCTTAACGATTAGATTCCCTGATAATACATTATTTTGGGAATTATGATACATTGGATGTTAGGGGAGTTCATGGACCCGAAGAATGCATGCTTACCATCAAGTGATTCATCTGCTTGTATCCCCTAAAGCATAACAATTCATTATAGAAACGGATACGGCACAGCAATAAACCCCATCCTGGGTGCGGCTGGCTTGAAGAATATGTACGAGGAGTTTGCGATCGCACACAACGGCACCAATACATTGTGTGCCTACTTCTCCCACGGAGCTATGGTGGACATGATGTACACAGCCCTGGGGATGTTCCAGTGGCCGATCAGTGGGCTCAATCGTGACGTGAATAGGATCTGGAGGAAATCTTTCATGACGCCATTTGGGGGTACATTGATTTCGACTCTCCAGAGGTGAGATCCTTTAAACCTGGTGCCTTAGTGCGAGTTAGAATGCTACTGTATTTCATAAGAAACCTTACTAATATTATAAGCGCGAAAGTATGGATTTATGGATGTGTAGATGTTTGTTACTCTCTCACGCCATAACTACTGAACGGACTCTGATGGAATTTGGTATGGTAGTCGTTTAGGCTCTGGATTACCACGTAGGCAGTTATTTATTGCAGCTAAATGTACGGTTGCCTCGAGATTTTTTTACGCGTACGAAGTCGTGGGTAGTATGCAGTATGCAGTAGTTATCTTCTTTGCTTTCTCTTAAAATGGATTGCAGTTTCAATGTCTCGCTAAAACTCGAGAACCGATTTAACTGATTTTGGTGAGAGATATTGGAACAATTGTGGAAAAAATACTAAAAACGTCGTTTTTATTTTTCCCATAGTTCCGTTTACTGTGTTCAATTTCTCCCTTGGTTGTCAAATACTTATAGGTGCGGAATGCACCTGAAAGGTACCTGTTTGTTTATTTATTTATTCCAGTTCATAGTTTACGCAGAACTACGTGTGTTAGGACAGCTAGTCTATAGATAATATATTTTGATCTACTGATATTATGATGATTGAGTTACAATCTAATAAGTATTCAGTACCCATCGAGTATCAATTATATCTAACGTTATAATAGCCGAAGTATTAAACCTTTAGACTTCAATTAAATAAAGTAGATCACTGATCGATATAATCTGTTACAGATGTGACAATGATCAAGATAAGGTCCAGTTCTTCAGCAACGAAAAAGAGATTTTTCCCTGTGGGAGCCATGTCTGTACGTGGGAGGAATTTGAGAAGAAATTCGAACAATATTTGGACAATGTGATTGACTTTTGCTAATGCAAATAATAGTGAGAAGAGAATATATGTGAAAAGGACTGAATTTAATATTAAAAGATTAGTAAATTGCTTTAAATCAACATTCCTAAAACTGTGTAAAATATTCAGAACAATATTTTAAAAAATAGTGTTGTGAGTGCATAATATTGTGAATGACATGGTTGTTAAGTGAAAGTTATTACGTACTTAATGTAAATGTGTAATAAACGTGTAATAAACGATTTTATATTAACATATTTTATTTACATTATAAACAATAAAAATTGAGATCCTTTTGAACTTGAAAGTTCCCCTTAATGTGTCATCACACATTAAGGGTAAATAGATAGTAAATTGATTGAAAAATAAATCAAATATTTCAAGCAGAAAATGCGGAGGCAGCTAAATTCGTAGGTTGAACTGATTACTAGTTATATCAGTCATAAATTTTTGTTATTTAATAATATTTAAAGCTCTAATTGAATTCTGACATAGTAAAAACCCTATCATTACACGCCTATTATTTTATATTCGCACTCCTCATCAAAGGCAGAATAAGCATGAACAGAATTTACTAGTGTAAACCTTGAAGTTGTACCATATTTGAGCAAATAAACATTATATGTCTATCTATTATTTATTCTTAAGCAACTAAGAACACTCCTTGAATAAGCATTAATAATGCTAGAAAAGCCTTGGAAACCGTAGCACTATCAGTCAGGGGTTCTTCTGGGTCCGGAACTTTGTACGTCATGGAACAGAACTCAAGGTTAGATTCTGTGAAGGGCTGGAACTTGGTGACGAACTCCTGCCAGGTGCAGCCTTCAGCTGGACATAAACTGGTAACCTTCTCGTTGATAAAGAACTGCACCCGATGTGTGGTTGCACCAGACTCTTGGCATCTAAAACATTTAAATACCAAAGTCAGTAAAGATAGATTTAATAGAAGCAATCAGCACACATTGGTTTACTTTAGAAATATGTTATGTTATCAAGATATCGAAACAACCTATACAAATTTATTTAGCATACTCATTTTACAAGAGAAGAAGTTATTCGGCATTGGTATTAATTCAATACGACAATCGTTGCCCATATTATTTTCCATTCTATAAAAAGTGTATTTGATTTGTAATTAAATACTTGTTTAGAACTGCTATGAAGTTGGTGGAGAAAGCAGCAATGTTGCTGGTCTTCCAAAGTCTGTTTTCATCCCTGGAAGCCCCTCTGATTGGGGACGTGTCTTTGAAGAGTCCCATAGCGCAGAAAGCCATTTCCATCATGGTGTCATGTGTGAAGTAGGATACTATGTTGCGCCCGGTACCCTTGACTGCCGCTTCGAAGTTCTCGTACAAATCTTTCATAGGAGGACCTCCAAGGTTTACGTTTACCTAAAATAAAATACTGTTTTCTAAGTCTTTTTTTAAGTTCTTTTTTCTTATGTATTTAACAGTAGAAACTGCGTAATATTTAAATCTATTTCCGATATTACCGATCTCTCTCACCAATTTCGGTGACGATGGCCGGTTTCATTAAACCCAGACCATTTACTTAAATGAGTAACAAAATATCCACGTCTTTCTTAAAAAATGCCTTTTCTTTGTCACTTACCCAAGAACCATAACCATTTCTGTGATAATGTCTAACATCGTCTCTGTACTCTAGAACCACAAGATCCTCATCGGAGAATACTGAGCACCAGGGTGACTGAAGGTTTGGCGTCCAGGAGCGGAAGAACCGACAGATCTCGTACAAATTGTATATGTCGTCTCCTGATAGCTGAGTGTTGATCCCTAAGCGGCTCTGTACTGCTCTTTGTACCTAGAAATTTTAATTTATCAATAGTTTTCGTAGATCAGTATCGATAAATTGCTGTTAGTAAATCAAATTAGCAATTTTATCAATATAGAAAATCTACATTATATTTATTTTAGTATCATCATCATCATCACTGACTACTAATGTTCCCACAGCTGGGGCTTTGGTCATTTCAAATTGAATTATAGTTTATATTAATATAGAAATTAAATGTTGTTGCAATGTTAAAGCACTAAAAATATATCTATGTTACTTACCGCTACATATTCACTGGTTTGGCTGTAAGCTTTTATTTCATCGACAAGGGTTTGGCTGCCTTTAACTAATTCTTGATATCTTTCACAGTTTTCGTAGGGCTAAAATGTTATTCATTAATATTAACTTTATAATTGACATCAATGAACTCCGTTGGTATATTCTAGGTAATCTTTAAGACTTTTACAAAAACATAATTTACTTTTTTAGAACTTACTCGAATAATATCATCCCTTGTCCAAGGCCCATCGATGGTGACATTCAAGTTGGTATTTTCTGTGATCCCATGGACAAATGCCATAGCACTGGTGACAGTTCTCTGTTCGTTAGTCGGCCTGAAGTAGTACTTGTCGTCGTCACCTGACATCAGGTGAGGATACTTCTCTTTGATCCTCAGCGCCATGTCGTATATCTCCTCGTACCCAGTACCGGTGAGGAAGGATTGGGATACCTCCATAGTTTTGTTCCATGTCCATTTGCGAAACTCTTGAATGTCCTGCGACAGAAGTATTGTTTTTTGAACGGACGTTTTTCAAGAAGTAATTTCAATCCCTCGAGATCCGATTTACATTATTTTAGATAATTATCTAATTATTATTATTTAGGCTAAACTTATACTATTCATTTCAATTTTATTCCCTTTTCTAAACTTTACTTTAATGATTTAACTCCAAAAGAATATTTTTTTTTACTCTATAGTGGTTTCGTATTTATAAACTTTAAGTTTTGACTTAAATTCAATTTCATTATCTCACCTACATTATTATGAGCGTATTATGAATTTTATTTAATTTTGATCCTCTTTTCTGTCAATACTCAACCCCGATCAAAAAATCTGGAGTTTGGGTTTACCTGAGCACACAGCTGGCTCCGGCCAGCGTCGTAGGCCTCAACGATCTGAGACTTGAGCTTGGCCTGTAACTCGTTGATGGCCTCCGTGACGCTCCCCCCCGGGTTCCTGTTTCCGTGACGGTTCAGGGTCCAGATGCTTATCGCTTCACAGTCTAAAAAGTTATGGACAAAAGGAACGTGTCATTAGGTAGTTATTTATTATTGGATTTATTTTCCTAAACATGAACTAAATGCTTTTCAAAATTATATTATAAGCATTTAACATTGAATTCCACCTTTGAAATACAAATGTTGCTACGAAGAAGCTATTTAATAAGTTTCTATTATGTCTATTTTTTAGTTGCTAGCAGTACTTAATACTTACTCTGCGGAGTCGAGTGATCCCTTATGTCCCCTCGTACGATGTCGTAGGGGGTCTTCGTGGAGTACAGCGGGAAGGGGCACTCCGCGTTCCAGTAACAGCTCTCTCCCGCCACGGATCCTACCACCATCACCAGGACTAGAGATATCATCGTAAGTACTGAGGTGCTGCTGACTATTCACCGCTTCATAGATCATCACTTTTTATACGTTGGTAATCTTATTTTAAAGTCTAAGGTCGCCTTCATAATGTGTAACGAAAAATTATTATTGAATTCATTATTGTATTTAAAGTACTAGTAAGACTAGCTGCGCTTGAAGTTCGAAAACAAACTAACGTTTGATTACATTCTACAACGAGTTAAAATAACCGGTAAACATTACATGTTTAAAGTTCACATAGTAAACGGTATAAGTTTATTAACGGTATAAAAATTATAAACTGTTTCAAACAAAAGCTAAAGTACAAAATAAAATGCACTCAATAAAATATATAAAGTATTTTTATAGTCGGATATTAATAACTTTTATTTATTGACTTCTTCACTTAATCCATAATCTAGGTCAAGAGTGTCGATATTGCCACATACATAACAAACTAATCCGGCTGGAGTTTATCTTGTCTTCAGAAAGGTTCACTCAAATGCTTCAGCAATTTAAATCCTCAAAAAATGTACAATTAATATTAGTATGTCGTTATTAACCGACTCCGTGGTCCAATGGTTTTGAGCTTAACTCTCGACTCGGAGATTCCCGCGTTGGTACAATATCAAATGCGGTTTCCAAGTTTGGTTAGGATACAGCATCTTTAGGCTCATCATCTAACAAAAAATATCTCCTGCATAGCTGGCCAGGTTTAAATGAAACCGACCACCGTCATCGAAATCTGTGTGGGGAGCTATTATTATTATTTATTTTTTTCCTCCTTTTACGGGGACATTCTTCTAAACTTACGGGCTTGTAGGCAAGCAACTTCAGGTAAGCTATAAAATTAATTAATAGATATTATTATTAATATGTCATGTCTCGATTTTAGTAACATTATAGAAGACTCTTTACAGGATTTACTCTACGAGCGCGATAACAGATAAACTAGATAAAGTGTCCGGCGCGGGCGCAGGCGGGGCATGACGCGTAACACGCCTTCAGCTCGTGAGATAACCGGTGCTCCTGTATCATCATCACTGTTCTCATCTTCGTAGTCATCATCTGAATCATCAACGTCTTCTTCGTCATTATGATTAAGCTCGTCTTGCGACCGGTGTCAATAACCTATCTACCAATAGCTATTTGTTAATAAACGGTTTTATTACAGTAAAAATAATGTAGGTAATGTACTAAAAGCTAAAAAATGATTCGGTAAGTCCTAGCTACCAGATCGCACCAATCTTCTCATCAATCTGGGGTATTGATCAGACAAATAATAAAATCGTTGGGCGCGTGAAACTATCATATATTAACTCTAGATACGCAACGCCCAACGATTTTATTACTTGTCTGATCAATACCCCAGATTGATGAGAAGATTGCTGCGATCTGGTAGCTAGGACTTACCGAATTATCTTTTAGCTTTTAGTACATTACCTACATTATTTTTATTGTAATAAAACCGTTAAACATAAGAATATTTTTTTATTTAATTTATTTTCAAGTTTTTAGTTTTGTTGCTAGATGATACTTCTCATTCTACTGAGTTCATTTAATGCCTCACTATAACATGGTTTATTTCCCGACAATTTGACGCAATCTAACTCTTCTTTACACAATCCTTCCAAAGACTTCACTCGACTCAGAGCTACGTAAGCTTTTCCTTAAAGGATACTGAGAGAAAACAAAAAAAAATCTGCTAATTCAAAAAAAAAATCTTATAATTAATATTTATGATTTCTTATTAATTAATTAATTAATTAATTATTATTATTTTTTTATTTTTTTTATTTATTATTTCTTATTCATTCAAATTCTTCTCTATTCTACTAATCAAGCCCTTTCATTAGACACCTGTATTGAGGTGATTGTGAATAATCTGCCATTTCGTGGCGGTGACCATCTTGGATTTTATTTTTCCAGAATGAGCTCTATTCTACTAATCAAGCCCTTTAATTAGACACCTATATTGAGGTAGTTGTGGAAAATATGTAATCCGCCATTTTGTGGCGGCGGCCATCTTGAATTTTATTTTTTTATAGTGAGCTCTATTCTACCAATAAAGCCCTTTTATTTCATACCCATATAGAGGTTGTTGTGAAGTAATATGTAATCCGCCATTTTGTATCGGCGGCCATTTTGGATTTACAGTCATAAATTTTGTTTATTATTGTATTGTCATCAAGATTAAGAGTGGGTACCAAATATCAGATCGATCTGGTGTCAGGAAGGGGGTAAAATTCCAATTACTAAATTTGACCCAAAAAACAAATAAATAAATAAACTGGTCACGCTAAATAAAACCGTTTAAAAACGTCACCTTTAGTATAATTTGGCGGTTTTTGCGTTTCAATAAACTAACTTAGATAGAGATCTTCGCCTGTGACAGCGATACCGAATGTCACGTTTTTAACAAATAGTTATTGGTAGATTATTGAAACGGGCCGTTAAACTACTTCATTTTACTGTATCTCTTATTTAAAATTTTGAAATGTCTAATACTAACCATTCTACTAATATTTTATGGTGATTGTGTTATTGTTGTTGTGTTGATTGTGTAGGGACTACTTGATCTGATATAAAGGTATTATTATTATTAAACATCATCTTCTTCATCATCACGATGACTATAGTAGTCAACAGTAACATGATTACTTTAATAGGCTACATAAATTTGTTTTAAATAATCAAAATTCTTATATTTTGTGAAAGGGAAATAAATATGGACCGAAAAATGCAAAAAGTACAGTCAGTTGCTAAATAAAAAAGTAACAGGACTCAAAAGGACTAAAAGAAAACGACGATTTTTTGCTATGATTGAAAAACGAAATTTACTGTTTAAATAATAAATATAATTAATTTTGTAATCCTCATACATTTTCAGCTGCTATGACGTCTCTCGTGCATTATTTTTGTATAGAGCGTTTTTAATACTCTCCAACGATCTCAGTTTTGTGATGACTGTGTTTCGTCAACGGTCGATCGTAGATATGCCATTGTAAAGACAATATTTACTGGCTTATTATGTACTTTTCGAAAATCAAATATAAAAAACATGTGTCTGTAACTTAAGAACTGAATACTCTGTTCCTACATTATTATTATTTATAACAAAAATTAAACCGACTTCCAAAGTAAAAATGCACAAAAAAGTATGAAATAAAACTTATTTTCTAAATAATTCCCCTTTTAAATTCGGATAAAATTTTAAAAAAGTATGAAATAAAACTTATTTTCTAAATAATTCCCCTTTTAAATTCGGATAAAATTTTAACTATTGCACACCTTGGGAATAAGATGGACACCTACATGGCTGCTTCTATTACTTAATTATCTTGACTTTTGTTATTTAGATTAAATTACTACATTGTAAAAATATTCTTTTTGAAAAGAACAATAATTTTCCCATATTTTTGCTAAAAGGTGGCCCCGAGCGAGTTTCTTACGCCGCGCCGGTTCTTCTTACCAGGCTAGATTCCGAACCGGTGGTAGGCATCACGCAGGACAATTCTATAAGCGTTATATTATAACCTATTTGGAAATAAAAAATTGAGTTTGAGTTTGATTTCAAATTACCTCAAAAGTTACTGTCCGATTTCATTCAAAATAATTTTTATAAAGAGTACTTAGCATGATCTATCGGCTTGGACTATTGCAAGTTTCTAAATCTCATAGTTTAGAAATGCCGGGGGAACCAACTTACACATCAATTTGGAGGCCTATTACTCGATAATGGTTGACTTTGTAATAAAATCATGTATGAAACCTTACATTGATTTTCAAATACCTATTCAACTACATCCCACATGATGGGGTAGAACGAAAATATAATTTTCATCCCCCTTTCACATATATAGATTGCCACCCCTAAAATGTAAAATTATTATTATTTTATGATGCCAAAACCGAGATTTATACACAGTCTTAAAGTAAAACAAATTTTATCCATTTATATTCATAATTACAGAAGCTAGAAGCGCGGACAGACGGACGGACGGACGGATAGAGCGGAACTATAAGGGTTCCTTGAGTATTACGGAACCCTAAAAACGGTAGCCTTATCCCTGGTCTACACGACTTCAGTGCACTTACCGTTAGATGAACCGCTCATTATCACGTATTAGATAACTAATCTGTCAATTAGCAAGCTTTCTGTATAATTCGACCGTACCGTACGTACGTACCGTATATCGATTATTTAGAAAGATTAGGCAATATTTATGATAACTTATTACGAGTTTCATATACTGGTTAGTTCCCGAGTCGTCGTTTTGTCATAAATAAACACCCATCTATATATATATATATATATATATATATACAGCCCGGCAGGACAACGTCTGTCGGGTCCGCTGGTTAAATATAAAATGATATGTTTTTTTATAAGCATGTATTTTAGTGTATAGTTTAAACCTTTCCCACTAATCACTCTACATACCCATCTATGAAAAGCTAATTAAAGTCCGTTGCGTAGTTTAAATGATCTAAGCATTTAAAAAGAAAAAAATATCTAATATAAATATAAATCTCCAAAAAACTCATTGAGGCCACCCGAGACCCCAGAGCCGGCACCTACCTGGCCCAGAGAATAAGTATCGCAATCCAGCGAGGAAACTCTCTGAGCCTTCTAGGTACTCTGCCTGGTGGGGACGACCTGGGAGATTTCTTTGTTTTGTAGCATTTTAAGTTTTGGAGTAGTTATTATTGTTTTGTAGTACTTACCTACTTGTACAGTTTGTAAATATTTTATTTCCTGTATGTATTAATATTGCTCTGTATATATTTTTGTGTGTCTGAATAAACATTTATTTAAAAAGAGAAGGGTGCATAACGTTTTATACGATTTGAAAAGTACAAGATTATCTTTTAAATGTCAGCTCAGGTATTTAAACTCTAAGGGTCATCACAGACGGCGAAGATACTCTCTGATTAATATAAAATACCGCTTGCTGTACAGTCTGTATGAACTATCACAGGTTAAGATATTATATATTTTCATATTACCTACAGTAATCCTACTACTATTATAAATGTGAAAGTTTGTGAGGATGGATGGATGTTTGTTTCTCTTTCACGCAAAAACTACTGGACGGATTTCGATTAAATTTGTATTTAATTTGCAGTATTTTAGGCTCTGGATTAAATCCAGAACCTAAAATACTACCATACCACATAAGCTACTTTTTATCCCGAAAAATGCAGTATTCCCGTGGGATACTATATTTACGCGGGTGGAGCCGCGGGAAAAAACTAGTATGAAATATATCCAGGCATCTTAATATAAAATATTATAGTATCCTTGCCGTCTGTAACGCCCTTAACGGCCCGTTTCAATAACCTATCTACCAATAACTATTTGTTAAAAACGTCTAATTTGTATCGCAAAAAACCGGCAAATGATTGAATGACGACGTTTTTAACAAATAGTAATTGGTAAATAGGTTATTGAAATGGGCCGTAAGCCGATATCTGTACCGACAGACCAACAAACAAACTATTTTCGCACCTACTGAACAATGTACAAATTACTCGGGTACAGGCTATCAGCGACTATCTGCACATGCCCTCATATTGAACTATTCCTACTCACGCGGCCGTCACGTCATCACTTTCGATATATCACTTATTATCTACATAATACTTTATCTATAGCCCTATACTGTTAGGCGGTAAAACTTGGTTGTAGATATTATTAGACACTTATCTATCAACAGATTTGAATATTGGACTTCCTTAGACAGAAACCGATACTATCAGGTAATGAGCGACGTCCAATTTTCTATCCAAAGGTAAAAAGATACGAACAAAAATAGTACAGAAGCGTAACTGAATAAAAAAAAGATTCCAAGAAGAAGTTACCGCGCCGGGGCTAAAAAAGGGCACCGCGCGGCGCGACCGATAGCAATGCAAGTGTGCACTGAGGGAGTTTGAAGTGTTTCGTTGTCATTGCTGTTTGTTTGTGTGCGTAAGTGAAACCCAAATCAAAGCGGTAAATGTATGAGAGTTACGTTTCTCCAATAGTTCTTCTTCTTCTTTTGGAATAGCCTCCCCTGTAAAAGGAGTTGTCAACGTCAGAGTGATGGAGCAGATGTTCAGTGAAAAGCTGATGGCGTACAGTGCAGGCAATGATCATGCAATGACTTCATGGGTACCTCATGCAGATACAAGTTGTAATTACTAGTATAAAAGCAGTAGTTATTCATATATGCAATAGTTATTCGTAGCTTTTGACGCTTCCTTAGTATTGGGGGCAAATCGAAAACACGAATAACAAAATGGACATACAGTTTGATGTTGCAGCCTGTCTTGAAATAACAAACAGTCACATCAATTTATATATTTGTATACATTAGAGCGGCCTGTGAGATGACATAATATGGTGGAGGTGGAACCTGACGGGTGAATCGTTGCGATTTTAAGGTTACATTGCTGCATTTTGTTTGAAATTTATCAATATAGAGATTTTTAGGGTTTCGTAGTAAGTACAGGGAACCCTCATAGTTTCGCTGTGTCCATCCATCCATTCCATCTACATCTAACCGTTTCCGTTCCGTTTTAATCCGTTACCTACTAACTCGGTAATTTTGATTAAAATTATACAAAATTTCGTATACTTATAAATACTTAAGTACCTATATTGCAAATAGACTTCATTTTTAGCATCTTATAATAATTATATTTTTTTATTTTAGGAGTGCCTTCCAAATCCCATACATGTGAAGTGGGAATGCATTTTTTTTTCTCTGTCCCCTATCCCTGTAGTATATCCCTGTATGTACCCTATCTCGTCGGCATCGTCGAAAAGGTATTTTTAAATAAAGGCAAAATGTCATGTATGATTTTTATTATATAAAATCAAATTATAATAATAATAAAATCAAAAATAATAAACGGATGTTACAGGTTGTAATTTTGTAATACAGTTGTTGTTAATGTTAAAATACAGGAAGTACAACAAAAATTCGAATCGGTCGAAGATCTCCCTTTCGGGCTTCCCTTATTCCTACAAGATCATACGTGCTCTTCGGTAGGTTATTTCAATATTATTTATTTCTTCCACTGCAAATTAGAATTTCGGTGCGAATAAAACGAATTAGTAACATATTGAGCTAATGTCGTTTGATTTATAGATTTTATCACAAATTTCAATGCGTCAGGACGACAACAATATGTGTAATCATTGATAACTGAAATCATTAAATCTCTATGACTCAAGACATAAGGTATAATTTTACCTACTACATAAATAAATACAGGGAACAATTAAAGTTAGCTTCATACTTTATAGCTTTAAGCGTTAAAACATTCTCGTAAGATCTATTATCAAGCAATTAAAACGTGCAGCACAGCATGGTATATGGTTCTGGGCAACTAGTACAGTTTGAGTTCTCAGCTATTTCTAAAGGTGGACTTTCGGTGTCCGCACTCCGCTGAGTGCGGACACTAACGCAACGTTCGAAAGCCGTCCTTGTCCTTTAGTCAAGATGCATTCGATAATTTCGACAGCGAAGTTCGAAATCAAAAATGTATCGCTACATGTGACATGTCGCTTGCGATGCCTTATGTCAAATCCCATGCATTTAGTTTTCGAACTTCGCCGTCGAAATCACCGAATGCATCTTGACTAAAGGCTCAGTACTACATCAATCTGTAGCGGCGACACTGCTTGCTTCGAAAGTCCACCTTCAAGCTTCCATCTGTTGTAGTACAGTGTAGAAACTGTAAGACGCCTTGATGATCTGAAAACATTAATGGAAACTGTTGAATGAGAGACAGCGGAGTTATTCCATGGGGCTTCTTTTTTTAGTGCAAAATTGCTTCTTAATAGCTCTGGTTATCTGAGGGTAGATATTATAGATATCCTGGTACATACAGAGGTGAAGCACGAGAGGGAAATAGTAGTGAAGCCCCCAGCAGTGAGGCGCGCCACCCGCCGCGTGCGTGTCATGATGAAGAGCAGACTGCGTCGCGGCTGCGCGCCGAGCTGATACCACGGACACTCGTAAGCTGCATCCATGAGGTTCTCACTCTGAAATCAGAAATGAACAAGAGAAGAGATAATAAAGAAAAAAGATGATATGATGATGAGAAATAATTGAGTCGAGAGAAAACAAATAATAGAAATGCTGTATATAATTAATCTGTTTCTTGAAACAAAAAATTAAACGAAGAGCGAATGATATAAAAAAGGAAGAAACTGAAAATTTCGATACATATACCTCTAGTATCAATTCATTCCCCTGATAGCAGTATATGAACACCTGATATGCCATCACGATCAGATAGAAAGCCATTCCTATCTTCTCACTGGCATTCGTGGTGGCCTAAAAGTAAACATAAATAGTTAAAAGAATTAGAACTGGTGAACAATAGCGTAGTTTAAAATTCCGTGCAGTGAAGTAACGAACATTCTAACTTGTAAAATCATACTCACAAAAGCCAGCTGGAAAGCAGACACGCAGATTATGAGCATAGACACACAGAACTGCACAAGGATGGCCACGGAAAAGTACTCCTCGATCCGCCGTACGATGTGGAGACAGGCCTCGTGTTGCATCGCGCAGCGCTTCAGGCGACGCTCTACTATATCCTGATCGGCTTGGGATATAATGTCCTACAAGTAAACATTCGTATTAGTACTGAAATAGTGATATTTCATCTTATTCAATTTCTGGTAATCACATGTAATGAGGGATTTTCAAATTATATTATATGTATATATGATTATATTATATTATATATATATATATGATATATTACTATATAATATCTGACAGCAGATCAGAAAACGATTCATATGCACCTTCGTGAGATCCAATCCATCGCAAAGGCTGGCCAGCGCCCGCGCCAGCAGCCGCAGGCGGCAGCGGCACTGCGCGATCAGTGACGTCACCAGCGTGTCGCTCGATATGTTCAGCATGGCAGTTATGGGCAGAGCTATACACTGCAAAACAGTATTACAAGGCATTAAGGGCTCGACGAGCAGGCGACTTGCTTACTTGCCTCTACTTATAGGCAAGCTCAACAATAGAAGGTTACCGGTCTTTTAGGTATGTAAAATATTGTCAAAAGGGACTGCAGACATCTGCAAAACATGCTAGGTACATACATGGTCTTTGGATATACTGGTGATCGAAATTCAGCACAGAACCAAACACCAATATAAAATTAATCTGTGACTGACCTGGTGGGCGTAGCTGAGTTCATAAGCTGGTGACTTGGTTACATCGTACGGATACCTGAATGAAAGTTAATGGTCGAAAAAATATTTTACACAAAACAGGCAAAAATATTACATTACACAATTCAGGACATTACCAAGCCTTAAAAAGTAACTCCCCTTCGTCTGTGCTGAAGAACCAGCCCAGTATACATACGATGCTCATAAACAGATACGCGCACAGCTGGATTTTGCCTTCGTTGTTCAAACTGAAAATTACTTTAATTAGTATTTTTTTATAAAATAAAATAAATAAAAATATCTTTATTAAACACACAAGGGACATGACACAGCCAAATTTTAACAAAAAACAAGTAAATTATACACTAACGCACTATATCATTCAAAGAATACGAAAAGAGACAGTTTTAAAAACACAGCTGATTAAGGCTATGCAATGCCCACACCATGTGTTTAAAGGGATACCACTCAGGCTTCGACCGCGGCAAGCCGTGGCGCCTGATCTTCCGTGACCCCCTTGTAAGTTCGCGATCTCACGACGGCACACAATCATAATTATTGAGTTACAAAAATAAAAAAGGTACAAAAAAATAAATAAAAATAAAACACAACGCATATATACATATAATAGTTTATCTAGTTTATATGTTGGTATTTGTTTGGGGAACGAAGAGACATGAAAATATTTTATTATGAAGTAATTTAACCTTAATGGCCAACCTTTTAGCTACTACTTCAGCATTTTCGTTCTTACTTGTTTCTTCTACCATAGCTTCTTCGAACTCTTCTACCATCTGTTTTACCACAATTTTTCTGCTTCTAACGTTGAATAGCTAAAGATAAATAATTTAGAGCATATAGTACTATACATTTTAGTAATAACACTCATTTTACACTAAACTTCTAAGGTAATTACAACGCCATCTCCAAAACTGCTTATATTTTTGCCATATTTTTCTCCCATATTGATCATCAAAATCAAAATGTTTCATTTCTAAACTAAACGGAGTTTTACAGTTACTTTTTATACATAATTAAAATTCCTAGTTCCTTTTTAGCTATTTCTTACTGCATTCAGTCTGTACCTTAGCGCTCTGACTGACGTTGCTGCTAAGCAGGAACAACACTGCGGTCATCTCTCCGACGGTCCCCCACACTCGGTATAGCTCGCCCGTCTGTATTATCACATAGAGACCTAAAACGTTGTACAGTCCCTAGACATAGCATCATCGACTGTGGAACGGACTTGGCAAAGATATAAGGGCCTATATTTGCCAAGTCAGTTGAGCCAGCTTTTGGGCCCCCAGCCCTTGGTGAAACACAATTTGATGCTATTTCATGCCAAGTTGCCTGTGAAGCGGAGATATTTTACCGGTCGAGCCGCCTATTCGTACCGAAGCATAGATTTTCCACGATTAAGTAGACAGCGTAAATACCTGGATTAAGGGCCTGTTTCACAATCTTCTAATAAATGAGGATACCTTATTCGGAAGTTTTGTCGCTGATAACTTTATATCATGCGACAGAGACAAAAAATGCAAATAAGCCATCTGACACTTATCAGTAGTTTGTGAAACAAGCCCTTCCAATAAAATTAGAAACATGTGACGTCATAGCTCGCAATGTATTATACTAACCAACCGTCCACATGTAAGAAAAGAAGATGTAAAAGGCAAAGAAGAGTTTCTTCGTGCTAGTAACATTATCCGGAGCCCAAAACCCTAGCGCTCTGAACCAAAACGTCGCGAACTTCAGAGAGGACCTCATTTTGACGAAAACTTCTCGTCCTTCTCCTTCTTATAAGGGGTTGGACCTTTGTTACTAGGATACAGAAGTTGCCAACCATTTTATAAAGTTTCCTTAATATCACAAGTTTGCGTATAACTGCTGTGCCAGCCCGTTCGTGCCAAAGCGTGATAGGGGACTACCTGACTTGACCGGGAATTGCCATGGCCTTACAGAACAAAATTAATTCTAACCTTGGTTTTTTACAAGCATGGCAGGATACCGAATGCCAATGGCGGGCGGGGGCTTAAAAGACTGTCGCGCTTACAACTCTTCTCCTACACGCGGCGATAACAATCGCTCACTATCAGGCCATTTGTCGGCTTATTTGCTAATTCATGGAATAAAATTTAAATTGCACAATATTTAACGATTACGAACATGTTGTCAACACATGAGTATTTGTGTCGGCAGAGTTGTTATTACACCGGGTAGTAATTATTTCGCCAGCTCAACACCGTCATTATTATTTAAATATTTAGACCTTACCTCGCTTATATAATTTGTACAAAATACTGACGTGTTTTGTACAACCCGTTTTACACCTTTTTGTCTTGACGAAAATTCTACCTGAGTACTTAGTACTTTTTTCACGGAAAATGCAACTCAAAAAATATACTTGTTTCAAATTTCTATTGTATTTATTATTATTTGAAATAATTATTTTATAGTTCAGATTTATCTACATTTCTGTTGGTTTAATGCTCTAAGTTTCTACGTGACATATATTTAAAAAGACTTGAATTCACTTTTCAATGTTTTTCCTCCACTTGCTGCAACAGAGTGTACAGGGAGTAAGATGTTTTAATTACCTGAAATGACATAAACGTAACATATTATACATATAACTCCCCACACCGATTTCGGTGACGGTGGTCGGTTTCATCGAAACCAGGGCCAGTTACGCAGGAGTCATTTTATAGTACCCAAGTGTGTGCGCAGTACACAAGAGTAGTCTCTCTTCCTTTACTCTCATAACCCAGTGGGACGAATAACCGACACGACTGGCGAGAGATCGGATGCAGATCCGACTTTTCCTCCTTTTCCTTTTCCTTCCTTCCTACTCCTTCAACCTTTCTTCTGATTAATTTCGTTGCGGGTCCCAAGACAGATTTGGCGGGCACCTCGGGCACCCCTGATATCATATTATCAAAGGGTTTTTGTGGTTGGTTACCGCTATCGATCCTGGCTACGCAGGAGTTGCAGTGGTATAGCGGGAGTAGCAATATTATACTCACGGCCATGAAAGTGGCCAGGGAGAGTGTGGTGAACCCCCCCGCCGTAATCTTGGTGACGCGGCGGCAGCGCGTCATCAGGAGCGCCAGCTCTCGCCGCACGCCCGCGCCGCACGCGTACCAGCGGCACGAGTACGCCGCGTCCGCCACCGCGGCGCTCTGAGATTATACAGAATGTTTGGTAGAAAGTAGTCAATCCGTTAACTAGAGATCTGGGCGTTAAGACAAAAAATTTGAACCCGGCAATAGGGCCGATATTGGACAGTTACTGAGATATTCGCCATTTTGTCTCAAACTTTTTCGTCCGTGTGTTGCATGTCGCGTGACGGTCGGCCGCGGAGTAGGGATAAAGTGAAAGGCGCTCGTCAGAGCAGCCGAGGCCAATATGGCTGCGCCTATAGTTCGCATCAGCTGACCGTGTAGTGTATAGACTAGTACTAATTTGTGCCAGTGCTATAAAATTAAGATTGATGAAGCGATTTTTATACCCTTAATGGAATATTATTCCGAAAAATTTTAGTTAAATGTCTATAATGTGAAAAAAAGTTTCACTTTTACCGTGGTTTCATAAAACCACACAATCCTTTTCTTTTTTTCATAATTGGGTTACATAATAAAATACTGAAAATGATTTCTAATCATCAAGATTTTATTTTTGTAACAGACTTATAAGTAACTAATAAACTTAGGCCTTATATTGGATGATTTATACTGTATACAGTATTCTCCGAGCGAAGTAACCACTCTTGAAATACTGTAGTGGCTGGGACAGTTGGTTTTTCAATGTCGTATGGTTGCCCAAGCACGTACGGCATTCTCACAATACATCCTAGTCCAGAGGAATAACTGGTCAATACGTCTGGGGCCAACCATATGCGGGTTTCTTCACGATGTGTTCCTTCACCGTTAGAGCGTCATCGTCGTCTCGTCAAAAAGTCTCATTGGTGCACCCCATAACCTGGGAATCGAACCTGCACTTTCTCGAGAAGGAATCTAACGGTCTACTCACTAGGCCACGGAGCTTTTACCTTAAGCACAATTTAAAGAATTTTTAAACAAGTATTAATTTAACGATTTACAGTTTTGTAACAAAACTTGCTTAAAACTGTTACATTTAATATATGATATATGATAAAAAGATGGCAAATATTTCAGAAACGCTCTAATAACGGCCACACATATGGGGGTTCAAATGATTTGTCTTCGCCCCCTAGGAACTCCAGTTAGGTAACGGATAGACTACAATAACTACATTCTACCAAACAACCTATATAAGATGGTACCTCTTCTGTGAGGTGATTCCCTTGGTAACAGTACAGGAACACCTGGAACATCATGTTCAGCAGATACGTGCCCATTGACAGGAACCGCACCATGTTGACGGTTTGCTGCAAGCAAAGTAACCTTGGTTTTAAGGCAAGAAAATACATAGCATTGAAAATAGAACTCTGCTCTAATACAACAGGCCTTAGACAGGTATGAACGCCGACAGATCATAGATCTTATTACTGTGGCAATAAAGTCCAAAAGTAACACAACCGATATGTCGGCGATCTTACTATGCCTATTTTATTGACAAATTTAAACGAGCATTTTTTACATACGAGCGCAATAAGGTAAAAAAGTGCTATGAATTGTTTAGAAAAGAGAGACCAAATACTATGTTTGGCGTTTTGTAAACATTAATTGCACCTTATGTGGCAAACATATCCATGTATACTTGTCAAAGAAATATTCCTGCGCTGGAGACCACACACTAGTAGTAGGAAGTGGCTTCGTCTGTGGAAAATGTCGTCAAACGTACGGATATAAGCTGGAAAGCCGTGACGCATATGATGATGAGCGACACCATGAGCTGCAGGAAGGTGGGCTCGGAGAAGCAGGCCTGGATCTGCTGTGCCGTGTCCAGGACATTCTGGTGCTCCACCACGCAGCGGCGCAGGCGATCCCTCACGATAGCCTCCTCTGATGGAGTCAGGATGAAGCTTGTCCTGTGCTTTCCAATCGTGTGATCCTAAGAGATTTAAATAATTAACTACTAATTACTATATAATATTTGTAGGAGCTGCTTACTCAACTACACCTTTTGATGATATTGATAAGTAAAAGTCCTTGATATGATATTGATATTTATTAACACGAATACTAATTGCTAAAATGATTATGAGTGCGCGGTATGATTGCTTGATGCGGACTGGCCCGACAGCGTGCACTTTGCCGCACAATGCAAAGAAGTGATGTAGAGTCAGCAATGTACGTGCTAGCTCGTACAATATTAGTAACTACAGATTCTTCAGACGTGAAGAACGTATTCATGCATACAGATGTTGAAAATTTTAGAACAAAAAATATTCATAAGCAAATCTTATACCTTTAAACGAGCAATTCTTGTATATTTATATGTTTCTGTGATCTCGGAAACGGCTCTAACGGTTTCGCAAAAATTTGGTATATGGGGGTTTTCGGGGGTAAACAATCGATCTAGATTAGTCTTATGTTTGGGAAAACGCGTGTTTTCGAATTTTCATGCGTTTTTCTGTCCACACAGAATATGGTCGCTAATTTACCGGCCACTATCTGTCTGGTCCAGTGGGTTAAGACGCGGACCGCAAGAAACGAGAATTATGGGTTCGAATCCCGCTCGGTGACTTACTTTTGTTTTTTTTTTTTATATGTTCAAGTTTATACATAATTTTTTAATTTTTATCGTTTTTAGACAAGTTTAAAGAAATGTAGTTAATGTTTGAGATAACAATATATATTTCTCATAAATATGTCTAACATTTACCTATACTGATAACATGAATAAGATTTATGCTTTCGAGTTTCACCATATTACAATAAATAGTAATAACCGAGCAAAGCTCGGTCGCCTAGGTACTATTATATAAAATTAGCAAAAATATAGCACTTGCAGAAAATGAAATGTGACATTGCCATCTATCGGAATTTTACGTAACTTATAACTTCCTAATCGCAAGTGTCAAGGCACGAGTTTAGTTTCGGAAAATTCCGATAGATGGAAATATTCCAATTCATTTCGACATAATTTCCATTTTTTACTAATATAATTAATAGCTATTAAGGACAATACAAATATTTAGAGTTAGGAAATACGCGTGTTTTATCGAACATTGCCATCAGTTCATAACTGGCAATTAAGACGTATACCATATATTTTATTATTGATCTTTTACTTTATTACACTTTTGTACATTTATTTTGTTTTCATCGCAACAGATAAGCACGATCTGACATAAATTGGATGAGGTAATATAAGTAATCATGCTAGAATCGTATAAAATAAATTTTCGTTACACGTTTCATGAACGTTTCGTTCGAAAATCAGCACGAAGCGGCGTAATTAAATGAAGCCCCCGCAGCCGTGTGGCCAGCAGACGGCAGGTGGGCGTGGTCACCAGCATGTCATTGCCACACGTTGAGCAGCGCGGCCGTCACCATCGCGGGACCTGGTGCAGCACTAACCTGGCCCAGATGCTCTGTGAGGCCCCGCAGCCGGGCGGCCAGCAGGCGCAGGCGGCAGCGGCCTTGCGCCATGAGCGTGGTCACCAGCGTGTCCTTGCACACGTTGAGCAGCGCGGCAGTCATCAGCGCGGAGACCTGGTGGATGTACGTCAGCTGGAAGGCTGGAGACTTGCTCGTGTCGTACGGGTACCTGAGTACAGTCACCACCACCACCAGTAAGGCTCCAAACCTAAATACTGTGAAATCGGATAGAATAAATTTTCAGAAATGTAAAATATATTCGGAAAAAAGGTGCAATGTCGACTAAAGAGCATTTTCAAACATATAATATATCATTGGAACGACTTATGGGCAGCAGCAATTATTCAATTTACTTTGTTATATTTACTCAACTCTTTAGACTCAAACCATTTGCAATATTATATTATTACCAGGCTTGAAAAGGCAGCTTGTTCTTCTCAGCACTGCTGGCCCAGCCCGTGGTGGTGACGAGCGTCAGGATAATGTACAGCAGCAATAGCCAAAACGTCTCCCGGTCGCAGCTGGAACAAACATAATGTCCAAAACATACTTTACATAAGACTATCTTAACCGACTGCCAAAGAAGGGAGGATAATATTCCTCGAGTGTATTTCTTTGTGAGCCCTTGTAGCTTAAGCTTGATGGACGGAAGGATTTAACTTGAGAGATATCCTTGTAGTTATTGATCCCAGTTAAGATTATTTAAAAAGTAACAATAATATGTGCTACCGGGCTTATTGATTTTTGATGTACGGTAAGAAATAGACTCAGAATCAGAGCCTTTATCCAAGTTGCCACCGCTATTAACGACGGCGAATTTCGAAAACAAAAACAAAGTTAAAAAAAGCCGTGTGGTGTCGTGGGACACCGGATAGGAACGAAGTTCCTTATTATAAAAATATTAATTTTAAGTTCTATTCGAGGTATAAAGAAAATAATAAAGACTGTACAAAAAAATCTTACGTTACGGACGTTTATTCCCGGCTAGGGTACCCCTCCGCATCGCCCCATAAGGAACTTCGTTTCAAAATTTAAGTAACCCTCGAAATGTTAAGCAGTGAGCGAGCTGATGATAGTGAATTATAACTAAGAACACTCGATCATGACAGCTTTAATAAAAACTAGATCCAAATCGGTTCATCCGTTTGTGAGCTGCGATGCCACGGACCGACGCACAGATAGACAGACAGACATGTATGGGATTTGACATAAGCATTGCTAAGTGACATCGATACTTATGTTAAATTCCATACATTTTTGTTTTCGGACTTCGTCGTCGTTTAGCGATGGCAACTTGGCAAAATGTTCTGCTCTTAACTTGTCAGTTATACCTCCTGATGATCTCCCTTCCCACCGCCGTCTTCTCCTCCCGAAATATCCTGTCATTATTATCAATAATACTCTGTATCCTGCGCCTGCGCACTAGGATATTGAGGATCTTCAGCGCCTGCGCCAGGTTGGTGAACAGCAAGAAGGCGACTCCCGTCATCATAGGGATGTCGCCCCAGATCATGTAGAGATCTATTACTTGGATCGTGAGGTAGATACCTAAGGAATTGCTTAGTATTATTTGGGATAAACGAGCTAACGTGATCCTCAAAATGTATTGGCGTCTTAAGCTCTAAGATATACACTACCACAGATTACTAAATAGTAGCTACGTCATAGCAGCAGAGCATTGGTTTTTTCAAACACAGTTTTAGACTGTACTTAACTAATATTAGGTCCTTACATATGAAATTCGCGTTTTGTCGTACTGGCCACTTTGATCTCAAATATATCTCCCTTGGTTAGGAATTCCACTATCAAATTTATACAGCTATTTACTCATGCATTTGTTTTTCGAAAACCGTAATTCATTTGTTTTTTTCTCTTTGGTTTTTTCTTTGCGTCACTCTGTTTACAAAATGGAAAACTTGAAATATCGTATTATTTTCGAGTACGAGTTCCACCGTGTCACCAGTGCTGCAGAAACGGCTCGAAGGATTAATGATGTGTATGGCGGCGGTGTCGCAAAAGAAAACATAGTGCGTTTTTGGTTCCAACGTTTTCGTTCTGGAAATTTCGACCTGCAGAACAAGCCCCGTGGATGGCCGGAGACCAAAGTTGACAATGAAGAATTGAAGGCTATTGTGGAAGCGGATCTATCGCAAACCACGTACGAGCTATCTGCTGGCTGCGGTGTTAGTAATAAAACTGTTTTAATCCACTTGAAGCAAATTGGGATGATGAAAAAGCTTGAAAGGTGAGTACCTCATGAATTGAGTGTAGCAAACCGACAAACGTGGGTCGACTGCTGCGTTACATTACTAACCTAACCTAACCAGCACAATAATGAAGGGATTTTAAATCGAAATCGAATCGAAACCTGTGATGAAAAGTGGATCCTGTACGATAATCGGAAACACTCATCGCAATGGCTCAACCCTGGCGAACAAGCCAAAGCCTGCCCCAAGTGAAAATTTACTCAAAAAATGTTACTTGTGAGCGTTTGGTGGACTAGTGCCGGTGTCATTTACTACAGCTTTCTTAAATCTGGCCAGACCATTACGGTAGATGTCTATTGCCAGCAATTGCAAATCATGATGGAAAAGCTAGCTGCTAAACAAGCGAGGTTGGTCATTCGCTCTAGGGCCTAGGCCACTGCTGCTTCAGGACAACGCTAGACCACACACTGCACAACAGACGGCTACAAAATTAGATGAGCTTCAATTGGAATGTCTAAGACATCCACCGTACTCCCCGGACTTTGCTCCAACAGATTACTTTTTTTCCAAATTTGGATACCTAACTTCTTGCAAGGAAAAAAATCAACTCTGATGGGGCAGTCCAAAGCGCCTTCAAAGATTTTTGTTGTTGTGAAGTAGTTGTTTTAGTAAAGGAATCAATGAACTACCTATGAGATGGCAAAAGTGCATAGATAGCAATGGCATATACTTTGATTAAATAAATATATTTTAAAAAATCGACTTCCTTCGAGGAGGAACATCCTTTACAAAACGCCAATTTCATATGTAATGACTTAATACTACAATATGACATACATTATATCAGTAAGAATATTAGGGGAGTCTAGCAGGGCTGGGATCTCAGTCCATTAAGATAGTATAAAAAATCTATTTTTAAAATTTTTGTCTGTCCGTCTATCTGTTTGCTCCGACTTAAGTAATTAGATGCCATTGACTCTGTCATGCCAAAGGTGTTTACTATTTGTGTTTACTTTAATATACAGAACCGTTATAAAAAACCAACAATACAAACCCAGTAAGAACATAAAGGAGAAAGCCGCGTACAAATGGTACAGAAGTCTTTTTGTAATGACATCGGAGGCCCAGAAGCCCGCACACCGAAGTGCAGTCCGAGCCAGGGTCACGGCAAGGTTCGTGCTCCTTGTTAGGAACATTTTAAGGGCTAACGGAAAAAAAATTCTGTGTTTCGTGTCCCAAAACTTTTTGTCTAGTTCCGTTGTTAATTGCATAAAAATGGGGGATAAAGGAATTATTACTTAACTAGCTTTTGCCCGCGGCTTCGCCCGCGTAAACACAGTATCACACGGGAACCGTACATTCTAACGCGATAAAAATTCGACTATGTCCTTCCCCGTAGTTTACTTTATATCTGTGTCAAATTTCATGACGATCTGTTCAGTAGTTTTTACATGAAAGCGTAACAACCAAACAAACTCACATTCACATTTATAATAATATGTAAGAATTAACTAAATATTACAATGATCAGTTGACGTATCGTATGTAGACTTAATTTGCCTCAAGACCCGTCTTTGTGTTACACGGTCTTACGGCTGTACGTTCTAATAGGATAAACAAATTTTTTATTCTGAACTTGCCAAAACTGAGAGCTTAGTTGTCGGCAAACAGACCTTTGTAGTTTGTAGATTGGACACGAGTGTACGGTTTGCGTTGAAAAGCTTGGTTAAATAATGACGGTTTTGGTTTACAGGTATTGTGAACATTTTGAACTTTTATAACGGTAAAAAATAATGCCCTTTATAAAACAACTACATGTCGCCCGCGACTTTAAGAGATTTTGAGGGAGCCGTACATTTTGCCGCTATAAAGTAGCCTATGTTCTACCCCGTGATCTACTTTGTGCCCGTGCCAAACTTCACGATGATCGGGTTCAGTAGTTTTTTACGTAAAAGGGAAACAACCAAACAAACAATCTCACTTGCACATTTATAACGTAAGTAAGGATATATATACATACAAGTTAACTCTGTAACTTGTACAGTGAAACCTGGCTTGGTAATAAATTTTTATTTTTAAAATAGTACATCATTAGTACCCGACTGCGCCTGAAGGAGGGCAATGTTTTTGACGTGATAACGTCTTATAAATCGATGGAGCCGGCTACACGCACGAAAAAACATGACTCATGCGTTACCTGTTACCCGTTATCGTTACCAAGTACCAGCGTTAGCTCGCATTGCCGGTACCTTATTATTATTATTGTTGTTGTTGTTGTTGTTGTTGATCAACTATCGTCAGTAAACCGACTTTACAGACAACCGATGTTTTTTTCGAGTGTATGTATGTATATTTCTGTGGCAGACTACCACTGTGTGGGACACTACTGCGGCCGAAACGGCTTGTCGCATTTGAGCTTGAGAGGTAGAATAGATGTCGTGAGAGTGACACGTGAGAACAACTGGATACATCAAAATTATATTATTTAATGCAGTCGGGGTTGTGTTTATTTTTTTACTTAACGTTACTTATAATTTGTTTTTAAAGCTTTACTTATTATATTATATAAGTAATAATAGCTCAGCTCATAATCTGTTATATGTTTGAAATGACTCAAAAGAATTCTCCCAAATCAACTGAATAAAGGTTTTCATGATCCTATAACCTTATAGTTCATAACCGTAAATATTATGATTACAAAGTTGTTTTTTTTTGCTGGAATAAAAATGTTCCTTATCCCTCCCCAAAGAGTAATTATCACAGGTCTACGTAAGGGGTAATCAAAGACAAACAAGTCATTATTATAATAACCGTGCGCGATGCAAACACACAAAAGCTACGGTAACTTTAATCTATTTTCACTTCCAAAACAATGTTACTTATTGAATTGCAAAGAAAAACACAATTTCTTGAAAGTAAAGTTTTGAATATTTATGTAAAATCTGGTACATACATCGAGAAAACTAGAGGTTTCTTATTAATCGCATTTAGATGTTAGCGTTATCTTCCAATGTGATTTTCACATAACATTGTCGTAACATTACTTAATTTTATGATCATAGTGATTTTTAACGTAGGAATAAAAATCTCACGGAGTTAGGTTTGACCTAAATATTTTAGATTCTAGATCTTTCATAACCCAAAAATGTCGGTCACACAGACCGACAGATTTCATATCCAGGATGTTTGGTAGAACATAGCCAATCTTTACAATATGGTTCCAAGAAGTGAAGACAACGCCACTGTTTCGAAAGATTTTTTCAGGTATCATAGATATAAGATTTAGGTTTAATACATTATTTGAAAGAGCATCAAATCGAGCAGGTTTTAATTTTTTTTATTAAATAATTGTCATTCTTCTCCGAGGAATTGTTCGGACTTATACCTGCTGCAACTTTTCGCCACCGTTCCAAGCGACAAAATATTTATCATCCTGATCACCTTGATAAGTGGCAGTCCTCAACCGTGCGCTTTACCCGAATCTTTCTGCCGCGCACAGTAAAACTCTTTAATGAACTGTCGCCAGCGGTATTTCCGGACCATTACGACCTGCAAACCTTCAAGAAGGGAGCGTATTCCCTCCTAAAATGCCGGCACGCACTTGCAACTCCTCTGATGTTGCGGGTTTCCATGGGCGACGGTAATCTCTTTCCATCAGGTGATCCGTTTGCTCGCTTGCTCCTAGATTTTATGACCCAAATAAGTCAGGTCACTCACTTCTAAAAAATAGAACAATACGGTCCAATATCGGCTATACAAAGGAGGGTTCAAATGATTGGTCTTCACCCCCCAATTTATACTTCATGGATTGACTACATTCTACCAAACCCCCTTTATACACAACACCTACACGGTATGATATTATTACAGCACTGAGTGTATTGTTTCAGGGAGATAGCGCCCGCATACTGACCCTCCATATGTTATCTGCGATGCCCTATATTATTGCCAAGCTTTAGCTAACATTGTAACATGAAGTCTTTAATACATCTTAAGGTATCTTTTTCGCGGATTTTTGTAATGTCAAAAATTTATGACTCTTCTATAAGGTAGTGTAAAAATTTCAATTTTTATATTATTTTATTTGTTTAGATTGTAAAAAAAGAATTATTAAATTTATTTTTTATTTAAAAATATAACCTATGAATAGGAATGAAATTGTACGGGCAACACGAAAAGTCCTCTAGTTTTAAAAAACTCTAAATTTCACCACACTAAAAAGTCATTTTCTTCATTTTGAGTTTACTAAATTATCAGCGACCTTCTAAGTTAACCTTATTGCCATAGTGATAAGGTCGAACTGTTTTTCCGCTTTTGTCGGCAACTGTACATGGATCTACAGCTGTAGGTTATAACCCTATTTGTTTAAAAATTAAAATATGAATAGTGAATACAGCAGAAGTATTGGACATATAATATAATATAATATAATATAATATAATATAATATAATATAATATAATATAATATAATATAATATAATATAATATAATATAATATAATATAATATAATATAATATAATATAATATAATATAATATAATATATTGGACATATATCGTTCATTAAAATCACTATAATATAATAACTTATAAAAAAAACTAATTATCCACACACAGTCACAAAAATTTAATGAGTAACTAATTATATATTATGGACTATCTTAAGATAGGATAGGATAAGAAGGTCTTGGATTCTACGATATCTTAAAACTTTCTGCGATGGAAGACCTGTCTTTTTTTTATTTAATGCTTATTGTGGAATAGTATATTCGCGTTGAGATTGCAGTCTCTGTGCCTATATCAAAATTCAACAATGGTGCTAAAGCAGTGTTCACATCTTGTTCACATTATCCAATTAATGTAAGCCATTTTGACATTAATATATAATGTACGCATGATTCACTTCAAACTTAACGCGAATAGGCTACGAGTATATAGGTACTTTAAAGTGATAGGAAAAAAGAAAATATAAATATACAGACAGTGACAGATAGAGAAAAGTTTTTAAAATTTTAGGTTCTGCTCAGTAAGTTACACAGGACGCTGATAAGCAATAATGTGTCCACCCTCTAGATCGCCATTTTGAGAAAATCGTGTTAAATTTAATCTATGTATTTATAAGAAAGTCGTGTTTTTTATCTTTATTTACTAACGAGGGTAAAGTCGTGTTAGTTACACTATTTATAACTCAAGAACGGCTGAACCGATTTGGCTGAAAATCGGTTGGGAGGTAGCTTAGAACCAGGAGACGGACATAGCATACTTAATTGCCCCACCGAATATGTCTGTCTGTACATATATACATATATAATACCAAATTATCTATATATTATATAAAAGAAAGTCGTGTTTGCCGTTCTTGAGTTATAAATAGTTACACTAGTTATAACTCAGCTCGCTGAACCGATTTGGCTGAAAATTGGTGGGGAGGCAGCTTAAAACCAGGAGACGGCCATAGAATACTTAATGCCCCGTCGAGTCTGTCTGTCTGTATGTTCGCGATAATCTCAAAAACTACTTCATGCCATTTACATTTACCGACAGAGTGGTTCCTTAGGAAGGTTTAGGTCGATAATAATAATTTGTTAAGGTTTTGTGGAAATAGTTTGATTTATGACGATAATTGTTGAAGGTGTCGGAAAAATCAAGCCGTCTGGGAACTTTTATCGAAAACGCTGCCTAACCTAACCCGTTGGAGATAAATAACAAAATAATGTATGGTGGGATTGTTTCTCTTTTATATGTCGACAAAAAAGTCCGCGATGGCATAGATATGTCTATCTTTTAAGGATAGGTTACTATACTCATTCTAAGTTTAAAAAAATGATAAGATATAATGTGGTATTTTCAGACGCTATTTAGACGTATATAATTTAATTTTCTATATCTAGGAGATATCTTAAAATTAAAAGTACGTGTGAAATTTATAATAAAGTATATATTTTTACTCTTTTCGCCACGAACACGCTCCCACGCGGGCGAAGCTGCGGGCAAAAGCTAGTTTATTATAAAGAGAATTTCATGTACGTGTCAAAAGCTTTTATCAGTTTTTCAGTGCTAAAATGATTTAATTCATTTATCACTATTTTTAAAATTATAGTTTATCGCCTGAGAAAGCGATGTTAGTAATTTTGTGGGTTGACACAGTGTTGCTTATCGGCGTCCAATCATAGCACTTACGTATTGATAATATTTTTTCGTGCTTTTGTTTGTACGACATAAGAGTAGCATAGAGCGTGACGTAGTAAGGGTTTTTTTTTTATCTATTGACACTTTCACACCACGTCAATCTGGTCCCGTGGTAAGTTCTCAAAAATCTTGTGTGAGACTGGAACTATATGATACGGAATATGGCGGGCCCGGGAACATTCAGAGCATTGAAAAAAGAACTCTGCGCCCATACAATAGAGTTGAAAATCGGAGTGTCGAGCTGTCATACATTACATTGACATTTGACTCGACACTTGTGTGTTCGATTCTATTATAGTAGCGCAGAGTTAGATTGTCAGTGCGCTGAATGTTCCCTGGCCCGCCGGTTTCCGGATCATATAGTGCCAGCCTAAACGGGTACCAGATAACGGAAATATATTTAATACATTTTAAACTATATTTAAATTTAAGATTTAAATTATGTAATATTAGGTCAATACATATGAAATTGGCGTTTTGTAAAGAAGGAACATAAAGTCGATCTTTTTAAATATAATATATTTATTTAATCAAAGTATATACCATTGTGATCTATGAACTTTTGCCATCTCATGGGTGGTTCATTTATTCCTTTACTAAAAAAACCATTTGGACAATCAATAAAATAATTAAAGGCGCTTTTGACTGCCCCATCGGAAATGATTTTTTTCCCTTGCAAGAAGTTATACAAATTTCGAAAAAAAATTGTAGTCGGTGGATGTCTTAGACATTCCAATTGAAGCTCCCCTAATTTGGTAGCCGTCTGTTGTGCAGTTTGTGGTCTAGCGTTGTCCTGAAGCAGCAGTGACCTAGAGCGAATGACCAACCTTGGTTGTTTAGCAGCTAGCTTTACCGTAATCATCTGGCCAGATTTAAGAAAGCTGTAGTGAACGACACCGGCACTAGTCCACCAAGCGCTCATAAGTAACTTTTTTTTTAGTCAATTTTCGCTTGGGGCAGGCTTTGGCTGGTTCGCCAGGGTTCAGGTGAGCGTTTTCAATTATCGTACAGGATCCACTTTTCATCACAGGTAATGATTCGATTTAAAATCCCTCAAAAAATTATTGTGCCGGTTGAGTAATGCACTGATGACTAACCCTGAGTTTTTAAGCGCGAAAGAGAGTAATAAGATAACTAGATTATTCGAGCCATTAGATATTTCTATACAGAACCTAATTTCTGAGTGGCAGGAACGGTGGGACAACACTATCAAAGGGCGTCACCTATATAATTTCTTCCCTTCGGTACGCGATCGACTCTCGAAGCAATGGATAGAAATAGACCACTACGTCGCACAATTTTTGACAGGACACGGAAACTTTAAAGCGAAACTAATTGGATTTACATTAGTCTCGTCTCCGGTATGCGAGTGTTCGACCGAAGGTAGCCCTTATGAACAAACTGCTCATCACATACTCTGGGAGTGTGATCTCTGGTATGACGAAAGAATCGAAATGTTGAACAGCGTCCATTGTGTTTCTAGGGTTGTGTACTATGAAGATCTCGTGGGCTGCGCGAAGAACTTCCGAGCTTTAAAACGTTTTTGTCATAAGTACTAGTGGAAACAATGCAACAATTTTTTGTCATTATAAATGCATTGTAATCAATTGTCATATTATAAATTAAAACATTTAATTACATTCTGTCTTGTAGTCATAAAAAAAAAAAAAAAAAAAACATGTTATTCCCGTGGTGCTTCCCCTTTAATTCTGAATTTTTGTCATCACAATTCTTGCTGTCTCCCGCTTTGCTTGGGGAGGGAAACTGGAATACTTCCTACTCCTCCTACAATCTTCTGATTAATTTCGTTGCGGGTTCCAAGACAGATTTAGCATGTCCCCCGGGCACCCCTGAGATCATATCAAAGGGTTTTTGCGGTTGGTTACCACTGTCGATCCTGGCTACACAGGAGTTGCAGTGGTGGGTAAGTGTGGTAGGCCAATTGCCCGTTTAAATAAAATTGAGTAATGTAACGCAGCAATCGACGCGCGTTTGTCGGTTTGCTACACTCAATTCATGAGGTACCCACCTTTCAAGCTTTTTCACCTTCCCAATTTGCTTCAAGTGGATTAAAATAGTTTTATCACTAACACCGCAGCCTGCAGCTAACTCAGGCGTGCCTTAGTAGCCTTCAATTCTTCATTATCAACTTTGGTCTCCGGCCGTCCACGCGCTTGTTCTCACGTCGAAATTTCCAGAACGAAGACGTTGGAACCAAAAACGCACTGTGTTTTCTTTTGCGACACCACCGCCATACACATCATTAATCCTTCGAGCCGTTTCTGCAGCACTGGTGCTACGGCGGAACTCGTACTCGAAAATAATACGATATTTCAAGTTTTCCATTTTGTAAACAGCGTGAGGCAAAAAAAAAACCAAAAGAGGAAAAAACAAATGAATTACGGTTTTTGAAACACAAATGCATGAGTAAATAGCGGTATAAATTTGAAATTGGAATTCCTAACCAAAGAAGATATATTTGAGATGAAAGTGTCCAGTACGACAAAACGCCAATTTCATATGTAAGGACCTAATATTATACACAACCATGACCCAGGAACACAGAAAAACATTTTGCTCCTTCGGGATTCGAACCCGTGACCCCCGTTGAGCACCATCGCGGTCAACCACTGAGCCACAGAGGTCGTCATTTACGCTTATTTACTACAGATGATTTATGGAAAATAATTTCGATCTTTGTTCTCCAGAAGTCCCTCTGTGAGCTATCATAAGTCATGATCGTCTCAAAAATTGATCCTCTCATTTCGTAAGTTCTGCAACAGGTAGGATCGTGACTTTCGGGATATAACCTCAATATTCTGGAAGGATCTTTGAAAAGATTGACTGGGAAATGGGAATTTCCCGCTATGTAAATGTTAATCGATGGAGTATATTGGTCCAATTTGGGAAAGTCACAAGCGGTGGGCGGCATTTTTTGCCACGATGCTGCTAGTTAGGAGGGGGATACACGTGGGGGTTTTGTTACAAAAGCTATTCTTTATTATTCTATTGAAAAGTCTGTGTGTTTCGTGTACTTACTTTCTTGGATACTTAGATATTCTTTATCTGGTTAATATGTTTTAAACTTCAATTATGTTTAAGTAAGTCTTCACTAACCTGGAGCAGGCGCTGATGATCCTCAACATCCTCGTGCGCAGGTGCAGGATACGGAGCATTGTGGATAATAATGACAGGGTGTTTTGGGAGAAGACGGCGGAGGGAAGGGAGATCATCAGGAGGTACAATAACTGACAAGTTTAGACCAGAGCCCAAGGCCGAATTGCCATTGCTAATTACGACGACGAAGTTCAAAAACAAAAATGTATGGGATTTCTCAAGAGAATCGCTAAGTGAAAAAGCATCACTTACTTAATAATAAACGTCACTGA
The DNA here is from genome assembly GCA_963565745.1 of Phengaris arion. Lineage (NCBI taxonomy): Eukaryota > Metazoa > Arthropoda > Insecta > Lepidoptera > Lycaenidae > Phengaris > Phengaris arion. The sequence goes on along the minus strand of OY751446.1, from coordinate 2,035,170 downwards.
GCGATTCTTATGTCAAATCCCAACATACATAATTCAACTAATCTGCTTATGAATTAGATTTCCTGATAGTACAAACACAGTACTCAGTAGTTCGTGTGGGATTACAGCCCAACCGTCCCCATATTGAACTGCCGTAACGTTAGTGGCAGGTAGTGCTGATGATGATGATGAGGAGAACCAATGTCTCCAGCATGTACAAACAGCTCAACTCAATATATTGGGAAATAGCGAAAACTAACGCTCACTTGTTGCGGGGGCGTGTCTGCCCCGCCCACCTGCTGCCCCGCCCCTGGCCTGCCCAGCCCCTGGCCCTGGCCTGTCATGAGGCCAGTCCAGCTCCGGCCCGCCACCATGACGCACCTGCTCCGCTTCGACATGACCTTCCTGTCGCCGGAGCGCTGACGTCTACTCAACACAAAGGTAGGAGTAGTTAAAAACCATAACTCTTACGAGAAAACAAAATTCTAGAACTTAGCTAAGTATAGAATAATAATTATTTTTTTTGAAAAAAAAAATAAACAAAAAAACTTTTTTATCATACAGTATAATTTCTATATTTCTGTCTGAAACTCCTTTAATATTATTCTTTCTTATATATAAAAATGGACTGCAATCCCAATGTCTCGCTAAAACTCGAGAAACGTTGGACCGATTTGAATAATTTTGGTCTTGTTTGAAATATAAACTTTTAACATGGTTTAAATCCTAAAAGTTATAGTTGAGTACCTATCTCCTATAAAAAAGCTTTCATTTTATGCACTCGAGTTTGTTTCGCCGATTTTGCATTTGAAATTGCACAAACTTATCTGAATTTTAAAATATATTATATCGTCATATTATAATATTCTAACAACTTATTGAACTAAACGCCAAAAAATCTGAAAAAAATCCACTGAAATCACGGAGAGAATTCACCAAAACATTTGGCTAGATTATAATTACGTGGAGTTCGTTCAACAATGTGGCCGGCATTCTGGGGCAGCCCTTTGGCTTTGAAAACATACTTAGGGCCGATTCACACAGAAACACTATTTCAGTTTCAAATAAATTTAAACTTTATACATTAATCAGTATGTAGTAGAGGTGTAGAAGCACCTGGGTAACCGAGCTTTGCTCAAGTTCTGATAAATAAAAAAAAAAAGAATCGAATAAATATTTATCAGACTGGGATTCGAACCCACCACATACAAAACTGCCAATCGGACTGACATAATAAATTCGAAATGAAATATATATTGCTGCACGACGTAAGAAAAAACATACATAGCCTAAAAATGCTTAGTTTCTCAGGGATAAGACAATTGTTCTGCCCCAAAACGCTCTGCACACTAAATTTCACGATAATATCTGCAGCCATTTTCGAGAAACCGTTTACATATACAAGATTATCTCGTTTAAAGTATAAGATACATTGAAGACACGCCAGACACGCAAGACTGGAGACACGCTCCGCTGTCGGTACGGTCGCGGTATGAACAGCCCTCTACAGAATGGGCGACTCGTAATAATAACTATATTTTAGTGGCCTTGGAGTTCACTCCAACTTCAGCGTTGGTGCCCGTAGGCACAGTTACTACGTGGATACGTAGTAACTGTGTGCCTACGTGACGGTTTTGTTTTGAATCATTAGATAACCCGTCGATTCGTTTACTGCCTATATAGATATATTTAACCTTTATTTATATTCGTTTTGTTGCGCGTTGTGAGCGCTTATAAAGGTTACTGAATGTTATTGAAGGTTCTAATGCTAGCCATACATGTAATGGTATACCTGACAGGTTTGCCCGTACAGGTAAACCGAAGCGTGTATTGTGCAGGTTTTCAGGTTTCCACACGGTATCAACTATCACGGTATAAACTCAAGCTTACCTGTCAGGTGTAACTGTGCAGGCAAGCCTGTCAGGTAAACCGTTACGCGTGTGGGTAGCTTAATCGTGAATTGATCTTAACTCTTGATGTGTCGATGATGACGAACTACGTCGGTAAGTAACTAAACTCGGTAGACTGTAGCAAAATGTGGGCAGACACCGCCGCAAGATCACAAACTTGTAGCGGGAACTATTTAACTTTGATGACGCGGTTCCTACCGTTCACATCACTAGCTGCTGGCCGCGACTTTCTATAGCAAAAGACGGGATAATGGAAATGCTTAGATAATTATTTCAAACGGAAAAAGTGTATACAGCTCACTTAATAATATTATGTAAAATATAGTTATATTCCACAAGAAAATATAAATTATGTAATGTTAAATTTTATCACGAGCCAAATATGATTATTGGCCCAGGCAGTGTTGAGTTGATCAACCCGCTTAAAGACAAACTTAACAATATGAAGAGGCGTCTTGAACTGCAAATTGTCAGTGAATTGTATATTTGAAGTAAATTTTAGTTCACGTTTCTAGCGTCTATCCCAAAGTGTGCGGTATCATTAGATAGGTCTTTTAAAAGTTTTGAGAGTTTGCTAAGACGTTTTTTTGGTTTAGGTGTCCGTTCGCTAGATATTCAACATTAAAGCACTTTTTGTAACATTTTTGGCTCGATTGGCTCGAAAAATCTGAAAAAAAATCACGATGGTTGTCCATGTGATGAACTTTAAAGCAAAACTATAACGTCTTATGTAACTTGGTTAGTTATAATATAATAAATATAATAATAATAATTTATTGGTGAAAAAAAGCAGATTGTAGTTGGTACAAATTAACTTATAGCTAGGCACAATTTTACATACAATCCAGTCACTGCGGGTGAAGTTCTGTTACCCTTGATAGGTTGATAAACCTGTAGTAAGGGTTAACAGTCCCTATCCCTCTGGATTATTACATAGCAATTTCACTGAAGTTATACTATTTACGGGGGTTCCCCTTGGTCATGGTTTAAAATATAACTGTTATAATTATAATGTTATTGTTATTGTTAAGGAGTTATAAGAGCCTAACTTGTAAAAGTTCTTACTTGGAAAACTTCGTACAAAAATAACGAAATAATAAGTTGACTACGGAACCGTATTCTATGCGGACACACTTGGGCTTTCTTTTCCCTAACAAAAAGTTTAACATTTCCTATTCCGAAAAGGCTTCGTAGCTGTTTGACTTAAGAAGTGTATATTAATACCTGAAACATTGACTTGTCTAAATCAAAACTCTTAATTTATTCATTGGAATCTTTCGAATGACCGAGTTACTTACTATGTAATCTCTTCCCAGAATAAATATTTTTTTTCTCGAAATTTTGACCCGCATAGATGAATGAAAATGCGAAAAATTTATTCACTTTAAAACAGAATAGATATTGTTAAAAATTCTTCAGGATAGGAAGTAGGAACATATTAAATAGGATAAGGATATCCTACTGCAAAGTATTAGAGTTGCGGTAGGTAGTATATAGATGTAGTTGTTGGTGGGAGACTGTAGGTGTATATAATAATATCTATGGACGTCTCCACACCACGTCAACCTGGTCCTGTACTAAGTATCCGAAGAACTTGTATCACAGGTACCCGACAACGGAAATATATTTATCTATACTATACTTATATTTAAGATTTTTATACATATATGTTATATTTAATACACATCCAAAAACACGGAAAAACCTTTTGTCCCTTCAGCGGGTTCGAACCCGCGACCTCCGGCTAAAGCGCCGACGCGCTAACCACTGAGTCATAGAGGCCGTATGTAGGTAGTTATTTATTTTTCCATTTCGTAGTTAGGAGCGAACAGCGTGTGTTGTGTCAGCTACGAACATGGAGCGCGTTTGATGTTACTTTTAAAATGTGTCGAATCTTTTCAATCCCGCGGCCCCATAAAAAAAGTCCATAATTGCGTTAGGGAGGTTTAAACATAAGGAGCGCCGTAATTAAAAGATAAGAGCTTCACCCCCTTGTCTCCCAAAACGGGAAATTAAAATAAAATAAAACGTATTGTGACTGGCGACTAAATACAGTTATTTCATAAAGACGAGCCTGATATGGTTTTCATTATTCGTATCATCGCAATTCAGAAGGCATTTAATTTTTAACATATTGACCACCGATGCTAACTGAGGGGTGTTATAAGTTTAACGTGTCTGTCTGTCTGTGTGTCTGTCGGAGTCATCGTAGAATTGCTAAGCGGATGGACCGATTTTGATATATTCTTTTTTGTTTGAAAGATGGCGTGATCGATAGTTTTCTTAGCTGTACTAACATCATCATCATTATGCGCTTGCTAACTGCTTAACAATCACGGGGGTTACCTAAAATGTTTAATTTCATTTTATTTATTGTTGTCTTCTTATAATTTGATGTAGCTTTAAAGCATATTATGTAAGATGGTGGGCAGGTGAATATTGAGTAGGTGCGCCTCATTTGGGAAAACTTCGAAACTATTTCAACACAAAACTGACGTCACGTCGCGCGTCGTCCAACTATCGGAGTAACTGAAACTGAAACGCTAATCAAAAGAGCCCTCCTATTCACAGGCTGTCGCTGTCTCTGCTAGCCGAAATGACAAGGACAGCATGTGGCTTGAGCGTCACTATCGTTCCAGTATTTGGCCGTAAGGGTCTGTTTCACAATCACCTAATAAGTGTCGAATTGCTTATCCGAAAGTTTCGTCTCTGTCGCTCAGTATAAAGTAAGCAGCGATTGTGAAACAGACCCTTAGTGAAATATTGTAGCACAATAACATCCTAAGCAAAGGAATATTGTAAAATACTAATAAAATCCATAATGTGTTACTTCTTTCACCCTTTTACGTAAAGTCACCGTTATATAATGTCAGTTATATGTAGTTATATTATTATAAATAATTTCGACGACTTCTGTGGCTCAGTGGTTAGCGCATTGGCGTTCAATCCGGAGGTCGCGGATTCGAATCCAGCAGAAGGAACAAGTTTTCTATGTTCCTGGGTCATGGATGTGTATAAAATAATGAAAATCTTAAATACATTATGTATAGAAAAAAAGTATTAAATATACTTAGCGGTGTCTGGTGCCCGTAACATAAATTCTTCAGGTACTAAGCACGGGGCCAGACAGACGTGGTGTGAAGCGTCTATAGATATTATTATTATTTTGAGAAAATATCTACTACAGTCTATTCGTGTTCAATTTGAAGTGAGTTATTTGCACAAATATCAAAATTGGCCAATGACGCGTTCGTACTGATTAAATGTAAATATGTTACTTCAATTGGTGAATATGAACACGGCTAAAGCGTCCTTGGTCATTTTGATATTTGCGCCGATGACTCACTTTAAACTAAACGCGAACAGACTACAAGTACTAATACTACTACATTATTGTCTATTATATCGGCTAGACTCTATAGTCATCATCATCATCGGCCTATCGCCGTCCACTGCTGAACGTAGGCCTAACATAGCGAGCGCCAACCATCCCGATCTTGGGCAGCCCTCATCCATCCACCATCTTCTTAAAATCATCAGTCCATCGTGCCGCAGGACGTCCTACAATACGTTTGCTTAAGCGTTCAGACAAGTGGAAGAGTGGTCTCCACTCTCCAGGATCTCAGGATCCATCGATCGAAGGAACAGACTCAAGAGTATTGACGTAAAATGCCTCCCATTTATTCCAAAAGACTAGTTTGTAACAACAAAGGACCAGAGCGGTCGCCGTCTACTGCCGTTGTTATTGCCAATAAAAACGGCAATAAGCTGACGAAAGACGTGCTCTAGTACGTAAATATAATGTTAAACAGTTTAAATTCTATTTAACTGCGTTGGTTTTTTTACTTTTTGTTGGTGGACCCTCAGGATAAAACGGTATGGTCTTAATCACAACTTGTGATGTTGACATGTCAGTTGTGCAAAAGAAAATGTTGTAAAAAAGTTTTGTAAAATAAGAAATAAAATGGAAAGTGTCAGGAATGTTGTCAAGTCTTAATTGTTCGTATACTAAAGATTGGCAAAAACATACAAAATTTCCATTCATCATCATCACTTATAATATATAATATTTAGTTTAGCGTATAAACGCTAAGAAAAAACTTTCATTACGAGAATTGTGCGTACGTAGATGTGCGGAAAGCTAATATATTTTCTTTAATAATGCTTAGAAATAAAAAAATATCAACACACACTACCTCAGATTATGAACACCATATATTGTAGAGAACTGTCGCAAGTGTAGAATTATTGGTTCTTAAAAAACCGTCCAAGAGCTTGACAGGCCACGCATAGAATAGGGTTCCGTGGCCAACCAATTATGTTTTTATTTTTAATATTTTACATGTTTACCTATTATTTAGTTTTTTTGTTGTACGAAGTTTTCCAAGTGAGCGCATTTAACAAGTTAAGTGTATATAACTCCTGAAGTAGCAAAGTTATGTAAGCCGTTATAATTTTCCTTCAAAGTTCCTCACACGGACTACCACCATGGATATTTTCAGATATTTCGAGCCAGCCGTTCAGGTTTTGGAGATGGGGTAGGGTGCCATATTTTAACAAAAAAAATGCACTTTAAAGTTGAATATCTCGCAAACACATACCTATTAAAAAAATCGTCGAAGCGACCTCTCAATTGTTTTTTCCGTAATTTTATTTCAGCACCTTGCCGACGTGGTAAATACACAATCCATACAAAGTTTCTACTTCTAGCACTTACCATATGGACGGTAAACCGAAGACGGACGGACGTGCATGAGGGAACTATAAGGGTTCAGAGACGTGAACTACATAGCCCTAAAAACGCGCGGTTTAAATGTGTTATGTGCTCGTGTGTGCACTTACCCTTATGTTGCTTTGAATTTCACTTCGAAAAACCGAGTATGTTAAGTGATTTTTATTTTATTTTGTTAGGAAAACTTACAGCAACAAGTACAATTACAATAAATTAACACATTGAAAAATATATTGCCAATTACAAGTTTTCACAAGTACAAAACAAATTACCAAAGCTCAAGAAGTTAAGCCCCTGAATGTGACAAGAAATTAAAAAACAAAAACAACTTTATACACATACATATATAGCTGGAAATATTCGTAACACTATAGACCATGCTTAAAACCACAAAAAATGTAAACCGAATGAATGATAATATTAAAATTCAAAACTACACTCATACACATAATCATTTGATACTTTTATATTTGCTTAGTAATTAAGATTAATATTTAAAATGGTTCACTAGTAACAATTGAAGAAGGTATCAAGTTAGGAGTCTAATAATTGTATGTGGATTTTTTTCTTTTTTTTCTTCATTGGGGACAACCAACAGTGATCACACATGTACAAAACCTTAAAAACTAGTATTCAGTTACATATTAATAAATGTGACACCCACATCGTTATCCACATTGTCGTTTCCTCAAAGGGAAAATATATACAAGTTACATTATCAGATACAAATTAGTTTGTCGCTTTTAACAATAATCATAATAATTCAGCAAAGAATGCTTACATTAAAAAAAAAATTTGGATTTGAAGAGTAGTTTCAAAAATATAGATTACATCACACAGCATAATTAATGTGTGTGTGTGTGTGTATATGTGCACCCTAGCCATATGACGCAAGAGTTATTAAACTGTAGACTTTTATATTATCAGTACCAGTGAGACCATCTAAAGAAAACAGAGCTTGAATATCGCTTCTGAACACGCTCTATTTCATCAGTATAAGTATTGTATATGGGACTCCATACCTGAGAAGCATATTCTAGTTGTGGTCTAATTAAGCTAGCAAAAAGGTAAATATAGGTTAATGAAAATACATTCTCAAGTGGATTATCATTAAGGAATTTATTCATTTCAGTACTTGACCTAAAGATGAAAGAGTTTCGACGATAATAGGTGTTGCATGGTGAGACATAAAAAGGTATAAATCTACGAATACTTCTAGTGGGCTAAAGTTGTATTCAATTAATAAGTCAGGAACATCTATATTATTGTTTATAATTTTACATAAGTAGACTAGATCGGATATGTTCCTACGATAATGCAGGGGAAGAAAGTGGAATCTTTTGCATCTAGTGTCCATAGTCCGCAAGGTTAATGCGACATTTAAATTGTAGAAACCAAATGATATCGCTCATTAACTCAATAATAAGCCTTGACTATAATCACTTACGGGTGAGAACTTGGAGCTAACCCTCCGCCGAGTTGCCTGTCTGTCTCAATTATCCTACTTACAGATCGTATAAACGAATTAATTAAGCTTTTATTGCCTCGTGATAATTGAAAGGGATTCTGCCAACCGTTCATACGGTTGTGAAGAGTTTAGATTGTAGGTACTATAGTCCGTTAAAATCCAATTTTCTAAACGTAAACGGAAAGAACAATAGAACACGTAATGCCACCAATTAAAATCTTATACTTTAAACGAGACAATTTTATATATACATAATCGGTTTCTGGAAAACGGCTGCAAATAAAATTTAGTAAGCAGAGAGTTTTGGGGAAGAAAAATCGTTCAAGCTAGGTCCTATCCCTGAATAACTGCGCATTTTTAAGCTACAGATGTTTTTTATTTCGTCGTGCAATAATAAATCAATAATTTCGACTCTATTATGTCAGTCCGATTGTCAGTTTGGTATGTATATTCGTACCTTTGCTTTGTTCGAAAATTCGGAATGTGGTGGGTTCGAATCCTTGTCAGATAAATATTTCTGTGATTCTTTTATAATTGTCAGAATTCCGAGCGAAGCTCCGTTACCCAGGTAACTAGTATACCGTGTAGTAAATGCGATGGCACCTTGATTTGGTCGAATTTATTCATTATGTTTACGTTAAGGCTACATTGGATCGAACAGAGGAAAACTGTGGTGATATGGTCTGGTGATATGGTCTGGTGATATGGTCTGGTGAACCTGGCAAGGATACGACTGTTGTTAGGACTTCGTTGTAATTTAATTATTTTTTTTTTAAATATAATTTCATTCACGTACGGCAGGTACCTATTCTAAACTAATAAAATAATTAGGTTTGGATTTCGACTCCCGCGGGAAATCATCATCATCAAAATCATCATGTATATTAATACGTTAAACAAAATATTGATTTCCTATTACGCGAATATTGTTCATTGTTTTAAACACTTACGGATTGTGTCGCGGTGCACTTTTCTTTTCCACGTCGCAACAGTAAATCTGCAATATGCGAACACACACTGGATCAACCTCGCCATTACATAAGATTTGATAAGCCACAAGTACTGGCAAAGGAACACCGTTATCGCCCAAGAATGATACGCGAGGCTATAGAAATTAAAAAGTTCCCCTAATTTCAACCGAGAACATGGCTGGGTGCTGCCATCTAGTTGGGATCCAATAGTAACCAAAATAAAATTTAATTCAAAAACACCACGGCTTCAAGATACTGGTAGTTTGAATAACTTCAAGAGATAGGACAACTACGTGTGCTAACGGAGGAGTATGATATTTGCCACAGTTAAAGTTTATGCGGAGGAAGGCGTGCAGAGAGCTAATATTTTTTAAAATAGTGCTCGGAAAAACATAAAGTTGATAAATATAACAACAACACACACTACCTCAGATTCTCAACACACACTACTGTGCTCGCGCGTTTGATAGATACAATTTCGTTACTCGTTGACGTTTGTCAGTCTGTCACAGAATTTACATTTTTTCATATATTATTATGATTTCTATCTAAAAAACCCCTTATACATTTCAATTGCTAATTTCGACCACAGGGCGAATTTCTAGTATTATTCATTATTGCGACCATCAGCGTAAATATCTAATTCACTTCGTAATGTATTTAAGTCAACACTTTTTTTATAAGCTAAATTTGCGACCACATGAAAAAGTAGGCGACCACATAATTTGAATACATTTTTTCCCCATTTTGAAATACTTGTCTCAAATCTTAATCATTGGCTTTGATGTGCGTGAGCGAGGGTCATCCCAGCTGTTTGCCGACCAATCTCGCAACATGTTTATCCCCTGTTTACCCGACAAACGTTAAGGTTTCCTTGAGGCTTTTAAAACCGTTTTAAAAGCGTTTGATTAAACGCAAAAAATAAATAAATCTTTAAACTCTTAAGACGAACCTACCATTTTTAAAATTATTGTCTATCCGTATTATGAATACAATAGGATGAAATTGAGTATAGATTAAAGTGAGAAGATTATGTATAGATTGCGGTTTTGGCGTCATTAAAATACTAATAGTTTTATATTAAAGGGGCTCTCCATACATGTGAAGTGGGGATGAAAAATATTTTTTCATTTTACCCCATCTTGTGGGGTATAATCGTATAGGTATTTTTAAATAAAGTCAAGGTTTCATTTATACAATGAAAACATCATGGTTTATTAATCAGAGTAAAACCTTTGATTTTTATATTGAGGAACTCGTTGGTTATAAAACATGTAGCAAAAAACCGTCCATTTTATAATATAATTTAGACGAAATAAAAAAGTGAAGACAGAGTTCTGCGTAACACACTGTGAGGGGTCTAAACTACGCCTCGCCATGTAATTACAGTGAAACGCACACACATGTAACGAAAGTACGCTTTACCTTGTAAGGCGAACTGTCCTTGTGTTGTTTTTATATATGTAGTGCGTAGCTACACGCGCACACCAAACATAAAAATCTGGCCTCAGTTTTTGTTTGACAAATCAAACCCGTCTTCAAATCAAATCGTTTATCATTTGCAGAAAGTACTGTTACAATAGGTGCTACAATAATTATACATGGGTCAAGCCTTTCTACCTAATAAGTGGGCATGCAACATGTATATTATACTTGTTGGTAACTGAATTAATAATGATTGTAATTTAAATGTAGTTTAATTTAAATTAATATAAATTGATAACATACCGTTTGGATGTAAATATATTAAATTTCATATATTTACATATTTACTATTTATAGTATAATTGAAATAGATAATTTTAATAAGAATTATAAAAGTTAATAAATTCAATTCAATAGTTAACTAAGTCAATTGAAATCAATGGTCAATATTATTGCAATTCAATGCCATAAGTTTTTTTTTTTAATTTATTTATTTAAAGGTCGCTTGTAACAATTATGGTCATTAGCGACCACAAGAATATTTCAATTATTTATTTTACTTATCACTAATTATTATCACACATTGTTTAATATATTATTTAAATAGTCAAATATATAATAATAACATTTTTTATCAGAAATCTATTTAATTTTTTCCTGAATAATTTTAAATTAATTGTTTTTAATTATTTTGGTAATCTATTATAAATTACAGGAGCTATATGAAAAACCCTTTTCTGCATTAGCGTGATATTGGTCATACGATTACATAAGCGATATACGTCACGTTGTTGCCTGTTGCTCGTTCCTGAGGCTAACTCAAATAAATTTGTATTTAGTGTGACAAAAGTTGCAACTTCGTAGATATACACTTCTTAGTCTTCACTTTTCTATTCGGTCAAAGGACATAAGCCAGTAAACGAGCAAACGGATTATCCGATAGTAAGCGATTAACACCGCCCATGGACACAATAATTGCGGCGCCGTACAAATCTAAGTTTCTTCTTCTTCCAAGTGATTTGCTAATCATGCCTTCTGTTCAGGGCTCTCGCCCTAAGCCGGAGCGGGCGGGCGAGGGGGGTGAGGCGGGCGAGGGGGCCGAGTGCGGCGAGTGGGACGGGGGAGGGGAGGACATGCCGCCGCCGGAATCGCCCGCGCAGCCCGCGCCGCCGCCCCCGGCGGAGCCGCCGCCGACCAACAACGTGAGTGGAGTAAGCTGGGCCCTTAGCCAACACGCCATCGCGAAGTACGATGGCGAAGTTCGAAAATGAAAATGTATTATACTGAGCCGATCCGACCGAGCGAGATGGTATGCTCGGACAAGCCGAAGCCCACTTGTAAGCATCTCAGATGACAGTTGTAATCTAATTAATCCGTCATAGTTTAGCACGCATTATCTCAATCTTATACATTTTTATTTTCAAACTTCGTCGTCGTAATTAGCGATGGCATTTAGCTAAAGACCCTGGTATACTTACCTGAAAATTACTAAATTATATTAGTGACAATTGAAACTTAAAATAATGTTGTGGAACACGCTACTTACTCGTATACCGTAAAGTGTATCCTTCTGAGCGCAAGACTTCCTTTTCCGAACAATTTGTTCAAATTCATAGCCCTAACAACTCTCTTCCACCAGGTACCGAAGAGCCGGTCGATGGTGGTCTCCCTCACGCCGGAGCGGCAGCGCGAGACCTGGGCGAAGAAGGCGGAGTTCCTGCTGGCGGTGGTGGGCTTCGCCGTGGACCTGGGCAACGTGTGGCGCTTTCCCTATATCTGCTACCAGAACGGTGGGGGTAAGGCTTCCCATCACCACCCAATTTCAAAGCATATGACATTCGCTATTGGCGAATGGTGATGAAGGGACACCAACAATAAAATAAACAAAATACATAACATAACAGCACAGCCTTAAAGCCTCATCAGGTACTTATGTAAATTACACTTTATTAAATACTTATCATCCATCACTAATGGAAAGTAAAAAAAATTTATCCACAGAGCATGCTTATGAGATATAATATCATAGTACTTTCATGCCTATAAAATTTAATACCCTCAAAATAACTAAGCGTGGAAACCAACAGTACTACCAGCTTTAAATGGTCCACGTGAAGTTAGAACGATCCTTTTAGCGATATAACTTGCTTGTGGTGGTAGCAATTTATTTCGATCATGGCCGATATTTCTCTAGTCCTCATAGTCATGGTTCCTATGTGTGCTTACATCGGATGCGCTTAAATGTGAATGTCTTCTGTGCAGGGGCGTTCCTGATCCCGTACTGCGTGATGCTGGTGTTTGGCGGGCTGCCTCTGTTCTTCATGGAGCTGGCGCTGGGGCAGTACCACCGTTGCGGCTGCCTCACGCTGTGGAAGCGGATCTGCCCCGCCCTCAAAGGTACGTGGTGACTGTCCTGCGCAGGGGCGTACTTGATCCTATATTGCATACTGCGTGATGCTGGTGTTCGGCGGACTGTCGCTGTTCTTCATGGGGCTGGCGCTAATGCAGTACTACCACTGCGGCTGTCCCAGCGAATTTGCCCCGCCCTCGAAGGTACGTGAAATGTAGGACAACAAAAACTCTTTTTAGGATACACGGGTGGCCTGCGGGCCTTACTACACCACCCGCGGTTTCCTCACTCGCTACGTCGCATCGCGATGGTCGACGTAGCATTATACGCCACGTTAATATATTATACCACAGTGCACAGATGATATTTCAACGTTTTACTTCTGCTACACGACTCGCGGCGGCTCTCAAATCATTTAATCTTCGAAAAGTCTATCAATAACGCTTCTTTTTGTACCGATTAGCATAAAACACAATGAATCAGACGATCAAAGAACACGATTCCCTGCGGCTTCCCTGGCCGCTTATTGTACTCTCAGTTTAATAGACTGAACCGCTGGGGTTTGTAATGTATTGGTAAACAGCCAATAAAATAAATGTAGAGACGAAGTTGTCATTCATCGAAGTTAATAAAAATTATAATTACACAGAATAAAATTTTAAGTAAACATCAATAGGTGTTTGCTATTAGAGGCAAAGTTGAGCCGATGGTGAATTGTTATTTTAAAAAACAATGCACTCGCATTCCATCCTCTATTCGTCCCTCGTTTACATTCGTCGTATAATAAAAACAATAAAAATATTAAAATGTAACAAAATAGCTGATGTATCTAAATGTTGTTCGGATTGTAGGGAAAATCTGTTATTTTCGTCAACGGAAAATGATAAAAGGAAGATCAGTGGGTCTTACCTCCGGCGCTGTTTGTGAGAAGGAAACGGGAACGGTTAGCTTGGTCGCATTCCTGCCTTCCTGCATCAAGACGCGACTAATTAAGCGTCGATTATACTAATTCAACCTGCAGGACAACAACTAATTCTAACTTCTTTATTTTCAGTAGAAACATATAGTTGTTCGAAACCAATCACGGATATTTTGGGAATATGATCTGCTGCTCATGTAAAGACATTAAGGCAGAAATATAATTAAAATTTTCGAAAAGAAAATTGTACTTACTAAATAAAATTACATTGCGCTCTCTAAGGCGCTGAGGTCATCCACCACACAAAAACAGGTGATTATTAGAGGAAGCAAAGACTTTGACTAAATAACATCAACACTTCCGCTGTGTGAGGTCAATGACCTTAACAGCGTCGTAAAGATCATAATGTAATTTTATTTAGTGACATTATTTTTTTTTTCGAATTGTTTTATTATTCTTTAGCCTAAACGTCTTGTTATGTCAGAAGATCATAATATGCCTAAAACACTTATTCTTAATTAATTTTTAACAACCTTATAATATGAGTTCATCTTTCAGTTTTTCAACTGTTTCACACCAATAACGAATTGAACTGTGGATATAATAGATATTTTTAGTTTCTTTGCTTAAACGCTGTGTATCCAATTCTATTGTCTGACACATTCTGTAAATCATTGGTCGCCACTCCATATACCGGCCATCAGGCCTTATAAATATACAACAGGCAATGCTTTTAGCGCCAACGATGAGGATTAAAATGTATGAAACTTCTGACCGTGGTAATGGGAACACTGTTTATTTGCCTTCACTGCTTTTTCGCAGTCAGTATTTTCAGGCAAACGAGCAGACTGATCGCCTGATATTAAGCAATTTTTCCGCTACAGCACCTGCGTTCGGCGGATTCCTGCATCGGTGGCTTTCGATAAGTGTTAAAGTCAAATCATAGAGAGGTATCGTACCCTCTTATCATAATAACATAACGAATAATATTTCAAAGGTCAGTTCACTCCGCGACGATACGCGGCGCTACATTTTTAAGATAGCTATTCAAAATTGAATATTATTCAATACATAAAAAGATACACGTCTCATATGACATCAGTCATACACTGCGCATGCGCTGTGCAGCGCGGTGCAACCTGACATTCGAACACTTACCATGTATCTTGTATAATGAATGGAGTTCAAATTTAAATAGCTATCCTAAAATTGCAGCGCCAATTCGCGTGTCGTATCGGAATGAATAATTGACCCTAAATTTAGTACATGTTACAAATTTTCGTTTCAAAACAAATAGCACGAAAAGTTAACATAAAAGACTGATTGGAAACTGATCTGACTGAAAACATTGATGAATTTTTTTTTCCCTTAATATCTATTACGAGTATCTAGTCGATTTTCAGGAAATTAAAAATGACTGAAAATGTAAGTTTGCAAGTTTCCTCCAAATGCTAAAAAGAAATTCATTTGAGTCTAATATAAGACTGTGAGAGGTTCAGCAGAGCAGAGCCGAAGTCCACTCAAGTCAGATTGTGGGACAAATGTTTGCGGTAGTACTTAGTCGGGACAAGATGGCTTCCAGTTGGAACTTCTAGTACACGGTTCTAGGCACATTCAAGCATACAGATACATAACAAATATTCTAAGAAATGTAATGAAGTAACAAAAACCTACATTAATACATGTACATTGTACAGTTTTTCCAAAATAAGGGCGTTTGGTTATCTATTAAACTTTTTCTAATTTTTTTTTCTTTTTTTTATATACCGTTTTTTAATTATTATAATTATGAAAATTCCGTCCTTTTTAATTAAGTCATAAGTTTAGAGAGTTACGAATTCTTCATTTCCTGTTCGTTTCCTGTCGTCTAATTTAAACGACTACTGTTCTATAATCGTACTAAAATCAGCGGAATATTCTAGAAAGTAATATTTTTATTGTAAAAGGATACAAACCGTCCTCCAATAGTTTCAATAATACAACGTGGTCTTAGTTAAATTTTACATTGCTGATCCTTATTACATTATTAATAATTTTTAAACGAGCAAATATTGTATATTATGTGTATAATCGGAATTTCAGAAACGGTGCAAGTATTTCCCTAAAAATTTAGTTATCACGGAGTTTTGGGGGAGAAAAATGTAACTAGCTATTTGTTGTCCCCGGAAACTGCACATTTTTAAGTTATATTTGCTTGGTTAGCATCGGACTTTTCGCTTTGTTGGCAAATTTTTGTGTTTCCATCACTTCTTTTTCTTTTAAATTATTTTATCGTTCTGCTAAAACTCCGAGCGAAGCTCGGACTTCCAGGGACTGTCTATTTTCCTGCGAAATTTGTTGTATCGACATTCAAAGGACCGATAAATTATAGTCGTAATAGCCGATAGTCGTTAAAACCGATATTAAAATGTTCATATTGTACCAACTCAGACCTCAAAATATCGTCGTAATACCTGATTCGTCATTATAAGTGATGTTGTTATGGGGGTTTTGACTGTATTATTCTTTGTTAAGCAATCCGCCTGTATACAGACTGTTTAGCAAATTGTTCGACAAAACTTTCTTAGGGGTCATGTGCTAAGCCGAATTATCCAGAGAGTCCACAAGGTTATTAAGGCACAATCGTTTTACCGGCACCAAATACCAAACATCCTGTATACTTGTATATTGATAATGAAAACATATCAGCTGTTATTGCGACGCGTATAAGCGAAAGTCATTTCCCCGCGAATTCTTATCGTCACCTTATTGCGTCGTCAACACATCCTGTATTCATCGCCGACGAAATACTGCAAGTATCAACACCCTGTTGTTTATGGTGGATTACGTTGCTTTGGTTTTGCAGTCACGTCGAATGCCGATTTATTATTTCAGATTAAATGGAAATATTCATTACAATATTGTAACGGCACTTCAATTTGTAGATTGTTCAAGCATGTATCGGCGGCGGCGCTCAAATTTGTAGTGTTCTAGAAGCTTCTAGTATGGAAGGTACTAGAACGTTCTCAAACGTGCACTGTACCATTTTCACCTCGACTCGAAAGTTCTAGATTGTTCTATGTAGAAAGATCTAGAAAGTTCTACACCGCGAACTTTATAGTAAGTGTTGTCGGTATATAAAGGGGCCGCCGCCGATCGCAGTCAGTTCAATTAACCACGAATGTTGTTTGAGTTAATTTCGATAGATACCTAAAGTGATTAGTGCAATTACTCTCTGTGACTCCAGTTTCGAATTACGATTACGACAGCTTACGATTTGGACATTTTAACGTGTTGGAAGACCACACTAGTGTAGAAATACGTAGCGAATAAACTTATTACTTCGAATATCGGACCATCCCGCAACAATATAATGAATCTGTACAAACCACCTGGCTCCTACTGATAAAAATATTTACACAACGGATAAGCATTCAATGTTGTTGTCTTTGTCTGATATGTCTTGACTGACAAAGACAGCACTATCGAATATCTTACCCGTGGTCTAAATATTTTTATTAGTAGGGGTGTATATTAAGCGGAAGTTTGATTGAACGATTTAGAATTCTACGATTTTAAGACGCAATATTAAGTACTTCATGTTTGTTTGTTTGCAACGAATAGGCTCCAAAACTACTGGACCGATTTTAATGAAATTTAGACACAAATAGAATAGACCAATGGTAAGGACGTAGGCTACTGTTTTTGTGGGACAAAATGCACGCTTCCCGCACGATTTTCATTTGCGTGTACAACATCTAGTGTTATAATATTTTGCTTATGTCACGGTATCGCGCCCCCCTAGCATCCTAAAGTTAACAAGCTTACATCGGAAACATATCTCATAATCCATATTCAAGATTTATATCCGAAATGTAATTACGTTATCAATACTCGAATCTCACGCGAATCTCGCTGCCAATTACGTTGTATTTGATTACAGACAGATGGCGCAAAGTTCGCTAATTCGTTTATAACTGTTTCACGTCTTGTGAGTTGTGAGTCGACTTCAATGGCTAGATTTTGATTTTATTAGCGACTTGGTTTTTGGTGTCTTTGTGTAAACCCTCTTTTTTGTAGCATTCGTTAGATATCTGTAAATAGAATTTGAGAAGCGTAAATCATCCAATAGTAATATAATATTTTGTTAGAAATAAGCCAGCTGACGCCTGACCCCCCACAGACGTTCTGTCTTAACCATGAACTGGAATTTATAAATATCTACCTACATAAACGTACCGTTTCTAATCTAACCTACACCTACTACCTACACCTACTACCCACACCTACCACCTACACCTACCGATACGAACTACTTTATATACCACCTACATCTACCACAACCTACATCTACACCAACCTACACCTACAACCTACTCCTACTACCTACACCTACTACACACACCTACCACCTACGCCTACTACCCACAACTATCACCTACACCTACTACCTACGAACTAATTTATATACCACCTACATCTACACCAACCTACACCTACTACATACACATACTACCTACACCTACTACCTACACCTACTACCTACGACCTACACCTACAACCTACACCTACTACCCACACCTGCCACCTACACCTACTACCCACACCTACCACCTACACCTACTACCTACGAACTAATTTATAAAGCAACCACATCTACACCAACCTATACCTACTATCTACACCTACTAGTTGTCGACCACTGAAGATAGAATATTATTACAGTACTAATATCGCAATTAAACAATGGGAGTTGGTATTAGAAAGGTTTATTATGTTATTTTAATGCCAAATCATAAAATAATAAAAATAAAAAAACCGACGACCTCTGTGGCTCAGTGGTTAGCGCATTGGCGCTCAAGCCGGAGGTCGCGGGTTCGAATCCCGCCAGGGAATAAAAAAAAAGTTTTCTGTGTTCCTGGGTCATGGATGTTTATTAAATATGTGTATAATATAATAAAAATATTAAATATAAGTACAGTATAAAAAGTATTAAATTCCGTTGTCTGGTACCCGTAACACAAGTTCTTCGGATACTTACCACGGGACCAGACTGACGTGGTATGAAGCGACCATAGATATATATATATATATATATATATATATATATATATATTCAATCTATCAAACAAATTTCTGGCAAAAAATATCCAAATTTAAACGTTTTGTACCAGTTCTAAGACGGATACCTAGGGGTGCCAGAGTGACTGTAGCCCAGAAGCTTGCCGAGACAATACGCCACACAGTGCTGGAGAACTCGAGGCAAGCCTGGGAAAACCTACTCACCTTTCCCTACCGATTTCTACATATCACTAGAGATCCGCTCAACAATGCCTCCCTCACTTCAAGAATCAAAAAGAATTGTGTTTCGGACATTAACCTCAACCCAAATTTTTCTTCACATTCCTCGGTCAAACATAACATCGTGAAAACTGTGGAAAATAAAATAAGTGAGGGAGACATTAAGGGTGCAGCGCGGCTCCTGTTTTCCAATGACATGGTCGCCCCCGACTGCCCAGAAACCCTCATCGCCCTGCAAAACAAACATCCATCACAATCCAATCCTTTCATAGTTTCCGATGACGCATTACCACCACTACAAACGTCGACAGACAAAGTACGCGGAGTCATCATGTCCTTTCTTCCGGGTTCAGCTGGCGGCCTCGACGGTCTCACCCCTCAGCATCTGAAGGACCTCACCAGCGGTTGCTGCGGGGAGACCGGCGAGAAGCTCCTGCATGAAGTTACAAATCTGTGTAACCTGATGCTACGTGGAGAGGTCGCATCAGATATCGTGGACATTCTGTATGGAGCTAACCTCTGCGCCTTGAGGAAGAGAGATGGTGGCATTCGTCCGATTGCTGTCGGCTCCACATACCGGCGCCTTACAGCCAAACTAGCTTGCAAATCGGTCACTTCCCTCGCGTCATACTTCCAGCCAAAACAGCTCGGTTTTGCCTGCAAAGGGGGTTGTGAGGTCGCCGTTCACTCTTTCAGGACAGCTATTCACAATCAAGGCGATGATGTGTTTCTGAAGGTCGATGTCAAAAACGCTTTCAACTCAGTTGACCGAGGCGCCATGTTGGCCCAAATTAAATCTAAAGTACCTGCCATTTTACCATTTTTGCTCCAGTGTTACAACGTCCCCACCAAACTCATTTACAAAGACCACCTCATCTCATCCGAAGTGGGCTGCCAACAGGGCGACCCTCTAGGTCCAGCAATTTTCAGCCTTGCTATACACCCGGTCATCGAGCTTCTAAATTCAAAATGTAATGTTTGGTATTTGGATGATGGGACCCTTGGAAGCGATGCACCCACTGTATTATCAGACTTCCGCACTCTGATCTGTGAGTTCCAAAAAATAGGTCTGCAGCTGAACCTAGGTAAGTGCGAACTTTTTGTGCCAGACAGTTGTGGGGATAGAAACGCGATTATATCCAGCTTCAAAGAAATAGCTCCACAACTGTCTGTCAAAATTAACAAGGATTCGCTCTTCCTTTTGGGTTCACCTATTTTAGACGATTTTAGACGGACTTCATAGATAACAAATTACAAAATTTTAGTGAAACTTTAGACCGCCTCCTCCAAATTAACTGTCACATGGCCTTTACTTTAATCCGTTTTTGCATTTTCGTACCTAAATTGACATATGTGTTACGGTGTTGTCAACTGTGGAAGTTCCCTCAACTTCTCAAACAGTTGGATGATACCATAAGAGTAACGCTCCCCAATATTTTGAACACAAATTTCGATGACCGCGCATGGACTCAGGCAACGCTTCCAGTTAGGTTCGGTGGCCTGAGTGTTCGAAAGCCCTCTGGCATATCGCTTCCGGCCTTCTTGTCCTCAGTCCATGCGAACAATAGTCTTATCTCCAAAATACTACATCACCCATCCTACTCCAATACAGTTCCCTTTCTGGACGAGGCCAAGGACGCCTGGAGCGCAACTAGTGCTTGTAGCGAATTGCCTGACAATACTTTTTCACAAAGGCTCTGGGAAGAGCCACTCTGCAGACTGGTACGGAATAATCTTCTTAATACGTCCTCCAGTCCTGTGGAGCAGGCTCGCCTGTTAGCTGCGGAGAAGTGGGAGTCGGGCCTTTGGCTACAAGCATTACCGTCACCCAATACGGGCACATTGCTGGATCGAACAGCTTTCCGGTTAGCCACTTCCCTGCGTCTTGGCACCCCCCACGTCGTCCCCCATCGCTGTGTTTGTGGCGCAAACGTGGACAGCCTCGGACACCACGGACTGTCCTGTCAACGAAGCGCCGGCCGCATCTCCCGACATCACTGCCTGAACGATCTCATCCGTCGGGCTCTTGTCACCACCGGAGTGCCAGCTGTGCTGGAACCCTCTGGTTTGGCGCGCGACGATGGCAAGAGACCAGACGGTATGACCCTGGTCCCTTGGAGAGTGGGACGGGCTCTTGTATGGGACGCTACTTGCGTCGATACACTTGCTCCGTCCCATGTCCAGGGCACCTCGAGTTCTGCAGGTGCGGCCGCCAATCAGGCGGAAAACCTCAAGCGGCGCAAATATGAAAACCTTAGTGGGGATCTCATATTTGAATCGTTTGGGGTTGAAACCCTAGGTACATGGGGTCTGGGTGCGCACAAACTTTTCAGAGAAATCTCCGAAAAACTCATTGAGGCCACCCGAGACCCCAGAGCCGGCACCTACCTGGCCCAGAGAATAAGTATCGCAATCCAGCGAGGAAACTCTCTATGCCTTCTATATGTAGGTACTCTGGCTGGTGGGGACGACCTGGGAGATTTCTTTGTTTTGTAGCATTTTAAGTTTTGGAGTAGTTATTATTGTTTTGTAGTACTTACCTACTTGTACAGTTTGTAAATATTTTATTTCCTGTATGTATTAAGTATTAATATTACTCTGTATATATTTATATATATATATATATATATATATATATATATATATTAAATGTTTGTGGGCCACCCTTAACACTGAGACTTTTACTACGACTTAATTTTTACAGTTCACGGCAACAGCGCTGTTGAAAATATTCAAACAGCTTATTAACTCCATAAAAATGTAAAAACAAATAAATTAAAGGCACAAATTTAAAAAAAAAAGTGGCGTAGAGAGAAAACACAGTCCACAGTTTATAAAAATCTTAAAAGTAATATAATATAAATTTTGGAAAATGGCTTTCATAGAAGAAAATATTGGAATGATGGAAACTAGATTCCTCAAAACATCAACATCGAATTGACCTATAACCCTGTATACAATTGCTCGTTTAAAGCATAAGACACAATCATTAATTATTATTGATTTTAAAGAGAAGCTCACATTGATTGATCGACCATAGAGTCTATCTAGAGTAGATTCTAGTCAGTACGAATACCGATGCCTTTTCCCCAGGCGTGGGCTACGCGATCTGCATGATCGACATCTACATGGGCATGTACTACAATACGATCATCGGCTGGGCGGTGTACTACCTGGTCGCGTCGCTGGCGTCGGTGCGCGGCCAGCTGCCGTGGACCAGCTGCGACAACCCGTGGAACACGCCCGCCTGCGCGCCCGTCACCTCCCTCAGCAACAGCTCCTCCACGCCGGCGAAGGAGTTCTTTGAGTACGTAACTTTTTTTTTTAACTAAGCCGATCCAGAAAGGACTACATAGCTGCGAAACGGTACGCGCGTACTACGCTCGCTGATGTGAGATTACCTGGTAATCTCCAGTACGGCTTTTATTATTTCATTCGTTAATGTCACCTTGGTAATTTTAAGAGCTTTGAGTGTGTTCGTTTTTAGACAAACGTTTTAACTACACCCTACTCTCTTTATATACAAAACTTTGACTACACTTTAGCGATTGACTCTGTTTACGCGTCCCAATATCCTAATTACTCGTTCGTATGCGGCAACGAGTCTCTGCGAAAATACTGCGGTAGCGAAACATCTGTGAAACTTTAGTACACTGCAATTTTTTCGCAAAGAAATTTCATTGTATCTATCATAGACTAAAGGTACAAACGTCGTTTCAGAATATCATCCCAGTCATGTGTAGAGTGTGTCACCCATCGCGTGCAGACGCCTTGCGATGCGAAACATCACAAGCGAAGCGTCTGCCTCTATATAACGGCCATTTCGCAGTTTCTTGCGAAACTACCTACAAGGACGCAACCATATAATCTAGCTTAGCTCTGCCATACTACTTATAGTTTTTTCGTAGTTTTGCTGACGCATACGAACGCATACGTGTACTAAGGGCGTACTCATAGGGTTACCATGGGTTGAAATCGAAAAGCCGGTTGCAAGCGTTAAAAAATCCTGATTAGTGATTTCTGTTAAAAGTCCGGTCTTTTGTCGTAAATAAAACTCAGTAGATTATAAAAATGTTTTAATATCGTTTATGTACATAATAGTCGCACTATACCAATTTGTTTGAAATACCAAAATGCAAGAATTTCTATGGCAAAAGAACAGTGGAATATTTGCTGCCAAAACTCGTAAATAGTATCCCTCAAATGTAAAACATAAGTTAAATGATAACAATTATAAGCTAATATATAAAACACTTTTCAATGAAAACTTATAAGACAATAATTTATGTATTGTAAATTGTATAATTGTATATTGTGCGCGGTGAATTTTTGCTGTACCGCTCAGACCTTCGTAGGTTTATGGTACACATAAAGCTGTATCAAAAGTTTTATCATGTATTGTTCAATTACAAAAAAAATATATAATTTCAAACTTCTGACATGTACAAGTTATATTTCTGTCCACAGCTTTAAAAAAATATTTTTTTGTAGAATTTTAAATATTGACTTTTTATTGACATACTCTACGTACACATGATATGGGCCGCACGCTGATTATCATGACGGTGTATAATTGATATGTTATTGATAATTCTGATGATTATACTCAATATCACAATGATGATGACATGTTGCACAGACGCAACGTGCTGGAGCAACACCGGTCCAACGGCCTGGACGACATGGGCCCCATCAAGCCGTCGCTCGCGCTGTGCGTGTTCGGCGTCTTCGTCCTCGTCTACTTCAGCCTGTGGAAGGGTGTGAGGAGCGCTGGGAAGGTGACAACTCTTACCAATAATAGGCTTGGGTGCATTTTTAAGGTTCCGTAGTTCACGTCTCGGAATCATTATGGTTTCGTCATGTCCGTCCGTCGATTCATCCGTAAGACTTCGGCGAGTTACCGTCCAAGAGGTTAGTGCTAGAAAGATGAAACTTTGCATGGATATGTGTATTTACCACGTCGACAAAGTGCTAAAGTATATTTTTTGAGGTACCTCCCCTACACGTAAAGTGGATATGATTTTTTTTCTCGCGCCTCCATAGTGTGGAGTATCATTAGATATGTATTTTAAAAACATTAATAGATTTTATGATTTAGTTATCCGTTTGCGAGATATTCAACTTTAAAGCGCTTTTATTGTTCAAATAAAACCGACGGGCGGCGACTAGAAATGTCTTCAATTCGAAATGTGTGGTGGTAGTCAATGAACTTTAAAGGAAAACTATAACGGCTTATGTAACTTTGTTAGTTCAGGAGTTATAGGAGCCTAACTTGCAAAATGCGCTTTCTTGGAAAACATAGTAAAAAAATAACAAATAAGTGAACATGTAAAATATTAGTATAATGGTACGGAACCACACGTGCGCGAGTCCGACTCGCATTTGTGTTTGACACGACGTTTGGTATTTAGATTTGGTGATTTTGCTAAAAATAGTTGAGAAGAAGAGAGGAAATACTGTAACTAAAGCTAGCCATAAACGTAAGAGTTTACCTGACAGATCTGCCTGCATAGTTACACTGTCAGGTAAGCTTGAACTGTATGGAAACGCACAGTTGTCCATCATACGCGCTCCGGTTTATCTGTACAGGTTTTTGTAAAATTCTGTACAGTTATGCGTGTATGGGTAGCAAACTGTGCAGTACTAACCACCGGCTCGTAGAGCTTGCTACGACAATGATGTAGATGCTACGCTCTCGTAGCAGTGCTACTCAACGCTCAACGCAAAGCAACGCTACTACGGCAAAGAATCCTACTAATATTATAAATGTGAAAGTTTGTGAGGATGGATGGATATTTGTTACTCTTTCACGCAAAAACTACTGAACGGATTTCGATAAAATTTGGTATGGTAGTAGTTTAGGCTCTGGATTAAAACATAGGCTACTTTTTATCCCGTAAAAGTACAGTGTTCCCGAGGGATACTGTATTTACGCGGGCGGAATCGCGGGCAACAACTAGTATATTATATATTACTGACGTAAAGAACCGTCATTCGATAGACTTACAGGATGCGGAGACATGCGGATGATGGAGGAGGACAGCTCGCAGCTATATGTAGCCACGCACGTATGTGAGTTTTTTCCAGCCAGGATTTTCACGGGGCTGGCCGCTAGTCATTTCATACTTTGGCATAAGTGACATAATTTCATAATGATTTCATGAAAAAATGATTTCGGTGTCAACTTTACGGCTTACGTCAACATGGCTGACATTCGCCGTTGCTCGAGCTGTCATTTGTTGAGAGTGTCGCCCGTGTGACTACGGTCTACAAGCTACGAGGATGTATTATCTTATTTTCATTACTTTTTCAACGCAAATGGCTTACAAAAACTATACAGAGTTATGTTTAGGTGGTGTGGGTGACCGCGCTGGCGCCGTACGCGGTGCTGCTGATCCTGCTTGTGCGCGGCGTGACGCTGCCCGGCGCCACTGAGGGCATCCGCTACTACCTCACGCCCGAGTGGCACAAGCTGCAGAACTCCAAGGTAACATAGTTGACTACTTAAATGCTGTAAGATCAAACAGTTACGCTAATTGTGCACTATGACGCTTCGCTCGTAGCTGAAAAGCGCCTTTTTGAGGATTTTTTCCCCTACATTCACTTAACTTGTTTTGCCACTTTTTTGCTCACTGTGAGGTGTTGGCAGGTGTGGATCGACGCGGCCTCGCAAATTTTCTTCTCGCTGGGCCCGGGGTTCGGCACGCTACTAGCGCTGTCCAGCTACAATAAGTTCAACAACAACTGCTACCGCGACGCGCTCCTCACCTCTTCCATCAACTGCCTCACCAGCTTCCTCGCGGGCTTCGTCATCTTCTCCGTTCTGGGGTAAGATCATAATGCCTTAAAAGCAGCGAAGTAATAGGATTGATGATACTTCCAACAGCTAATAAGTGACAAGGCTGAGTTACAGATTGGTGCCAACTTCTATTGCAGACAAGTCATTTATATGATCGTCAAATTCCGCTTTGGAAAGATGTTTAGATAAGACTACTATAGGCTACTGCATACTATAGGCTATTGCAGCTACTTGGCACACTCGGTTACGACATATTCAAGCATTTTATAGGCTTCTTTTGAAACTCCATGGCACATTTTATCACATCGACTATTTACAGCTACATGGCGCACGTGCAGAACAAGAGCATTGAGGAGGTGGGTCTAGAGGGCCCGGGGCTGGTGTTTATCGTCTACCCGGAGGCCATCGCCACAATGACCGGCTCGGTTTTCTGGGCCATCATCTTCTTCCTCATGCTCATCACGCTGGGTCTGGATAGCACCTTCGGAGGTAATCTAGGGCTCTCTTAGCCGATTACTGAAACGATAGTTAAATTAAGTGACGCTCAAGTCAGATGCTGTTCTTGTAATTTCGCTAGCAGAGACAGCGACAGCCTGTGAATAGGAGGGCACTTAATTTTGATTAGCGTTTCTCGGCCGTCTGTCATAGAGATTAACTTTCAGCTCAGCCTGTTTGGGTTTTGGATTATGAAACTGCGGTACATAAGAAAATAACCGACAATTTACTAAGTTCCTATTGAGCTATAGATACCCAGATAGATGTTTATGGAATCCACTCAAAAAAATATCAGAAGAGGTGACCAATGTCCATCCAAAACTATGGTTTTACATAATATGTTTTTTGCTTATCAAAGGCTTTTAAGGCTCTAGGACTCTACCAGTCCTGATTGATGGCGATAACATAGTTTTTTATACTTTCTTTAATGCTGATCACGATGATGATGATTATAACTATGATGATGGTGTCAGGCCTGGAGGCGGTGACGACGGCGCTGTGCGACGAGTACCCGCGCGCCCTGGGCCGCCACCGCGAGCTGTTCGTGGCCGGCCTGCTACTACTCATCTATATATGTGCGCTGCCCACCACCACCTACGTGAGTGATGATGATGATAGGACAGATATTTAGCCAAGTTGCTATCGCTAATTATGTTTGTTTTCGAACTTCGACGTCATATTTAGCGATGGCAACTTGGCTAAAGGCTCAGGCGGTAACAGCTCTGTTCGATCCGTGCAGTTTGATAATGACTTTAACATTAGAACTAACTGTTTTTCTAAAGTAATGTCATGTCATGCCGATTGGATCAGTTAGAACTGACCGTGTATGGGCGTAGGTTGGCACGTTTGTGGCGTATATGGACGAGCTGTAGATTGGATCAAGCCTGCAGCCTCATGCCGATTAGGCGGTAGGCAGTACAGTGTATGACTACTGTAAGTTAGCGATGCCTTCAGCCTCAGGATTGGGACGCTGAGTGTGCAACTTTATCAATTCCGTCTGGTCATTAGCACCTGATTTTTATAATGGTTGTGTCATTAATTATTCTAACAGTTACCTTCATTTTTCAAATAAGGTAAAACACCTTATCATTGCCAAGCATTGGAATTTTTTGTGAGAAATAAATCAAATCACTTTAGTAAAAGGACATGGGGAATTTTATTGTAGCCACGGATACCAAAGATACAATTAGGTTAGATGTAAGCGTAATGATACCTGGATTACAACGGCTTATGTCGCATTTATGCAGGATAAGGGGTAAGTACTGTGATTTTTTAACTCATTTTAATGAAGAATAACATAAAATATGACTAATATTGATTATATCCTCTCCGCCATGGATCTGAAATAAAACTAAATACGGGGAATGTAATGTGAATCGCCGCCACTTTTTAAATAGCGGGTAAAAAAATTCCAATATCTTTTGAACTGACAATGTCTTATCTATTTTGCTGAGTAAAAACTGGATTGAAATTTGGAAATACTTTACAATTTGTAAGGCGGATTTTTTACTCTAACAATCGTCGAGATGCCATTGAGTTCTGATTTCTTAAAATAAATCTTATACTCCAGAGATGTTATGGATATGAGATTTCGGATCTGGATACGGATATACGGATAAAATTATATCGGTTACGATTGCGGATATAAAGTTATATCTAATAATCTGTTAGTTTCGGATAATTTCGGCTACGGATAAAAGGTTTTATACAATTCAAGTAAAATGCAAGTACTTATTTTCATTTTACAAGTTGAGGTAATCATATGGCCTAAAAGCTAAGTGGGTACGGTACGGTACGTTACGGTTAGATAAATTCGGTTACGGTTAGTGACTTTTTTTTCGGATATTCGATAGTTTCGGTTAGGGTTACGGAGCTCCATAACATCCCCGATATAAACTATACAATCTTGTATATATTCGGTTTCTCGAAAACGGCTGCAAGTATTACCAGTATGGTATCCGTATGTGTGATTTTTGCTTTATTCGAAAATTCCGAAAGTGGTGGTGGTTGAGTCCCGGTCAGATAAATATTCTTGTGATTCTTTTATTTTTCTTATTAATTGGAACTGCGAGCAAAGCTCGGTTATCCGAGTTATAGGTACAAGACTATATATATAACAAGACTACTAAGTGCGAGAAAATAGTGAACCTCATACTTATCTAGTGCCCCACATACATACAAAAGCTAGTTACCAATACACTAAAGCTTTCATTACCCTCGGTAAATATCAGGGAGTGTGAGAGTGATCGCGGCGAGTGGGCAACGGCCATGCATAATGCAGGAGCAGATAGCGCCACATTAATCTTGTGCCCCTCCGGGTGTTCCTACAACTGTGGAGTGGTGAGTCACCATCAGATAATAATAATAATAAAACATTTATTCGACAAAATAAGACATTACATTACATACATAGGTTTATGCTATAAAAACGCAGTAGCATGAGATAAAATTAATATAAAACAGAAAAAAATACAAACCAAAACATAAAAACATAGATTACACAATAAACAAAAACAGAAATACTTATTGAACAAAAAACAAATACAAAATATAACGCATGTCAAGATGCATGCTGATATGATGGTAGGTGGTGTAATGTCCTAGTCTAATTGCCGAAATGGAGACCACTCGGGCGTATCACCGCGGTGTGAACACCACAGTGCCTGGTATTATGTGGTTCTATGTGGTTTATTAGTATATATATTAATTAAGTACTAAGAGGTCAACATAAAAACAGGTGGGTTAGGTTTAGACTCCTTCAATAATCGATAGTCACGGCAAAACTAGGCCACATACGGGCAAAAATTCTCAAACGCTTAGTGCGTTTTCACATTTATCTGAACCGATGAATGTGAAAACTCTCTTACGTTTACGCAACTGCAACTGTCTCTTCTCAGCTGAACAGGACAGCGTGTGGCTCGAGAGCCTTTTAATTTAAAAAAACTTGATCCGGAATTCTGCAGTCCCGGGAAAATTTAGAGCACGCAAAATAGAACTCTGCGCTAATACAATAGAGTTGAAAATCGAAGTATCTAGTATCGATATTGGTATATAATATGACATTAACATTTGACTCGACACTCGTGAGTTCGATTTATTCTATTTCTATTAGTTTAGATTAGTTCTATTTTCAATGTTCTGAACTTTTCCCGTCCTACCGGATTCCGGACAATATACTCGCAGCCTTATTTTGGTTGAAGTATCTTCTTTCTTTGCAGTCTTATTCGAAAAAAAAATATTCTTAATTTTTTCTACTCAGTCGTATAGACTATCGCTCGACTTCAAATAATATTTTATGTGCAACGATGAACATACTCGTAATGAACCGCTTCTCATCGCTCATTAGAGACATTTGCTGGTTCAGAATTACTATAAAATATTTCTACTTTACCATTGAGAATTCTCTGGGAAAATTATTAGTTTATTCACTTCCCTACCTCATCATCAAATTTTGTTTATACCCGACTACGGCGAAGCCAAAAGGAACGCTAATGATTTTGGCAGTCTATGTATGTTTGTTCCACCGTAGGCCGTACCGCCTTAACTACAGGTTCGATTTTAATAAATGAGGTGTCAATAGATTCGTAATAATGGCCCGGGTAACATAGGCTATATAATCTGTGTAGTCGGGTTATTGTTATTTATAATACTTGTAGTTATGTTCTTTCAATCGCTTCGCTAGGTTTTGTTTTGTTGTGCTAGTTTGGAGCTGGTGTATAATTGAGTGTATATTTAAATATCAGAACTGAATTTAAACAACTTTGGGTTAACTACCCGCGCGGTAATCGTAATCTACTCCCCACGCGATGGCTTATTGACAGTTTAAGGATCACCCCCAGTACTAAGCTCCATGTTCCCAGGGCGGCGTGTACCTGGTGGACCTGCTCAACGTGTACGGGCCGGGGCTGGCCATCCTGTTCGTGGTGTTCGCGGAGGCGGCGGGCGTGTGCTGGGTGTACGGCGTGGGCCGCTTCTCCCGCGACGTGCGCACCATGCTGGGCCACGAGCCCGGCTGGTTCTGGCGAGCCTGCTGGTCCTACATCAGGTGATGGCCCTTTATTCCAACGAGCACTAGCCTACAACTGCATTCCCACCAACCTTGTGTTTATTCGGGCCTATGAAACACTAGTCAAAATTGGTAAAAATTGGACCATATTCTGACTTAACTGCTCTCTTAAAAAGCCGGTCAGCACCAGCTCAATTTTCGGAAAAAAATATTTTTGCAGTCCCCAATAAAATCTACAAAACGAGCTGACAAATCTTCTCACCCCAGCCCCGTGTTCCTGCTGGTGCTGTTCGTATTCTCGGTGCTGGGTCACGCGGAGATGCTGGGCGGGGAGTACGAGTATCCGCAGTGGTCCATCGCGGTGGGCTGGGCGCTCACCGGCACCACCGTCTCCATGATACCGCTGTACATCGTGTACAAGTTCATCATTACACCTGGGAGTTTCCTTACCGTGAGTATACAATCTTTTAAGGTCGTAAAAAACCGTAAAACGAGTCGTTGCTCATCTCATCAGAGGATTCGTTGATCCTCTGATGGGATGCGATTAAGGATGGTCATGGATACAAGTGTTACAGGTGCATTAGAGGTCTTTCAAGCCTTTTAATAAATTTGTGCGGATATGTTAAATCAGTTTCTGTTGTTGATGATGATGATACTCACGAAGATTCTTCCCGCAGCGCCTGCGTACCATTAAGCGACCGGAAGTTACGTCAGTGCCACCAACTGACCAGGCGCTGTGCGCGCTGTGACCGCCGCAATGCCCGCGGTCCGAAAAGCCGCCGACCGTAGAGTGGCTCGTCTAAAACCATAGAGTAGCTTAGCCATTTACGTTTTTTAAAGCTTGATTTTTTAAGGTCTTTGCTCATAATGCCATATCTGTTTTAAATTTCAGATGCGTTCGATTCCACTTGAATGTAATGCTGGCCATACACGTAACGGGTTACCTGACAGTTACGTCTTACGTGTAAGGTCAACATTACAGATTTTGTGCCAAAATCTCTGTATCATAGAAATAAAGTAACGTTATTAATATTATTATTAAGACATTTATTACGTAGACTTTGTGCATCTTAGGCACATGTGTCATCAATGTAGTAGTTGGTAGTATAAAATGAATATTATCAATAATATTTAATCTCATTTGTAGCCTAATTTTAAAGGTGAATCTCACCCATAGTCTAAGATTTAGTCCAAATATTATGGACCTAGTTTAATATGCTGTAAATAAAAGCCTATATTTTAATAAATTTAGGCCCTGTTTCACAATCTTCATATAAGTATCGGATAGCTTATTTGATTTCCGCTTACTTTATATTTAGCGATGGAGACAAAACAAACATTTACCGGAGACTTGTCAGAAGATTGTGAAACAGGCCTGTATAATCCAAAAACATCCGTAGAATGTTTCAAAAAAATAATCAGGAGGAATAGTTTCTTATAACGTATTTAATAGACTCGTCGATATCTCTATAACATGTTAATATCATTATTCATAATGTAATAGTAAATTAATAAAAATAGTATTAAATATTGTACTTAAAATGGTTCCTGTATCTATTAATGTTATCCCTAGATTTGTATTTAACAGAATCGTGCGGGCTTCAAAAGTAAGGCTTTAAAATGTTGTCAACTATGTGTACCTACGTTGTAGAAAAAGGTAGTATTTAATCTCATAACCAAAGTATAATAAGCAAATCTTTTATGAGGAGTTTTGAATATTAATGTTAAGAATATACAACGAACTACAAAAAAATGTGTAAGATATTTTCTTCGTACGTATATAGACATGTAGAGATCTAATTATAGGAGATTATATAGATATAGATTTACGAAAATGCTGGATGGACTATAAAAAGTATGTTTGTATGAACGATTAGCTGCTTCTGTAGATATTTATTTGCTACATAATTATATCACCAATTCTATATTTTAGGGCAATAAGTATAGAATTGTTGGTCTACGACCGTCAAAGAAAAGGGTTAAGCCTCGAAGTGGAAGGAAATTCTGTTTACAGTGTACTGAGTGCGAGTTTTTCACTACTGGCCGTGAAGAAGTTATCTACAGTTTGTGTGACATCGAAACAGCGCCCCTAGTTGATAAATGGTAACTAATTCGATGCCATACAAATTGTAGTTAACTTCTTCACCGCGAGTTGTGATAAAAGCTCGCACTCAGCACACAAGCCGCTGCGGAGCCTAGCGGTGGTATTTTCATTAGCCCCGCTAATTTCGAACTTGCCCTAGTACTGCCATCGAACATCTATTCCACAAAATGCCTTGAGCCCTCAGGGCAGGTAGGGACACGGGAACCTCCGGTTGGTCCATGAAGTAATTTAAGGCTGGGAATATAATATGATCCTGAATCCGGCGGGCCCGGGAAAATTCAGAGCACTGAAAATACAACTCTGCGCTAGTACAATAGAGTTGAAAATCGAAGTGTCGAGTGTCGAGCTGTCATATATGATATTGACATTTGACTTGACATTTCTGTGTTCGATTTTCAGCTCTAAAGTATTAGCGCAGAGTTCTGTTTTCAGTGCTCCGAATTTTCCCGGGCCCGCCGGATCCGGATCATATAGTTCCAGCCAAAAAGTGGGTCACTTGACGAAGTCAAGTGAACATGTGTTATCAGGCTGACAATATTAGGTACTATAAGTTGCTATTTTGTTTTTAATAAAGCTTGTTTCTTATGTTTGACGATGAATAATTATTTATTTCAATATATATCAGGAAGTAAAATTTTTAAATATAATATAATATATTTAGCTTAAAGTGTTTAGATGTATTTTAGAAGAATTATATTAGAAAAATTTAAAGGCAAACATATTTAGCCTCTACTTTTAAGCAATGTTTGTAACTTCTTCGCCCAAGGCGTTCTAGTCGTGTATGTTAAGGTATATTATGTGTATGTTGTTTAAATGTATTGTTGGTATTGAAACATGGATGTTCAATGTACCTGCTACGTGTATTTGCTTGATAGTTTGTTACTTTTAGTTTTTAGATGTAATGTGTTTTTTTTTTATTATATATTGGCGTTCAAATGTATGTCTTGTCGTACGTTTATGTTTGTACGTAATATAAGTTGGAAAAAAAAAATTGAGAAGCGAAACTTTAAACGTGTCCTGTTTATTTACAGTTTTGTTCTTGCAGTTACTTTATTGAAAATTGACCTTTTAATTTAGCTTAATATGTTTTTCTTAAATATTTTTTCATAATTGAATAAAAGCTAGCCTTTGAATTTATATGTAAAAAGATGAAGGCATAGTTTGGTTTTTTACGTATTTCCCGTTGACTGAATTTAACTGAGGGTTTATCGTTCAGGGTAGTCTATGGTCGCCAACTTGGTTTTATGGCGTGGTGAAAGGGATATATATCAGTTTTATAGGATACCAAATTCTCTACTAAAATCATCAAACGAATGTGGGTCATGGGTATATTTTTTATTCGTATATTTAAATGCTTTATTTTAAAAACTTTGTTATACACCCATATATATACATAATTGGTTACAATTATCATCTGACAATTATATATTATATTTATTGGTTATTGACAAATGTATTATATTATGGTTACATAATGGATGACGATGATGAAAAAATAAATATACTTACCAAAACCAAGGAAAGTCTAAGAAATGCATTCTATAAAACAAACGTACTCCAATGTTATTGCCATTGCAGGATATTGTTTGATCCAAATTCATTATCCGAGTGTATTTAAGTATGAAATATGAATTTACTATGATGTTTTTTACAAATGATAAATTTCGTAATTTTGTTTATTACAGTTTTATAACATTTATAGTTTCAAAATATATGTCTATGTATTTAGTAGTTGTGTGTTAGGTGTTTTTATATAAAACTGTTGAAAACTTAGTTCATATACCTACTATTTTTATAGTTCGTGGTAGTCGTGACTCGTGCTTTGGTGTCGTAATAAAAAAATGGGTAGACGCGGCCTGTGTCAGCCATCGCAGCTCCGTCTGGACATTTGATCTGGTTGTTTTATTTACCCTTCCTGCACCTGACTTTAAAATATATACTTACTCTATTCAGATGTCAGATACAATCTAGTCTCAATTCACACTGAAACGATAAGTGAGGCGGCGTTGCATGTTTAAGATTTTTTGTGTAGTGAAAAAGGATAAATTTTGAATAGCTATTAGAGAAATCTTGACGACCTCTGTGGCTCAGTGTTTAGCGTGTAGGCGCTCAAGCCGGAGGTCGTGGGTTCGAATCCCGCCAGGGAACAAAAAGTTTTCTGTGTTGTGTGGATGTATATTAAATAATAATATGTAATAATAATAAATTATTATTTTTATTTAATGTGTAAATATGTGTATTAAATATATTTCCGTTGTCTGGTACCCATAAACACATTACACTAGTTCTTCGAGAACTTGTGTAACGGGCCCAGATTGACGTGGTGTAAAAGCGTTGATAAATAGTATTATTATTATTATCATTAAAAATGCAGCGCCGTGTGGCGGTTTGAACTTACCCTTAATCTAAGCATAACAGTGCTAACAGACGATCGTATTTGGTACGGAGCGGACCACGGGTTTGATTCGCTTCGAACCAAATACGATCGCGTGTAGTCCGGCGAAAATAATCTTACTTTAAACGAGACAATCTTGTATTTATATATAATCGGTTTTTTGAAAACGGCTGCCAGTATTACCTTGAAGTTCAGTATGCAGGGAGTTTTGGGGAAGAAAAATAGAACCAGCTAAGTCTTATCCCTGAGAAACTGCTCCTGAGAAATTGACTCCGCCGCGGCCCGCATCAGCTATGATTCGCACCGTACCAATTTATAGTAAGAGAGTGCAATCCAAGAGCTTTAAGAATTGTTGGCCTTGAAAATTATTTGAGACCACTCTTTAAATATATTAACGAAGTTAGATATTTCTGAGAAATGGCGGAGGTTCGCGGTTTTTGCTTGGCTTCAGCAGTATATGTTGTTATTCTGTGCCAGCAGTATTCTGTGTTCCTTATGGACCTAAAGCCCCTTACCCACGGTCCAGCCGGCGAATCCAGCACCGGCCCTAATGGCCGTAATTAATGTCAATCATTTATAATGTTTGGCTACGAGTGCGCTTTAAGGCCGCAATGTTAGATTTGCAGGCTGGACCGTGAGTAAAGCGCTTAAGGCGCTGTATTTGAGATTCTGAGTAGTTAAGGTGTAGTAGATAATACAGTTTTTTTTTTCGAAAAGAAATTCGGTAACGAGTAACGAACTACTTAAATATGGGGCCTCTTTTTATGTTGTTATAACAAGTGGCGTTTTCCGCATCTACAAAATATATAAGATGGAAATATAGCCCTTCGTGAATCATCGGTTTTGTTTGACTATTTCCGTAGCTATTCGACTGCCCTGCCCCAGGGTAATTTAATATGCCGAAAACGCTGGTTTAATGCTCTAAGCCGAAAACGCTAAAGGTTAAAACCTTCGAGGTTAAAACCTCACGTCATAATTTTGACGCGGCCGCCTAGATTTCATTAATTGTTGTCATGTTATCAGTTACATCTCGCTAAGATTTTAGTTAACACAATCCTGATAAAAATGAATGAAAATGTTAAGTAGCAATACCCGGGGATCCGCAAATGAATGGAGATCCAAGCTGTAAGTAAAATGAGTTTATTTAAAATGTATTTTTGTGATTATACAAAGTATTCAGTACCTACGCTAGGATCTAGTGTTCTTTCTAGCTTTCCGCTTTTATGCACGCGACGCGCGACGCGAGACCGTGACCCGAGACCGAAATAGGGTCGCGGTGCCACTGCTTAGTATGAATCTATATAGAGCACTAAACAATCCCCACGACCCGCGTCGCGCGACCGGTGAGCATAGCCAGCGAACCTGATCGGCTAACCAGCCGAACTGGTCGCGGTCGCGGGTCGTGGCGGTCGCATAGATCGGAAGGTTACCTTCAGGAGGTCAGCTCACACCGAGAAGCGACGCGGCGTTGCATTTTTAAGATAGTGATTTAACGTTAAACTTTATTCACTACACATGTCGCACGCAAGAACACTAAGATGATGCGCTTGATCTTCTTGTGTAGTGAGTAAGGTACAACTTTGAATAGCTATCTTAAAAATGCTACGCGGCGAATTTGAATGAACTAATGAACTAATGAAATTAACGTGAATGAACTGTAATCATTTCCTGGTTCACAGGCTGGTGGGGAGTGGCTGGTGCGGTGGCTGAGCGTGAATGGCGAGGGTTGGGGGCTGGGCCCCACGGGCGTGTTCGCAAGCGCAGCCGCCCTCTCCCTGTACCGCGAACTGGAGACCGCCGTAGGCCGGGACTCGCTGCTGCAGAGGACTTTACTGGTAAGTTATTTTCATGAGAGTACATGGCACGCCATCACACAAGATACGATCTCACAGTGCATTAAAAACGCAACAAAACAATCGCAAGCGCACCGCACGCACCCACAAAAGATTCACGTTTGCCAGCATCGCGCTGTGCAGCGCGGCACCTGTCTTGCAATGGAACTTGTATCTTTTTGTGCAGTGGAAAAGTTCAATTTTGAATCGCTATCTTAAAAAGTGCGCGTCGCATCGCGTCTCGTTGTGTCGAACCCTTACGCTGTTTGTCCACCGCCACCGTCTACGGGACGTCAACGAGAAAGACATGACGGTGCCGAAGTAGCGATACATACGTTTACTACAGCCGTCTGTCCACCGCACTCCCGTCCCGTCAATCTAATCTCGACCAGAAATAATCTCGTTCTCGTTGACGTCCCGTTGACGGTGGCGGTGGACAATCGACCTTAGCATTATGTATTTAAATTTGACTAGAAATAAAGATTATCTTTATCTACAACTGTAGGGATATACTAGATGATTTTTATTCCAACACAAACAGAATATTTTTCTAAATTAATTATTATATGGCCCCTTGATAATCTAATGTAGGTAATCAATTCAACTTAATCAAAAAGTCCTACATAGATCCTACACACTTTATTTAAGATTTTATTGTTTTTAGCTTTTATTATTTTTATCTGTAAGCACATAGGTTTGAAGTACTTACAGATAATAAATAATTATAGGCAAAAAATTGTTTTTCGTGAATTCAAATAACAAACTTTCGTCGAAAATGTTAAGGGAAAGTTATAAAAATAATGATGGTATCACCAAAAGTGACTTGATCGGTCATAAGCACGTCGCCCTTCGCCCTGCGAGCCCTAAGGCGTTGTAGGACTTCTAAGCCGAGACAATGTCAAGTTTGTACACGATCATCCTAAGGGTGTTATCTAGCTTAAGCCAACAATTAAATATTTTACAATTTAATAAATAACAATTAAATATTCTCTTTAAGAAGACAGTCAAATATAAAAAAAACTCAAAATTATCCAATGACAAATAAGCCGTGTTCACTTTAACCAATTACAGAAAACCACTTTGACATGATGATTAGAAAATATAATAATAAGATGTTAATGGCCTGTTTCACAATCTACTGATAAGTGTCATATAGCTTATTGGCAAGATTTTATATGTCGCTCCATATACAGTATATAGCAGCAACAAAACTTCCGGATAAGCTATTCGACACTAATTATTATCATTAGTTTATTGCATACTTACACAATACAGTTTTACTAAAGGTCGGTCTACTACAGATGCAGCTTCTTTGTAGTATATTCGAGACTTGAAAAGAGGCGCAGGATATATTAGGGGTTTTTTGCGACCTTTCCAAACCATTTGATTGTGTAGACCAAGCTACTCTAGTCAGAAAATTACACCACTAAGGCATAAGGGACTCAGCTCTTAATCTTTTGAGTTGTTATCTTAAAATAGGACTCAAAGGGTAGAGGGTAATAGTAAAAACTCCACTGGGACTAAAATAGAATTAGGTGTCCCACAGGGATCTATTTTAATTTTTAGCTCCATTTCTTTTTCTCATCTACGTAAATGACTTTCCTTATCTAGTTCAAGATAGGCATGATGATAAGCACTCTTTGCCGATGACTAATATTTAAAGTGAAGTGACAGCAATCAAATTACGATGAGGTAAAGAGTGCTCTCTGAATATATTAAACTGGTTTAGTGTTAATAGTTTACTGTTAAATGCAAATAAAACAAAATGTTTAAAGCTTAGCTTGCCAAATTTTACAGTACAATCCAATTTACTACTCAATGAATAGAAAATGAACTTGCTAGACTCAATTGTATTGTCCTAGGTATTACGTTAAATTGTAAATTACAGTGCTCATATTGCTAACCTAGCAAATAGACTCAGTTCTGCACCATTTGCAGTCAGAACAATTAGAGAAATTTCAGATGAAAAAACGGCACGCCTGGTTTATTTCAGCTACTTTCATAGCAAAATATTTTATGGCATACTTTTATGGGGTAATGCTGCTGACATAAATTCAATATTTGTGCTGCAGAAGCGAGCTATTCATTCTATTTATAAAATGTCCCCTTTTGAATATCCGAGAAAAAAGTTTAAAGAAATAGATGTACTGACCGTAGCGTCTCAGTATATTTTGAATGATTTATTATACGTTAGAAAAAACTTAAGCAATTTCAAGAAGAAAAGTGATACTCATTGTATAAACACTAGAAATAAGCATAAGCTAGATGTACCAGTGATAAGACTTAGCAAAGGGCCAATGTATACGCATATACAATAGAATCCCAGAAAACGTTCAAAACCTTTCTATTAATAAATTTAAAAAAGTAGTCAAAGAACGTTTGTGTGCTAAAGCTTATTGTAAAGTAAATGATTTTGTTAACGATTCGATAGACGAACGAGAGCATCTAATTCCCAATGTGTGCCCTTGGGAATTAGATGCTTTGCCTACATCCTTTAATATCATTTGCTAACAACCTTGCAGGGGGCAAGGCTGTTTCTATGTACATGTGTACTTTTGACTTCTGTTTATATTTAACATAGATTTAAGTTACAATAAACATAGATGTGAAATATATATTTCTTTCAATTTTTGAAGATCAAAAGATGGAAAATTGTTCAAAAGAACAATTTTCCATCTTTTTGCTAAAAGATGGCCTCGTGCGAGTTTCTTACGCCGGTTGTTCTCGGCAGGTTAGGGTTGAAGCGGTGGTAGCTTTTTCTGTTGACTTTCCGAAAAAGGCTGTTAAGTTGCATTTGGAAATAAAAAAAAAACATTTTCATTTTCATTATACATGGTGTTTTTTGAGTTAGTGTCCCAACTTTCAGGAGTGAATATAAGCAACTTTTACTATGAGATCAATCTTCCTACTTGTCAGAAAAATCAGCTGTTTCCTACAAAATGATATCTATGCCGTAGCCCTTTTGTCGTAAACTTTATTGATACTGATTTATTTATTTTTAAAGTAGGAAAGTTGATCCTGTATTAAAAGTTGCTTATATTCAAGAATATATTCACTCCACAAAGTTTGGACACTAACTGAAAAAATACCAGGTATATCATATTGTCAAACAATCACATAATGAAACTTTTTAATCGTAGAGTCAGACATTTCTGGTTTTATCGTTGATGAATGATGACATAATAACATGGTATCTGCAAAGATTTCGAAATATATACGTCTATGGGTATCGGATAATGTTTTGGTCAGACCATACTATTTCTAGGCATGCTAGGAATATAATAGT
Organism: Phengaris arion; assembly: GCA_963565745.1. NCBI lineage: Eukaryota > Metazoa > Arthropoda > Insecta > Lepidoptera > Lycaenidae > Phengaris > Phengaris arion. The sequence goes on along the minus strand of OY751446.1, from coordinate 1,995,219 downwards.
AAATATATAAGTACATTTTTTTAAGGAAGCGTTAATTTTTTTACGTTTGCTGATGACAGCGAGAATCTGATAATGATGATGATGATTATTAAAATCATCATTTTAAAACCAACTATAGTCTCGGCTATTTGTCAGATGAATGACTCAGGTACGGGCTATTGACAAGTATCCTGATTTATGATACTAAGGCGGGTCAATAAGTCCGTGACTTTTTGAATTTCTAACCTCCTTACTGAAAAAGCAACACTACTCCTGTCAACAGGCATCTGTCAGTTGACTGCTATCAAAATTTGAACTTGCTGCGTCAGTTAGTTTGTGTTTTACGGCTATCTTTATCAGACTATCCAGTAACTTAAGGAAACAATGGAAAAAAGTGAATTTCGTGTGCTTATTAAGCATTATTTTTTGCGAAAATAACCATTACCGAGACCAAGGCTAAGCTTGATAAATACTATGGGGACTCTGCACCATCGATTTCAATGGTAAAAAAGTGGTTTACTGAATTTCGTTGTGGCCGTACAAGCACTGAAGATGCCGAACGTCCTGGACGCCCAGTTGAGGTCTCTACACCCGAAACAATCGAAAAAATTCACGATATGGTGTTGGCCAACCGAAGATTGAAAGTGCAAGAGATTGTGGAAGCCATAGGCATCTCGCATGGCTCAGTGGTTTCAATTTTGAATGATCACTTGGGCATGAGAAAGCTTTCCGCAAGATGGGTGCCGCGTTTGCTCACAGTCGACCACAAACGCAATCGTGTAACAACTTCACAGGAAGGTTTGGCGTTGTTTAATCACAATATGGAGGAGTTTTTTAACCGTGGACGAAACATGGATCCATCACAACACACCAGAGACCAAACAACAGTCAAAACAGTGTGTTTCTAAGGGTGAAACGGCGCCAAAGAAGGCCAAGGTGGGTTTGTCAGCCAATAAAGTTATGGCGACTGTTTTTTGGGATGCACGTGGGATAATCCACATTGACTATCTTCAAAAGGGAAGAACAATTAATGGGGAATATTATGCCAACTTATTGGACCGCTTCAATGAGGATTTGAAAAAAAACCGACCTCATTTGGCCAAGAAAAAAGTTCTTTTTCACCAAGACAATGCAAGGGTGCACACATGTGCAGTTGCCATGGCAAAAATCCATGAATTGGGCTATGAATTGCTCCCACATCCACCCTATTCTCAAGATTTGGCTCCGAGTGACTACTTCTTGTTCCCAAACCTGAAAAAATGGCTCGGTGGAAAAAGATTTGACTCCAATGATGAAGTCATCTCGCAAACAAAGGCCTATTTTGAGGACCTCGACAAATCATATTTTTTGGAAGGGATAAAAAAATTGGAGAAGCGTTGGACAAAGTGTATAGAGCTCAAGGGGGACTACGTTGAAAAATAAAATGATTTATTTATCAAAAAATCTGTGTTTTATTCCAAAAGTCACGGACTTATTGACCCGCCCTCGTAAGAAGATTTAAGTTTGAGGTGTAGTGAAAGATGATGATGGGTTGGGGAAACCACTATATTTATTATTAATATCATGATGATGCTGTGTTACAGTCCACCATGGTGCTGGGCATGTTGGCGCTGATGGTACATCTGTGGGTCTGCGCCACGCGTTTCATCCAGTACTACCTCGACACCGTCATTAAAGACGTAAAAAACTACTTCAATATTTTAAATAACAGCCTTATAACTGTAGTAAATAAAGACAAGGACTTAAAATAATAATAATACTTAATTTTTTTCACCACAATAATTGATACACAATTTTAACATTCACAATATTTTACTGTACAGTCTTTGTGGAGAGACTGGAGTCTTTGACTAAGCAGTTTCCCGCTTGTATTTAAAGACACCTGGCCTCCAACTCTTGTTTGAGCAGTAATACCTAATAATCAACTGACGTATCGTATTCAGTCGTTACTTATGTTAGTCTATGTCTTTATTTAAACGATTTATATAAGTACAACGTCTTAAGAATTTTAAGATACTAGATAGCCTTATCAACCTGGTCAAAAGTTAAAATCCTTCGTAATTCACCCTTTTGATTGGTTGTTGAATATGTGGCGGACCAAATAGCGCCACAATCCTGAATCGCGCTATCGAAGTTTTCTATGATCGGCACTATATATACGACATCTGAAAATTCATACAAGTGGGCTTCGGCCGCCTGACCGAGCATAGCACCTCGCTCGGTCGGAGATCTCCCTTTGGGGCATCCACTCATCACAGTACCGCAGCCTGGTCGAACCCTCATAGGCTTCATCGGGCACTCTCACTACAAGACCGGTCAGCAAGCAGAGCACATCTCTCCTGGTCAGCACGTAGCATCGGTCCGCACGGCAGCACTCCGATTCACTGGAGCCGGTGCAGCAGCAGCACAGTTTCGACTCACTGGGACTCTCTGGCACTGGCGACTTAAGCAAGACGACTCAAAAATTCGACCTCAGATCTTCGAGGGGGGAGGGATGTGGCGGACCAATTAGCGCCACAATCCTGAATCGCGCTATCGAAGTTTTCTATGATCGGCACTATATATATGACATCTGAAAATTCATACAAGTGGGTTTCGGCCTGACCGAGCATAGCACCTCGCTCGGTCGGAGATCTCCCTTTGGGGCATCCACTCATCCCACACATATAACAATTATTTTAACCAATGTCAATAGGGATGTTGCCTATTTAATTGTCGAATACCACAATTTTACAAATTA